>CP125974.1:528223734-529701580 GCA_030063025.1 Avena longiglumis
TGGAGATACCGATGATCAAATCTCGGACATGTAATATATCGTGAAACAAAGGGATTAAGATACTAGCGTAAAAGGTTCCGACGATCACAAGAAAGTCATCGTTGAATGTGTGGGAGTCGAGATGGGTCTCGGATCCGCTTCGATTATTGATCCGAGAGGGTCTCGATCATGTCCGCATTATTCACGAACCGTAGGGTGACACACTTAAGAGACACCGACATCCAATTGGAGCAAATGTTTCATGCCGAAAGAATGAACAAGCGCGAATTTATTTCACTAGATACAAAGCAGGTTTTCGGGTGAAATTGCATAAAGTGGTTATGCATGTGAAATAGAATTCTAGCAAGGGGTTATTTGTGAATGTTTGTCATTAAAGTAATTGACAAAATTCTGAATAAAATAAAAGAGTTTTATTTAATGAGAGTTTGCATTAAATTTGGTGGAAATTTAATGGGAATTTGAGTGGACTTTTGAGTGGAGGGATTTTAAAGGGCATTTTGTGAGTGGAGTGTCCACCCACATGAATGAACGAGGGGAGGGGGCAGCCCCCATGGCCAGCGGCCAACCCCTTGGGTGCCCCCTCCTCCTATAAAAGGAGCCCCCCTCCTCACTTATCTCTTACACCTCCTCGTGAAGGATCTCTCTCCCCTCTAGAATTTATTCCCCATGGTCTCGGACTAGCGAGATACATGTTCCCGGTGGCTATTCGGCAAGAAAGAGTTGTGCTTCCGCTGCATCGCTGGAGCGAGGAGGCGGAGGTTGCTCGGTGCCTCGAACGTGTGTGCGAGCACGGATGCGCTACTGATTTGCGGCGCTAGGACTTCCTCTCGATCTTGAGATCGACAAGAGATCGTCTACATCAACCACGAGTTGAACTCGTTAAGCTTTGTCGGTCTTCAAGGGTATGTTCTCTACGGATATACATCCGCCCGTTGTTTGTATCTAGTAGATAGATCTTGGTATATAGTTCACATCGTAGGAAATTTTTTGTTTTCTATGCTGCGAACCCTACAGCCTCCTGGCGAGGACTTTGGCAGTTTGCCAATCATGTCGAGGCCCCACTGGGCGAAGGGCCAGGCCATTGGTATAGGCCTCAGTTCTGATCCTGGCGCGTGTGGTTTATCCGCGTACCTCTAAGAGGCGTTGCACCTCTGGACTATATCCTTGGCGCCGTTCATTGTGGTTGGCCAGTAGAACCCAGCTCGTAGAGCTTTGGCGACTAGGGCGCGGCTGCTTGCGTGATGGCCGCTGATACCCTCATGGATGTCTTGGAGGATGCTTTTGCCGTCACCGGTGGTGACACATCGTTGGAGCACACACGAAATGCTACTCTTGTACAACTCGCCATTGATGATGGTGAAGGCCTTTGACCGGCGAGATATGCGCTGGGCATCTGTCGGGTCCTCAGGCAGCTGATTGTTTATCAGGTAGAGGAGGTACGGTTGCGTCCATGTTTCCTCAACCGCCATGACCTGCATAAGGCTTACCAACTCGACCTTCGTGTCAAGCTTCTCGGGTCCTTCTTGTCCTTCGGGTAGCGCAACCCCCCGAGTGCTCTGCTTCTTCGGATGAGCCTTTTGGGAATTTCCTCTCGATGGAGGGTACACAAATTTGTTCGAAGAAAACTCCTGGTGGCACCTGAGCGCAGGTGGAGCCAATCTTGGGGAGCTTGTCGGCCTCCTCATTGCTTTCCTTGCCAACGTGCCAAAGCTCGCAGCCGTCAAAGTCCCCTTCGAGTGAATTGTAGAGAGCATGGTATGCGATCATGTTGGTGCTATGGGTGTCGCACTCGTTCATCGTTTACTGAACGACGAGGTTCGAATCGCCGTAGATGACTTGGCATGTTGCGTCGCACACCTTAGCCATCCTCATGCCGTGGATGAGGGCCTCGTATTCGGCCTCGATGTTGGAGGCACGGAATATCATCTAAAGGACATAATTCATCTTGTCGCCATGAGGGGACGTCAGTATGATGTTGGCCCCTGCTCCAGCCTCGCGCTTGGAGACGTCAAAGTGCATCGTCCAGTACCGCGACATGTCCGGAGTATCCAACAGTTGGAGATCCATCCAGTGGACGAGGAAGTCAGGGAAGACCTAGGATTTGATGGTGGTGCGTCGCTCGTAGATGATGTCTTGAGGAGACAAATCGATGCCCCAAAGGGCTACGCGCCCCGTGGCTTCAGGGTTGTTCGGGATGTTTGACAGCGGGTGTCGTTGACGACCATGATCTGGTGCTCTTGGAAGTAGTGACTTAGCCAACGCGCTGTCATGAATACGCCGTGGGCGAGCTTCTGGTAATGAGGGTACCTCTACTTTGTCGGGGTCAGTACCTCACTAAGGTAGTATATTGGGAGTTGGACCCCGTGGGTCTTGCCATCTTCGGGTCGTTCGACCACGAGTGCGATGCTGACCACCTGATGTGTGGCTGCTATGTACAGTAGCAAAGGCTCCCATTCCTTCGGTGTGACCAGGACATGTGATGTGGAGAGTAGCCGTTTGAGGTCCTCAAACGCATCGTCTGCTTCGGGTGTTCACTCGAATTTTTCCATCTTGTGTAGCAGCTAATAAAAGGGTAGAGCCTTCTCACCCATGCGTCTGATGAACCTGCTAAGTGCCACAATTCGCCCAGCTAGCTGCTGGACTCCCTTGAGGTTCTTCGGCTTTTCCATGGCTAGTATATCCCTAATTTTCTTCGGGTTCGCCTCGATGCCGCGCTAGGAGATGAAGTACCCGAGTAACTAGCCAGACGGGACACCGAAAGCGCACTTGTTTGGGTTCAACTTGATCTTGTAGCGATCAAGGTTATCGAACGTCTCGCGGAGATCGTCGATGAGCGTCCTGACCTCCCTGGTCTTGATTACTATGTTGTCGACATAGACCTGGATGTTGCGGCCGATTTGGTCCTTCAGACATGCCTTCATGCACCTCTGGTAAGTGGCGCCTGCGTTCTTCAGCCAGAAGGGAATTGTGTTGTAGCATAACACCCCGAACGGTGTGATGAACGCCGTTTTCTCCTGATCTTCGACCTTTAGTCAAATTTGGTTGTAGCCTAAGTAGGCGTCGAGGAAGGAGAGCTTCTCGCATCCTGCCATGGAGTCGATGATTTGATCGATCCTTGGTAGAGGGAAGTGGTCATTGGGACAATGCTTGCTAAGCGATATGAAGTCCACACACATCCGCACGATGTTCGTGACCTTTTTGGGGATCAGCACGGTGTTGGCCAGCCACTGGCTTTCTTTGATTTCCCTGATGAAGTTGGCATCGAGGAGTCTGTTGACTTCAATTCCAACGGTTTCGGCACTTGGCTCAGACAGTCGATGCATCGACTGCTTAACTGGCTTCGCATCTGGAAACACATTGAGTGCATGCTCGGCGAATTCCCTGGGAACTCCTGGCATGTCCGTAGGACACCGGGCGAAAATTTCCCAGCGCTCACGGAGGAATTCGATGAGCGTGCTTTCCAATGCTGGAATCAGGTCATTGGAGATCAACGCCATCTTGGAGGCATCCGTCGGGTGAACCTGCACCTTCTTTGTGTTGACTGTGGAGTCAAACGACATATCGGGTGCGTTTTTCCTGGTGATTGGGGGTCCCCGTTGTCTGTCACCTCCTTGAGTCTCATGAGCTCCTCCTGCATGCCGAACGACTGAGAGACTCTGTTGAAGTCTCTGTCGCAGCTGTCTGACCTGGTGAAGCTTCTTGGGACGGTGATGACGTCCCTAGGTCCTGGCATTTTCAGTAGCAGGTACGCATAGTGCAGTATTTCCAGGAATCTTGCGAATGACACGTGCCCGAGGATGACATGGTATTGTGATGGCCAGTCCACCACTTTGAACTCCAGACGCTCACGCCTAAAGTTTTTGGGCTTGTCGAAGATGACATCGATCCCTCTGCGCATATCAGTTGCCTTTCTCTGCGCCTATAAGTTGACTTTCGACCTAAAAACCGAGGAGGGTTCGATAGTTTTCCAGAAAGAGTTCCGCCGCCGCCACCAGAAACCAACATTTGGATCCAGAAACTCCGTTCTGCACCTTGCCGAGACGGGGAATTTGGAGAGGATCATCGTCATCATCATCACCAACGCATCTCCATCAACCAACGATGTTTCCCTCATCCATGAGTGATTAATACCCCGCTGTAGGCTTGGGGATGGTAGGGATTGGATGAGTTCTATCATGTAATCGAATAAGATTGTTAGGGCATAGAGCCTAGTTTCTTTAGTGCTATTTGACTTTGTTGCAACTTGTTGTGTTTAATTCTTGTCACTAGGGCCCGAGTGCCATGATCTCAGTGTTGGAATTATGCCCTAGAGGCAATAATAAAGATGTTATTATTATAATTCTTGTTCATGATAAAGTTTATATTCCATGCTAGAATTGTATTAAGCGGAAACATTAATACTTGTGTGGTTTGTGAACAACACCGTGTCCCTGGTACGCCTCTAAGGACTAGCTCATTGATCAATGATGGTTAAGGTTTCCTAACCATAGACATGAGTTGTCAATTGATAATGAGATCATATCATTGGGAGAATGACATGATGGACAAACCCAAACTAAGCGAAGCAATTAGATCGTATCATCGTGTTCATCTTTGCGTAGCTTTTCCTATGTCAAATATTGTATTCCTTAGACCATGAGATAATACAACTCCCTGGTATCGGAAGAAAGCTTTGAGGTCATCAAACGTCAACCTATGAGAGGGTGATCATAAAGGTGTCTCTCAGGTGATCGGAAAGTATCTGTTGGGTTGTATGTATCGAGATGGAATTTGTCCCTCCCAAGTCGGAGAGATATACTTCGGGCCCACTCGGTAATCGATATAAACACCGCTTGCAAGCATGTGGTTAAGGAGTTAATCACAAAGTGATATCGGATTACAGAACGAGTAAAGTACTTGCCGTGAACGAGATTGAACTAGGTATGACGGTACCGACGATCGAATCTCGGGCAAGTAAAATATCGCGAGACGAAGGGAATATATATGGGATTGTTTGAATCCTGACATCGTGGTTCATCCGATATGATCATCTATGAATGTGTGGGAGTCAATATGGGTGCCCAGACCCCGCTGTTGATTATTGATAGAAGATCATGTCTGCATATTCTCGAACCCGCAGGGTCACACACTTAACGTGTCTTGACGCTAGGATAGATTGGATAATTGGTTTATGAATTTTTTTTCGGAGTCTCGGATGGGATCCGGGACATCACGAGAGGTTTCGGAATGGTCCGGAGAATAAGATTCATATAAGGCAGTGAAGTTTTTGGAGTTCGGAATTGTTCCAGGTTAATCGGTATTGTACCGGAAGCTTCTAGAACCTTCCGGAAGGGGACCAACGTGGCCCCACCTTCCGGGAGGGGGCATGGGCCTATGAGGGAGTGTCCTGGCCGCATTGGGACAGTGGCACAAGGCCCCATAGGGCCCAGCCGATCCTAGAGAGTTTAAATCGTTTAAACTAGAGATAGGGTTTCTAGAAGAGGGGAGAGTCCATGCCCCCCACTCCTTATCCTTTGGGCTTGGGAGGGGCTAGCTGCGCCTCTATATAAAGAGGGTGGGGGCACAAGCCCACACACCTCTCCTCCAAACCCTAGCCGCCTTGCTAGCTTTCCTCTCTCCCTCCCATTGTTTGTGGAAGCCCTGCTGCAGAAATTCTCCACCATATACACCACGCCGTCGTGTTGTAGATCCAATCTATCTCTCCACCATACTTGCTGGTCCGAGGAAGGAGGAGACGTCGAGGTGCTGCACGTGTGCATCTTACGGAGGCACCGCCACTTGTGGTGCTAGATCGGATCGGATCGCGAGGAGGAGAAGCGAGTACGACTACATCACCCACGTTCCGACAAACGTTCCACTGTGCGAATCTTCAAGGGTATGAAGATCTAATCCAATCTCTCTCGTTGATTGCATCTCCTAGATTAGATCTTGGCTTTCCCTCTGTTCGCATCCGTAGAAAATTTTGATTTACTATGCCGCGAAACCCTTCACCCAGATCTAAACTTATTATTGAATCATTATGATAGTATTGTTTGTGATCTTATCTGCAAGTTGTGTACACATATCATTGTCCGGATATAAAGGCCCCAAAGTGGCAATAATTGGCACAACCAGAGGGGATGGATGTGGTGTGAGAATCACATGTGTTCACGGAGTGTTAATGCTTTGCTCTGGTGCTCTATTAAAAGGAGCACCTTAATTGCCAGTAGTTCCCTAGAGGCCCCGCTGCCACGGGCTGGCTGGACATAATATGTTGTGCAAGTTCTCATTGCGAGCACGTATGACTATATTTGGAGCACATTCCTAGGATTGTTTAGTACTTGGATGCTTGTTATTATTTATATGCAATGCCCTAGATCTTGAAGTTACATGTTTAGACTCGTCCATGCAACGCCCGTCCATCCATCCTTATGCCTACCGCACTCGAATCCTACTGTTACCGTTACTGTTACTATTGCTCATGTTTCACTGTTGCTATTGCTGTTGCTGTTGCTTTGTTGTTTCTACTACCAAACTATTGCTACTGATAAACTTTTGTGAGCAAGAACTATTTCCAGGTGCAGCTGAACTGACAACTTAGTTGTTAAGGCTTGCAAGTATTCTTTGGCTCCCCTTGTGTCGAATCAATAAATTGGGTAATACTACACGCGAAGATTGTTGTGGTCCCCTATACTTGTTGGTCATCAAGCCTATTTTCTGGCGCCGTTGTCGGGGAGCATAGATTTATTTGTAAGTTCACTTGGATCTATTATTGTTCACTGCTACTCCTTTCATCATGGGGAAGTCTCGTGATGGAAAGTTCCCTAATTTACCATCCACTACAAGAAGAGGTACAGTCCTAAAAACTTCTGTTGCTCTTGATTCACCGTCTGTTATAAGGAAGCTTGTTACACACCACCACATACACATGCTACACACACTTCTACTACTGCTGAGTCTGAAACTGCTTTTGATGCTCATGATGTTACTTCTACTATGATCGATGCGAGTGGTTCATTAGGTCCTTTTCTAGATGCTACTATGGATGGTATAGGAAATACTGAAACTCCTAGTGAAGATACTGTTACACCCGTTAGCTCACCTGAGGCTAGTGAGAGTTATGATATTAATGATGGTTATATTGAGTTCACCGATGAGTTTGTTGAAGAGTGCCGAAACACCCATGGTACTAGTGCTATGAAGAGGATCCTTTCTAGACGTACTATTATGCCTAAGTTATCCTCTGATCCTAAGTTTTCCACTTCTCCCATAGATATTAAAGATGAAGATTATGATTTCTCTCTTGATTTATCTTATTTAGATATTGTTGAGAAAGAACCTTTTTGTGGTACTGAAAATGAGAGTGATGTGGCTCATATGAATGAGCTTTCTATTATGAGTGCTTTATTCTGTAATGATTTTAAGATGCGCAAGTACTTTGTTGCTAAGATCTTCCCTTTTTCACTAAAAGGAGAAGCTAGGGCTTGGTTTAATAGATTACCTGCTGGTTCCATTGATAGCCCTGATTGCTAGATTGCTTCTTTCTTCTAGAAATATTTTCCTCCCAGTGCTAGACATGCTTCTTTGCAGAGACTTTTTGATTTTAAACAGGGAGAAGAAGAGAAATTGCATGAGTCATGGACAAGGTTCTGTGCCTTGATTCATGCACATCCTGGATGTCCATTACCTAAGAATGAGCTTCTTGATCTTTATTATAATGGACTAACTGATGATTCTAGGACCTACCTAGATAGCTTTGCTGATTGTGTTTTCAGGAAAAGGACTCCTACAGATGCTGAAGAATTAATGACTAAGATAAGCAAGAATTATGATGATTGGACTTCAACTGAGCTGAATACACCTGAGCCTGTTACTCCTGAACCAGATGTTCCTGAACCAATTCCAACACCAACACCAAAGAAGATGGGAGTTATTGCATTAAATGATGAATAAATCTAAGAAGTGTCTAAAGGAGAAAGGTGTTAGAGCTAAAGATGTGAAGAATCTACGTCCTATAGAAGAATTATGCAAGCCAATTCCCCACTCATCTACTATTGAGGTACACTCTCTCCAACACTTTGATGAAGGTGATATTCCTTATGGTAAGCCTCCTGATCAATGCTTAGAGGAACTTGACATTTTTATTGTTAAACAAGGGTATTTTAATAAACAAGTTCAGAATCATTTGTTGGAAAACTCTAGAGCTATCCATGAGTTGAAATATATCGTGGAAAGAACTTCTAATGATATTAAAATGCTTTGTAAACACTTTCAAATGGTTCAAACCCAACTTGATCAACTTGTTAAGGTACAAAAGGATATGCTAGTTAATGCTTCAGGAGATAAACATGCTTATGGAATTAGAACTAGGAGTGGTATGGCTACTCAAGATCCTTTATATCTTGAAGGACACCCTAAAAGAATTGAGCAGAATTCCCAACAAAGTGAAGATAGTGGTGGTCCTCGTAAGAGGAAGAAAAAGAAACATAAGAGAGTTGACGAACCACTTGAACCTGCTGTAGATCCTAATAGTATATCTGTCTGTGATGCTAAAACTGAGAGTGGTAATGATAAAAATGAGTCTCCTGATAAGGAGGAAGGTGGGGAAGAACCAGAGAAGCACACTAAGAACACTAAGTACACCAAGGAAGATTTTATTGCTAATAATCATGGTAAGGAGAGAGAACCTTGGGTGCAGAAACCTATGCCTTTTCCAGGTAAGAAACACAAGTCGAAGGAGGAGGAACACTACACCAAGTTTTGTGAGTGGGTGAAACCTTTATTCTTGCAAATTCCTTTGACTGATGCTATTAAGTTGCCTCCTTATTCAAAGTATATGAAGGATATTGTCTCTAATAAAAGGAAGATTCCTAATGAGGAGATTTCTACTATACTTGCTAATTACTCCTTCAATGGTAAGGTTCCAAAGAAACTTAGTGATCCAGTTATACCAACTATTCCTTGCTCCATTAAGAATAATTATGTTAGAACTGCTTTATGTGATTTGGGAGCCGGAGTTAGTGTTATGCCCTTTTCTCTCTATAAGAGACTCCAACTAGAAAAGTTGATACCAACTGATATTTCTTTGCAAATGGATGATAAGTCAACTACTATTTCTGTTGGTATATGTGAGGATGTTCCTATTCAAGTTGCTCATAATTGCATGGTCTTAACTGATTTTGTTGTGCTTGAAATGCCTGAAGATGATAATATGTCTATTATTCTTGGGAGACCTTTTCTTAATACTGCAGGTGCTGTCATCAATTGCAATCAAGGAAAAGTAACATTCAATATTAATGACAAAGAGCACACTGTTTATTTCCCCAAGAAGGTTGTTAAGAGCTATTGCCTGAATTCCATTGAAAATATTGAAGGCATCAAGGTTGGAGAAATATATTGTCCCATTCCACAAGAAAATTTTGAAACTATTATGATTGGGACAATTGCTATCAAGTATGAGGTAACATAATCACCTCGTGGAATGCAAAGTTTTGTTTCATATAAGATTGTTTTGGTAACAAGACTTGATCAACCTTGTTAACAAAAGGATTTAAATGAACAAAATAATGTTTCCACTGTGGTTATACTTGCTTTATTTTTCCTTTATCCTTCCTAGTCTTTGCTTTAGCTTTAGTTTTGCTAGTTGTTTGCTTGTTTGAGTTTCTTAGAGCTCATGTAGTTTGGATTTTGTTTTGCTTTTGCTTCTTCTGAAAAAACTGTTTCTGCGAGAAAATCAATTTTCATACCCTGAAAATTGGCCAAAAATAAAGTTTCCCAAAAAATCCCAAAAAATTCAAAATAATTTTTTCCTCGAAAAACAGGGCAGAGAGACACCTGAAGTGACCCAGGGGGCCACCCCAGGACACCACGCCCATGGTAGGCGCGACCTACCTAGGGGTGGTGCCTAGGGGGGTTTGTCCCACCTGGGCCCCTCCAGGTTGCCTCCTCGAAGCCACCTTCTTTCTCTCTCCCAAAAAACACCGAAAAACTTGCTCAAGCTCGAGTTCTTGTTGTTCTTGCTCGCGATTTTCGATCTCCTTGTCCAGCCACCTCAAGTGCTGATTTTTGGAGGGATTGTTCCTTGGTATGTGCCTCCTCCACTTGTCCAATAAGATTTGTGATTGGTAGAATGTATCTTGAGTATTTTGCTGCTATAGGTGACATGTTGTTTGAGCTTGCATGCTTGTTCTTGGCTTAGAAACTTTGTTTTGATGCATTTGTAGTCCTCTAGCAAGTTTCTATAGTAGTTGCTCTTCATTTATCAACTTGGAAATCACTTGGTTTGATGGTTGTTCAAAATTTCAGAATAGGGAAGTCATGGACCACCACACCTTTGGTGACATATTTGAGAGTGATGCACCTAGAAGGGTAAGGCTTACAAGGTCATCTACCAGTACTATACCCTCATAATATGAGGATCTCATCACTCTGCGATTTGGTGGCGAGGGAGATGAAGGGGATGCGCACGCCTCCGCCTTTCCTTGCCAAACTTTCTTGTGAGCTGCTGGGATTCTTAACGATTTCATGACTTTGGTGCAGAGGGCTGGACTAACAAGTTACATGAAGGACGAGAGTGCACAATATGCTTTGCTTACTAAAACATTTGTGGAGAGTTTCTCCTTTACTAATAGTATGTTCACGCCTTCTGTGTCCTTCAAGATTTATGGCAGGGCTCATTCTACGACATTGAAGAAATTTTGCAAGCCCCGGGACTTGGTACAACTGGGTCATCAAATAAGATTACAACTTTACCTGATGATCTGTTAGAGCTTTACCGAGGAATAACCAATGATGATGACCGTAGAGCTCAGCGAGGGAACATAAAGAACATCCAACTTACAGCCATCAGGTATTTTGCCTACTATCTAGCCACCAGTGTTCTTGGTAGGGATAACACTACTAATATCTCCAACTATCATCTGGCCTTCTTAGCTGCTGCGCTTAACAATGAGGACAAGTATAATCTTGGTTCTCTCATTGCTCGTCGTCTAGCTGCTAAGGGACCCATTTATGGGGGAATTATTGCTACTCGTGTTGCTGCTGCCTTGGACATTGCTGTTGATCCACATGATGCAGTTTTGGCTCCTCAGAGGCTTTATCTTGCTTCCATGAAGGCGCACCACTTTGTCACCACTAGCTCTACTCTTGAGAACTTGGTTTATAGAATGCTGTTTACTGACGGGGAAGAGAGAGAGATCCCTCTACCCCAAACCACTTTGTTCAGTATTTCTCAGAGGCCTTGGTCATGCTCGAAGGATGAAATGGATGACAACCTGCGTTCTCTCAACTTCCATGGGCACTATCAAGAGGAAGCACCATCATATGACCCCCCCCTGCGTATTACACAGGGGAGGCCTCGAGCTCGTACCAGGACGAGGGAGCTTCCTCGACATACTACGGAGACGCATCTACTTGGACACCTTGGGATTGAGCCCCACTTAGGCCAAAAGCCTAAGCTTGGGGGGAGGTATACTGACATCACACTCATATATACATCATGCTCAGTCGGTTCTTTGTATATCCATTGTTTCGCTTGCTTTTTGGTTTTTGTTCCTTCTTTCTAAAAACCCAAAAATACCAAAAATATTTTCGTTGTTTCTCTTGGTTTGCTTCTTTGTTTCTTTGCTTTGGTTTGCCTAAAAAGAAAATTCCAAAAAGATTTTGCTTTGTTTGGTTTGCTTTGTTTTTGTTTGGTTTTTCTTTGTTTGCTTTTTCTAAAAAATCGAAAACACCAAAAATATTTGTTGTTCTTCTTTGGTTTTGTGAGTTCTTTGCAGGGTTCAGCCGTCCTCAGTGGATTTTGGTTTCATGTTAATTATTCAAGTCACACAAGTGAAGGGAAATAATGAAGATTAAGACAACTCGAGGTGAGGTAAGAGGCTGGTAACGAACTGTATTTGTTTCATTTTTGTACATATACTCATCACTGTGAGCATGCTTAGCCTGTTTGTGTAAGGTGTATGTCATTATGGATGCTTAGTAGTTCTTGCTTGTCTATGATTAGCTCCAGCTTGCTAATAGTTTGTAGCATGTCATATAAATGTTTGCTTGCATTGTTTTATTCATACTTTGGTATGATTTTGTGGTATCCTCCTCTGACTGTTCATGTGAATCTACTTGGCACATGCTCACGCATGCATATGACTAATCAATAGTCAGTAAGCCTCGATGATTTATTTTTCCTCAGAGTTCTTGTATCACTTTCATGCCATAGTTAGTCCTGTTTTGTTTCAAGCATGATTATGACAGCTATTGCTCTCTCGTTTATCGCTCTCTCTCTATTGCTAGCCTTCACTTGCACTGAGTACGTGCTCTACCTGTGTTTCCAACTTGCCAAAACCAATATTGCCAGCTATGTCCACCATACCTACCTATTAGCATCATTTGCTATTTCAGTGCATATTTCATATGCCGTGTTTTTCCCAAAATAAAATGTTTGTCTGTTTTGAGAAAGTTAGTTAGTAAAGCTCTCACGAACTTGATGGCACACTTTATTCCTTGCATTTAATAATCCTGAACCATTGTGACTAGTCCATGAAAGTTATATGCTTGCTAATTATATCCCGGAGTCAGCAGAACCGTGCTGTCACGGGGAACGCTTTCAACACTTTTTGGATATCTCATTCAGTTGATTCCTTGCAATTTTGTTTATGGATGTCGACAATGTGAAATAAAAGGGGAAGTTCTGAGTTCATGGAGTTTATATATTGTGTTAGAGAAACGCCTGGGCCGCTAGCCTAAGCCATGCCTAATCATGGTGGTAACTTGCACCATCACTATAATGAGCATCTATGAAGCGTACTCAATAAAAAGCTATGCATATGGTAAATAAAAAGATTGCTGAGATGCTCATTGTCTGCTTGCCTTGTCATTTTGGTTATGGGAAAGCTCCTGTACCATGTGCAAGGGTACCCCGTTGGCGGTTCTCGATGATATGCATGTATTTACAATCACAAGAACTTTCAGGTGACCAAAGTTGAGTAGCTTGCGGAGCGACCCTCGTACTCAAGGGACTTGGGATTTCCAATCTATGGTCTGTCAAGCATATGATTTAGAGTGGACCTCTCTTTCACCTTAACCACATGAAGATGCCTATGATAGGGGCAATGAGAGCTCAAAGCTAATGAGTACCTTACTTTCAGCATTGGGAAGCCTTTCAAACCTTCAAAAAACCGTTTTCACAACTTTGTTGAGTCACCACTTATTCTATGAGTACCTTCTTGAGAGCATTGTTGTCATTCTTGTGTTTGTTCCAAAACTTGGTTAATTATGTCATGACTTTGATGCTTGTATCTCTTATATCTTTACTTCTAGTCTTCATGTGAACTTCAGAGGTGACTTGGCATTTATATTGTGCTCTTCAAACAAAGGCAAGCGAGATACCACTCTATCATACCTTATTATGAGCATTGCAATGTTGCTTATGTTTATGTTTCATGCTACTTATTATTATTGAGTTGGTTTCTCTTCATAGCTTGCAATGACTATTGAGTAGACTTAGTTGCATACTCCTTATTATGAATTGTCTAAGCATCTACTCCTGTGCTGAGAATATTTACATCATATGAACCAAAGTGTTCGTGAAAGTTCTTTTATCGCACTCAGTTTTCAACTGAATTGCTTGAGGACAAGCAATAAGCTAAGCTCGGGGGGAGTTGATACGTCCAAAACGTATCTACTTTCTCGAACACTTTGCTATTGTTTCTTCTCTAAACTAGTGTGATTTGGATACAACTAACACGGACTGACATTGTTTTCAGCAGAATTACCTTGGTGTCTTGTTTTTGTGCAGAAAATGAACTATCAGGAAAAATCCCAGAAAATATGCCAAAAATTATATTTCACCAGAAGATCCACGGAGCCAGAAGAGGAGACGGTGGGGAGGCCTGGGGGGCCCACCACCCGTGCACGGGCCCACCCCGACCACTGGGTGGGTGTAGCCACTGTAGCTCCTCGGCCTCCCTCTGCGCCTATAAGTTGCCTTTTGACCTAAAAACTGAGGAGGGTTCGATAGTTTTCCAGAAAGAGTTCCGCTCCGTCGCCGCCACCAGAAACCAAGATTCGGATCCAGAAACTCCATTCTGGCACCCTGCCGGGACAGGGAATTTGGAGAGGATCATCGCCATCGTCATCACCAACGCATCTCCATCAACCACCGATGTTTCCCTCATCCATGAGTGAGTAATCCTCCGTTGTAGGCTTGGGGATGGTAGGGATTGGATGAGTTCTATCATGTAATCGAATAAGATTGTTAGGGCATAGTGCCTAGTTTCTTTAGTGCTATTTGAATTTGTTGCAACTTGTTGTGCTTAATGCTTGTCACTAGGGCCCAAGTGCCATGATCTCAGATCTGAACGTATTATTGAATCATTATGATAGTATTGTTTGTGATCTTATATGCAAGTTGTGTACACATATCATTGTCCGGATCCAAAGTCCCCAAAGTGACAATAATTGGGACAACCGGAGGGGATGGCTGTGGTGTGAGGATCACATGTGTTCACGGAGTGTTAATGCTTTGCTTCGGTGCTCTATTAAAAGGAGCACCTTAATTGCCAATAGTTCCCTAGAGGCCCCGCTGCCACGGGTTGGTTGGACAGAAGATGTTGTGCAAATTCTCACTGCGAGCACGTATGACTATATTTGGAGCACATGCCTAGGATTGTTTAGTACTTGGATGCTTGTTATTATTTATCTGCAATGCCCTAGATCTTGAAGTTACATGTTTAGACTCGTCCATGCAATGCCCGTCCATCCATCCCTATGCCTACCGCACTCGAATCCTACTGTTACCGTTACTGTTACTATTGCTCATGTTTCACTATTGCTATTGCTGTTGCTGTTGCTACGGATAAACTTCTGTGAGCAAGAACTATTTACAGGTGCAGCTGGACTGACAACTCAGTTGTTAAGGCTTGCAAGTATTCTTTGGCTCCCCTTGTGTAGAATCAATAAATTGGGTACTACTACCCGCGAAGACTGTTGCGATCCCCTATACTTGTGGGTCATCAATCATCATGGACCCTTTCGGTGGGGGGTACCCATCTGCACCGTTTTTCGGTGTCGGTGCAACCAGCGGCTATGATAGTACTCCAGGTGGTGGTGGAGGAGCTTCATGGGAGATAGCACCTGGAGTGGGTGCGAATCTTGGATTCATCGCCTGGCGTCGCATTTGGGTGAAGCCCTCGCTGACCTTCTAGAACTCCCGACAGTCCTTGAGCATGTTGCTGGCCTTCTTATTACCATCTTGTTTATCGATGTAGAAGTGGATGGTGCAGGGACCAGACTGTAGGGTTATGTAGCATGGAAAACAAAAAATTTCTACCGCTTACAAAAAAAACAAGCCAAGATCTATCTACTAGATTGTAGCAACGAGTCGATGGAATAACTCACCCTCGAAGATTCCAAAGTGTTTAACGAGAGCGGATTCTCGTGGGTGATGTAGTCGTACTCTTCCCGATCTCAAGATCGCGTAGACGATCCTTCCCAGGCTGCGTTAAGCGCAGCGCCCCAATCGGTCACACGTTCGGTACTCGACGAATACCTTCCTCTCCCTTGTTCCAGCAGGCAGCGGAGGTTGTAGCACTCTCCTCGCGATTCCGGCAGCACAACGGCGTGGTACCGGAAGTAGAGGGGAGATCTCGCAGGGCTTCGCCTTAAGCTGGAGCGAGTATGGTGGGCTATGAGAAATCCCTCGACGATCTAGGGTTTAGACACGCCGAGGAAGAGGTGCTAGAGCCGGCAACTAGGGTTTGGTGGTGCCCAAGTCGGCGACAAGGAGATCCCTATGCGGCGGCGGCTTGGAGGGTTAGGGTTTTCGGGGCAAGGGACTTGTGTGTCTCTAGGAGGGAGCCCTGCCCCTCCTTATATAGGTGGAGGGGCCGGCCGGCCAAGGGGAGGGAGGGGAGTCCCTCCCCAACTCGGCTTGGGTGGTGCACCGCCGGTTGGAGGAGGGAAACCCTCCCCAACTCGGTTTCCCACTCCTCCTCCTCTTTCCAAAACTTGTTGTTTGACTTTCAAACTAGGATTTGAATAAACCCTCTTATTTGAACAGCGATGACACCGAGTACATGATGCAATCATATCAACTTGATATAACACATTCATGTACCCTTCCCCCCCGGAGTGTCGGACATTCCAGAACCTTCTAGAACATTCCCGATGAAAACACCGGAACCATTCTCCATCTCCGAAACAGGACTTTCCTTATATGAATCTTATTCTCCGGACCATTCCAGATCTCCTCGTGATATCACGAATCCCATTCGAGACACCGAACAACATTCGGTCTCTTTCTCATCATTCCATAACTACTCAAACAACGTTGAATCCTTAAGTGTGTCTCCCTACGGTTCGTGAATTATGCGGACATGATCGAGACACTTCTCCGAACAATAACCAATAGAGGAATCTGGAAATTCATATGGCTCCCACATATTTCTACGATTACTTTGCGATCGAATGAACCACTTACATACGATATCAATTTCCCTTTGTCTCACGATAGTTTACTTATCCGAGGTTATGATCGTCGGTATCTCTGCATACCTAGTTCAACCTCGCTACCGATAAGTACTCTTTTCTCGTTCCTGTGATATGTGATCCCTTGTGAGCCATTCACATGCTTGCAAGCTAATTGGATGACATTTCACCGAGAGGGCCCAGAGTATATCTATCCGACATATGGATGGATAAATCCCACTCTTGATCCATGTGTTTCAACCAATACTTTCCGAACACTTAATGCCACCTTTATAGCCACCCAGTCACGGTGTGGTGTTTGATGTCATCAAAGCATCCATCCGGTAAAGGTGATATGCATGATCTCATGGTCGAAGGAATTAGATTACTATGTATCAGAAAGCATATAACAATTGAACTATTAAAATGACTTGATCTTTATGCTACGCTTATCTATAGGAGTATGTCCACCATATCATTCTCCTAACGATATGATCTTGTTGTTGATAACATCTCAATGTCCATGATAGGTAAACCACAATCATTTATCAAACAACAAGCTAGTGATGTATAGAGGCTTATACTAGGGATTTCAATTTAAATTTACAAATCACACAAGTATTAATGTTTCCTTGTTAATACTATTATAGCATGAATGTAAACATTTATCATAAACACAAAGATATAATAATAACTACACTTATTATTGCCTCTAGGGCATATCTCCAACAGTCTCCCGCTTGCACTAGATGAAGGGAATATGCCCTGAGAGGCAATAATAAATTGTTTATTATGTGTATTCCAAGTATATGATAGATGTTTATTTTGCATGCTATAATTGTATTAATACGGAAACGTTAATACATGTGTGTTTAATAAACAAACAGAAAGTTCCTAGTTAAGCCTCTCTCATAAACTAGCTCGTTGATTAACAAGATGATCAAGGTTTCCTGATCATGGACATTGGATGTTGTTAATAACGGGATCACAACATTAGTGTAATGATGTGATGAACATTCATCCGAAGTATAGCATTACGATCAAAGTCATTGAGTTTATATTGCTATAACAACTTACGAAGTGATCCTAATCCTTAGACCATGAGATCATGTCAATCACTAACACCGAAGAGTTTCTTGATAACATCAAACGTCACACCGTAATGTGGTGATTATAAAGATGGATTCAGAACTAATAAAGTGTTATGTTGAGGCTCATGGATCGAGAGTGGAATTTGTTCATCCCGATGACGGATAGATATACTCGGCCCTCGGTGATATCACATTGATTAGCTTGCAAGCAAGTGATTTGATCACTAGAATGTTATATCACAGAACGAGAAAAGAGTGCATGTCGAATCGAGATCAAACTAGGTATGGAGATACCGATGATCGAATCTCGACATGTAATATATCGTGAGACAAAGGGATTAAGATACTAGCGTAAAGGTTCCAACGATCACAAGAAAGTCATCGTTGAATGTGTGGAGTCAAGATGGGTCTCCGGATCCCGCTTCGATTATTGATCCGAGGGGTCTCGATCATGTCCGCATTATTCACGAACCGTAGGGTGACACACTTAAGAGACACCGACATCCAATTGGAGCAAATGTTTCATGCCGAAAGAATGAATAAGCGAGAATTTATTTCACTAGATACCAAAGTTTTCGTGAAATTGCATAAAGTGGTTATGCATGTGAAATAGAATTCTAGCAAGGGTTATTTGTGAATGTTTGTCATTAAAGTAATTGACAAAATTCTGAATAAAATAAAAGAGTTTTATTTAATGAGAGTTTGCATTAAATTTGGTGGAAATTTAATGGGATTTTTAGTGGGTTTTTTAGTGGAGAAAATCGAAGGGCCATTTTGTGAGTGGAGTGTCCACCCACATGAATGAGGGAGAGGTGGGGCACCTCCATGGCGGCGGCCATGCCCCTTGGGCTGCCCCCTCCCTATAAAAGGAGCCCTCCTCTCACTTCTCACTCACACCTCCTCGTGAAGGATCTCTCCCTCTAGAATTTATCCCCATGGTCTCGGACTAGCGAGATACATGTTCCCGGTGGCTATTCGGCAAGAAAGAGTTGTGCTTCCGCTGCATCGCTGGAGCGAGGAGGCGGAGGTTGCTCGGTGCCTCGAACGTGTGTGTGCGAGCACGGATGCTTGCTGATTTGCGCGCTAGGACTTCCTCTCGATCTTGAGATCGGCAAGAGATCGTCTACATCAACCACGAGTTGAACTCGTTAAGCTTTGTCGGTCTTCAAGGGTATGTTCTCACGGATATACATCCGCTGTTTGTATCTAGTATAAATAGATCTTGGTATATAGTTCACATCGTAGGAAAATTTTTGTTTCTGTCATGAACCCTTCAAAGGGTATCGAGCCGGATCTATGCGTAGATACTTTACACGGGTAGTACACATATGAGTATGTGGCGATGATGATCATGTTGTTGCTCCTTTGTTGTGATTTTGGATATTGGTGGCATAGTGGGATGAAGCGGCCCGGACAAACCTTACATGTCCTCGCACATGAGACCTGTTCCACGCTTGACATGCAACTAGTTTGCATAAGTGGCTAGCGGGTGTCTCTCTCCTACTATAGTCAATATCTATTTTGCAAGCGAGTTGTCAACAATTTGATTATCCTCGTTGTGGTTCATGTTCGTAGGTAAGAACGGTTCTATCTCGAAAGCCCTAAGCCACGTAAAACTTGCAATGGATAAATTAGAGGCGTCTAGTTTAGATTGTTGATGCGCTAGTGTTATGATCTGGTAGTGTTGTAAGTAGAAGTATGAGATGATACTCTTTAACACACATAGCGTGTAAAATCCTTAGACTTTGGATTTAAACATATAGGTATGATAGTGATCATACCACGATGCACATGATAGAGATCATCTGCTGTAACCATATAATTTCACTAATAAACATATGATGTGTGATTACATCTTATATTGCTTGTTTAGCGCTTTGTTAAGCATAATAAGATGATCCCTCATTTAAATATCAAGATAAAATGTGTTCTTCCTTTAGTATGCACCGATTATGTTTTCGCGCCCAAGACATCACGTGATGATTGGGTGTTCTTGGATCCACGACCATATTTCGGTGTAAAAGCGATTACACGCAAATACTAAGGTTCTAACTTGGCGAGCCTAGCATGTACAGACATGGCCTCGAACACAATCGAAAGGTTAAGCATGAGTCATATAGTTGATATGATGCCCATTTGATGCTCGCCTTTGAAGCTATCTTGACTCACGTGATGATCGGACTTGGTGTAGTGGATTTGGTTCATGTAATCACCAAAAGGACACGAGGATGTCGCTTTTGAGTGGGAGTTCATTCGTAATATAGATTAGTTGAACTAAATCTATCATACACTTAGTCTAAACTTTACAAATTCTGTTGTAGATGGCACCACCGCTTTTAATTTCAATGCGTTCATGGAGAAAGAGAAACTAGCAACGAACGGTAGCAACTTTACGAATGGGCCATGAATTTGAGGATTCTCCTCTCACGCACAAAAGCAATATGTGCTAGAAGCGCCGTTAGGCCCCCACCTTTGATGATGCCCCGACGAGGAGAAGAATGTCTATCGACTCGTCGGAGGACCACAACTTAGTTCATTGCGGCATATTGTATGGGCTAGAGCCGAACTTCAAAGCTTTCAAAATGGCAATGCATTTGATACAATGGGTGAGTTGAAAATGATTTTACACACATGTCAGAGAGAGCTACAATGCTTTAAAAGTTCTTTAGTCGATGATGGAAGAGCACAATCCGTTAGTGAGCATGTACTCAAGATGTCGGTTACGCCGATAAGCTTGTGTCCTTGGGAATAACGATTCCCATTGACTTAGGCATCCATCGTGTTCTCGGTCTCGCCACCTAGCTATAAGAGCTTCGTGATGAACTATAATATGCAAGGCATGAAGAAGTCTCCCGAGCTTCACAATGCTTAAAACTAGTAGTGGAGATCAAAAGGAACATCAAGTGTTGATGATCAATAGGAACACCGGTTTCAAGAAAGACAAGAAGGAAAACGGAAGGATGTAAGGCGGCAAGCCTGCTGTCGCACTGAAAAGAAACCCCGAGTTGGACCTAAGTCCGATCGAGTGATACTATTGTAAGGGATCGCCATCGAAGCAATCGCCCAAGTATCTGGAAGACAAGAAGGCCGGCAAGGCAAACAAAGGTATATATGATATACATGTTATTGATGTGTACTTGACTAGTGCTCGCAGTAGCACCTGGGTATTTGATACCGGTTCAGTTGCTAATATTTGTAACTCGAATCAGGGGTTGCGGAACAAGCGACCGCTAGCAAGGGGTGAGGTCAAGATGTGTGTCGGCAATGGATCAAACGTTGATGTGATCGCCGTCGGAACGCTGCCTCTCCACTTACCGTCGGGATTAGTCATAAACTTAAATAAATGTTATCTGGTGCCTGCACTGAGCATGAACATTGTATCTGGATCATGTTTGATGCAAAGTGGTTATTCATTTAAATCTGAGAACAATGGTTGTTCCATTTATATGAATGAAATCTTTTATGGTCATGCACCGATGATGAATGGTTTATTTCTGTTAGATCTCAATGATAATGTTACACATATTCATAATGTTGATGCTAAAAGGATTAAACTTAATGATGATATATCCGATATATGTGGCAATCGCCGCTAGGTCATATTGGCATTAAACGCATGAAGAAGCTCCATTCGATGGACTTTTGGAATCACTTGATTATGAATCATTTGATACATGTGAGCCATGCCTTATGGGCAAGATGACTAGAACGCCGTTTCGGTTCAATGGAACGGGCGATGATTTATTGGAAATCATACATTCGATGTATGTGGTCCAATGAGTGTGCCGCGAGGTGGATATCGTTATTTTGTTACTTTCACGGATGATTTGAGTAGATACGGTTATATCTACTTGATGAAACACAAGTCTGAAACCTTTGAAAAGTTCAAGGAATTTCAGAATGAAGTGGAAAATCATCGTAATAGAAAGATCAAATTTCTACGGTCCGACCGTGGAGGTGAGTATCTAAGTTACGAGTTTAGCACTCACATGAAAGAGTGTGGAATTGTTTCACAACTCACGCCTGCCGGAACACCACAGCGAAATGGTGTGTCAGAACGTCGTAATCGTACTTTATTAGATATGGTTCGGTCTATGATGTCTCTGACGGACTTGCCATTGTCATTTTGGGGTTATGCACTAGAAACTGCTGCATTCACTTTAAATTGGGCACCATTTAAATCCGTTGAAAAGACACCGTATGAATTATGGTTTGGAAACAAACCTAAGTCATTTCTTAAAGTTTGGGGATGCGATGTTTATGTGAAGAAACTTCAACCGGATAAACTCGAACCCAAAGCGGAAAAATGCGTCTTCATAGGATACCCTAAAGAAACTATTGGGTATTCCTTCTATCACGATCCGAGGGCAAGGTTTTGTTGCCAGAATGGATCCTTTCTAGAGAAAGAGTTTCTCGCAAAGGTGTGAGTAGTCGGAAGGTAGAACTCAAGAGGTTGTGGAACCTTCTCTTCAAAGTATGGCGAGTAGCGCAATGGAAGTTGTTCCGGAGTTGGCTCCACTGTTGAAGAGGGAACTAATGATAATGATCATGAAACTCCGAAAGAGAGTACTACCGAACCTCGCAGTCAAGCAGACGGCGTCACTCCCGAGTCATGGAAATCTGTCATAAATTTCATGGTTGATGAAAATAATGACCTGCGACGTATGAAGAAGCGATGATGAGCCCGATTCCAACAAATGGTTAGAAGCCATGAACCGAGATGGAATCCATGTATGAAAATCAAGTTTGGAACTTGGTGGAATTACCTCACCAACCGAAAGGCCGTGGAGAACAAATGGATTTTCAAAAGGAAAACTGATGTCGATGGTAATGTGACCATCTATAAAGCTCGACTTGTCGCAAAGGGTTTCGACAAATTCAAGGAGTTGACTACGATGAGACTTTCTCTCCGTAGCGATGCTAAAGTCGATTAGGATTATGTTAGCAATTGCTGCATATTTCGATTATGAAATATGGCGATGGATGTCAAAACCGCGTTTCTCAATGGTAATATTGAAGAAGAGTTGTATATGATACAACCAAAGGGTTTTGTCGATCCTAAGGATGCTAACAAGGTGTGCAAGCTTCAATGATCCATCTATGGATTGAAGCAAGCATCGCGGTTGGAATCTCCGCTTTGATGAGGTGATCAAAGAGTTTGGATTTGTCCAAACTTATGGAGAAGCTTGTATTTACAAGAAAGTGAGTGGGAGCAATGTGGCATTCGATATTATATGTGGATGACATATTATTGATCGAATGATATAGAACTTTTAAACAAAGGTTAAAAGTTATCTAAACAAGAATTTTCAATGAAGGACCTAGGTGAAGCGTCATACATATTAGGCATAAAGATCTATAGAGATAGATCTAGGCGCCTAATAGGGCTATCGCAAAGTACATACCTTGATAAGATTTTAAAGAAGTTTAAAATGGACGGAAGTAAGAAGGGGTTCTTACCTATGTTGCAAGGCAAGACATTGAGTAAGACTCAAAGTCCGGTTTCGGCGGAAGAAAGAGAGATAATGGACAAGGTCCCCTATGCTTCAGCCATAGGCTCTATAATGTACGCCATGCTATGTACAAGACCGGATGTGGCACACGCTATTAGTTTGACTAGTAGGTACCAATCGGATCCGTGTTGAACATCGATAGCGGTCAAGAATATCCTTAAGTACTTAAGAAGAACTAAGGATATGTTTCTTGTATACGGAGGTGAAGAAGAGCTCGTCGCTAAGTGTTATGTCGACGCTAGCTTTGACACCGATCCGGATGACTCTAAGTCTCAATCCGGATACGTATTTCTCATGAATGGCGGAGCGGTTAGTTGGAGGAGCTCCAAACAACTTGTGGTAGCGGGATCAACAACGGAGGTCGAATATGTTGTCGCTTGAGCGGCTCGAAGCGCTTGGATGAAGGAGTTCATATCCGAACTAAGAGTTGTGGCAAACGCGTTGGACCCAATGGTGATCTATTGTGACAACAATGGTGCCATTACCAATGCCAAAGAGCCAAGGTCTCACAAGCATTCCAAGCATATTAAGCGCCGGTTTCACTCCATCCGCGAGCATGTCAAGGATGGAGATATAAAGATTTGTAAAGTACATACGGATCTCAATGTAGCAGATCCGTTGACTAAAACTCTCCCTAGAGCAAAACATGATCAACACCAGAATTCAATGGGTGTTAGATATATCACTATGTAACTAGATTATTGTCTCTAGTGCAAGTGGGAGATCAAGGAATATGCCCGAGAGGCAATAATAAATTGTTTATTATGTGTATTCCAAGTATATGATAGATGTTTATTTTGCATGCTATAATTGTATTAATACGGAACGTTAATACATGTGTGTTTAATAAACAAAGAAAGTTCCTAGTTAAGCCTCTCTCATAAACTAGCTCGTTGATTAACAAGATGATCAAGGTTTCCGATCATGGACATTGGATGTTGTTAATAACGGGATCACAACATTAGTGTAATGATGTGATGAACATTCATTCAAGTATAGCATTACGATCAAAGTCATTGAGTTTATATTGCTATAACAACTTACGAAGTGATCCTAATCCTTAGACCATGAGATCATGTCAATCACTAACACCTAAGAGTTTCTTGATAACATCAAACGTCACACCGTAACAGGTGATTATAAAGATGGATTCGTAACTAATAAAGTGTTATGTTGAGGCTCATGGATCGAGTGGAATTTGTTCATCCCGATGACGGATAGATATACTCTGGGCCCTCTCGGTGATATCACATTGATTAGCTTGCAAGCAAGTGATTTGATCACTAGAATGTTATATCACAGAACGAGAAAAGAGTGCATGTCAGAACGAGATCAAACTAGGTATGGAGATACCGATGATCGAATCTCGGACATGTAATATATCGTGAGACAAAGGGATTAAGATACTAGCGTAACGGTTCCGACGATCACAAGAAAGTCATCGTTGAATGTGTGGGAGTCGATGGGTCTCCGATCCCGCTTCGATTATTGATCCGAGAGGGTCTCGATCATGTCCGCATTATTCACGAACCGTAGGGTGACACACTTAAGAGACACCGACATCCAATTGGAGCAAATGTTTCATGCCGAAAAGAATGAACAAGCGCAGGAATTTATTTCACTAGATACCAAACAAAGGTTTTGGGTGAAATTGCATAAAGTGGTTATGCATGTGAAATAGAATTCTAGAAAGGTTATTTGTGAATGTTTGTCATTAAAGTAATTGACAAAATTCTGAATAAAATAAAAGAGTTTTATTTAATGAGAGTTTGCATTAAATTTGGTGGAAATTTAATGGGATTTTGAGTGGTTTTGAGTGGAGAAATTTGAAGGGCCATTTTGTGAGTGGAGTGTCCACCATGAATGAGGGAGAGGTGGGGCACCCTCCATGGCCGGGCGGCCATGCCCCCTGCTGCCCCTCCCCTAAAAGGAGCCCTCCTCTCACTTCTCACCACACCTCCTCGTGAAGGATCTCTCCCTCTAGAATTTATCCCCATGGTCTCGGACTAGCGAGATACATGTTCCTGTGGCTATTCGGCAAGAAAGAGTTGTGCTTCATTGCATCACTGGAGCGAGGAGGCGGAGGTTGCTCGGTGCCTCGAACGTGTGTGCGAAAGCATGCGCTGCTGATTTGCGGCGCTAGGACTTCCTCTCGATCTTGAGATCGGCAAGAGATCGTCTACATCAACCACGAGTTGAACTCGTTAAGCTTTGTCGGTCTTCAAGGGTATTTTCTCTACGGATATACATCCGCCCGTTGTTTGTATCTAGTATAAATAGATCTTGGTATATAGTTCACATCGCAGGAAATTTTTTGTTTTCTATGCTGCGAACCCTTCACTAGAGTCATCTAATCTAGATTACATGGTAATATACCGAACACCCATGGCAGTTTGGTGCTGGTCATGTTTTGCCCTCGGGAGAGGTTTAGTCAACGGATCCGCCACATTCAGATCTGTGTGTACTTTGCAAATCTTTAAATCCCCATCTTGGATATGTTCTCGAATAACGTGAAAACGTAGCTTGATGTGCTTCAACTTCTTGTGTGACCTTGGTTCTTGCGCATTGGCTATGGCGCCCATGTTATCACAGTAGATAGACATTGGGTCCAGCGCACTAGGAACCACACCCAGCTCTGTAATGAACTCTTTCATCCATATCGCTTGTGAAGCCTCAAGCAGCCATGTATTCGATTCAGTTGAAGATCTCGCCACAATGCTTTGCTTTGCACTCCTCCGACTAATCGCTGCACCATTCAAAATAAATACGTATCCAGTTGTGATTTAGAATCATCCGGATCGGTGTTCCAACTAGCATCGGTGTAACCATTAACAACGATGTTCATCACCTCCATAAGAAAGAACCATATCCTTAGTTCTTCTCAAGTACTTAAGGATGTTTTTGATCACGTCCAATGATCCACTCTGGATCACTTTGATATCTGCTAGTTAAACTAACAAGATATGCAATGTCGGGTCTAGTACATAGCGTGGCATACATTAGAGATCCTATGGTCGAGGCATAGGAGTCTTACTCATCCTTTCTCTATCTTCGCCGATGTCGACTTTGAGTTTTACTCAAGGTCGATTGGGCAACATGGGCAAGAACCCTTTCTTGCTTTCTTCCATTCCAAACCTCTTTAGAACTTTGTCCAAATATGTACTTTGTGACAATGATATTTGGCGTTTCGATCTATCTCTATAAATCTTTATGCCTAATATGTAAGCTGCTTCGCCAAGACCCTTCATTGAAAAACTATTATTCAAATATTCCTTGACACTATTAAGAAGGTCTACATCATTCCCAATCAACAATATGTCATCTACATATAGTATTAAGAATGCTACATAGCTCCCACTCACTTTCTTGTAAATACAAGCTTCTCCATAAGTTTGTATAAAACCAAAACTTTTGATCACCTTATCAAAACGTTGATTCCAACTTCGGGATTCTTGCTTCAATCCATAGATGGACCGTTGAAGTTTGCATACCTTGTTAGCATCTTTAGGATCGACAAAACCTTTGGGTTGCATCATATACAACTCTTCATCAATGTCTCCATTGAGGAATGCTGTTTTGACATCCATCTACCATATCTCATAATCATAATATGCAGCGATTGCTAACATAATCCTCACAGACTTTAGCTTCGCTACTGGTGAGAAAGTCTCATCGTAGTCAACTCCTTGAATTTGTCGAAACCCTTTTGTGACAAGTCGAGCTTTATAGACAATAACATTACCATCAGCATCTGTTTTCTTCTTGAAAATCCATTTGTTCTCGACAGCCTTCCAGCCATACGGTAAGTCCACCAAAGTCCATACTTGGTTTTCGTACATGGATCCAATCTCGGATTTCATGGCTTCTTGCCATTTATTGGAATCTGGGCTCATCATTGCTTCCTCATATGTCTCAGGGTCATCGGTGTTGTCCACCAACATGACACTCATAACGGGATCATACCAATCTGGAGTGGTACGAGTTCTCGTTGACCTCCGAGGCTCTTTAGCAAGTTCAACCGAAGTTTCATGATCATCATCATTAGCTTCCTCTCTTATTTCTACAGGCACCAGAGGAACTTCTTCCGGTGCTGCGCTACTCGCAATTTCGAGAGAAGGTTCGACAACCTCGTCGAGTTCTACTTTCCTTCCAGTCACTTCTTTCGAGAGAAATTCCTTCTCTAGAAAGGATCCATTCTTGGCAACGAAGATTTTGCCTTCGGATCTATGATAGAAGGTATACCCAATAGTTTCCTTCGGGTATCCTATGAAGACGATTTGTTCCGCTTTGGGTTCAAGCTTGTCCGGCTGTAACTTCTTTACATAGGCTTCGCATCCCCAAACTTTAAGGAACGACAATCTAGGTTTCTTCCCAAACCATAATTCATACGGTGTCGTTTCAACGGATTTAGACGGTGCCCTATTTAAAGTGAATGTGGCTGTTTCTAATGCATAACCCCAAAATGATAGCGGTAAATCTGTAAGTGATATCATAGAACGAACCATATCTAAGAGAGTTCGATTACGACGTTCGGACACACCATTACGCTGTGGTGTGCCCAGAGGTGTCAACTGCGAAAGTATTCCGCATTTCTTCAAATGCTCGCCAAACTCGTAACTTAGATATTCACCTCCACGATCAGAACGTAGAAATTTAATCTTCTTGTTACGTTGATTCTCTACCTCACTTTGAAATTCCTTAAACTTCTCGAAAGTTTCGGACTTATGTTTCATGAAATAGATATACCCATATCTACTCAAGTCATCCGTGAAGGTAAGAACATAACGGTAACCAATCACATGATGCTACACTCATTGGACCACACATCGGTATGTATGATTTCCAATAAGTCTGTAGCTCGCTTCATCATACCAGAAAATGGAGTCTTAGTCATTTTACCCATCAGACATGCTTCGCATCTATCAAGTGATTCGAAATCAAGTGATTCAAGAAGTCCATCGGAATGGAGTTTCTTCATACGCTTCACTCCAATGTGACCAAGACGACAAGCACATATAGGTCGAGTTATCGCTCGATTTCAAACGTTTAGCCTCAATGTTATTAATATGTGTATTTCCACTATCGAGATTCAACAAGAATAGACCATCTATCAAAGGTGCATGTGCATAAAACATATTACTCATATAAATCGAACAACCATTATTCTCGGACTTAAACAAGTAACCATCTCGCAATAAACAAGATCCCGATATAATGTTCATGCTCAACGCAGGCACCAAATAACAATTATTTAAGAATAAAACTAATCCCGATGGTAGATGAAGGGGTAGCGTGCCGACCGCGATTACATCAACCTTTAATCCGTTTCCCACGCGCATCATCACCTCGTTCTTCGCTAGCTTCCGTTTATTCTGACACTGTTTGAGTTACAAATATGAGCAACGAACCAAGATCAAATACCGGGAACTACTACGAGTACTAGTGAGATACACATCAATAACATGTATATCAGATATACCTTTCTTCTTGATGTTGCCGTTCTTCAAATCTGCCAAGTACTTTGGGCAATTCCGCTTCCAGTGACCTTCTCGCTTGCAGTAAAAGCACTCAGTATCAGGCTTGGGTCCAGCCTTGGTCTTCTTCGTTGGCGTGGCAACTTTGTTACCACCCTTCTTGAAGTGTCCCTTCTGCTTAGACTTGCCTTTCTTGAATTTGGTGGTCTTATTGACCAACAACACTTGGTGCTCTTTCTTGATCTCCACTTCTGCAGATTTTAACATAGCAAACAGTTCGCAACCCTTGTTCATGTTCTCGCATGTTGTAGTTCATCACAAAGTTCTTGTAACTTGGTGGTAGTGATTGGAGAACACGGTAAATCCCCAAAGCATTAGGAATCACTATACCCAAGCTTTGAAGTTTGTTTGCGTCTGCACATCTTAAGCACATGCTCACTGACGGAGCTGCCCTCTTCCATCTTGCAGTTAAAGAACTTTTCAGAAGCCTCATAGCTTTCAATTGCCGCATGAGTCTCAAAGATCAATTTGAGATCCTCGACAATATCATATGGGTCTGAATTCTCAAACCTTTTCTGAAGCTCCGATTCTAAACCATACAAGATAGCACACTGAACTGTGGAGTACTGAGTCTTCCGAGTAAGGTAAACATTCTTTACTTCATCGGAAGCATCAGCTGCAGGTGGGTCACCCAGCGGTGCATCCAGCACATAGGTCAAATTACCAGCTGTGAGGACAATCCTCAAATTGCGGAACCAATCCGCGAAGTTGCTTCCATTGTTTTTCAACTTTTCTTTCTCTAGGAACGCATTAAAATTGATGGTAGGGGCTGCCATTGATCTACAACATATTTGCAATAGTTTAGACTAAGTTTATGACAAATTGAGTTCAAATTAATAATAAAATTAAACTAGGTGAACTCCCACTCAAAACAATATCCCTCACATTGTTTTAGTGATCACACGAACCAAATCCACCACATCAACACCGATCATCACGAGAGTTAATATAGTTTCAATGGCGAACAATCGACATGTTCATCATATCTACTATATGATTCATGCTTTACCTTTCGGTGATCCGTGTTCCGAGACCATGTCTATACATGCTAGGCTCGTCAAGATCAAACCATAGTTTCCGCATGAGAAAATCTGGCTTGCTCACATTGTATACACTTGCAGAATCTAACACACCCGATCATCACGTGGTGCTTCGAAACAACAAGCTTTAGCAACGGTGCTAACTAAGGGTGAACACTTTATGACTTGAAATTCATGTGCATGAGGGATCATCTTATAATGCTACCGTCGTCTACTAAGCAATACAAGATGCATAAAGGATTAACATCACATGCAATTCAAAATATGTGATATGATATGGCCTTTCTTCTTTGTGCTTCCGATCTCCATCTTCTAGCACGAACATGATCTCCATCATCACCGGCATTGCATCAAGGTCAATGACGCTTCTTCATGGTTGTCGTCCACCGGCTTCAACTATTACAACTAATTTGAATAGATACGCGGGTCTTAACATAAATTAAAGACAACCATATGGCTCCTGCCGGTTGCCAACTTACAATAAGGAACATTGCATACATCAAATATAATCACAATCATGGCCATATCACATCACTGCACACCCCTGCAAAACAAAGTTAGACGCCTCTACTTTCTTTGCATGTTTTACGTGGTTTGGGGCTTTCAATAAGTGACGTTCTAACTTACGAACATGAACCACAACATTGATACTAGTATTGTTAATCACCCGTTGTAAATTGGATCTTAAATATGCTAGGAGAAATAGGCACCCGCAAAGCCACTTATGCAATACAAGTTGCATGTCAAGCGTGGAGCAAGTCTCATGAACGATGTCATGTAAGGTTAGCCCGGGCCGCTTCATCCCAACATACCGCAAGATGCAAAGTACACAAGAAGCAATCGACAATAAAAGCATCAACGCCCACAATGACCATTGTGTTCTACTCGTGCAACAGATCTACATATAGACACGGCTCTGATAACACTGTAGGGTTATGTAGCATGGAAAACAAAAAATTTCTACCGCTTACAAACAAACAAGCCAAGATCTATCTACTAGATTGTAGCAACGAGTCAATGGAATAACTCACCCTCGAAGATTCCAAAGTGTGTAACGAGAGCGGATTCTCGTGGGTGATGTAGTCGTACTCTTCCCGATCTCAAGATCGCGTAGACGATCCTTCCGGCGCTGCGTTAAGCGCTCCCATCGGTCACACGTTCGATACTGACGAAAACCTTCCTCTCCTTGTTCCAAAGAAATGGAGGTTGAGACTCTCCTCACGATTCAAGCAGACGGCGTGGTACGAAGTAGAGGGAGATCTCGAGGCTTCGCCTTAAGCGGAGCGAGTATGGTGGGCTATGAGAAATCCCTCGATGATCTAGGGTTTAGACACCGAGGAAGAGGTGCTAGAGCCGTGGCTAGGGCTTGGTAGTGCCCAAGTCGTGGCAAGGAGATCCTAGGCGGCGGCTTGGAGGCGGCTGCTAGGGTTTTGGGCAAGGGACTTGTGTGTCTCTAGGAGGAGCCTGCCTCCTTATATAGGTGGAGGGTCCGGCGCCAAGGGGAGGAGGAGTCCCTCCCAACTCGGCTTGGGTGGCCGGTTGGAGGAGGGAAACCCTCCCCAACTCGGTTTCCCACTCCTCCTCCTCTTTCCAAAACTTGCCGTTTGACTTTCAAACTAGCCGTTTGACTTTTCAAACTAGGATTTGAATAAACCCTCTATTTTGAACAGCGATGACACCGAGTACATGATGAAATCATATCAACTTGATATAACACATTCATGTACCCTTCCCCCCCGGAGTGCCGGACATTCCGGAACCTTCTAGAACATTCCCGATGAAAACACCGGAACCATTCTCCATCTCCGAAACAGGACTTTCCTTATATGAATCTTATTCTCCGGACCATTCCGGATCTCCTCGTGATATCCCGAATCCCATTCGAGACTCCGAACAACATTCGATCTCTTTCTCATCATTCCATAACTACTCAAACAACGTCGAATCCTTAAGTGTGTCTCCCTACGGTTCGTGAATTATGCGGACATGATCGAGACACTTCTCCGAACAATAACCAATAGAGGAATCTGGAAATTCATATGGCTCCCACATATTTCTACGATTACTTTGCGATCGAATGAACCACTTACATACGATATCAATTTCCCTTTGTCTCACGATAGTTTACTTATCTGAGGTTATGATCGTCGGTATCTCTGCATACCTAGTTCAACCTCGTTACCGATAAGTACTCTTTTCTCGTTCCCATGATATGTGATCCATTGTGAGCCAGTCACATGCTTGCAAGCTAATTGGATGACATTTCACCGAGAGGGCCCAGAGTATATCTATCCGTCATATGGATGGACAAATCCCACTCTTGATCCATGTGTTTCAACCAATACTTTCCGAACACTTAATGCCACCTTTATAGCCACCCAGTCACGGTGTGGTGTTTGATGTCATCAAATCATCCATCCGGTAAAGGTGATATGCATGATCTCATGGTCGAAGGAATTAGATTACTATGTATCAGAAAGCATATAACAATTGAACTATTAAAATGACTTGATCTTTATGCTACGCTTATCTATAGGAGTATGTCCACCATATCATTCTCCTAACGATATGATCTTGTTGTTGATAACATCTCAATGTCCATGATAGGGAAACCACAATCATTTATCAAACAACAAGCTAGTGATGTATAGAGGCTTATACTAGGGACTTCAATTTAAATTTACAAATCACACAAGTATTAATGTTTCCTTGTTAATACTATTATAGCATGAATGTAAACATTTATCATAAACACAAAGATATAATAATAACTACATTTATTATTGCCTCTAGGGCATATCTCCAACACAGACAACTTGTCGTATGCTGAAGGCTCGTTGTCGCGGTTGCGACGTTGCCACGTTTGCGTGGGTCGTTCGTCGTCGCGGTAGTTGCCACTGCGGTGTTCGCTGTTGTGGTTGCCATCATCGCGACGATCGCGTATCTAGCTGTAACCATGTCGACTCCATCGCGATCATCGTAGACGCATGATATTCTCTTGCTGCAGCGCTCACGCCTGCGGCCGAAGTCATCTTCGTCATCCAAATGTGTTCGGTTGATAGAATCCTCGCCATCTGCCCATCGGTTGGTGATGTCCATGAGGTGATCAAGGGTTTTGGGCTTGACGCGCCTGAGCTCCTCCTTGAAATCTGGGCGCCTGACACTGTCCTTGAAGGCGTCGATTGCCCTTTCTTCGGAGATGTTTGTAGTGGAGTTCTTGATGTGATACCAGCATAGTATGTATGAGCGGATGGACTCATTGGCCCGTTGGGTGCAGGCCTGTAGCTCTTCGATTGAGGATGGCCTCTTGCTGGTGCCCTTGAAGTTGCAGATGAATCTGTGCGCCAGCTCTTCCCAGCTTCAGATGGAGCCGGAGGGGAGGCTGTTGAGCTAGACCCTGGCCGCACCTGTCAGCTGCAGCTGGAGGCACTGTAGGGAGGTGTTCTTGTTCCCGCAGTGGAGCTTGACCGACGACAGATGATCGTCAAGCCAAGTTTTAGGCTCTTGCGCACCGTCGAGCTTCAGGTTGTCCGAAGGGAGCTTGAAGTTTCTCGGCATCCGCGATTGCCGAACGGATCTGCTGAAGCATCTAGCTCCGCACAGTTCTCCGACGTCCTCCTCTTCGGACTTAGTAGAGCACGCGCGCTTAGCATGTGATTTATCGATCTTGCGCTGTGTGAGCTCGCTACGAGCATCGCAATTGCTGCTGTGGCGCCGTGGGCTCCGACGGCGTCAGGGCAGGTCATGCTCCTCTTCCTCCGATGAGGGTGTGCGGCTTCGAGTGAACTTGACCGCAACCTTTTTCTTCGGCTCTGCGGGTGCTTCCTCGTGGAGTGCAACTCCAACGAGTCCGAGGCCTGCCAGCACAGACTTCTGGATCGCAATCTTCGGGTCTCTCACCGGTGGCGGGTTGGACGCGAGATAGGTGGTGGCCGCCATGATCGCAGCCTGCAGCGTTTTCAGCATGACATCGCCTTGCGAGTCCATCGTCATGAAGGTGGTGTCGAGTGCCTTAGTGACCTCGCGTCGTGCGGCACGTTCCATGCACTCCAAGCGGGAGCGGTACTTGTTGGCGTTGTTCCCATGTGAAGAGGAGCCGAAAGTGGCGGAGAGCATAGCTCGCCACATGCTGGACTCTTCGGCTGCCCGCTTAGGCTTTTTGAGCTTGTCCTGTAGCTTGACCTGCCGATTGTCCTCATCGATCAGGTGACAGTGATAGGCCATCAGCATGTCACGGGAGGCATCCACATGTAGGATTATATTGCCTCGCACGGCTCCGCGTGCGATTTTCCAGCCTTCCTCATTGAGGTTGATTTGGTTGTGGACGCGATTGCCGCCCTCAGTGGCTCTAGTCGCCCTGTTAAGCGGGTTCGCCCCGTTTCCCTCGTTCTCAACCTGAGGGTTGGGAGGGGGATTGGGAGGGGGATGGCACTCGACCTAGCGGTGGATCTGCTCTGTTGTTGACGTTGCCACCATGGATGACGACGCACAGGTAGTGCTCACTGATTGGCTTGCTGCTGCCGCAGCTCTTAGATCCGGAATCGTAGGTTCCTTCATCCGAAAGGGGATTGCACAGATCGGAGTTGCAGTTGTTGTTGTCATCCGAATCGCCCGTCAGCGTCGACGTTCACAGGGTGTCGATGGGTGGTACCCACGAAGCGGGCCTGATGGATGGAAGTGGCACCCGCTCTGGGAGGCGGAGGGTGCCGGTCTGCCCCACCTAGAAGCAGAAGCTCCCGAATAGCATCTCGATTCCGTCACCTATGGACTCGAAATATTTGTGGGTGGCCGGTGAGTGGGAGGTGAAGTCAAAGGCGCTGAAGAGGAGGCGGTTCTCCGTCGCCGAGGAATTGTAGATCGCTCCGGATGGGACCATCACAATCGCACGATCAGCGTCCCCGCTTCCCACAGACGACGCCAATTGACGAGGGTTTGACTTGTCAATGCCCATTGTTATGGACTTGGGTTTTGGAGAATATGGGGATGCTGGAAGTCATGGAACGGTTAACAAGCAAGCAACACGAGGACATGAGGTTTACCCAGGTTTAGGCCCCCGGAGGGAAAACCCTACTCCTACTTGTCTGTTCTTGATTACGGCAGAAAAAAGGTTACAGGGGTGCACAGATGCACTCTGGCATGTGGTGTGTGTATGAGGTGTCCAGATTCATCTCGTCGTACCCTCCTAGCCTTTATATAGATAGGCAAGGTCCCAGGATAGGTCGATTCGGTTACAGATTAGGGTTGATATCCTTTGAAATTCTATCTAATCTAGACTTGTCCTCCAAGGAGTCGAATTCGCCACGGGCTTGGGCCACCAGAAACCTTCCTGGGCTGCAAGTCCTTGCATGGGCCTTCTTTGGGCTGGACCGGATATGCCAATGTTATGCACCCGTAGGGTATATCCATGTCAATAACACTAATAAAACACCATTCCACCGAGGAAAACTCAAACCTATGTACCAAATGCAAGGGCAAGTCCTTCTCTCCCAAATTCCAACAAAGCTTCAAAAGCTATTGGAGGAATAAGGTAGGAAGAACACAAGAGGAGAAACACAAAACTCTCCAAGATCTAGATCCCAATGATTTGTTCACAAAAGAAGGGATTTGGTTTGGTGGGATTCTAGATCTAGATCTCCTCTATCAAATCCCTCAAAGAGATGCAAGAATCATTGGAGGGACAAAGGGAGAGGGAAAGCTTTTGAAAGTCAACAATGGAGGAGAGAGAGTGGAAGAGCTAGAAAAAATGACCTCAAAAGTTGGGGAAACAATAGGAAAGAGAGGTCCCTTAAAAAGGGCAAGAGAAATCTGTCTGTTTGGGCCAGATTCGCGCACCACCGGAATTTCCGGTGCTCCATCGAAACTTCCGGTAAATAGAGACACAAAATACAGAAGAAAACAGTACGTCACCGGAACTTGGGTCGGAATTTGGACCGGAATTTCCGCTCAAGCAAAAATGTTGGACAACATTGCACGAAAATTTCAATAACATTTGATTCCGGACTCCGTTTTCGATGATCTTGGGCTTGTTTTGAAGAGAACGACAAGCTCTACAAGATTATGCGAAGAAACATCATAGTATATATGGGAAGGATAAAACCAAATTGAGAAAGGTATAACCTCTCTAGAAGCGATGAACCGGTAAAACCTTCAAAACCCAAAACACAAGAAGTTGAGTTTGCAAACTCCGATTGGGATGAAACCAATTTTGTTGGAAAGATAAAACCAAGAGAATAAAACAAAAGGTGAAATATTGGATACCACCAAGGGAGAAAATATCAAGTATATATATGTGAGATATCTCCTAAGGAGTGGAGCTGGAAAAACCCGCACGATCAAGAACGCAATAAGATATGCAAGGGAAATCTTTATTTGATGAACTAGAGCTTGTTATGATGATAACCACAAGCTCTATAACCTCTCATGGACAAAGGACCGACTAAGAACCAAGAAATATAATGCTATGTATGCAAAGGTTTGAGCGCTCCCTGAACGATGTGATCGAGACACCCGCTTGAGAGCCCCTCTTGATAGAACAGCTATCTATCCTAAACCCAATCTCCCAACTAACAACATGAAACCAGCAAAAGAGAAGCCCTATCAAGACCATACCTTTGCCTTGATCATTCCACTTGAACTTGATGTAGACCGTCTTGTTGTTCTCAAGTGGGAACACCTTTCTTGATTTCTCTTGCTCGCTCTTGCTTGATGAAGTCTTACAATTTTCTCCCCCATACTCCATGGGGAAACCTCTTCTTTGAGCTTGTATTCATAACTCCATGATCACGAGGATGGCAAGCTTCAAGCATGAGATCTTAAAGAGAGGGCTTGAGCTTGCCCTTCTTCATTCCTTCTTGATGTTGATCCATCTTGATGCAACTCTTTTCACTTGTATTGATCAACCTTCAAGCACTTTATTTCTTCATGAATCCAATGGGAACAAAGCCCTTGTACATTTCTTCAACTTTTAGCCTTGAGACCAACACATGTCCCAAGCAAGGACAATGTACAAACCTACAAGTGAAACTCAATTTACACATTAGTCCATAGAGATTGTCATTAATTACCAAAACCACACATGGGGCATACACGCCCTTTCACTTATATTAACAAAAGTTAGACATAATAAGTCACGGCGTGTGTGTTGCTGCACGAGTTAACGAGCAACTTCCCATGATGCAGCACTAGTTCATCACATATGGAGGGGTTATAACTGAATACCACCTCCCAAAATATACAGACCAATGTTCATGGGTCACCGCAACCATAGTTCATCAGCCCAGCTACTCCCCAAATTCACATCACAGACATCGTCACTAACACCGCTACCAGCACATCCTCGAACAACTGCTCAGAGGTAGTGCTTGTTCAGGAAGGCCGTGAACCAGTTTAACCTACGCTCAAGGGTCATGGTAAGATACCTGCTCGCCTGTCCGTTGTGCCTCATCAGGTGGGAAAGAGCACAGTGTATCGCGGTCACATAGACGTGCGCAGCTAGAATGCGAGAACCATATCTTTATGCGAGCATAGTTCTCAATGGACCTGTTGATCATCTCGGTGTCCGATGGCTGAGCCTACATGATAATCACAGTTAGTTCATGACATATAGTTCATATGTGAGAATTACATAAACTGATGCAAGTGCAAATATATCATACCTTGATGTGCTCATAGTAAGCTTCATCGTCCATCATGATGGCAGAGCTATTCTCAACCCAGTGAACGTTCTCAAGCCTCCTGAGCTTCATCACCCTAATCCAACGCACTCTTCAGTGCCTCATATGGTTATACACCTAGTTCGCAGTGATTGTCCGGCCACAGAACTTGAAGACATCCACTGCAACCAAGCGCATGTCCGTCTTTCTAAATTCCCGCACTACCGAACCCTCTTTCTCGATCAACTGGACCACCCGATTCAGGACGAAGGTGGACATAGATGTTTTCCATGACATGGCATGCTTCCTCATGGCCACCGCATCAGACATCAACACATAATGCAGAGGCATCATAGAGGTTGCAGACAGATTAGAGGACGTAAACTTCTCATACGGCAGCACGGATAATAATGTGTTTAGTTCTACGGGAAAAACTCTACTTATACCAGTAATCCTACCTATGGCACATGCAAATTCTCACAGAACAACATGCTCAGGTCCAGATCTAGAACATGAGCTCAAAACTTAGAATTGTGAGGTAGAACATGGCAACAAATCTAAGATGTGAGAGCTAGGGTTAGATGTTTCTTACCATGATCTTGATCTCGCCTGACGAGGACGACATGTCTAACATAGTCGACGAGGAAGAATTGCCGGAGATGACCTAGACCCACCGAAGTAGGAGGTGCCGCTTACCTGCTCGTCGATGGGGAAGAGGATTTGGAGGGAGTGCTCGAAATTGGGGGAAATGGAGGCGGATATTTTGGAGCCGGCGGAGGGGCGGTGTAAATAGACACGGCGAATCGGCGAGCGGTAACCCTAGTTTCTCCCTCTGGATTTCGCGACCCGACTAAGGGGCGGGGATTTTGGAGCCGACGCGAGAAGAAGTTGGCTCGATGGAAACGCACGATTTCGGCTCTTCCAGGGCCTGGCTGAGGGACGCTTTAAGAATCGTGCGATGCAAAGATTCCGTCCACAGCACGAAACCAAACGCCCTTATTTCTTTCCGTCCCATACAAGAAATAGGGAAATGAGCAACCAAACACGCCCTTGGTAAAGGGAGCAACTACTAATTATTGTTATGCAACAATCCTAGGGAAATAAACAACTATACTAGTGCGCATCGACCATGAACTGGACATAGGCATTTGGGCCGTGTTATTTTGGAGAAATGGTCTATTATGAGTGGAAAATAATGGAACTGAACACGCAAAATACATGTACTTAGTACTTATGCATAAATGCAAGAAGAATGGAGGACTGAAACAAAAGATAGCCGAATGGATAAGATTTCAATCCATCTTCTTTCTTTCTCCCGAACAGTTGCTTATCTATTTTGGCGGTTGCGCGATGCAGGGAGCGGGTTGGGCTACGCCGGCGTGCAGGGATGGCTGCGGGCGGGGTGCAGGGTCGCGAGGCGGTGTAGCGAGCTCGTCATGCCACCGTTCTGCAGGAGTTCGGCAGTGGGCGGTGGCGAGCTTTGCGCGTGGTGGAGCACTAGGCGAGACGTCGCTCGGAGGTATGATGGTGGCGGGAACTTGCTGCACCTGGGAGCATTCCGGCGGATGAAAGCCGGCGGCGGGCACGTGAAAGTGGGGGAAGCCGGCAGCGGGGGTCGTTCGGTCGATGGATGGTGTGATCGGTTTTTTCTTTTTTTTTTTTTTTTTTTTTTGAACAGTAAAAGGGTCCAGAGGACCGGTGTTCGCAAATTAATAAACGCGTGGCGATAAATTACGGTTTAAGATGGCATTAACTCTGCGCTAGACAAAAAGAGAAGGGCCTAACACTTACAAAAGCACCCTAGGACTAAAACATAGAAAGCAATCAAGTCCTCGGGTGCCTCCACCACTCTCCTGAACCTCCAACCATGGCGAGGTCGTCTCTTGCTCGTTCGCCTTCCGAGCCGAGAAGAAGCCGCCACCTTCTTGACAATGACGGGGACAAACCACTTGTCGGTGCCAAGTCGTCGAGCTCGCATCAAGCTTGACGGGGCCTCCAATGGAGGTTGACACCCTCGTACCGCCTTCTCGAGCAGGCGTGCCCGCCCACCAAAGGACCCTTGCGAAGAAAGATCACGAATCGTGGCGACAAAGAAACCATAGCACCCATATGAAGTGCTTGGATTCGCAGGAGGCCGAGCTTGAACGCCACCCTTCTCTCCTCGCCACCACGGCCGTAGGAGAAGAGCAAGGAACTCAAAGCCAACCTTCGCGACCCAAACACGAGCTTATTCGCCGAGCTGCTCAAATCAGACTCTCAACACTCACTCCCACCAACGGAGCACCATGCGAGAGGAAATGAGCAACCTCCGGTCTTGCTCACCGCACCCAAGAGTAGCTCGGAAGCACAAGGGCGTCTGTAGAACACGGGATCTGTTCTCCTCACGCCTCACGGCCCGGTGAAGAACACGTGCACAGCGGTGCAATCCTAGTACAAGCAAGCTTATTTGTCGAGACTCCACGGATCCTGCCTCCCCAACACCGGCCACCATGGGCGACCGGGAGGAAAATCTGGACACCACCATGCGCGCTTGCAAGCACCATGGCGCGTAGCTCCAAACCAGCACTAAGCCATAGGGACTAAGCCCAAAACAACTCCTAGTATGTACACAATAGCCACCGCTTTCCTTAGCCCGTCTGGCGGCGCGCCGAGGCTGTCGAGTCGGCGCGGCGCTCGCGAAGTTTCCTTCAGGTACTGTAGCAGGGGGAGGGGATAAGGATGGAGAAGAAGATGCTAGTGATCGGTTTTTTCTGAAGGATGCGCTCGGCTGCACGAATGAACGCGTGTATGCTTCTGGGTAGGGTGCGCTCGGGCCGATGGTTTGGCGCCTGGGCACCCGCTAGACCGACCCACCATGTATCATGTATCAGTGAGATTCCATCAAAATCCCACCTTTAGTTTATTTGCCAAAATCTAGTTTAAATTTTAACAAAAATTTAGCTAGATTTTGATAAATAAACTAGATGTGGAATTTTGATGGAATCCTACTTGACACCCTACTATGTATTCGGTGGTGACCAGAAATAGCTGAAAGTGAAAATGAAATATGTGTTCGGTGGTGACCAGAAATCTAGTAGGAGTATGTGTAAAGTGAAAGTGGGCCCGTTTCCCCCAAAAATGATTTCCACCCAATTGCCTCGCAGCTTGACAAACGTACGTAGGCGAATGTGGTACCCAGCCCACGACGAATAAACTTCTGCTACTACTACTAGTACTGAACAGTAGTTCGGTAGTATTCCCTACCATAGAAAACGTGCTCCCTACCTCGGCTGTATGATCAACAACCAAACACGTTGGACCGCGATAAATGAATTCCGCGAAATCAAATGCAGCACATGCTGGCTTGGCCACCATCGCACAGCAGCTATTCGTTGGCAAAGAGTCCGGAAGATTGGCCTCGTGATCCAACAGTTGCAGTCCCACGAGGCCCCCGGCACATGTGCATTGCTCCCCCCCTCGCATCGCAAGTGATTGGACCTTTTTTTAGATCAAAAGTGATTGGACTTCAATTTACTCATCGTCCGATCACATAAAATCCATGTGCTGAATTAAAACCGCCTATTATCTCACGCCCTCTGTTTATTCCGCTGGAATGATCTGACCCTGCTAAATTTGAGCATGTTCTTCGGCATCGAACAAAATAGTACATTTCTTTTCCTGCTAATTCGATGGCCGACCACCTTGCAATAATTCATGATAAAAGTGCTCCCACGCGGAAGAACAACAACTAGTATTAGTATTCTGTATCTTTGCATCTGCGATTTTTATCTCAAGAAGAAGAATGGCATCATCGGAGGCACGAACTTGTGCGTTGAATTAAGCTGGAAAGATAGATCTCCGGCGGCTAGCTGCCCCAAGTCGCATGCACGCTTGCAGCCGAGGAGGAAAGGTCATTTAGCCTAATCCGCTCTATTATGATACACTGGGCGTGGACGCTACTCATCGAGAACCCGGCGCACTCACCAAACTGGGTGCTCGTCTCGAGTAGATCGCAACAACTTTGCGTGTTTGTGCGCGTGATACCGTCGACCCAATGTGCGGTCTCAAAGCGAGAGCAAAAACGAATAGATCCCCCGGACCGGACGGACGTGTGGTCGACGGCGACGTTTGATCGAGCCGATTATTAGCCAGGCGGCGGGCTGCGCTGGCGCACTCTGACCGGCACGCCCCCGGCGAACGCGGCGGTGAGCCCCGGCGCGAACCTGGGCCGGCGCGAGCTCCGCCCCACCGTCTCGACGTCGAAGCCCTGGACCACGGCCACGATGGCGGCCTTCATCTCCATGATGGCCAGCTCCTTGCCAATGCAGACGCGCACGCCGCCCTGGAAGACGGGGTACCGGTACGGGCTCTCGGCCACGAACCGCCCCCCGCGGAGCCACCGCTCCGGACGGAACTCCGCGCAGTCGGGGCCCCACACGGACTCCATCCGCCCCATGGCGTACGCGTGGTAGGTCACCCGCGTGCCCTTCGCCACGGGCGTGCCGTCGGGCAGCGTGTCCTCCCCGGCCGCGAACTTCGAGTCGAACTGCACCGGCGGGAACAGCCGCATGCACTCGTGCAGAGCCGCGTGCACGTAGTGCATGTCCTTGAGCGTGTCGGAGGAGGCGATCGTGGGTTGCTGGTGGTCCCCTGGCGCCACGCGGGAGACCTCGTCCCGGATCGCGTCGGCGACGTGCGGGTGGTCGGAGAGGAGCAGGAAGAAGGCGGTGAGAGCCGAGGCGACGGTGTCGCGGCCGGCCAGCATGAAGCTCACCACGATGTCGCGGAGGTACTTGTCGTCGCTGATGGAGCCCATGAAGCGCGACAGGAGGTCGTCGCCCGAGGTAGCAGCAGCGGAGCCGAGCTTGCGGCGCTGCCGGATGACCTCGGCGGCGAGGTCGTCGACGAGGCCGATCGCGTCGCGGAGCTCCCGCTCGTCCCCGATGTTCAGTAACCGCTTGAGCTTCCAGAACACGTGCATGGGCGCCGCGGCGCGGCGCGCGGAGAGCATGGACGCCGTGTCGAAGGCGTCCGCGAAGGACGACATGGGCAGAGACAGCTCGAGGCAGCCCGGGTCGAGGCCGAAGGAGATCCTGCATATGCAGTCGAAGGCGAAGCGGCGGAACACGTCCTGCAGGTCGAGCAGCTTCTCGCCGCCACTCTGCTGCTGGCCACCAGCGGAGGAGGCAGAGCGGAGCAGGGGAATGAGGCGGCACCTCAGCTCGGAGGACACGACGCTAGCCGCGAAGGCGCGGATCGCCGGGGAGGCGAGCTCGGCGGCGGCGAGCTTGCGCTGGAAGAGCCAGGCGTCGCCGTCGACGTTGAATATGCCGCGGCCGAGGAAGTCGGCGAGGATGGCCGAGAACGGCGCGCCCTTGGGGTAGTTGTCGAAGCGGCCGCGCAGCATGTGCTCGACGGTGGCCGGGTTGGCGGTGAGCACGTTCCCGAGGACGTGCACGTGCACGGTGCGCCCGGGCTCGCGGCGCAGCAGGTGCGCGAACCAGTCGCAGAGGTTGTCGAACTCGCCCGTCCACGACGCCGTCAGGTACGCCTCGCACACCGCGCACGCGCACCACCACGGCGGCCGGAGCCGCATCGATCCCAGGAGGACGGCGAGGGCCAGCGTGCACGCGGCGGAGGCGAAGAAGACGGCGGCCACCTGCGGCTGCAGGGAGCTCACCAGGGCGTGACCCGCGAAGTGTAACGTGGTGTCATCCGCGCCCGCGCCCATAGAAGAATGAGAATATCGGCGAACTGTCTGTCTTTTGCGCGCGTGCGCCTGGAGCCTCGCAGGCGTGTGCTTTGTTCGGTCTGCGCGTTTGGGCGGTGTGGCTCACCCTGCCCGCGCCATTTTATACAGGATATCAAACGTGTAACCGTTATAAATTCTACGACCAGCTGTGCAGCGCAACAGTCCATATGTGACAGGATCTGTTCCATTTATACTATGGTTGGTTTTGACCTCTTGCTTGCTTTAGCCTTTATATTCTGCACATTTCTATAGCGAATGTTCAGAACATAGTCACCCATGTTATAAAAACGTCGTTCACTCGACCACTTTGCGATTCGAGGTGGAGCGGATTTGTAAATATTAGGTATCAGTTTTTTAAAACTTAGAACAATAGTGTGAAAACATTTTTTTAAGAATACGACCCTGAGACGTATCGTTTTTATAGGAGGGCCAAGAGGCCAAGTTTACAACGCGTCGTGGACAGACGCCTCGAGTACAACTCCACGCTGCCCTAGGAACAACACGCATACACTAACCAACTACCCGCGGCATCCCCACTTGTCCACCTGACTTAAACAGTCGCGGAATAACCGAGCGGCTCTCCACGAACCTGTCTCAGCAGAAATCTTGTCGATGACCCTTACGGGGAATGGGGTGACTCCTTCAAAGACAACATCGTTCCGGTGTCGCCGGAGCATCCAACATACCAGGGTGATCTCCGTCCAGAGTTCTCGCTCGCGACCTTTGCCACCGCGCCTGTCTTGAAGCCAGGCGACGAGTTTTGCCTCATGATCCGACATCCACTAGCTCTTGCCCCACCATCCAAGGCAGATCGTCCAAACTTCCCTAGCTAGTACACAACCCATGAGGAGGTGGTTAATAGTTTCTCCACATTGATCGCAGAAAGGGCATGTTGCTAGGTGCTGCAGACCACGCCGACTCAACCTGTTGGTAGTCCAACATCTGTTTCTCACGACCAACCAAAGCAAGACCTTGCAATTGGCGGGAGCTCGGGAGCGCCAGATCTGCAGTGCTCCCACCATCGAGGTCCGGCAAACAGAGCCTGATAGCACGACTTCGCGGTGTAACAGTTGGTCGGGTCCCAGTTTCACTTGAAGACGTACCGATCTACAACTTCGAGGAGCTCTTTGTTAGCAACCGCGCTTACGTCAGGGGGATGATGTCTACGCACTTCTATTCTTATAGACAGTTGTTGGGCCTCCAAGTACAGAGGTTTGTAGAACAGTAGCAAGTTTCCCTTAAGTGGATCACCCAAGGTATATCAAACTCAGAGAGGAAGTGGTCAAAGGTATCCCTCTCAAGCAACCCTGCAATCAAGATACAAGAAGTCTCTTGTGTCCCCAACACGCCCAATACACTTGTCAGGTGTATAAATGCACTAGTTCGGCGAAGAGATAGTGAAATACAAGTGGTATTGATGATTATAAGACAACGGCGCCAGAAAAGAGCTTGACGGGAGGAAAAGGTTGAAACGGTCTTGTAGTTCCCCGTGACGGCACCAGAAAAGACTCTGATGGCGTGGAAGAGACTAAAGGCAAGCAAACAAAGATGGCAACAAGCAAACATGCAACATATCTAGTTGTGAACGGTGTTTCAATGATTAGAAACACGGCCTAGGGATCATACTTTCACTAGTGAACACTCTCATATAAATATATTATCTTCATGATACTACTCTTAACTACTCTCCGGTTGGTGAACTCTAATCCACGGTAGGGCTATAATAGCAAACCTCGAAGTTCGTCTTCCCCATCTAGATAACCCCACACTGACACCTTAAGCACTAGATTGTTCCAACAAACACCACAATTTCATAGAGACAACCAACTCAAAATATTCTCATGATAAGGATTTATGAACTCTAGCCTAAGTGCCACCACAGCATGCACGCTATCACTTTCACATACATGGGGAGAGCAGAGATCTATTTAAGCACTTGAGTATTTATGTAAACTCTAGCCTAAGTGCCACCATGGCGTGCACGCTGTCACTTTCATACGCGTGGGGAGAGCCGGAGATCTATTAAAGCACTTGAGTAGCAAGGTAGATCTACTTGATTACAAAGCTCATGACCACACCAAGATCACGCATAGAGAGAGAGAGAGAGAGAGAGAGAGAGAGAGAGAGATGAACACATAGCTACCGGTAGAGCCCTTAGCCTCGAGGAAGAACTACTCCCTCCTCATCATGGGAATCAGCAACGGCGATGGAGATCGATAGAGATGGCTCCGGGGACACTTCCCCGTCCCGGCAGGGTGCCGGAACAGAGAATTATGTCCCCTGAATCTCCCCTTCGGTGGCGGCGGGGTTACGGAACTTTTCGTGGCTTTCTGGTCGATGATTTAGGGTTTTTGGGTCAGAGGCTTCTTATAGGCGAAGGAGGCAAGATAGATGGAGGGCCAGGGGTCCCACACCCCCTGGTGGTGCCACTAGGGCTGGCCCGCGCCCACCTAGGGTGTGGCCACCCTGGTGTCCTCCTCCATCTCTACTTCGTGGTTCCGTGTCGTGTCGGGTAAAATAATGACTTTGGCTTTTGTCCCGTCCAATTCCGAGAATATTCATTTTCTGCCTTTTCTAGAACCAAAAACAGAAGAAAACAGGCAACTGGCATTGTGGCAACTTGTTAATAGGTTAGTCCCAAAAAACATATAAAAATACCTCAAAGTGAAGACAAAGCAAAGAAAAGTAGATACCAAACAAGCATGGAACATAAAAAATTATGGATACGTTTACGACATATCAAGCATCCCCAAGCTTAACTCTTGCTCGTCCTCGAGTAGGAAAGTGATAAAAAGAATAATTTTTGAGGTGACATGCACCATCAAATTCAAGATCAAACCATTTTCAAGCATTGAAAGCTGGGATCAAAGAACTCTAAAAATGAGCATGAAAGATGTAGTTCTAACAATAAGACATAGTAACTATGTATGCAACATGAAAGGTTACAAACAAAGATTCATGAATAACAATGTATTGAAAGACGTTTGTTTGTTTCACATATAAAAAATATAGCATAGTGGCATTCAGCTTGTCCCTCATGGAGTAGAAATAAATGCATAGGACACCTTCAAAGTTCATAAGGATGACTAGATACAAATAGTTCAAGAACAAGCAATATTAACATTATGAATCAATCAATAAGTTTTGGGACAATGCACATAGAACTAAGAATGACAACTATGCTCTCTTAATTGGTGCATACAGATATAAGGTGGAGACTCAATAAACATTAATAAGAAAGGTCCTTCATAGAGGAAAGAAGGGATTTCAAGTTTCATAAAGAGCTTCCAAAAATTATGGTACTTGTTAGCTTTCAGCTCGCATTGCCCCTATCATAAGCATCTTGAAGTAATTAAGGTTAAAGTGAACAAAATATGGAGTATATGCTTGACAAAGTATAAGTTGGCAATCTCATGTCCCTTGAGTATGAGGGTCGCTCTTCATGCTACTCAACTTTAGTCACCGGTAAGTTCTTGTCATAGTAAGTGAAAACTAGAGTGTTCTAGGCAATGAAAACAGAGTGTGTCTCTCTCCAAAAGAAGTGTGTTGTGATCCAACGAACTTATTGCAGCAAACAAGCAAAATAAAACTAAAAACAAAAACAAAGACGCTCCAAGAACAACACAACAGTGCATGAAACAATAAAAACAAAGTGTCTAGAAAGACCTGAGATTTTTATTGATGAAGAAGGGATGCCTTGGGCATCCCCAAGCTTTGACGCTTGTACCTCTTGAATATTTCTTGGGGTGACACGGGGTGGCATCCCCAAGTTTGAGATTTCCATTCTTCATCTCATTACATCATTCTTCCTTTACACCTGAAAATTTTCCTTCATACAAAACTTCACACAATCTTCATTAGCAACATTAGTGCATTCAAAAGTAATAGACCTTTGGGGTTTAGTTTTAAAACAGAAAAACTTTCGTTAAATACACAAGCTACTGTAGAAATTCCTCAAAAAGTTCAATTTACCAAAGAGAAGCCATAAAGAAATCAATAAAGAGGCAAATACAAATAATGGCAGAAATCTGTCAAAACAGACCAACAGGTAAAAACCGATTTTTTCGAGACCTTCTGTTGCTCAAATAAAAAAGTGTTGAAATAATGAAAGTTAGATAACAACCTGGAGAATTTATTTAGAAAATTACAGCTCAATCTGACTTACAGAGATTTTACACAAATTTTTACAGTGGAGCATAAAACTCTGTTTCTGGACAGCAACTCTCCAAATCTTACTTCCCTCTCATTAGAGGTTATTCTTGGCACAAAAAGTAAATAAAAAAGGATAAGGAGAGGTCATTACAGAGGTAATAACTTCCAAGGCTCAAGAAAACTATTGGGTTATCTCCCAAGAAGTACTTTTATTTAATGCCTTTAAGTTAGGCTTGATAATTTGAGAAGATGCTCACATAAGAAATATGAATTGAAGTAAAAGAGATCATAAAGAAGCAAATTCAAAACACATTTAAGTCTAACCCACTTCCTATGAAAAATAATCTTGTAAAGAAACAAGTCATGAAAGCACAAATCAACAAGCATAGGAAAGCAAAACAAGTGCAGCTTCAAGATTTTCAACATAAAGAGGGGAAACTTAATATTATTTAGATGCATAAAACCATGTTTCCCTCTCTCATAATAACTTTTAGTAGCAACATGAATAAAATTAAGAATATAACTATCACATAAAACATTCTTATCATGAGCCACATGCATAAAATTATTATTACTCTCCACATAAGCATAGTCATTCTTATTAATTATGGTGGGAGCAAATTCAACAAAATAGCTATCACTATTATTCTCATCACCATAATCATAAAATATAGGAGGCATAAATGTAATCACAATAAATTTTCTCCTCAATAGTAGGTGGACTAAAATATCATAATCATCATTGCAATCATCATGCATTGGAGGTATAGTATCATCATAAGCAATAGAATACCTATCTTCCCAAGTGTGTTCATTTGTAAACATATCATCATTGGAAGGAACATGGATAGCACTAATAGCACAAAAATTATTAATATCATCATTTTTAGAATTGGTACCAAAGAGATTTTCAATATCAAAAGTAGTGTGCTTTTCCCAATCATGATCACTACTATAGGTAACAGGCATAGTAACATCATCTAGTTCAGACTCATCAGCAAAAACTATAATAGGAGCAACATTCTTAGGGGATATACCGTTTCCTCTATCCTTTTACTCTTCTTCTTCTTCTTCTTCTTCTTCTTCTTCTTCTCCTCTTTAGGTGGGAGAGGCTTGAAAGGAATCTTCTCCACATACCCTGGTTTATTGTTAGAGATAATAGAAGAAACTTTGGAGGATTCCTCCTTTTCATTAACAAGAACAAAACTCATATCAGTCCTGTCATAGTTTGGTAAAATATCATATTTTATAAGATTTTTTATGTAATTATTTGCGTGGCAATTATTAACATAGTAAAGATGACAACCATGCAGGACGCTATTCATATCAAAAGCACTCATATCTACCAAAGAAGTTTTTCTTGATAACTCTTCACACCCCAAAAACAATGTAAGTTCATCATGTTGATTATCACTGATCATGTTCTCACAATATAAACTTGCAATACTCATTGGATTAGAAAGGTCATTATTATGGCCTGAGCATTGAAAATTTAAATGACCCAGTTCATAGCAGAGTTCACAAATAAAAGGATAAAGGGCACAAACTTTTTTACCAAGATCACTTAGAGCCTTATACCGCGTTCTAGTTTTTTCATTCCAGTGGGTGATACAATAATCTTCTTCATTTTGATTCTTTTCACAAGGTCTATGCATTCCACACAAATTAACATGCTTATAAGAAATAGTACTTTCAGAAGTTTGAGCATGTTTATTGCAATCATTAATAACAGTTTCATTTTTCATGCAAGTGTCTTTAAAAGGTTCATAATACATGTCCCAATTTTCTTTAGGAGCATTAATATGGGAAGCAAAGGCTCTATAATATTTAACAAGAATTTGAGGATCAAGACCATACTTAGCACTAAGCTCTTGAAAATCAGCAGTTTCAGCGAAAGACTTAATGCAATCATACTCATAGTTTATACCTGGTTCTTTACCTTTGTCGTTATCCCAATCTTCGGTATTGCTTTGAATTGTTTCAAAAAGATCTCACTTAGCTTTGACCTCCTTACTTGTGAAGGATCCCTCTAAACAGGTATCTAGATAGTCCTTGTAATGTCCTGAAAGCCTTGCATAAAAATTATTAATAACAATATTACTAGGGAGCTCATGAATGCGACATTTGAGCATTAGTGACTTCAATCTTCCCCAATCTTGGGCAATATTTTATCCCTCATGAGGATGAAAATTATAAATATAATTCCTATCTTTATGAATTTCATGAGGAGGATAAAATTTAGAGTAAAACAGAGATTCAAGTTCCTTCCACTCCAAATGATGAGGATCATATAGTAGATCATATCACTCCCTTGCTTTGTCCCTAAGTGAGAAATGGAATAGCTTCCTCTTAACTTGGTCCATTGAAATACCTGCATACTTGAACAACTCACATAATTCATGTATAAAGAATAAATGATCACCAGGATGGACAGTTCCATATCCAAAATAGCAGTTATTCATAACACGTTCAACAATTTCAATAGGTATTTTAAAAGGAACACTTTCAGTATGTGGATTTAAAATATCACAAGTATCATTAGAATTACCACATATGGGAGATAAAGTATCATAAGAGAAAATTTTCTTCCCTAAAGCTAGGGGACTAAAAAGATCTTTTTCATAAAAACTAGCTTCCCCAAGCTTAGAAGTTTCCATAGCATTAGGAACAACGGTGTTCAAAAAATTCATACTAATAACATTGCTATTAGCATGCAAAGAAAGTTCCATATGTTTTTTGATTTTCTTTTCAAACCACTCAAGTTCTAACTTAGGAAAAAAAATACTAAAAAGCTCTCTAATTTTGCTATTGTTTTTCATTAGGCCTAACTAGTGAAAACAAGAAACAAAAAGACAAAATTGCAGAATCTAAAGGAAATAACTTCGAGCACTCACACCGGAGGATGTGAGTACTTTTTACCTTACCTCCCCGGCAACGACGCCAGAAAAGAGCTTGATGTCTATGCTCTTCTATTCTTGTAGACAATTGTTGGGCCTCCAAGTGTAGAGGTTTGTCGAATAACAACAAGTTTCCCTTAAGTGGATCACCCAAGGTATATCGAACTTAGGGAGGAAGTGGTTAAAGGTATCCCTCTCAAGCAACCTTGCAATCAAGATACAAGAAGTTTCTTGTGTCCCCAACACACCCAATACACTAGCAGGTGTATAGGTACACTAGTTCAGCGAAGAGATAGTGAAATACAAGTGGTATTGATGATTATAAGATAACAGCGCCATAAAAGAGCTTGACAGGAGGAAAAGGTTGAAATGGTCCTCTAGTTTCCCGTGACGGCACCAGAAAAGATTCTGATGGCGTGGAAGAGACTAAAGGCAAGCAAACAAAGATGGAAACAAGCAAACATGCAACAGATCAAGTTGTGAGCGGTGTTTCAATGCTTAGAAACAAGGCCTAGGGATCATACTTTCACTAGTGAACACTCTCATATAAATATATTCTCTTCATGATACACTCTTAACTATCTTCGGTTGGTGAACTCTAATCCACGGTAGGGCTATAACAGCACACCTCAAAGTCTGCCTTCCCCATCTAAATAACCCCACACTGTCACCTTGAGCGCTAGATGGTTCCAACAAACACCACAATTTCATAGAGACAACCAACTCAAAATATACTCATGATAAGGATTTATGAACTCTAGCCTAAGTGCCACCACGGCGTTCACAATGTCACTTTCACACACATGGGGAGAGCAAAGATCTATTGAAGCACTTGAGTATTTATGTAAACTCTAGCCTAAGTGCTACCACGGCGTGCACGCTGTCACTTTCACACACATGGGGAGAGCTGGAGATCTATTAAAGCACTTAAGTAGCAAGGTAGATCTACTTGATTACAAAGCTCACGACCACAACAAGATCACGCATAGAGAGAGAGATGAACATATAGCTATTGGTAGAGCCCTTAGCCTCGAGGAAGAACTACTCCCTCCTCATCATGGGAATCAGCAACAGCGATGGAGATGGTGATGGAGATCGATGGAGATGGCTCCGGGGGCACTTCCTCGTCCCGGCAGATGCCAGAACAGTGACTTATGTCCCCCAAATCTCTCCTTCGGTGGCGGCGGCGCTGTGGAACTTTTCTTGGCTTTCTGGTCGATGATTTAGGGTTTTTGGGTTGGAGGCTTCTTATAGGCGAAGGAGGCAAGGTCGGTGGAGGACCAGGGGCCCACACCCCCTGGTGGCGCCACTAGGGCTGGCCCGCGCCCACCTAGGGTGTGGCCACCCTGATGTCCTCCTCCATATCTGCTTCGTGGTTTCGTGTCGTGTCGGGTAAAATAATGACTTTGGCTTTTGTCCCTTCCAATTCCGAGAATATTCATTTTCTGCCTTTTCTGGAACCAAAAACAGAAGAAAACAGACAACTGGCATTGTGGCATCTTGTTAATAGGTTAGTCCCAGCAAACATATAAAATACCTTAAAGTGAAGACAAAGCAAAGCAAAGTAGATACTAAACAAGCATGGAACATCAAAAATTATGGACACGTTTACGACGTATCAGGGGACATCGTGTAGCCAGGATCCTGCTAGGCCTTCTTGCACCCGGCGGGTCGTGACCGCGCTCGCCGGGACGGCTGCGAAGAGGTTCGGCTCAGCGTCACTGATGCGTCCACATGGCAACCACTTGTCTGTCCAGAAGAAAGTAGATGCCCCATCTCCTAGCACCAAGGTCGATAGTGTGAAAACATGAATGTAGATCTCTTTTCTCATTTTTGGAACTTAGCAAATGGTCATGTTACAAATTACAAAAAAAATGCATGGGAAAGATTCAGCTCTATGTATATGTTAACAGTACTACAATAATGAAATAAATACCATCGATTGATGCAGAGATTGACTTTCCCCTTCTCGGAAACAAAATGTGCGTGATTTGACCTTGGAAATTTTCAAAGCTTCCAAATACGTCTTTTGTTGAGTTCTAGAAAGTGATTGGACCAAACTAGGCTCATGCTCTTTTGATACGAATCCCCAAAAAATGTTTGGACTAGTACTTAGCCAGATTATGAGATTATGCTTGGCTGTGCCGGATTATCATTTTCTACATATTTTCTCTTTATATTTTATTAATTTTGCCCACTTTTTTCTCTTTTTTATTTCCTAATTTTTATGGCAAAAGTGCAATCCTCAATATTAGACCCACCCTTTTTTTGTAAGGTTCCACTATTACACCCTTGATATCTACAACCGACCAAAACACAGACGGAATACTTCTTACACCATTATAATACTGTATTATCAGATTTCTAAAATCGGTTTTAGATGACATCTCTTCTATATAAATAACAAACTATAGCCTATGGTAACAACCACATCATATAAGTAGGTGGTCATGAGATCAACTCTTGCAACAATCTCCTTTACAGTCTGCACCTATTTTATAATACGTAATAAAAAATAATCCGACTCTATTTCCCGTTGCTTTTATTTACTAAATTTGTTGAATTTCCAATTAATTATTACTAAATCAGGCTGATGGATTCCACCACTGGCTATTACATAATGAAAGAAAATGTCACTAATTGGTACTGTTTTGTAATCCTGAAACATTCGTCACGGAGAAAACATGATAGCTCGTTCACGCCTTGGGTCGGTGATATTATATATTCTAGACTAATGCGTGTTGGCCCTTCGGTGAATGTAACATAATCAGTTCAAATATTGAAGCTAGGTACAAACCATCACCAATTGAGTATTTCGGCGACACTTTCAATAAGTGTCATGAGTGTTTTTATTACTGAATGCCAATTATCTTGTAGTGCGATGTGATGCCTATGATTATTCCACATTGCAGCTCATGAGGAAATGCAGATCAAAATAAGCATGTATTTGAAATTGCAAACTTTTGTATAATAAAAATATCACAGATTCGTTGAACATTTTTTTTCTCATTAATGATATTAAACTAAAAAAATTATACTACCAAAAAATTATTATAAATACCTTTGTTCAAACAAATAATGTTTTATCAAAAATCACACTTTCCTATTTTCTACGTGCTCTACAAAAATAAACAGGCACACCCTAATAGCGCGCAATTAGGTAAGTTTATGTGTGCTTGCTAGTATATATCAGCATACAATATAAATGAAATGACAAAACAAAAAAGGAAGTATATGTTTGCGATGTGGAATTACAACCAACAGCCCGTGGAATTATAGCCAAGTCAGGAAATTATTCCTCCATCTGGCACACCATTCCATCTATGTTCCCGAACCATATGTATATTCTTCATCGCATCTAGAGATCGTGTTTCGTCTTGTTCTTTATTTAACCGATCACATGTATATTTTAGATCCTAGACGAGTATGATGGACATACTATCAATGTAAGGCGCGTAGAGGATGGCGAGCAGATCTATGCTACTGACTCACCGTGCTACGTGTGGAGAATGATGTGCAGAATAGAGGGGCAATCAAGGAATCTGGTAGCAAAATATGATAGTTTTTTTAATTATATTTCCTCTTCTTTTTGGAGGTAGGCTTGCTGAATAGAGAGGGTCTCATGATCTTTTTTTAGAAAGTCTAGCTCTGAATAGAAGAGAATTGAGTGCAAGGATTATATCCTTTGGAAAAATGGTTGTAGTTGTTATGTAATGAAGTAGAATTTTATATCTTAATGATCCTTTCAGGGGAACCTCCACCGACACGATGTTTACCAATTGAGCATTGGCATTTAGGACATCAGACACATGGTTCCTTTTAGATAGGTATTTTATCATCATAGTCTCCATACGACCATCAAGGTATTGCTAAATATTTCCAGGGACTCATTGTGCTCTCTCATAGAGATGGGAATATTATCAATGATGATGAGTGGGTCTTTTAGAGGATCTTCATCCTCCGGCATGTTGTCACCCATACTATCTTAGAAGGTTAAAGCCCGGAATGAGAAACCATACTCTGATAAAAATTGAAAGGATTGGAATGATCGAATAGAGGGAGTGAATATGAGCTAATCAAATTTTTGTTTGTTTTTAAATTTAGTCTTAACACAAAAGTAAATTTCCAAGATATGCAACTATGTGAAATTTTCCTATATGACAAGCAATCATGCAAGTAGTATAACAACAATACAAGTAGCTAAAGGTTAGAAATAACTGCAATGGAGACCCGGTGATGTATTCCTGCAGTTCCATCCTTTTGGGGGAAGAATGTCTTTGTTGGAGAGGTGTGGCGCCACAAAGGCCACCAATGCCACTGAGTCTCACCTTATTCTCCCATGTGCATGCTGAAGGGTTTCGCATCATAGTAAATCAAAAAAATTCTACGGATGCGAACGGGAAAGCCAAGATCTAATCTAGGAGATGCAATCAACGAGAGGGATAGATGAGATCTTCATATCCTTGAAAAAATCGCACAGCGGAAAAGTTCAACAGAACGTGGGTGATGTAGTTGAACTAGCCTTCTCCCTCCTCGCGATCCGATCTGATCCAACGCCGCAAGTGGCGGCGCCTCCGAGAGATGCACACGTACGGTGCCGCGGCGTCTCATCCTTCCTCGGTCCAGCAAGTGGGGTGGAGAGATAGATTGGATCTACAACACGACGGCATGGTGCAATGGTGGAGAGTTTCTACGACAGGGCTTCACCTACGCGTAGTCGGGGGAGAGAGAGAGAGAGAGAGAGAGAGAGAGAGAGAGAGAGAGAGAGAGGAAGGGCAGCAGCTAGCGGCTATGGTTTGGGGTAGTGGGGGGAGGGATGCGCCCCTGCCCACCTTATATAGGGAGCTGGCCGGCCCCCTCCTCCAAGCCCTAGGGCGTCGGCCCCAAGGGTTGGAGTGGGGGGCAAGTTTCCTCCCTCCTTCTAGAAGGGTTCCTAGTGTTTCCCCTTAGGGTTTTGGCCGGCTGGGCCTATGGGGCCTTGTGCCCCTGGCCCAATGCGTCTAGGGCACTCCCCTTAGTCCCACGCAGGCCTCCGACAAGTGGGGCCACGTTGGTCCCACTCCGGAAGCTTCTAGAACCTTCTGGTACAATACCGAATACCCCGAAACGATTCCGAAATCCAAAAAAACTGCTTTCCTTTATATGAATCTTATTTTCCGGACCATTCTGGAACCTCTCATGATGTCCTGGATCTCATCCGAGACTCCGAACAAAAACTCATAAACCAATTATCCATTCTATCCTAGCGTCGAGGCACGTTAAGTGTGTGACCCTACGGGTTCGAGAATATGCAGACATGATCTTCTATCAATAATCAACAGCGGGATCTGGAAACCCATATTGACTCCCACATATTCATCGATGATCATATCAGATGAACCACGATGCCAGGATTCAATTAATCCCATATTTATATTCCCTTCGTCACGCGATATTTTACTTGCCCGAGATTCGATCGTTGGTATCGGCATACCTAGTTCAATCTCGTTCACAACAAGTAATTTACTTGTTCCGTAATCTGATATCACTTTGTGATTAACTCCTTAACCACGTGCTTGCAAACGGTGTTGATATCGATTACCGAGTGGGCCTTAAGTATATCTCTCCGACTCGGGAGGGACAAATCCCATCTCGATACATACAACCCAACAAGTACTTTCCAATCACCTGAGAGACACCTTTATGATCACCCTCTCATAGGATGACGTTTGATGACCTCAAAGCTTTCTTCCGATATCAGGGAGTTGCATTATCTCATGGTCTAAGGAATACAATATTTGACATAGAAAAAACTTCGCAAAGATAAACACGATGACAAGATCTAATTGCTCTGCTTGATTTGGGTCTATCCATCATATCATTGTCCCAATGACATGATCTCATTATTAATCGACAACTCATGTCTATGGTTACGAAACCTTAACCATCATTAATCAATGAGCTAGTCCATAGAGGCGTACTAGGGACACGGTGTTGTTCATAAACCACACAAGTATCAAAGTTTCCGCTTAATACAATTCTAGCATGGAATATAAACTTTATCATGAACAAGAATTATAACAATAACATCTTTATTATTGCCTCTAGGGCATAATTCCAACAGTCTCCCACTTGCACTAGAGTCAATAATCTAGTTTACATCTGGCAACAATCTAACACCCATGGCATTAAGGTGATGATCATGTTTTGCTCGTGGAAGAGGTTTAGTCAACGGATCTGTGACATTCAGATCCGTATGTACTTTGCTAATCTTCAGATCTCCATCTGTTATATAATCTCGAATTATATGAAATCGGCAGTTGATGTGCTTGGTCTTTGGATGATATCTTGGTTCCTTAGCCAGTGCAATGGCGCCAGTGTTGTCACACAATATCTCCAGTGGGTCCAAGGCACTTGGAACCACACCAAGCTCAGTGATGAAGTTCCTGATCCAAACTCCTTCACTTGACGCTTCTACAGCAGCCATGTATTCCGATTCTACTGTAGATCCCGCGATGACGCTTTGCTTGCAGCTTCTCCAACTCACAGCTCCTCTATTCAAAATATAAACGTATCCTCTCTGATATTTAGAATCATCCGGGTCGGTGTCGAAACTAGCATCGACGTAACCTTTTACGACGAGCTGCTCATCACCTCCATAGACCAAGAACATTTCTTTAGTCCTATTTAAATACTTTAGGATGTTCTTTACTGGTCCAAAGGTTCCACTCCTGGATCACTTTGGTATCTGCTCGTCAAACTAAGAGCATTGGACACATCCGGTCTAGTACACAGCATGGCATACATGATAGAACCTATGGCCGAGGCATATGGCACTTTTCTCATAGTATCTCTATCTTCTACCGTAGCTGGACACTGAGCCTTGCTCAATATCTTACCCGACAACATGGGCAATGAACCTTTCTTTGCTTTATCCATTCTGAACCTTTTCAGAACTTTGTCTAGGTATGTACTTTGGCTTAAAGCTATTAGGCGTCTTTGTCTATCTCTATAGATTTTGATGCCTAATATATAAGCAGCTTCTCCTAGGTCTTTCATTGAAAAACATTTATTCAAATAACTCTTTACATAGTTAAGCATACCAATGTCATTTCCAATAATCAATATGTCATCCACATATAGTACTAAAAATGTCACTGAGCTCCCACTCTCTTTCTTGTAGATACAAGCTTCGTAGCAATTTGGAACAAATCCAAAGCTCTTGATCACTTGATCAAAACGAAGGTTCCAACTCCGAGATGCTTGCTTCAGTCCATAAATGGAACGCTGAAGTTTGCATACCTTATCAACATCCTTAGGATCGACAAAACCTTCGGGTTGCATCATATACAACTCTTCATCAATGTTGCCATTGAGGAACGCAGTCTTGACATCCATCTGCCATATTTCATAATCATGAAACGCAGCAATTGCTAATAAAATCCGAATGGACTTAAACATCGCTACGGGAGAGAAAGTCTCATCGTAGTCAAGACCTTGAACTTGCCTAAACCCTTTTGCGACAAGCTGTGCTTTATAGACAGTAACATTACAATCCACGTCCGTTTTATTCTTGAAAATCCATTTGCACTCAACGGCCTTACGGTCGCTAGGAGGGTCCACCAAAGTCCATACTTGGTTTTCTCTCATGGATCCTAATTCGGATTTCATGGCCTCTAGCCATTTCTCAGAGTCTGGGCTCATCATTGCTTCCTCATAGTTCGCAGGTTCATTGTTGTCTACCAACAAGACAGTTAAGACAGGGTTGCCGTACCATTCATGAGTGGCACGTGACCTTGTCGACCTGCGACGTTCAGTAGAAGCATCATTTGAAGCTTCATGATCCTCTTCATTAGCTTCCTCTATTGTTGGTGCATACGACACTGGAACATTTTCAGGTGCTGCGCTACTCTCCAACTCGAGAAAAGGTTCAATAACCTCGTCTAGCTCTACCTTCCTCCCACTCACTTCTTTCGAGAGAAACTCCTTCTCAATAAAGGATCCGTTCTTTGCAACAAACACTTTGCCTTCGGATCTATGATAGAAGGTATACCCAATCGTTTCCTTAGGGTATCCTATGAAGACGCATTTCTCCGCTTTGGGTTTGAGCTTGTCCGGCATCAAATTCTTGACGTAGGCTTCACATCCCCAAACTTTAAGAAACGACAACTTAGGTTTAGCACCAAACCACAGTTCATACGGTGTCGTCTCAACGGATTTAGATGGTGCCCTATTTAAAGTGAATGCAGCAGTTTCTAATGCATAACCCCAAAATGATAACGGCAAATCTGTAAGAGACATCATCGATCGCACCATATCTAATAGAGTTCGATTCTGGCGTTTAGACACACCATTGCGCTGTGGTGTTCCGGGTGGCGTGAGTTGAGAAATGATTCCGCTTGCTTTAAGATGCGTGAGAAAATCATAACTCAAATATTCATCTCCACGATCGGATCGTAGAAATTTAATTTTCCTGTTACGATGGTTTTCCACTTCGTTCTGAAATTCTTTGAACTTTTCAAACGTTTCAGATTTATGTTTCATTAAATATATATACCCATATCTACTTAAGTCATCAGTAAAAGTGAGAAAATAGCGATATCCACCGCGCGTCGAAACACTCATTGGTCCGCATATATCGGTATGTATGATTTCCAACAAGTCCGTTGCTCGCTCCATCATTCCAAGAACGATTTTTTGATCATCTTGCCCATGAGGCACGGCTCGCACGTGTCAAATGATTCAAAATCAAGAGACTCCAAAAGTCCATCAGAATGGAGTTTCTTCATGCGTTTTACACCAACATGACCTAGACGGCAGTGCCACAAATAAGTTGAATTATCACTATCTACTTTTCATCTCTTAGCCTCAATGTTATGGATGTGTGTTTCATTGCTTTCGAGATTCAGAAGAAATAAACCATTCACAGAAGGTGCATGACCATAAAAGATGTTATTCATATAAATAGAACAACCATTATTCTCCGATTTAAATAAATAACCGTCTTGCAATAAACACGATCCAGATATAATGTTCATGCTCAACGCAGGCACATAATAACACTTATTAAGGTTTAAAACTAATCTCGAAGGTAAAACTAAGGAGAGTGTGCCGACGGCCATCACATCAACTCTTAATCCGTTGCCAACGCGCATCGTCACCTCATCCCTTGCTAGCCGTCGTCTATTTCGTAGCTCCTGTTTCGAGTTAAAAATATTAGCAACTGAACCAGTATCAAATACCCTGGCACTACAACAAGCGCTAGTAAGGTAAACAACAATAACATGTATATCAAATATACCTTTAATGGTGCCAGCCTTCTTGTCCGCTAAGTAGTTTGGACAGTTGCGCTTCCAGTGACCCTTGTCTTTGCAATAGAAGCACTCAGTGTCCGGCTTAGGTCCAGACTTGAGCTTCTTCTCAGCAGGGGCAACGCGCTTGCCGCTGCCTTTCTTGAAGTATTTCTTGGCACGCTTCCCTTTCTTAAAGCTAGGGGGCTTGTTGACCATCAACACATGATTATCTTTCTTGATGTCCACCTCAGACTTTCGACTTAGCAAAGAGCTCGATGATATCGGTGGAACCAATCGATTGTGAGTGACTACAAAACCTTTGTAGCTAGGAGGGAGTGACTACGAACTCACAATCTTGAGCTCTTCTGGAATCTTGCAGTCCAGTTGCTCAAGACGTTGAGTGTAGCCCGACATCTTAATGGCGTGCTCACTAATGGAACTCCCTTCCTCCATCTTGCAGTTAAAGAATTTCTCAGAGATCTCATATCTCTCAGAACGGGCCTGAGTCTGAAACATGGTTTTCAGTTCCTCAAGTATCTCAAAGGGCCCGGCGAACTCCTCAAAATGATTTTGAAGGTCCGATTCCATAGCAAACAACATGGTACTCTTAATCACTCCATAATCATCTTTGCGCGACAGATAAACAGTTTTTTCATCAGCCGACGCATCTATAGCAGGGGCGTCACCTAGCGCTTTCTCAAGGACATAGTCCTTTTGTCCGCCAGCGAGAATGATTCTCAGATTGCGGAACCAGTTGGTGAAGTTAGACCCATTATTCTTAAGCATTTCTTTCTCAGCAAAAACGTTGAAGTTGAAGTTGGACTTAGCCATTTGATCTACAAAATTTGCAAGTACAATTTAGACTATGTTCATGATAACTAGTTCAACTTAATCAAATTACTAGATGAACTCCCACTAAATTCAACATCCCTCAAGTTGTTTAGTGAACATGATCCAAATTCACCACACCTAATCCGATCTTCACGAGAAGAGATGTGGTTTCAATGGTGGACAACAAAGTGTCGATCATATCATTCATATGACTCATGCTTAACCTTTCGGTTCGTGTGTTTCGAGGCCATGTCTGTACATGCTAGGCTCGTCAAGTTAAACCCAAGTATTTACGTGTGTGCAAAACTGGCTTGCACCCGTTGTATGTGAACGTGGAGTTTATAGCACCCGATCATCACGAGATGCTTGAACACGACGAACTTTCGCAACGGTGCATACATGGGGAGAACACAATTTTATCTCGATATTTAAGTAAGGAATCATCTTATAATGCTACCGTCGCGATCTAAGCATAATAAGATACATAAAAGGATAAACATCACATGCATATAATTTTATGTGACATGGTATAGCCAATCTCTGCGCAATGATCTCCATCTTGTGCGCGCCAGCATGATCTCCATCACTCCACCATGATTGCCTCCACCACGAATAGCAACTACAACTATTGCTAACTACTTAGTGATAAAGTAAAGCTATTACATGGCGTATAAGAAGTTGACACACAGGTCATACACAATTATAAATACAACGATATGGCTCCTGCCGGTTGTGTACTCATCGACATGCAAGTGGTGAAATATTACAAAACATGATCATTGCATACAACATACACATCATATCTTGGGCCATACCATATCACAAAACACTCCCTGCAAAAACAAGTTAGACGCCTCTACTTTGTTGTTGCATGTTTTACGTGGCTTATGGGAGTAACAAGCTAAGAACGATTCTTACCTACGGAAAGCCACAATGGCGATATTATGGTGGCCAACATCCGGTGTAAATCCCATGACTACTATAGTGAGAAAAACTGGCATCCACCAGCCGCATGTGTGGAACAAGCCACACATCAAGTGTGGAGCCGGTCTCGCGAACGAGGTCGCACAAAGTTATCCTGGACCGCTTCGATCTCACTATCCCACATCATAAGAAGTACAGAACAAGAGGCTTGCAACAGAAAACATCAACGCCCGCAACAAGCATGTTGCGTTCTACTCGTGAAACACATCTACGCATAGATCTAGCTCTGATACCACTGAAGGGTTTCGCAGCATAGTAAATCAAAAAAAAATCTACGGATGCGAACGGGAAAGCCAAGATCTAATCTAGGAGATGCAATCAATGAGAGGGATAGATAAGATCTTCATACCCTTGAAGAAATCAAGCCGAATGAAACGCTCAGCGATGCGTGGGTGATGTAGTCGAACTAGCCTTCTCCTCCTCGCGATCCGATCAGATCCAACACCGCAAGTGGCGGTGCCTCCGAGAGATGCACACGTACGGTGCCGCGACGTCTCCTCCTTCCTCGGTCCAGCAAGTGGGGTGGATATATAGATTGGATCTACAGCACGACGGTGTGGTGCAATGGTGGAGAGTTTCTACGACAGGGCTTCGCCTACGCGTAGTCGAGAGAGAGAGAGAGAGAGAGAGAGAGAGAGAGAGACAGAGAGGAAGGGCAGAAGCTGGCGGCTAGGGTTTGGGGTAGTGGGGGAGGGATGCGCCCCTGCCCACCTTATATAGGGGGCTGGCCGGCCCCCTTGGCCCCTCCTCCAAGCCCTAGGGCGGCGGCCCCAAGGGTTGGAGTGGGGGGCAAGTTTCCCCCCTCCTTCTAGAAGGGTTCCTAGTGTTTCCCCTTAGGGTTTTGGCTGGCTGGGCCTATGGGGCCTTGTGCCCCTGGCCCAATGCGTCTAGGGCACTCCCCTTAGTCCCACGCAGGCCTCCGACAAGTGGGGCCACGTTGGTCCCACTCCGGAATCTTCTAGAACCTTCTGGTACAATACCGAATACTCCGAAACGATTCCGAAATCCAAAAAAACTGCTTTCCTTTATATGAATCTTATTTTCCGGACCATTCCGGAACCTCTTGTGATGTCCTGGATCTCATCCGAGACTCCGAACAAAAACTCATAAACCAATTATCCATTCTATCCTAGCGTTGAGGCACGTTAAGTGTGTGACCCTACGGGTTCGAGAATATGCAGACATGATCTTCTATCAATAATCAACAGCGGGATCTGGAAACCCATATTGACTCCCACATATTCATCGATGATCATATCGGATGAACCACGATGCCAGGATTCAATTAATCCCATATTTATATTCCCTTCGTCACGCGATATTTTACTTGCCCGAGATTCGATCGTTGGTATCGGCATACCTAGTTCAATCTCATTGACAACAAGTAATTTACTCGTTCCGTAATCCGATATCACTTTGTGATTAACTCCTTAACCACGTGCTTGCAAGCGGTGTTGATATCGATTACCGAGTGGGCCCGAAGTATATCTCTCCGACTCGGGAGGGACAAATCCCATCTCGATACATACAACCCAACAAGTACTTTCCAATCACCTGAGAGACACCTTTATGATCACCCTCTCATAGGATGACGTTTGATGACCTCAAAGCTTTCTTCCGATACCAGGGAGTTGCATTATCTCTTGGTCTAAGGAATACAATATTTGACATAGAAAAAACTTCGCAAAGATGAACACGATCTAATTGCTCTGCTTGATTTGGGTCTATCCATCATATCATTGTCCCAATGACATGATCTCATTATTAATCGACAACTCATGTCTATGGTTAGGAAACCTTAACCATCATTAATCAATGAGCTAGTCCATAGAGGCATACTAGGGACACGGTGTTTTTCATAAACCACACAAGTATCAAAGTTTCCGCTTAATACAATTCTAGCATGGAATATAAACTTTATCATGAACAAGAATTATAACAATAACATCTTTATTATTGCCTCTAGGGCATAATTCCAACGCATGCCACCAAGTCATGCACATGATCAACTATGTGGTGGCCTTGAAGGTGGCGACCTAAGTTTACAATCTGGGTTGGAGAAATCTCCGCAACTTAATTAGAGGCTCCTAATTGATCATGAAGCAACACCACAATAAGGAAGGGCTTTGGGGTTATCTCTTCCGCATAGGGTTCCAAGAACCTAAGAGTAACTAGTTCCTAAATGGAATGTGAGGGAAAATCAAATCTCTTTGGTGGAATCATACATCTCGGTCTTCTCCCGAAATTCCAAATAGGGCATCAAGATTGAGTGCCGAGAGAGAGAGAGAGAGAGAGAGAGAGAGAGAGAGAGAGAGAGAGAGGGATAGAGAGACCTATCAAGCTTGACCTCCACAAATATGGAGGCCAGAGAGAGTGGAAGTTGCAACCCCTACTTTGGGAAGACATTTTACTTTGATAGGTTCCCCAAAAAAATAGGCATTACAAGAAACTTACACCGAAGTTCTGGGCCAACATCGTAGTCTCACGCCTGGGAATACTAAAGTTTTCATCATGGAGTCTCCCGCCTGGGAAAATCAAATCTCTTTGGTGGAATCATACGTCTCGGTCCTCTCCCGAAATTCCAAATAGGGCATCAAGATTGAGTGCCGAGAGAGAGAGAGAGAGAGAGAGAGAGAGATCTATCAAGCTTGACCTCCACAAATATGGAGGCTAGAGAGAGTGGAAGTTGCAACCCCTCCTTTGGGAAGACATTTTACTTTGATAGGTTCCCTAAAAAATTAGGCATTACAAGAAACTTACACCGAAGTTCAGGACCAACATCGGAGTCTCCCGCCTGGGAATACTAAAGTTTTCATCCTGGACGAAGTCTTTGGGCGAGATTCCGGGATAGGACTCTAGACTGGCGAATGAGGCTTGCACCACTTGGGACGCCAGGCTGAAGTCCTTGGTTTAAAGACTTTGGGTGCTTAGGCTGAAGTCTTCAGCCTGGATTCTCACAGCAGCAGGTTTGTGAGTTCTATGGCATTGTGCATAGGAAGGCTTAGTGAGTGCATGCAGGTTTGTGTATGCCATTTGGTTTGACCCATACCTTTCAAAGAGCAACGAACCTCTTGATAGTATGGGTTTCCTCTGACTCAAAACAAATCAAAAGGCTTGATAAACCTTCTTGATTTTTCACTTTTAAGGGGTTGATCACCGTCTTGTGCTTTTCATAGAATGTTCCTAAAATCCTTAGCACAAGGTTAAACTTACTCGTGTTGTCAAAAAACACCCAAAACATACTTAAGAAAGGAAATGCCCTTTCACTTGGCTTTGTACCTTGGATATGACATATGTTCTCCTTGCTTGATTCTATAGACCCACTTGTTTTTCAGAATTTTCTTGCCCTTAGGTATACAAGTATGAGTCTTATGCAAGGATACCACTTTATTGGGGAAGGTACACAACTCCACTAGCCTTTAATGAACTTCATTGATAGTTATAACCCACGGATATGTTACGGAAATAAAACAACGATTACAAGCACAACAATATATGTGAAAAACCTCCTCAGCTTGAGGAGGAAAAACCACGTATGTGTACCAACTAGTGCACACTAGTTTCACTATGTGCAACTTGTGTAAAGAGTCTTTTCTAGGACGTCTAGATATTTACAACATACTTAGGATGTTGCCAATCGGCAGCAACAAACACAACCACAAGAGGTAGGATTATAACATATATCATAATTTCTATCTTGTTCGGTAATCAACAAAACGCTCTTAGACACATATCCAAACATCACCAAAATTGGTAGACAAGATGTGTTCCAACATACTCACCAAAAATCAGCTTAATCGGACATATAGCAGTCATTTTGCTAGTAGCGAGCTCTAAAAATTACACGCCACCACTACAAGTCAAACTACTAACGGTATATTTTAATATGCAAATGCCACTACTAAAAATTAGTGGTGGCGTGTGGGGTATTTTAAACGTCACCACTAAGAAGTATCCAATTATCGAACCAAGGAAAAATTAGTGGTGGCGTTTACAAAATGAAAATGCCACCGGTAACAACCTACTGGTAGCATTGAACTAAAAGAAACGCCATGGTTAAAACCTATTTTTTACCACCCTGTTAGCCCGCACCACTCTCGATCCTCTCTCTCACTCTCCACTCCATCTCTCACTCTCCTCGACCCTGAGCCACGACCGTATTTTCCGCCCCGTCCCCACACATCCTCCGCCGCTCCCTCCTCCTATCCTCCCCTACTTCGCTCCCTCCCCTCTCCTCTGTCACAGCCTCCGCATCCCGTCCCGAGAGTGGTCACGCCCACCAACAACCTGAACCATGCCACCCACGCTCGTTTGAGATCTTACGCCACCGCCATACCCACCCGTCTGAGACTGCCGCTACACCCGCTCTTCCGCCCTCTGTCCTGCTCCGCCTGGTGAGTGCCTCCACTGCTCCTCGAAAGTTTCTATTTCTAAATTTATAGATAGAAATTTAGCAAATTTAGATATTTTAGATATAAATTTAGATATTTTAAATAGAAATTTGGAGATGGAAATCTAGATATTTACATATAAAATGAGAGATTTTAGATAGAAATGTTATCTAAATGCTAGATAAAATTGCTAAACAAATTGTTACATAAAAATATTAAATATAAATGTTAGATAAACTTGATTGACAAACTTGCATGCTAAAACTCCATTTAATTTTACATATTCATATAGTTGATAATTCTATTAATTCTTACATATTCATATTGTTGACACTTAATTATATTAAATGTTTTTAATTAGCTACCTAGTATCATGTCGGAGCCAAAGTTCTGTGGCATTCACAAGAAACCCACGGAGGTCCTGACGTGCGGGGCTCAGATTAGTGTTGGTAAGAAGAAGAATCAATTTGGCACATTCAGGAGCCCGGAGAAGGCAGTCCGCACCTACGACTGCATGGCGGTCTAGTACTATGGGGCGTGTGCTCACCTCAACTTCGAGGAGGAGCGATCCATGACACAGCTCTTAACACCAGAGTGTATGAGGTTCGTCACGAGGGATGAGGAGAAGGAACACCGTTGGGGAGAGAAGGAGCTAACGTGCAGACGCCGTGGGGAGGAGGACCCCATAGTCCGAAGGCTTCATGACGATTCCCAGGTGTTGGCGGTCCAGCGTCATTACTTAAGTGAGGGCTCCTCCACTGTGAGCCAGGAGGCCAACCCCTCTAGTACCAGCTACGTCGGCCCCTCTACCGTGCACCAGGCCCCAAACTCCGGGTTCCGCCCATGCGAATTCACCACTAAGCCGACGTCTCCTATATATGCAGTATGGACATGTCGGACTTTGACTTTACCCTCCTAGAGTATAGCTTAGGGTGTTTCTTATGCAATAGATCATGATACTTGTCATACTAGCTAGAATTTCTTCATTATGTATTATGTTTAACTAATGTGCTACTTATCGTGCTATATCTTGCAATCTTTTAGAATGTTTAATGTTTATGCAACGTGATGCTAAGTTAGGATGATCATATATGCAGCATATGGATTCGCGGTGTGTCATGTATGGCTAAGCCTCGTGCATGGACAGAAGTTTTGCATAGTGCTCCCTTAAAACCTTGAAACTAGAACTATATATTCTTACCTTGTTCAAACTATATGTGATATGACAATTAGAACTAAATGTTGTTTTCTAATAATTGTACTCAGACCATCCAATGCAAGTCAAGGCATGACTTCTTGGATCAGGTCCTCAGAAGAATGCACGACTATGGATAATTCGAAGTTTTCATTGAGTCACACAAAAATCTCGGACCCACTTTCATAGTTCAAGTCACAAATGAGTCAACTGTCACATATTTCAGTGGAGCTACTTGAACACAATTTGTCAATCACTACCAGATGCGTTGGGGACCTCATCATACTCAGCCATCTATGTGCATCTCATCACTACTTTGATTGCATTGACCCTAACTACTCATAGGATGAGGATGACGAGGAGTAGCTACATATTAATATTATGCATGCATGTTATTTTTCTAGATAGTTAAATACAATAATAATAACTTCTTGACAATGTAACTTTATTTTTATTGTTATTGTATATGAATATCCAGTTTATGATATATAATTGTTGTAAATTAAATAATATAAAACCAAAAAATAATTTTTGAATTAAAGTTAGTTGAAGGGTTTCGCGGCATAGTAAATCAAAATTTTCTACGGATGCGAACAGAGGGAAAGCCAAGATCTAATCTAGGAGATGCAATCAACGAGAGATATTGGATTAGATCTTCATACCCTTGAAGATTCAGCAATGAACGTTCGGAACGTGGGTGATGTAGTCGCTTCTCCTCCTCGCGATCCGATCCGATCTAGCACCACAAGTGGCGGTGCCTCCGTGAGATGCACATGTGCGCAGCACCTCGACGCCTCCTCCTTCCTCGGACCAGCGGTATGGTGGAGAGATAGATTGGATCTACAACACGACGGCGTGGTGTATATGGTGGAGAATTTCTGCAGGGCTTCCACAAACAAGCGGGAGGAGAGAGGAAGGTAGCAAGGCTGCTAGGGCTTGGAGGAAGGTGTGTGTCGGAGGCGCACCACCCTCTATATATAGAGGCGGCCAGCCCTTGCCCCTCCTCCAAGCCTATCTCTAGTTTAAACAATTTAAACTCTCCCTTATCTAGAAATCCTATCTCTAGTTTAAACGATTTAAACTCAACCTTATCTAGAAATTCTATCCCGAGATTTAAACGAGTCAAAGCTCTCTAGAATCGGCTGGGCCCTATGGGGCCTTGTGCCCCTGGCCCAATGCGTCCAGGACACTCCCTCATAGGCCCATGCCCCCTCCCGGAAGGTGGGGCCACGTTGGTCCCCTTCCGGAAGGTTCTAGAAGCTTCCGGTACAATACCGATTAACCCGGAACAATTCCGAACTCCAAAAACCGCACTGCCTTATATGAATCTTATTCTCCGGACCATTCCGGAACCTCTCGTGATATCTCGGATCCCATCCGAGACTCTGAACAAAAATTCATAAACCAATTATCCAATATATCCTACCGTCGAGATACGTTAAGTGTGTGACCCTGCGGGTTCGAGAATATGCAGACATGATCTTCTATCAATAATCAACAGCGGGGTATGGGCACACATATTGACTCCCACACATTCATCGATGATCATATCGGATGAACCACGATGCCAGGATTCAATCAATCCCATATATATATTCCCTTCGTCTCGTGATATTTTACTTGCCCGAGATTCGATCGTCTTGCATCACATACCTAGTTCAATCTCGCTCACAGCAAGTACTTTACTCGTTCGTAATCCGATATCACTTTGTGATTAACTCCTTAACAACATGCTTGAAAGCGGTGTTGATATCGACACGAGTGGGCCCAAGTATATCTCCGACTTGGGAGGGACAAATTCCATCTCGATACATACAACCCAACAGATACTTTCCGATCACGAGAGACACCTTTATGATCACCCTCTCATAGGATGACGTTTGATGACCTCAAAGCTTTCTTCCGGTACTAGGAGTTGCATTATCTCATGGTCTAAGGAATACAATATTTGACATAGGAAAAGCTTCGCAAAGATGAACACGATGAACGATCTAATTGCTTCGCTTAGTTTGGGTCTATCCACCATATCATTCTCCCAATGATATGATCTCATTATCAATTGACAACTCATGTCTATGGTTAGGAAACCTTAACCATCATTGATCAATGAGCTAGTCCATAGAGGCGTACTAGGGACACGGTGTTGTTCACAAACCACACAAGTATTAAAGTTTTTAATACAATTCTAGCATGGAATATAAACTTTATCATGAACAAGAATTATAATAATAACATCTTTATTATTGCCTCTAGGGCATAATTCCAATGTCTCCCACTTGCACTAGAGTCAATAATCTAGTTTACATTTGGCAACAATCTCACACCCATGGCACTGAGGTGTTGATCATGTTTTACACGTGGAAGAGGTTTAGTCAATGGATCTGCGACATTCAGATCCGTATGTACTTTGCTAATCTTCAGATCTCTATCTGCTATATAATCTTGGATTATATGAAACTTGCGGTTGATATGCTTGGTCTTTGGATGATATCTTGGTTCCTTAGCGAGTGCTATGGCGCCAGTGTTGTCACACAATATCTCCAGTGGGTCCAATGCACTTGGAACCACGCCAAGCTTAGTGATGAAGTTTCTGATCCAAACTCCTTCACTTGACGCTTCTGCAGCAGCCATGTATTCCGCTTCTACTGTAGATCCCGCGATCACGCTTTGCTTGCAGCTTCTCCAGCTCACAGCTCCTCCATTCAAAATATACACGTATCCTGTCTGAGATTTAGAATCATCCTTGTCGGTGTCAAAACTAGCGTCGACGTAACCTTTTACGACAAGCTGTTCATCACCCCCATAGACTAAGAACATTTCTTTAGTTCTATTTAGGTACTTTAGGATGTTCTTCACGGTTCCACTCCTGGATCACTTTGATATCTGCTCGTCAAACTAAGAGCATTGGACACATCCGGTCTAGTACACAGCATGGCATACATGTTGGAACCTATGGCCGAGGCATAAGGCACTTTGCTCATAGCTTCCCTATCATTTACCAGAATGGACACCGAGCCTTGCTCAATATCTTACCTGACAACATAGGCACTGAACCTTTCTTTGCCTTATCCATTCTGAACCTTTTCAGAACTTTGTCTAGATATGTACTCTGGCTTAAAGCTATCAGGCGTCTTTGTGTATCTCTATAGATTTTGATGCCCAATATATAAGCAGCTTCACCTAGGTCTTTCATTGAAAAACACTTGTTCAAATAACTCTTCACATCGTTAAGCATGTTGATGTCATTTCCGATAATCAATATGTCATCTACATACAATACCAGAAACGTCACTGAGCTCCCACTCACTTTCTTGTAGATACAAGCTTCGTAGCAATTTGGAAAAAATCCAAAGCTCTTGATCACTTGATCAAAACGAAGGTTCCAACTCCGAGATGCTTGCTTCAGTCCATAAATGGAACGCTGAAGTTTGCATACTTTACTAGCATCCTTAGGATCGACAAAACCTTCGGTTGCATCATATACAACTCTTCATCAATGTTCCCATTGAGGAAAGCAGTCTTGACATCCATCTGCCATATTTCATAATCATGAAACGCAGCAATTGCTAATAAAATCCGAATGGACTTAAACATCTCTACGGGAGAGAAAGTCTCATCGTAGTCAACACCTTGAACTTGTCGAAAACCTTTTGCGACAAGCCGTGCTTTATAGACGGTAACATTACCATCCGCGTCCGTTTTCTTCTTGAATATCCATTTGCACTCAACGGCCTTTCGGTAGCTAGGAGGATCCACCAAAGTCCATACTTGGTTTTCGCTCATGGATCCCAATTCGGATTTCATGGCTTCCAACCATTTCTCAGAGTCTGGGCTCATCATCGCTTCCTCATAGTTCGTAGGTTCACTGTCTTCTACTAACAAGACAGTCAAGACAGGGTTGCCGTACCACTCAGGAGGGGCACGCGACCTTGTCGACCTGCGACATTTAGTAGCAGCATCGTCCGAAGCTTCATGATCCTTGTCATTAGCTTCCTCTATTGTTGGTGCAGGTGGCACTGGAACAATTTCAGGTGCTGCGCTACTCTCCAATTCAAGAGAAGGTTCAATAACCTCATCTAGCTCTACTTTCCTCCCACTCACTTCTTTCGAGAGAAACTCCTTCTCAAGAAAGGAACCGTTCTTTGCGACAAACACTTTGCCTTCGGTTCTGTGATAGAAGGTATACCCAATAGTTTCCTTAGGGTATCCTATGAAGACGCATTTCTCCGCTTTGGGTTCGAGCTTGTCCGGCATCAACTTCTTGACGTAAGCTTCGCATCCCCAAACTTTAAGAAACGACAACTTAGGTTTAGCACCAAACCACAGTTCATACGGTGTCGTCTCAACGGTTTAGATGGAGCCCTATTTAAAGTGAATGCTGCGGTTTCTAATGCATAACCCCAAAATGATAACGGCAAATCAGTAAGAGACATCATTGATCGGACCATATCTAATAGGGTTCGATTCCAGCTCGAGACACACCATTGCGCTGTGGTGTTCCGGGTGGCGTGAGTTGTGAAACGATTCCACTTGCTTTAAGATGCGTGAGAAAATCATAACTCAAATATTCACCTCCACGATCGGATCGTAGAAACTTAATCTTTCTGTTACGATGGTTCTCCACTTCATTCTGAAATTCCTTGAACTTTTCAAACGTTTCATATTTATGTTTCATTAAATAGATATACCCATATCTACTTAATTCATCGGTAAAAGTGAGAAAATAGCGATATCCACCGCGCGTCGAAACACTCATCGGTCCGCATACATAGGTATGTATGATTTCCAACAAGTCCGTTGCTCGCTCCATCATACCGGAGAACGGGGTTTTGATCATCTTGCCCATGAGGCATGGTTCGCATGTGTCAAATGATTCAAAATCAAGAGACTCCAAAAGTCCATCAGAATGGAGTTTCTTCATGCGCTTTACACCAATATGACCTAGACGACAGTGCCACAAATAAGTAGTATTATCACTATCTACTTTGCATTTCTTAGCCTCAATGTTATGGATGTGTGTTTCATCCCTTTCGAGATTTAGAAGAAATAAACCATTCACAAGAGGTGCATGACCATAAAAGATGTTACTCATATAAATAGAACAACCATTATTCTCCGATTTAAATGAATAACCGTCTTGCAATAAACATGATCCGAAAATAATGTTCATGCTCAACGCAGTACATAATAACATTTATTAAGGTTTAAAACTAATCCAAGGTAAAACTAAGGAGAGCGTCGACGGCCATCACATCAACTCTTGATCCGCTGCCAACGCATCGTCACCTCATCCTCGCAAAGCCGCTCATTCCGTAGCTCTGCTTCGAAGTTACAAATATTAGCAACCGAACCGTATCAAATACCCGGGCACTACAACGAGGGCTAGTAAGGAAAACATCAATAACATGTATATCAAATATACCTTTGATGGTGCCAGCCTTCTTGTCCGCTAAGTACTTGAACGATTGCGCTTCCAAAGGACCCTTGTCCTTGCAATAGAAGCACTCGGTCCGCTTTGGACCGGACTGAGCTTCTTCTCAGAGGGCAACGCGCTTCACGCCTTTCTTGAAGGGCTTCCTTGCACCCTTACCTTTCTTAAAGGTGGGGATTGTCGACCATCAACACATGATTATTCTTTTGATGTTCAACTCCGCTACTTTCATCTTAGCAAAGAGCTCGGATAATATCGTGGAACCAATCTGATTGTGATCAACTACAAAACTTTTGTAGCTAGGAGTGTCAATATTGAGATCCTCTCGAATCTTGATCCGCTTGCTCAAAGGCGTTGAGTGTAGCCCGACATCTTAATGGCGTGCTTACTAACGGACCTCCTTCCTCCATCTTGTAGTTAAAGAATTTCTTAGAGATCTCATATCTCTCGAGCGGGCTTGAGTCTGAAACATGTTTTTCAGCTCCTCGAGAATCTCAAAGGGCCCGGCGAACTCTTCAAAACGATTTTGAAGATCCGATTCCATAGCATACAACATGGCGATCTTAATCAAATCATAATCATCCTTGCGCGACTGATAAACAGCTTTTTCATCGGTACCGCATCTATATAGGCGTCACCTAGTGCTTTCTCAAGGACATAGTCCTTTTGTCCGCTAGCGAGAATGATTCTCAGAATGCGGAACCATTTGGTGAAGTTAGACCCATTGTTTCTAAGCTTTTATATCTCTGCAAAAACGTTGAAGTTGAAGTTGGACTTGGCCATTGGATCTACAGTATTTGCAAGTACAATTTTGACTATGTTCATGATAAATAGTTCAACTTAATCAAATTACTAGATGAACTCCCACTAAATTCAACATCCCTCAAGTTGTTTAGTGAACACGATCCAAATTCACCACACCTAATCCGATCATCACGAGAAGAGATGTGGTTTCAATGGTGGACAACAAAGTGTCGATCATATCATTCATATGACTCATGCTTAACCTTTCGGTTCTTGTGTTCCGAGGCCATGTCTCAGACATGCTAGGCTCGTCAAGTTAGACCTAAGTATTTCCGTGTGCAAAACTGGCTTGCACCCGTTGTATGTGAGCGAGAGTCTATAGCACCCGATCATCACGTGATGCTTGGACACGATTTAACTTTCGCAACGGTGCATACTTGGGGAGAACACAGTTTTATCTTGATCTTTATGAGGAATCATCTTATAATGCTACCGTCATGATCTAAGCATGATAAGATACATAAAAGGGATAAACATCACATGCATATAACTTTATGTGACATGGTATAGCTAATCTTCAAGAATGATCTCCATCTTGTGCGTTAAGATGAACTCCATCACTCCACAATGATTGCCTCCACCACGAATAGCAACTACAACTATTGCTAACTACTTAGCGATAAAGTAAAGCTATTACATGGCGTATAAGAAGTTAACTCGCAGGTCATACACAATTATAAAGACAACCATATGGCTCGCCATTTGTGTACTCATCGACATGCAAGTCGTGAAACATTACAAAACATGATATACAATATACACATCACATCTTGGGCCATACCATATCACAGAAAACACTCCCTGCAAAAACAAGTTAGACGCCTCTACTTTGTTGTTGCATGTTTTACGTGGCTTATGGGAGTAGATGCTAAGAACGATTCTTACCTACGGAAAGCCACAACGGTGATATTATGGTTGCCAAACTCCGGTGTTAATCCCATGACAACTATAGTGAGAGAAACTGGCATCCACCAGCCGCATGTGTGGAACAAGCCACACGTCAAGTGCGGAGCCGGTCTCGCGAACGACGTCGCGTAAGGTTGGCCTGACCGCTTCAATCTCACTATCCCGCGTCATAAGAAGAACACAAACAAGAGGCTTGCAACAGAAAACATCAACGCCCGCAACAACCATGTTGCGTTCTACTCGTGAAACACATCTACGCATAGATCTAGCTCGATACCATCAAGGGTTTCACGGCATAGTAAATCAAAATTTTCTCGGATGCGAGCGGAGGAAAGCCAAGATCTAATCTAGGAGATGCAATCAACGAGAGAGATTGGATTAGATCTTCATACCCTTGAAGATTCGCACAATGGAATGTTCTTCTAACGTGGGTGATGTAGTCGTACTCGCTTCTCCTCCTCGCGATCCGATCCGATCTAGCACCACAAGTGGCGGTGCCTCCGTGAGATGCACACGCAAAGACTCGACGTCTCCTCCTTCCTCGGACCAGCGAGTATGGTGGATAGATAGATTGGATCTACAACACGGCGTGGTGTATATGGTGGAGAATTTCACTGCAGGCTTCGCTACAAACGATGGGAGGAGAGAGAGGAAGGTAGCAAGGCTGCTAGGGCTTGGAGGAAGGTGTGTGTCGGGGAGGCGCACCACCTCTATATATAGAGGGGCCAGCCCTGCCCTCCTCCAAGCCTATCTCTAGTTTAAACAATTTAAACTCTCCTTATCTAGAAATCCTATCTTTAGTTTAAACGATTTAAACTCTCCCTTATCTAGAAATTCTATCCCGAGATTTAAACGAGTCAAATCTCTCTAGAATCGGCTGGGCCCTATGGGCCTTGTGCCCTGGCCCAATGCGTCGTGACACCCTCATAGGCCCATGCCCTCCCGGAAGGTGGGGCCACGTTGGTCCCTTCCGAAGGTTCTAGAAGCTTCCGCACAATACCGATTAACCCGAACAATTCAACTCCAAAACCGCCTTTTATATGAATCTTATTCTCCGACCATTACGAACCTCTCGTGATATCCCGGAGCCCATCCGAGACCAACAAAAATTCATAAACCAATTATCCAATCTATCCTAGCGTCGAGATACGTTAAGTGTGTGACCTCGGGTTCGAGAATATGCATATGATATTCTATCAATAATCAGCGGGTCTGCACCCATATTGACTCCCACACATTCATCGATGATCATATCGGATGAACCACGATGCCAGGATTCAATCAATCCCATATATATATTCCCTTCGTCTCGCGATATTTTACTTGCCCGAGATTCGATCGCTTGCATGGCACATACCTAGTTCAATCTCGTTCACGAAGTACTTTACTCGTTCGTAATCCGATATCACTTTGTGATTAACTCCTTAACAACATGCTTGCAAGCGGTGTTGATATCGACACGAGTGGGCCCAAGTATCTCTCCGACTTGGGAGGGACAAATTCCATCTCGATACATACAACCCAACAGATACTTTCCGATCACCGAGAGACACCTTTATGATCACCCTCTCATAGGATGACGCTTGATGACCTCAAAGCTTTCTTCCGTACCGGAGTTGCATTATCTCATGGTCTAAGGAATACAATATTTGACATAGGAAAAGCTTCGCAAAGATGAACACGTTGAAACGATCTAATTGCTTCGCTTAGTTTGGGTCTATCCACCATATCATTCTCCCAATGATATGATCTCATTATCAATTGACAACTCATGTCTATGGTTAGGAAACCTTAACCATCATTGATCAATGAGTTAGTCCATAGAGGCGTACTAGGGACACGGTGTTGTTCACAAACCACACAAGTATTAAAGTTTCCGCTTAATACAATTCTAGCATGGAATATAAACTTTATCATGAACAAGAATTATAATAATAACATCTTTATTATTGCCTCTAGGGCATAATTCCAACATTAGTAGCATTCAAAATAAATCGAACGCTACTGTTAAGGTTGTTACTTGTTGTTACTTGTGGTATGCACAAAATACGCCACCAGTGAGGAGATTACTGGTGCCGTACGACTCACATGCCACCGGTCCGAATTTTACTGGTGGCGTTCAGGCGGCACTCCACCGGTGGTGTGAGATTGGTGGTGTGCCGCTTGAACGCTACTAACCCCCTTTTTTAAATGCCACCAGTAAGACTTTTTCTACTAGTGTATTTGTCTATAAAACTACTCTGTGAACTATAACAGCCCGGACTGACTAAATCGCTCTCAAATATGATGCTTCACTAAACCAAATCTCAAACCAGCTAATCAGATCAAAATACTTAGAGTAAGGAACAAACTCACTAATTTCGGAGTCAATCCAAGCATGTATGAATCTCTAAACACCAACTTAAAGACTCACCGACTAGTGATGAGAAATCTGGACATAAATCATCTCTCATTTTTCATTCTCTCTTGTCACTAGGTTGTGATGTTCTGGTGTGTTCTCGCACCATCTCAGATTGGCAACCAATTTCTGGCTTTTTGCTCACTATCTCTGAGAGCCACCAAGTATGGCTAGAGTTTTCTTTTCACTCCTGTCAACCTCGATCAACGGTTAACACATGTTAAATTGCACGAGATGTAACCGAGCTGTCAACATACCTCCATATGGAACCACATGACCCAACATCCTTTCGCACTTACATAACATATTTCTGGTAAGATGTACTCCCTCCGTTCCAAATTACTCTTCGTTTTAGGTTTGGTCAAAGTCAAACATGTTAAAACTTAAGTAAACATCTTTGACAGAATAATAATATTTATAATATCAATTATATACAATATAAAAGTATGTTTTATGACGAGTCTAACTATATTTATTATATATTTTAGATATTGATATGTTTTCATATATTCGTAGTCAAAGTTTATAAAGTTTGACTTTGACTAAACCTAAAACGCCAAGTAATTTGGGACAGAGAGAGTACCTAACTTTGTTTTGGAATAAGTTACCATAAGGAAAGAGCGAAAATAGCCGGTAGAACATGGGTGTAGGTGGACCCGGTTAAAAAACATAAAGGCTAGCTATTTCATAGTTTAATTTTTTTTTTATAGTTCACGCACATACATATTACATTGAGACTACTCGTGCAATTTTTCAAAAAACAGTACGATTATATATGGCCTACATAAAAAAAGGAGAAATGTAACCTTGTAGTTCCTTGAACATTACAAATCCAGTCCTTATATAGTTGCTTGGACGGTTTTGTCTTTTACGCACAATTACATACTTTTGTATTTTAGTGTCAAATTTGATATGAATATATCCGCATACATTATCTACGTGCATGTTTTTTACATTTTTTTTATTGAAAATGTTCAAGGCCCAACTCCACCAAATCCAAGGCCCTCACAACGTAGTACAATATGTACAAGCTGCATTTAGCGTCATCCTTTACCCTCTTTAGTTTAAAAAATGTACTGACTTTTCAAAATAATGATTTGATCAGAAAGTTAGTTAATTTTGGTGAACTAAAAAACAGGATATCCTAATGTTGACACTTAGCATATACATATACTTTTAGCTTTTGCCTAAGTCAAACATTATCAAATTTCACCAACTTTATTGATAATTATAGCAACATATATTATATCAAATTGACATATAAAGAAACTAAATTTAAAAATATATATATACTAATACCAATTTAGAGTCATAAATATTAATATATTTTTTTATAAAGTTAATCAAACTTTACTAATTTTAATTTGAAACAAGCCTAAAAGTACATTTATTTGCGGGAACAGGAAGTAGCTGCGCTCCTCTCCTCGGGAAGCTTCCTGTCGCCTAGTTCATGCATGTTGGAGCCATGAGTTACTCGTGGTGAGGAGGACGATCGAATCAAAGCCGACCACGGTACCGCCAGGCCAAGGTAATAAGTTCCACGGATCCATCCAGCAAGTACTTCAGACACACGTAACATCAGCTGCATGAAAAGGCGCCAACCAGTCAGCTCAGCCGTCGCCGTCTCGCACGGTCGCCGAGCAGATCACGGCGAGACAGCCCGGAGCCAAAGGCCGCCACTCTGGCTCCCCTATCCGCGAGCGGCCCCCCTGGTAGGCCGGCACCACCGGGTCCGGTCGTCCGGAGGGGGCAATGTCAGGCATCGCACGTTCCCCGCACGACGCAGCAATGCCATCGCGATGGTCCATGCTCGTTGGCGTCGAAGGTCACACCGGCCCAAACGCACCAAACGTGCACTAGCTAACGCGGCCACGCGGGCACCGGCTGGTACAGGCGAGCGGGGGACCGGCGGCGAGAGCGCGCCGTACGAAGATCGCCTCGCCTCGCCGGAAGTCCTGCGCCGGCCGGCCGGGGCGCCCCACCCGGCGAGCGAGCGCAACGTGCTGAATTGCCGGATGCCCGTCCGCGATGACGGGTCAACGTCGGGATGGGGAGGGCACCCGATCGGGTGGAGGCATGGCGGTGGGGCATCGGATTTGGCTAGGCTACGTTGCAACTTTTACCAGTATCGGCTGGCCAGTCCGCATGTCGCGTCGCGGTACTGTGCGGATAAGGATGCTCGGTCGGAGTGAAGTATCCGACACGTGCGGGAAAATGTGGTGCCCACCCACGTGTCGAGCCAGCAATGGAGCATTTCCCGTCACGTCGTGGCAAAGAATGGAAATTGCATAAAAGGCTCTTGGTTGCATTACTCAGAACATATAAACTCAATTCTATGCTAACTTGCGCAACTTTTTTCTTGAAAGAACCATCGGTATAGTAATAATCATCAACCATAGTATAACAAATATAATTATAAATAGGTTCTCCGGTCACCTAATAACGGTTACAAACCCTGAAACGAGCCAGTCGCGCTGCTGTCCTAGCCCCTTCCACATTGAAACTATGCACAGTTTTTCCTACTATAACTTTTTGTACTCCCTCCGTTTTATAATATAAGATGTTTCAGCTATGAATCAAATGTATCTAGATGATTTTTAGTGTGTAAGTTCACTTCGAACCTACACACTAAAACATGTCTACATACACTCAGTTCACAAAAGCTAAAACATCTTTTATTTTGAAATGAAGGAAGTAGTAGACATGCAAAGTTTACCGCACCAAAGCAACAACCATCATCAATGATTAACTACGCGGATCATAAGATCTCAAGAGACATACCTATAAACACACTAGCGCAAACATAAATCCACTAGATTCTAGAAGATCCGTCGGGCACAAAACTCAATTGCTCTCCGACAGACAGTGCTACGCACACCATCGAACCAAGGAGGACCTTATTTTGACATCGAGATGTCGCTGCTGCCTCATCATCCCGACAAAGACACATATAAACTAGTTAAAAGAAGGAATAAGAACAAGGCCGGGCTCTGCCGCACCTCCAAGGCTTGAGGGCTTGTTTGATTCAAAGGATTTTAATTCATAGGAATTTTTCCAATAGAGTGCGTTAGTTTCAAAGGAATAAATCCTACAAAGTTTCTATGCATTGTTTTTCTACACTACAATCCTATAGGATTTCTAACAAGAGGTGACACCTCTTGGAAAAATTCCTATGTGTCTATGACAATATGACATGTATCTAAACCTTATAAAATTTTCTATGTTTTTCCTGCGGTGCAATCAAACAGTTTATCTTATCGATTCATGTATTTTTCATTCCCGTAGGATCCTACGTGTCATGCAATTATGTTCCTGCACTTTTTCTATTCCTTTGTTTTACAAATTCTTTGAATCAAACGAGCCCCGAGGGGCCATCGGATGCAGGGTGGACCAGCGGATTCACCAGCGAGGGGGCAAAAACCCTAGTAGCTCTTGGATAGCCTTCTCTTGACCAAACCGGTAGGGCTAGTCTTCTAGTATTGCAAGTTCCAGTTTTGGTTTTCTTTTTTCGTCATGGCCCGCAAGAAAAAGTAGTTTTCGTTCATGCCTGGTGTGCTACTTTTGATATTTTTTAATTTTCCTGATGGTACTTTAGAAATTTCGTTAAAAAATTATTTAAAAACTGGGATATAGGATAGCACCGTTTTTTCTAGCCATTTATCAAAGGCGTGAGCCGTTGAAAATTATGAATGTCCTCTCTGTTTCCCCTCTATCGGAAATCTTTTCCCAGACAGGGAGATTCCCAAGTCTTTTCGCGGATAGAGAGGCCTGCACTGCGCTCCTGCAGCATAGGTGAAGCAACATCAATGTACCCCGGCCATTGCTGTCTGTGAAATGACCGCTCCTCTATTCTAGGCCCTTCTCCTTCCTTTGATTGGTTTTGGTAACTTGGAAAATCATGTTTCCTTATGTTGAGCTTTACTTGCTTTAATCAGCATAGTACCATCATTTGGTACTAGAGAAAAACATACTCCATAATTAGAGTAGTACTACCAAATAAGTGTTTCAAGGGTCAAATCAGTCGACTCAACTTACATAATTCTGTACATCATATTTGTAATTAGTCCAAAATCCCTCTGTGATGGACAACCGAGGAAGTTGACATGTGATGTGTGGTGTCGTGTGTGTAGATGTATTGATATGTCTTAGAGTTCGTTTGGCTCTCATCATTCGGGAGTGAAATCAGGGAATTCATTTGTGATTTCAAAAATCAACTTGTTTGGCTGCCACGGAATTGGTTACGAAACTTATTTGCAAATTTCATGGTTTTCATTTCATGCCTAAACTTAATTCTTTTTGGTATCCTGACATTTATGTGGAATTGCCAAAAGAAATGATATCATATTTTACTTCTACCAAATAAAATGAAATGATGGGAGCCAAACGAGCCCAGCTTCTTCGGATAGAATTCCTTGTGGTATAAGTCTAGGGGTGCTTGAAGATCGAGTGTGGATTTCCCCCTCCTAGGTTGGACCCCCGGCACCATCATAGTCATAGGTTGATTTAAGATTCGTGCAAAAGTCTACTAGTCAAAGCTTTCAAGTATTTTGCACTTTAGTCCTTAGAAATATACCTATTCATTACACTCCCCACTTCCCAACGAAAAAACAAAAAACAACAACACGCAGTCATGCGCGAGTGTCGTGGTGGTGGCACGGCAGATGCCATGGGTAGGCTAAAGTAGGGGGCCAATGGATGCTAGTGGGATCTGGGGAGGGAAGATGCAACTGTCTCTACACTCAAGCTGCCAAAGTGATGATCTTTATTTCTCTCTTTCTGTATTACAAGTGCTCCTAGAGTTGTATACAGGGGGACAAGATGAATCTCCCCAGCCTAACGGTGCTCAAAGAATCGATCCCTCCCTCAGGGTCCAAGCCTCTCCTTATAAAGGAGCGCCTTGGGTGCCCTTAGGGCTGACGAGGCAAGCATATTCGTGGAATATGCTTGTCCCCAATTGGTAGTTCGGCGGCCTCCTTTCCCTGTCGCCCTTCTATCGACGGCAAGGTTCCAGTGGCCCCCTCCTGCGTGCCTCGGGCTCCAGGAATGTCACCTCCGTGACCTCCTTCTGCCCCTCTGACGCTGTGCATCCTTGTCTCTTGTGCTTGGCTCTGCTCTGATTCCTTCTAGCCTGCAGCTATAGTTTGACCTTGGGCTTCTTCTCCTGCAAGCTTCAGATCACTCGGCCTTACCTTGTGTTACTCGGCTCGTTCTTCACCTGCATCAAGATCATTGGGTAACCCGGCCGATTCTCTCATCAGCCGGCGGGTAACTACTTGATACATATCGTGGGCTTCTTGCCTCCGCTCATCGGCCGACATATCCATGATTCGCCGACTTGGACCGTAACTTCGGAAACTAGACGGGATAGTACCTCTGTCTTTCCCGTCTCGACCTACCCGAGGTTAACCCCGACATTAGTCCCCGGCTGGTGTGGCCCTGTCAATAGCTTTGGCGGGTTATATCCTTCATTATATTCTTCATCTTGTTTAGAGTTATGGCCTCGTCCGAGGTTTCCTCGTTCCTTCCCTCGTCGCCATGTCCTCGTGTCATCCCATCATTGTTCTTCTAGTTTTAGGTCCTTCTACGCTTACTTCGACAAGCTACAGTGAACCTCAGCCTGCTGCGCCGCGTGCGCTGCCGCTCGTTCCCTTGGGGATCGTGGCGACCTTTCGTGTGTGGCGTTGGTGTGGCTCCACTCACCATCGTGCGTTCGTCTGCTCCCACGATCTACGGTAACGCGCCACCCACGATCCCACTTCCTGTTCATGGCTTGACTATAAAGAGAAAGCTGCGCTCGTGGGATTCACCTTTCCCCTTATCGCCCGCCTCTGTTCTTCTTCTTCCTTTCGCCGGCGCGTTCTCCTGCAGTTCCTCCGCCGCTCGTCAGCCAGAGCCTCCGCCGGCGAGGATTCCGCCGCGTCGTTCTGCCTTTCTTGCCCGCGCTCTGCGGCTTTGGCTCCGCCGCCGGTGAGTCCTCTCCGTCCGTCTTGCCCCGATCTTTCCCTAGATTCATCTGCTGTTTTCGGCAAACGCGGTTCCTCCGTTTCTTCGCCATTGTTTTCGTGCAAAGTTCCGACAGGGCCTTGCAGTTCAAAACTCCCCTCCGCCGCCAGTTTTTTCTCCGGCGATCTTTCTGGCGCACATATGTCTAGTTCGTTTAGCGGCGCTCTTGTTGAGGAGACGACGCTGGCTCCGGGCCCGAGAGAGGCTCGTGGCAGGGCTCTTCAGTCACGCGCCGTGAGATTGAATGGCTCATCCGGACTCGACGGATTCCCGCCGAGGTTTCTTGCCGTTTACCCGGTAGCGAATCCTCTCCAGATATCAGAGAGGGCGAGTATGTGGTTTTCATGTCTCACTGCCATGGCGGGTCTCCTCTTAGCGATTTCGCTAGAGAATTCCTCGATTACTTGACCTTCAGCATCACCTTCTGCGACGCCATAGCTTCTTTCGCTTTCATCTCCGCCTCGGAGGTTACTTGACTGTGGCCGTCGGTGCATGTCTGGTCAAGTTCTTCCAGATCCGCTCCAACGTTGTTCCGACAAATCTGCACCCTTCCGAGAAGTTGCTCACCCAATGTGGGTGGCGTCTATCACCTCGGAGGAAATCCGTGTTCCCTCGCGTCCGGGTTGGAGTCGTGCAAGAAGTGGCACAAGTCATTCTTCTCGCCAAGAACAGAGGCGGAAGATAAGATTCGGCTCCCCATTCTCAATCGGCCCACCCTCTAAAGTGAACTGCTCTACAATCCGAGAAAACTCACGCCTTGGCGAGGCCTTGAGATTCGGCTAAAAGAGTTGATCCGGGCGGGTTATGCGGTGAAGATCGATGGCAACCTTTATTAGTAGCGGATCGCCCTTCCAAAGGCGGACCCACAAGCTGCTACATGAGTGGTCCCTCGACCCTAACCGAGTCTCGACCGTGGAGCTGGATAATTATCTTATTCATAAGCGCGTCGAGCTATCTTCAAGACCGAGATGCACGAGGATTGGTCTTGGGGTTAAAACCATTCACCGCGATCGTCGCCTCCGAGGTAAGCTTGATCAATTTGCTGTTATTCCACAGTTTTTAGAAACTGGTTTACATGATTTTCTTTCTCCTTGTCCTGCAGAGGTTCAGAGAGCGAAGAACGAGGACGCGGTTCTGCAGCTCCTTGGCCCGGGACAGAGTACCGGATCTTGGCGAGCGGACTCAGGAGTTCGTCCCTAAGTCGGATCCTGCTCGGCTCGAGCTCATGCAAAACTTCAGCGCATGAGGAGGAAGGTGATTCGGATGAGGTCCAAATTCTTGAGGTAGTTGCCTCCATGCCTATTTCTTATGCATTTCGCTTCTACTTTCCCAGCTAATCCGGTCAGGTTCACGACGCCGAGCCTATTGCTTCCGGCCTCCCGTTACCTCGGGAAGCGCGGGGCTCTGCTAGTGCCTCGGGCGGTTCCTAAAAGCGAATGAAGAAATCGCTCGAACCCTCCCAGCGCAAGACTATGCACAGCCTCGGGTAAGTTCTTTTGCCTATATTTCTTGTTTCTCTCTTTCTTTCTCATCTTGTGAATCTTCCTTCTTATTTTTGCAGTGCTCCTCTTCTGTTAAACCCAAGGTCCTAGTATGACTAGTCAGTCCGATTCGCCGCCATCTCCTCCTCCCGCCGATGATACCAGATTCCTAGTCCTATTCACCTTCTCCTCCAGCTCCGAATACGCCGCTGTTGTCGCGATGTCCCGAGACCCCTTCCATTGACTGGATCCGATCCGGCCTCCGAAGTTTTCGTTGAGCCGCCGCCTTCTACGGGCCCCAGCGCTACTCGAGCCTCCATCTACTCCGGCGGTTTCTCGCCATCCGACCTCGTCGAAAAGGTCGTTATCCGGTGCCCTCTGCGACCTTATCCTCCGCTGCTCCTAAGGACTCCGTCCCACTTTGGGCGCCACTTCTGCGATGCCTCTTCTAAGCGAAGCTATTGCCGTCAAGACTTCTTCTCGAAAGGTCTTGCGGCTCTTCTCACCGAGTATTGCCGACGTCTGCGCAAAGGGTCAGCCTAACAAAGTCCCCGTTACCTCGCCACGGCAGACTTGCTCTTCATAAGAGCCTCAATCGCCGTGGTCGGACCTTGGGAAAGTTTTAACTCGGACAGCTAGTGGGAACAGCCTTGAGGCTGGTTGAGTATGCCAATAACTGGAATGCTGCTGATCAGTTTGAGGGTAATCCAACAAACCAGCCCTTTCAGCTTTCTGACATCAGCGGCCGTTTTGACCATGCTGCCCAGTTCATCATTGATACCAACAAGATGAATGAGGTAATTGTTTTTTCTCTGAGTCTTAAATTATTCTCCAGATGTTACCATATGCTCTAGTCCCCGAAACTTGCAAGGAAATAACTTGTTGTATACTTGGAAGTTTGACTTAAATTTATTTCTAAGGTTCGTTAGTCCGGCCATCTAGTTCGGAGTTTAGTTGTGTTTTATTCGGACTTGGTTTAGCTTTGAATATCCAGCCACCTAGATCCGAGTTAAGTCCTGCATGACTCGGATCTGGTTTAGCTTTTGAATATCCAGCCACCTAGAGCCGAATTAAGCTTTGCTTGATCCGGATCTAATTTTAGCTTTGAATATCCAGCCACCTAGAGCTGAATTAAGCTTTGCTTGATTCGGATCTAATTTAGCTTTGAATATCCAGCCACCTAGATCTGAGTTAAGTCCTTCATGACTCGGATCTGGTTTAGCTTTGAATATCCAGCCACCTAGAGCCGAATTAAGCTTTGCTTGATTCGGATCTAATTTAGCTTTGAATATCCAGCCACCTAGATCTGAGTTAAGTCCTTCATGACTCGGATCTGGTTTAGCTTTGAATATCCAGCCACCTAGAGCCGAATTAAGCTTTGCTTGATTCGGATCTAATTTAGCTTTGAATATCCAGCCACGTAGATCTGAGTTAAGTCCTTCATGACTCGGATCTGGTTTAGCTTTGAATATCCAGCCACCTAGAGCCGAATTAAGCTTTGCTTGATTCGGATCTAATTTAGCTTTTACTTGTTGATTTATCATTTTGCCTCACTACTCAGGTTGCACATGACCGACGGACCGCCGAGTTCCAGAGGTTGCTTTTTTCTCACCGCAAGCTGGAAGAGAAGTACGAGAAAGTTCTGCCCGTGGCAAAGAAAGCTGGTATGTCGATAGTTCCTTTTACTTATTCCCAACTTTCTTATGTATTCGTCCACGGAATGCCGGCTTACTTCTTGTTGAATAGGTAATATTAATAACCTCAATATTCGCCTTGAAAAGAAGATCAAGAACTTGGAAGGTTAGCTTCCTTTCCATTTTACTCCTTCTTCTTAATATATATGCTAAGGTTTCTTATTGCGTTTGGCTGTGGTAAAGCCGAGTTGCAAGACTTCGCAGTGTTGCATCAAGATTGCATGCCCATGCCTGACGTGATGCTGCATTTTTTAGAACAAAATGCAGTTCATTCGGCGCAACTACAAGAAAAAGACGATGAGATAGCTCGCCTGCGATCCGAGGTGGATACCCTTAAGCTCTCTCAAAAATCCGAACTAGAGAAGGTTGACCAAGAATTTTCCGAGGAAAAGAATCGGCTGACTCTGGATCTGCAGAAGAACAAAGAACTCCTTGAAGCTGCCGAACTTAAAAACCGGGGTTTGAGCGAGGAAATTGCTCGTTTTGAGAAGAGCAAGGCTGATTGGGCCAAAGATCTTCAGATAATGATGAGCTACATTCATCGTAAGCTACTTGCCATGGCCGAATTATACTTTTCTTTTCTGTCCCTGCTACCCTTTGACACGTTCGTGCTTTGCAGATCATTTCCCGAGGCTAAGCCCGTGAGTTCTAAAGCGTTCTTGCAGCTCGCCACCGAGGTGAACTCACATCATGATTCGAATATTCCATGGAGGATTACTTGGTTGCCGTTGGTGCCGCAGCTGGTTCGATGAAAATTATGGGCGGGACTTGGTGCAGCCGCTATCCGAGCTTACCATGTACTCTGGCCGAATACCTCGGGGACTCCTGATATCAACGAAATCAAGTTATTGGTGACAAGGCTGATGGCATCTGAGAGGCAGTTGAGTCTTTGGAGAGAATCGGCTGGGCGTGCTGGTGCCGACATGGCCCTTACTGTTATCATGTCATGGTACGAAGATATCTCTTTGGACATCCTGAGAAATTTGCGCACTGGCTCCCGCTGGGTTGAAGATCCCACTTTTGTTGCTCTTCGGCAAGCTCGGGCGTTCCAACTCGTCGAGTATGCCGACGTGCACACTTGGAATGAAGGGCCGAGTTTTCTCCCAGACCCGGATCAGGAGGTTGCGGCTGAGGGTGCCTCGGATAATGATTTAGCGGAGCAGGGGGAAGGCGAAAATGATTCGGCCGCATCTGATAGTTCTAGCTCAAGCTCGGACAGCAACGGCGATGCACGGTCCTCTTCCAAAGGTACCGGGCACTCTACCGCATGGACTGACGCTCCTGAACAACCTCGGACTTCCGCCGAAGTTGCCCCTGGGTCAGCGGATGGCGAGGCAACCTCAGTCGAGGTCCCTCCTACCTCGGAGTGCCCCGCACCTGAATAAGTAGCTGCTTCTGCAAGGAACAACGCCTAAGTTATCTCCGATCCCTGGTATGCCGGGCGTATGATGTAGGCGAAAAAATTTGTTAACTCGCTGTGTGATCTGAATTTCTTTTGCCATGTATTGTTGAGACATTTGGTTAAGTGGATGCTCGTCCGAATTCTTGCTTCGCTGGCCCTTAATTTCTTGACCTTTTAGGGATTAACTTTGCTGTTATTTTTTATGGTCTTATCCATGCACGAGCGCTGAATACCTATGATATTGATCTGTTGTGAACATAAGTTAACTACTTCGTTGTGGAAGTATATAGCGATCGCTGGATCGTTGTTTATTGTCCGAAACTTCCTCATGTAGATCAAATTTCAGAGGTAGTATAAAACTGATATGAGTGCGTTCAGCATAAGTTTGAGGTAGCATACGATAGTCCCCGAGTCGCTGCTTTAGTTGCCGAAGTTTAAGTATCAATACGAAATTGATAACATATGGCAGTCCCCGAATAACTGCTCTGGGTGCCGAGGTTCAAACACGAAATAACATAACATATGGCAGTCCCCGAGTAACTGCTCTGGGTGCCGAGGTTCAAACACGAAATAACATAACATATGGCAGTCCCCGAGTAACTGCTCTGGGTGCCGAGGTTCGAATACATAATACGAAATAAATATATCCTAAGGCAGTCCCCGAGTCACTGCTCTGGGTGCCGAGGTTCAAATACATCATTGGATTTTGACCTTGAGATATAATGCTACGAGTAGAATGGCCGAAGTAAAGCCACATTCCAGGGGCGCTTCGTTTCTTCACCAGCTTTGTCTGCCTTGTTCTCTCCAGGGGACTGAGCATCGATCAGATAATATGCATCGTTGTGCAATGCTTTGCTCACAATAAATGGTCCTTCCCATGGGGGTGACAATTTGTGCATGCCGGCCGTGCGTTGCACTAGCCGGAGGACCAAATCTACTTCTTTGAATACTCTTGGATTCACTTTCTTGCTGTGATACCGCCGTAAGTTTTGTTGATAAATAGTCGATCGTGATAATGTCAACTCTCTGGCTTCTTCCAACAGGTCTACGGCATCTTGCCGAGCTATCTCATTTGTCTCTGAGGTCGTGTACTGAGCAACTCTTGGCGAGTCATATATTATGTCGGCTGGGAGTACGGCCTCTTGCATACCGTAAAGAATGGTGTGTAACCTGTTGATCTATTCGGAGTAGTCCGAAGGCTCCATAACACGGCTGGGATATCTTCTATCCAACATCCTGCCGACCTTTGCAAAGGTTCAACAAATCGTGGTTTTATTCCTGATAGCACCAGTCCATTAGACCTTTCCACTTGTCCATTGGATGCTGGGTGAGCCACCGAGGCAATATCTAGTCTTATGTGCTTCTCTTGGCAAAATCTAGCGAAAGCTCCTTCTGCAAAGTTTGTGCCATTATCCGTAATAATACTATGTGGGTACCCGTATCTCAAGATGATATCTTTGAGAAATTTCACTGCTGTGTGCCCATCACACTTTTTAATCGGTTTTACTTCAATCCATTTTGTGAACTTGTCTACCATAACCAACATGTGGGTCATTCCTCATCTCGCCGGCTTGAACGGTCCCACCATATCTAGACCCCATACGGAAAATGGCCAAGTGATGGGTATTGTTTTTAACTCGGCCGACGGCATATGTATTCTGGTTGCGTATCTCTGACATCCATTGCATTTCTTAACTAATTCTTTTGCCTCTTTTAACGCCGTTGGCCAGTAAAATCCATGCCTAAATGCCTTGGCTACTAAAGCGCGAGATGAAGCATGGTGCCCACATTCTCCTTGGTGTATGTCTAGAAGGATTTCCTGACCTTCTATGGAACTCACGCATTGTTGCAATACGTTTGTGACGCTTCTCTTATATAACTCATTGTTTATGATTGTATAGGCTTTTGCTCTTCTTATGGTTTGTCTAGATAATACCTCATTACCCGGCAATATCGCGTCTTTTAGGTAAGAAAATATGGGTTGCGCCCATATCGGTGTTGCTTTTTCTGCAGTAATCTCACTGTCTATCTCCATGTTTTCTGCCGACGTATATACCTCGGCTCTCTCCATGATTGTTATTACCTCGGCTGTCCCCCTCTTTGGGGGTTCCGAATCTTCTGGATCTACCTCCATTGGTGTGTGATTTTTCGAACTTGCTGGGATAAAGATTGATTCGGATTCGGTGATGGGTTTATTAATGGTTTCTGAGGTGCTCCAAGGCAATACACTGGAATTGATGCGGGTTGATCCTAATTTTGACAATGTGTCGGCGTCATTTTCTTTCGTGGTATGTGGTGGAATTCACATCCTTCAAAGTACCCACGATCTTTTGCACATGGAATCAGATAAAGCCATATTAGCATCTAATGCGTCCCAACCGCCCGATACTTGTCAGATTACTAGATCCGAGTCACCGTAGCATAGGATTCGGCGTATACCAATTTCTTTTGCCACTTTTAATCCATGGACTAGTGCTTCATATTCAGCTATATTGTTGGACGCAGCAAAATGTATTTGCAGTACATATTTCAATTGATCTTTTTTAGGTGAGGTTAGCACTATTCCTGGTCCCAAACCATTCCTTAGTTTGGAACCATCAAAATGCATTGTCCAGTAATTTGGATCTGGCAATGGTGGCTCATACTGCACCTCGGCCCAGTCTACGAGGAAGTCGGCGATAGCCTGAGATTTGATTGCATCTCTTCTATCAAATTGTGTAGAATACGGTGATAACTCGATCGCCCATTTTGCTATTCGGCCACTTGCATCTTTGTTGTTCAATATGTCGGCTATGGGTGCCTCACAGATTACTTTGATGGGATGCTCTTCAAAGTAATGCTTAAGCTTTTTTGCCGACATATATACTCCATAAGCCATCTTCTGATAGTGCGGATAATTCTGCTTTGAAGTGGATAATACTTCACTTAGATAATACACTGGCCTCTGAACTGACTTACCATCTTCAAGTCGTTCCACTACAACCACAGTACTAACTACTCGATTGGTAGACGATACATAGAGTAGCATAGGTTCTTTCGATAATGGAGAAGCTAAAATGGGTGCCGTAACTAGCATCTTTTTCAACTCATGAAATGCAAGGTCCGCCTGCGGAGTCCAGCTGAATTTGTCCGACTTTCTCATCAGCTGATAAAGTGGCAGTGCCTTTTCTCCTAGCCGACATACAAATCGACTAAGCGAGGCCAGGCAGCCCGTGAATTTTTGCACATCGTTCAAACATCTCCGGCAATTCCATTCTTTCTACTGCTCTTATCTTTGTTGGATTAGCCTCGATACCTCGGCTAGACACAAGGAAACCGAGTAGTTTTCCTGTCGGCACGCCAAACGTGCATTTCTCTGGATTAAGTTTCATTCGGAACCTTCTCAGGTTCTCGAAAGTTTGCCGTATATCTTCTAGCAAGGTTTTGCTCTCCTTAGTTTTGATGACTACGTCATCCACATACACTTGTACATTTTTTCCTATCTGATCATGTAGGCATTTTTGCATGCATCTTTGATATGTTGCTCCTGCATTTCGCAGGCCGAATGGCATTGTGCGATAACAATAAGCCCCGTATGGGGTAATAAATGCAGTCTTTATTTGATCGGCCAGATTTAACGGTATCTGGTGGAAACCAGAATACGCGTCTACAAATGATAACGGCTCACAGCCAGCGGTCGAGTCAATGACTTGGTCTATTCTAGGCAATGGGAAAGGATCTTTCGGACATGCCTTGTTCAGGTTAGTGTAGTCGATACACATTCGCCACACAATGGCTACATTGGGGTCATCTTTTTTCTTTTCTACTAGCACTGGATTTGATAACCAATCCGGATATAACACCTCCATGATGAACCCGGCTGCGAGGAGCCGAGATATTTCATCCCCTATTACTTTTCTCCTGTCTTCGGCGAAGCGGTGGAGAGGTTGCTTCACCGGCCTTGCTCCGGCACGACGTTTAAGAGTGCTCAGCCAACTCCCTCGGAACACCTTGCAGATCTTGAGTTGACCATGCAAATATGTCCCGATTCTCACGGAGGAAGTTGGTGAGCTCGCCTTCCTATTTAGTGTCAAGGCCTGCACCAATAATGTGCGGCGCTCGGGAATTGCTCATCAATCTGAAATTTCTTCGTCTCTTTGGTTGGTTGAAAGAAACATCGCCATGAGGGTTGGCGGTCTTGCATGTTTAATCTGTCTTGTTGAGGGCTGCTACCTCCTGAATCCTTTTCTTTTCTCTTGCTATAACCAATGACTCGCCAATTTGACCCGGCCAAGCACACTCCATTGACTTCTTGTAATCCCTCGCAAAGTTATCACCCCTTGTGGTCCGGTAACTTCATCTTTAGATAACTTATATGACGGTGATCATGAATTTGGCGGTCTGGGCCGTCCGAGTAGAGCATGATAACAACTTTCCAGATCCACCACTTCAAATTCAAGTTTTACGCTCTGCATTATCTCTTGTACCGAATAACACGTCCACTCGGACTTTACCGATGGGCTCACATGAAAGCCCTGGCACAATCCCATGGAAAGTTGTCCTCGTGGACTGCAGCATATTCTGCGATATTCCGAGTTTATGCATGGTATCTTTGTACATGATGTTGATACTGCTCCCATTGTCGATGAGTACTTTTGAAAATTTTACATTGATGCTTGGTCCAACAAATGTCGGATCCAGCACAAGTGCATATGATCCTGGATTCGGCATTATTCTGGGGTGGTCTTTCATGCTCCAGGTCACCTCCTGATCGGACCATGGCTGGTATCTTGGCACCGCCGGCACAACCGCATTCACTTCCATATGTCGGCGCTGCACACTTTGCTTGTCCTGTTTGCATTGTGAACACACAATAAGATTGGTGATGTTCCCTGTAATCATTACGTCCAGTATTTGTCGGATTCATCCTTCCGTCCTGGCCCTGGTTCATTACTTGATGCACTGCATCCCTCCAATCCGAGTTATCATACCTAGGGAGGCGGTAGCATCGATTCTTTGTATTTGCTCCGATTAATTGCGGTGATCTTTTGTTGCACTGATGGGGAGCCTGAACTCTGCTGGATTCCCCGCGCATTTTCATCCAGCACATTGGCGGGTTGTATGATTGGCTGGTGGATGGGTTTGATGTGAAATTTGCGGCTGATCTAACATGGATTCGAATGTATACTTCGGCCTCTCTTTCCATTGCTTCTTTTGCTCTGGGGTCCATTGCCTTTTTCCCTCATTTCTTGATGTCCACTGTTGAGGTCCATTTTTCTGTCGTTGAGTTGCTCCGTGACTCGGCTGCTCTTGTGCTACCGCCGCCACCTGGGCCGAATTATATCTATAATCCGGCCTCTCCTCTCTTCTTCTTCCTCTGAAATCACGCCTGGATGACCCGGCCAATTCTCTCGCGTACTGGTCCTGTTGCTCACGATGATCTGCCGACATTAATTCCGGTTGGGTTGGGTCGCCCAATGCATAGGAGTCTGCTATTCTGATAGTTTCTGCCAGTGTGGTCGGCATATCTCTTTGCAGGCGCTGCCACAACACACTGGCATAACGGCAGCCTTGCGCGAACCAAGCGATTGCTTGTGATTCGATAACTCCCTCACATGAGTTTCTCAGGTTACACCATCGAGTTAAAAACTCTCTATCTGTTTCATTCGGCCTCTGCTTGCACATGGCTAGCTGTTGTGGTCTATTTGGTCTCTTGTATGTGCTGGTAAAGTTGCTGACAAACATTTCTTCGAAATCTAACCAGATTGATCTTGCCGGTGGTTGATTATTCAACCATACCCTGGCTGGTCCTTCCAGCATTTGTGGGACATACCGCACTGCCCATCTTAGGTTACCACCCGCTATCTTCACAGCGGTGGCATAATCAATCAACCAGTCTTGTGGCTTGGTACTTCCATTGTACGTTTTTGTGCCCCTTGCCAACTGAAAATTCGGCACTGGTGGTTCGCCCATGATCCGTGGTCCAAAACATGTCGGACCTGGTGGACCTTGCTCTTCCAACAACTCGGACCGATATAGCCGATCCAACTTTACTCTTGCATCACTTGCTGGCAGATCTCTGTACAGGATTCTGTCCTGCATCCCATAATGATTGTTTCCACCTTGGTTTGCGTATTTCACCTCAGAATATCCATCATTATACCTTTCATTCATCTGATTGTGGCGAGCAGGCCTCACTTCTCTTTCCTACCGAGGCTCATGTCTTGGTTGCGGGTTGGGCGGCACTTCTCTCCTTACTTTGGCCGGGGTTTGGTTTTCATGATTATCTCTTGCGGGTTCTCTCCTGCCGAGATCCCCATTGCCTCGGCCGCCGCCGTCCTTTTCCATACGGCCGTGGTTTCTCTCCCCACTGTTACCTCGACTAGCATTGCCTCTGTTCTCATTTGCCTTTCCAGCTATTGCCGGGTCGTATGGAACAATTTGCTTGTTCCTCTTCCCTGAGGTTACTACTCTCTCTTTTCGAGCGTTGTTTCCGGGTGAAGATGCTGCCATGGATAAGCAGTGTCTTGCCCGAATGAACCATCCATGAAGCCCCGGTCTTGGGTTAGTTCTGAGTATTTCCTCATTTGCTGGTTCGCGATGCGCCAGCTCATTCACTCTTTCTTGTTGTTTCGCGAGCTTCCCGATTAACCCCTCTAATTCCAATGCTGCGGCATTTGCGCTCTCGGAGTTTTTCGCGAGTCGTACCTCGGCAAACCCAAATCACTGACTCGCTCTGTGAGCTCCATGCTCTTTGTTAATGTCATTCATGAGGTTCTTCCTCTTAACCTTAGTTCGTCCACCCGCGCTCAGCGCGATATCAAGCTTATTAGCTTTTGCATATTCTCTCGTGGTCTGTTCAAGGATTCCCTTAGTGATACTTTTTGGCCTCTACCAGCACCTTTTGCTGGTTTCTTCTAACTCTGCTGAGCATTTGCGGATCAAGTATCGGCGCTACAGTGTGGTTAAGTTTTCTATAGTCTGAAGAATGTTCTGGTCTTTCCAGGTGGCCTCTCACTCTTGGTGCCTTTGGGGTGGTGTCATGCAGCTCGGCCTGGTTTGTCCTTTGGCGGAATTACCTCGGCGGTTTGCGTGTGACTGCTTGGCGGACCTTGTGCGCTGCGGGGTTCTCCTTGACCGGCTAATCTGCTCCGCTTGAGCTGCTGCGACCATCACCTCGGCGCTGCTGCAAGATGCTCTCGATGGACAGCTCGCCGCGCTTGGTGGTTCTCCTGCAATAACAACCTGGTGAGGATAAATGCCGGTGATGTCGGCGCCGACGTAGACCCTGTGCTCGCCCAGGCCGATGAAGATCCCGTTGCGGGGGTTTTCCACAAGCTCCTGCATTGTCTCGACATAGTCGCGAGACCAAATCTACGGACCAAGCGAAACAACGCCTCGCCGGTGTTGATGAAGTTTCCGTCCGGATCACAACTCCAGCTAGCACCGCTCGGCCCCACAGTGGCGCCAAGCGTGGTGGTGGTGGCACGGTTGCCATGGGTAGGCTAAAGTAGGGGCCAATGGATGCTAGTGGGATGCAGGAGGAAGATGCAACTGTCTCTACTCAAGGCCAAAGTGATGATCTTTCTTTCTCTCTTTCTGTATTACAAGTGCTCCTAGAGCTGTATACAGGGGGACAAGATGAATCTCCCCAGCCTAACGGTGCTCAAAGAATCGTTCCCTCCCTCAGGGTCCAAGCCTCTCCTTATAAAGGAGCGCCTTGGGTGCCCTTAGGGCTAACGAGGCAAGCATATTCGTGGAATATGCTTGTCCCCAATAATGTTCGGCCTCCTTTCCTGTCAGCCCTTCTATCGGCGGCAAGGTTCCGGTGGCCCCCTCTGCGTGCCTCGGGCTCCGGGAATGTCACCTCCGTGACCTCCTTACGCCCTCGGCCTGTGCATCCTTGTCTCTTGTGCTTGGCTGCTCATTCCTTCTAGCCTGCAGCTATAGTTTGACCTTGGGCTTCTCCTTCTCCTGCAAGCTTCGTATCACTCGGCCTTACCTTGTGTTACTCGGCTCGTTCTTCACCTGCATCAAGATCACTTGGGTAACCCGGCCGATTCTCTCATCAGCTCGGCCGGGTAACTACTTGATACATATACGTGGGCTTCTTGCCTCCGTTCATCGGCCGACATATCCATGATTCGGCCGACTTGGACCGTAACTCGGAAACTAGACGGGGATAGTACCTCTGTCTTTCCCCGTCTCTGACCTACCCGAGGTTAACCCCCCGACAGCGAGGAGCTCCAGATCCCTGGCGAGCTCCAGCTCTAGATCGACGGAGTTCCACATGCGCTCGGCGGTGGATGGCCAGCCCGGTCTCCTGGCGTGCGTGGAAACCACCTCGAGGAGATCCACCGGTCGGGCCTCGCGGTGGCCAGATTTGGATCCCCTTTCTTTTCCTCTCTTTTTCCTTTTGTTGATTTTTTCCCAAATCTGGCTCACGGATGAAATGTTGTTTACGTGTGTTTCTTCAATTTGGTCTGGGAATCCATCTAAGGATCACATGGCCCGATTCTTGTAAAAAATTCTGAAGAACTTTGTAGTTCTATCAAAACTCAGAGAAAATAATTCAAACTTTTGTTTTTTTATCAAGTTCTTTGTATGATACTCGATTGGATCTTGCAGAAATATGTATGAAAACATGAATCTTGTGTGAATCTCGTTTTTGTTTGGATGAATTTTTGATGGATTTTCAAAAATTTGTTGTTGGAAGCGTGCATGAAAAAAAATCCATATCCAGTTAAATGCGATTTTGTTCGAATCATGAGTGATTCTTGTATGAATCTTCTATGAATTTTGTTCGAATCAATTTATATGTCATGTATATGAATTTTTCCCCTATGTTGGAAGGATCGTTAATGATTCTTACATGATTGTATGGAACTTGTATGAATCTTCGGGTGTATGGAACTTGTATAAATCTTCAGGTATATGGAACTTGGCAGATATAAAACCTATAAAACCTACCAGATATGAATTTTCCCCCTATGTATAAATCCTATAAAACCTACCAGATTTGATAATCTTTGGAAAAACTATATGAATCATGTATGATTCTTGGCAGAAACATATGTAGACATTCTAACAATATTCTGTGAATAAAATATATGAATATCTCTTGAAAAAATTATACGAATATCTCATGAATCTTGTGTGAAACTGTTCAAGGGTCTCCTCCCATTTCACATCTTGTGTGAAAAATTATTACATGAAAATTCTGTGAAAAATAATATGTAAGAAAAATTTCATGACTTTTTTTGTTAAAATATTTTATCATGTATGAAATAAATGTTTGTTTGTTACTAAAAATATTGGTTGAATATTGCTACCGAAAATATTGGTACCTAAATTATCTTGTGTGAATCAGTCAAGATGAAACATAGTTTTATCCAAATTGCTTTCCCCAAATCTGGAAGTACGAGTATTCTGGGATTCTTGTATGTACTTCCTCCGTTTCAAGGCTTAAGACGTCCTCGTTTTGCGTGTTTTTTCTTTGAACAAGAATTACTCTAAATACGTAAAGAGTTTTGGTATAAAACTAGTATCACTGGAAAGTATTTTTCAATACGAATACAACGGTACTAATTATGTATAATATAATTAAGATTTTGTTGCTTCATTCATTCGGTCAAACTTTGCTTTGGAAAGCGTGTGCGTCTTAAGCCTTGAAATGGAGGTAGTATCTTTTATGAATCTTGACACACTTGAAAATCCACGGTGAATGTGTAATATATTTTTTGGTATTAATCTTATTAATGTGGATTTAAGAAAATCAACATAAAAAAATACTTTGGTTGCAAATAAAAATCATGGTAGATCTGTTAATGAGAGGAGTGACAGTGAGATAGTGTTAAAAACTTGTTATGAAATCAGATTATATAATATGTGAAATCTCGTGAATCTTGTGTGAATCTTGTATGAAACGTTCTTGGTATTAATCTTGGTTGATGAAGATTGTTGTTATTAGTGATAACAAACATTCTTACAAAAAATAATAATCAAGTTTGATTGTTGTTCGTAGTTTCAAAAAAGTTCTATTGAAGAGTCATTTGAGTTTCGGTGTTGCCCATGTATCTTAAAAAATTATCTTGGAAAAAGTATGAAACTCGTACAATATTTCTAGAAAAGTTCTTAAAAAAATATTTTATGAAATATTGTTGAGTATTATTGAAAAAATAATTATGTAAGAAATTGTTGATTACATTATATGAATATCTCTTGGCAGAAACAAGTTTGTAAAACATGTGAATCTTGTATGAAACTTCTGAATCTAAGATGAAACAAAGTAAGAGTGTCTAAATATTGTTAAATAAAAATTAGAAAAATAAAAATTATCAAAAGATATTGTTGAAAAAACAAATTATATTAATTGTTGAAAAAATATAAAACTTATACGACAAGTTTATAAAACGTGTGAATCTTGTATGAAACTTCTGAATCTAAGATGAAACAAAGTAAGAGTGTCTAAATATTATTAAATAAAAAATAGAAAAATAAAAATTATCAAAAGAGATTGCTGAAAAAACAAATTATATTAATTGTTGAAAAAAATATAAAACTTGTACGGATATTTCTAGAAAATTGCTTAAAAAATTATATAAAATATTGTTGAATATTATTGAAAAAATAATTATGTAAGAAATTGTTAATTAAATTATATTAATTAGATTGGCTGATTAAAACTGGCTAATTAAATTAAACAAAGATGTATCTGTGAATCACGTTCTTTCGTTGAAGACGGTGACGAAAATGTATAAAACATGATAAAACTGGGGGCTAATAAGCAAAACAGCAATAAACTTGAGAAGTAAGGTAGGAGGGTTGTTCTGTAAAAATTGTAGCACGAATCTCCAAAAAATAAAGGGCAAAGATGGTGCCGGGAGCCCCTCCTACGGGGCCCCTTGAAGATCAAACTATCACACAGTCCATGTAAAAAGGTATTCCCTGCGATTGTACTGAATCAGCAACATTTATTATGGGTCGAAAGAAGTATAAGTTCAGATTGCCACGTTAGTGTTGCCATGAAAAAGTCGCAGTGCAAAAAATCTAGTGGCGTGCAGAATAAATCCAGGTGCTCGTGAGCATGACACATTTCACACGTAATAGATCAGATAGGGCAAACGAAGGAAAAAACGATGTCGGGCGAGAGGCATCACAATTCACTCTCCCAGGGAGAGACGAAAGGGAGATGACTACCCCTCGGCGGCAGCCAGGACAAGAGGAGCGAAAGCTAAGGCATCCCCTCACGACGATGGAGATCTAGCAATCAGCGACAAGCCATCGCGCCCAGCTTGCTATCGGACGTTGCTGTCTCGACACGACCGTATCGGTCGGACAGGTGCACTGGATCGCCCCGCGTGGTGTGCTGGCCACCGGATCCATATCTGCTGCTGGGTAGGGCCTGGCGGAGGCCGGCGCGACGTGCGTTTTTTCCTTGCGTGTGACCCATGCGCGGCTAACGACCGATCAGCTCCTTGTTGCCACAAAAGACACCAATCAGGGATGAGGTAGTACCAACTGATTGCAAAGGAGGAATGAGTGGACAGTTCTGCCCTTATCAACAAAAGACTTATCATTTTCATTAATAAATAATAAAATATGTTAGTATCCACTTGACAAGTCCAGCACTCAGCCTACGTTTTAGACGTTTATATGCACACAACCCAACAGAGGCGTCCTAACATCCCATCCACAATACCAGATGTTAGAGCTCACTTGGCCAGCTCAGCACTCAACATATATTCTAGACGTTTATACGCACGCAACCCAATAATAAGAAGCCCGGAGTAAAGAAATGAAGGAATCTCTCCCTTATAAGCTGGGTGTGGCCTCCTCCCGTAAGCGAAGTGAGACTAAACTTTGTGTAGCCTCATCGGTTAACAACAGTCTAACATCCCATCTCTTTGAGAAGCCCCTCGGAAAGCCCGGACTGAAGGAAGAAATAAATCTCTTTATTATAAGCTGGGTATAGCCTTCTCCCGTAAACGAAATGAGACTAAACTAAGCAGCCTTCACCGGTCAACAGATAGGTTCTAACAAAATATGGTCAAGATCAAAAGCTAATCCTATTTTTTGCAGCATTACACGACTCAACGCCTTTGCCCATGCCATGAGCCCACATGACCACCTCGTCTTTGATTTTTATTATGAGCTTGTGGGAGGGGTGTTGATGGTGTTCCAAACGACGAGTGCATTTTTCTCCTTCTATATTTCCCGACATACCAACATCAATAGGGAAGCCATAGCATTCTTCGATTGACCTTGTTTGTGTATCATCTCAACCCATCATTTTTTTACGGAGCGACATTGCTGTGTGTGTGCGACAGTTGCAGGTACGATTCCTGCATCATGATGCAGAATCCATCAAACATGTTTATGTACTACTATGTCATTCATTTCAAAAAGAGAAGCTGACTCGTCGTTCTTGACAGATGCTGAAGATCAACAGTGTCTCAAGGTTTGAGCAGAGACCCCACAAATCCCACAATGGCTTGTAATGGACGTGGACCTTCTTGCACGCTACGAAATTTAAAGGAGGGTGCACTAGTTAGCTGTTTGGCTCATGATTCCTCTCAGGTAAGGCAGATTCAAATCACTACAGGAATGGAGCGAAGCGCCGACGGCCAGAGGCTACGCCGATGGCGTAGGCCACGAGTTGTACGGCCCACAAAGCTGGCTGTCGGCGTAGAATTGCATTCAACGTGGGATAGCCTACGCCGACGGCTACCCTCGGCATAACTATTTTTCCTTTTACCTCATTAATCTTAAAAAAATAATAACTAAATCATTCTAATTCAGAAAAATACAAATAATATATTAAAATTTGCAGAAAAATAAGATCTATCTATCTACACTCAAATATTAGATATTTATGTTTGATAAAAATCTTCGTGCTTGCCGTTTTGACCATAGTTTAAAACGGGCATAAGAAATTCAAAAACGATCGACAATGTGAAACCTTCGCGCGGTGTCATATTATGTGACATAGTTGGAAGAAAAAATATCAAACTTGGTATATTTATTATGTCTCAAAAAAACCTTCACAAAATGACCTATCTCATTCGAGGTTTCCTGACTTTTGGGTCAAATGACCAATGTTATGGCTATAATCAAGGTATAGTTTGTGATAATGTACCTATATTGTGCATGCATATGCATCATCGGATGACGAACAATATTGCAGGAGAAAGTTTTCCTTTTTATCGCACCAAAAAGACATTTTCCGAGCGCAAAAAATGGGGGTTTTTTGAAGCAACCACCAAATGGCTAATTCAAATTTTACCACCCCATTTTTCAAAAATACTAGACCACCTTACATGGACAATGTCCTAACAGGAGGATCTCAAACCTTTTCATCCACCCATGGTGAAAAAGATAAATTCCTGCCAAATCGGTAGGAAGTGGGTCTGATATGAACTACATGTACATGATCTGATGCTCATGATTTTTTACAAAAATTATTTTTAGGTTCACACTATGCTATTTTATCAGAGATCCAATACAAGTTTAGCGGCTCAACCCCAATCTAAGAATCTTCATGCCCATCGTTTGATAAAGTTTGACGATAGTTTAAAACGGTAAAACCTTCATGTGGTGCCATATTATGTGACATAGTTGGAAGAAAAAATATCAAACTTGGTATATTGATTATGTATCAAAATAACCTTCACACATTGACCTATCTCATTCGAGATTTCCTGACTTTCGGGTCAAATGATCAATGTTATGGCTAGAATCAAGGTATAGTTTGTGATAATGTGCCTATATTATGCATGCATGTGCATCATCGGATGACGAACAATGTTGCAGGAGGAAGTTTTCCTTTTTGTCGCACCAAAAAGCCATTTTCCAAGCGCAAAAAACGGGGGGTTTTGTGAAGCAACCACCAAATGGCTGATTCAAAATTCTACCACCCCATTTAAAAAAAATACTAGACCACCTTACATGGACAATGTCCTAACAGGGGGATCTCAAACCTTTCTGTCCACCCTGGTGAAAAACACAAATTCCTGCCGAATTGGTAGGAAGTGGGTCAGATATGAACTACAGGTACATGATCTGATGCTCATGATTTTTTATAAAAATCATTTTTAGGTTCAAAATATGCTATTTCATCAGAGATGCAATGCAAGTTTAGCGAGGCTCGTCCCCGATCTAAGAATCTTCATGCCCACCGTTCGACAAAGCTTGACGATAGTTTAAAATGGTCATAAGAAATTCAAAAACGATCAAAACAATATAAAACCTTTGCGTGGTGTCATATTATGTGACATAGTTGGAAGTAAAAATATCAAACTTGGTATATTGATTATGTCTCAAAAAACCTTCACAAAATGACCTATCTCATTCGAGGTTTCCTACTTTCGAGTCAAATGACCAATGTTATGGCTAGAATCAAGGCATAGTTTGTGATAATATGCTTATATTGTGCATCCATGTGCATAATCGGATGGCAAAAATGTTTTAGGAGGAAGTTTTCCTTTTCGTCGCACCAAAAAGCCATTTTCTGTTTTCCGAGCGCAAAAAACAGGGGGTTTTGTGAAGCAACCACCAAATGGCTAATTCAAAATGCTACCACCCTATTTTTCAAAAATACTAGACCACCTTACATGTACAATGTCCCAACAGGGGAATCTCAAACCTTTCCATCCATCCCTAGTGAAAAAGACAAATTCCCGCCGAAATGGCAAGAAGTGGTTTAGATATAAACTACAGGTGCATTCCTGTCGAAACGGCAGGAAGTTTGTGATAAGTTTATATGGATATCATATTTGGATTCCTCTCATTTTTCTGATCAATTTAGACATATTATTTACCGAATTCCTATTTACGGATTTAAAGATATTAATTATTCCATATTAAATTGAAAAATACAAAAAGTAAAATCATTATATTTTTATTTGAATTCAATAATATTTTTACTTATTCATTTTTGTTTACTTAAATAATTGTTTGTAATTTAAAAAAATAAAAACATGTGATATAATGATATAAGAGTTAATAGGATTGATATCATAGTATTGACAACCGTGTGCAAATTGTTTTTCGCGGTAACTGATTCTGAAGGAACGGAGAAGTTAAGGGCGTGTTTGGTTGCTTGGCCCAAGATTTTCCTTTTTTTCCCACTTGGCCCGCTGGATGCTACATGGGGGGAGATTGGACTTGGGCCAACTTGGCCCAGTTGTTTGGACTCCTGCATTCTCGTTTCGTGCAAATAGTTCAAGTTGTTTGGTTGTCCAGAGTCTTGTCGTTTTTCTCTGATGATGCATTTGAAAAGTGTTTGGTGTGGTTCTTTGCATCTGATCGCATCGGTTATGATCATCCATTTCAAATTTGGTGATCTGACCACCACAACACACAAACAACACATGAATAGTCAATATGGACACACAACACATTCAGATGATCACCATAAAAGCCATATGCAGACATAAACATTGCTACCTACACATTCAGATGATCACCATAATATTCTTAACAGTAATCATAACAAGTAGCAATCAGGGGTTCTAAACTTCACCCCGATCGAAAGAACCATTAGGAGGGGCATCCCATGCCCCTGAACCACCACCAGGGGCTTAACCCCTGATGGAACTAACCATCAACAGGGGCATACCATGCCCCTGAACCACCACCAAAGGTTTTCACCCCTGATAAAAAGAGACATCAGCCTACTTAGTTCACCGTAACTAGTTTTCCATTAGCAACTACCAGTACTACTTACAAACTTATAGAAGCATTGACATGAAGGACGCTGCCGGCTAGTCGTGGTCTGGGCAGGGTACTGCCTGACGCTGGAGGAGCCCACCTTGTAGATCATCATCTTGATGACGAAGGGCTTCAGCTTGAACTCGACGATGTCATCGCGTTCCAGGTCGTACTTGTAGACTAGCTCTGGCCATTTCTTCCTGAAGGCAACCTGGCCAGCGAACCAGTCCGCGTGGACCCATTCGGCGCACCACCGGCAAGTCGTGATCTGCATGACGCACGGTAGTGGTTGCTTGATCCAGGTCCTCAGGCCAAACTGGAACGGCGGCGGGATCACCATCATATGGAGGTCTGCCGCGTCCAGCTGGATGATGAACCAGCGAGGGACCTCGGCGATAGGGTGGTGGCCAAGCTTCGGCTGCCGGGCCTTCTTGCTCTGCGGCTGCGAAGCCGCCTCCACCCTGCCGAGGACCACCAACTTGAATTGCCCAGTGGTTGGTCGGGAGCACGTCTTGATAACCCGGTGGGGGGGGGGGGGTGCAACCCCCCCACATACACAGTCTTGCATTCAAACTTAACCATCTTGGCAGGAAGAAAAAAAGGTCAGCAAAAATTTGGGAGCAAGCACCATTGCCAAATTTGGCAATGCACTTGGTACAAACAGGGAGGAATCATGGTACAAACATGCACTAGTATCCCCATTCGGGCAATGCCCAGGAAAACACCCAAATTGAGGAATCGACTATGTTCCTCAATCGGGCAATGCCCTAGGACAACACAAAAATTGAGGAATCAGGTAAAATAAATCCCAAAATTTGTGTGCACACTATGAAATCCATTGCTACATACAACCTAAAGCCCCAAATCTATCTACAACTATTGAATATTGAGCCTTAACCGCCATCGATTTGGGGCCAAACCCTAACCGCTATGTAGATCGATAACTTACCCTGGTCGGCGGTGGCGTCATCGATGACGAGGGAGCCATAAAATGCAACATAGGAGCAAGAGAAGAAGCTCCAGGCACGGTGATTGGGTCCGCTGGCACGGGCGGAAAAACCCTATCGAACGAGTCAAGGGTAACCCTGATACGTCCAATTTCCATCATCATTCTATATCATAATCTGCCTCTATTCATTGATATATTTCATATTAATAGGTGTTACTTAGGTCTTTTCATCTGTTTTTGCATGTTGGATGATTCTTGGAAGATGAACTGCCGGAGTCAGGATTCTGATGAAAAAGAGGTGTTTTGATGCAATTTCGCGAAGATCATAAAAATACCAGAAAAATTATGGAAAATCATATTTTCCTAGAAAACAAAGGAAGCCAGAAGGGGAGGCGGAGATGGGCCACACGGGGCCCACACCACCCCAGGCACGGGCCACCCCTGGCTCTACCCTCTCGCCTATATCATCTTCTCAGAACCCTAATACACAAGGGAGCAACCACATAAAGATTCCGCCGCGTTTGTGAGGCGAAAAACACCAAGAGGGGAAGATTTCTCCAACAAACATATTTCTGCCGGGAAAATTCCTTCTCGGAGAGGGGAGATCATCGCCATCAACACCATCGTCAAGCTAGACTTCATTGGGATCATCATCATCATCATCCACACCATCATCTCCACCAGCACCATCATCACCACTCCATCCCGCTGTAACAGTTGTGTTGAATACTTGCATAATTCTTAGGGGAAACTTTCCCGGTGTTGATTACTATTGTAGTTGATGCTTGTGAGTGGAACCATTGTATTATTGTTTATGTTCAAATTGTTATACATCACCATATCATCTTTGATCTTGATCCATATGATGTCTCGTGAGTACTTCATTTAGTTCTTGAGGACATGGGAGAAGTCATGTTGTTAGTAGTGGATTTATGTTGAGATATTATTCAATGGTTTAGTATTTAAGTTGTGGTGCTATTCTTGTAGTGGTGTCATGTGAACGTTGACTACATGATACTTCACCATTTATGGGCCTAGGGGAATGCATTGTGTGTTTGGCTACTAATTTTGGGGTTGCCGGAGTAACAGAAACCTGAACCTCCGTTAGGACACCATTGCATAAGGGAGCGTAGGATCTCAGAGTTTAAGGTTGTGGTTAGGTTTATATCTTAATTGCTTTCCTGTAGTTGTGTATGCTTGCAGGGGGGTTAATCACAAGTATGTATTAGTCCAAGTAAGGTCGGTACATTAGCACAGGTTCACCCACACAACACTTACAACACCAAAGAAGGGTACTCAGCTATTTGAAGCGAAAGCACTTGATAGAATTCCCATGTGTCCTCGAGAACGTTTGGTCCTTATAAGTATTTCCACCGGCTTGTCCTTTGCTAAGAAAGGATTGGGCCACTTGCTGCAATTGTTCGTTGTCTTTATTACTTGCACTTTATTTCTTTGCTCTATCAGAAAACCCCTAAAAATCCTTTTGCTAAGTATTTACAAATATTTCCTGCTCCATACCACTAGTCAACACCTGCTCCTCGTTGGGATCGACACTCCTATTTATCGAAAGTACTACGATACACCCCCTATACTTGTGGGTCATCAAGACTATTTTCTGGCGCCGTTGTCGGGGAGTTAAGAGCTATTAAAGAGTGGAACTGGTAAAGGAAACTTCTACTGTGAGTATTGCTTTTTATTCCTGTTTGTTACTTTGTTTCCAATATGGATGACCCACTTGGTTTTCTGTTTGGGAAAACTACTATCACTGTTAGGGTAGTAGATGAACTACCACCTGTTGAGATAGATCCTTTTAAGATACCTACAAGTATTGTTGATCGTGTTATGGATAATTATTATTTAGGGGATGGAACTATCCATCCTAGTGATCATTTTATTTTTATCCATGAATTATGCGGTTGTTTAAGTGTGCAGGTATCACAACTGAGCAGGTAAAGAAGAAGTTGCTCTCTATATCCTTGAAAGGGAGAGCTGAAGAATGGTATAAGCTGCTGAAGAATGGGCAATCCATGGAATGGGAGGAAATAGTACCTCTCTTTTATTCTAAATTCTATCCTCCCAGTGAAATTCATAAGGATAGGAATCTGATATATAACTTTTGGCCTCGTGATGGAGATAGTACACCTCAAGCTTGGGGGAGATTGAAGTTGCTAATGCTTATATGTCCTATTCATGAATTCCCTAATAATATTATTTTCAATAACTTTTATGCTAGGCTTTCTCTTCATGATAAATATTTACTAGATGCTTCTTGTGCTGGATCATTCACATGTATGAAGGAAGAAGCTAAATGGGATCTCCTAGACCGTATTCAAGAGAAAACTGAAGCTTGGTAGAATGCCAAAGGAAGAAAATCAGGTATAAATTATGATTATGAATGCATTAAATATTTTATGGGAACTGATGACTTACGTGATATTAGTAATGAGTATGGTCTTGATTCTCAAGTTCTTGCAAAATGTTTTAAGGCCTTTGCCTCTTATATTGAAATTCCCAAAAAAAAGTGGGACAAGTACCATGCTTCTTATAAAGACATTGTTACCCATGTTCCTGCTAGCATAGAAATTTGTACCGTTGATCCTATTTTGCCTGAACCTTATGTTGAGAAAATCCCTTTTCCTGCTAAGGTAAAGGAACATTCTATCATAGCTAATGTGGTTAGAAAAAGTACAAAGAAAACTGTGGAACCCGATGAGCAAATAAATATTGAACCTGTGGTAGCTATTGTGTAAGATTTTGTCACTAAAAATATAGAGGATGAGCACATTGTCTTCTGTGAAGACGCTTCTAATATTGTCTCTCATCCTAGAAAAGCTAGTGTCCCTGTGCTTTCTGTGAGAATTGGTGATCATTGCTATTATGGTTTATGTGACATTGGTGCTAGTTCTAGTGCCATTCCTTATGAGCTTTATAGGGAAATTATGCATGAAATTGGTCCTTGTGAGCTTGATGATATTGATGTAGTTATTCACCTTGCTAATAGAGAGACAGTCTGTCTTATTGGCATTGTAAGAGATGTGGAGGTTCTTTGTGGTAAGATTAAATATCCTGCTGATTTTCTAGTACTTGGTTCTCAAGATAGTAAAATCTACCATATTATATTTGGTAGACCCTTTTTGAATACTTGTTGGGTTATCATAGATTATAGGAAGGAAAAAGTTTTGACTAAGTTTGATGGAGAATCTTATGAGTTTAATTTTTCCAATTTTGCTAAAACTCCTTATGAAAATGAACTGCCTAATTAGGATTTCAGGGTTGAACAACTTTCTGCTATTTCTCTTGCTCCTAACAATGCCTTGCAGCTGTTTATGGAAGATCATGCAAGCGATGTATTCATGAAGGAAAGAAATGAGATTGACGAGGTTTTCCTTCGTCAGGCTGAGTTACTTAAGCATAATCTACATGTAGAATATTTGGGTACCACACTACCACCTAAAGGGGACCCTGTTTTTGAATTAAAATATGCTTATCTAGATGATCTTAAATATGCTTATCTTGATGATAAGAAAGTTTATACTATTATTATTAGTTCTAAACTTTCAGGAAAGGAAGAAGAGAGGATATTGGAAATACTGAAGAAACACCGAGGAGCTATGGGCTATACTCTAGATGATTTAAAAGGGATTTCTCGTACTATATGTCAGCATGCTATTAATATAGAACCTGATGTAAAACCAGTTGTTGAGCACCAACGTCGTCTAAATCCTAAGATGAAGGATGTGGTAAGAAATGAGGTATTAAAACTCCTTGATGCTGGTAATATTTACCCTATTGTTGATAGCCAATGGGTTAGCCCCGTTCATTGTGTTCCAAAGAAAGGGGGGAATTACTGTTGTGCCTAATGAAAATAATGAGCTTATACCCCAAAGAGTAGTGGTTGGGTATAGGATGTGCATCGATTTTAGAAAGGTTAATAAAGTTACTTAGAAATATCATTATCCTTTGCCCTTTATTGATCAAATGCTAGAAAGGTTGTCTAAAAAGACCCACTTTTGCTTTCTTGATGGTTATTCTGGGTTCTCTCAAATCGCGGTGAAAACACAAGGCCAAGAGAAAACCACTTTCACTTGTCCTTATGGCACTTATGCTTATAGGCGTATGCCTTTTGGTTTATGTAATGCTCCTGCTACCTTTCAGAGATGTATGTCTGCAATCTTTGATGGTTTTTGTGAAGAAATTGTGGAGGTTTTCATGGACGATTTCTCCGTCTATGGAACTTATTTTGATAACTGTTTGCACAACCTTGATAAATTTTTGTAGAGATGTGAAGAAACCAACCTTGTTCTTAATTGGGAGAAATGTCATTTCATGGTTAATGAAGGGATTGTTCTTAGACACAAAACTTCTGAAAGAGGCATTGAAGTTGACAGAGCCAAAATTGAAGCAATTGAGAAGATGCCTTTCCCTAGGGATATAAAAGGTATTCATAGTATCCTTGGTCATGCTGGTTTCTATAGGAGGTTTATCAAAGATTTCTCCAAAATTTGAAAGCCCCTTACCAATCTTCTTCAAAAAGATGCACCTTTTGTTTTTGATGATGATTGTAAGGAAGCTTTTGAAACTTTGAAGAAAGCTTTGACTACTGCTCCTATTGCTCAACTACCTGATTGGAGTTTACCTTTTGAAATTATGTGTGATGCTAGTGATTTTGCTGTGGGTGCTGTCCTTGGGCAACGTGTTGATAAGAAGTTGAATGCTATTCATGATGCTATCAAGACTCTAGATGCTGCTCAAAAGAATTATGCTACTACTGAAAAAGAGTTCCTAGCTGTAATCTTTGCCTGTGATAAGTTTAGACCCTATATTGTTGATTCAAAGGTCACTATTCATACTGATCATGCTGCTATTAAGTACCTTATGAAAAAGAAGGACGCTAAGCCTAGGCTTATTAGATGGGTGTTGCTTTTACAAGAGTTTGAGATGCATATTGTAGATAGTAAATGTGCTGAAAATCCTATTGCTGACAATTTATCTCGTTTGGAAAACATTTCTTTTAACCCTTTGCATGTTAATGATAGTTTTCCAAATGAGCAGTTGGCTGCAATAAGGGTAAGTCCACATTTGAGTCCTTGGTATGCTGATTATGCTAACTTTATTGTTTCCAAGTATTTGCCTCCAACCTTTACAACCCAACAAAGAAGAAAATTCTTTTATGATCTAAGGCATTACTATTGGGATGACCCACATTTATATAAAGAAGGAGTATATGGTATTATGTGAAGATGTGTTCCAGAATTTAAACAACAAGAGATATTAAGAAAATGTCATGGCAGTGCTTATGGAGGACATCATGTTGGTGATAGGACTGCACAAAAGGTTTTGCAATCTGGATTTTATTGGCCTACCCTTTTCAAAGATGCAAGGAAGTTTGTCTTATCATGTGATGAATGTCAGAGTTGGTAACATTTCTAGACGCAATGAAATGCCTATGAATTATTCTCTTGTTATTAAACCTTTTGATTGTTGGGGATTTGACTTCATGGGCCCCTTTCCTCCTTCAAAAGGGTATACTCATATTCTTGTTGTTGTTGACTATGTTACAAAGTGGGTAGAAGCCATACCTACAAATAGCGTTGATGGTAAGACCTCTTTAAAAATGCTTAAAGACGTTATTTTTCCTAGGTTTGGTGTGCCTAGATATCTCATGACTGATGGAGGCCCTCATTTTATTCATGGTGGTTTTAGGAAAACTCTCGCTAAATATGATGTTAACCATAGAATTGCTTTAGCCTATCACCCCCAAACCAGTGGACAAGTAGAACTTTCCAATAGGGAAATTAAATCTATCTTGCAAAAGACTGTTAATAGATCTAGGAAAAATTGGGCTAAAAAGTTGAATGACGCTTCATGGGCTTATAGAACTGCTTATAAAAATCCTATGGGTATGTCTCCTTACAAAATGGTCTATGGGAAATATTGTCACTTGCCTTTAGAATTAGAACACAAAGCTTATTGGGCAGTGAAAGAATTGAACAGGGATTTTAAACTTGCTGGTGAGAAAAGATTGTTTTACTTGAGTACTTTAGATGAGTGGAGAAGTGAAGCTTATGAAAATGCTAGACTCTTTAAAGAAAAAGTAAAAAGATGGGATGATAGGAGAATTCTCAAAAGTGAGTTCCATGTTGGTGAGTAAGTACTTTTGCATAGATCTCGTCTAAGATTTTTTGCAGGGAAACTACTCTCAAAATGGGAAGGGCCTTTTGTTATTAAGGAAGTATATCATTCAGGTGCTATCAGAATATCTTCTTTGAAGGACGACACCACATAGGTGGTGAATGGTCAAAGAATGAAACATTATATTTCTGGAGATTCTTATAACGAATATGTTGATATTATTCAAATGGTGACTCCGGAAGAATTTATCAGAAACTGAACACCAGAACCTGCAGAGTCCGTCTTTGAATAGGTAAAAGTGGTGAAAACAGAAGGTTCGTGAAAGCCTAATATTTTTATATTTTTGATGTTTTTATTACATACGGAAGGTTACGAGACAAAACAGAGGAGGAAACGGAGGCCAGGGTGGCCACACCCACCCTAGGCGCGGGCCCCAGCTGGCCGCGCCTAGAGGGGGTGTGAGCCCTCTGAGCTCCGTCTCCGCCTCATTTTTGCACCAATACCTTCCTTATGCTTTGAAACTTCGTAATATATAACCCCCCGGATCTCTCGAGGTTCGTGAATCATGTTCTCGTCGTGTTTTTATTTTGATATGTTTCTGTCAGGCAGATTCTCAATTTTGGAGCTACAATGTCTCCCTCTGGTTCACCCATTGAGGATTCCTCCTCAGATGCTATCAACCCGTACATGTATGAGTTAAAGATTCATACCAAGGAGTTGATTCTCAAGGGCGGGAAGGTGCAGATGAAAGTAGTTCAAGGCCCTAAAGGAGAAGACAGTCTGGAAGACAGGATGGAAGCATTGGAACAGGAAGTTTTCAGGTACAAGAAGATGGCGGAACACGAAGTGGATATCATCCATAAGATAAGTTCAGAACTAATCACGAAGCACAAGGAGGAGGTTGTTGAGCTCTGATACGAAATCCTCTCACTACATCAGGCCACCAACCAATTACAAGCATATCTCTACGACATACAAAACCAATACTATGAGCATGAGGCTAGATTTGATCGCATAAGCTCCGCTGCTAGTTTCAGGATTGTGGAAATCAAGACATCCTTTTTGGATGGGGAACCTTTACCTTGGAAGTCTCATGATTGCAATGGAACACCACCACCACCGAAGGAGTAATTGATCATCAGGTTTGGCATCCCCTTGGTTTGTTCCAAGCTTGGGGGAGTGCCGCGGTATCACATCATTATCTTTTATCTTTTACCTTTTTAGTGGATTCATATCTTTGGTAGAGAAGTTATCTTATAGGTTGGTTTGCATGTGGAAGTATCTCTCCTTTAGTTTGTTATCTATGTATCCCTTGGTATGAGTGCCTTTATGGAATATTAATGAGAAGTTTCATCTTTTAATTTTTGCACTTCTTATTTTAGTTTGCAATCTCTATTATATGATTGATCTTGTTGATCAGTATTGGCATCACTTTGGGAGCATCAAGTAGATCTAAATTGGTTTTGGCAAACCGAGCTCTGGTCAGTGGCAACACTTTTTGAAAGGAAAAGAGAGAAAGCTTACAAGTATTTTGTATCATTTCATTTCTTTTCTTGATTGGCTCATAAACTTAGTATTCTTTATTTAAGATCTTTTGTGTCTTCAAGGAAGATTGCATGTTTGGATTTATCACTTGTAGGTTTGTTTGTTTCCTTCAACTCTTTTGCTTCCTACCCAGCCTTGCTAGCCAAAACCTGTTTGAGAAGGCATACTTCTCATGCATCCAATCTCTTTGAACCAAAACCTGTGCCATTTGTGTCCACCATATCTACCTATTAGCATTATTGCTATTCCAAGCAAATTCTCAAGCTTCATCTATCTTTTGAATTAAAAAGTATTTTGTTATGAGAAAACTAGTTAGTAAAGCTTTCACGAACTTGATGGCACACCTTATTTTCTTGCCCCTAATAAACTTGAACCATTGTGTCATCGAAGTTGTATATGCTTGCACATATACGTTGGGATTAGCAGAACCATGTTGTCACAGGGAACACTTTCAACACTTATGGATACATATCCAGTTGATATCATGCTCTTTTGTTTGCGGATGTCGTCGGTGTGAAATAAAATGGAAGCTTGTAAGTCCATGGAGTTATGTATGTGTGTTAGAGAAACGCCTGGGCTGCTAGCCTAAGCCATGCCTAATCATGGTGGAAACTTGCAACATAACCATAGTGAGCAATTTGTGTAGCATCCTCAATAAAAACCTATGAAAATAGCAAATAAAAAGATCGATGAGATGCTCATTGTCTGCTTGCCTTGTCATTTTTATTATGGGATAGCTCCTGTATCATGTGCAAGGGGTACCCTGTTGGCGGTTCTTTATGATACACATATACTTACAATGACAAAAACTTACCGGTAACTAAAGTTGAGTAGCATGAGGAGCGACCCTCGTACTCAAGGGACATGATATTACCAACTTATATTTCATCAAGCACACACTCCATCTTTGTTCTATTTAACCTTAATCACCTCAAGGTGCTTATGATAGGGGCAATGAGGGCTCAAAGCTAGTAAGTACCATAATCTTTTGGAAGCTCTTTATGAACTTGAAATCCCTGCTTCCCTCTATGAAGGGCCTTTCTCCTATTTCTAAGTTGAGTCAGTAAACCTACATCCTCTCTATCTCCAGCAAGCATTTGAGTTGTTGTGTTTCAAGCATTCATATGATGATTTATTCAATCATGTCCTTTATCTTCCTTGTTTGCACAAGACTCTTATCTATTGAGTATTACTTTGAAAGCCATCATTATGAAAAACATTTTATGTTTGAGCAAAGAGTACTCTTTTTGTGAAACTTCTTTACAAAAGCTTTATTTGTGAAACTATTTTCTAGCTGTTCTCTGACCAAGGACAAAAGTTTGACAATTCCAATTATGATTTATCTTTATGCATCTCTATTCTGACTCATGTACTTCTTGCAAGCTAAGTTATATAATGGTGAGTTGCTTTCTTCTATGAGTTGTGCAATGGTAAGTGTGATGATTCTCGTCCGTATTGTTTTATCGACACTTCACTGCAAAAACCAATGGACATGTTTACTGAGCTCAGTTTTCGTTTGGGGACAAGCTTAGGTCTAATCTTGGGGGAGTTGATATTTCCAATTTGCATAACCATTCTATATCATAATTTGAATCTATTCATTGATATATTTCATATTAAGAGGTGTTACTTATGTCCTTTCATCTATTTTTGCATGTTGGATGATTCTTGGAGGATGAACTGCCGGAATCAGGATTCTGATGGAAAAAAGAGGTGTTTTGATGCAATTTCGCGAAAATCAGAAAAATACCAGAAAAATTATGGAAATCATATTTTCCTAGAAGACGAAGGAAGCCAGAAGGGGAGGCGGAGATGGGCCATAGGGGGCCCACACACACCAGGAGCAGGCCACCCCTGGTCGCGCCTACAGGGGGTGTGGCCCACCTGGCCCACCTCTAGCTCCGCCCTCTCGCCTATATCTTCTCCTCAGAACCCTAATACACAAGGGAGCAACCACATAAAGATTCCGCCGCGTTTGTGAGGCGAAAAACACCAAGAGGGAAAGATTTCTCCAACAAACAGATTTCTGCCGGGAAAATTCCTTCTCGTAGAGGGGAGATCATCGACATCAACACCATCGTCAAGCTAGACTTCATTGGGATCATCATTATCATCCACACCATCATCTCCACCAGCACCATCATCACGACTCCATCCCGCTGTAACAATTGTGTTGAATACTTGCATAGTTCTTAGGGGAAACTTTTCCGGTGTTGATTACTATTGTAGTTGATGCTTGTGAGTGGAACCATTGGATTATTGTTTATGTTCAAATTGTTATACATCACCATATCGTATTTGATCTTGATCCATATGATGTCTCGTGAGTACTTCATTTAGTTCTTGAGGACATGGGAGAAGTCATGTTGTTAGTAGTGGATTTATGTTGAGATATTATTCAATGGTTTAGTATTTAAGTTGTGGTGCTATTCTTGTAGTGGTGTCATGTGAACGTCGACTACATGATACTTCACCATTTATGGGCCTAGGGGAATGCATTGTGTGTTTGGCTACTAATTGTGGGGTTGCCGGAGTAACATAAACCTGAACCTCCGTTAGGACACCATTGCATAAGGGAGCGTAGGATCTCAGAGTTTAAGGTTGTGGTTAGGTTTATATCTTAATTTCTTTCCTGTAGTTGTGTATGCTTGCAGGGGGTTTAATCACAAGTATGTATTAGTCCAAGTAAGGTCGGTACATTAGCATAGGTTCACCCACACAACACTTACAACACCAAAGAAGGGTACTCAGCTATTTGAAGCGAAAGCACTTGACATAATTCCTATGTGTCCTCGAGAACGTTTGGTCCTTATAAGTATTTCCACCGTCTTGTCCTTTGCTAAGAAAGGATTGGACCACTTGATGCAATTGTTTGTTGTCTTTATTACTTACACTTTATTTCTTTGCTCTATCAGAAAACCCCTAAAAATCCTTTTGCTAAGTATTTACAGAGATTTCCTGCTCCATACCACTAGTCAACACCTTCTGCTCCTCGTTGGGATCGACACTCCTATTTATTAAAAGTACTATGATACATCCCCTATACTTGTGGGTCATCAAACCCTGACTCTGGCGGGGCTTTTCTGGCCTGCCTGGCCGTAGATTCTGGTTCCTCCTCTGTTCTAGGCGATGCAGCCGCCACCGTGGCCGCCATCGTTTCGTGCGCGTGGATGGGAACGGGAGCCCTGAGCGCCCTCGCGAGGGCCGTCTCGTCGCTGCCGGCGAGCTTATTGAGTTGAACGGCAACGCATAAGCTATGCGTGCTCACCTCGCTGATGTTGAGGCCACGGAAAGGAGGGGGTCGGGGGGAGGCGGAGGAGTGAAGTCCATGGTCGGGAATCGTGGCGAGGGGACTGGGAGTTAAGCCGAAAATGTCCCGTCTCCCGCGCTTCGCCACGCGTGCAAGTGGTACGCACGCGACGCTCGCCAGGGCCTGGTTGCGTGAAAATAACCGATTTTGGCGTTCCTAGCGGGCTAACTTTTGGCCTGTTTTAAGAACCGTGCGATGCACGACTTGCATGCGACCCAAATCGCTAAACAGGTTTAATTCTGCCGGTGCCATGCGAGAAATGGGTGTCGTCCCAACCAAACACGCCCTAAGCATGCTAGAGGTGGAGTAGTGTGAAGATGGGTGACCGACCGAAAAGTGTAGGGTTCGCAGCATAGAAAACAAAAATTTTCCTACGATGTGAACTATATACCAAGATCTATATACTAGATACAAACAACGGGCGGATGTATATCCGTAGAGAACATACCCTTGAAGACCGACAAAGCTTAACGAGTTCAACTCGTGGTTGATGTAGACGATCTCTTGCCGATCTCAAGATCGAGAGGAAGTCCTAGCGCCGCAAATCAGCAGCGCATCCGTGCTCGCACACACGTTCGAGGCACCGAGCAACCTCCGTCTCCTCGCTCCAGCGATGCAGCGGAATCACAACTCTTTCTTGCCAAATAGCCACCGGGAACATGTATCTCGCTATTCCGAGACCATGGGGGATAAATTCTAGAGGGGGAGAGAGATCCTTCACGAGGAGGTGTGAGAGACAAGTGAGGAGGGGGGCTCCTTTTATAGGAGGAGGGGGAACCCCAAGGGGGTGGCCGGCGCATGGGGGCTGCCCCCTTGCCCTCCCCTCTTCATGTGGGTGGACACTCCACTCACAAATCTCCTTTAAATTTCCTCCACTCAAAAGTCCACTCAAATTCCCATTAAATTTCCACCAAATTTAATGCAAATTCTCATTAAATAAAACTCTTTTATTTTATTCAGAATTTTTCAATTACTTTAATGACAAACATTCACAAATAACCCTTGCTAGAATTCTATTTCACATGCATAACCACTTTATGCAATTTCACCAAAACTGTTTGTATCTAGTGAAATAAATTCGCGCTTGTTCATTCTTTCGCATGAAACATTTGCTCCAATTGGATGTCGGTGTCTCTTAAGTGTGTCACCCTACGGTTCGTGAATAATGCGGACATGATCGAGACCCTCTCGGATCAATAATCAAAAGCGGGATCCGGAGACCCATCGACTCCACACATTCAACGATGACTTTCTTGTGATCGTGAACCTTTTACGCTAGTATCTTAATCCCTTTGTTTCACGATATATTACATGTCCGAGATTCGATCATCGGTATCTCCATACCTAGTTTGATCTCGCATCGACATGCACTCTTTTCTCGTTCTGTGATATAACATTCTAGTGATCAAATCACTTGCTTGCAAGCTAATCAATGTGATATCACCGAGAGGGCCCAGAGTATATCTATCCGTCATCGGGATGAACAAATTCCACTCGATCCATGAGCCTCAACATAACACTTTATTAGTTACGAATCCATCTTTATAATCACCTGTTACGGTGACGTTTGATGTTATCAAGAAACTCTTCCGTGTTAGTGATTGACATGATCTCATGGTCTAAGGATTAGGATCACTTCGTAAGTTGTTATAGCAATATAAACTCAATGACTTTGATCGTAATGCTATACTTCGGATGAATGTTCATCACACCATTACACTAATGTTATGATCCCGTTATTAACAACATCCAATGTCCATGATCAGGAAACCTTGATCATCTTGTTAATCAACGAGCTAGTTTATGAGAGAGGCATAACTAGGAACTTTCTGTTTGTTTATTAAACACACATGTATTAACGTTTCCGTATTAATACAATTATAGCATGCAAAATAAACATCTATCATATACTTGGAATACACATAATAAACACTTTATTCTTGCCTCTCAGGGCATATTCCCTTCAGTCTCCCACTTGCACTAGAGACAATAATCTAGTTACATAGTGATAAATCTAACACCCATTGAGTTACGGTGTTGATCATGTTTTGCTCTAGGAGAGTTTTAGTCAACGGATCTGCTACATTGAGATCCGTATGTACTTCTATCTTTATATCTCCATCCTTGACATGCTCGCGGATGGAGTGAAACCGCGCTTAATATGCTTGGAATGCTTGTGAGACCTTGGCTCTTTGGCATTGGCAATGGCACCATTGTTGTCACAATAGATCACCATTGGGTCCAACGCGTTTGCCACAACTCCTAGTTCGGATATGAACTCATTCATCCAAATCGCTTCGAGCCGCTCAAGCAACATATTCGCCTCCGTTGTTGATCCCGCTACCACAGGTTGTTTGGAGCTCCTCCAACTAACCGCTCCGCCATTCATGAGAAATACGTATCCGGATTGAGACTTAGAGTCATCCGGATCGGTGTCAAAGCTAGCGTCGACATAACACTTAGCGACGAGCTCTTCTTCACCTCCGTATACAAGAAACATATCCTTAGTTCTTCGTAAGTACTTAAGGATATTCTTGACCGCTATCCGGTTCCGAACACGGATCCGATTGGTACCTACTAGTCAAACTAATAGCATGTGCCACATCCGGTCTTGTACATAGCATGGCGTACATTATAGAGCCTATGGCTGAAGAATAGGGGACTTTGTCCATTATCTCTCTTTCTTCCGCCGAAGCCGGACTTTGAGTCTTACTCAATGTCTTGCCTTGCAACATAGGTAAGAACCACTTCTTACTTCCGTCCATTTTAAACTTCTTTAAAATCTTATCAAGGTATGTACTTTGCGATAGCCCTATTAGGCGCCTAGATCTATCTCTATAGATCTTTATGCCTAATATGTATGACGCTTCACCTAGGTCCTTCATTGAAAATTTGCTGTTTAGATAACTTTTCACACTGTTTAAAAGATCTATATCATTTCCGATCAATAATATGTCATCCACATATAATATCAGAAATGCCACATTGCTCCCACTCACTTTCTTGTAAATACAAGCTTCTCCATAAGTTTGGACAAATCCAAACTCTTTGATCAACTCATCAAAGCGGAGATTCCAACTTCGTGATGCTTGCTTCAATCCATAGATGGATCGCTGAAGCTTGCACACCTTGTTAGCATCCTTAGGATCGACAAAACCCTTTGGTTGTATCATATACAACTCTTCTTCAATATTACCATTGAGAAACGCGGTTTTGACATCCATCTGCCATATCTCATAATCGAAATATGCAGCAATTGCTAACATAATCCTAATCGACTTTAGCATCGCTACGGAGAGAAAGTCTCATCGTAGTCAACTCCTTGAATTTGTCGAAACCCCTTTGCGACAAGTCGAGCTTTATAGACGGTCACATTACCATCGAGATCGCTTTTCCTTTGAAAATCCATTTGTTCTCCACGGCCTTTCGGTCGTGAGGTAATTCCACCAAGTTCCAAACTTGATTTTCATACATGGATTCCATCTCGGATTTCATGGCTTCTAACCATTTGTTGGAATCCGGGCTCATCATCGCTTCTTCATACGTTGCAGGGTCATCATTTTCATCAACCATGAAATTCATGACAGGATTTCCGACATGGGAGTCGACGCGTCTGTTTGACCTGCGAGGTTCGGTAGTACTCTCTTTCGGAGTTTCATGATCATTATCATTAGTTCTCTCTTCAACAGGTGGAGCCAACTCCGGAACAACTTCCGGCGCTACGCTACTCGCCATACTTTGAAGAGAAGGTTCCACAACCTCTTCGAGTTCTACCTTCCGACTACTCACACCTTTCACGAGAAACTCTTTCTCCAGAAAGGATCCATTCTTGGCAACAAAAACCTTGCCCTCGGATCTGTGATAGAAGGAATACCCAATAGTTTCTTTAGGGTATCCTATGAAGACGCATTTTTCCGCTTTGGGTTCGAGTTTATCCGGTTGAAATTTCTTCACATAAACATCGCATCCCCAAACTTTAAGAAATGACAGCTTAGGTTTGTTTCCAAACCACAATTCATACGGTGTCTTTTCAACGGATTTAGATGGTGCCCGATTTAAAGTGAATGCAGCAGTTTCTAGTGCATAACCCCAAAATGACAACGGCAAGTCCGTCAGAGACATCATAGATCGAACCATATCTAATAAAGTACGACACGACATTCCGACACCATTTCACCGAGGTGTTCCGCAGTGTGAGTTGTGAAACAATTCCACACTCTTTCATGTGAGTGCTAAACTCGTAACTTAGATACTCACCTCCACGGCGGACCGTAGGAATTTGATCTTTCTATTACGATGATTTTCCACTTCATTCTGAAATTCCTTGAACTTTTCAAAGGTTTCAGACTTGTGTTTCATCAAGTAGATATAACCGTATCTACTCAAATCATCCGTGAAAGTAACAAAATAACGATATCCACCTCATACGACACACTCATTGGACCACATACATCAGAATGTATGATTTCCAATAAATCTTTCGCCCGTTCCATTGAACCGGAAAACGACGTTCTAGTCATCTTTCCCATAAGGCATGGCTCACATGTATCAAATGATTCATAATCAAGTGATTCCAAAAGTCCATCCGAATGGAGCTTCTTCATGCGTTAACGCCAATATGACCTAGACGGCAATTACACATATATGCGGATATATCATCATTAAGTTTAATCCTTTTAGCATCAACATTATGAATATGTGTAACATTATCATCGAGATCTAATAGAAATAAACCATTCATCATCGGTGCATGACCATAAAAGATTTTATTCATATAAATGGAACAACCATTGTTCTCGGATTTAAATGAATAACCACTTCGCATCAAACACGATCCAGATACAATGTTCATGCTCGCAGTGCACCGATAACATTTATTCAACTTTATAACTAATCCCGACGGTAAGTGGAGAGGCAGCGTTCCGACGGCGATCACATCAACGCTTGATCCATTGCCGACACGCATCTTGACCTCACCCCTTGCTAGCGGTCGCTTGTTCCGCAGCCCCTGATTCGAGTTACAAATATTAGCAACTGAACCGGTATCAAATACCGGTGCTCATGAGCACTAGTCAAGTACACATCAATAACATGTATATCATATATACCTTTGTTTGCCTTGCCGCCTTCTTGTCCGCCAGATACTTGGGGCGCTTCGCCCAAAGGGCTACCCCTTACAATAGTAGCACTCGAATCGGACTTAGGTCCAACTCGGGTTTTTCAGCGCTGCAACAGGCTTGCCGCCTTACTTCCTTCCGCTTGCCCTTCTTGTCTTTCTTGAAACCGGTGTTCCTATTGATCGTCAACACTTGATGTTCCTTTTGATCTCCACTTCAGTTTTAAGCATTGGCGGAAGCTCGGGAGACTTCTTCATGCCTTGCATATTATAGTTCATCACGAAGCTCTTATAGCTAGGTGGCGAGACTGAGAACGATGGATGCCTAAGTCAATGGGAATCGATATTCCCAAGGACACAAGCTTATCACAGAATTCGACATCTTGAGTACATGCTCACTAACGGAGTACTCTTCCATCATGCAGCTAAAGAACTTTTCAAGCGTTGTAGCTCTCTACAACAAAGATGTGTGTCGAAAATCATTTTCAACTCACCCATTGTATCAAATGCATTGCCGTTGAAACGCTTTCAAGTTCGCTCTAGCCCATACAATATGCCGCAATGAACTAAGTTGTGGTCCTCCGACGAGTCCGATAGACATTCTTGTCCTCGTCGGGGCATCATCAAAGGTGGGGGCCTAACGGCGCTTCTAGCACATATTGCTTTTGTGCAGCAGAGAGGAGAATCCTCAAATTCATGGCCCATTCGGTAAAGTTGCTACCGTTCGTTGCTATTTTCTCTTTCTCCATGAACACATTGAAATTAAAAGCAGGTGGTGCCATCTACAACAGAATTTGTAAAGTTTAGACTAAGTGTATGATAGATTGAGTTCAACTAATCTATATTACGAATGAACTCCCACTCAAAAACGACATCTCTCGTGCCCTTTTGGTGATTACATGAACCAAATCCACTACACCAAGTCCGATCATCACGTGAGTCGGTATAGCTTCAAAGGCGAGCATCAAATGGGCATCATATCAACTATATGACTCATGCTTAACCTTTCAGTCTGTGTTCCGAGGCCATGTCTGTACATGCTAGGCTCGCCAAGTTAGAACCTTAGTATCCGCGTGTGTAACTGTTTTACACCCGAAATATGGTCGTGGATCCAAGAACACCCGATCATCACGTGATGTCTTGGAGCGACGAAAACATAATCGCTTCATACTAAAGGAAGAACACATTCTTATCTTGATATTTAAATGAGGGATCATCTTATTATGCTAACAAAGTGCTAAACAAGCAATATAAGATGCAATCAAAACATCATATGTTTATTAGTGAAATGATATGGTTCCCTCAGATGATCTCTATCATGTGCATCGTGGTATGATCACTATCATACCTATATGTGTAAATCCAAGGTCTATTGATTTTACACGCTATGTGTGTTGTAAGAGTATCATCTCATACTTCTACTTACAACACTACCATATCATAACACTAGCCTAGCAACAATCTAAACTAGACGCCTCTAATTTATCCATTGCAAGTTTTACGTGGCTTAGGGCTTTCGAGATAGAACCGTTCTTACCTACGAACATGAACCACAACGAGGATAATCAAATTGTTGACAACTCGCTTGCAAAATAGATATTGACTATAGTAGGAGAGATGACACCGCTAGCCACTTATGCAAACTAGTTGCATGTCAAGCGTGGAACATGTCTCATGTGCGAGGACATGTAAAGTTTGTCCGGCCGCTTCATCCCACTATGCCACCAATATCCAAAATTACAACAAAGGAGCAACAACATGATCATCATCGCCCACATACTCATATGTGTACTACCTGTAAAGTATCTACGCATAGATCCGGCTCGATACCCTTTGAAGGGTTCGCAAGATAGAAAACAAAAATTTCCTCGATGTGAACTATATACCAAGATCTATATACTAGATACAAACAACGGGCGGATGTATATCCGTAGAGAACATACCCTTGAAGACCGACAAAGCTTAACGAGTTCAACTCGTGGTTGATGTAGACGATCTCTTGCCGATCTCAAGATCGAGAGGAAGTCCTAGCGCCGCAAATCAGCGCATCCGTGCTCGCACACACGCTCGAGGCACCGAGCAACCTCCGCCTCCTCGCCCAGCGATGCAGCGGAAGCACAACTCTTTCTTGCCGAATAGCCACCGGAACATGTATCTCGCTAGTCCGAGACCATGGGGATAAATTCTAGAGGGAGAGAGATCCTTCACGAGGAGGTGTGAGAGACAAGTGAGAGGGGGTTCCTTTTATAGGAGGAGGGGGAACCCCAAGGGGTGGCGCATGGGGCTGCCCCTTGCCCTCCCTCTTCATGTGGGTGGAGACTCCACTCAAAATCTCCTTTAAATTCCTCCACTCAAAAGTCCACTCAAATTCCCATTAAATTTCCACCAAATTTAATGCAAACTCTCCTTAAATAAAACTCTTTATTTTATTCAGAATTTTGTCAATTACTTTAATGACAAACATTCACAAATAACCCTTGCTAGAATTCTATTTCACATGCATAACTACTTTATGCAATTTCACCAAAACCTGTTTCGATATCTAGTGAAATAAATTCGCGCTTGTTCATTCTTTCGGCATGCAACATTTGCTCCAATTGGATGTCGGTGTCTCTTAAGTGTGTCACCCTACGGTTCGTTAATAATGCGGACATGATCGAGACCCTCTCGGATCAATAATCGAGCGGGATCCGGAGACCCATATCGACTCCCACACATTCAACGATGACTTTCTTGTGATCGTTGGAACCTTTTACGCTAGTATCTTAATCCCTTTGTTTCACGATATATTACATGTCCGAGATTCGATCATCGGTATCTCCATACCTAGTTTGATCTCGTTACCGACATGCACTCTTTTCTCGTTCCTGTGATATAACATTCTAGTGATCAAATCACTTTCTTGCAAGCTAATCAATGTGATATCACCGAGAGGGCCCATAATATATCTATCCGTCATCGGGATGAACAAATTCCACTCTCGATCCATGAGCCTCAACATAACACTTTATTAGTTCTGAATCCATCTTTATAATCACACTGTTACGGTGTGACATTTGATGTTATCAAGAAACTCTTCCGGTGTTAGTGATTGACATGATCTCATGGTCTAAGGATTAGGATCACTTCGTAAGTTGTTATAGCAATATAAACTCAATGACTTTGATCGTAATGCTATACTTCGGATGAATGTTCATCACACCATTACACTAATGTTGTGATCCCGTTATTAACAACATCCAATGTCCATGATCAGGAAACCTTGATCATCTTGTTAATCAACGAGCTAGTTTATGAGAGAGGCATAACTAGGAACTTTCTGTTTGTTTATTAAAAACACATGTATTAACGTTTCCGTATTAATACAATTATAGCATGCAAAATAGACATCTATCATATACTTGGAATACACATAATAAACACTTTATTATTGCCTCTCAGGGCATATTCCCTTCAAAAAGTTTTACCAAGACTACAATTTAATTAATGATTAAGTGTAATTAGTGTTAAAAATATTCCAAGTGAGAGATTAACGATTCAAACAATTAAAAGATTTGAAAAAGTTTAGAAAAAATTCAAAAATAAAAATAAAAAATAATTGTTTTTTTATTTTTTACAACTTGCCGTTAGGCTATACCGACGGGATATGCCGAGGGCAAAGCCGTCAATGTAGCCTATGCCGACGGCTATAGATATGCCAACGGCCAGGAGTGCCTCCGCCGAGAGAGGGCTTTGTAGGATGCTACGTGTCAACACCCAGATTTTTAATCCCACATGCTTGTTATGCCATACATCGCAATCCCAGGATTACCATTTTTGCGAGACATAACAGATTTGGATACCACAGTACATCATCCATTACAAACCATACATAAGATCTTACACGAATAAGGATCTCATGATCCAGTTCTTAATACAACTCAAGCAGCGGAATACGTAATAATAACGGTAGCGTAGGCGAAGCTCCATCTTCGGGGTCACAGGCAATGCTGAAGATGGGAGATGGTCCTAGTTGTCGTAACCTTCCTGGGGTCCATCTTCCTGGTACTCCTCTTCATATTCTGGCCACGGGAATAGCCAAGGACAAAGCCATGAGTACTCTTTAAGTACTCGCAAACTAATACTAACAAGTGAAGGGGTTTTTTTGTAATAGGACACTAAGCTCTAGGGTTGTTTTGCAAAAATCCAGATTTACCTCTACTAAGTTCAGAAGCAAAGAATGCTAGTTGAAGTTTTATAACCTAAGTGGGAACTTGCATTTCATATCACAACTCTGTTGTGGTCAAGTCAAATCTCAATTCATTTCACAAGTCATTTTGAAAACATCTGACGGGGGAACAGTATGGCCACTCCAACTGTCCATAACCGTGGACGCGGTTATTCGAATAGTTTGACACTCTGCAGATATTGTACACTTTCACCACAATATTCGATACATCCGTCAGGAACAAATCCTGAATTCACCATACTCAGTATGCGGATAATCAATCCTAACCTTTCGATTACACGCCCTAGTATAGGCACCTCTCCTGTGAGTTTGGCCTCCCAACCATGACCAACTTTCATCTTGGGTACTACATAGGTGGACAATCTTCACAAGGTAGCTGAAAGTACAAAGGAAGTCGCCTAGAGGGGGGGTGAATAGGCTTTTAAAATTATTACGGTTTAGGCTCAAGTAAATGCGGAATAAAACTAACGTTTAATTTATTGAGCACAAAACCTAGCCACTAAGTTCACCTAGGTGCACCAACAACCTATGCTAAGCAATACAAGCAACAAGGTGATAGCAAGGTATAAATACTTCCAGCACGATGGCTATCACAATGTAAAGTGCATAAGTAAAGGGTTCGGTTGAGAGATAACCGATGGATGCGGAGACGAAGATTTGTTTCCCAAAGTTCACTTCCAAAGAAGCTACGTCTCCGTTGGAGAGGTGCTATGGAGCAATGCTCTCCGAACGCCACAAATGTCTCATCTCGAGGTGTGGTGGCTCGATGCACACCCAACGCCACACAAGGCCTCACCTCGGATGCGGAAGCACGCAACTCACCGACGCCACAAAAGGCTCACCCTATTCTCCCAAGTGCGCACCACAAAAGGCGGGCACTTGCTCCACTATGGGATGCTTGAGGGCGGTCACCGAACCCGTACAAGATTGGGGCTAACTCCACAACTTAATTGGAGGCTCCCAACAACAAAGCCACAAAAGGCCAACAATGCCACAAAAGGCTACAAGACCACAAAAGGTCAACAAGACCACAAAAGGTCAACAAACCAACCACACAACCGTCTAGGGTTCCAAGGAACCCAAGAGAAACAAGCTCACAAGCTTGAACTCGTCGGATCTCCGAGGAGAACTCAAACCTATGCACCAAATGCAAGGGCAAGTCCTTCTCCCCAAAATTCCAACAAAGCTAAAAGCTATTGGGGGAATAAGGGAGGAAGAACACAAGAGTAGAACTCAAACCTATGCACCAAATGCAAGGGCAAGTCCTTCTCTCCCAAATTCTAACAAAGCTACAAAAGCTATTTGGGGAAAAAGGGAGGAAGAACACAAGAGGAGAACACAAAACTCTCCAAGATCTAGATCCCAATGATTCCTTCACAAAGAAGGGATTTGACTTGGGGGGATTGTAGATCTAGATCTCCTCTCTCAAATCCCTCAAAAAGATGCAAGAATCATAGGAGGGGAAAGGGAGAGGGAAAGCTTCTTCAAGGTTGACAATGGAGGAGAGAGAGAAAGCCAAGAACCAAGAAGAAAAGCTAGTGCCCACGAAGGGGAAGATGAGCCCTTTTAAAGGGCTCCCAGATCTGCCCGTTATGGGCATTCACAACACCTGGCCGGAACTTCCGGTGGGAGGCCGGAACTTCCGGTGGCACCCAGCCAACGGACGAAAACTGCAGAGCGAGAAACTGAAAAAACGAATCATGGCCAGAACTTCCGGCTGCAGGCGGAAGTTCCGCCAGCTCCACCAGGTCATCGACCGTTGATGCTCGCTCGAGCGCAACCGGAAGTTCCGGTCAAAACAGACCGGAAGTTCCAGTGAACTTCCGAGCAAGTTCCGACAAAGTTCTGGCAAATAGAACGCTTCAAAACAGAAGGTTACTGAGCCTTCACTGGAACTTGGGGCGGAACAAGGGGCGGAACTTATGAGACGCAAAGCAAGTCTGACCGGAAGTTCCGGCCTTCAGGCGGAAGTTCCGGCAAATAGCACACTTCAAAACAGAAGGTTACTGAACCGCCACCGGAACTTGGGTGGAACTAGCGTCGGAACAAACTGTAGAACAGCCCGCAGAAAGAAGTTTGAGCGGAACTTCCGGTGGGAAGCCGGATCTTCCGGTCAGGGAAATTCCAGAAACCAGAAAACCAGAAAAGCAATAACTTTTGCATCCGAACTCCAAACGGGATGAAACCAATTTTGTTGGAAAGATAACTACGAATAGAATCGGAATATTGGGTATCACCTTGGTAGAAAATATCATATATATGTGAAGCATCCCCCAAGGTGTGGAGCCGGAAAACTCGCAAGATCAAAAACCGCAATAAGATATGCAAGTGAAATCCTTAGATGATGAACTAGAGCTTGTTATGATGATGGCCACAAGCTCTAGATCCTCTCATGGACAAGAACCAAATAACAACCAAGAAAGATGATGCTATGAATGCAAAGGTTTGAGCTCTCTCCGAACAATGCAAACGAGACACCCGCTTGAGAGCCCCTCTTGATAGTACGACTATATATCCTAAACCCGGTCTCCCAACTAACAACACGAGACCGGCAAAATAGAAGCCCTATCAACATACCTTTGCCTTGAGCGTCCCACTTGAACTTGATGTAGACCGTCGTGTTCTTCTATAGTGGGAGCACCTTTCTTGTTTGCTCTTGCTCGCTCTAGCTTGATGAAGACTTGCAAAATGCTCCCCCATATTCCATGGGGAAACCTCTTCTTTGAACTTGTCTTCATCATTCCATGAGCACGAGGATGGCAAGCTTCAAGCATGAGATCTTCTAGAGATGGCGCATCTTGAGCTCGTCCTCCTTCATCCTTACTTGAGGTTGATCCATCTTGATGCAACTCTTTGCACATGCCTTGATCGACCTTCAAGCTCCTTCTTTCTTCATGATTCCAATGGGCACAAAGCCCTTGGACATTTCTTCATCTTCCAACCTTGAGACCAATACATGGCCCAAGTGATGCCAATGGACAAACCTACAAGTGAAACTCAAATTACACATTAGTCCATAGAGATTGTCATTAATTACCAAAACCACACATGGGGGCATACATGCCCTTTCAGTAGCCTCAGCTCTGACCTTGGCCGTGAGGGAACCAATACTAAGGTATATACGTTTCCAGTCAAGCCCTACCCAATTCTCGGGTATTGTGGTTGTATGGTAAAATTGGAATGGTATCGCATCCAGACAACCATCAGTTTTATAAAGGGGCTAAGGCTCATGCCTCAACATTTTTATCCTCCAAATCATCTGGTGTTCGAAAACACATGTCAAAACATCTCAATAGAATGATCCATCATTCCAAGGTTTTCATAACCATTTTCACCAAGTATTCCCATCTAAAGTTGATCAAGTTTTATGCTTAGCACTAGCATCTATAAGTGGGGGTAAGTACTAATGAGGGGTGGTAAAAAAGTGGAATTTCACTAAGTTCAATCTCATGCCTTAGGATGACATAAAGATTATCTAGCTTAGGCCAAGTTTTATGCTCTTTATGCAACCTTCAATTATCTTTCTAATATCTACAATTTACTTAAGTAATCTCTAAGTAATAGCTTTGATAAATAAATAAAGTATAAAGCTTGTAAGTAAAACTAGGAATGGGGTTATCAAGTGGGTATGATCACATATGCTTAAGGCATATAGTTGGCATGGTAACAAGCAAGTATTTGCTTGCATAGGTATAGTACCTTGCAAGTGTTAACTTGCACAATCAACTAGTAGTATTAGGCTTGCATAGGTCAACTTGATTAGTAAGTCTTGCATCAGTATCAGTATAAGCTTGCCTTGTGCAGAGCAGTGATTGAAGTTCTCCTCGGCTTCTTCTTCGTAGTATCCTCCTTCTTCCTCGTATCCTTGGTCTGTACTAGCGTCTATGAATAAATACGAGGTACACAATCACCAAACAATACTTAACTACTTTCAATTATCACACACAAGGGTTCTATAGATGATCTAGCATCATCACTAACATCACAAGAATAATGCATTTGTCTTTAGAAAAGTAATTTCTACTCATTGAAAAACTACTTAAGATTTAATATTCTCTAAACCAAACATGGGATCATGTTGACACATGTCATCACCACATATTTCAGTACATGGGAATGTGATTTAAAGTGGTGTCACAATTTAATAAGATTTAACCTTTTATTTCATTTAAATAAAGTGACTAGAAATGTCTATGTGGCATTCTTTTATTACTTGAACATTATTTCTGCAAGTAAACCCATATGTTTTTATATATTCTGAAAGGTATGATCAAATGTGATTTTTGAGAGTTGGAATCAACTCAAAAGCTATTATGGTTTAAATTTGAAAAATGTTTGAATGCAGAAAAGGTTTTGCCTTGTTATTTTTACCAAGGTTGATCTATAGATTCAAATTATTTGAATCCAATGGTCTTGGATTAAGCACTTCAGTATCTTTCTAAAAAAATTGGTTTCATGAAATTGGTTCACCGAATCGAGCTGGGGTGATTTTTGAAACTGGGTACAGAACTATGTTTCAATATAAATAGAAAAAGCTAAATTCAAACGAGTGGGCTGCGCGGGAAAGGTTATTGAGCCGGCCCAGTGTCACTCCGCAGCGCGGGGCACAACTGACATGGCGGTTCTACTGGTCAGCGGCTCTTTAAATGCGAAGCGGTACGGGGCGATGTGGTGCGTTGGATTAGAAGTAAGATCAATGGCTAAGGGTCATCGTCGACGATGAACTAGTCACCGACGAGCTCGAACCCTAGCGGCTCAGTGGGGGGTCGTGGGAGGCTCACCGGGGCTCACGTGAGGGTCGGTGATGCGGGGGAACGACGAAGTCGACGACGGTGAACCTCCTGGTACCGGCAGCTCCTCCTGGGGTGGACGAAATCGATGGCACCCTTCTTCTCCAGAGGCGGCCTGCTCCGGCGCAATTCCGGCGATGCGCTGCTCGCCTTGCTCCGGGAATAGGGTGGAACGATCAGTGAGGTGAGGGGAGTGAAATGGTGTGCTTTAATCGGCTGGGGGTGGCTTCCTTTTATAGGATCGATGGCGAGACCGAGAGGGACGGGCAGCTAGAGGCATGACCGAGGGTGGCGATCGATCGGTGGTCTCCTAGCGATGCTCTAAGGTGTAAATGCGCTTGTAGGGGCGGTGGCAAATGGTCGGGAACGCTCGATGCTCTGCGAGGCAGAGGCGGCGAGCGGTGGCTACGGGATACGGGCGGTGAAATGGGCATGTCTGGCGGTCTCCTGGGACGGTGGGGTGCATGCTGGCGGGCGGCGAGGGCTCGAGGTGGTCGGGTTGCGTGGGAACGGCGCGTGCTCTGCGGTGCGCGTCGGCATGGTCGACAGCGGCGCGGGCGCGGCGTTCCTGGCGGTTCTGGTTGCTGTCTGCGAGGCAGGGCTGGTCGAGAGGGGGCGGTGAGGCATGGGCTACCTCCCAGACAAGGTTGGCACGGCTAGTTCTTCCTCTAGCCTGCTGTCCACACTGGGGTGACATGGGTGCTCTCGGCCTGTTCACCATTGATGACATTGGCAAGCTTACAGTGGGGCTAGTGATTAGTTAAGGTTGTTAGATGATCTACTAAGGCTAGTGGTGTCCAGAGAGGGAACAAGTTAGGCCAGAATCACTGCACACTATAGTGTTTAGGATTTATTTGATTTTGTATCTGCAACCTGTTTGATGAAATGGCCGCATGAACTCAAGTTTTGAATTTTGAAATTATTTTTGGTGGGTGTGCTAGGCATGTGCTGGTGAGTCTGTAGATGCTTGGGTTTTGAAAGTTGAGTTGGTTTGAGGGGTTTTTGAAAAAGTGGGATCTTCCCATATGAAATAGATTCGATTTTAAACTGTCATTTAAACTATGCATTTGAATGTTTTTGGATGATCACAAAGTGGGCCTTGGTTCCTTGTTATGAGTACTATCAAGGGGTGCAAAGATCCAAACAAGTTTCTGTTAAGTTCTGAAAGTTAGAGATAGCCAAAGTAGGCATGGGAGTTAATTTGGCAAAAGTGACCATTCACTTAATTGGTTTGTTTTGATTTATTTGTCTTTGGGAAAAGTGTGGGGATTGTTTAGATGATGTTTATTTCACCTAAGAATCATTTTACAAGCAAAGAAACACATAATCATGGCAATTAAAAAGAATCCAAATTTTAATGCACACTCATATGAATGCTTTCATATTTTAATTGGAAAAGTTTTTGTGAACCCTAAATTTGGTGATTAGAGTTTGATGATTCTATTTTAATATTTTTGGGATGTTACAAACCTTCCCCCCTTAAACAAAATCTCGTCCCGAGATTTTAAAAAGGACGAAAAAAGATTACCTAAGATTTGAAGAGATCGGGAAACTCCGTCCTGATGTGATCTTCGCGCTCCCAGGTAGCTTCCTCTTCGGTGTGGTTTCTCCACTGAATCTTGAGAAACTTGATGCTTCGGGTTCTAGTAGTTCTGAAAGCTTCTTCAAAAATACGGATGGGTACTTCGGGATAGGTCAGGTCATCATTGATTTCTATGGTCTGGTGATCAATATTCTTGAACACTTCGGTCTTCTACAGGACTTCGAGAAACTTGCGAAGTAATGAGATATGGAACACATTGTGCACGGCTGACATCTTTTCGGGTAGTTCCAATTGATACGACACTTCTCGTCGATGGTTCAGAATTTTGAAGGGTCTGATATATCTGGGGGCTAACTTTCCTTTCAGCTGGAAACGCTGCATTCCTTTCAATGGCGACACTTTCAGATACACAAAATCTCCTATGTTGAAGGCGAGGTCTCGACGTCTCTTGTCGGTGTAACTCTTTTGTCTGGACTAGGCTGTCTTGAGGTGCTCACGAATCTTGTGAACCTTCTCTTCTGCTTCTCGTAGGATATCGGGTCCGAAAATCTGACTCTCTCCTACTTCCGACCAGTTCAAAGGGTTGCGACACTTTCTTCCGTACATAAATTCAAATGGGGCCATTTGCAAACTAGCTTGATAACTGTTGTTGTATGAAAATTTTGCAAACGGCAGACAATCTTCCCACTTAGATCCATATTCTAACACACAGGCTCTCAGCATATCTTCGAGTATTTGATTTACTCGCTCTGTTTGTCCATCGGTCTGAGGGTGATAAGCGGTGCTAAAATCTAGGCGGGTTCCTAAACCTTCTTGGTCTTTCTTCCAGAATCTCGAGGTAAACTGAGTTCCTCGATCCGATACGATGTTCTTAGGGACTCCATGCAAACTGACGATTATAGCGAGTATAACTCCGCTAGCTTCGAACTCTGATACGTGGTCTTGACGGGTAAGAAATGGGCGACTTTGGACAACCTGTCCACTATGACCCAGATAGAGTCATTTCCCCTACTAGAAGTAGGCAATCCAGTGATAAAGTCCATTCCAAGGGAATCCCATTCCATTCCGGAATCTATAATGGTTGCAACAATCCAGCGGGTCTTTGATGTCCTACCTTGACTCGCTGACATATATCACACTTGGCGATATAGCTTCCGATTTCTCTCTTCATCTTATGCCACCAAAATTGCTCCTTCAAATCTTGGTACATCTTAGTTCCTCCGGGGTGGATAGAATAAAGAGTATCATGAGCTTCCTTGAGAATAACTTCTTTCAACTCAGAATCTGCTGGTACACAAAGGCATCCTTTGTACCACAGAACTCCTTCGTCTTCGGTGAATCCGGGTACTTTGCCTGTACCGATACAACGCTTGATTCCGTCGATACTAGCATTTCCTTTCTGCGCCTCTTTGATCTGGCTGATCAAAGTGGGTTGAAGTTCTATGCTAGCCAAAAATCCTTCACTCACTAATTCCATTCGAAAATATTCCATCTCTTTGTGCAAGCTTGGTTGCTCCTTAAAAACATGGAGTTCAAGCGGCACGGCAATCTGCTAAGGGCATCTGCTACCACGTTGGCTTTACCGGGGTGATAGTGAATGTCCAGATCGTAATCCTTGATTATCTCAATCCATCTTCTCTGTCTCATATTCAGCTCCTTCTGAGTGAATATATACTTCAAGATCTTGTGATCCGAATAAATATCACAACGGTTTCCCATCAGTTAGTGCCTCCATGTCTTCAGGGCTAAAACTACGGCTGCGAGTTTGAGGTCATGGGTTGGGTAATTTTGCTCATGTTGTTTCAGTTTTCGAGATAGATAAGATATAACTTTGCCTTCTTGCATTAGCACACATCCGAGACCGATCTGGGATGCATCACAATACACGTCGAAGGGCTTCGTGATATCCGGCATGATTAAGATTGGGGCTGAAATCAATCTCCTCTTGAGTTCTTGAAAACTCGCTTCACATTTGTCCGTCCATTCAAACTTCTTGTCCTTCTTAAGCAATTGAGTCATGGGTCTGGCGATACTCGAGAATCCTTCTACGAACTTGCGGTAATATCCCGCCAATCCGAGAAATGCACGAACTTGGGTTTGAGTGGTTGGGACTTGCCAATCTTCGACATCTTTCACCTTTGCAGGGTCAACGGCAATTCCTCCAGCTGATACAATGTGGCCGAGGAATCCTACCTCCTATAACCAGAATTCACATTTGCTAAACTTGGCATACAACTGATGCTCTCTAAGGGTTCCAAGAATGGTCCTTAGGTGTAGCTCATGTTCTTCTTCTGATTTGAAATAAATCAGAATGTCATCGATGAAAACAATGACAAACTTATCCAGGAAGTCCATAAAAGTCTTATTCATGAGATTCATGAAATAAGCGGGGACATTGGTTAATCCAAAAGACATGACAGTATACTCGTATAATCCATATCTGGCGGTAAAGGCAGTCTTGGGAATATCCTCTGCGCGAATCTTGAGTTGATGATAGCCTATTCTAAGATCAATCTTAGAAAACACTTTGGCACCGGTCAACTGATCAAACAAATCTTCTATCTTGGGCAAGGGGTACTTGTTCTTGATGGTGACATCATTCAACTTCTAGTAATCCGTACACAAACGGTTACCTCCATCCCTTTTGTCCACGAACAAGACAGGTGATCTCCATGGTGACGCACTTGGTTGAATTAATCCAATTTCCAGCATGGAATCCAGTTGCTTGTTCAGTTCTGCTAATTCCGATGGGTTCATACTATATGGTCTCTGGACTATGGGTCCTGTTCCGGGAATTAGTTCAATGATAAACTCGATATCCCGATCTGGGGGCATACCGGGCAAAACATCTGGAAATACATCGGGGTATTCACAGACTATCCGGACTTGGTCAATGGTAGGTTGGGCTATACTCTTGTTGCACTTGAATTGACGAGGTAAGGTTTCAGATATATGCTATGCTCTATTGATATTCCGGCGGTACAGGTCATGGTTATGGCTTTCTTGGCACAGTCAATCAATTCTTTATGTTTGGACATCCAATCCATTCCTAGTACTACTTCCAAACCTTTAGTTCCAAGTACTATCAGATTAGCATAAAAATCTATACCATGGATTCGGATAGGGACGGCTTTGCAAATTTGCCTAGCTTTGGTGGTTGAACCGGGGATTTGAACAATCATAACATGCTTCAGTTTTGTTGGTTGAATCTTACTAGTGCAGGCAAATTCTTCGGTCACAAATGAATGCGATGCACCCGAATCAAACAACACTCTTGCAAGTATTGAATTAACAGAAAACATACCCAACACGACGTCTGGCGCTTCCTGAGCTTCTTCAGCATGCATGAGAAAAAGACGGCCATTGCGGTTGAGTGAATTCCCTGGGGCAAATCTCCTTCCGGGCTGAACACGATGCTGCTGCTGAGCTGGGGCATTTGCATTGGGGGCTGCGGTATTCTTCTTGTTGGGGCACTCGTTGTAGTAGTGACCCTTATTTCCACAGTCATAACAAGTCACTTGCGACTTGTCCTTTGCGGCAACAGGCACAACATTGCTTCCAGTCCTCGGGGCAGTGTTGGTGTTGGCGGTAGCATTGTTGTTGTTGAACTTGGGTGGGGCACGGTTGAAATTGCCAGAGTTGCCGGGGTTGTTGTGATTTCCTCCGGGCCTCGGGTTCCCACGGTTGGGATAGGTGGGACGGTTCATCGGGGGTCTGTTGGTTCTCGGGGCAAATCCCGGAGATGGGTTAGGGCGATACTTTGGGATCTGATGGGTTCCTGGCTGATGCATCATGCGACGCTTGCGGTTCTCATTGGCTTGGTTGATCTTTCCTTCCATCTGGATGGCAGAGTCGACAAGGGCTTCAATATCAGCAAAGGGGATATTGACTAACACCGTCTGCATCTCATCGTGCAGACCATTCAAGAATCTTTCTTTCTTCTTGGCTTCGGTGTCGATCTCATCCGGGGCATACCTAGCTAATGACAAGAATTTGTCACGGTATTCCACTATAGTCATCCTTCCTTGCTTCAGTTCTCTGAACTCATCTCTCATCCTCTTGATCAAACCCGGTGGCACATGGGTTCTGCTGAACTTGACCTCATGAATTCCTCCCAGGTCATCATCTGTCCTCCGGTCATTGCACGAACGCTGTTCCACCATGCTTTGGAATCTCCGGCTAGATAGTGGGTGGCGAACAGAACTTTCTCGTTGTCTTCTACTCCGGCGACTTCTAGGTTGTTTTCCATGGTTTGCAGCCAATCATCGGCGTCTAGGGGCTCTTCTGACTTAGTGAAAACAGGTGGGTTGGTGTTCTAGAAATTCTTGAGCTTAGATCCATGGTTGTCCTGATTTCCGTGGCCTTGATTGTTGTGGGCTAGCTGAGCTATCTGTTGCAGGGTGGCTAGGTTGGCTTGACGTTCAGCTCTTTCAGCTTCGCGGTCAGAAACCAACATTTGCAGGATCTGCAACATCGGGTCCGGGGATGAACCACTTCCTCCGCGTGGCATCTGAAGATTGAGATAGATCATGAGAAAAGAGGGAAATTTCTAAGGTTCCGGATTTTGAAAAGTTTTTAAAGTTTGACTCAGATTTTATGCTCAACCTGCTTTTCATTCATTCTTTCATAGCACACGATACAACACACACCACAACAAAGGAAAAACAGATGGTTTTAAGAACCATTCTGGAAACTACGATACAGTGGGACCGAATACAACTCACTACGCTAGTGCTCAAGTGCTACTACTACTCGGAGTCGGTGTAGTCGTCATCCTCATCGTCATTGATGAAGGCGTAATCATCCTCATCGGTGAATAAATCCATAGCCTGATCCTCCATAAAATCATCATCATCGCTGAGATAGGCGTAGGGGTCTCCACGAAGATCTTCTCCGGCATTCTCCCTTTCCTCCAACTGTCTGTATCTCTCGTGCATGGTCTCCTCCAAATCCGAGATACAGTGGCGAAGACGGTAAATGATGCGCTCCTTCTTATCGAGCTGACGGCGGCGAGACTTGCGGTCCTTCGTTAGCATGGCGATGGTCTGATCCTCCGTCTTGATGATGGCGGACTTGTGGTTGGAGTAGTCACGGCAATTATCCAATTCCTGCTGACGATCGTACATCATGAAGCTAAGGTGGTGCAATTGGGTCTTCAGCTCGTGGTGGTATGGGGCTTATAGTGGCTGTCCATTAGCATCACGCCTTGGACAAAACTCAAAGCGGGTACCCTTGATCTGGTTGATACTCTACCCACACAGACGGGCAAGAGCTTCCTACATGGCCCTGGCAAGTCCATCGAGCCAGTTGTTCTCTCTTAAGGTGAACTGAATTCCCTCGGCAGTGGGAGGTTCAATCTTTCCTCGGAGACTTGCAAAAATTAGCCACTGCAGATCTTCTCCTCCTTGATCATTGAGCTTAGCTCCAAAGAACTCGGGGTGCGGACGCTCTAGAAGTTCTGAAAGCTGGTCCAAATCCCGCTCAAAGATAAGGTCTCCTCCATTCCCCAACTGATAAAACTTGTTGTACTTTACGTCCATCTAAAAGAATATAAGATGAGTAAGTTAGTAGAGTTATCAAGTGTGTCGAATTTTAGGTATTTTGCAAGAGTTTTTGAGGAACATGAGTTTTTATGAAAGAATCAAGGTGATAAGAATGGGAATAAGTTTTTGTAAATATTTTCTTCCTTTGGTTTTGAAACTAAGTTTTTGATTCAAACGTCCAGGCTAACTAGGGTCTCCTATGGTCAGGATGGCTCTGATACCAACTTGTCAACACACGGATTTTTAATCCCAGATGCCTGTTATGCCATACATCGCAATCCCAGGATTACCATTTTTGCGAGACATAAGAGATTTGGATACCACAGTACATCATCCATTACAAACTATACATAAGGTCTTACACCAATAATGATCTCATGATCCAGTTCTTAATACAAATCAAGAAGCGGAATACGTAATAATAATGGTAGCGTAGGCGAAGCTCCATCTTCGGGGTCACATGCAATGCTGATGATGGGAGATGATCCTAGCTGTCGTAACCTTCCTGGAGTCCATCTTCCTGGTACTCCTCTTCATAGTCTGGCCACGGGAATAGCCAGGGACAAATCCATCAGTACTCTTTAAGTACTCGCAAACTAATACTAACAAGTGAAGGGGGTTTTTGTAATAGGACACTAAGCTCTAGGGTTGTTTTGCAAAAAGCCAGATTTACCTCTACTAAGTTAAGAAGCAAAGAATGCTAGTTGAAGTTTTATAACCTAAGTGGGAACTTGTATTTCATATTACAACTCTGCTGTGGTCAAGTCAAAATCTCAATTCATTTCACAAGTCATTTTGAAAACATCTCCCGTGGGAACAATATGGCCACTCCAACTGTCCATAACCGCGGACGCGGCTATTCGAATAGTTTGACACTCTGCAGAGATTGTACACTTTCACCACAACATTCGATACATCCATCAGGAACAAATCCTGAATTCACCATACTCAGTATGCGGATAATCAATCCTAACCTTTCGATTACACGCCCTAGTATAGGCACCTCTCCTGTGAGTTTGTCCTCCCAACCATGACCAACTGTCATCTTGGGTACTACACAGGTGGATAATCTTCACAAGGTAGCCTCAGCTCTGACCTTGGCCGTGAGGGAACCAATACTAAGGTATATACGTTTCCAATCAAGCCCTACCCAATTCTCGGGTATTGTGGTTGTACGGTAAAATTGGAATAGTATCACATCCAGACAACCATCAGTTTTATAAAGGGGATAAGGCTCATGCCTCAACATTTTTATCCTCCAAATCATCTGGTGTTCGAAAACACATGTCAAAACATCTCAATAGAATGATCCATCATTCCAAGGTTTTCATAACCATTTTCACCAAGTATTCCCATCTAAAGTTGATCAAGTTTCATGCTTATCACTAGCATCTATAAGTGGGGGTAAGTACTAATGAGGGGTGGTAAACTAGTGGAATTTTACTAAGTTCAATCTCATGCCTTAGGATGACATAAAGATTATCTAGCTTAGGCCAAGTTTTATCCTCTTTATGCAACCTTCAATTATTTTTCTAATATCTACAATTTACTTAAGTAATTTCTAAGTAATAGCTTTGATAAAGAAATAAAGTATAAAGCTTGTAAGTAAAACTAGGAATGGGGTTATCAAGTGGGTATGATCACATATGCTTAAGGCATATAGTTGGCATGGTAACAAGCAAGTATTTGCTTGCATAGGTATAGTATCTTGCAAGTGTTAACTTGCACAATCAACTAGTAGTATTAGGCTTGCATAGGTCAACTTGATTAGTAAGGCTTGCATCAGTATCAGTATAAGCTTGCCTTGTGCAGAGCAGTGATTGAACTTCTCCTCGGCTTTTTCTTCGTAGTATCCTCCTTCTTCCTCGTATCCTTGGTCGATACTAGCGTCTATGAATAAATACGAGGCACACAATCACCAAACAATACTTAACTACTTTCAATCATCACACACAAGGGTTCTATAGATGATCTAGCATCATCACTAACATCACAAGAATAAAGCATTTGCGTTATTTATTTATTTTTAGAAAAGTAATTTCTACTCATTGAAAAACTACTTAAGATTTAATATTCTCCAAACCAAACATGGGATCATGTTCACACATGTCATCACCACATATTTCAGTACATGGGAATGTGATTTAAAGTGGTGTCACAATTTAATAAGATTTAACCTTTTATTTCATTTCAATAAAGTGACTAGAAATGTCTATGTGGTATTCTTTTATTACTTGAACATTATTTCTGTAAGTAAACCCATATGTTTTTATATATTCTGAAAGGTATGATCAAATGTGATTTTTGAGAGTTGGAATCAACTCAAAAGCTATTATGGTTTAAATTTTAAAAATGTTTGAATGCAGAAAAGGTCCTGCCTTGTTATTTTTACCAAGGTTGATCTATAGATTCAAATGATTTGAATCCAATGGGCTTGGATTAAGTACTTCAGTATCTTTCTAACAAAATTGGTTTCATGAAATTTGGTTCACTGAATCGAGATGGGCTGATTTTTGAAACTGGGTACAGAACTATGTTTGAATATAAATAGAAAAAGCTAAATTCAAACGAGTGGGCTGCGCGGGAAAGGTTATTGGGCCGGCCCAGTGTCACTCCATGCTGGGCGCAATGACAGGCGGGTCTCTTGGTCGTGACTCTGTAAGCGGTATGTGGCTATATGGTGCGTTGGATTAGAAGTAAGATCAACGGCTGAGGGTCGTCGTCGACGATGAACTAGTCACCGGCGAGCTCGGTGGGGGTCATGGGAGGCTCACCGAGGCTCAGGCGAGGGTCAGCGATGCGGGCGAACGACGAAGTTGACGACGGCGAACCTCCTGGTACCGGCAGCTCCTCCTGGGGTGGACGAAATCGACGATGCCTTTCTTCTCCAGAGGCGGCATGTTCCGGCGCAATTCCGGTGATGCGCTACTCGCCTTGCTCCGGTAATGGGGTGGAACGATCAGTGAGGTGAGGGGATTGAAATGGTTTGCTTCAATCGGCTGGGGGTGGCTTCCTTTTATAGGCTCGACGGCGAGACCGAGAGGGATGGGCAGGCGACGGTGGCGACACGGCTATGGGCAGCTAGAGGCATGGACGAGGGTGGCGATCTATCAGTGGTCTCCTGGCGATGCTCTAAGGTGTAAATGTGCTTGTAGGGGTGTCATGGTATTGCCGACGAGTACGCCATGGAGGGGTCCTCACAGTGCGTGTTTAGAGACGTGGGGTAAGGCGGACGGTTGACGGGTACGAGGTAACACAGCTTACCCATGTTCAGATCCCACAATGGTGGCGGAATCCTACTCCTGCTATAAATCACTATAATGGCAATACGCTGAGTTACAGAGATAGGTTCGCTGTGCGAGGTGTGTGTAAAACAATACTAGGTCGTATGAATCGATGCCCTAAAGGCTCCCATAGGCCCGACTTATATAGTCGCCAGGTCCTAGGGTTACAGGGAAAAGTCCTAGCCGGACAGGTTACAGAGTCCTACACCGTCTATCACTAGTCTTGTGTATCTTGTACTCCAAGGCTCCGGGTACACTGGTGACTCCACTGTAGCCTTCCTTTATCCGACATAGGCCTCCCTTCTGGATCCACCTAACTGGGCCGCCCAGCAGGCCACAGGCCATGCTACCGACTATGGACCACCCGGGTTAGTCGGATAAGAGACATGCTATGAGGATACCCATATAGCATATCCCCAACAGTAGCCCCCAGAGAACTCCGAGATCTTGTGTCGTCTTGCCTCTTCCCGTGGAATGCTCTGTCTAGATGAATGTTGGCAAATCGTCAAGCAACATCTTGTAGTCCTCCCAAAGAACCCTGCAAAGGTTTCTCCGTCTTATATGAGTAAGTCGGAGAAATGCTGAATCTTCCATCGTACGCTCCCGTTGTCGGATTAAATCCGTCCATGCTGGAATCTTCGATGGGACGGCTCATCTACCATGTCAGTTATGACGACGTAGGCTATAGGTCAGCGACGCATCGTAACTTACACATGCAGAGAACACAATCATATCCGATTTTCCCGCGATGAAGTCTGAACCGTTAAGCGGCGGTTGGAGACGTGGCGAAATTACCGCGCACGTTCACGAACACGTCGTCTACGCGGAAACCGTCTGATTAACTGCATGAATCTTGACGCAGAGTAAGATAAATAGTAACCATGGGACACTTGCCACTTTTTCACCCCATTCTCTCGCGTCATCGTCTTCTTCCTCCAGCCGCACGCCTCCTCGAGCTCTCCGCGGAAAACCTCGAGAAACCCTAACCTCTCTCTTTCCTAGTCGCTCCCTTCCACTCCTTCCATGGCTAGCAGCAGCTCCACCCCATCGATGGCGGCGTCGAGCGAAGCCATGGCGAAGCCGGCGAGCTCCGTCGTCGTGCCCCCAGAGGGCTTGGTCATCCCCGCATCAGCGGTGATCGAAACCACCGGCGGCGACCATAATCTGGCGGCGCTGGAGCCCCTGGAGGAGGAGCGACTACACAAAAGCGGCTGGGCGCTCGGACATCACCGGCCGCGACATCCAAGAGATGGTTGCTGAGGGTTACCTCCCCGCGACGGAGGGACTCGCCTAGCGGGCGGCGCCGGCCGGCGAGGTGACCCCTTCTCCCCAAGCCGGAGAGAAAGTATACCTCAAGGCGCAATTGGTACGCGGCATTTTTCTGCCCATCTCTCACTTCTTTCTGTCCGTCTTGAATCACTTCAAGGTCCAACCCCATAACCTCTCCCCCAATAGTATATTAGTGCTTAGCAACTTCGCGGCACTTTGTGAGGGTTACCTAGGGATTAGGCCTAGGTTATACTTGTTTGTCTACTTCTTCACCGTCAAACGTGAAGCCGGACACAGTAGAGAGGAGCTTAGAAACTGTGGCACCATAAGCTTCAAGATCCGTCCTGGCCGGCGGTTCCCAGACATCGTCGGCCACGAGTCGTGCAAAAACTGGCAGCGGACGTACTTCTATGGCCCCGACATTCCTTTGGCGGGCCGAGAAGTAACGTACCTGGAATTCGTGGACGGAGCCGCCGTTGAGGTCCCTACATGGCGGTCCCATGCCTCCCTTCCCTCCGACCTCAACGCTTCTCGCGCAATAAGGTGGATCGAGTGGTTCGTAGAGACGGGTCTAACCGGCTTGGACCTAGCCATGTGTTGGTTCATCAGGCGGATCCAACCTCTGCAGCACCGCACGAAGGTTATGCACGAGTACACCGGCGACCGAAGGGATACCCTCCAGATTTCCGAGGACAACTTCTCGAGCGACTCCGTCAAGTTCCGCCTTAAGGACATCGTCAAGGTGAAGGACAAGAAGCGTGGCTTCACCCTCACCTACGACATGTTCGTAGACGGAAAGTGCCCAAAGGTAGATATTTATTTTCCATGTATGACATTGCTCCAGCTTTTCCGTCTTGCCCATACCATCTTGTCTAACACGATGACTTCTTACTTAACAGCTTAGCGATCTAGAGGAAGGCAACCTGGCTGCCCAAATCTACGATCCAAAGATGAAGGAAGTCACGGTCGTGTCCGATGACGATGCCCTGTTAGTGCGAAAGCGGAAGAGCTCCACCTCTGACGCTGCCAACGGAGGTAAGAAGAAGAAGATGCAGGGTGGAGCCTCCAAAAAGAGTACTGCCGCCCTGGAGGCGGAAAAGAAGAAAGCCACCGGGATGTTTGCCAAAGCGCCCCCCCCTAGTGTAAGCTTCTTATTCTCCGACATTGTCTTATTTTATTTGTCTTATTCCTGTACTTATGCATTTTTCACGTTTCAGGAAGAAAGCCACAACCAGCCTCAAGAAGTCCTCCAAGACTCTTGGGGCTTCTAGAAATATCAAGGATATGCTGCATCGCGACTCTTCCCCCGCCATCGCCCCTGCTACTCCCGCCGTCAAGCCCTCCTCCGCTCCGACAAGCTCCCAAGTCCAGGAGGCACCAGGCCCTTCCACCATGGAAGTGGACTCTGGAACTTCAACCGAGCTTGCTGTTGTCGGCGAGCAGGCGACGCAAGAGAGTGCTGCTCTTCAAATGGCTGAAGCTCCGGCTAAGGATGCCATCAGTAGCGGCAAGGCGGTGGTGGGTGCTGGTACTTCTGCCGAAGGTGGCGCCTCTACTCCCCAGAAACCCTTCGAGTTGCCAAAGATTATTTACCCGGTGCTTACGCTAGGTAACACAACTATGGTTCCTGGAGGAGTGTCGTCATCTCCGACGTGCGGTCTTGAGGAGCTACTCCGTCAAGCGGACATCTTGCAAGGAAATAGCATTTCCTTTGGCAAGCTGCTGGCCGAGAGCGCTACGAACCTCAAGATCATCGCACTTGTAAGTTTTACTTTTCCTTTTGCATTTCGTATGAGTATCCCACTGTATCCCCCGAGGATGTAGACGGAAAACCATTGGTTTTGCATCTATATGCTCTACGAGTGAATAAGCTAGAATAAACTCTCACTGTAGCCCCCAAGCATTTAGATGGAATGAAATATTTCTACTAGATGCTTTAAGAGTAGCATACACAGTGTTCATAATTTTAAGTGTTGTAGCCCCCAAGTCTCTAGTTGTAACTGAATTAGTTCCGACTGCTAGTTACTTAAAGAAAAGCTAAGCATTTTCCGAGTTAAAACTTTATACTGTAGCCCCCAAGCTTCTAAGAGAGAACTGAATTAGCTCCGACTAGATGCTTTGAAGAAAAGCTAAGTATATTGATAAGTTTTAAAAAAACTCTCGCTGTAGCCCCCGAGCTCCTATATGGAAAATTTCCGACTAGGTGCTCAAAGCAGACCAAACAACGACTTAACTTTGTATTTGTTTCCATAGAACGAGAATGCTTGGAGGGGCATGGCCAATGACAAGTACCAGAAGATGCGCGCAGACCTAGAAGCTGAAAAGGGTAAAACCACCATCTTGAAGGAACAAATCATCAAAAACATGAGTCTGTTTTCTTTTTGCGCATTTCCGTCTTACTTTTGTGCCCATAATCTCCGAGTACTCAATGTGTACTTTGCTTTCTCCGACTTGCAGAGCATGTCGCCAAGGCCAAGGACATTGTTGAGCAGTCCAAGCATATACAGCAGCTGGACAGCGAAAACAAAATCCTTAAGAAGGAGAGGAAGGAGATGCTGAAAATGCACGAAGATTCGATGAAAGCCCTGCAGGACTCCGCCTCTGAGGATATCAACCTCTTGAAGGAGGAGCTTGCGATCCTAAAGGATCAGAAGCAAGCTGTCGATGAGCAAAACCTTCGCTATAGCGAGGCATTTAAGATCCTCCAACAAGAGAAGGAATCCTTGGCGGACACCGTCTGGCAGGCTAAGGCCGGCATCTTCAGTAAGTGTCCTCCGCCTTGTAGTTATGTAGTCTGGATACTTAGAATTTATTGAACTCATGCAATTCTTTGTCGGAATTTTCAGCGCCTATGGGTTTAACCCGCTCGCCTCCTTCGGACAAGGAATGCATGATTCTTGCCGGCAACTTAATCAACACCGCCATCGCCCAAGCCAAGGAGATTGCCAAGCCCCTCCATATTTATATCAAGGCCTCGGACTCCGCGACGAAGTATTCGGAGATTCTCCGCCGAGCCCCCGAGCGTGTTGCAAGCTGGAAATCTTCATGCGCACGGGATAGCGCAAGGATGGCGTTGTCCATGGTGAAGGCACATTATGAAGATGCCGACATCGACACGGTGACATCTGGTATCCCCGACGTGGATGATGACGGCAATGAGATTGATCACGAAGACATCCTGTCATCACTCGCAGGGTATGATACCAGGGTTGTCGAGTTGGTAGATGTTGACGTCTTCGTGCCTCGGAACTTTCTTGACAACGCTAACCCGGATTCCTCCGAGTCTCATCACAGCGCCGACGCTGAGGGTGATTCTCCGGCTGGTGATGATGCGGCCTCCAAGTCTCCTGCACCCAAAGAGTGAAAAATACTATGTAATTTCTGTTTCACCTCTAGAGCGTGCGCGGAAAAAACTTGTTGATGTAATCTTAAGGCGGAAAACAATGATTGTCGTATCCCGCTACTTAAGAATTAAGTCCCAGTGTGTATATATTTTTTAAGCAACTGCTGGCTTATCCATTACTCTGGTTCTTATGCTTGACTTTTCGTGAGTCGGAAGACTCGTTGTCGGAACCATGCGCTTAGGCGATGATGCCCAATGGCACCGTCAATAACCTGAGAACAAAATCGCCGACAATAAGTGCCAAAAGTCACTACTCCAAAATCCACATAAAAACGACCAAGAATGTGTAGACCAGAAAACTTAAGCTAACGCCCGTAGGCGGAATTTTCACAAGTGCAATCGCAAAACTTGTGCATAAAAGTTTTATATGATCCAAAAATGAACACTAAAGGAGGTAAAAGACTCAGCAATATGAGTGAACCAAAGAGCTTTATTTCATTGATCATATAAGAGGTACACGATTAGATAAAAAATGCTAAGTGTAGAAAGGACGTAGCTGTGCTATGTTCCATGGCCGATCAAGCTCCGGGTAGTCATCATCCGGGTCACGTCACTTACGCTTATGATCCTCGCTGGGTCTATCCTTGAGCTCACGATTATCGACAAGGTAGTAAGACCCATTGAGTAGCGCCTTGCTTATGATGAACGGTCCTTCCCATGGCGGGGATAATTTGTGTGACTTCTTCTCCTTAAGTCGGAGTACTAAATCCCCCTCTTTAAACGAGCGATGCCGAACGCGGCGACTATGGTAGCTGCGCAGCTTCTGCTGGTAGATGGCGGATCTTTGGCATGCCAAAACGCGCTCCTCCTCGAGAAGGTCCACATCAAGGCGTCTGGATTCTTCAGCGTCATCTTCGTCGTAGGCGGCAACTCTTGGTGCATCGTGAAGGATGTCGGAGGGTAGGATGGCTTCTGCTCCATATACCATGAAGTAAGGGGTGTAGCCGGTGGATCTATTAGGTGTAGTTCGTAAACTCCACAACACATATGGTAATTCTTCCGCCCAGGCTCCAGCTGCTCTATGTAGCGGTGCCTCAAGACGTGGCTTGATTCCCTGCAGAATTAATCCATTGGCTCGCTCAACTTGACCATTGGAATGTCGGTATGCCACAGATGCAAGGTCAAGTCGGATGCCTTTGTCCCAGCAATAGGCCTCCACTTCTCCGAGTGATAAGTTGCTTCCATTGTCGGTGATGATGCTATGTGGGAGACCAAATCTCACCACTAGATCCCGGACAAACCTGAGGGCAGTTGCCCCATCAAGCTTTCTAATGGGTTTAGCTTCTATCCATTTGGTGAATTTGTCAACTGCTACAAGCAGATGCGTAAATCCACACGGTGCCGTTTGTAACGGTACCACCATGTCTAGCCCCCAGACTACAAACGACCAAGTTATTGGTATTGTTCGCAATTCTTCAGCAGGAACATGTGGTTGTCGGGCATAATACTGGCATCCTGTGCATGTATCAACCAGCTTGTCGGTGTCCGCCTTCGCGGTCAGCCAGTAGAATCCTCACCGGAAGGCTTTCGCGACCAACGATCGGGGAGCGGCGTGATGCCCGCAATCTCCGAGATGGATTTCGCGTAGGATTTCCATACCTTCTAGCTGGGAAACACACTTTAGGTATACACCAGTAGTGCTACTTTTATAGAGTTGCCCATTGATGATGGTATAACCCTTTGCTCGTCGTACTATTTGCCGTATTTCGACCTCGTCGTCGGGCAAAGTTCCGTGTTCGAGATATTCCATGAACGGTTTTGTCCATGCCGGAGGGATCTTTGTCACCATGTTGACGAAAGAATCATCTCTATCTGGGTTGTCGATGTCGGCGCCCTTCACGGATGGTGTGCGTAGATGCTCTAGGAAAACTCCTGGCGGAATTTGCTTGCGCCCTGATCCAAGTTTAGACAGCAGATCAGCCGCCTCGTTTTGCTCCCTAGGCACATACTTGACTTCGTAGCCCAAGAAGCTCTTGGCTATCTCGTCCACTTCGTCTCGATATGCCGCCATCATAGGGTTCCGCGCATTCCAGGTGCCAGCCACCTGCTGGGCAACCAAGTCGGAATCTTCACAGCAAACTATGCGCTTGATGCCAATATCCTTGGCTACACGCAGTCCGTGAATGAGTGCTTCATACTCCGCCATGTTGTTTGTAGCCTCGAAGTGGATCTGCAGAACATAGTGTAGCTTGTCTCCTTTTGGTGACTGTAGCAATACACCATCCCCCAAGCCGTTGAGAAGCTTTGATCCGTCAAAGTGCATCACCCAGTACTCTGGTTCTGGCAACGGAGTGGCATCCGGCATCTCCGTCCAATCTGCAATAAAATCCGCCAAGGCTTGTGACTTGATAGCGTCGCGTCTCTTGTAGGTGATCTTGAAGGCGGCAAGTTCAATGCCCCACTTCGTGACCCTTCCTGTAGCGTCGCTATTTTTGATAATGTTGGAAAGTGGAGTCTTGCTCACTATTGTGATTGGGTGCTCCTGAAAGTAATGCCTCAGCTTCCGGGAAGCAAGGAATACTCCATAAGCTATCTTTTGGTAGTGCAGGTAACGCTGCTTGGACTCCATCAAGACCTCGCTTACATAGTAAACTGGTCGTTGAACTCCGTACTCGTAGCCTGGTTCCTTCCGCTCTACCACGACGACGATGCTGATAACCCGGTTGGTTGCCGCCATATAAATTAACAGGGGCTCGCCAGGCTCGGGTGCTGCAAGGATGGGCGATGAGGAGAGAATCTCCTTGAGCTGCTTCAATGCTGCATCTTCTTCGTCCGTCCACGTGAATTTTTCCGCCTTCTTCAGCAACTTGTACAGCGGCAGAGCCTTCTCTCCAAGTCGGCTGATGAACCGACTAACTGCTGCAACACAACTTGTTAGTCGTTGGATGTCCTTTAGGCATGTCGGACGGTTTATGTTTAAGATGGCCTTGATTTTCTCCGGGTTGACCTCGATTCCGCGCTGGGAAATGATGAAGCCCAACAATTTGCTAGCTGGGACCCCGAAGACGCACTTCTTAGGGTTGAGCATCATGTTGTATTTCCGGAGATTAACAAAGGTTTCTTTTAAGTCAGAGATTAAGTCGTTTGACTTTTTAGACATCACCACGATATCGTCCACATAGGCGTGAACGTTCCGACCAATTTGGTCGTGAAGGCAACGTTGCATTGTCCGCTCGTAGGTGGCAGCTGCGTTTTTCAGCCCAAAGGGCATCATGACATAGCAAAACGTGTCGTACGGGGTAGTCAACGAAGTGGCCAATTGGTCCGACTTCCTCATATTGATCTGGTGGTATCCTGAGTATGCATCGAGAAAACACAAAAGTTCCGAGCCAGCCGTCGAGTCAATGACTTGGTCAATGCGAGGCAAAGCAAACGGATATTTGGGACATGCTTTGTTCAAGCCGGTGTAATCAACGCACATTCTTAATTCATTGGTTCCCTTTTTGGGGACAAGTACATGATTGGCCACCCATCGGGTGTGAAGGACTTCTCGGATAAACTCAGCCTTAAGTAACCTAGCTATCTCTTTGCCAATGGCGCATCTCTTCTCATCTCCGAAGCGTCGTAGAGGTTGTTTCACTGGTTTACATTTTGGATCTATGTTTAAGCTGTGCTCGGCAAGTTCCCTAGGTACACCTTTCATGTCGGCGGGTTGCCAGGCAAATATGTCCCTATTCTCATGGAGGAACTCGATGAGCGCGCTTTCCTATTTAGGATCCAGGTTTGTCCCAATGGCGACGGTCTTGGACGCATCGCTTACCACAAGTTCCACCGGCTTGGTCTCGATGGCGGCCTTGAACGCATGAGCGGAGTCGGAGATTTGCTTCTTCGACGTGGGCATCTCTGAGTCATTGACCTTGCTCTGGATCTCCTTGAATTCTTCGCTGTAGAGGACAGGTTCTGCAACAGATGCTTCATTGATCTCGTAGTCCCTTGCCTTGGTAAAGCTTCCGGATACGGTGATGACACCGTTTGGTCCGGGTATCTTGAGTTTGTTGTAGACGAAGCATGGCTTGGCCATGAACGTGTGGAATATGTCGCGGCCGAATATGACGTGGTACACGCTCTTGAAGGGGACCACCTCAAAGGTCATGCGCTCTTGGCGGTAATTATTAACGTCGCCAAAGGCTACCTGAAGTGTAATGCACCCAAGGGACCGAGCCTCCCGACTAGGAACTACGCCATGGAACACGGTGTTGGTCCGCCTTAGGTTTGCCTCCGTCAAGTTCATCTTCTGGAGTGTATCTAGGTACATGATGTTGATGCTGCTTCCACTATCCACCATGCACTTGGTGAACTCCACGCCGTCAATCAATGGGTTGATGACCATGGCTTACTGGTTCTCCGTGGGCACAAGGTCTGGGTGGTCCGTCCTGTCCCAAGTGATTGGAACCTCCGACCAGCGCAGGTATTGGGGAACTGGGGGGAGAGTGGCCATCAGGATCCGTAGAGAGGTCTTCTGTTGTCGGACGGTGGGAGTGCCAAGGAAAGTGTGGTAAACTGGGGCCTTCTTTGTGAAGGGGTTCTTGCCCTTGTCGTCGCTCTTGGCGGCGTGCTTTGGGTCAACGTCCTCGTCCATGTCACTTGAATCCTTGGACTCCTCCTCCTTCTTCTTCCCCTTTCACTTGCCTCGCGGTCTGTTCTTCCGACTTTGCTTCTAGCCAGACTCCGGGTCTTCCTTAAGGTCGTTGACGAACTTGCAGTGTCGATTGTTATGGGTGGCATTGCCTGTCACATCCCAAGATTTTCCAAATCTTGTAATGTGAAAAATAAATGAATAAAATAAAACTTTGTTGATTTTCAGGGTGAGAAGAAACTTTTTGATCCCAATTGGAAACCTTCAAACCTATTTGATCAAATAAAATCTTAAAAGGATTTTAAAAGATAAATAAACAATAAAGTTAAAAATATTTGGAATTATTATTTTGCATCTATTAATAAAAAGATTTTGTTTTCAAATGAAAAGGTAGGAATATAAATAAAAGGCTATTTTTATAGAGCCAAATTAAACCTTGGACAATCTTTTGAAATAAAATGTTTTGCTTTGATTAAAATAGTAAAGGTTCATTTAAACAAAATAATGAGGATTTATTAATATCCAATTTTTATTAAAAATAAAGGTTTTACCATTTTAATTAAAACATCAAAACTTATTAAATTATTTTAAATAAGTTTTCCAAGTGTTTATTATTTTCAAATAAAACCTACTGAATGGTTTTGGTACTATTTTGGATTTCAAATAGAGTTTTAAAAATAAATAAAACAAACCCTATTTGATTTAATAACTAAGGTCCATTTTATTTAATTAATAAATGGATCCTAAAAAGATTAAAAATATTATTTTGTTTTGGACTTTGATTTGTGTTGATAAACAGAGCTAAACTCAATATAAAGTTTAGTGGAAGTTTATTTGAATTGGTTGTTTGATTTGTGATTTGAATTTCAAAACAGAAATAAGAATTGGAAAAAGGAAAAAGAATTCAGAACAGAAAAAAATATGAAACGGCCCAGCCCAACTATCCTAGCCCACTAAGCCCAGCCAGCCCACTACCCCTCTCCCGCAGAAAACGATTCACACCCACATTTGAACCCACGAGGCCGCTGATAGATGGACCCCATCGCACCCCTCCTTTCTCTCGCTGCCAGACGACCCCACCTGCCCCGTCAGCGTCTTCAATCCGCGGACCCGTTCCTCCCCCTCACCTCGCTGCCGTTTCTGCCGCGGATTCTCGGCGTCAATTCGTGTTACTGTGCCCATAATTCTCCCTGCAGCTATGCCTTACTTAATCGCCATGATTCCCTCTTCCTTTTCCCCCAACCAACGCCACCAGAGAGCCACCAGGCTTCTCGGAATCATCTCCGAACTGCCCCTCTCTCCGACGAACTCCCTGACGAAATTCCGGCCAGTCTCCGTCCCCACTTGTCTCCTCGACCACACGATCATGTCCCACAGACTCTGGCGCATTCCCCAGTACTCCTAGCTTAGCCGCGCAAGCTCCCTAGCATCGGCAACGACAACAGCTGACCCTCGCCGCCGTTTGCCTCGACACCGGCGAGTTTTACTGGTAAGCTCGGACCGCCCCGATGCCATTCAGTGATGCTCACATGCTCCTTACTACCATGCGCGTCTAACGCATCCTTTACTTTGCTTCGGCACGCCCTGTAGCCTCGCCCACAACGACGACCAGAGCACGCCCGACGCCGTGTGGACTCCGTTGAGCAATCCACGTCGGACCAGTGCGCCCCTCGACAAACTGACCACACCTTGAGCTTCCCCACAACGTTGCGAACAAGGTGAGCATCTTCCCATCCTCTCTCGCTTCCTGCTTCGCCAGCACCGCCACCACCTGAGCGCTCCGCCGCCAGTAGCCACCGCAGCGCCGCCCATCTCTGGCTAGTAGGCTTAGCACCGTCAGATCCTAATCGCATGGTCACGATAGAACCTTAGCTGAAGGGGTATCGATCGATCTGCGCCGTGCGATGTTAGTTTAATCCTACGACCCTGGTAGCGTGATCGAGCATTAAGCGGTATCAGCGAATAGAAACACGCCATGTGTCTCTGTTGAGTTGAATTAGAACAAAATTGATCTATTAGATATGTGATTTTGTAAATTGCATAACTTTAGTTCCACACGTCCAAAATTTGCAAATTTTATATCAATGGATTCAGAAAATCAAGCCCTAGACAACCATGACATTTGTTTAGTAAAAAGTTTCTGTTAAATGGTTTGTCTTTGCAGAAACTTATGAATGCTTGTTTAGAATGTACAAATTGTTCAAAATTGATTTTAGGGATAAAATCTTTTGAAAATGGTGTATTTTGAACCTACTGACCCTAGGAATCACTTTGTGTTTCAAAAATATATTTGGTGATGCAAAAGAATGATTCTTTGATTTAAAACCAATTCTAGTCAAATAAAAATATGGTTTATTTATTAAAAATGGTTTTGGAAGAAAACCTTTGGGAAATGTTTTGTTTCAAACTCTCTGACCCTAAACACAAAGTTTTATGGTTTGAAAACATATTTTGTGAACCCTATTGATTAATTCCTTAGTAAAAACATTTCTACACCACATAAAATGATACTTTGTTTTGAAAATGGTTTAGGAAGTGAAATCCCTTGCAAATGACTTTTGCCACTTTATAAAATGACCAATAGGTGTTTTCAAATGTTTATGACCCATTAGGAAACACCTTTTCAAATAAAACAAAGCTTGGCATGCTTGCATGCATTATCTTGTTTATATGATTTTATGTGATGAATTGCTTGAATGGTAGATTGAACTTGTGCCTTGCTTGATTGAATTGTAGTGACTTGAAGAGTGTGATTGTAGCAAGGACAAGGAGTGAACTTATACTCTCTACCAAAAAGGCAAGTGATGCTTCATACTTTTGTTCCCATTACTTTCACTATGCATTAGTGATTTTTCTAAGTAAAACTTGCATGGAATTTTGCTAAGTATAACCATGCTATGGGAAAACCTAGTAGATGAAACCTTAGTAGAAATTCTCCTAAGTTAAGATTCCTACTACTATCAAGCTTAGCTTAGCTAATAGAAAACAAGGGTGGAATATACATGCATACTATGGAAAAATTTCTAAGTCTGAGGACTTGTGTTTTTGTTTAATAAAACAACTAAGTTAATGAATCACCTGGGTGGAATGATAATTGCTTGGTGGTTTTTTGTTGAGTGGTTACACAAGGCCCATGGCTATGGTTTACCTTGTGTATCACACTTGTGGATTGCCACCCAGGAACAAAGAGATTTGAGATGTCAAATGTTGAGAAGCTTCAAGTGCAACCACTTGGCATTATGGGCTCTGCCTGGATCACATAGGTTGATAGAACTTAGCCATTTGGACAGTTGGTGGTAGTGGGATGATAGGTTGTAACGCGTCCATTTGGTCTAAGGAAAGGCTTCTGAAAGATCTTGTCTTGGTGAAACCAAGTCTTGTGGGGAAAGTGCACCACCTCTGCAGAGTGTAAAATCTAAGTACTTAGCCATGTCCCTGGCAAAGGACAATTTGAGCATCAAGACATGGAAGCTATCAAGAATCTCATCATCCAAATTTCTAAGTTAAAAACTTGTGGTTGAACAAGGGTTAAAGGATCTTCAATCTTTGATTGGGAGATGCCTTGGGAAAGATTATTTTGTCAAGCAAAAACTTAGTGTTTTCAAATGATAAGGAAAATCTATTTTGAGCAATGCAAGCCTCAACTCCACTTAGCCAAAAGCATATAGATGATATACTCCACTATACTACCATAGTATCACTTGCCAATACAATTCAAATGTATTGACCCTTGTGGCTGTAACTTGTATGTTGCAGGTTTGATTGATATTAGTGAAGTTTAATGATTAGGATTACAAGTCTACAACCAACATGTCTGCCTGTGGCACTTTGAAGATGAAGGACCCCATGCTTATAGATATTCTGCTGCAATGTAATGTAATAGCCAAATGAGCTATGTAAGATGTAATAAAATTATGTTATTCCTGCTTATAAAGTTGTATTATGACCTTTGTTTCTTGATATTACATCTTAACTGTGGATGCTAGATATTGATCCAGGGACTAGCATTGTAAACACAGGGGACTCTACCTTATTAAAGGTTGGGACCCTGACATTGCCGTTGACATCGAGGTGTACGAGGCACGGCATATCGCGGTACTCTTCGTATGTTTGGGGGATGCGGAGCGGCGTTGAGTTGGTTTCACTTCCTCGTGGCTGCCCGCGGCCTGCTCCCCTTCCTCGGCCATGTTGTCCACCTTCTCCTCGTCCTGCAAAAGTCATAGCGACTATGTCGGTAGATTGCTTTTCTTCTGGAGCGGTTTCCCGCTGTGTGCTGCTGTTCCTCCGAGCTTGGGTTAGAACGGCCGTTGCCGGCAAAGAGCCACGAGCATCGTCGTCGGCAGCTGCGAACTCACTAGCTAACTAAATCATCTGATTCAAGTCAAGCTGATGATTGTCCTGCAAGCGCTTTAGCTTATGTCGGAGTAACGTGCCCCTTTCTAATCCGTCAATGAAGGCGGCCATAGCGGTCTGAGCGTGCACTCCTGCGCAGGAATTCTTCATGTCCAACCAGCGGGAGAGGTAGGCGCGAAATGTCTCGTCTTTCTCTTGCACGCACCGCTGTAGATCGCCCACAGTGCAGGGACGTTTATATGTACCCTCAAAGTTCTTGGTGAATGCTTCCTGCATGTCCAGCCAGTTGTAGATAGATTTTTCCGGCAAGTCATCGATCCATTGACAGGCCGTACCCGCCAACATTAACGGGAGGTACTTGACAGCGACGTTGGGGTTGCCTCCGGCAATCTCCACCGCGTTGTCGTAGTCCTGCAACCATGTGGCTGGCTTGGCGGTGCCGTCATAGGGTTTGATGGTCTTGTCTATCCGGAAACCTTTGGGGTAAGTTGCGGACCGTATTGCAGGTCCAAAGCAACGTGGTCCCAGGTATGGTCCTTCCCGGGCCTCGTGGATCTTATCGATCTGTGAACGTGCATCGTATGGCTCCGGGTTCTTCTTCTTGTTGTCAACAGGGGATGGGCTGCATGAACGACGCGGGCCTCTTCCGCCATGGTGACTGCTTGGCAGCGATGGAGGCGAAGGTGGCGGTGGATTAGCCTTCTTGTTGTTACCCTCCTGCGACGCCCCACGCCTGTCACGGTTGCTTGTCGGACGCGAAGGGTCATGGTGTGACCTACTCTTATGTCCTTGGTGGCGCTCTTCATCATGACGGGTCTGTGTCGCGTTGTCGCGGATGACGATGCCGCACTGCTTTGGTGGGGGCATATCCGTGTGATGCTGAGCCTTGTAGTCTTCCTGACATCGGGGGGATCGGGGCGGTGGCGATGGGCGGTGAGGTTGGGATCTTTCTCCGTGGTCGGAGGATATGGGGATAGCATCCTTCCTGTTGCGCGCATCCCTCCGTCTTCGTTCTGATGAACCCGTCAGTGATCCGACATCCTGAGGAGGTCTGTCCCTTGGCGGTTTGTACTGGCTAGATCGGCAGAGCGCTGGGTCAGACTCAAGCCTCTGGGAGGTGGCCTTTTCCTGCTGCTTTACCGCCTTGGCCACTAGGTCATAGACCTGTTCTACTGCCTCAGGCGATCTATCCTGCTCCAGAAGGGTCTTGGCGACGGCGAGGTTAAGGAGTGGGGTGGGCATCACCTGCTTGCCTTCACTATCAATGTATGGCTTGGCCTGTGCTGGCTTCGAGGGAGCCCATCCTAGGTTGCGCCGTACACCAGGATCGTTGATGACGCGAGCCGGAGCTTTCTTAGCCTTTTGCTGTTGTAGCAGAGTCTTGTACTCGGCCTCCATTGCTCTAGCTTTCTCTATGGACTTCTGCGCGTTGACCAGATCTCGATCTAGTTTAGCGCCTTGCTCCGCGATGGCTTGCGCCTCCTCCAGCAGCTTCTGGCGCTTCTCGTCAAGCTGAGTCATGTTCCGGATATGATCAACAGTTAGTGGCTCAACGAGGAGATTGCCGTACATCACTCTATCAGCTGGAGTAACATGGGCCGCTGCCGACGTGGATGCTAGAGGCGGAAAGTTCGCGGTGTTGTTGTTGCTCGGGCCGGTGCCGAGTTCCTACGGCTGCTGCACTGGGTTAGGCGGAGGAGGCATGACTCGTGCACGATCATCGTCAGCAGCAATAAGTGGCCCCTTCCCATTATCCAGCGCCGTAGGCGGAGCTTGCCCGAGTTGATCTTCAAATGGTGACGAACACCCCTCGAGACATGACGGTTTTATTAGCTTGTTCATCGCGCGAGTACTCCTCCTCCATCTCCTGTATAGCGGAGTCTAGCTCTTCTGTACTGAAGTCTATTTCCTCTGAATCTGCACTTAAATCAGCATAAAGCGCGTCAATGACAGAGTCGGGGGGTGCCAGGACTTCCTCGATGACGGGCGGTGGGGGTGCAACGGCCTCGACGATGACTGGAAGTGGTGGTGCTGCTGCGACGATGGCGGCTAGAGGCGGTGGCGGTGTCTGGAACGGAGGGGCTCCGTCAATGAGCGCAAGCGCGTTTTGAGATGCCGCTTCAGCCTCCGCATAGTTGTTGACGGTGTTCACCATGCCTTCGAAGGTAAGGCGTCCTGACGCTTGTTGCCGTCTTAGAGAGTGTCGGAGAAGCGTGCCATGGTCCAGTCCTTCCACAAAGTGATAGATGGCATCATCATTAGGGTAGTGGGCCGATCGGCAGTATCACGAGCCACTGGCGAGTAATCGGGGTTTTCGCCCTCTCTCTGAACGCAGCGTGCCAGATCGAATATGGCAACCACTCCGACGAACTTGGATCTCTGCTGTCCAGATGCACGGACGAAGCCGGCGGATTTGCAGAGATCTTCCACCTTTATATCCTGCACAGGGGCGGTTTCGGTGGGTCTTGAATTTTTCCGATCTTTGCCGGCCAACTCCGATGAGAGATCCGACATCGATCCTTTCGCGAACGTATCCTGCCCGTAGGAGGTCCGTGCGGGTCTTGATGCTCCTCCGACTTCCAGGGAACTAGAGCCCGAGTCGGTTTCGCCGATGAAGAGGTGGATGTCTCCGATAGGAACGATCGAACACCGCGTAGGGTTCGTCTTCGCCGGGATCCAGAACTCGTCGGGGGGACGATCGGAACGTTGCCGGAGAAGAGAACGCGACCGATGGCTACGGTTTCCCCGATTCCCGCGAAGATCTTGGTCCTCGCCCGCTGAAGAGCCTGAAGCGCCTCTTGCCCCACGGTGGGCGCCAACTGTCGTGGTATTGCCGACGAGTACGCCATGGAGGAGTCCTCACAGTGCGTGTTTAGAGACGTGGGGTAAGGAGGACGGTTGACGGGTACGAGGTAACACAGCTTACCCAGGTTCAGATCCTACAATGGTGGCGGAATCCTACTCCTGCTATAAATCACTATAATGGCAATACGCCGAGTTACAGAGATAGGTTCGCTATGCGGGGTGTGTGTAAAACGATACTAGGTCGTATGAATCGATGCCCTAAAGGCTCCCATAGGCCCGACTTATATAGTCGCCAGGTCCTAGGGTTACAGGGAAAAGTCCTAGCCGGACAGGTTACAGAATCCTACACCGTCTATCACTAGTCTTGTGTATCTTGTACTCCAAGGCTCCGGGTACGCTGGTGACTCCACCGTAGCCTTCCTTTATTCGTCATAGGCCTCCCTTCTGGATCCACCTAACTGGGCCGCCCAGCAGGCCACAGGCCATGCTACCGACTATGGGCCACCCGGGTTAGTCGGATAAGATACATGCTATGAGGATACCCATATAGCATATCCCCAACAAGGGGCGGTGGCAAACGGTCGGGAACGCTCGATGCTCTGCGAGGCAGAGGCGGCGAACTCTGCGGCGAGCGGTGGCTACGGGGTACGGGCGGTGAAATGGGCATGTCTGGCGGTCTCCTGAGACGGCGGGGTGCATGCTGGCGGGCGGTGAGGGCTCGAGGTGGTCGGGTTGCGTGGGAACAGCGCGTGCTCTGCGGTGCGCGTCGGCATGGTCGACAGCGGCGCGGGCGAGGCGTTCCTGGCGGTTCTGGTTGTTGTCTGCGAGGCAGGGATGGTCGAGAGGGGGCGGTGAGGCATGGGCTACCTCCCAGACAAGGTTGGCACGGCTAGTTCTTCCTCTAGCCTGCTGTCCACACTGGGTGACATGGGTGCTCTCGGCCTGTTCACCATTGATGACATTGGCAAGCTTACAGTGGGGCTAGTGATTAGTTAAGGTTGTTAGATGATCTACTAAGGCTAGTGGTGTCCAGAGAGGGAACAAGTTAGGCCAGAATCACTGCACACTATAGTGTTTAGGATTTGTTTGATTTGTATCTCCAACCTGTTTGATAAAATGGCCGCATGAACTCAAGTTTTGAATTTTGAAATTATTTTTGGTGGGTGTGCTAGGCATGTGCTGGTGAGTCTGTATATGCTTGGGTTTTGGAAGTTGAGTTGGTTTGAGGGGTTTTTGAAAAAGTGAGATCTTCCCATATGAAATAGATTCAATTTTAAACTGTCATTTACACTATGCATTTGAATGTTTTTGGATAATCACAAAGTGGGCCTTGGTTTCTTGTTATGAGTACTATCAAGGGGTGCAAAGATCCAAACAAGTTTCTGTTAAGTTCTAAAAGTTAGAGATAGCCAAAGTAGGCATGGGAGTTAATTTGGCAAAAGTGACCATTCACTTAATTGGTTTGTTTTGATTTATTTGTCTTTGAGCAAAGTGTGGGGATTGTTTAGATGATGTTTATTTCACCTAAGAATCATTTTACAAGCAAATAAACACATAATCATGGAAATTCAAAAGAATCCAAATTTTAATGCACACTATGAATGCTTTCATATTTTAATTAGAAAAGTTTTTGTTAACCCTAAATTTGATAATTAGAGTTTGATGATTCTAGTTTAATATTTTTGGGATGTTACACTACGCCGACGGCTGCTCTCGACGTAGACTATACTTATGGGGATTGGGGCTATGCCGATGGCTTTTAGCCCTCGCCTAGCACGTTATTCCTGTAGTGGATGGAGAAGCATGTATTTTCATCATGTTACCATGTTACCATGTTCCCTCACGTAGTATGGGTTCTTAACTGTCACAGCAGGTCTGGTAAAGCGACTGTATCTCACTGACCCTATCATAGTGCTCTCGAGATCGACACGATTTAACTGAGAACTACACAGAAGCTATCAACGTAGGTGAGATCGAGGTGGACCATGGGAGTATGTAGTTTTGGTTTCGCTCTGATGATTTCATAAACTTTCATTGCATATAGGAGAAGACACCGATTCCTGTCTTCCTACGTGCAGTCGTGCACTAGACGCGGAGATAGTTAATGCCAGGCAAACACGTGCACTAGTTGTAGTACCGTACTATTAATGAAGCTGGGGGCGCCATGATAGGAGACCCGTTGGGGCGCCATAGAGGGCGATTCTAGGCGATCTCGCCAGAGTCCGAGTACGACGATGATCTCTTGTCCTAAGACTTGGCCATCTCGCCGGAGGCTCCCACCTCTCGGTACTACGTGTATAGAACACCGGAGTCGTAGAAGTACTATAGGGCCCCTGGATTAATCCTTCGAGAATTTCTGTTATGCATACACCACGATCTCATGATTAATCTGTCGTGCCATGTAACCAACAAGTATTAAAGTAAATATCCAAATACTTAAGCGAATAAAATTCATACATTACTGCCATTATGGCTACACGATCATCATCAGTGGAAATTTAGTGATGCGGCGAGTCGAGCCATGCCTTAACATACAAACAACTGACTAGGAGAACGTCCTAACTTACATAGTTATTAGTGTCGCCATCTTCTCGAGATCTGACTAAGTTAATAGTCAGGGACAATGTCAGTGAGTATATTAAATGTACTCGCAAACCATCTTAAGAAAGTAAAGACAATGGATATGCAGTATGGCCGTGGTATTAGGAGGGCTTCATGAGAGGTTCTTGTAGATATAGCACCGATAAAGACTCGAACCGCAGCGTTGTCGTCCACCCCGCTTTGGGCATAGGGAGGCGAGAACCACCACTTTTAGAAAAGAAGCCTACAATTTTCTTTCACTTGCATTTTTTTCGCTCTCGTTCTTCTTACATCTTGACCTTTTCTTTTGTTTTTCGAATTGTATTTGTAGCTACTGCTGTTTTGCTTGTCTGTCTGTCCCCACTAATGAACTCTCGCTGACCGCGCCCTATGGGGATGATCGAATTGTACAAGCTTTTGTGAAAACTTTTATAAACATTTTGAAAGTCTCCTTTGAGAAGTTTTGGAAACACTAGGATTGGGTCACCCTATTTTATCTCCACGATCCTCACTCGACCGAGTTTCTCATCTTTTGTGATCCTTCGAGATCACCTCCCTTCGTTGATGTCCCCTAGATCACCAGGTTTTGAAAACACTTTCTTTTTTGGAGGTCCTTTTTTGAAAGCAAAACTAGCACCGCTCTACAACAACCTTTCCAACCGTACATGACCACGGACGGCTATTCGACTAGATTTAAACTATCCAGAGGTTATACACTTTACCCACACCGTCCGGGTACCCTGCCCTGATCTACACAGATTGTGGGTCGAGTACCTGGTCAAAACCGTCAGGATGCCCACTCTGGAATAGGCCCTACCCTATGAGTTGTTCCTCTCAACACCGAGACATCGGGTACCATGCAGACCAACCGGAGCACCACCAACTACTTTAGGAGTGGTGCACTTTCAATGAGAGGCTCATAGTATTGCCCGACCGCTCGCATAGGCAGATCTATTCCCCCTAGGACATTGTAGCCATAGATGCCCTTTTTGTAAGGGAAGCCCGTCATTTGAGGGAGATGATCCCTTATAGTAGCCGCGAGGAAACCGACACCATAGCAGACAACTGTCCAGTCAAGCCCTGTCCTATTCCAGGGTAATGTGGTTGCACTAGTTAATTGTTCTAGCAAGACTGTAAAGAAATGGGTGCGTTTTCATAGACATTTTTCCTTCTTTTCTCCATCAGCATCATTTTGGAAAACAAAACATTTTTTTCAACTTCTCTTGGTAGGTGATACGTCCAATTTGCATCACCATTCTATATCATAATTTGCCTCTATTCATTGATATATGTCTTATTATGACATATTACTTATGTCTTTTCATCTGTTTATGCATGTTGGATGATTCTTGGAGGATGAACTGCCGGAGTCTAGATTCTGATGGAAAAACAGGTATTTTGATGCAATTTCGCGAAGATCAGAAAAATACCAGAAAAATATGGGAAAATTATATTTTTCCAGAAGACAGAGGAAGCCAGAAGGGGAGGCGAAGAAGGTCCACAGGGGGGCCACACCCCCTAGGTGCGGGTCCCGCCTGGGCCGCGTCTAGGGCAGGTGTGGCCCACCTGCTCGGCTCTCGACTCCGCCCTCTCGCCTATATCTTCCCTACGGAACCCTAACACTAGGGGAGCGACCAAAGATAGATTTCTGCCACCTCTGCGGGGCGGAAAACACCAAGAGAGAAAGATCTCTCTGGCAGACAGATTTTTACCGGGGGAATTCCTTCCCGGAGAGGCGAGATCATCACCATCAACACCATCGTCAAGCTAGGCTTCATCGGGATCATCATAATCATCCACACCATCATCTCCACCAGCACCATCATCATTACTCCATCCCGCTATAACAATTGTGTTGGATATTGCTTTAGTTCTTAGGAGAAACTTTCCCGGTGTTGATTACTATTGTAGTTGATTCTTGTGAGTGGAACCATTGGATTATTTTTTATGTTCTAATTGTTATCCATTACCATATCATCTTTGATCTTGATCCATATGATGTCTCGTGAGTAGTTCGTTTAGTTCTTGAGGACATGGGATAAGTCATGTTGTTAGTAGTGGATTTGTGTTGATTTATTATTCAATGGTTTAGTATTTAAGTTGTGGTGCTATTCTTCTAGTAGTGTCATGTGAACGTCGACTACATGATACTTCACCATTTATGGGCCTAGGGAAATGCATTATGTATTTGGCTACTAATTGTGGGGTTGCCGGAGTGACAGAAACTTGAACCCCCGTTAGGACACCTTTGCACAAGGGAGCGTAAGTTCTCAGAGTTTAAGGCTATGGTTAGATTTATATCTTAATTACTTTCCTATAGTTGCGGATGCTTGCAGGGGGTTTAATCACAAGTATGTATTAGTCCAAGTAAGGTTGATATGTTAGCATAGGTTCACCCACATAACACTTACAACACCAAAGAAGAGCACTCAGCTATTTGAAGCGAAAGCACTTGACATAATTCCCATGTGTCCTCGAGAACGTTTGGTCCTTATAAGTATTTTCACCAGCTTGTCCTTTGCTAAGAAAGGATTGGGCCACTTGCTTGTTGTCTTAGTTACTTGTTTTTTGTTTTGTTGCTTTACCAGAAAACCACTAAAAATCCGTTTGATAAGTATTTACACAGAGTTCCTGCTCCATACCACTAGTCAACACCTTCTGATCCTTGTTGGGACCGATACTCCTATTCATCGAAAGTACTGCGATACACCCACTATACTTGTGCGTAATCAGTAGGTCAAGCCTCACCAAAGTTTTATCATAAAACATTTTGAAAGATTTTCCGGAGTCTTTCTATCCTAAGGTTTTTCTTTGGCTGAAACGGGGTTTTCAAGGAATGGTGGTATTATACACCACATACCTTAATAGTTTGGAAGGTATGAGTTTTAATGAAGGTACGATTTCTTGGTATTTCTACCAAGAATAGAATTTAAAAGCTTTATAAAAGTTTTGGAGAAATCTAGGGGTAGGAGTAGTTGAATGTTCTATCTTAAAAACATAGGGAGATTATATCTTATAGATATCCATAATTTTGTTAATAGAAGCTAGTAAAACATTAGTTGTGTCAGAGTCATCTTGGATCATGTTTTGAAATGCCAGAATATTTGAGAATATGTAAAACAAGCCAAGATGGTTTTGTTAAATAGATTTTGTAAACTGACGGTGAGGTAAGGACTATATCTTCTACTACACAATTAGATGCATAAGAACAAATAAACAAGCAAGCAAAATTGCGTCATTATATAAGAAAAAGGTTTTATTCCCCTGATTTTTGCATTCTGGATAGCGGTTGCTGAAATTGGGATGTTACAAATACCTTCTCTCAGAGGTGTCTTTAGCTTCGATTAAGAGGGATGAGAGGAAGAAATAATGACAACGAGAAATGGCGTTGATTCTAGAAGAGGAGTCCACTCCAGTAAGGGATTAATGTGTACTTTTTCCTGTTGTAGGTCGGATGCGTCGACGGGCGGCGAGGCCAGTGCTCCTTTCGACGAATTTCCTCTTAGAGGAATTCAACATGTCCAAGTGGATCACCATCCAAAGGAAGAAGAGGGTCCGGATATCATCCTAGAGGCCTGGTCGACGTTCGGCACCGTCGTTGTGGAGGTCCTCGTCATCTTCTTCGCCAATGGCTACAACCAAATCTTCAGTAATTTCAAATTTGGGTCATGAATCTTTTTCGATTAAAAAAATCTGTTGGTCAAAAACTCGAAATGGGCCAAACACCAAATCATTATGTCAATTTTGCGATCCAAAAAAAGGTCAGATGGGCCTGGGATCCAACACGGCCATGAGAGCCTCGTCTCAGTTTACTACTAGAGGGTGTTGTGCACCACTAGGGTTTTCCAAACGCAAAAACTTCACGCCGGCACATGTTGTGTCCTGCATAGATCTTGGCTGCTGGAGCGTTGTTGCTGCCGCGATGGCCAACCGAGGCGGAGTTCAGTTCCCCAATCATGGATGGGGACAAGGTGTTGGTGGTGGTCGAGGCAATGGAGGCTTCCATGGCGGCTGTGGGAACATTTTCCATGGCAGCTCGAGTGGGAATACTGGTCAAGACGATAATAACAATGAGGGGGGGGGTCAGCAAGGAAATCGTAAATGGAGTTTTCCGAGATGGTCAAGGGAATCAATGCGGAGGAAGAGGTGGTGACAACTACTACCGTGGCAATGGTCGACGGTCTAATACATGGAATCTGGGCGTTGTCTATCGATCTAACCACGGTGGCACTCCTGCAAACATAGGAAGTCATTCATTTGGTGGCAATACCAGTGTTGTCGTGTTGATTGATGTCTGATGACCCACAAGTATAGGAGGTGTATCGTAGTACTTTCGATAAATAGGAGTGTCGATCCCAACGAGGAGCAGAAGGTGCTGAACAGTGGTGTGGAGCAGGAAATCCCTGTGAATACTTAGCAAACAGATTATTATTGGTTTTCTGACAAGGCAACAAAACAAAGATCAAGTAACAAAGACAGTAAACAAACGGAGCAAGTGGCCCAATCCTTTCTTAACAAAGGACAAGCCGATGGAAATACTTATAAGGACCAAACGTTCTCGAGGACACATGGGAATTCTGTCAAGTGCTTTCGCTTCAAATAGCTGAGTACTCTTCTTTGGTGTTTGTAAGTGTTGTGTGGGTGAACCTGTGCTAACATACCGCCCTTCCTAGGATTAATACATACTTGTGATTAAACCCCCTACAAATATCCGTAACTACAGGAAAGTAATTAAGATATAAATCTAACCACAGCCTTAAACTCTGAGATCCTACACTCCCTTGTGCAAAGGTGTCCTAACAGGGGTTCAGGTTTCTATCACTCCGGCAACCCCGCAATTAGTAGCCAAATACACAATGCACCCCCCTAGGCCCATAAATGGTAAAGTGTCATGTAGTCGACGTTCACATGCCAACACTAGAAGAATAGCACCACAACTGAAATACCAAACCATTGAATAATAACTCATCACAGATTCACTACTAACAACATGACTTCTCCCATGTCCTCAAGAACAAAACGAACTACTCACAAGACATCATATGGATCAAGATCAAAGATGATATGGTAATGGATAAAAATCTGAACATAAACAATAATCCAATGGTTCCACTCACAAGCATCAACTACAATAGTAATTAACACCGGGAAGGTTTCCCCTAATGAACTAAGCAATATCCAACAAAATTGTTATAGCGAGACGGAGTGATGATGATGGTGCTGGTGGAGATGATGGTGTGTATGATGATGATGATCCCGATGAAGCCTAGCTCGATGATGGTGTTGATGGCGACGGTCTCCCCTCTCCGGGAAGGAATTCCCCCGGCAGAAATCTGTCTGCCAGAGAGATCTTTCTCTCTCGGTGTTTTCCGCCCCCAGAGGCGGCGGAAATCTATATGTGGTCGCTCCCTCAGGCTTAGGGTTCCGTAGGGAAGATATAGGTGAAGGGGAAGAGTCGGAGGCCGAGCAGGTGGGCCACATAAGCCCTAGGCATGGCCTTAGGTGGGCCCGCGCCTAGGGGGTGTGGGACCCCTGCGCCACCCTTCGCTCCTCCTTCTGGCTTCCTTCGTCCTCTGGTAAAATAATATGTTTCCATATTTTTCTAGTATTTTTCTGATCTTCGCGAAATTGCACCGAAACGCCTTATTTTCCATTAGAATCCAGACTCCGGCAGTCCATCCTCCAAGAATCATCCAACATGCATAAACAGATGAAAAGCCATAAGTAATACCCCATAATAAGACAAGTATCAATGAATAGAGGTAAATTATGATATAGAATGGTGATGCAAATTGGGCGTATCAACTCCCCCAAGCTTAGACTTCGCTTGTCCCCAAGAGAAATCTGAGCTCAGTAAACATGTCCACATGTTTATGGAGTGAAGTGTCGATAAAATGATACGAACAAGAAGCATCACACTTACCATTGCACAACTCATAGAAGAAAGCAACTCACCATTATATAACTTAGCTTGCAACCAAGTACAACAGTCACAATAGAGATGCATAAAGATAAATCATAATTGGAATTGGCAAACTTGTTCTTGGTCAGAGAACAAAGGGCAAACAGTTTCACAAAAAGCTTTTTGTAGAAGTTTCAAAACAGGAGCACGCTTTGCTCAAAAAGGTTTTTCATAAGTGAAGGATTTCAAAGTAATACTCAATAGATAAGAGTTTTGTGCAAACAAGGAAGATAAAGAACATGATTGAATAAATCACCATATGAATGCTTGAAACACAATGACTCAAATGCTTGCTGGAGATAGAGAGGAAGTAGGTTTACTGACTCAACTTGGAAGTGGGAGAAAGGACCCTTCATAGAGGGAAGCAGGGATTACAAGTCATAAAGAGCTTCCAAAAGATTATGGTACTTACTAGCTTTGAGCCCTCATTGCCCCTATCATAAGCATCTTGAGATGATTAATATTAAAGTGAACAAAGATGGAGTATATGCTTGACGAAATATAAGTTGGCAATCTCATGTCCCTTGAATATGAGGGCCACTCCTCATGCTACATCAACTTTGGGCCCAGGCAAGTTATTTTCATTGTAAGTACTTGCATATCATTGAGAACCGCCAACGGGGTACCCCCTTGCACATGGTACAGGAGATTTCCCATAGCGAAAATGACAAGGTAAGCAGACAATGAGCATCTCAGCAATCTTTTTATTTACTATGTGTATAGTTTTTTATTGAGGATGCTTCACAGAATATTCACTATGGTGGTGCTGCAAGTTTCCACCATGATTAGGCATGCCTTAGGCTAGCGGCCTAGGCGTTTCTCTAACACAAAGTACAAACTCCATGGACTCACAAGTTCCCCTTTTATTTCACACCGTTGACATCCATAGACAAAAGAGCACGATATCATCAATGTACAAAGTACAAGTGCTATGTTGAAAACGTTACCCGTGACAGCACGGTTCTGCTAATTCCAATGTATAGATGCAAGCATATACAACTTTGATGTCCACAATGGTTCAAGTCTATTAGGGGCAAGAAAATAAAGTATGCCATCAAGTTCGTGAGAGCTTTACTAACTAGTTTTCACATAACAAAATACTTTTTAATTCGGAAGGTAGATGAAGCTTGAGAATTTGCTTGGAATATCAAAAGCTACTAGGTATATATGGTGGACACAAGTGGCAAAAGTTTTTGGTTCAAAGGGGTTTCGAAACATGAGAAGTATGCCTTCTCAAAATAGGTTTTTGGCTAGCAAGGCTTGAAGGGAATATGCCCGAGAGGCAATAATAAAGTGGTTATTATCGTATTCCTTGTTTATGATAAATATTTATTTTGCATGCTATAATTGTATTAATACGGAAATGTTAATACATGTGTGTTTAATAAACAAAAAGGAAGTTCCTAGTTATGCCTCTCTTATAAACTATCTCATTGATTAACAAGATGATCAAAGTTTCCTGATCATGGACATTGGATGTCGTTAATAACGAGGTCACAACATTAGTGTAATGATGTGATGAACATTCATCCAAAGTATAGCATTACGATCAAAGTCATTGAGTTTATATTTCTATAACAACTTACGAAGTGATCCTAATCCTTAGACCATGAGATCATGTCAATCACTAACACCGGAAGAGTTTTTCGATGACATCAAACGTCACACCATAACTAGGTGATTATAAATATGGCTTCAGAACTACTAAAGTGTTATGTTGAGGTTCATGGATCGAGAGTGGAATTTGTTCATCCCGATGACGGATAGATATGCTCTGGGCCCTCTCGGTGATATCACATTGATTAGCTTGCAAGCAAGTGATTTGATCACTAGAATGTTATATCACGGGAACGAGAAAAGAGTGCATATCGGTGACGAGATAAAACTAGGTATGTAGATACCGATGATCGAATCTCGGACATATAATATATCGTGAAACAAAGGGATTAAGATACTAGCGTAAAAGGTTCACACGATCACAGAAGTCATCGTTGAATGTGTGGGAGTCAGTACGGATCTCCAGGTCCCCCTGCTAATTATTGATCGGAGAGGGGTCTCGATCATGTCTGCATTATTCGCGAACCGTAGGGTGACACACTTAAGGGATACCGACACCATTCAGAGCAAATGATATGTCAGAAAAATAAAAGGAAAGCACAGGAATTTATTTCACTAGACACCGGAACTGTTTCGGTTGAAATTGCTGAAACTGGTTCTGCATTTGAAATTGAATACTAGCAAGGGGTTTTATGTGAATGTTTGTTAATTAAATAATTAACAAAATTTTGAATAAATAAATAAAATAGTTTTATTTAAATGAGAGCTTGCACTAAATTTGGTGGAAATTTAATGCATGTGAGTGGATTTTTGAGTGGAGGCTCTTTTATGGGAGTGGAGGCTTTTAATTTTGAGTGGGAGCTCCACCCACATGAATGTGGAAGAGGTGGGGGCAGCCACCATGTCTAGTGCCATGCCCCTTGGGGTGCCCCCCTCTCCCTATAAAAGCCCCCCAATCTTCCTCTCAAGATACACCTCCTCGCGAAGGATCTCTCTCCCCCCCTTTAGAATTTCCCCATGGTCTCGGATCAGCGAGATACATGTTCCCGGTGGTTTTTTCTGGAAGGATTTGTTGCTTCCGCTGCTTCGCTGGAGCGAGGGCGTGGAGGTTGTCGGGGTACCCGTACGTGTGTGCGATCACGGATGCACCACTGCTTTGCGGTGCTGGACTTGATGGTGTTGGACCGTCTCGACCAGATGGACTTCATCACGATCTTGAGATCGGCAAGCGTTCGTCTACATCATCCACGAGTATAACCTCATTAACGCTATTCGGTCTTCGATGTTATGTATTCTATGGATGAATATCCACCTGTTGCTTGTATCTAGTAGATAGATCTTGGTACTTAGATGTTCCCATCGTAGGAAATTATTTGTTTTCTATGCTGCGAACCGTACAGTGGTATCAGAACCAGATCTATGCGTACATGCATTGCACGGGTAGTACACATATGAGTATGTGGGCGATGATGATCATTTTATTGCTTCTTAGTTGTACTTTGGATATTGGTGGCATAGTGGGATGAAGCGGCCCAGACAAACTTTACATGTCCTCGCACATGAGACCTATTCCACGCTTGACATGCAACTAGTTTTGCATAAATGGATAGCGGGTATCTGTCTCTCCTACTATAGTCAATATCTAATATGCAATGAGTTGTCAACAATTTGGTTATCCTCGTTGTGGTTCATGTTCATAGGTATGAACAATTCTATCTTCGAAAGCCCTAAGCCACGTAAAACTTGCAATGGATAAATTAGAGGCGTCTAGTTTAGATTGTTGCTAGGCTAGTGTTATGATATGGTGATGTTGTAAGTAGAAGTATGAGATGATACTCTTACAACACACATAACGTGTAAGTTCCATAGACCTTGGCCTTACACATAGAGGTATGATAGTGATCATACCACGGTGCACATGATGGAGATCATATGCGGGAACCATATCATGTCACTTATTAACATGTGATGTTTATTGCATCTTATATTGCTTGTTTGGCGTTTTATTAGCATAATAAGATGATCCCTCATTTAGATATCAATATAAAAATGTGTTCTTCCTTAAGTATGCACCGAAAATGTTTCGTCACTTCAAGACATCACGTGATGATCGGGTGTATTTGAATCCACGAGCATATCCGGGTGTAAGACAGTTACACACGCGAATACTAAGGTTCTTACTTGGCGAGCCTAGCATGTACAGACATGGCCTCGGAACACAGACCGAAAGGTTAAGCATGAGTCATATGTTTTGATATGATGACTATATGGATGCTCGCCTTTGAAGCTACACCGACTCACGTGATGATCGGACTTGGGGTAGTGGATTTGGTTCATGTAATCACCAAAAAGACACGAGGGATGTCGTTTTTGAGTGGGAGTTCATTTCTAATTTGGATTAGTAGAACTCAATTTATCATAAACTAAATCAATGTGAATTTGCATAATTTGTTGTAGTCATTGGCATTCGTTTACCACCTTATGCTTAGTTGTAATTGAGATAATAAAACTATAGAATTCTGGATATATACTTTACGAACTGGTATCATATTGTATTGAGTGTCAATCTAAAGTTTAAAGTCCTATTGCAAACTTTCAGCAAACTCTGTTTACTCCGTGAAATTTGATAATTAGTATTAAATTGAGAGTAACAATTCCAGTATTAGTATCTTAAGTATCATGTTTGCCTCCATGATTCTTGATTGTTTTAATATCAAGTTTATCTAGGAGCTGAAAGAATTGTTTCAGAAACCATCATGTGTGGCAGATATAACGATATCTGAAACAATGTTTTGGTTGCAATATGATATAGTATAATATATGTTCTCATATTGGATGAGAATTTGCGAAGGTTGGAGATGCTAGACATCCTAATCATCCAAAAGGGTTTTGGAAAGTAACGTTATACTCATGATTCCTCTTTATAAGCTACATTAGCTTGATCATGAAAGTCATCATGATAAGGATGAATAGAAGATGTATGTAAAGTGTTTACTACACTAAAAGATTACTAAAGAATGTATTTTGAAAGAATGCCGATCATTTTGATGATGGTGATCTATTTCAAAGTGCAGGTCCAAAGGTATTATTATTTGAATATACATGCTTTGGACTATGTGTCATGTATATGACGCCACTGTTGATGTTGATAGATTCTTTTAAAAAGTAAAAGAAAATGCTGAAAGAGAATCTATAAAATATATTTGGCAGAAAGGAAAAGATTGGAAATATCCAATTTAGGTATATGGATGATATACATGTTATGGTTGTATTCTTTGCTTGTTAAACAATGTGGTTCTTGGGTATTGGATACCGAATTGGTAGGTATGAAATTTCATACAGAATGACGCAATTCATGAACCACAATGGCCTAAGTAACTAGCAAGAGAATATGTGATGATGTTCATCGAAAACAAACAAACCATTGTTTGTATTTCTCGTTGACATCAAATCTAGACTTCAAGATTTGTTTTAATAATAGTTATTCAAATCAGGTATTATGAGAACAAAGGTTATTCAAATAATTACCATATTCCATATAAGATGGATGATTTACAAATCTAGTTGGAGAAATCACATCCATAAAACCTAATTCTAAAATGTCGCTAGACAAATGATTGAAAGATCACTTATGAAGTGACACCACCGTTTAAATTATATTGGAAAGAAAACATGAAGAATCTCCATTTTCATGGATTTTTGGAGTCTTTGATTTGATCAAGTGACGCTTGTGAGACTTTCCTCGGGATAATTGAAACTTTGTTCAAAGGCCAAAGAAGAACGAACGACTAAATTATTGGAATTTATACATATCGATGTATGTAGTCCATTATGTATAGTCGTAAGCGATGGATTTCAACTTCATATGCTTTCTCCGGAAATTTTGAGTGAATATTCACTTAATGAGAAAGAATTATGAAATATTTGAAAAAATTTCAAATACTTTCAAGATGAAGTGAAAAATCATTGTAACAAGAAAATAAAATGGTTTATGATTTTATCATAAGGGATTTATTTGAGTTACAGTGTAACAAGAAAAATAAATTAATTGTGATTTATCATAAAGGGATTTATTTGAGTTGCAAGTTTAGCAAAACACCTAGATTTGCATCTCTTGAAACACCATAAGAGTATGGAGTGTTTGAGATTTGTAATGAAACCTTGTTTGACATGGTTGGATCAAAGGTGTTATTTATAAAACTGCCATTATGTTTTAAAATATTAAAGCTTTAGAGACTACCGCTTTTACACCGAAAAGAGCTCCATCTTGATCTGTTGAAATGACACCATATGAGTTATGGTGTTGGGTAAAACCCAAGTTGTCATTTCTTAAATTTTGGTATGCTAAACATAATTAAGATGTTTACGACCGAAGTCGGATGAGCCAGTCTTTGTAGGTTATTTCGAATAACAATTGGTTATTCCTCCATAACACCAAGGACAAAAGGGTTTGTCGCTTGAAATGTGAAGTTTCTTGAAAAAGGAATTTTTCACAAAAGTTAAGTGGGAGGACAATAGAACTTTGATAAGGTTAACAAACCTTAGCTAAATGTGCTAAGTTGCGCAGCACCGGAAATGGTTCCCGAGGCTGCCATAATGCTCATAGCTTATGTGCCTCAAAGGTTGTGGTCACGGAGATCTAAGTTCTTATTGAACCAAATCGGTCGGATAAACAAATCAAATGCTGAGATTTGAGAGTAAATCATTATTGTTTGACAATGATGAACCGACCACATACAAAGAAGTGATGATGGGCCCTGACTCCGTCAAATGGCTTGAAGCCATAAAATCCGTGATAGTTCCATACACGAGAAATCAAGTTTTGAACTTGGAAGACCCTTCGAAAAGGTGTAAAAACATATCGGTCGTATTTGGATCTATAAAGAAACAGACATGGATGTTTCACATCTATGAAATAGTAGTCATATCGTAAGTATTTTACGACAAATTTTCAAGGAGTTGACTATGACAAGATTTGATCTTTCATAGCAATATTTAGTCTGGACGGATTAAAGTATTAATCACTGCATATAATTTGGTATATGGTAGATGAATAAACAAAACAAAATTCTTCTAAAAGAATGGTTACCTAGGATGTGTGCATGACACGATCCAAAGGGTTTTGTTAATTCAAAGGATGCTAAAAAGGGCATGCAAACTTCAATGGTTGAAGTAAGGATCGCGGAGTTGGAATCTTCACTGTGATGAAAAGGAGTTTTCATCAGGAGACGATGAAGATGCTTGCATTTGCAATAAGTGGGAGCACCAAGACATATTTCTAATACATTATGTGGAGGACATCTTGTTGATTAGAAATGATGTAATTTTTATTGACAAAGGTTAAGAATTTCATTTCGATGAAAGACTTAGGCAAAACTCGAATATTTAGCATAAATGTCTATAGTGGATAGACTGTGACGCTAATATGGTTGTGCCAAACGTACATATATGAGATATTGAAGGAGTTCAATATAGAAACGACAAGAAAAGGTTCTTGTCACATGGAAAGGAACTGAATCAAGATTCAAGTGTATCGACACTTGATAAGTGAAATAATATTCAAGTGTTTTGACACTTGATGAGTGAAATCACGAGAATGTTTTGATCAATTATACCATGATATGTACACATCCAGATATGTCCTATGCTCTAAGTGTTATGAGCATATACCAGAATGAATCATAAAATGATCATTGGACGATAGTAAGGATATTCTTATGATCTTTTGGAAGAACTAAGAATATATTTGTGTAGAGGTGACAAACAATTACAAATAGTTCATTGTAAAGCGTTACATTGATACTAGTTTTGTCACAAGATACAAATTAAGTTTATCTCAATTTAAACTATGGATGGCACAATGAAATGAAAAGAAAATTTCCATGATGGATTTGGATGAATTCCATAGTTAAGACATTGTGATGGATACTACAACAAAAGGCTAAGTATATGACTGCTATAGTAGCAGCAAAGGAGGGAATTTGTGTCAAGTAGTTTGTTATCAAACTAAGGTGTGGTTCGCAACGGGCTAACACTAAAGATATATTGTACGATATAGTATCGACATGATTTAACCCCAAGGAACTAAAGGTCTCACCAAAAGACCAAATTTATACAATGCCATCTCATTAGAGAATGAGTGATGCATGGAGATGCAAAGACATCCAAATACACACGGACCTAAAAGCGTCAGATCCGTAGATTATGTTAACTACTTGCAATTGCGTGTATGGAACACCAGAAAGCCATAGGTGTTCAATTCGCAAAGTTTTCAAACTAGATTATTGTCTCTAGTGCAAGTGGGAGACTGAAGGGAATATGCCCGAGAGGCAATAATAAAGTGGTTATTATCATATTCCTTGTTTATGATAAATGTTTATTTTGCATGATATAATTGTATTAATACGGAAACGTTAATACATGTGTGTTTAATAAACAAAAAGGAAGTTCCTAGTTATGCCTCTCTTATAAACTAGCTCGTTGATTAACAGGATGATCAGAGTTTCCTGATCATGGACATTGGATGTTATTAATAACGAGGTCACAACATTAGAGTAATGATGTGATGAACATTCATCCAAAGTATAGCATTATGATCAAAGTCATTGAGTTTATATTTCTATAACAACTTACGAAGTGATCCTAATACTTAGACCATGAGATCATGTTAATCACTAACACCGGAAGAGTTTCTCGATGACGTCAAACGTCACACCGTAACTGGGTGATTATAAAGATGGCTTCAGAACTACTAAAGTGTTATGTTGAGGTTCATGGATCGAGAGTGGAATTTGTTCATCCCGATGACAGATAGATATGCTCTGGGCCCTCTCGGTGATATCACATTGATTAGCTTGAAAGCAAGTGATTTGATCACTAGAATGTTATATCACGGGAATGAGAAAAGAGTGCATGTCGGTAACGAGATCAAACTAGGTATGGAGATACCGATGAACGAATCTCGGACATGTAATATATCGTGAAACAAAGGGATTAAGATACTAGCGTAAAAGGTTCACACGATCACAGAAGTCATCTTTGAATGTGTGGGAGTCAGTACGGATCTCCAGGTCCCGCTGCTGATTATTGATCGGAGAGGGGTCTCGATCATATCTGCATTATTTGCGAATCGTAGGGTGACACACTTAAGGGATACCGACACCATTCGGAGCAAATGATATGTCAGAAAAAGAAAAGGAAAGAACAGGAATTTATTTCACTAGAAACCGAATCAATTTTCGGTTGAAATTGCTGGCTGTTACGCATGTGAAATTGAATACTAGCAAGGGGTTTTATGTGAATGTTTGTTAATTAAATAATTAACAAAATTCTGAATAAATAAATAAAAGAGTTTTATTTAAATGAGAGCTTGCATTAAATTTGGTGGAAATTTAATGCATGTGAGTGGATTTTTGAGTGGAGGCTCTTTATGGGAGTGGAGGCTTTTCATTTTGAGTGGGAGATCCACCCACATGAATGTGGAAGAGGTGGGGGCAGACACCATGGCTGGTACCATGCCCCTTGGGGTGCCCCCCTCTCCCTATAAAAGGCCCCCTCTCTTCCTCTCAAGATACACCTCCTCGCGAAGGATCTCTCTCCCCCCTTTAGAATTTCCCCATGGTCTCGGATCAGCGAGATACATGTTCCCGGTGGTTTTTTCTGGAAGGATTTGTTGCTTCTGCTACTTCGCTGGAGTGAGGGCGCGAAGATAATCAACTAAAGGAGAGATACTTCCACATGGAAACCAAACTATAAGGTAACTTCTCTACCACAGATAGAATCCACTAAAAGGTAAAAGATAAAAGATAATGGTGGTGATACCGCGGAACTCCCCCAAGCTTGGAACAAGCCAAGGGGATGCCAAACCTGATGACGAATTACTCCTTTGGTGGTGGTGGTGTTCTCTTGATAAGCTCTTCAATAAGTTTCTTCAAGTCCTCCATATCAAGGGTCAGAGTACGAATTAACTCCGAATTATGCTCAATGCAGCCCATGATCAACTCGGACCGAGGATCCCAGTCCTTGTTATTCTTTCTCCCTTCTTCCAAATTAGAGCATTTCTTCCCTGCACGGTTAGAACAAGGAGTACTAGTAGGAAGTGTGCGTGGAGCGAGGATATGGCGCGGAGTTCTCCCTCATGTGGACATCCGTGCTGTCCTCTTAAGCTTGGTAGGTCGTGCCACCAAACCAATTTTTTTGCGATGGTAGCGCGAGTGTACGGTTGCTTGTCCTCTTCCATGTCACCTTCATACCCTACTGAAGTCTCCTCCTCCTTGGGGACTTTAGGTTCTTCTTCCTTGGGCTTCTTTCCTTTGTCGTTGGCAGAGGCCATGGTGCTCTAAACTTGAGAAGATTTCCTAACAGAAACAGATCGAAACGAAAACACGACGAGAACACGATGCACGAACCTCGGGGGATTCGGGGGGGTTATATATCATGAAGTTTCAATGCATAAGGAAGGTTTTGACATGGAAACGAGGCGGAGACGGAGTTCGAGGGGGGAACACCCCCCTCATGCGCGGCCAGGATGGGCCCGCGCCTGGGGTGGGTGTGTCCACCCCGGGCTCCGTTCCTCTTCAGTTTCGTCTTGTAACTTCTCTTATGTATTAAAAACATCAAAAATATAAAAAGATTGGAGTTTCACGAACCTTCTGTTTTCACCACTTTTACCTATTCAAAGACGAACTCTGTAGATTCCTTTTCTCCTTCTCCTGATAATTTCCTTCATACAAAACCCTTGAACACACTCAATGACAACATTAGTGTAAGCAAAAACAATAAACCTTTGGTACACACTTCAACTGAAAACCCATCAACACAAAAGCTTCTATAAGAGGCAAATGCAAATGAAGGCAGACATCTGTCAAAACAGATCAGCAGGTAAAGGTTGAATTTTTAGAGAACCTTCTGTTACTCAAATCAAAAAGTGCAGAACTAATGAAAGTTGGGTAACAACTTGGAGAACAAACTCAGAAAATGCAGCTCCATCCGAAGTACTGAGCTCCCTCACGAATTTTTACAATACAGCACAAAAATCTGTCCCAGGACAGCCACTTTTAACAACTCCTCTACTTCACAAAAGTAGTTGAACTTGACACAAAAACCAAAACAAAAAAGGATAAGGAGCGGTTATTACTGATGTAATAACTTCCAAGACTCGACAAAGCTCTTGGGTTATCTCCCAACAAGTACTTTTCTTTAATGCCTTTAAGTTAGGCTTGAAACTTTCAAGGATGCTCACATAGGATATATATATTTGAAGTGAAACAGAGCATCAAGAAGCAAATAACCAACACACTTTAGTATAACCCACTTCCTATGCATGGGGGTATCATGAGAAAACGAATTGTTGAAACAAAAATCCACAATCATAGGAAGACAAAACAGATGCAACTTTAAAGCTTTCAACATAAAACGGGGAAACTTAACATTATTGAGATGCATAAAACCATGTTTCCCTCTCTCATAATAACTTTCAGTAGCACTTTGAATAAAGTTGACAATATAACTATCACTGAAAACAAATTTATAATCGGAATAAGCATACTTACAGTCATCAAAAAGAGGTCCAAGGTCATAGACTGGATCAATAGAAGCAAGTTGTTCCATCCTGAAATCTTTATTAGGCAAGCTATTTTCACAAGGATTTTTAGCAAATTTGGAAAAGTTAAACTCATAAGAATCTCCATCAAACTTAGTTAAAAACTTTTTCCTTCTTATAATCAATAATAGCTCCACAAGTGTTCAAGAAAGGTCTACCAAAAATGATAGGACAAGTTTTGCTAGCTGCTGAGTTAAGCACTAGAAAATCAGCAGTATACTTAATCTTACCGCAGAGAACCTCCACATCTCTTACAATGCCAATGGGGCAAATGGTTTCCTTATTAGCAAGGTGGATAACCACATCAATGTCCTCAAGCTCACAAGGACCAATCTCATGCATAATTTCCCTGTAAATCTCATAAGGAATAGCACTAGAACTAGCACCAATATCACATAAACCATAATAGCAATGATCACAAATTTTAATAGAAAGCACAAGAACACTAGCTTTTCTAGCCTTACTAGGATGAGAGATAATATTAGAAGTGTCTTCACAGAATACAATATGCTCATCCTCTATATTTCTAGTGACAATGTATTTCACAATAGCTACCACAGGTTCATCACTCAATTGCTTACCAGGCTCCACATTTTTCTTTGTACCTTTGTTATTTGCACTAATAATTATAGAATACTCCTTTACCTTAGATGGGAAAGGCATTTTCTCAACATGAGGCTCGGGCACAATATGATTAGTAGTACAAACTTGAGTACTTCTAACAGGAACATGATTAACAACATCTTTATAAGTAGCATGGTACTTATTCCACTTCTTCTTTGGAATTTCTATGTAAGAGGCAAAGGCTTTAAAACAGTTGGAAATACTTTGGGAATCAAGACCAAACTCATTGCTAATATCACGGAAGTCATCAGTTCCCATAAAAGATTTAATGCATTCATAATCATAGTTTATACCTGACTTTCTTCCTTTATCATTCTCCCAAGCTTCAGTGTTATCTTGAATACGGTCTAAGAGATCACATTTAGCTTCTTCCTTCATACGTGTGAATGATCCAGCACAAGAAGCATCTAGTAAAACTTTATCATGAAGAGAAAGCCTAGCATAAAAGTTATTGAGAATAATATTGTTAGGGAGTTCATAAATAGGATATTTAAGCATTACTAACTTCAATATCCCCCAAGCTTGAGCTATACTTTCTCCATCAAGAGTCCAAAAGTTATATATAAGATTTCTATCTTTATGAATTTCACTAGGAGGATAAAATGTAGAGTAAAAGAGAGATGCCATCTCCTCTCATTCCATGAATTGTCCATTCTTCAACAGCTTATACCATTCTTCAGCTCTCCCTTTCAAGGATATGGAGAGTAACTTCTTCTTCACCTGTTCAGTTGTGATACCTGCACAATTAAACAACCCGCATAATTCATGGATAAAAAGAAAGTGATCCCGGGATGGACAGTTCCATCTCCCAAATAATAATTATCCATAACACGATCAACAATACTTGTAGGTATCTTAAAAGGATCTATCTCAACAGGTGGTGGTTCATCTACTACCCTAGCAGTGGTAGTAGTTTTCCCAAATAGAAAACCAAGTGGGTTATCCATATTGGAAACAAAGTAACAAGCAGTAACAGAAGCAATACTCACAGTAAAAGTTTCCCTTACTAGTTCCACTCTTCAATAGCGCTTCACTCCCCGGCAACGGCGCCATAAAATAGTCTTGATGACCCACAAGTATTGGGGGTGTATCGTAGTACTTTCGATAAATAGGAGTGTCGATCCCAATGAGGAGCAGAAGGTGCTGAACAGTGGTGTGGAGCAGGAAATCCCTGTGAATACTTAGCAAACGGATTTTTAGTGGTTTTATGACAAGGAAACAAAACAAAGATCAAGTAACAAAGACAGTAAACAAACAGAGCAAGTGGCCCAATCCTTTCTTAGCAAAGGACAAGCCGGTGGAAATACTTATAAGGACCAAACGTTCTTGAGGACACATGGGAATTCTGTCAAGTGCTTTCGCTTCAAATAGCTGAGTACTCTTCTTTGGTGTTTGTAAGTGTTGTGTGGGTGGACCTGTGCTAACTTACCGCCCTTCCTAGGACTAATACATATTTATGATTAAACCCCCTGCAAACATCCGTAACTACAGGAAAGTAATTAAGATATAAATCTAACCACAACCTTAAACTCTGAGATCTTACACTCCCTTGTGCAAAGGTGTCCTAACGGGGTTCCAGGTTTCTGTCACTCCGGCAACCCCGCAATTAGTAGCCAAATACACAATGCATCCCCCTAGGCCCATAAATGGTGAAGTGTCATGTAGTCGACGTTCACATGACACCACTACAAGAATAGCACCACAACTTAAATACTAAACCATTGAATAATAACTCATCACAGATTCACTACTAACAACATGACTTCTCCCATGTCCTCAAGAACACAAGGAACTACTCATAAGACATCATATGGATCAAGATCAAAGATGATATGGTAATGGATAACAATCTGAACATAAACAATAATCCAATGGTTCTACTCACAAACATCAACTACAATAGTAATTAACACCGGGAAGGTTTCCCCTAATGAACTAAGCAATATCCAACATAATTGTTACAGCGAGACGGAGTGGTGATGATGGTGCTGGTGGAGATGATGGTGTGGATGATGATGATGATGATCCCGATGAAGCCTAACTCGATGATGGTGTTGATGGCGACGGTCTCCCCTCTCCGGGAAGGAATTCCCCCGGCAGAAATCTGTTTGCCAGAGAGATCTTTCTCTCTTGGTGTCCCCTCCCACAGACGGCGGAAATCTATCTGTGGTCGCTCCCTCAGGCTTAGGGTTCCGTAGGGAAGATATAGGCGAAGGGGGAGAGTCGGAGGCCGGGCAGGTGGGCTACACCTGCCCTAGGCGCGGCCTCAAGTGGGCCCGTAGGGGGTGTGGGACCCCTGCGGCCCCCCTTCGCTCCTCCTTATGGATTCCTTCGTCCTCTGGTAAAATAATATGTTTCCATATTTTTCTGATCTTCGCGAAATTGCACCGAAACGCCTTCTATTCCATCAGAATCCAGACTCCGAGAGTCCATCCTCCAAGAATCATCCAACATGCATAAACAAATGAAAAGCCATAAGTAATACCCCATAATAAAACAAGTATCAATGAATAGAGGTAAATTATGATATAGAATGGTGATGCAAATTGGGCGTATCAATGTCCAGAACCAATTGGTTAAGGAGAAGGCGGTGGCTTTGGCCCATCAACTTGCTAATCTGCCCCCAACAATTATCGGCGATGGTTGCCCAGGCTGCACCCATAAGTTCGTCGCTGCAACAGCTTCTACCTGCAACTGCAACACAGATAGCGTACACTTGAGGAGGTTTTGATGGCAGTGTCTGGTTTGAACCCAATGAGACAAATCCAAAGCCAAGGAGTGGAGAATGCAAATATACAGGTGGCTACTGCTCCGAGGGGAAAGAAAACAATGACAGATTGTTTTCGCTATGGTAAAAGTGGACATTGTCTTAATGATTGTACAACCGAGTTGTGCCTATGTTGTGAGTGTCAAAATCATGAATCAAAGAACTGTCCAATAATATTAGCTCCAAAACCATCAATGACTCTATATGGGGATGCTCGTGATGAACTCATGTTCTAGGAGTTTCTTTGTCAGGTATGGTTCGTCCTAGGCTTGATAATACTAGGATGAGTAGAGTAACTGTTTCAAATGGTCAATTGTCTGTTGCTAAGATTATTGCCCAATTAAAAGTAGATTGTCCCTGATGTGAATATAGAAAGCCAGGAACCGCTAGAGATTGATCTCTCGGGAATTCAATATACATGGGCATATAGAAAAGAGGTTCCAACATATGAAAAGTTGGATCGTATCTTAGTAAGAGTCAAATGGGAACAAAAGTTTCCACTAGTTTTGGTTAGAGCTTTGACCCCATTGTTAATCGATTCAGACCACCACCACATTTGAAACAAGGCAAAATTCTCATTTTAATTCTCATGGTTCAGACATGATGGTTTTTATGAGATGGTTTCTAAGGAATTGTACAATGTACCTAACAAGGACACACCCATTTAGATTTGACATAATAAGACATTTATGGCGTTTCCTTCGTGGCTAGGCAAAAAATTTGAGTGAAAAATACAAGAAAGAAAAGGAACACTTGTTAGATATTATTTAGCAGTTGGATGTTAATGCAGAAACTATTCCTCTAACAACAACTGAAAAACATAAACTTAGAGAGGCGAATGAAAGTGTCTCTAAGCTATGACGTGATGATGAGACTAAGTGGACTCAAAGAGCTAAGATCAAAACTATTCAGGAAGGTGGAAATAACACTAAATATTTTCACATCATTGCCAGTGGAAAACATAGGAAAAAGAAAATATTTCAACTAGAACAAGATGAAGGAACGATTATAGCAGAAGAAAATCTTAAGATCTATATACGGAATATTATAAAAAACTTTTTGGGGAGACGCATCATATGGATTTCTCCATGATGGGGGAACATGTAGAGGATGTCCCACAACTATCTATAGAATAAAATGACCTTCTAATGACAGATTTCACGGAAGAAGAGTTCTTTGAGACAATTTCTCAAATGGAACACAATAAAGCTCCAGGACCTGATCATTTTTCCACGAAGTTTTACCAAAAAATTTGGAATGTTATTAAGGGTGACTAAATGGCTTTTCTTGGTCAGCTGCAAATTTGCCTTTATATAAATTGAATTTTGGGGTTATTATCATGTTACAAAAAAGGAGAATGAAGTTCAAATACAACAATACCGACCTATATGTTTGCTAAATGTTAGCTTCAAAATAGTCACAAAAATTGCAACAAATCGTGTCACTAATTTGGCAAAAAAATTAATCCGGACTACTCAATGCGCTTTCGTACCAGGTAGGTACATACCGGAAGGTGTAGTTGTGTTACATGAAACTATACACGAACTACATAAAAAGAAGCTTGATGGAGTGCTTTTCAAAATTGAATTCGAAAACTCCTACGACAAAGTTGAATAGCCCTTTTTTTACAACAGGCGCTAAGTATTAAAGGTTTTGATCCGGCATGGTGTGAGTGGATTAGAAATTATGTTCAGGGGTAGTGTGGGGGTAAGGGTTAATGATGACATTGGCCATTATATTCCAAACAAAAAAGAGTTGAGACAAGGTGATCCTCTGTCTCCAATGCTTTTAACATAGTTGCGGATATGCTTGTGATTATTATCTCGAGAGCTAAGGAAGATGGCAAAATTGGAGGCCTCATACCTCATTTGGTCGAGGGAGTAGCGTTGATTTTTTAATATGCGGATGATACAAAAAAACAATATTGAAAATAATCTTGAAAAAGCGGTGAACATGAAGCTCATTCTTTGCATGTTTGAGCAGCTCTCTGGGTTGAAAATAAATCTCCACAAAAGCAAAGTTTTCTATTTTGGAAAAGCTAAGAATTTACAACAATAGTATAAGCAGATTTTTGGTTCCGAAGCTGGTTCTTTACCTTCTCGGTATTTGGGGGTACCTATCCATCATATAAAACTATGTAATGCGGAATGGAATCAGGTTAAAAGTAGGTTTATGTCTAAGATAGGTTGTTGACAAGGCAAGCTACTCTTGTACGGGGTTGGTTGGTGCTTATCAACTTAGTTTTGACAAGTTTATCGATGTTCATGCTTTTGTTTTTAGAAATACCAATTGGAGTTTGGAAACACCTTAATTTTTTCCGATTCAGATTTTTTTGGTGAAGTGATGAAATAAATAAAAAGTATAGTTTGACAAAATAGAATATAATCTACCACCCTAAGGACCAAGACGGTTTGGGAATTGAGGTATTTGAGCTAAAAAAAGTGTTTGTTAAGTAAATGGTTTTTCAAACTCCTAAATGAACAAGGCATGTGGCAAGTTCTTATACAAAAAAAAAGATAAACTCTTGCACAAATAGAATCTAAGACTACAGATTCCCAATTCTGACAAGGTCTCATGCGAGTTAAAATGATTTTTTAACTGAGGTTTTTTCAAAATTGGGAGTGGTACTTATGTTAGGTTTTGGGAAGATATATGGTTAGGGGAACATCTTTGGCTAACCGATACCCATATTTATATAATATCGTTTAAAGGAAACATGTCCTGAAAGCAAATACTCTTAATCAATCTCCACTAAATATTGCATTCAGAAGGGGTTTGATGGGTAACAAATGGAATGATTGCTTGGATTTATTTGAGAGGTTAATGGAAGCCAATTTATCCCAAACCCCTTATGTCTTTGTATGGAAAATATCTACCTTAGGAGTATTTACTATAAAATCAATGTATCTTGATCTTATGAATGGACATACTAGATTCTTACAACAATACTTATGGAAGATCAAGATGCCTTTAAAAGTAAAATTTTCATGTTATTCCTTAATGAAAAAGTGCTTTTAACAAAGGATAATCTTGCTAAACGAAATTGGCACGGTAGTTAGAAATGTTGTTTTTTGACTCAATGAAGACAATAGAACATATTTTTCATTCATGTCCTTTTGCTAAACTTATTTGGCACATGATTTTTGTCACATATAACATAAATCCTCCAACAAGTATTACTAATATATTTGGTAATTGGTCGAACGGGTTAGACAATGCAAATGAAGCAATGATTTGTGTGGGGGTTTCATCTTTATGTTGTTCCATTTGGACAAATCAAAATAATATTATCTTTAATAAATAATTGGATACAGGTTATCCGACTCGATGTGCACCGGATGATGGACGGCCAATGGTCAGTTCTGCTCTCGGAGGGTCAGAGGGAGCCCATGGCTTCTGGGTGCAACCGGCTTCTAACAGTTATCCAGGACTTCTATTTTCATGCTAGTGGATGGTGCCATAGAAGTAGACTTTTAGCTGTTTGTTGCTTTTCATTGTTTTTCGATGGTTGATAATTGTTTCAACCTTATCTAATCCGTGATTGAAATAAATTGTTACTATTAAACTTTACAATAAAAACATGTTATGTGCCTCATTTTGACGCAGAGATCTAGGCTAATGTCCTCATTTAAAAAAATTTGAAGCGGGATAGTCGACCCCTTTGATTAAAAAAAGATACTGTACTGGTAAATCAGACGTGTTTCCCGACGCTGTCCACACAATACAGTGTGCACGATCAAAACCATGGGCTGATAGCTTGGGTGATAAATCCGGGCATCTAGCCCGAGACTGAAAACTACAGGCGACGCTTTGACGCTAGCTAATTAAGGTACTGCCACTAGCTCGATCGGTCGTTTTTATCTGGAAGCGGCCACTGGCTAGCACAGTCGACATCACGTTCAGATGCACCTCAACCACGGGCTAGCTAGCCGAGAGAGAGTCCAGAAACTAGAAGCGACGCCGCTTCTCCCTAGGCAAAAGCTAGTTGCCACTCGATGGATCGATCTATCGTCGCGTTATCTTGATTCTCGAAGCAGCTAGCTAGGTAGCTACAGTAGGAGGTACCTTGGTGCAACTTGCTGTTCACGAGGGAGTCCCGATCGAGCTTCCTGTTCATGAACCGCGCGCAACAGCGACACCGGCGGGTGGGATCGACACCTGTACCGTATGTCAACCGGCCCCTGCTATGGTGGTGGCCACCTTCGGGAACGTGACGGACAGCGCTCGTGCCTGCGGACTGCAGATACGTACGGACGACACACCCCCCGGGGCCGTCGTCTTGCGCCGCGTGAAGAAGGTGGCGCCTCGCTGTTGTTCCGGTCCCGAGTACCGACTGGACCATCTGCTGGTGCGAGAGAGGGCCGGGAGAGGGAGGTGTGGCGCCGTGTGGCAGTACGGTGAAACTGTGTTTGCCGGGCCAGCGGCGCACGGGGTTGACCGCGGAACAGTGGAGACTGGCGTCTGGCGAGGCCTCGTCCTCGGCCAGTACTGGCGTGGTACAACGCCACGCATGGCGCTGGCCGCAAAGCGCAAAGGCTCGTCGTCAAGCTAGCGAGCTGTTGCGGCGTCGCACGGAGAGGAAAGCCGGCCGGCCGGGCATGCGACATTGATCTGGCGCCGGGCGCGCGCGGGCGGTACATAAGGTACGTACGTACGTAGCCGGTGAGCAGGGTTTTTTAGCGGAGACATCAATTGCATGATGCTTCGGGACAACCATTAATTTGGCGTCTTGCTGAGCGTTCTTTTCCAGAGGAGGCCATTCTTTACGCGATACCATGGTAGTACGTACGTACCAAACTACCAATATTCACATCATATATAGTTGTGTATACAAAACTCGACCTTTTTTTTTCTTACAGATGAATGCCACCAAGTGTTCGTTCCCTCCCAGAGGATCACTCGATCCGTAGGTGATGATACCGATCGACATTAAGATAGTGGTGTGCGTAGTGATGCGAATACTTTTATTACGACACTGATATGATGTTAACCTAAAGTTATTTTCTATCAACCGATGATTTGAGTGGGCTGTAATAACCATCCCTTCCAGTAGTTGAGGTTACGTAAAAATAATTCTAGTAACCGTAGTAGTTTCCTAAAACCTTCATCTCAATGTTCGTGGTTCTTCGATATTTCTCGAACAATTTCTTTCTTCAGCAAAGTGAGTGGATTTGTGCCGCCCTTTTAGGGCAAAATTAACCTATCACGGTTTTTTCATTGTGCTAATCTTGGGAGTTAGATAGAGCCCACTAAAAAAATAGGCCTAGGTGATTAAACCATGTCCGTTCAAAGCTCAATGCTATAAGGACGCGTTTGGTAATCTGTATCCATATTAGGACTCGCTGGAGCATGTCCACGATTAGCGGTGCCACACTCATATAATCCAAAGTCATATTGTGCAAGTTGTTTGGTAGCCTGCATTAAATTTGGTGCATCGATTGAGCAACTAGGACCATGTTATTTGGTTGCCATGCATTTTTCCCTTATATGGTTCACATACAATACTGATTGTGGTCACCGTGCACTTCCATATGACGAGCTTACACATGAGAAGAATATACAATCTGGAATCACAAAGCATGATTCTCACACAATCCAGAACAACAGAATCACAATCATGATCTCCACAAGCATGAACAACACAAAACATGAACAACACAAGCAAAAGAGGATCACAGTTGACCATGAACAAGTGAACACCCTTAACAAAAATAACACAAGTATGAATTAGTCTAAACAAGCATGATCATCGACAAAAGGGAATCACAATTTAATATACCACTATGGTGCTAACCTACCATCACATCAAAAGTGGGTATCATCGTATCACCACCACCAGTTCACCATCAGCGGTACAACAAGGTGCAACAAAAGAGCCCTAAACAGATGGGTATGCAGGCTACCAAACATGTCCTAAACAAAATGGTAATCCCTATATCCCGCTTAGGATTACACATAAGACATGTATAATGATACGTATGTATTCCGTACTAATTTTGACTGTATTCCTTAATCACTGTGGACAACCAGTTGTGTTTCCGGCCGCCCAACAATACGTAAAATGATACACTCCTTGATCACGAATCACCGTGGACAATCAGTTGTGTTTCCGGCCTCCCCACAATATGTATAATGATAAAAAGCATCCAGAAAATCTCACTAGGAGGTCAACGAACAAAGCCTCTTATCTTGTTATATTTTCTTGCAGTGTCTTTCATTATGTGTTCTGTGTTCTCATCTCTTTATGACCTTCATTTGTTTCAGACAACCCAACAAATGTCCTGCCTGCATACAAGGTACATAATTCAAGTGTTTTGCCCTGCGAAATTGCCACTGAGGTACTGTTCTTCAGCAATCTTAGTCGTGTATGATACTTATTTTGACCTTGGTATATGATACTTATTTTGACCTTGGTATATGATACTTATGAAATTTTGACATATCAAGATGGAGAAAAAAGTTTTGTCATTATGTGCGAGAACTATCCTTGAGATGATTACACCGACTTGCAAATCTTTTTAATAGCTAGCTTGCATGCAACAAGTTCATTTAGTAGTCAGGCTTTAATTTTATTTTAAGATTTACAGGATTTTAAGTTTGATATGAAATAGATGCGAGACAATGTCGAGAGTAAGCCAGGGAAACCATTATGAGTTTCTGATCATCTTAAAAATTGCAGATGTTTTACCTCAAGTATTTGTCAAGCTACTGGCATGGTGGGCTATATGTATACTCTTTCATACATGTCGTCCATGGTCAAGCTATTGCAGAAATACTCTTGCAAGCATGGGCCTACGCCTCATGGTCAAGCTACATGATGTCAGTTTCATGTATTTGAAATTGCCGGTGCAAATCGTTGTTCCATAGTGTGGAGCGGATTGTGGTTTACAAGACTGAAGAACTTGGTGGCAGTTGACGTACCGGTTTGTTACTGGACTGGTTAACGGCATCCATTAAGCACATCTATATAATAACTTTTTCAATATGAGAAGTTAATTAAATAGGAAATTTCAGAGTTAGTGGTCCTTATTTTGTACGAATATTCTTAATTCATTTTTTCTTGCATAACTTTACACATGTTTTATTTCTTAAAGTAGAAGATAATCCTCTTGTTTTTTTTTTCAAACAAGAGGGAACAAGTTATATGCAAGTTTTGTAAGTTTGTCGAATAATGTGAATCAGGCAATCAATAAGATATAAGACGTCAAACGTATATATATTACACTGATATCAAAATTTACTTCACGTAGTGATAGAAATTTTAAACCATAAGTCATGTGATTAAAGTATCCTATGCCTGAATCAATCTACTTTTAATATTGATATTCATTTAGTAGATACTCTGGAAAAGGAGCAGCAACAAGCGTGCTGGAGAGGAGAACACGCAGAGACAAGGAGGATGCATGACGGAAATAAAGAAGAACTCATGATCGCTCGATCTAGGTCGTCTGCGTGCGCTGGTGGCAAGCAAAGCAGTGATGGAATGGAGGTGCTCTTCTAGCTTCGCCGTCAATTATTAGGATGCTAATGCGGAGTAAAAATCACTATAATAAATATTATTCCATTCGATCTATATTACGTAGTAGTTGTCGTTGATTTAATATAATTTTGTATAAAATCAGTGACAATTAACATGAATCAAGGGGTATCAAAATTGAAATGATGATTGTTGTAATCAGGGAAAGATTATGGCGACCTTCTAGGGTTCAAGAAATACGTTGAAAAAAAATAAACTGAAAAACCCGTGACAACACACGGACATTCAACTAGTATGTATAATGATATATATATTGTCACGGAAGTGAAGGCGAGGAATTCATGAACGGGCATTTGGAGTAGGATCTCTTATGCTTTGCTTACAGCGAGACAAAAATAGAATATCTATGTAGATGAAGATTTTCCTTCTAGATTTTAAAAAGATTGAAATTTAAAAATGTTTAAATTCAAAAAATATTAACATTTTAAAAATATTCAGATTTTGGAAGTATTAAGATTAAAAATGTATAAATTTTAAATTGTTCAAAATTTTGAAAATGCTCGAACATTATTCAAAAATCAAAACCGGCGACAAACAAAAAACCAAAGAAACCAAAAAACAGCCTCTAAGCCAAAAGGCCGAACCATGTTAGGCCAGACCCAAAAGCTTTCTTATTTTTTTGAGACAAGGCCAGACGCAAAAGCTATAGGGGACGTGTGGCTAGATTGCGCTTTGCTCACTACGCATCGCTCAATCGGGCCGGCCCAGTAGTTATTTCACTTGGATAGAAATCGTGCAAATTTTTAAAATGACTAGTTTCTTAAAAAAAATCACATTTCGAATGTTCAGATTTGAAAAATGTCAAATTTAAAAATGTTTTTGATAATGTTCTAATTTAAAACTGATCAGATTTTCTATAAAAATCTGGATTTTAAAAAATTCTGATTTGAAAATGTTCATATTTTAATATATTTCAGTTTTAAAGAATGTTCAGATCTAGACAAAAATGCTCAATTTTTTCTTTTATTTAAAAACCATAAATAAAACGTAAGGAAAAAGGAAAAAAAAACTTAACGTGGAGTATAGAGCTCACCGTCTTCACTCGCGCCTGCTAACCTTCCATCCACCACGCCGCGGCTCAGGGGCTACACCCGATCTTTCGATCTTCCGCCATCGGCTGGCCGCCGCCTTATTGTGATACCTCGGTGCGCGGAGTCCTACTTTCTTATCCACTTCGTCTCCTTCATAAGAGCACCTGGTGATGTGCTAAATAAACCGCCAGAATAGGGCACGGAAGCATGCGCGCGACATTCCAACAGGCGCTGCATCGAAGTGCGTGCTGTAAAATTTTAGCGCAGCGCGGCATTTTTGGATGGATGCCTAAGAGGAATGGTGCCACATGGACATTGCTGCTTACTCGCTATGAACCAGAGACCAGAGCAAGGTGCGTTCAAATATTTCGTGCAATGGTGCTCCACATTTACACAAACATATTCCATTCACCAAGAATTTAGAGAGATTTTTGGAATTATTCTCGTTCTTCGCCAGTTCTAGCGTGTGGTTAGGAGGTGCGCTTCTCGGGCTGTTGTGCATTGGGTGCGTCGTGTCCTTATAATCGTAAAAGGAAATCACTATGTGAATTTTCAGAAAAATGTGAAATAATTCACAGATGCATTATCTTATGTGAAAAATTGTGAACCTCACTTATACTCCTAGTAGTTGCACAAACCAGCTGTGGTGGTTTTCAAGCCCTTAGTCCAAAAGTTCCTTTTGATTCCTTTGTTACCAAGATGTACTATTTACATGACAGTTTCTTACAAAAAATTACTGATGCTATCCTAAAACAAAATAATCTTTGGCCTGAAGCAATGTCAGTTCTGCATATACATGAACCCCACGAGATTGTACACTATGGGCATTTTCTTTTACCATATTTGATTATCAGGGAGGTGACTTTATATGTTGATACCCCTAACAGATGTCAGCTTCTTCATGTTGTTTCCTTTCTTGCCTGTCCAAATTAGAGCCACTTCCTGTTGGGTTATCCTCACTAGGAAGTTGCTGATATTGAGCTACTGCTTCTGTACTTGCAGCTGTCCCATCGCCTGAAGAGCTTTCACTTCATATATTACAAGAAATTAGGTTAGTTAGGCTTCTGGGATGAGTGACATATCTGCGCAGGTTCAGATTAATCTAAAACTGCTTTGAATAAACTTACTTCAGTGAGTACATGATCAGTCCGATGGCCACAACTGCGAATGCTAGATAATACAGCCAGTTTACCTGTTTGTTGCACCTAGATGTGAGCATATGGTGTAATATATATTATGATCTGGTACTAGGATTAGTCAGAAATTGTGACCTGTTGTTGATACAAAAATACTCGAATGGCGACTGCCCACATGTCTGATGTTAAGAGTGAGAGGTTAAACAGTGTTGATCCACTCATCTGCAACAGTTATAATCATCAGAAAGAGCTAAACTCCTATTGGAAATGAGAAATGAAAGGGCCTTCTGGCTGATACAACTTAGTGAGCTAATATTTGCCAAATAGGATATTTTTATACTTATAGTTTATTCAGATAATTCACAACCACCTGATGGGACCAATGTTCATCGTTCCCTACTCGTATAACTTATTATATGATCAACATGTTGGAGGAAATTAACCTTAAGGACAAAAGGAGTAATGGTGTAGAACATAAACATTGCAGCGGCATATCCTGCATACATGCTTATCTGTAAAGAAAGGTAGCAGAAGTGAGTGACAATTCAGAAAAGTGTATTGAAGATAGAAAAGTTAAACCAAAAAGTATAGTTTGCAACCATTGTTGGAGACCAGGTAACTGCTTCTAGGTTCTTCCTTTCAAATAGAAATCTGATGTTTTGTCAGGTTAAATAGTAACACGACTATTTGATCCAGAAAGAAACGTAATGCTTTCTAACTATGCATGAGCGGGAGCAAATTTATAGATGGCAATATAAATCGATCATGACGATTTACATTGCTGGTCTGTAAATAATAACAAACTGTGGAGAGGATACATCTGAACTGTAGTGACAAGCACCCCAAATAGTGCAAGCATCGCGACAAGTTCTACTCTGTCGTTCTTCTTGACAATGTATTCCTATATAATCAAGGAAAATGGAATGCATATTAGAATTTTTGAGAAAATATTGCTGAAAGTAGCAGTATAAATATAACACTCCCTCCATTTCAAAATATAAGATGTTTTAGGTTTGTGAAGAAAATGTATATATCTAGACTTGTTTTAGTGTGTAGATTCACTCCAAACATGAGTGAACCTACATACTAAAAGTAGTCTAGATACATTTTCTTCACAAAGCTAAAACATCTTATATTTTGAAACGGAGGGAGTAGATCCCTGACCTGCCCAATATTTGTAAATGCATAACAAATTGTCCCGGCAATCACAAGCGCATCCCCTAGAAGTGGTGTTTTACCTGGATCTGCAGATAAATAATATAGTTTTTTGTAATCTGTTAAATCTTATCTCTGCTTAGAAACCACGAAAACAATTTTAGCTTGGAGGATTCATAAAATTGGCTTTTTAAATTGAGCACATCTGTACCAGTTCTATTTCCAATTTCCCATCTTATTCAGCAGTAAATTTGATCTCCTAGACTATTGTAATGTCACGATTTTTTCTAAAGGAAGAGAATAGAGAACCTTCAGTCATGGAGCCCTGTACGGTGATATGAGAGCGGCCTGGAATCTAGCAAAGGAGGTCGAGTTCAGAGCAATCGAGGACAATCTTTTCTCCATGCAATTTCAGTGCCTAGCAGATTGGGAAAGAGTAATGCAGGGAGGACCGTGGATTTTCAGGGGCTCTCCCGTGATGATGGCAGAATATGATGGATGGGCTGACCTAGAGACTGTCGAACTCAATGTATTCCCGGCATGGGTTCATGTACTTGATCTGAAAGAGAAAATGCGCACGTCAAGCATTGCAAAGCAGTTGTCAAGGAGGGCGGGTACCTATGTCTCGATTGATGAATTATCTGTAAAAGGGGCAGGAGAAGGAGTGAGGGTACGGGTGCTGATTAATGTTCGCAAGCCCATATCACGGGTAGCTAGCATAACACTAAAGGAGAAGAAGATGTATTTTCGCCTGCAATATGAGAAGATGCCAGATATCTGTGGTGTGTGCGGGATAGTGGGGCACCTGCTAAAAGAGTGTGGTGATGGAGTATGGCCGGAAGAGAAAATCATCTACCCTCTGTCGCTTATTGTTCCTGGTTTCCGCAGGGACCCTGCATGGCTACAAGGAACTAGGGGGCGCGCTGGACGTGGTAGTGGGAGAGGAAGGGGTCGTGGTCGTGGTGGCCAAGGTGAGGGGCCTAGAGAGTCATATAAATCTGGAAAATATGAGGAGGATGATGATTTAAGGAGTACCGCTTCGAGCCCCTCGAAAACTGGTGGCTATGTTAGCAGATCGGGTAATCCGAAAAGGAGGCTAGATTTAGAAGAGGAGGGACATGGGAAGGCTCATACCTTGCTGTTAACCTATCACCAAACCGGGGAGGGCGCGGCGGCCATGCAAACTGAGGAGGTGGATGGGAAAGAACAAGAGGTGGAAGAAAATGATGGAAAATCAACATCATCAAGAGACAGCAAAAGAGTGAAGGTAGTTGTGGGATTAAACCAAACCAATAACTTGGCAAAATCGGCGGGCTCCGAGGAGCCTGGCCGGGCCTAATGGAAATCCTATTTTGGAACTGCCGTGGGTTAGGGCGGCCACGGACAGTTCATGATCTCATCTGCCTTGTGCAGATGCATTGCCCAAAAATGGTCTTTATTTCAGAGACCAGACAAGATAGGGAGTATGTGAGGAATCTGAGATGGAGACCGGGAATGCGCTATTGTTTTGTGGTCAATGGCGTAGGAAAAGGAGGGGGCATCGCACTCTTCTGGGATGAATCAGTTAACGTGGAGCTAAAATCATTTAATAAGAGACATATTGATGTCCTAGTGAGGGAGACACCACAGAGTCCCAGATGGCGTGCAACATTCATATACGGTGAACCGAGGGCTCAAGATAGACACGAGATGTGGACCCTCCTCCGACGTATTAAGCTTAACGCGTCTGAACCGTGGATAATGATGGGGGACTTCAATGAAGCCATGTGGCAATTTGAGCACCTCTCGAGAACCAAGCGTTCAGAGAGGAGGATGGAGGAGTTCAGGGAGGTCCTGTCGTTCTGTGATTTACAAGACATTGGTTTCAATGGAGTGAATTGGACATATGATAATATGAAGGAGGGCGAGAGGAATGTCAGAGTACGTCTGGATAGAGCTGTGGCTAGTCCTTCATGGTCTAGTTGGTACCCATGTGCGAGGATCACACATCTGACTTCGTCACAATCAGATCACGTTCCTCTGTTGCTTCAGATGGAGGAGAGAGTACCTCGCAAACGACGCGGTAAACAAAAGCGATATGAAAACCTTTGGGAGAGGGAAGAATCGCTAGAGGAAACAATCAAGGATGCATGGGAACAAGGAGCTACGGCCACAAACTTAGGTGAGGTGGCTGGCAAGTTAAAAAACACTATGAATAGGCTCACGTCCTGGAGCTCTGTACATGTGGGGAATGTGAAGCGAAAGATTGGCCAGTTGAGAAGGGAACTAGGTGACCTACGCCTACAGGGGCTACTGGATACTCACCCTCATGTCCTGAAGGTTAAAAAGAAGTGATGTGGCGGCAAAGATCGCGAATCACATGGCTAAAAGAAGGTGATCGCAATACAAAGTATTTTCATCGGAAGGCTACATGGCGTGCTAAGAAGAATAAGGTGAAAAGGCTGAAACGGGAAGATGGCACAACTACTGAAATCGATGTGGAGATGGAAGAGGTGGCTAGAAATTTTTTTCAAAAATTATTCCAGAAGGACAACACCCTTGATCCGACCTCGGTCTTGGAATTCATTGAGACCAAAGTGACACCGGAAATGAATGAGGACTTATGTAAATCATTCACTGAAGAGGAAATTTCAAATGCACTATTTCAAATTGGACCGAGTAAGGCTCCGGTCCAGACGGTTTCCCTGCTCGGTTTTTACAAAGGAATTGGGCAGTGTTGAAAGAAGAGGTTGTTATAGCGACTCAAACGTTCTTTGATACGGGCCGGTTTGAGGAAGGGGTAAATGATACAAATGTGGTCATGATCCCAAAAATAAGTATACCAGAGGAGATGAAAGACTTTCGGCCAATTAGTTTGTGTAACGTCATCTACAAAATAGTGGCGAAATGTTTGGTGAATAGGCTTCGGCCTTTGCTGCAGGAACTTGTATCCGAGGAACAAAGCGCGTTTATTCCAGGGCGTCTAATCACGGACAATGCTCTGATTACCTTTGAATGTTTCTACTCGATACAGAACTGTAAAAGGGAGAATCAAAACTTTTGTGCCTTGAAGCTGGATTTATCCAAGGCATATGATCGAGTCGACTGGGAATTTCTTAAAGGAGTACTGGAGAGACTGGGATTTCAGAACAAGTGGATTGGTTGGATAATGGCATGCGTAACATCAGTCCGGTATAATATACGGTTTAATGGGGAACTTACTGAACCTTTTATACCCACTCGTGGATTAAGGCAAGGTGACCCCCTCTCTCCATACTTATTTCTATTTGTTGCCGATAGTTTATCAAATATGCTAAGAAGATATGTTGAAGAGAAGAAAATAGAGCCGCTAAAGATTTGCCGCAGTGCTCCGGGGATTTCTCATCTGCTTTTCGCAGATGATAGTCTCTTGTTCTTAAAGGCAAATGTAGAGGAGGCTAGAGCTGTGAAGGAAGTACTCACTATCTATGAGAAAGGGACAGGGCAGCTAATAAATCCTTCTAAATGCTCTATGCTTTTTAGTGATTTTTGTCCAGCGGAACGACAGGCAGCGATCAAACATGAGTTGCAAGTCGCTGCGTCGAGCTTTGAGGAGAAATACCTGGGGTTGCCAACCCCAGATGGCCGTATGAAAGATGAACGTTTCCAACCAATCAAGGAACGTTTCTCCAAAAGGTTGACTAACTGGGATGAGAGGTATATGTCATCCGGTGCAAAAGATGCACTGATTAAAAGTGTGGCGCAAGCTTTACCCACGTACGTCATGGGAATGTTCAAAATGACAAACCAGTTCTGTGATGACTATATGCAAATGGTAAGGAACTTCTGGTGGGGACATGATTCAGAGCATCGGAAGGTCCACTGGTTGGCATGGGATAAGTTGACATGCCCCAAATCCTTTGGAGGCCTGGGTTTTCGTGATATGAAATGTTTTAACCAGGCACTACTGGCTAGGCAAGCCTGGAGATTGTTGATAGCACCTGATAGCTTATGTGCAAGGGTGTTAAAGGCGAAATATTTTCCAAATGGCCCACTACTTGATACTGCCTTCCCCTCGGCTGGATCACCAACATGGAAGGGTATCGAACATGGACTAGAACTACTGAATAAAGGTATTGTTTGGAGGATTGGAGATGGAAAATCAGTAAAAATCTGGAGGCATAGATGGGTAGGACATGGAGACAAGCTAGAGCCGATTGCCAAAAAGAAATGGAATCGGTTAACATATGTGTCAGAACTCATGGTGACAGGAGGTAAGCAATGGGATGAAAATCCTGTTAAACTCCTGACCATGGAGGCTGACGCTGAAGCTATTTTAAGGATTCATATCCCACAAAGAGACGTTGCTGACTCACCTGCATGGTACCATGAACAGTCTGGTATGTTTAATGTCAGGAGTGCGTACAGACTAGCTTGGAGTCATTCTGATCTTGCGACAAGACACCAGGCAACTAGCAGTGCGCCAAGCGGTGAAAGGAAAATATGGAATAGCCTCTGGAGTGCAAATGTACAACCTAAAATTCGCATTTTCGGTTGGCAGCTTGCTCATGACAGTCTACCAACAGTAAAGAATAAGTGGAAAAGGACACTTGAAATTATAAATGTCTGCAAACTATGTGGGCAAAGGGAGGAAGATGGATACCATGCAACTGTGGCGTGCATAAGAGCAAGAGCTCTTAGAGAGGAGATGAGGAAGGTATGGGTATTACCGCCAGAAAAAAGTTTTAGATACACTGGTAGAGATTGGTTGCTTATACTGCTTCATGCATTATCACCAGAAATGAAGGCGAATGTCCTATTGCTACTGTGGAGATCATGGCAGCTAAGAAATGATGCTATACATGAGAAAAAAGAGGCAACAATTCAGGATTCAGTAAATTTCCTGTTACGCTACAGTATGGAACTGTTGCCGCCCCGGCAACAACCAGATGAAAAGGACAAGGCACCTATGTTTGTTGAAGAAGCGCATACGAAAAGGAGATGCAGTATTAATCTGACGAGGAAAGGGTGGACTGCACCCCTGGAGGGATGGGCGAAAATCAATGTGGATGGTGCCTTCTTGCCTGAATCTGGAGATGCCGCAATCGGTGTGGTCGCTAGAGACTGCAGGAGACTTGTTCTATACACTGGGCATGAGAGGATCTCTCGTCGGCGATGCGCAACCGAGGTGGAGGCACAAGCAGTGTTAGAAGGAATAAAGATTGCTAGAGATCTGGTCCAAATGCCAATCATCCTTGAATCAGACAATGCGGTGATTATAGAAGCCCTGAAGAAACCAGTGAAGAACCGAGCAGCTTGGTCATCAACAATTGATGAGATCGTATGTATATCTCATAATCTGGAAGCTGTGCAATGGCACCATGTAAAGAGAGTGGACAATAGGGTAGCTCACAAATTATGTCAAATGGGTATGAGATCTATGCAGCGTGCGGTGTGGACTTTACAAGCACCCCCGGCGTTGCGGAACTCATAGACCAAGATTGTATTACCCTTACCATATAATCAATGGAAACTCTCTTTACCCTCAAAAAAAAAAAGAATAGAGAAGAGACATAATGTGAAGAATTTCATCCTGTGCCTGACGTACCCTTGGTTTCTCACTGATTTTTCATTTTCTAGCAGGCATCCTACTTACTTTAACTTCCTTGACATTATAATCTTAAGTAGTTACCTACTTACCTTGCACATCTGCAGATTTTGCATCTGAAAGGAGCACGAGACATAGCCCTGCCACGCAGGTCCCTGCCCCCAGAAATTGCCAGAAAGAATATCTTGTGCCTAGTACGTACCAGGTGAGTATTATTACCCATACAATAGTCCAGCAATCCAGCAACGTTATGCTGGTGATGGATGAATACTGGTACGCCTCGACAACTGCAACACAAGTTTCAGGTTTATATGTTCATCCTCAGGAGCAAGGATTGCATCTAACGTCTCATTGAAATTGTGTATGGATTGTACTCACACATATAGTTCCCCTGGACATCAATGAAAGCCATCGCTAAGTACCAATACCAAGGTATCTGAAAGACAGGAGCACCCAAGAGATTGAGGTATGAAACTACATCAGTTTTTCATTTTTTGAAATGGGGGATAGCACCCCGGCCTCTGCATCAAGGACATCAGGTAAGCTCTGTAAATGATTTTCATGTAGCTATGCTCACCCGTGGCTTCTGTCGTCGATGGATGAGGATTGGTACATAAACTAAGGTCAAGAGGAGGTATACGAAGAATGATTGTGTGAGTGGTGTATTAACTCCTGCATAAACATACAAGAGTGAAATCATATATTTTCTCCTGCTTTAAGAAATGATAATTTTTTGTATATAGACTAGAGTAATGCCGAGGATGAGTACAAAGATTGAGATCTGCCATATGAAATGGTATATAATTTTGATTCTACTGACTAGGCTAACGAGAGGAATGGGTACCAAGATTAGCAATGAGGGAGGAGGCAAAGTTGCCGGCGGCGAGGGAGAAGGCAACGAGCTGGCCGAGGAAGAGGACGAACAGCAGGCCCCTTGCGTCCTTGGTTTTGATCTCCATGGTCGATATCCTGAGCGATATTCTGAGCCAAGGCTACTTGAGCTCGTAGAGTAAACTAAGGTTAGTTGAGACTTGAGAGTAGCAATGTTCCCCTCGAAATAAGAAAACTGCAAGCAGCATGCTAGCATGTGACCACTCCATTGATTTATGGATCTTGTCTCGTAACTTGGCCTGTCGAGGCATCAATACCATGGCCAATAATTTGAACAATCTTTCGGGGGATCTTTTGGGCGATGCGCCTATCGGTCCATAACTGGTGATGCTAAAATGGAGAGGTTGACACGGAAAGGGAGAGATTCTGATGGTGTCTGTTTGTAGGCATGCTGGCACAGTTATAGACCAGAGGTATGAAATGAAATATCTATTGCATGTTAATTTGATGCTTGTGGTGGGTAAACTAGGCTTGATCAATCTTGAAGCTCCATGACTCCGATCTTTCATGGCTGTGTGCATCATTTTGATGCAGAGACCGGAGGTACAACAGCATTATACTCGGTGTTTATCAAGAAAAAGAAAGAAACGGATAATAGGGTCTTATGGAAGATGCCTATCCCGCCGGTTGTTATCGTTTGAATCAACGTCACTAATTTGAGTATACTTTCAAGTTTCTTGGAGAGTCAAACTATTTTATATGACCAACTTTGTACAAAAATGTAACAATACTATAAAACCAAATGGCTATGTATATGATAAAAATATATTTCATCAAGAATCTAATATACTAACTTCGTGGCATAAATGTTTATACCATTTTATATAAATAAATAAATACAGTCCAACTTAAAAAAGTTTGGTGCTAAAAAAACTAAAAATACACTCTTTCATGGACGGAGGGAGTATAAAGAATACACCTAGGTTTCCGACGAAGAAGGCATCAATAGCCCAAGACCTTGGAGGTTACTTTTAATTTTCGTATGGGTGTTTTGGCAAGGATGTGTTCTACTTAATATGTGGGGGAGTGCTAGGCGTCCCCGCGGGATAATTCCCCATGATCCTTTGCCTTCCCTTGCTGACACGTGTCCCAAAAAGCTTCTAAATATTGCTTTTGCTATAAACATACCCACTTTTGCTACAAAAGTCCTGTTTTTGTTACATGTAGCAAAAATAGTTCATGTCAAAAAAAGAACAAAAAGACTGTTTTATCGGAGACTTTGTAGCAAAAGAGTTGTGCTAATGTAGCAAATGCGATCTCGCTGGAGACTCGCCAGAGATCTTGTAGCAAAAACTTTGTGCTAGTATAGCAAAACCACAAAAACGATATAGAAGAAAAATTGTGCTAATGTAGCAAAACCGATTTCGCATGAGACATTGCCAGAGATCTCGCAAGAGACTCATGCTAGAGGCAGTGTAGCAAAAACTTTGTACTATTGTTGCAAAACACAAAAATGATTGTAGCAAAAACTTTCTTTGGTTGTAGAAAAATTGTGTTCATATTTCACGAAATCGTATGTAGCAAAACAATTTATACCATGTCCCAAACTTGGAGAAACATTATAGAAAAACATTGATGCAAAAATCATGGCACTCGTTCGGCCCTACACCAAGCTCTGGCCAAGGTTTGAGGACGCCATGGGAGGCCACCAAAGGTGCGGAAAGCTTCGGACAGCGGGTGCTCGCGGAGCATAAGTGCGCCGTGTGGAGACGATCATGGCAGGGTTGAGAAACAAAGTAATAGGAAAAGTAATAGGAAAAATAAAAAGATCACACATGTTCGCATGTGCAAAATACAGAATTGTAAACACAACAAAATTGCATAAATAGTCATTTCGACATAACACATAAAAAGTGCTCGATCCTAGGCACTTGAGTTTAAGAAGTTGGTTGACGCAAATGTTTACATTTTATAGGATTGAATCATAGGAATCAAATTCATACGAATTTAGGCTGCACCATTATTTTGATGTAAAAGCAATCCATAGCAAAAAAAAACTACAGAAAAACGTAAGGATTAAAATTCTACAAAGTTTCTATGAAAATCCTACTCCCTCTGATCTAAATTAATTGACTTAAATTTAAATTCGATTGTATCTAGACATGATTTAGTATTAGATATATCTGTATATTAAAAAATTGAGTAAACTAATTTGAGTCTACTAAAATCCTAAGTAATGGATTTGTCTAGCTCAATAAAAACACTCAAATTTAAAATGTTTTATTGCTTAAACAGTTAGTCCGATTAAAATTCTGTTTTCACCATTAGACTAGTCGCGACGAGATCTTTAAAACTAGATCCCATGTCGATATATTTCGACAACTTTTTTTCCGAACCCAAAAGTTATCCACACTGTTATATGTAAGTTACCCACCATGTAACAAGTAAATAACCCATCCCTTTTAAAGAGCTGTGTGAATGCGTTTTTTTGCATGTAATACAAAACTACCGCCGACATCTCCATGCCACCCGCCCCAAACGACTATCGGAGATCCCCCGCAACACCGCAGTGGAGGGGGAGAAGATGGATGCCACCGCCTCCTCGAGATTCCACTGACATAGGACAGTGCCGACACCGCCGCCTCCTCCTCACCTCATGAGCTTAGCCCGTTGGCATCCTCGGCGGTGTCGGCAGCAGAGTAGGGGGGTCAAGGTTGGCGAGGAGGGACTCCTAGGGGTTGCGCGGCGCTGCCGCAAGGGGGAGGGAGGGTTATAGGGAAGGGGCGGTTGTAGTATTTATATACCTCAGTACTTAAGAGTTACCCACATGAATATATTAGATAGCTATTCCACATGCTCTATTTACATACCGAAGTATGTAAAAGTTACCCACATGTTAACACTAAAGTTATCCAACTATTGGCCCTAAACTTATCCATTCTAGTATAAGTTACACATGTTATCCCTAAAAGTTATCCATCTGTTAGCACTAAAGTTACCCATATCTTAGTACTAAACTCACCCTATGCTATAGAAAAAGTAACACATACTAATATGTATAGGTTACCCACATATTAGCACTAAAGTTATCCACCTATTAGCACTAAAAGACCCCGTTAACACCAAACTCACGCTCTGCTATTAGAAACAAGTGACTCACCTATTAACATTGAAGTCATCCATAAACTATTCCATATTTTCTTTTTACATACCATAGTATGTTAAATTTACCCACTCGTTAACACTAAAATTATCCAACTACTGGCACTAAACTTATCTATTCTAGTATAAGTTACCCACATGTTATCCCTAAAAGTTATCCATCTATTAGCATTAAAGTTACCCATATCTCAGCACTAAACTCGCCCTATGCTATAGCAAAAATAACACATACTAATATGTATAGGTTATCCACATATTAACACTAAAGTTATCCACTTATTAACATTAAAGTTACCCACTTGTTAACATTCTGAACTTACCCCGTGCTATATAACAAAAAAAAGGTAGATTCTAGTGTGTATTAGTTAACCATCACTACTAGGAAAACGGCCTTTAGTGGCGCACCTGAAACCATCATCTGTGGCGCTGCGATGCCCGCAGACGCCTTGCTGGCTATCTCTCTCCCGTGGCGCACGCCCCTGCGTCACGGTTGTGTAGAGATAGGCGTAGCGCACCTCCTAGTGCGCCACAGAAGTTTGGCATGGTGTGCTACCCCTTGGATCTTCTGTGGCGCACTACCTAGTGCGCCACTAAACATCCATGGTGCGCTTTAGGTGTAGTGCGCCACAGAAGGTGACCATGTGCGCCATGATGTATTTTTGTTTTTTTTTAATTTCCAAGCCAGATTATATGCAATACAGATTATATACAATATTACAGCAGATATACACACACAGATACAAGATATAAAATTATATATATAAATACTCAATATGAAAAACAAGATTGAAACAAATACATATAGATAAGTCTCATACATGAATACATAGTCTAAGTTACATTGTTTTGATCATGTTACAAAGTAGTAGTTGGTGACATGCGAATACATGTGTCGATCGAACAAGTTAGAGCTCGGAAGCTCGCCTAGACATCTAAACTAGCTAACTAGACACAAACGCGGGATAAATAACCAAAGAAGATAAGCATGATCACCGCATGACGAAGGTGTAGGTCTTCATCCGGTTCCTTGTCCTAACTACCGCTAGATAGCGCGTGTATCTAGCTTCCGCCCGCCATAGTGTTGTACCCTTTGTAGCTATTGCCATTGAAACGGCACTGTCTCCAGCCTTCCCAATCATCGAGACTCGAACCCGTCCCTTGTACACGACGTACCACGTCATCTACAAGTTGACAATAATAACTAACCGTGATTGAAAAACATGTATAATTAAAGTCGCATATGAAGATACACTTATAGAAAGTACTCTTAAATCAAAAAGAGCAAACTCAAAAAGCATGCCTCATATATAACTAGGTTGTTGGACACAGAAATATGCTTATGACGGGACTGTTAGCCAAGTAGGATGCACAATTCCTGGACTTGTGCATATCACAAGGCTAACAATCCCGTCATAGCACATTCACATATATATTGTGCCACAACATTTCAATCATCGGCATATTCTCGAAAAAGACAAAAATAACTCGAAAAGCATGCCTCATATATAACTAGGTTGTTGGACACAGGAATATGCTTATGACGGGACTGTTAGCCAAGTAGGATGCACAATTCCTGGACTTGTGCATATCACAAGGCTAACAATCCTGTCATAGCACATTCACATATATATTGTGCCACGACATTTCAATCATCGGCATATTCTCGAAAAAGACAAAAATAAATCGAAAAGAATGCCTCATATATAACTAGCTAGGTCGTTGGACACAGAAAAATGCTATGATGGGACTGTTAGCCAAGTAGGATGCACAATTCCTGGACTTGTGCATATCACAAGGCTAACAATCCCGTCATAGCACATTCACATATATATTGTGCCATGACATTTCAATCATCGGCATATTCTCAAAAAAGACAAAAATAACTCGAAAAGAATGCCTCATATATAACTAGCTAGGTCGTTGGACACATGAATATGCTATGACGGGACTGTTAGCCAAGTAGGATGCACAATTCCTGGACTTGTGTATATCACAAGGCTAACAATCCCGTCATAGCACATTCACATATATATTGTGCCACGACATTTCAATCATCGGCATATTCTCGAAAAAGACAAAAATAACTCACACTTGTCGTCCGAGAACCAAAGAGTAAGCAAAAAAACCAAAGAGTAAGCAAAAAAACCAAGCATTGATTGATATATAATAATAATAAGCAAAATAAGTAAGCGGTGATTCATAAACCTAATAAGATAAGTACACTTGTCGTCCACACACACACACACAAAGGTCATCTATAGTTTGCAACTACAACTAGGCCAACATCAAGCCTTCCGCTCGGCTTAGGAACAGGAGGACGCCTGTATCATCATGAACTTCCTATAGTCACCCCGCATCTCTAGGCGATCTTCTATGTCACGGTTATTCGGATATTTCCTCCGTAGAAGATCCCCAAGTCATGACATCACGAAGATGATTGCCCCAATCGCTGCTGGATGCGATACATCTCTTGTCTAATATCCGAATCATTGATCTTCGCCTTTGCTTCGCCCACTGCTTGAGATGATCCGCAGCGAGAATTCTGCGGTCAAGTAGGAACGCCTCATGTGATGGAGTGCGAGTAGGCTTCCTTCTTCGCTTTTCCTACCGCTTCACGTGGGGAACTCGTTACGTGGTTGAAGACGTGCCGAACTTGACCTTCTTATGCAAGTTGGTGCCTTCCGTCGAGGCAAAGACGTGAGAGCATCATCCGAACTTCCTTGATCTTGTCATAGTTTTCTTCTTTTCTAGACTCCCAGTCGAAATACGCGCGGGAATGCTTGGCGATAAGGAGATGAGCGTGCGGTGTTCATCTCTGCGCAAAAAAATCAAATGGAATGTGTTGAAAAAGAATGATGATGATCTAATAAAGCCAATCGACGGTGGCGGTCGAATAACGACTTACTCGGGAAAGTAAGGCACGAGAATGTATTCCTTTGTCTTGTTCGCCACGAGGATTCTTTTTAGGCACGAGGCCACGATACGTCGTTTCGGGGAACCCAAGCGATCGTCACGCATGTAGTAGGGGTCCACTATAGCGATGCTCGTGTGTTCTCTCTAATGATCTGCGTGGCAGCCGAGAGAAAAGAGACGGACCATGGTATAGTGCACCGCAGTATAGGTGGAACATATTGAAGATGTCCTCGAACCGCAGGAAGAACAGATCCATGAGGCGTGTCGACGAAGCCCAAGCTGGTGGCACCTTAAACACGAATACGGTGCGAGGATCTTTCTCCGATAGAAGGCGTCTCTCTATCATCGACGCCGTCATGCACACTGCAGCTCCGAATGGCGAAGCTTCCAAAATTTAGGTAGCATGGGCTCACCCGCCACATGAATCCTCCACATAATACCCTCGGGTCTTGGGCCCGTCCCAAACCTGATCGGATTCGCTTGTTGACGCCACCAGCTGGCTCGAGCTGCTAGATTTTTTTCTTGGCCTTTTTTCCTTTTGGAGAGCGGGCAGGCACCGCAATCTGAGCACCGCCGCCCTATGTAGTGTGTCAGGGCTTAGAATAAAGGGCCAGTTGGTTGTATCACCGGCTCAGAAGGCGCAAGTCGAGGCGTCTCCGAGAACCAAAGGCGCTTGGTGATAGTGGCTTTCTGTGGGGCCACAAGCTAGGTCTTATTCGTTGCCAAACTGAGTGCTGAAGAAGTAGTCATTCCAGTCTTCGTCGTCCTCGGCTGGATCCTGCGCCATGTGCATATCATCAGCATGATCATCGGACCCACCGCGTGGAGGTGACGGCGAGGGCGGTAAGGGGGCCTTGCCACCGCTTGTCGCTGGCACGACAGGCGGTGCTGTTGTCTGTGGCGTGATGGCCCCCGCCGTCCCCAAACGGATCATGATCTTTGGCCATAGCAAGAATAAGCCGAAGCAACTTCTAAGGATGACGACTCTTCTTCATCCGCCTGGGGTTGAATGGGAGGTTCAGTGTCGCCGCAGCCTTAGCACCCGACTAATTTTAACCTGCACGCTATCTCGCATCGGTTTTGAGTGGAACGCGGCTGCAAGGGTTGAACGATGGTACCCTTGGCAACATCCCTCAGCTCGTTGTTCACGTAGCATAAGAGAGTGCAAGGAACATCCGTCTGCAGAAAACATGTACAGCGTCGTCAGAGCGAGATGCCATAAGAGTAATATATAGATGGCATGAAAGGCGGTAATTAAAGCAATTTGTTACCGTGATGGCGTCGAGATCGGCTAATGTCGACGCACTGCATACGGCGACGGGCGTGCAAGAGACGGAAGGGCTGCTTGATGGCGCGGTGCTGGCCGCCGGTGTATTCTCCCTACCGACGGGTGCTTGGAGCTCTGGTGCCGCCGCGACGATGGTAGGGGGACACCAACATGTACTCCGGCGTCGCGGTGATGGTAGGGGGAGTCACCAACACTTGCGGCGCCAGCGGCTAGCGGAGTCACGAACACGTAGTTCGCCTGATTCGCCGGCGCCGTTGTTCGAGTGGCTCGACCATGCTTGAATCGCACGCCCTACTCGACCACCCGCACTCCAGCCGCTTGACTCCACCAAGGTAGGCAGGAAGGACGTAAGGGTGATTGCCAGGTTGTCTTGGACGATTCGCGGGATCCGCGCCACTTGTGCCTTAAGTTCTTGAACCTCTCTGTTTTCCTCCTCGCTCCTTCCCGACGGCGCCACATTCGTCCTCGGCTGTAACACCCTCTGAATCGGCCCTGTGCAAGTTTTAGCGAAATTCGCCAAACCGCGAAACGATTCAAGGTGCCACCAGCACTTTCGTATGGTGGAAAGCAAAGTAATAACATTACACAACAGTCCTCGATGGGACCCACAGAACAGATATATATAACAGCGACTCAGAGAGTCAAGAATACAGATATAATATACAAAGATCCAAATCACCTTGAAACGATATAGCGTCCAGCTACGGACAAGATGCAAATGGGGCTAAGAGCCCTGAAGAATAACCAATGGCGTCCATAACCCTGCCAGGCCAAGCGGAAGGGTAACCTCGCTAACGGGCGTCGGTCTCAAAACCCTTAACAAAAAGGGCCGACAAAGGGCAAAGCGAAAACAAAGAAGGAGCGTCGATCGAGGCCGACACGGCGAGGCTAGAATCGCGGTCTCGCCTACATAGGTATGGTGGATCAAGCGGCGGCAAAGAAGCACTAACAACCTATAGAGACTCGATACATCTGGCGGCTATCCGAGAGGGGTGAGAAAGACCTATCCGGATCCAACCTGAGACTATCATCAAGCAAACCCATCCTGACGTTCCCCCTCGAGACCAAACGAGGAAGTCAACCGAGGAACGCACACAGTTGGCAGTTTTACTCATCCAGTTATCGTTGCAGCAATTACTAGTCAGGTTTAGATAGTCATCCTGATAAAGTTAGCAGTGGGCACTTTTAGTTAGTCATTCCGTTATAGTGGCATCACTTACTAGTCAGATACAATTATCATGAGATAACCCCAAAACCCAGCAGTTGTTGGTACTTTTATTTAGCCATTCCGTTGTAGTGAAGCGATTACTAATCATATCGGAAACAAGTCACTTTAAAACAAAACTTTAGTTATAGTTGTCTATGATCGTACACCGTGCTCCAAGTCGTCCATAACCATGACACGGCTTCTCGAAAAGATTAAACCCTCAGGTGCACCAAAGTATCCACAGCACTTGACCCTTTTGCCGGATCTAACATACACCCATCGGTATGTCGGCGGGGCCTAAGTCACGACGTTCCCAGACCAAAAGCAAGCACTGGGGGGCCACCCCACTAAGTATACCCGCAACGAAGTCGGCCGGTCTCCGAGACGGACTTAGGGTTTGTGGGGCCGGCGGTAAACGACAGCAGGTCCCCAAACGGGGACTGTCGATAGCACGTAAACGGGTCACAATTCCTAACAAGATGCAGTGCGTGACTGCACAATCGTAAATAAAGCATGGCATAAGTACAGGATAGTAATAAAACCCCAAACTAGTTTGGCCCCAGACAATACTTTGAAATCGTGTAATTATCGATGGGGGCCCATATCTCCCCACCGTGGTTAGCGCTCGATCTCGGAGCAGTGTCAAGAACTCGGTCCCACGACACAAGTGGGCGGTCGGAAACCAAATCTTACCTATCACCCACCGATGCCTCTGCTTAATTCAATTTTAGTTGTTAAACAGAATTTAAAGTGAAACAATAATTAAAGCCATGATCATCTCCAACGTCAACATGCGGCAATTCTCCAACGAAGGCGGTACTTGACGACAAGCAAAACACTTGAGCAAGCGACTACGACACGCGGGTCCAACTATCTACCAAACAACAGGTAATAGGATGTGTCCAGGGCTATATATGGCTGCAAGGGATATCACGGGTACGAAATCTAGAGCATCGCAACACAGATAGCAAAGATCAACAGGAGGGAATAAATACTAGAAAGTAAGATAGGTAGAAAGGGGGAGATGCTCGCCTGAAAACATTGTCGAAGGGTTCACCCGAAGATCGGGGCGAAGCTCACATCAACTCAACGGCCTTATCCGCGAAGAAGCAAAACACTAGAAGAAACACCGGATGCACTATTTAATACAACGGCAGAAGATCGGCATGATGCATGCATGATGGATGGCATGGCAAAAGTGCAATGCAATTAGGTCAGATTAAGCGGAACCGGGGTCCCGACAATTAATAGATGGTTCAAGTTATTTAGCTACCCCGCAATTTAAATGTTGTTTAGCAATGCAACAGATAGAACCGGTTCGCTACACATGTTTAAATGAGGCCGATATGAGACTAGATTTGCCCGCATATGGGCCCCATATTTAATTATTAGGTGAATCGGCATAAGGCCCCCAAACCACAGATATGCATGCGAGTATGACAATTCAATATGCAACAAGTTGTTATGTTATAAAATAGGGTTCGGGGAAAAGGGTCACACATTAGGGTTCTCGACGTTCTTGGGGTTCCGGGGTTCGGGGTTCGGGGTCGGTCTCGGGGTCCGACGGATCTGGGGTTCGGGGTTCGGCGGAAGCGTTCTCGGACTCCGGGGTCGTTCTCGGTAACGGGGCAGATCTTGTCGCATCGGGGTCTCGGTGTCCGGGGCAGAACTTGTGTCAGTGCCGTTCTTGTCATCGCGACGGTCTTGTCGGTTCCTCAACTCGGGTCGGTCTTGTCTTCGGGGGGAGGTGCTTGTCGGCCTCGTGGTGATCTTGCGTCCTCCCGGTTCGGTCCTTGGCGTCCGAGGGTAGATCTTGGTGGGGGATCCAGGGTTCGGTTCCGTGTAGAAGGTCTTGGAGTTTGGCGTCGGGCTTGTCGGCGGTTAGTCTTGACTCGCCGGTGGAGGTTGTGGCAGTTCTTGGTGTCGACGGGAGCAGTCTTCGGGGTTCGCCATCGGACCCGGGGGTCTTGGCGTTCCGCGTCGGATATCTTGCGGTTTCTTGACGAGGATCTTGCCGTAAGCTGGCCGTGGGGTAGTTGTTCGCGTTACGCTGAGGCCCTTGCCCAGCTTGACCTTCGAAAGGTAGCCTGGTTACTCGTTACATCTCGCAGCACCGCGGGAGATGATCCAGCAGGAGCAAGGCGGCCGCTGACGGGAGCACGGCAGAGGGCGGGCCTGGGCGCCACCGGCGAGATGAGGCGTCGACGGCGAGGTTGCTAGGGTCGCGGGGCGGCGCGGAGCGACGAGCACGGGCGGCGGAGAGCGCGAGGCAAGCGCGCGGCGCTGGCGCGGCGGGCCGGGCTGGTCGCCGCTGCTAGCAGGAGGCGGGCATGCCGGGGCCGCTGGCGGCGCGAGGACGGGCGGCGCGAGAGGCTGGCGAGGCGGGCTCGGCGGCGAGCGCGGTCGGCGGGCACGCGCGACTCCAGGCGGGCGCGGAGCTGCGGGTGGGTTCCGAGGGCGGACGCGGGCGGTGGCGGAGGGACGGTGAGCGCGCTGGCTCGGGCGATGAGGTACAGCGCGGGCGGCGAGGGAGCTTGGCGGCGCGGTGGCAGCGCGGGCGCACTGCCGGGAGACGCGGGAGGCGGAAGCGAGGGCGCGGCCGTGGCGCGAGCCTGGGGAGGAGCGGGCGCAGGGAGGCGCGGCCCGCAGTGAGGTGGTGGCGTGAGGCGGTGGGCGAGCGGCGCAGTGGAGAGGGGCGAGAGGCGGCGGCTGCTGGCCGCAGGAGAGGCCCAGCGGCCAGGGGAGCGACGGCGCGGTGCCGCGCTGGTGGAGAGCAGAGGAGAGGAAGGAAGAAGAGGAACAGGCTGGGCGGGTCGGGGCCTGTGGGCGGGGCCAGCGCAGGCCACGCGGTGGATCAGGTGTGGCCAGGCGTGGCGTGCGGCAGTGGGAGGGTTGGGTGTCAGGTGTAGTGCGTGCGTGTTGGGGTGTCGGTTTAGAGGCGTGTGGCTGAGTGGGTTTGGTTGGGTGGGTGTGAGCTGTGAGGGAGAGAGAGAAGAGAGAGGGGCTGATGTGGCAAGTTTAGATTGGTTAGGGAAAGGGGAGAGGGTGAGGTGGCATGCTGCCATTGGGTGGGGTGAGGTGGCTTGGGTGTGTGGGTAGGTTTATAGGTGAGAAAAAGGATTTAGGTGGGCTGGATGGGTGAGGTGGCAAGTGGGTAGGAAAAGGGTGAGAGGGTGAGGTGGCGGTCTGCGGTTGGTGGGTAGGATAGAATTTGGTGGGACTAGGATTTAGGTGGGGGCTGATTGGGGTGGACCGATCTGTTTAATACGGGGTGGTCGTTCGGGTCGGGTTGGCCCGTTCGACTGCCCCTACTAAAATAATTAAATCTTTTATTTAATTTAATTGGGCCGTTTGCAACCCGATAGCAACAAAACAAAATACTCCGGAGCCCCGGGGTTTTGGCGTTTGAATAAGATGGGGCGTTTAGAAAACAAAGACGGGTTTTGCAACCATAGTTTTATGCAAACAATGCATGATGATGACGATGCAATGCACAAATTCAACGCGATTTTCTAGTAGTGGTTTTGCGGGATGCCACAATTCGACACCACTAACAAAGGATCTCGCCCTCGAGATCCGCCTCATGGTACCGGAAGGAAGGTCGGCGTTCTCCGTCTTCACGCTTTGTGTAGATCCTCGCGACACCACTAACGAGGGTTCATCCTCCATCTGGGAGATCGGCGACACCACCAACAAAGGGTCGTTGTTCCTGATCCTCGAGAGAACACTCCGGGAACAAAAAGGTCGAAGGTAGAGGTATCGCAAATAAAGCCACCCCTAACTTCCGTGGACGGAGTAAAATCGCTGGATCCACTGATTCGATGTTCAAGAGCGAATGATAAGAGCAGCGGTAGGGTAGCTACTCCATCCCGCAGTCAAACCATTACTCTGCACGCGAATAGATGGATTTTGCAACCAACTCTCGGAATTTAGACTGAAGATCTTCATAGGCGGTGTTCGGAACAAAGGAATGTTGCCAGCAGAAATCGTATGAAAGACACCATGATTAGGTTCCGCGATGGTTCCATTGGCATGAACAACACATGCTCAAGGTATACTCCAACTTCACCAAAGCTTGTCCTTCTCATATGTTTTTCAACGACACCGATATCCGGCAAGGAACACAAAAGGATAAAGAGGTCAAGAACAAAAGATCGGATGAAGGGAACAACAGACCAGTTGCAGATTGATGATCGTAGGACCTCCGTTACAAAAGGGAGAGGCGAAACCCTAAAGGTACGACGGATACCCAACCACGAGAAATCCTGGACTCGAAGAGAGAGAAGAGAGCGGATTCAAAACACGTCGGGATAAGAGGAGATCAGCAGAGGGGTAAGGAGTAAAATCAGACCTAATCAGAACTATCCTACCTATTTTCAAAAATAGTTTTGACACTCTACTTCGGCCGTTAGCTAGGTTATCCTCACAGTGGACTTCAGGTATCGCAATCATTGAGCTCGATACCACTGTAACACCTCTGATCGCCCTGTGCAAGTTTTAGCGAAATTCGCCAAACCCGCATAGAACGATTCGAAGGTGCACCAGCACTTTAAATGCGGGTGGAAAGCAAAGTAATAACATTACACAACATTCCTCGATGGGACCCACGAGCAGATATATATAAATGACTCGGAGAGTCAAGAATACGATATAATATACAAAGATCCAAATCACCTTGAAACGATATAGCGTCCAGCTACGGACAAGATGCAAATGGGGCTAAGAGCCTCAAGAATAACCAATGGCGTCCATAACCTGTGCCAAGCCGGAAGGGTAACCCTGCTAACGGCGTCGGTCTCAAAACCTGCTTAACAAAAGGGGTGCCGACAAAGGGCAAAGCAGAAAACAAAGAAGGAGCGTCAGTACTGAGGCCAGTACACGGCGAGGCTAGAATTCGGCGGTCCTCGCCTACATAGGTATGGTGGACTGAAGCGGCAGCGGCAGCAAGCACTAACAACCTATAGAGACTCGATACATCTGGCGGCTATCCGAGAGGGGTGAGAAAGACCTATCCGGATCCAACCTGAGACTATCATCAAGCAAACCCATCCTGACGTTCCCCCTCGAGACCAAACGAGGAAGTCAACCGAGGAACGCACACAGTTGGCAGTTTTACTCATCCAGTTATCGTTGCAGCAATTACTAGTCAGGTTTAGATAGTCGTCCTGATAAAGTTAGCAGTGGGCACTTTTAGTTAGTCATTCCGTTATAGTGGCATCACTTACTAGTCAGATACAATTATCATGAGATAACCCCAAAACCCAGCAGTTGTTGGTACTTTTATTTAGCCATTCCGTTGTAGTGAAGCTGATTACTAATCATATCGGAAACAAGTCACTTTAAAACAGTAAACTTTAGTTATAGTTGTCTATGATCGACAACCTGCTCCAAGTCGTCCATAACCGCGGACACGGCTTCGAAAAGATTAAACCTGAGGGTGCACCAAAGTATCCACAGGCACTTCGACCCTTTTTGCCAGATCAGTTAACATACACCCATCGGTATGTCGGCGGGGCCTAAGTCACGACGTTCCCAGACCCAAAGCAAGCACTGGGGGGCCACCCCACTAAGTATACCCGCAACAAAGTCGGCCGGTCTCCGAGACGGACTTAGGGTTTGTGGGGCCGGCGGTAAACGACAGCAGGTCCCCAAACGGGGACTGTCGATACCACGTAAACGGGTCACAATTCCTAACAAGATAAAGGTGCGACCTCGCAATCAGAATAAAGCGGTAAAGCATGGCATAAGTACAGGATAGTAATAAAACCCAAACTAGTTTGTGGCCCCAGACAATACTTTGAAATCGGTAATTATCGATGGGGCCCATATCTCCCCACCGTGGTTAGCGCTCGATCTCTAGCAGTGTCAAGAACTCGGGTCCTACGGGACACAAGTGGGCGGTCGGAAACCAAATCTTACCTATCACCCACCGATGCCTCTGCTTAATTCAATTTTAGTTGTTAAACAGAATTTAAAGTGAAACAATAATTAAAGCCATGATCATCTCCAACGTCAACATGCGGCAATTCTCCAACGAAGGCGGTACTTGACGACAAGCAAAACACTTGAGCAAGCGACTACGACACGCGGGTCCAACTATCTACCAAACAACAGGTAATAGGATGTGTCCAGGGCTATATATGGCTGCAAGGGATATCACGCACGAAATCTAGAGCATCGCAACACGATAGCAAAGATCAACAGAGGGAATAAATACTAGAAAGTAAGATAGGTAGAAAGGGGAGATGCTACTTTGAAAACATTGTCGAAGGTTCACCCGAAGATCGGTAAGCTCACATCAACTCAACGGCCTTATCCATGAAGAAGCAAAACACTAGAAGAAACACCGGATGCACTATTTAATACAACGGAAGATCGGCATGATGCATGCATGATGGATGGCATGGCAAAAGTGCAATGCAATTAGGTCATTGTTAACCGGGTCCCGACAATTAATAGATGGTTCAAGTTATTTAGCTACCCGCAATTTAAATGTTGTTTAGCAATGCAATGATAGAACCGTTCGCTACACATGTTTAAATGAGGCCGATATGAGACTAGATTTGCCCGCATATGGGCCCCATATTTAATTATTAGGTGAATCGGCATAAGGCCCCCAAACCACAGATATGCATGCGAGTATGACAATTCAATATGCAACAAGTTGTTATGTTATAAAATAGGGTTCGGGGAAAAGGGTCACACATTAGGGTTCTCGACGTTCTTGGGGTTCCGGTTCGGGTTCGGGTCGGTCTCGGGTCCGACGGATCCGGTTGAGGTTCGGGTTGAAGCGTTCTCGGACTCGGTCGTTCTCGGTATGAACGGGCAGATCTTGTCGATCGGGGTCTCGGTGTCCGGGGCAGAACTCGTGTCAGGGCCGTTCGGGTCATCGCGACGGTCTTGTCGGTTCCTCAACTCGGGTCGGTCTTGTCTTCGGGGGGAGGTGCTTGTCGGCCTCGTGGCGATCTTGCGTCCTCCCGGTTCGGTCCTTGGCGTCCGAGGGTAGATCTTGGTGGGGGGTCCAGGGTTCGGTTCCGTGTAGAAGGTCTTGGAGTTTGGCGTCGGGCTTGTCGGCGGTTAGTCTTGACTCGCCGGTGGAGGTTGTGGCGTTCTTGGTGTCGACGGAGCGATCTTGAGGTTCGCCATCGGACCCGGGTCTTGGCGTTCCGTCGGATATCTTGCGGTTTCTTGACGAGGATCTTGCCGTAAGCTGGCGTGGGGTAGTTAGCGTTCTGTTGAGGCCCTTGCCCAGCTTGACCTTGAAAGGTAGCCTGTTACTCGTTACATCTCGCAGACCGCGGAGATGATCCAGAGACAAGGCGGCACCGACGGAGCACGGCAGAGGGCGGGCCTGGGCGCCACCGGCGAGATGAGGCGTCGACGGCGAGGTTGCTGGGGTCGCGGGGCGGCGCGGAGCGACGAGCACGGCACGCGAGGGGGAGAGCGGCGAGGCAGCGATCTGGATGCGCGGCGGGCCGGGTCATTGCCGCCAGCAGTGGAGGCGGGTCGGCGGGCCACGGAGCGGCGGCAGGCGAGGAAGGCGGCGCGAGAGGGGCTGGCGAGCGGGCTCGGCGGGAGTCAGCGGCACGCGCGACTCGGCGAGGCGAGGCGCTGAGCTGGGGTGGGTTCCGAGGAGGCGGGACGGAGGCGGTGGCCGGAGTGCTGCTGGCTCAGTGGCGGGATGTAGGTACGGGCGAAGGCGAGGGAGCTTGGCGTCTGGTGGCAGCGGGCGCACCGTCGGGAGACGCGAGAGGCGGGCGATCCGGCGGAGGGCGCGGTGGCGGGCGAGCCTGGGGAGGAGGGCGAGGCCGCAGGGAGGCTGCCAGTGAGGTGGTGGCGTGAGGTGCGGTGGCGCGGGCAGCGCAGGAGGAGAGGCGAAGGGCGGCCTTGCAGAGAGCCAGCCGGGGCCGCCGAGGTGGGAGCGGATGCGGGTGCCGCGCGAGGAGAGAGCCAGAGGAGAAGGAAGAAGAGGAACAGGCGGGCGGGTCGGCGGTGGGCCTGTGGGCGGGCCAGCGCAGGGCCACGCGGTGGGTGGATCGGTGGCCCAGGCGTGGGCCCAGCGGCAGCCGAGGGGTTGGCTGTAAAGTGCGTGCGTGTTGGGGTGTGTCGGTTTGGGGGCAGTGTGTGGCCTGAGTGGGTTTGGTTGGGTGGGTGTGAGCTGTGAGGGAGAGAGAGAAGAGAGAGGGGCTGATGTGGCAAGTTTAGATTGGTTAGGGAAAGGGGAGAGGGTGAGGTGGCATGCTGCCATTGAGTGGGGTGAGGTGGCTTGGGTGTGTGGGTAGGTTTATAGGTGAGAAAAAGGATTTAGGTGGGCTGGATGGGTGAGGTGGCAAGTGGGTAGGAAAAGGGTGAGAGGGTGAGGTGGCGGTCTGCGGTTGGTGGGTAGGATAGAATTTGGTGGGACTAGGATTTAGGTGGGGAGCTGATTGGGGTGGACCGATCTGTTTAATACGGGGTGGTCGTTCGGGTCGGGTTGGCCCGTTCGACTGCCCCTACTAAAATAATTAAATCTTTTATTTAATTTAATTGGGCCGTTTGCAACCCGATAGCAACAAAACAAAATACTCCGGAGCCCCGGGGTTTTGGCGTTTGAATAAGATGGGGCGTTTAGAAAACAAAGACGGGTTTTGCAACCATAGTTTTATGCAAACAATGCATGATGATGACGATGCAATGCACAAATTCAACGCGATTTTCTAGTAGTGGTTTTGCGGGATGCCACATCGGCGGTGGACCAAAATGATCCACCCAATTCTTACCCCCGAGGCCGGCCAGACGGCCAGCCGACGACGGCTTCTTCGTAACTGGCTCTATTTTCTTGGCCCGGTTCATCGCCCTGTTAAAAGGGTTATCCCACCGGGTGGCCGCCGTGGACCCACAGGATGAGGAACCACAGGATCCATGACTAGCAACAATTTCCTCCTCCTGCAGAAGAAGTAACAGTGAATCATTTAGATCATCGATTAGATTGCAATCGTGTTGATCCGCGGTAATTAGATTATACTTACCACAATTTCCTCGAATTCCTTCACCGCAGGATCCGCGGTGAGTTGTTTGGTTTTGGGGTCCACATGGTAACGGGCCCTGATGAAGTTTCGAACCTGCCCGGGTTCGAATTTAGCAAAGGGTTTTCTATCCTTGGATCTATACTCTTCGTCCTCCTTATTCCATTTGGCCTCCGGTTCTGTATCCACCGATCCGAGATGGTGATGACCTATATTCATCGCTGCGGCACCTTTCGCCGATTACTATTGGCGGGCTCTTTCGATTCACACCTCCTTGAACTCCGGAACTGATCTTCGGTGATCTACGGGTCAATCTTCCGGATCTCCTCGAGACTTTTGCCTTCTTTATAGATCTTCTTCTTTATCCGGTTCTCCACCGCTGGGCGGTGCTCATCTTTGTGGGCGGATTTGTTTACTTCGTTCCCATGATAATTTGTGTTCGATACTTAGCGGGAACTTGTATCCGCGTGCGACTTCTCAAAGAGGAGTGTCTTGTGCCATTATCTTTATGCCGGAGATTCTCGGTGTTGATCGAGATGGTTGTCCGGTGATCGCCGCCACTTTCCCACCGCACTTTGACGACAAGGGCGGGCTCCAAAGGAACCCGATGGGCTCACTGTAATTTCCTCCCGACCGTGCCGACCGTGTTGGCGCCGGTCCTTCGGCTTCTTATTCTTAGGAGGGTTGCTACCACTCCTATGCCCTCGCCGCCATCGTGGTTTCATCGTCCGCCGTTCCTTGCTTCTTCCTCCGCGTCTTCCATCTCATCATCCTCGCTCTCCGAAGGATGGTATTCTTCATCGTCTTCTAGACGCCGCCTCCCGAATGTCAATTTTTATTCGGAGGTCTGAGTTCTCCTTAGCTGATGCGCTTAGAAAATCCAGCCTCGTTGTCACACATCTTTGCACTAATAAAAACAAATAATTGGTTAAATGCGGAAAAATCCGGCATGACCTTTGCTAATTTTCTTAAACTGGGAGTGCCCGATTTCTGCCAAAACGGAAGTTAATCAACATTCCGGCAAAAATCAGGACTCATTTCATACAAGAACCTGCATACACACATAATAAAGTGCTTCATATACAAGCACAAGCACAATTTCAAGGTGCTATTGTCCCAAAGACAGATAGTAGCAAAACCAACACTACTCTATTTTTCCTTCCAAACCATTTCACAACCACATCCATCCGGTCAAAGACAAAGCCACAACCATATAAACTTTTGTTATCAATTTAAGCATAGCCATATATGAAGCTATCTCTTTAAGCAACAATGAAAACCCAATTAAAATAAATCTTGTGAATAAGTAAAGGTAAAAATGAGAATGATCTTACATAAGCATGCCACTTATTGTATGATTCCAATGAAGCAATGTCATTGTTCTAACCACAATGGATGCCCACAATCTGTGCTACAATAACTTTTGTGCATCAACACAATCAACCAAAATCTCAAACCTATGATAATATGCATCTACCTGCTCGACTTGTGTGTTTTTGTTCTTGTTGTTTATCTTAATTCCTTCAGTCTGTGCAGGAAGGCTTTAAGAAGCTTCAGTTGGAATTATTAAGGGGAAACAACACATATGAGCATAGCCTTGACATCTCTGTGGTGCATATGAATGTACAACTGAGGTGAAGTAAGTCTACACAGCTTTGCCTAGTCACGGCGGTTGCCCAAGACCATAGCTAAAAATATAAGCCCAATATTAATCAAAATATACGAACATCCCCAGATGTATAACAAAGCACAAGAACCTACCCTTTGTCATCAAGTTCCACAATCTTCAATTCAATAAAGAAAAGCAGGCCATAGACATGCCTAAACCCATGATATATGCTGATACATCAAGGATCAGGATATTTCACTTCCATAATATCAATCGAGTTACCACACCATTGAATGGCTCGAACTCGAAAGTGGATTTGTGCATTGGTGAAGTCAAACTCAACTAGATGGCCTGAAACTTTGAAAGTGGATTGAACTATGCAGCCTCTAACTCACGCATTGACTTCACTTTGCATTGTCCTCTTATAGTTGCTACCACAAGGTGTGGGGAATCCACACCAGACGCCCTAGGTAGCGTAAATAGAACCAAAGCCCCTAAGATCCCTTCTTGGACTAGCACACTTAATAATCCTCTACACACAAACCTTGTGTAATTACGTCTCGTTTTCATGCCTATTTGCAACTAACCATGTCGGTATGATTACCAACTACCATCTACTACTTGACTAGCTAACACAATGAACCAATTATACAAAATATACTTGATGTAAATCCGTGGCGAGTAAATAGTTTCAAACATGCATCTTCTACTTCACCCTAACTGTCCTAGTTCATTTTTGAGATGAAAGCCCAGGAAGTTTCAATTCATAGTAAATGTAGGATCTTGCATCGTAAATGTAGGATCTTCCCTCTACTGGAGACCATGAACAACATAGAGATGAGGGAGAGATTTCTAGAAAAGTGCTCTTGAAAGAAAATGTAAGGTAATTTGGCTATTTGCTGAGAATACGTACTATGTGCTTGATCCACTAGAATTACATTGGAAGATAGGGAGAGAAGTGGAGAGGGATCTTGCTTGATCCACTTATTAGAATTTGTGCTATCAGTAATATACTCTGAACCCTAACCCTTGGAGATAGGGAGAGAAGTGGAGAGGGGAGAGAGGGAGAGAGGGGAGAAGGCTCACCTCTAAGACGAGGACGATGACGAGCGCGCGGGCGAGGCGGCGGCGGAGGGGATCGATTGGCGGCGGCCTCCTCCTCCTCGAGCAGCGGTGACCTCCACGGATCGGCAGACGCGGGCCTCCTCCTCCTCGAGCGGCGCGGGCTTCCTCCTCCACGAGCGGCGCGGGCCTCCTCCTCCTCCACGGATCGTGGCCTGGCGCGTCTCCTCCACGGATCGGCTGGAGGCGGCGCGGAGGGATCGATCAGGGGATGGGGATGAGCGAGTGTGAGGAGATGGGGATAAGCGAGTGTGAGAGAGATCGATGACGTGGATAAAACCCAGATAGGCGTGGCGCTATGCTAGAGTGCGCCACGGATGTCTCAGAGCGCACTCGCTAGTCGCTATGCCTATCTGGGATCTAACCACTCTATAACAAGAGTCCAACGCTCCTTCTAGCAAGAACTCTTGTCTATCCCAATCGTTCTGCCCACTACTCTATTCTAAACTATGAGCACCTGTGTTCGAATCCTGGTTCCCCACTTTTTATTTTTATTTTAAAAATACTTTTAAATGTTCCAAAAAATGCCAAAAGTGGTGATATATGCCATACAAGTTTTGTTTTGTTTTTAAAATACTTTTAAATATTCCAAAATGCCCAAAAGTGATAATATATGTCATAAAAGTGTTACAAATATGATTCAAAGTATAACTAAATTTCATAATAATTTGTCCATGAATATTACAATCTTTTTCGACCATGCGCTTTTACAATATTTTTGAGCTAGCGTTTACAATCTTTTTCCCTTCTTTGTCGCGGTTGAATAATTTAGCCCGGCTAGACTTTAATGTTTCTTCTTTCAACGGGCTACCTTTTGAGTAGGGTTGTGCTTTTCTTCTTGTGATGTATGTTGCTGCATCGTAGTCGCCGTCATCTTCAATCTTTGGATCGCCGTCTTGGTCAAGTCTTGCTCTGGCGACTCCATCCATTCCGATGATGTTTCTTTTCCTCTCCTCACGACAACACGGCTAGGCTTTGTCGGTCGGTAATGAAAAACATTGGTCCACTTTGGTAGCCGACCCACGGTTCATTTTTCGCGCCACGTTTGCACCGCGGCCTTGGATTTGGCCGGGTATAACCATGGTTGTGAAATACCGGTCTTCTCTTTCGACGCTCTTTGCCCATCGACCGACACGAACATCGGCACCTTTTCTCCACAGTAGTCGAGCTCCCGGATCTCCTAGATTCTTCCAGAATCTTTCCTTCACGTTGTCATCGGTGTAGAATTCGACGTTACGCTGAGTTCGATAATCACACTTGTTGTCCTTTTCCTCCGTAGAATGTGTAGCCGTTGATATCATACGCCGATAGGTCACCGGGTTTTGCATCGGTCCTCGCGACAAGGTGAATATGATCTTTTCCGTGTCGAAGAATGCGAGCGCGGGATTATCAAGGAGTCTGCCTAAACCAACGCGTGAAATCTGAGTTGTGCTCTTTGATTATTTCTCCTGCATCCTCCTGATGCCCCGGTCACCGATTTCTTCTCGATTAACCTTTGTGCTTCGCACTCAAGGATCGACCAATTCTAAATGCTGTAGCGACGAGGTTTGCTCGATCAAAGTCTGCGCTCGAAAATCAAGTTCGCATGCGGATGCGGCGACCCTCCGGTGACCAGATCCCGAGCTTGCCAAGGTGTCATTGACGGGAAGACCGGCAGGTTCTCGATGTCTAGATAATTCGTGCGTAAAGAGATGCACTCTTCGCCGTAAAGCCCTTGGCTATGCTTCCATCCGACGGACCTGTGAATGTATCCTTTGATGTGTCTGCTCATCCTTTCGAACGCCATCATGTTGCGGAGGAACATCGCCCGAGTTGTACGATGTCCTCCACGACATGGACCAGCAGATGCACCATAATGTCGAAGAATGCGGTGGGAAGTAGACCTCAAGCTCACATAGTATCACCACGATCTCCTCGTAGCCTTCCGAGCTGATTCAAGCCAATCGACTTCCTAGAGATGACGTCGAAAAACTTGCATAGGCCAAATAACGTTTCACCACGTGCTCGTCCATTATCCCTCTTAGTGCGACTGGTACTGTCATTAGCACGGCACGGTCGTGAGACTTCATGCCATCAACCTCGCTTCGCCTAGGTATCTGCTTATCTTGCCCGCGTCCGTAAGGAAATTTGACTCCTAGAAGGCACTTGAAAACTGTTTGATCTCATCCGGCTTAGAGTGAAGCAAGAAGGAGGCGTAATATTCGCTCTTCTTGAACTTTTACCCTTCCGACGACCTTGTGTCGCCTCCGACTCATGATCATCGCCATCTTCCCGATCATCGTGAGTAGGCCCTCCGTGAAGCTCCTTCCGGATACACAAGCATATCAGTCGCGGCCTTGCTTTCGACCATCTTCGTCCTATCCGGCATGTTGATCATGGTGGCGAGACTCGCACACGCTTTTCGTGATATGCATGATGTCGAGGCTATGAGGCGTCGGAGAAACTTCCAAGATGGCAACTCCGAAAAGACCTTGTTTTCCATACCTTCATCGGCTTGTCTTGTTGCCTCTTTCGCTTCTTTCCGTGCTTAGGACAATCTTTCCGCTTTTCAAAGAACTCTTCCACTTCTTCGCTGCTCCTACGCCCGGGATTCCTCGGTCTCGATTTGCCATCGAACAGGTCTCCACGCTTTTCTCCATGGATCATTCTGCCGAGCCACCTCCGTGCGCCATGAACACGGTTTTCGATGACCCCGGATCTTTCTCTAGTTGGAGATAGCTTGTGTTATCCATGCACCTAACGATGCGCGAATCCTTGGATAACCTGCCCAGATATACCCGCAACTGGATAGTCTTGCACCGTAGTGACCAACGCGGCTCATAGTGAAATAATCTTGTGCGACGGCCGTAAGTATTGGCTCCAGATTCCCATAACGTGGCTAGCTCCTCTTTCAACAGCCCGAGATACGATTGATGTCGGTATTGCATTGTTTCGCCCTTGAATTAGCATACTCATTTGTATGTACTTCTTCTTCATGCACAACCATGGAGGAGGTTGTACATCCATACAAACACGGGCCAAGTGCGTCTTGCTCTGGCTACCGAACGGATTGAGTCCATCGGTGCTCGCGCCAAGCCTGATGTTCCTCGAATCTCCATCGAATTCTAGGAATTCGAGGTCCAATGCTTTCCACTGGCTAGCATCTGAAGAGTGCGTCAGCAGCTCATCCTTTTCGGGGTCATCATCATCTCCTGGCTTCTTCCTTTCCGCATGCCATCGCATGAGCTTCGCTTCCTTAGGGTCCGCGAAATAGCGCTGTAGACGAGGAGTGATAGGAAAGTACCATACCACTTTTCGAGGTGCTTTCTTCCCTTTCTTGTATCGACTCACGCCGCACACCGGACATGTGGTTTTCTCCGCGTCCTCGCCCCGATAAATGATGCATACGTGATATCTAACGTGCGGTAGATCGAGAGGACAGACGATTTTCTTGGCATCCTCGATACTAGTTGTACATGTGTTCCCCTCCGGGAGACGATCGTGCCAGAATGCCATTATATCGTCGAAGCTTGCGTCGCTCAATTTGTGCTTTGCCTTCATCTCCATAGCCTTGAGCGTTACATTCAACCGGGTATCATCGGGCCTGCATCCTTCATACAATGGAGTAACCGCGTCTTTCTCAATTTGCAAGCTTGGCTTTCTCTAGCGGCAGCTGGCGTTACTAAATGCGCTTGAGAAGCAGCTTGCACATAAGGGTCCCGCACCACCTGACGTTGTTCCATCGTCACCGCTTCCTCCCAAGCATCTAGATCATCATTATCCCGCCGCTCGCACCTTCACCATCTCCGGAGACTCTTCATCATCTCGCCTGTTCTCGCCGTGATGATGATCATCATGTTGGCCACCTTCTTCACCGTCTCCATCATCTACGCCATCGCTTATCCAACGAGTGTATCCATCCATGAAACCATGGCGAGCAGTGCGCGCAGATTCCCGGAACTGGTCGATCACCCAGTTGAGTTTGCATCTTCGCACGGACATCTTATATCCGTCTTGTTATTTCGTATCATGTCGGCCGTCGCACATTTCAAAAATCTAGCCACAATGCCTTCGCTCATTATGCGGACCATTTTTGCTCGCACGATGTACGGTACAATTTTGAAGTCTATTAGAACCACATAATGAATGCATGCATGCAATGGTCGATAGAAAATTACGGCATGACCTATCCTAAAATTAGGACCTTTGAATGTTGAAAGTCTTGCCAAAATGGAAATGAATCAACATTTTGGCAAAACAAATGGCAACTTGTTCACATACAAACACAAGAGAGAGAGACCGATCCATACACACATGAACATATCATTATCCTCTCCATACACACATGCATGAGCATCATCGATACTCTCCATATACACACACATATGACCATCGATCCTCTCCACACATACACACATCATGAGCATCGATCATCTACATACATATGAGCACATCATCCATATACACATGAACACATCCTTACATGGACAACTTACCGAGATGAGAGACCGATCGATCGCGAGAAAGATGGAAAGGAGAGGTGCGCGCGTCGACCGGAGACGGATAGATGAGAGACCGGAGACCTCCTCTATTACTTATGTAACATCCAAAGCAAGTTTTACATGCTAAAAATGGTGAATGTGTGGAGAAATTAAGGTGGGAAGGAGAAGATCCCGACTAGATCTAAGGAGGAAGAAGAAGGGGAAAGTGAAGTGTGGGGTGGTGGATGTGTGGGCACGCATGTGCACATAAAGTGCTGTCCTAAAAGAATCGACACATCCGTGGCGCACACGGCCCTAGTGCGCCACAAGGAGTACAAACATCTGTGGCGCACTATGCCACGTGCGCCACAGATGTTTTACTCGTGGCGCACTAGGCGAGCGCCACGTGTTTGTGGCCTTTTCGCAGCGGAGGGGCATGCGCTTAGGCGTAGCGCACTGTGCACGTGCGCCATGTATGACCCTAACAACCGTGGCGCACATGACCGTAGTGCGCCATGATGTTTGGCGTAGGCCAACAGGCCTGCCCACACATCTGTGGCGCACTATAGTCATGTGCGCCACGGTTGTTCTAGTTAGTAGGGCATCGCCCACAGTGAGCCACTGCTTGTTTAGCCGTGGGGCACTTCAACCATGTGAGCCACGGATGTGCTGATTACCTATAGCTGTTTTCCTAGTAGTGCATCTAATAGTACTAAAGTTATTCATCTCTTAACACTAAAGCTAACCGGATCGATGGCTACTGGGCTCGAAGGCCGCACCGGGAGATGGCACAAAGGTTCCCTTCATTCCCCGGACAATGCTCGCGCGGCAGCTCCGACGCCGAAAGATAATGCAGAGGTTGGGAGGGAGCGCGGCAACGCAGGCGCGGGAGAAACTGGATCGAGCTGAGGGGCGAGGTTGGGAGGGAGCGTCGGTGACGGGCGTCGGCGACGCGGGCAGGGGTTAGGAGAGAGGAAGTGCATAAGGGGGGTGGTGCTCCGCCGAGGAAATGAGTAAATCTTGGACGTACCCAGCTGTATATCACAGAAAGTGCTCGCGGAAGTATACTTTTTATGAGCCGTTCAATCCGGATCAGACGCTCCGTGCTGTAAGACGTTTGTCCGAATACCTGCAGCGCAACAAGTACTGATAACATCAGTAGTTTTACACTACATGAAAAAATACATTCACACATATCTTCTTAAAAAGAGGGTTATTTACATGTTACATACATATAACGGGGTGAATAACTTTTTGGTCTGAAAAAAATTTGTCAAAACATATCAGTATGGGATCTAGTTTCGAAGATCTCGTCGCGAGTAATCCAATGGTAAAAACAGATTTTTAATCGGATAAATGATTCGAGCTATAAAACTTTTTGAATTCAAATTTTTGTATTAAGCTAGATGCGGATCGAATTCTTCTATACGTGCACCGCCTACGCATGCTGGGTCGCTACCTGCCGCGCTTGCGTCACCCGCCGAGAAAAGCAAACTAGCATACGCCGTGTAGAAATTCCGTTAATCTAATCAACAATGATGATTCCTAGAAAAAACAATGATGAAAAAATAGTGGTCTAAAACGGGGTCGAGTGGTCCAGATATCAATTCCGAACCGCACAACTCGGACAAAATGCGGCGCGGCGGTGGATGGCTCGCTCCTCCGACACCGCCGCCCTCCGCCTCCGCCGTCAACGCCTACCTCGGCCCCGACACCCCTCGTATCCTTCCCCTACTGGTTCACTCCGTTTCTCGCGTCATCGCGCCCTCTCCCCCTCCTCCGCCGTCACCCCATGCTCTACATCATCCACATCTGCTCCCTATTAATCTCCGGTGACGATGAAGCTGTCGCCTCCTCGGGCGACAAGTACGCCTCAAAGGACCACGATCATGCCGAGGAGTCCGCTGGGGCTGGAGGCGCAGAGTGGAGTATGCTCATCTCAGGGCCAGGCCCGCGGTGGCGGGAGTCAATGGAGACGGAAAGGGCGCATTCACCTTGGTGGTTCAGAAGTTTGAGGTAGCGGGGAAGAGCTGGGCCACCAAGATGAACCAGGAGGAAGTGTCTTGGTACTGACTCAAGTATACGCTAGATGCAAAACGATCGTTCCCGACTAAGATCTCAGGTACCAGCTACAAAATTGCCCTCAGGCCTGCGCTCAATGCTCCTGCTGACAGAGACTACGAGGATATCTATCTGAAATCATGGCGAGTGAATTGATCTAGGAAACCAATTGCAAGGCTAAAATCCTGGAGGAGAAAAGGAGCCATGTTTCTGCTATGCAGACTAAACTGATGAGATTGTTGTTCGATTGGAGTCCCTGGATCTTTATATTGGAGATTGCGTTTCAAGTTGCACAGCTGATGCTAGAGCTAGACAACTGAAAGATGTGCCAGGGAGAAAAAGAAGGAACACCACTTAGCATTGCTGAAAATTGGACAGACGTTAATGAACAGAGACACGGAGCTTCACTATGGAAGAGAAGCGCTCCACATGCTATTTATATTGAGATGCACTTACAATGGCGAAAACAGATTTGTCTGCCATGTTGGGCCTATGTTGACGATTTGGACCTAATCGATGCGTAGTACATGCATCTTAAGTTAAGGCATCCCAGAAACTGATGTCAGCTAAGCACAAGTAAACTTCTGCAACCTATTGATTCCATTGTAGAGCATAAATAGGTTTTTGAAATGTCTATAAGTGAAATGAAGAAACACCTTTTTTTTGTATCTGCAGATGGCATAGCTTCTTTGTCTTAGGAAATGTATGTTCCTTCTTCTGAGCAGCTGTCCATACTTGCAAGGATTCGGAAGCCCGTGCTAAATCAGAATTCGCTGTTGTAGAGGCTATTTTCAGTTCACTTGGTTGACGCTGTTATAATTCTCATGGTCATTAGAAGCATCAATGCTGGTTTTCTATGAGAACCGACGATTCACAAAGGAGATTTAGTTAGTTAACTCTGGAACTTCACCTCATATATTTCTCTTTCTGTATTCATCATTTTTCCATATTACTACTTCGCTAATACTTACACATGCCAGCTGCGGTGATTTTCAAGCCCTTTGTCCAAAATTTCTTTTTGATTCCTTTCTTGCCAAGTATTTACTATTTTCCTGACTGTTTGTTATGAGAAACTTCCTGGTCACCCTAATACATAAACACTCTTTCTTTTGAAGAAATAACAGTTCTGTGTGCTGCACAAGATTCTACTGCCATATTCTATTATGGCTATAACGAAAACGTAGAGCTAACTTTGTACATTGACTCCCCTAACATATGTGAGCTTCTTCTTGTTGCTTCCTTTCTTGGCTGTCCAAACTATAACCACTTGTTGAGTTATCCTCACTTGGAAGTTGTTGATATTGCTCCGTTGGTTCTGTACGTGCAGCTGTTCCATCGCCCACAGAACTCTCACTTCATAGATTACAAGCAATTAGGTCTGTTAGGTTACTGTGAGGACTGACTTATGTGGACATGGATCTAGAAAGACTTGAACTGACTTACTTCAGCGAGTAGATGATCAATCCAATTGCCACAACTGTGAATGCTAGATAGTACAGCCAATTTATCTGTTGGTTTCACCTAAATCATGTGAGCATGTACTGCAATATATTTAAATCTGGTGCAAAGATCGGTAAGAAATTGTCACCTGTTCTTGATAGAAAAATACTCGAATGGCGACTGCCCACATGTCAGATGTTAAGAGTGAGAGATTGAACAATGTTGATCCACTCATCTGCAAGAGCGGTGGTCATCAGAAAGCGCTAAACCACTACTGGATTGTAAAATGAGAAATGAAAGGGCCTTTTGTATCATACTTTCTAATGAGCTATCATTGCCCAAATAGCTTGCTTTATAACCACTTGATGGGACCTATTTTTGTTGTTTTCTACTTGTGTAGCTTATTTTATGCTTAACATGTTGGACGGAACTTAACCTTAAGAACTAAAGGAGTAATGGTGTAGAACACAAATAGCGCAACAGCGAATCCTGCGAACAAACTTATCTGAAAACAAAAAGGAGAAAAATAATTAGCAGGAGTGAGTTTTCTGTCATAAAATTTGGAAAAGAGTATTGCGGATAGAAGAGTTAAACCACAACTATAGTTTGCTACCATTGTTGGAGACCAGGCAGCTGCTTCTAGGCTCTTCCTTTCGAATATGCATCTGATGTTTTGTCAGGTTAAAAGGTAACATGAATATTTGTTCCAGGAGAGAATGTATAAGATATTTTTGTTCCAGAAAAGTTGCCGTGATACTTTAACGATGCAAGAACCAGAGTAATGTATAGACAGCAATAATGTCTGTTTTCTTTGCTGTTTTGTAATTAATAAGGAAATGTGGAGAGGATACATCTGAATTGCACTGACAAGCAACCCAAATAGTCCGAGCATCGCAACAAGTTCTACTCGGTCATTCTTCTTGACACAGTATTCCTACATATTCAAGGAAATGATATGGCTATTAGAATTTTGAGAAAATGTTAGTGGTAGTAGCACGATATATATCATCACCAACAGACTAACCTCCCCAACATTGCTAAATGCAAAACAAACAGTCCCAGCAATAACTAGGGTATCCCCTAGAAGTGGTATTTTATTCGGATCTGCAGAGAATGAAGATTTCTGTAAGATGTTAACCTTATGTAACTCCACCGTAGAACTTGGGGAAGCAATTTCAGCTTGTAGTGTTCATGAAGTTAGGTTTTGATTTGGGCACATCCAAACCTGTTCTATTGCCGATTTGCCATCGTATACAGCAGTAAATTTCATCTCCTAGACTATTATTGTATTATCATAATTTCTACTGCCAAGAACTTGATCCTCTGTCTATCCTAGGTTTATCACTGAAATTTCTGTAACTGGCATTCTAATTTAACTTGGTGTCTTAACTCTTATATAAACAGTTAGTACTTACCTTGGCCGTCTGGAGATTTTGCATCTGAAAGGAGCACAAGACCCAGCCCTGCCACGCAGGTCCCTGCCCCCAGAAATTGCCAGAAAGAGTATCTTGTGCCTAGAGCGTACCAGGTGAGTATGATGACCCATACAACAGTCCAACAATCCAACAACGTTACGCTGGTGATGGATGAGTACTGGTACGCCTTGACAACTGCAATGCAGGTTTCAGGATTAGAACATTGTTTATATGTTCATCACTAGGAGCAAGGATTGCATTCTGTATCGCACTGAAATGTGCATTTCTTGTAGTACTCACCCAGATAGTTCCCCTGGACATCGACGAAGGCCAGCGCCAAGTACCAGTACCAGGGTATCTGCAAGACAAGAGCGCCCAAAAACAGTGAGGCGTGAAATCGCATCAGGTAAGCTCCAGGTTGATTTTCATACACTCTATGCTCACTTGTAGCTTCCGTCGTCGACTCAGGAGGATGGGCACGTAAACTAAGGACAGCAGGAGATATGCGAAGAATGATTGTGTGAGTGGTGCATCGACTCCTGCATAAATATAAAAAATTATATATATATGCTGCTTTATCAAATGATAATTTTTCATATGCTCCCTCCGTCCATGCATATGAAGCCACTTAATCTTGTTGTGAGTCAAACCTATCCAAGTTTCAGGCAGCAAGTTTATAGAAAAAATATCAATATGCACAATACCCAATAAATAGATTCCAAAACATTTTTAGGATAGATTAAGTAATACTGATTTGTTATTGTAGATGTTAATATTTTTTTATATAAACTTGGTCAAACTCAAACATGTTTGACTTGAGACAAGATTAAAGTGGTCTATTATGTACATGGACAGAGGGAGTATGCATTAGGCCAATGCGGAAGATGCGCAATTGAGTAGAAAGACTAGCAGGCAAGTGCCGTATGAAATGATAATTGAAGATGTATGGATTGGGCTACTGAGAAGGACGGGTTACCAAGATTAGCGACGAGGGAGGAGGCGAAGCTGGCAGCGGCCATGGAGAAGGCGACGAGCTGGCCGAGGGAGAGCACGAGCAGGAGGCCCCATGCCTCCTTCGTCTTGATCTCCATGGGTGTGACGAACCAAAGGTGCACGCAAGCCTCAGAGGGGATGAGATGCAGAGGAGAGATTTATACGGTTGCAGAAGGGGAAAGCCGGAGCAGAGGAGTGGAAGGTAGACTGGCAGATGGGCCTCGTGCCTGTGGCTGTAAACTAAGGCAAGGTTAGTTGGGCTCGTGCAGTAAACTATGGCTAGTTGAGAGCACCATGTCCCTTTCAAAAACAAATGAGGGCCAGCATGTGACCACTCGATTGATTAGAGCATATAGTATAATACTGTACAGCATATTTATTGTCCTATTGCAATACTCCCATGTACCTGATCTGTCAACACTCATAATGGCCATGCCCCCATGTACAGTAGTACCATTTTAGGTCCTGGATCTGTTTTGATTTTTGGTATTCGCTCATGCAACTGTTGGAAGTGGGACTACTAACACGCCGATCGTGTCAGGCCATCCCCTCTCGTGCCTTTTTGCCCCGTGTAATTGGTGATTGCTACACCTTCGGAAATGGACATGTCGACTTAAGGCAGCACCGAAAGGGAGAGGATCAGAGGACCTGCTGGACTCAATTGGTACGCATGCTGGCACAGTTATGGACCAGATACCATGTGAAATATCTGCCGCATATGTCCTCTTGGACAAAAGCTTCAACAAAATAACTATTCTGATTAAAACCTACCTGTCTGTAAGCTTCATGCTCGATGACGCCCTGGGTGTTTGATAGCATGACGCCTTTGAGCATCTCCAGTCGTGAGCCCAAGTGTCAGATTGATCGTTTCGGACGCACCGACACGAGTGCTTGTCTTTAGGGCGCCCCTCTCCTCAGCCACGTGCCCTTTAGGCGACTCCCTATGGTTTTTTTTAGCAAATTCAATTTAAAACACAAATAAGTCTTGGCAATAATTCAAAATCCCGGCCACCAAAAGGGCGCCAATTCCGACGCTAATTAATTAGGAAGACGGCTACTCGACAATGGTTGCCTCCGGTGGTGTTTTCCTTCGGTGATGTACGTGTCACCGTTGCCGACGGTGTCGTTCGTGTCACCCTGATGATGCCCATTTCCTATAGGATGGCGTTGCCACATCATAGATCTTTAGATGCGCCGCCCTCACCTCGTCATCCATGTTCGAAGTGTTGGCAGTCAAGAGAGCAAACTCCTTCATTTTCTTCACCGCAATTCTCGACGTACCGAGCTCGATCTTATTTTCTTGTTTCAACATCATATGGGCCCACCTTGAGACGGCTTCTTGCCACCTCAAGATAAAGCTCGACGAGACCTTGGGAGGCAGTTGTTAATCGAAGTTTGCATCCTCTTTGATGATACAACCACTGCAATGGATGACCTTGCCTCCTTGTTACCGATGGGGCGTCCTGCTAAGTCCGTCGCCGGCGTATCTACATCAATGGTGTTACCATTAACACCCTTCTTTAGTCACCTTTGCACGAGCTTCCTTTTTTTGTGATCCCTGAGCTTTCATGTAGCAATGCATGAACTTGAAATCCTTCTTCTTGTTGCGCTCTTTGAACAGTGCTAGCGGCTTCACCAATTGGTTGGCCTGGTTCGTGCCATTACCGGTTCTTTATTGAATGTTCTAAAGAAATCCACAAAAGGCATTAACGTCGTGCGACCGGTTCGAGATCGCCTTTTGTCTCCTCTTCATGTACATGACGACATACTCGGGGTTGAGAATATTGCGTTCATCAAACTTGCCTTTAATTCTCTTCCAGTAGGCGCCACTAGTCCGATTGCTGCCGGTGATGGAATCAAGGGAGACGTAAACCCATGCATCATAGAAACACTTGTGCTAGAGGGTTTTTCACAAGGGTCCTCGATTCCCGGCCCTCATCATCATCATCATCATCATTGTCTTCCTCCTCATCATTATCATCGTCTTCCTCGTCCTCATCTTGCTCTTCTTCTTCAAATACCTCTTCTTCTACCTGCTCTTCCTTGTCAAATGCATGTTGTGTGCGAGCGGTAGTCATTGATCATGTCATTCATGGTGACAATATGATCGATCTATGCACATAAACACAAGGAGAGAACTAAGTCGTCTATCATTGTTTGTACACAAAATACAATGCTGGTGTTAACATACCTCTTTATCTCCCAAGCCTCTGGCTTGCATTTCGTCGAACACCTGGTCGACATCCGGGTCAGGAGCACCGAACGAGCTACGGCTGGTGTAGTCGCCGGGAGGAGTGTGTCGTCGTACCCTACTGAGCCGCTGAAGAATCGTGTAGGAATCGTTGAGGTCGATGTCAGCGGAGCGGCGGTCATTGATGCTTGGGTAAAATAGGGTGTTTGGGTCAAAACACACAATGCTCGCTCTTGTCGCACTTGGGGGAGAACCTTGATCTCGAGAGTCGAGAGCGGTGGCGCGCCCGCGCTTTCCTGGAAGTAGCTGGGGGTTGACGGCGACCCATTACAGCGGGGTGGAGTCGGAGTCGCCCGGCTGTATGACGTGGTGCTCCCCTAGCTACCGCCGGGCATGGGGACGTCGGTCCCTAAGCCTAACCCTTAGTACTACTTTGCTAATACTTACACATGCCAGATACGGTGACATTCTTTGTTCAGAATTTCCTATTGATTTCTTTTAACAAGTACTCCCTCCACTTCAAAATATAAGATGTTTTAGCTTTTTCCTATCTAGACACCTTTTAGTGTGTATGCTCGCTCATTTTGCTCCAAAGTTATAGACTAAAACATGTTTAGATATATGCATTCTAGAAAAATACTAAACCATTTTATAATTTGAAACGAAGGGAGTATTTACTATTTACCTGACTATTTTTATCAGGGACTTTCTGATCATCATCATTACCAAGAAACATTTCATTTTGAAGCAACGGCAGTTATGCATATTGCACAAGATTGTATACATTGCACATTTCTTCTGCCATATCTGATCATGTCTATATACAAAACCATGGAGCTTTGTACATTGACTCCCCTAACAGATGTGAGTTTCTTCTTGTTGCTTCCTTTCTTGGCTGTCCAAATTATAACCACTTCTTGTTGAGTTTTCCTCACTTGGAAGTAGTTGATATTGAGATGTTGCTTCTGTACTTGTAGCGGTTCCATCGCCTGAAGAAATCTCACTATATATATTACATGCAGATAGGTCTGTTAGGTTACTGCAAGGATTGGTGGATCTAGAATAACTTGAACAAACTTACTTCAGCAAGTAGATGATCAATCCAATGGAGACAATTACGAATTCTAGATAGTATCTGTTTGTTTCACCTAAATCATGTGAGCATGTAGTGCAAGATCTGGTGCAAAGATCGGTAAGAAATTGTCACATGTTCTTGATAGAACAATACTCAAATGGCTACTTCCCACATGTCGGATGTTAAGAGTGAGGGCCTGCTTGGAATGTTGTTTTTTAACCAAAACCTCCGGATTATACGGAGCTTCTGTGTTTAGCATCTTCACAAAATAAAAACGACAGGATTAAATAACGACAATCCAAGCGGGGCATGAGAGATTAAACAATGTTGACCCACTCATATCCTACCGGCAGGTGCATTTCGAACATCAAATCAGTCTGTTTTCTGTTTGGGTCATGGGAGGACAGAAACAGGAGGTTTGTCCTCCCCTGGTCCGGGTGTGTGCTCTCAATGGGGTGTTCTATTTGTCCGGACATTTCAGCCTTCGTGGTCGTTTTTTCGCACCATTTTAACATACAGAAACTATTTACACAGTCTAAATAAAAGGCCACACCGGACACAAATATTTCAACAAACACAGTTTTACAATTTTTAAAAGGTTCAAATCAAATAAGTTCAAATAAAACGACTATTATTGTCCTACGTGATCCCACTATGCTCAACCAAATCAGTTTAAAGTGCATTGTGAGTTGCATGATCACGAATTTCATAATGCGACATGGAAGAATCTCTTAGAACGTTGCAGGTCCACCCTGGGACTCAACCAACTCACCTCGGTACTCCTACCCTTGATGGAAGATGCTCTCATCATGTTCGTTCTCCATAACATGTTGTGCATGATAACGTAAGCAATCATCATCTCGGACATCCTCTTGGTGCTCCATGTTCTTGCAGGGTGAAATCGCCCAACGATATTGGATCACTTCAAATGTCCGCTCCACGTCCTTTCTACAAACGCCTTGTCCTTTAGAAAACCTGTGTTGTTTCTCTTCTGCCGGTTTGTGGAATTGTCTTCACAAAATTGGCCCACTCAGATAGATACCATCGGCTAGCTAGTACACTTGTCATATGGGTGGCCATTGATCTAAAAGTTGACCATAGGAGCATTGCCTTCCGCAAAGCTAGAGAACATTAGAGAGCGTTGAAACACGTTGATGTCATTGTGGGAGCCTGCTATGCTAAAGAAAGAGTGCCAAATTCAAAGATCTTGGACTTAACCGCCTCAAGTATGACTGTGCACCCTCCAACATGTCCTTTATATTTCCCTTATCAAGCAAATGGGCAATTCTTTCACTTCCGATGCATGCAATCTATGCTTCCAAACATCCTAGAAAAACCTCTTGACGCATTAACCAACAACAACCGGGTAGTGTTGACAACATTTGGTTCTCTCAAGTACACTTCACCAAACACCATGGCAAAAACCTATACATTGACATGTAAACTCGCACATGCGCATGCACTTATCCACGAGGTCGCCAAAAACTCCGTACACAAGCATCCAAATAGTTGCAGTGCATTTGATAAGAACCGAAGCCAGGCTTACTAGTTGCATCATTCTTCGGAGAGTATTCATTGTAAGATCTCACTCCTTGTAGAAGATTCATGAGCACATGCCTTCTCATTTGGAACTGACGTTGAAACTAAGCTGTAAAGTAAAAATCATTGGTGGGAGGGAATTAGTTGTTGTAGGTCGTTGTAGAGTTAGACATGACATGCTTCTCTTCTTCAATTCCAACCAGACGCACAGCCCTTCACCTAGCCACTGTACCATGGAAGCTCGTCCTCAAGATACTCATTGATGACCGTGACTGAAGCCACGATTATCTTAGTATCATCATCGGAGGAGTCGTCTGATGTATCTGATGTATCGATGATGTGCTTGTAGAAGAACATGTTTGGTTCATTCATAATATTTATCTATGCGAAAAATACATAAGCTACGCTCATGTATGCATCGATGCCACTGCCAAAAAAAAAAAAAAAAATCAAAGTGCCAATTTATACCCGCACCCGGCCTGGCAACTGACCGAACATGTGGTGGGCAGCGACAATCATGGTTGCGTTCGGTAAAACATCTAGTGAGCTCTAGCAGAATTAGACGGATCCCGACCAGAGCCTCAGACACGGGACGTCCAAGGGAGATGCGTGGGCTACATCAGCAGCGGCGAGTAGGACAAGCTCCGAGACCTTCCTTCGATGATGGCAGCGTTGGGACCAGGTGTCAGACAAACTCCGTCGTCCAGACAACGATGGCAAGACGGCCAAACACCCGCGGATATGTTATATCCTGTGGCCGCCGGCAAGCGCTATGACGTGAGGCTTGTGGAGAGCTGCTAGACCTAAAGAAGGAGGGGATCCAGAGTAGAGGAAGAAGAAGACTGACTAGAGGAGAAGACCGAGTTCGGTTCAGTTATGTTCCATCCCTTGTTTGACTGCCAATACTCTTCTTTTGTAGCTAATGAGTCATGCCACCAGTCCATCTAGCATCCCACAGCCAAAGTCAGCATGTCCAATATGCCTCCATATACGATCATGACATTACCACCCCGAAGAAACATTGCTTGCCCCCAAGCAATGGCTCGACCAGGTTGCCATTGTTTGTAACTCCACATTGTGCACAATGTTCTTCTCATATTTTGAGTGCAGCAAGTAGTGTCCCTTGTCGTTGCTACATTAAGATTTGGCACTTCTTTACTGATAATCTCCAATACCCCTGGATCCCATTGTTTGTACCGAAGTTGGCTTGCAAAACAGGTCAAGGAACAAAATTCATGTGGTAGAAGCCAGTCAGTGTCAAAGTTTTCAATGCTCTTGCTTTTCAGTCGTCCAAAAGTACAGGTTGTGGAAAAGTTCATCGCCTCATTGCGTTGCTGTGGAGCCACTTCAAGTCGCACCCCATCGTCGACCAGTTGCCTTAAAACACTAAGGCTGTAGGATCTTTTAAGAGGCATGAGCACCTGAATTCTGATTCTTTGCTAAAACGTGTTGCACCTCCATGGACTAAAACCACAACTCCATGACGGCCAATGGTCCAACATTGAGTGCACTCTCTCCATTCCTTCTTTTATGGTACCGAAAGCACAACTATCCCATGGTGGCATCCTGTTGGTCCCTAGACAATCACCTCTTGTTCCAAGAATGCCAAGGTAATTTTTTTTGTTTCTGCAGTTGATATACCTGGATCCCATAGCCTTGTAGTTCTACAAAGCTGCTGAATGATTTCCCTTTTGATGGAAGAGACTATACTTTTTCATTGCAGATCATGTTGATGCCCACATTTACCTTGACTAAAGCCACTTAACCTCCATGGTGGGATTTTACTCAACACGTGCCAAGCACCTACTTCACATGGATCCCATGGCAAGAAAATTGTAGAAAGATCAGTCATGTTGCCTCTCCCTTGGGAGCAGCTACAGGTGCTGGCCCTCTTCTGATGATATCACAAAGAATACCGATTCAAGTCCACCTATTACATGATCCAAACATGTTCCCTCACTAACCTTTCCCTCAAGCTCTGGACTAGTTACCATAACTTGCTCTAGGAACAAAGACGAGCTACCAATGTGAGTGACGACGAAGTCGGCAAGGTCCTCATCCCACAACACGTCCTTTAGAGAACTATCATTGAACCCTTCATTTGTAGAATCCAGCTCAAGCTCTTGAAATAGGGATAAACGTCCAACATGGGTCAGCACCTTACCAGATATGTTGGTATCGGTGTCAATGTCCAGTCGTGTGCACTAGGATCATCCGACAGGAACGAGAGGACATGGGCCGAACAGCCTGCAGACGTGTTCGCGCCAGACCTGACCACACCTTGCAGCATTTTGTTCATGGCACTGATCGAGATTGTAGCATGGAGATCGGTCGTTCCATTGGTCGAAATCGCCATTGCCACATGGTTACGGCCAAGGTTGACAGCCGAGCCAATCTTCGAACAACTTGTGGGCACGGAGGAAGCAAGGACCATGCCATCGTGTATAGTAGCAGTAGCCACGGATCTATGCGCCGAGAAGACCGAGGACGATAAAGGCGTGGTCTCCTGCTACTCCGAAACGCGACCTGGCATCAACGATAGCATGGTCGCGGCGGAGGATGCCGCCGTCGTCTTCTTCAAATCCACCAACATCTTCTCTTGTCTGGCAGAAATACAACCCAACATCATGTTCAACTGGTCCAAGCTCTTCTTTTGTAGCTAATGAGCCGTGCCACCAGCCCACAGCCCAGGTCAACATGTCCAATACGCCTCCATATACGATCATGACAGGATATACGAAGCCGAAGCAGGTGGCCGAAAAGAGCCTAACAACACAGGTGGTGGTTGTCAGCACCGCCGCCGTCGGAGGGACGAGACTCGGGGTTGGGGAAGGGGGAGGGGATGGTGGGTGCCACTGATGGGAGTGCTTGCTCGACGCGCGAACAAAAGGAGTACATCAGACACAGGTGAAACCAGATAGGGCCTCGTTTGCGTTGAGTGGGGGGCTGGTCCATACTGGTGGCACCATTGGGGAGTTACTAGATTTTGGGGTGCGCCTCGGCGCACGATCCCGTGGAACAATGTTTCAAGATTCAAAAACAATAATATTGAATACCAAGGCTTAACAACAATATCAAAGGTAATACATTAGTGGAATCCAAAAGTAGTGGAATCAACATGTAATTATAGGCAACAAAATAGCCGATAGACTGGCAATTAAATTCCAGAACAGTTTTCTTCTCACTTTGGACAGTTTGCAATAATCTTTCCATGGGCGTCCGTAAATCTGTTTCATGTAGCTTGCCTAGGAAATTAGAAACCCTGGACGTTGTAAATGGAAACCCCTGAACAACTTCTTACTTTTGGATTTGGTGAAGCCTCCAAATAATAGAGCATCAACTATTGAGCAAGAATAATATGGCGATTCAAGACTGAATTTTACAGAGAGAATTTAACTGAAAAGTTTATGTAGGGAAAAGTAGCTGAAGTGACATACGAAAATTCTTAAGCTTGGTCTGCACAGGACGATAAAGAAACATCTTTATTAGTTGGTAGTAGAAACATCAAGAGCCAGCCATGCTCTTCAAAGAAACTGAACCATATTAGTGTCACGCAGTACCAGGTGTGATCCGCATCTTAGGTAATTTTATTTCCACCACTGATGTTCAAAAAGTGCTCTCTTTAGACCAGGTAGCCGTGTTTCAAAAAGTGCTCTCTTTACACCATCATGGGGACGTGGGCTGCTTCTTCACTGCAAGAGCCCATTTTTTTGAAACAGCTTTCCTTTTAATCAAAGGATAGCAAAATAAAAAAGATCAAGTAAAACAACATTCATGAGGTAACTACACTGCATTTCTAACTCAAAGTATGTCAATATTTATTCACTTCAGATGAAATATGTATCATGATCAAAAACAAATAAAGAGCACAAACTGGGGTATAGCATTGCTTAGCCTACGGATGAAAAAATAGATGATACTAATTATATATGAGCTGTGTCCATCACTTGATAATTGTCACATGGATCTTTCACCACTTTACTGGATTTTATCTTCCAACTCTTTAGCAGAAAAAACCATCCATATAACTGGGTACTGAAAACTGGTCAATATAAGACAGAGAAAAAAATATACTATAGTCCATGGCAGATATAGTTGAAATGTATTGTTTCAGTTATATAAGAAACTTGTATCCAGCCAGATCCTTGTACATATTTTCCTCAAACTAACTAAGAAACCAAAGGATCCTCATTTGGCAACCTTCTAGAAAGAACTAATTCAGAACTACACGATAATTTTCTTGCCATAGTAATCTGAAAACAAATAAAGGCTCTATAAGAACTAAGCATACTGCAAACTAACAGTCTAATTTATACAAGCAAGTTCCAGCTACTCAGATTTTGTAATAGCAGATTGACCAATAGCCCTTTTGTAAATTCTAAGGAGTGCAGTTTTGAGCATGGCGCTCTGGGTGATTGCATCTCCACCCTAACCAAGCAAAGTTGGTTTACCTGAACATTGAGCTTTCCCGTGCCGAGTGTCCTCCTTTCTGCTTCTCTCACCACAAAGAACGCCTCTGAAAAAAAGAAAACATGCACCAACGCATCAGTGATCATAAATAGCTTGAAGGGAATGGAGCAGCAGAACACTGAACAGGAAAATGAACACGAACCAGCCTGGATGTCAGCGAGTATCTGTCCAGGCCCAGGCGTGCATGTGAACATGATAGAGGCTAATAGCTAGCTAATTACTAATCACCTCAAATTTTTAGTAAATCAATCTAAAAGCAAATCAATTACCACCTCGCAGACTAAAGGATATGTGAACACAGCTACATTCATGGGTAGTATTTTTCAAGTCTATATAACTTAGGAGCGCTAAAGACTGACAACTGAATAAACAAGCAGAACTTTGAGAAAAATCAAAACAGAGGATAATTATAGGCAAGCAAAAACAGAACTGCTTTTGCTAGTTAAGCCTAATGGAATCTAACCCTGATAGAGCAAAGAACTCAGAATTAAAAATCTTGGGCTTCATAATGGTTATATTGCACGTTATCACCATGGTGTAACTGCAATCAAGTTGCACAAATTAAACAAAAGCTACATACCAATCAGCCAAAGTTTCAGAATTTGGATTTTAACCCTTGTCTAAACCAGTGCTTGTAGTCTATGTTAGATCGTACCTAGCGATGGTAAAATATTTACTCAAGTTCTACAATTCACAAGTATAAACAATGTGTATGATTAACAATAGGAAGCACACTGAAGATTTAGCCGCAAGACAACTATATTGTCGCAAGCAAACAGTATTCACAACACCAACAGGACAAAGAACCGAAATAGACATACATGTGAGTCTTGGAAGACAATATCAGTGTGCCTTAAAGACCGGCAGAGTAATACAGACCTGTGAGTCTTGGAAGACAACACCAACCAAATTTTGCTATGTACTTCCCTGTATGTTAACAATTGAAATATAATTAAGCTTACAGTAGTAAGAAAATAATCTTTGAACCTCCAGTTTAACAATCATGCTCTAAGCTCCTTGACTCCAGGTAACAATCTCATTCTATTTTAGACCCCTTATCTCCAAAGAAAGGAGGAGAGTTTATTAGGTGGGAAAACATTATCTTAAATGAAATTACAATATATATTAGTAGCTTCGGCAAAACGTCTTCTACCGTTTCGCCATGTTGTCGCTGCAGCCTTCCCTGCGTCTGTCTGGTCACCCCATAGGCTCTGCCTCAGTCGTCCTAGTCTTCCTTGCCAAGGCAATTGCCATTGGATACTCTTTGTAGCCAGATTAAATTCTGACAAAGCATAGAAAATGACTTGTGAATAATATTTCAATAATGTACTACGAAAGTCCTTGACCGAAACAGGCCCTAAGAACTTATAGAAGGGACATGTCGAGTATCTTTCAACATAATATTTCAATAATGTACTACGAAAGTCCTTGACCGAAACAGGCCCTAAGAACTTATAGAAGGGACATGTCGAGTATCTTTCAACATAACATAGTTGCAGTTATTTCGAACTAAAGCTTTTCATCCACCAGACAAACACAACTACTTTCAATTACTGCTCCTTAAACTGCAAATCACATACTCCTAGACGCCATACCTGATGGCCAGAGAAAGCTACAAAGCAATCTTACCAAGTGAAAGCATATAGAATTGCAGATCACATCAGACCAGCTTATACGTGAAAAATGTAGATAGAAGTAAAAACTACTTTAGTTTATCCATAGCAGGTATATACATTCGTTTAGGTCAACTGCTGTTAGTAATTTACAATTACAATTGGAAAATACATATATTCAATATAACTCACTGAAGTTGTACACCTCCAAACCTTTTTATAACACATATTATTTCATCCAGTGATAGTTCATCTTCTTGCTATTTCTGTACTGGAATACCTTGAGAGAAAACCAACATCATCAGAATCTAACATGTGAGATATAATGAGCAAATCAATTGGCTGGAAGAAGCACACATTATTGTGCAGGAACTAAAGGACCTGGTACTAAAGCATGAAAACAGGTGAAATCCATCATAAACACCTTTAGTTTCTAGCGCTCATGTAGTTAGTTCTGCCTATCTGAATATTTTAGGGGCTCCATTTTCTCTTCACAGATGGATACATTCAAAGAGTAAGTATTGAACATGCTTGCACTCCCACGAATGTAACCGTTGTTTCAAATTAATAAAGTGAACTCTAATAATCTTCTTCATGGGAGGGAAGCTGAGCGACTAAAGCTTATCAGAATATGTTTATTTATCAGTGTATGCTATGATTTCTCGGAGAAAGCTATTGGCTTACAGGATAAGACACGTTGGTGTTGTGCAGTTTCAACATCCGAAAGTCTTGCACTCTCGCTCCGTATAGTGAACAGCCTAATCACATTAAAATTGTAGCATGATACAAGATCTAAACTACAACAAAAAAAGCATTTCCATAAGAATTAAGTAATGTATAGGAAACAGGTGCCTCACCTCCAACTCACATCTCCTAACAAAAGGCTCCAGGCTTCTGAACCCTCTCCCATGAGCAGCGTGTTCTCAGCACCATGCTTGCACTCACACTCCATCAGCGGGCTCCAGGCGACCGAGGGCTGGTGGCAGGGCATGTCGATGATGCGGGCGTCGTCGTCCCACATCGTCTAGAGCCAGCGGATCGAGATGACCTTGATGAGGAGGTTGGGGTCGAGGTCACCAAGGAAGTCCATGAGAAGGTGCACCACTGATCCAGCCACCTCTAGGTACTTGCCCGGTGGAGGCGTACGAGAGGGGATTGGGGGCGGAGAAGGGGACGGGGTTGAGCACAGAGACAGGCCAGAGGATTGGGGGAGACGGGGTAGGGACTAAGCATATGGTGTCTAGGGTTTTCCACCGTGGGATGGCGCAGTGCTGCTGCTTGCGGGTCGAGGCGGCTCGCCGGTGGTAGCTCGCCTGGAGATGGGCGTGGGGGAGGGGCGCGCGAGCAGGGACGGACGGGAGGAGGCGGAGAAGCCGCGTGGCGATTTGGGAGCGAGCACGGCCTGGGGAGGAAGAGAGTGGCGGCAGCAGGAGGGGATTGGCGATGGGCGAGCTCGGGAGCAAGGGGCGCGAGCACGGCCTAGGGAGGAAGAGAGTGGCGGCGGCAGGAGGGGATTGGCGATGGGCGAGCTCGCGTGGGGACTGGGGAGGACGAACGCGAGGGGATTGGCGGCTGGAGGCTGGCGGCTTAGGGTTCCACTCGCGTTTTTGCTGCCATTTTATACGACCGATCACCACGGGCGAGCGAGCGGCTCATCAAATCTGGACCGTTATTTTCCGATCGAATGGCCCATTAAATCTAATTTTTGCTAGACCTCGTACTACCCCCTCCAATTATTGGTTTAATTAGCATAAAACCACCACATTTCAGCGGAATATTCGAATAACCACCATTTTACAAAAAATCGCAAAAAACCACCACTTTACGGTTAATTTGTTGCAATATGCGCTAAAATCAAATTAAATACGAATTGATGCCAAAACTAATAGCGGGGCCCATCCAAAAGGCAGACGTGGCATGAGATAACGGCTGTGTAACGACTGTTAGTGGGTCCCACGTGTCAGCCCAATTTAAGAGGTAAAATATCCCCTCTCCTCTATTTTTCTCCCTCATCCCATTGACCACCAGTGAGGGCGTGGTAGGCGGCGCCTCCCACGAACTCGGTTAACGTCGGCGTCGCAGGGTCGCTGGCTATGGCGTCAAGACGGCGGGCTTGCCCTCGGCGCCGACATGTGGCGCTGGCGCAGGAAGAATGGCGGCAGCGCGGGAAGGGGCATGGCGCGGCGGCGGGGCAGGAAGGGGGCATGGTCCGACGACACTAGAAGGGGCAGGTTGTGGCTGCGGCGGCGCAGGAAGGGGGCAGGGTCCGGCGGCGCAGGAAGGGGGCAGGGTCCGGCGGCGCAGGAAGGGGCATGTCACGGCGGTGGCGCATGAAGGGGCAGGAGGGTGCAGGGTGGGGCGGCGACGGTTGGACGGGCAGGTGCGGGACAGTGACGGTTGGACGGGCAGGGGCATGGCGGTCCTGGATGGGACAAGGCGTGCGGCGATGGTCCCTAAACAGGGAAGGGCGAGCAGCAGCGGTCCCTGAACGGGGAAGGGCGGGGCGGTGGCGGTCGTGGACGAGCAGGGTTGTGGCGGTCCTGGACGGGACGTGGCGTGCAGTGGTGGTCCCTAGACGGGACATGGTGAGCGGCGGCGGTTCCTGGACGGGGAAGGGCAGGACGCCAAACAGCTTAACTGGCACACGCCCTTCTTCATGGTGCACGGAGCCGAAGCCGTGATACCTGCAGAGGTACGCCATAAGGCCCCACGGGTCGGCGCCTACAGCAAAGCCGAATCGACGGCCGCACTTGAAGAAGCCGTTGACACACTCGACGAGGCACGCGACATCGTCGCAACTCGATCGGCGGTCTACCAGCAGAGCCTCCACAACTATCACAGCCGTCGGCTGCGACCAAGGTCCTTCGTCGAAGGAGACCTAGTCTTACGACTCAAACAAGAGCGGCTGAAAAAGCTCGAGTCACCTTGGGAAGGACCCTACGTCGGCACCGACGTCATCCCAGGTGGCGCCTATTGCCTCAAACACGTGGAGTCTGGAGCCACATACTCCAACCCATGGAACGTCGCACAACTGCGACGCTTCTACCCCTAGCTATCTCCCCTTTACTTTCAATAAGACTATTCAGCCAAGGCTACTCAGCCGAACAATGTACTTCCTCATTATGATATGAATAAAAGCTAAGTGTCTCGCCCCAAAATTTATCTTTCACTCGCATCTCTTTATGCTACAATACACTCGGGGGCTCCTCCTCACCTCGCGACTTCGTCGACTGAGGATAACGCATGTACACCTGAGTAGCTGATCACGTCAGGCTAACGAAAAGGGCATGCATACAACAAAGCACAACGTGCTAAAAACAATCTACCTTTACATCAAAGGGCATAACACGCCCAGTCGAATATATACAAATTTTACATCTATCTTTTTATAGGTCCTACCTATTCTGAAGAATCACCTGCACGCGGTGCTCAAAGAGATCTACAACTTCCTCGGCATACTGTCGCACAGCCGCATAGTGCGGGCGCTTGTCCCATAGGCCACCATCTGGTCGAGGAGGCGGCCCAGCCGCCACAGCCGCAAGGCTTACATCCGGGCGATGCAGCCACACAAGGGAAAGAGCGGCCTTCACACCCGCAACTAATTGGTGCCGCACTAGCTCCCTGATATGATGCACATCTCGAAACTTCGCCAGCAAGCCCCAGAGAGTAGATGGCGCTTCATCCAAAGGAAACATGACATGAAGAATTGACGCCAAGGAAGTATTCACTTGCCGCAACACCCGTGACACCTGGTGGGCACGGTCCTGTACAGTCGCAGGGACCATGGCACGGTCGCGATCCATCCAGAAAAAGCCACCAGCCTCCATATCCTGCTGGGCCAGGAAGTTGATCTGAACTGCAACGCGCTCCTTCTCCTTCTGCGGAACAAGGTTAACACCTGCAACACCTACAAAGTAAGATGACCAGCCAACAGGCGCATCCAAAAAGAGCAGCAACTCGAAGAAACATACATTGCAGTTGTTCGGCCAAACGCCGTAGCTCACCCATGAGATATTCCTCTCTGGCGGTGCCTCGCTCCGCCTTCGACTTCCAAACGTCCGCGTGGCTCGGATGCCAAGCAACTCCTTCTCAAGGCTACTGGCCCGATCACGAAGAAATATAAGCTGCGACGCATCATCCAAGGATGGTCGCGGCTGCGGAGCAGACGAAGTATCGATGGGATCATCATCCGAAGGTCCCTAGAGGAAAACAGACAAGAATATAAACAACACACGAATGGGAAATAGCTCGAAGATTCATTATATACAACAAAAGCCACTACGTGGCACACGAAGTGTTCATAAAGATATTATAACTGAAGGGTTTCGCGGCATAGTAAATCAAAATTTTCTACGGATGCGAACAGAGGGAAAACCAAGATCTAATCTAGGAGATGCAATCAACGAGAGAGATTGGATTAGATCTTCATACCCTTGAAGATTCGCGACGGAACGCGTTTCGGGCGTGGGTGATGTAGTCGTACTCGCTTCTCCTCCTCGCGATCCGATCCGATCTAGCACCACAAGTGGCGGTGCCTCCGTGAGATGCACACGGCAAAGACCTGACGCCTCCTCCTTCCTCGGACCAGCGAGTATGGTGGAGAGATAGATTGGATCTACAACACGGCGTGGTGTATATGGTGGAGAATTTCTGCAGGCTTCGCCTACAAACATGGGAGGGAGAGGAAGGTAGCAAGGCTGCTAGGGCTTGGAGGAAGGTGTAGGGGAGGGGCGCACCCCTCTATATATAGAGGGGCGGCCAGCCTTACCCTCCTCCAAGCCTATCTCTAGTTTAAACAATTTAAACTCTCCTTATCTAGAAATCCTATCTCTAGTTTAAACGATTTAAACTCTCCCTTATCTAGAAATTCTATCCGAGATTTAAACGAGTCAAATCTCTCTAGAATCGGCTGGGCCCTATGGGGCCTTGTGCCCCTGCCCAATGCGCCAGGACACTCCCTCATAGGCCCATGCCCCCTCCGGAAGGTGGGGCCACGTTGGTCCCCTTCCGAAGGTTCTAGAAGCTTCGGTATAATACCGATTAACGGAACAATTCGAACTCCAAAAACTGCACCGCCTTATATGAATCTTATTCTCGGACCATTCCGAACCTCTCGTGATATCCGGATCCCATCCGAGACTCGAACAAAAATTCATAAACCAATTATCCAATCTATCCTAGCGTCGAGACACGTTAAGTGTGTGACCTGGGTTCGAGAATATGCATACATGATCTTCTATCAATAATCAGCGGGGTGCAGGCACCCATATTGACTCCACACATTCATCGATGATCATATCGGATGAACCACGATGCGAGATTCAATCAATCCCATATATATATTCCCTTCGTCTCGCGATATTTTACTTGCGAGATTCGATCGTCGGTGCAGTCATACCTAGTTCAATCTCGTTCACAAAGTACTTTACTCGTTCGTAATCCGATATCACTTTGTGATTAACTCCTTAACCACATGCTTGCAAGCGGTGTTGATATCGATTACGAGTGGGCCCAAGTATATCTCTCCGACTTGGGAGGGACAAATTCCATCTCGATACATACAACCCAATAGATACTTTCCGATCACCGAGAGACACCTTTATGATCACCCTCTCATAGGATGACGTTTGATGACCTCAAAGCTTTCTTCCGGTGCAGGAGTTGCATTATCTCATGGTTTAAGGAATACAATATTTGACATAGGAAAAGCTTCGCAAAGATGAACACGATGAAACGATCTAATTGCTTTGCTTAGTTTTGGTCCATCATATCATTCTCCCAATGATATGATCTCATTATCAATTGACAACTCATGTCTATGGTTAGGAAACCTTAACCATCATTGATCAATGAGCTAGTCCTTTGAGGCGTACCAGGGACACGGTGTTGTTCACAAACCACACAAGTATTAATGTTTCCGCTTAATACAATTCTAGCATGGAATATAAACTTTATCATGAACAAGAATTATAATAATAACATCTTTATTATTGCCTCTAGGGCATAATTCTAACAGTCTCCCACTTGCACTAGAGTCAATAATCTAGTTTACATCTGGCAACAATCTCACACCCATGGCACTGAGGTGTTGATCATGTTTTACACGTGGAAGAGGTTTAGTCAATGGATCTGCGACATTCAGATCCGTATGTACTTTGCTAATCTTCAGATCTCCATCTGCTATATTGAAGGGAATATGCCCTGAGAGGCAATAATAAAGTGTTTATTATGTGTATTCCAAGTATATGATAGATGTTTATTTTACATGCTATAATTGTATTAATACGGAAACGTTAATACATGTGTGTTTAATAAACAAACAGAAAGTTCCTAGTTATGCCTCTCTCATAAACTAGCTCGTTGATTAACAAGATGATCAAGGTTTCCTGATCATGGACACTGGATGTTGTTAATAACGGGATCACAACATTAGTGTAATGATGTGATGAACATTCATACGAAGTATAGCATTACGATCAAAGTCATTGAGTTTATATTGCTATAACATCTTACGAAGTGATCCTAATCCTTAGACCATGAGATCATGTCAATCACTAACACCGGAAGAGTTTCTTGATAACATAAAACGTCACACCGTAACAGGGTGATTATAAAGATGGATTCAGAACTAATAAAGTGTTATGTTGAGGCTCATGGATCGAGAGTGGAATTTGTTCATCCCGATGACGGATAGATATACTCTGGGCCCTCTCGGTGATATCACATTGATTAGCTTGCAAGCAAGTGATTTGATCACTAGAATGTTATATCACAGAACGAGAAAGAGTGCATGTCGAACGAGATCAAACTAGGTATGGAGATACCGATGATCGAATCTCGGACATGTAATATATCGTGAAACAAAGGGATTAAGATACTAGCGTAAAGGTTAGACGATCACAAGAAAGTCATCGTTGAATGTGTGGGAGTCAAGATGGGTCTCCGTATCCCGCTTCGATTATTGATCCGAGGGTCTCGATCATGTCCGCATTATTCACGAACCGTAGGGTGACACACTTAAGAGACACCGACATCCAATTGGAGCAAATGTTTCATGCCGAAAGAATGAACAAGCGCAGGAATTTATTTCACTAGATACCGAAACAGGTTTTCGGGTGAAATTGCATAAAGTGGTTATGCATGTGAAATAGAATTCTAGCAAGGGGTTATTTGTAAATGTTTGTCATTAAAGTAATTGACAAAATTCTGAATAAAATAAAAGAGTTTTATTTAATGAGAGTTTGCATTAAATTTGGTGGAAATTTAATGGGAATTTTGAGTGGACTTTTGAGTGGAGGGAATTTAGAGGAGTTTTGTGAGTGGAGTGTCCACCCACATGAAGAGGGAGGGCAAGGGGCAGCCCCATGCTGCCACCCCTTGGGGTTCCCCCTCCTCCTATAAAAGGATCCTCCTCCTCACTTGTCTCTCACACCTCCTCGTGAAGGATCTCTCTCCTCTAGAATTTATCCCCATGGTCTCGGACTAGCGAGATACATGTTCCGGTGGCTATTCGGCAATAAAGAGTTGTGCTTCCTGCATCGCTGGAGCGAGGAGGCGGAGGTTGCTCGGTGCCTCGAACGTGTGTGCGAAAGCGGATCTTGCTGCTGATTTGCGGCGCTAGGACTTCCTCTCGATCTTGAGATCGGCAAGAGATCGTCTACATCAACCACGAGTTGAACTCGTTAAGCTTTGTCGGTCTTCAAGGGTATGTTCTCTACGGATATACATCCGCCTGTTGTTTGTATCTAGTATATAGATCTTGGTATATAGTTCACATCGTAGGAAAATTTTTGTTTTCTATGCTGCGAACCCTACAGTGGTATCAGAGCCGGATCTATGCGTAGATACTTTACACGGGTAGTACACATATGAGTATGTGGGCGATGATGATCATGTTGTTGCTCCTTTGTTGTGATTTTGGATATTGGTGGCATAGTGGGATGAAGCGGCCGGACAAACTTTACATGTCCTCGCACATGAGACTGTTCCACGCTTGACATGCAACTAGTTTGCATAAGTGGCTAGCGGGTGTCTGTCTCTCCTACTATAGTCAATATCTATTTTGCAAGCGAGTTGTCAACAATTTGATTATCCTCGTTGTGGTTCATGTTCGTAGGTAAGAACGGTTCTATCTCGAAGCCGTAAGCCACGTAAAACTTGCAATGGATAAATTAGAGTCTAGTTTAGATTGTTCTTTGGGCTAGTGTTATGATATGGTAGTGTTGTAAGTAGAAGTATGAGATGATACTCTTACAACACACATAGCGTGTAAAATCCATAGACCTTGGATTTACACATATAGGTATGATAGTGATCATACCACGATGCACATGATAGAGATCATCTGCGGGAACCATATAATTTCACTAATAAACATATGATGTTTGGTTGCATCTTATATTGCTTGTTTAGCGCTTTGTTAAGCATAATAAGATGATCCCTCATTTAAATATCAAGATAAGAATGTGTTCTTCCTTTAGTATGCACCGATTATGTTTTTCGCTCCAAGACATCACGTGATGATCGGGTGTTCTTGGATCCACGACCATATTTGGTGTAAAAGCGATTACGCAAATACTAAGGTTCTAACTTGGCGAGCCTAGCATGTACAGACATGGCCTCGGAACACGCATCGAAAGGTTAAGCATGAGTCATATAGTTGATATGATGCCCATTTGATCCTCGCTTTGAAGCTATACCGACTCACGTGATGATCGGACTTGGTGTAGTGGATTTGGTTCATGTAATCACCAAAAGGCACGAGGGATGTCGCTTTTGAGTGGGAGTTCATTCGTAATATAGATTAGTTGAACTCGATCTATCATACACTTAGTCTAAACTTTACAAATTCTGTTGTAGATGGCACCACACCTTTGAATTTCAATGTGTTCATGGAGAAAGAGAAACTAGCAACGAACGGTAGCAACTTTCTTGAATGGGCCATGAATTTGAGGATTCTCCTCTCTTGCACAAAAGCAATATGTGCTAGAAGCGTTAGGCCCCCACCTTTGATGATGCCCCGACGAGGAGAAGAATGTCTATCGACTCGTCGGAGGACCACAACTTAGTTCATTGCGGCATATTGTATGGGCTAGAGCCGAACTTCAAAGCGTTTGAAAACGGCAATGCATTTGATACAATGGGTGAGTTGAAAATGATTTTCGACACACATGCAAAAGAGAGCTACAATGCTTGTAAAAGTTCTTTAGCTGCATGATGGAAGAGCACAACTCGTTAGTGAGCATGTACTCAAGATGTCGGTTACGCCGATAAGCTTGTGTCCTTGGGAATAACGATTCCCATTGACTTAGGCATCCATCGTGTTCTGCGTCTCGCCACCTAGCTATAAGAGCTTCGTGATGAACTATAATATGCAAGGCATGAAGAAGTCTCTCCCGAGCTTACATCAATGCTTAAAGCTGCAGTGGAGATCAAAAGGAACATCAAGTGTTGATGATCAATAGGAACACTGTTTCAAGAAAGACAAGAAGGAAAAGCGGAAGGAAGTAAGGGCGGCAAGCTGTTGCAGCGCTGAAAAAACCCGAGTTGGACCTAAGTCGATTCCGAAGTGCTACTATTGTAAGGGACTGCCCATCGAAGCATAATCGCCCCAAGTATCTGGCGCATAAGAAGGCCGGCATGGCAAACAAAGGTATATATGATATACATGTTATTGATGTGTACTTGACTAGTGCTCGCAGTAGCACCTGGGTATTTGATACCGGTTCGGTTGCTAATATTTGTAACTCGAATCAGGGGCTGCGGAACAAGCGACCGCTAGCAAGGGGTGAGGTCAAGATGCGTGTCGGCAATGGATCAAACGTTGATGTAATCGCCGTCGGAACGCTGCCTCTCCACTTACCGTCGGGATTAGTTATAAACTTGAATAAATGTTATCTGGTGCCTGCACTGAGCATGAACATTGTATCTGGATCATGTTTGATGCAAAGTGGTTATTCATTTAAATCTGAGAACAATGGTTGTTCCATTTATATGAATGAAATCTTTTATGGTCATGCACCGATGATGAATGGTTTATTTCTATTAGATCTCAATGATAATGTTACACATATTCATAATGTTGATGCTAAAAGGATTAAACTTAATGATGATATATCCGCATATATGTGGCACTGCCGTCTAGGTCATATTGGCATTAAACGCATGAAGAAGCTCCATTCGGATGGACTTTTGGAATCACTTGATTATGAATCATTTGATACATGTGAGCCATGCCTTATGGGCAAGATGACTAGAACGCCGTTTTCGGTTCAATGGAGCAGGCGATTTATTGGAAATCATACATTCGATGTATGTGGTCCAATGAGTGTGTTTGCCGAGGTGGATATCGTTATTTTGTTACTTTCACGGATGATTTGAGTAGATATGGTTATATCTACTTGATGAAACACAAGTCTGAAACCTTTGAAAAGTTCAAGGAATTTCGTAATGAAGTGGAAAATCATCGTAATAGAAAGATCAAATTTCTACGGTCCGACCGTGGAGGTGAGTATCTGAGTTCTGAGTTTAGCACTCACATGAAAGAGTGTGGAATTGTTTCACAACTCACACTGCGGAACACCACAGCGAAATGGTGTGCTCAACGTCGTAATCGTACTTTATTAGATATGGTTCGATCTATGATGTCTCCGCGGACTTGCCATTGTCATTTTGGGGTTATGCACTAGAAAGCTGCTGCATTCACTTTAAATCGGGCACCATCTAAATCCGTTGAAAAGAAACCGTATGAATTGTGGTTTGAAACAAACCTAAGCATCATTCTTAAAGTTTGGGGATGCGATGTTTATGTGAAGAAACTTCAACCGGATAAACTCGAACCCAAAGCGGAAAATGCGTCTTCATAGGATACCCTAAAGAAACTATTGGGTATTCCTTCTATCACGCATCCGAGGGCAAGGTTTTTGTTGCCAAGAATGGATCCTTTCTAGAGAAAGAGTTTCTCGAAAGGTGTGAGTAGTCGGAAGGTAGAACTCAAGAGGTTGTGGAACCTTCTCTTCAAAGTATGGCGAGTAGCGCACCGGAAGTTGTTCCGGAGTTGGCTCCACACATTGAAGAGGGAACTAATGATAATGATCATGAAACTCCGAAGAGAGTACTACCGAACCTCGCAGTCAAACAGACGCGTCGACTCCCGAAGTCACGGAAATCCTGTCATGAATTTCATGGTTGATGAAAATAATGACCCGCAACGTATGAAGAAGCGATGATGAGCCCGGATTCCAACAAATGGTTAGAAGCCATGAAATCGAGATGGAATCCATGTATGAAAATCAAGTTTGGAACTTGGTGGAATTACCTCACGGCCAAAGGCCGTGGAGAACAAATGGATTTTCAAAAAGAAATCGATGTTGATGGTAATGTGACCATCTATAAAGCTCGACTTGTCGCAAAGGGGTTTCGACAAATTCAAGGAGTTGACTACGATGAGACTTTCTCTCCGTAGCGATGCTAAAGTCGATTAGGATTATGTTAGCAATTGCTGCATATTTCGATTATGAAATATGGCGGATGGATGTCAAAACCGTTTCTCAATGGTAATATTGAAGAAGAGTTGTATATGATACAACCAAAGGGTTTTGTCGATCCTAAGGATGCTAACAAGGTGTGCAAGCTTCAGCGATCCATCTATGGATTGAAGCAAGCATCACGAAGTTGGAATCTCCGCTTTGATGAGGTGATCAAAGAGTTTGGATTTGTCCAAACTTATGGAGAAGCTTGTATTTACAAGAAAGTGAGTGGGAGCAATGTGGCATTTTTGATATTATATGTGGATGACATATTATTGATCGGAAATGATATAGAACTTTAAACAATGTTAAAAGTTATCTAAACGACAAATTTTCAATGAAGGACCTAGGTGAGCGTCATACATATTAGGCATAAAGATCTATAGAGATAGATCTAGGCGCCTAATAGGGCTATCATAAAGTACATACCTTGATAAGATTTTAAAGAAGTTTAAAATGGACGGAAGTAAGAAGGGGTTCTTACCTATGTTGCAAGGCAAGACATTGAGTAAGACTCAAAGTCCGGCTTCGGAAGAAAGAGAGATAATGGACAAAGTCCCTATGCTTCACCATAGGCTCTATAATGTACGCCATGCTATGTACAAGACAGATGTGGCACACACTATTAGTTTGACTAGTAGGTACCAATCGGATCCAGGTTGAACCTTTGGATAGCGGTCAAGAATATCCTTAAGTACTTACGAAGAACTAAGGATATGTTTCTTGTATACTGAGGTGAAGAAGAGCTCGTCGCTAAGTGTTATGTCGACGCTAGCTTTGACACCGATCCGGATGACTCTAAGTCTCAATCCGGATCGTATTTCTCATGAATGGCGGGCGGTTAGTTGGAGGAGCTCCAAACAACCTGTGGTAGCGGGATCAACAACGGAGGCCGAATATGTTGTCGCTTTGAGCGGCTCGAAGCGCTTTGGATGAAGGAGTTCATATCCGAACTAGGAGTTGTGGCAAACATTGGACCCAATGGTGATCTATTGTGACAACAATGGTGCCATTGCCAATGCCAAAGAGCCAAGGTCTCACAAGCATTCCAAGCATATTAAGCGCGGTTTCACTCCATCCGCGAGCATGTCAAGGATGGAGATATAAAGATTGTAGAAGTACATACGGATCTCAATGTAGCGATCCGTTGACTAAAACTCTCCCTAGAGCAAAACATGATCAACACGAGAACTCAATGGGTGTTAGATTTATCACTATGTAACTAGATTATTGTCTCTAGTGCAAGTGGGAGACTGAAGGGAATATGCCCTAAGAGGCAATAATAAAGTGTTTATTATGTGTATTCCAAGTATATGATAGATGTTTATTTTACATGCTATAATTGTATTAATACGGAAACGTTAATACATGTGTGTTTAATAAACAAACAGAAAGTTCCTAGTTATGCCTCTCTCATAAACTAGCTCGTTGATTAACAAGATGATCAAGGTTTCCTGATCATGGACACTGGATGTTGTTAATAACGGGATCACAACATTAGTGTAATGATGTGATGAACATTCATCCGAAGTATAGCATTACGATCAAAGTCATTGAGTTTATATTGCTATAACATCTTACGAAGTGATCCTAATCCTTAGACCATGAGATCATGTCAATCACTAACACCTAAGAGTTTCTTGATAACATCAAACGTCACACCGTAATGTGGTGATTATAAAGATGGATTCGTAACTAATAAAGTGTTATGTTGAGGCTCATGGATCGAGAGTGAAATTTGTTCATCCCGATGACGGATAGATATACTCTGGGCCCTCTCGGTGATATCACATTGATTAGCTTGCAAGCAAGTGATTTGATCACTAGAATGTTATATCACGAGGAGCGAAAAGAGTGCATGTCGATTGAGATCAAACTAGGTATGGAGATACCGATGATCGAATCTCGGACATGTAATATATCGTGAAACAAAGGGATTAAGATACTAGCGTAAAGGTTCCGACGATCACAAGAAAGTCATCGTTGAATGTGTGGGAGTCGTATGGGTCTCGGATCCGCTTGATTATTGATCAGAGGGTCTCGATCATGTCCGCATTATTCACGAACCGTAGGGTGACACACTTAAGAGACACCGACATCCAATTGGAGCAAATGTTTCATGCCGAAAGAATGAACAAGCGCGAATTTATTTCACTAGATACCAAAACAGGTTTCGGGTGAAATTGCATAAAGTGGTTATGCATGTGAAATAGAATTCTAGCAAGGGTTATTTGTGAATGTTTGTCATTAAAGTAATTGACAAAATTCTGAATAAAATAAAGAGTTTTATTTAATGAGAGTTTGCATTAAATTTGGTGGAAATTTAATGGGAATTTTGAGTGGACTTTTGAGTGGAGGAATTTAGAGGAGTTTGTGAGTGGAGTGTCCACCCACATGAAGAGGGAGGGAAAGGGCAGCCCCATGCGCCGCCACCCCTTGGGGTTCCCCCTCCTCCTATAAAAGGATCCCTCCTCCTCACTTGTCTCACACCTCCTCGTGAAGGATCTCTCCCCTCTAGAATTTATCCCCATGGTCTCGGACTAGCGAGATACATGTTCCCGGTGGCTATTCGGCAAGAAAGAGTTGTGCTTCATTGCATCGCTGGGCGAGGAGGCGGAGGTTGCTCGGTGCCTCGAGCGTGTGCGACCGGATGCTTGCTGATTTGCGGCGCTAGGACTTCCTCTCGATCTTGAGATCGGCAAGAGATCGTCTACATCAACCACGAGTTGAACTCGTTAAGCTTTGTCGGTCTTCAAGGGTATGTTCTCTACGGATATACATCCGCCCGTTTTTTGTATCTAGTATATAGATCTTGGTATATAGTTCACATCGTAGGAAAATTTTTGTTTTCTATGCTGCGAACCCTACATATATAATCTCGGATTATATGAAACTTGCGATTGATATGCTTGGTCTTTGGATGATATCTTGGTTCCTTAGCGAGTGCTATGGCGCCAGTGTTGTCACACAATATCTCCAGTGGGTCCAATGCACTTGGAACCACGCCAAGCTCAGTGATGAAGTTTCTAATCCAAACTCCTTCACTTGACGCTCAAGAGCCATGTATTCCGCTCTCCAGAGATCCGCGATCACGCTTTGCTTGCAGCTTCGACTCCAGCTCCTCCATTCAAAATATAAACGTATCTTGTCCGAGATTTGGAATCATCCTTGTCGTGTCGAAACTAGCATCGACATAACCTTTACGACAAGTCGCTGTTCATCACCCCCATAGACTAAGAACATTTCTTTAGTCCTATTCAGTACTTTAGGATGTTCTTCATCGCTGTCGATGTTCCACTCGGATCACTTTGATATCTTTCGTCAAACTAAGAGCATTGGACACATCCGGTCTAGTACACAGCATGGCATACATGATAGAACCTATGGCCGAGGCATAAGGCACTTTGCTCATAGCTTCCCTATCATTTACCGTAGCTGGACACTGAGCCTTGCTCAATATCTTACCTGACAACATAGGCGCTGAACCTTTCTTTGCCTTATCCATTCTGAACCTTTTCAGAACTTTGTCTAGGTATGTAGTCTGGCTCAAAGCTATCAGGCGTCTTAGTCTATCTCTATAGATCTTGATGCCCAATATATAAGCAGCTTCACCTAGGTCTTTCATTGAAAAACACTTGTTCAAATAACTCTTCACATCGTTAAGCATGTTAATGTCATTTCCGATAATCAATATGTCATCCACATATAGTACCAGAAACGTCACCGAGCTCCCACTCACTTTCTTGTAGATACAAGCTTCGTAGCAATTTGGAACAAATCCAAAGCTCTTGATCACTTGATCAAAGCGAAGGTTCCAACTCCGAGATGCTTGCTTCATCCGTAAATGGAACGCTGAAGTTTGCATACTTTATCGAGATCCTTAGGATCGACAAAACCTTCGGGTTGCATCATATACAACTCTTCATCAATGTTGCCATTGAGGAACGCAGTCTTGACATCCATCGCCATATTTCATAATCATGAAACGCAGCAATTGCTAATAAAATCCGAATGGACTTAAACATCGCTACGGAGAGAAATTCTCATCGTAGTCAACACCTTGAACTTGTCGAAAACCTTTGCGACAAGCCGTGATTTATAGACGGTAACATTACCATCCGCGTCGCTTTCTTCTTGAATATCCATTTGCACTCAACGGCCTTTCGGTGCTAGGAGGTCCACCAAAGTCCATACTTGGTTTTCGCTCATGGATCCCAATTGGATTTCATGGCTTCCACCATTTCTCGAGTCTGGGCTCATCATCGCTTCCTCATAGTTCGTAGGTTCACCGTCTTCTACTAACAAGACAACAAGACAGAGCTGCCGTACCACTCGGGAGGGGCACGCGACCTTGTCGACTGCGACGTTCGATGTGACATCGTCCAAGCTTCATGATCCTTGTCATTAGCTTGCTCTATTGTTGGTGCGGTGACCTTGGAACAATTTCAGGTCTTGCTACTCTCCAATTCAAGAGAAGGTTCAATAACCTCGTCAAGCTCTACTTTCCTCCCACTCACTTCTTTTAGAGAAACTCCTTCTCAAGAAAGGAACCATTCTTTCGACAAACACTTTGCCTTGGTTACGTGATAGAAGGTATACCCAATAGTTTCCTTAGGGTATCCTATGAAGCATTTCTCGCTTTGGGTTCGAGCTTGTCCGGCATCAACTTCTTGACGTAAGCTTCGCATCCCCAAACTTTAAGAAACGACAACTTAGGTTTCGCACCAAACCACAGTTCATACGGTGTCGTCTCAACGGATTTAGATGGAGCCCTATTTAAAGTGAATGCAGCGGTTTCTAATGCATAACCCCAAAATGATAACGGCAAATCAAGAAGAGACATCATTGATCGACCATATCTAATAGGGTTCGATTCATGTTCGGACACACCATTGCGCTGTGGTGTTCGGGTGGCGTGAGTTGTGAAACGATTCCACTTGCTTTAAGATGCGTGAGAAAATCATAACTCAAATATTCACCTCCACGATCGGATCGTAGAAACTTAATCTTTACATTACGATGGTTCTCCACTTCATTGAAATTCCTTGAACTTTTCAAATGTTTCAGATTTATGTTTCATTAAATAGATATACCCATATCTACTTAAGTCATCGGTAAAGTGAGGAAATAGCGATATCCACCGCGTCGAAACACTCATCGCTCCGCATACATCGGTATGTATGATTTCCAACAAGTCCGCTGCTCGCTCCATCATACCGGAGAACGGGTTTTGATCATCTTGCCCATGAGGCATGGTTCGCATGTGTCAAATGATTCAAAATCAAGAGACTCAAAGTCCATCGAATGGAGTTTCTTCATGCGCTTTACACAAATATGACCTAGACGATTGCCACAAATAAGTAGTATTATCACTATCTACTTTGCATCTCTTAGCCTCAATGTTATGGCTGTGTGTTTCATCCCTTTCGAGATTTAGAAGAAATAAACCATTCACAAGAGGTGCATGACCATAAAAGATGTTACTCATATAAATAGAACAACCATTATTCTCCGATTTAAATGAATAACCGTCTTGCAATAAACACGATCCAGAAATAATGTTCATGCTCAATGCAGGCACATAATAACACTTATTAAGATTTAAAACTAATCCGAAGGTAAAACTAAGGAGCGTGCGACGGCCATCACATCAACTCTTGATCCGTTGCCAACGCATCGTCACCTCATCCCTCGCAAGCCGCGTCTATTCCGTAGCTCTGCTTTGAGTTACAAATATTAGCAACCGAACCGTATCAAATACCCGAGCACTAAAACGAGGGCTAGTAAGGAAAACATCAATAACATGTATATCAAATATACCTTTGATGGTGCCACCTTCTTGTCCGCTAAGTATTTCGGACGATTGCGCTTCGATGACCCTTGTCCTTGCAATAGAAGCACTCGGTGTCGGCTTGGGACCGCACTGAGCTTCTTCTCGGCGAGGCGTTAAATTGCCGCCCTTCTTGAAGGCTTCTTTGCTCCTTACCTTTCTTAAAGGAGGGCTTGTTGACCATCAACACATGATTATCCTTCTTGATGTCCACTTCCGCAGCCTTCGACTTTGCGAAGAGCTCGGTGATCGTATCGATGGAACCAATCGATTATGAGTCACTACAAAACTTTTGTAGCGGGAGGAGTGATTGCGAACCAGAATCTTGAGCTCCTCCGAATCGTGCATTCCAGTTGCTCAAGGCGTTGAGTGTAGCCCGACATCTTTATGGCATGCTCACTAACGAACTCCCTTCCTCCATCTTGCGATTAAAGAACTTCTCGGAGATCTCATATCTCTCGAGCGCTTGAGTCTGAAACATGGTTTTCAGCTCTCGAGAATCTCAAAGGGCGGGATAGGTTTCAAAATGATTTTGAAGCTCGGTTCCATAGCAAACAACATGGTGCTCTTAATCACACCATAATCATCTTTATGATCGATAGACAGCTTTCTCATCACCGGTAGCGATTGCTTGAGGGTCACCTAACGCTTTCCCAAGGACATAGTCCTTTTGTCCATGCAGAATGATTCTTAGATTGCGGAACCAATTGGTGAAGTTAGACCCATTGTTCCTAAGCTTTTCTTTCTCAAAAAAACATTGAAGTTGAAGTTGGACTTGGCCATTGGATCTCTGAGATTTGCAAGTACAATTTAGACTATGTTCATGATAAATAGTTCAACTTAATCAAATTACTAGATGAACTCCCACTAAATTCAACATCCCTCAAGTTGTTTAGTGAACATGATCCAAATTCACCACACCTAATCCGATCATCACGAGAAGAGATGTGGTTTCAATGGTGGACAACAAAGTGTCGATCATATCATTCATATGACTCATGCTTAACCTTTCGGTTCTTGTGTTCCGAGGCCATGTCTGTACATGCTAGGCTCGTCAAGTTAGACCCAAGTATTTCCGCATGTGCAAAACTGGCTTGCACCCATTGTATGTGAGCATAGAGTCTATAGCACCCGATCATCACGTGATGCTTGGACACGACGAACTTTCGCAACGGTGCATACTTGGGGAGAACACAGTTTTTATCTTGATCTTTAAGTGAGGAATCATCTTATAATGCTACCGTCGCGATCTAAGCATAATAAGATACATAAAGGGATAAACATCACATGCATATAACTTTATGTGACATGGTATAGCCAATCCTCGCGCAATGATCTCCATCTTGTGCGTTCGGCATGATCTCCATCACTCCACCATGATTGCCTCCACCACGAATAGCAACTACAACTATTGCTAACTACTTAGCGATAAAGTAAAGCTATTACATGGCGTATAAGAAGTTGACTCGCAGGTCATACACAATTATAAAGACAACCATATGGCTCCCGTCGGTTGTGTACTCATCGACATGCAAGTCGTGAAACATTACAAAACATGATCATCGCATACAATATACACATCACATCTTGGGCCATACCATATCACAGAAAACACTCCCTGCAAAACAAGTTAGACGCCTCTACTTTGTTGTTGCATGTTTTTCGTGGCTTATGGGAGTAGATGCTAAGAACGATTCTTACCTACGGAAAGCCACAACGGTGATATTATGGTTGCCAAACTCCGATGTTAATCCCATGACAACTATAGTGAGAGAAACTGATATCCACCAGCCGCATGTGTGGAACAAGCCACACATCAAGTGCGAGCGGTCTCATGACGACGTCGCGTAAGGTTGGCCTGGACCGCTTCAATCTCACTATCCCGTCATAAGAAAAACACAAACAAGAGGCTTGCAACAGAAAACATCAACGCTCGCAACAACCATGTTATGCGTTCTACGTGAAACACATCTACGCATAGATCTAGCTCGATACCTTTGAAGGGTTTCGTGGCATAGTAAATCAAAATTTTCTACGGATGCGAAAGAGGAAAGCCAAGATCTAATCTAGGAGATGCAATCAACGAGAGAGATTGGATTAGATCTTCATACCCTTGAAGATTCGCAATGGAACATTCGCCGGAACGTGGTTGATGTAGTCGTACTCGCTTCTCCTCCTCGCGATCCGATCCGATCTAGCACCACAAGTGGCGGTGCCTCCGTGAGATGCACACGGCACCTCGGCGTCTCCTCCTTCCTCGGACCAGCGAGTATGGTGGAGAGATAGATTGGATCTACAACACGGCGTGGTGTATATGGTGGAGAATTTCTGCTGCAGGCTTCGCCTACAAACAGTCGGGAGGGAGAGGAAGGTAGCAAGGCTGCTAGGGCTTGGAGGAAGGTGTGTAGGGGAGGCGCACCACCCCTCTATATAGAGGGGCAGCCAGCCCTGCCCCTCCTCCAAGCCTATCTCTAGTTTAAACAATTTAAACTCCCTTATCTAGAAATCCTATCTCTAGTTTAAACGATTTAAACTCTCCCTTATCTAGAAATCATATCCGAGATTTAAGCAGTCAAATCTCTCTAGAATCGGCTGGGCCCTATGGGGCCTTGTGCCCCGCCCAATGTCGCCAGGACACTCCCTCATAGGCCCATGCCCCTCCCGAAAGGTGGGGCCACGTTGGTCCCCTTCCGGAAGGTTCTAGAAGCTTCGATAATACCGATTAACGGAACAATTCGAACTCCAAAACTGCACTTTGCCTTATGAATCTTATTCTCCGGACCATTCCGGAACCTCTCGTGATATCCGGATCCCATCCGAGACTCGAACAAAATTCATAAACCAATTATCCAATCTATCCTAGCGTCGAGACACGTTAAGTGTGTGACCTGCGGGTTCGAGAATATGCGAGACATGATCTTCTATCAATAATCAGCGGGTCTGGGCACCCATATTGACTCCCACACATTCATCGATGATCATATCGGATGAACCACGATGCCGATTCAATCAATCCCATATATATTCCTTCGTCTCGCGATATTTTACTTGCGAGATTCGATCGTCGGTGCCGTCATACCTAGTTCAATCTCGTTCACGGAGTACTTTACTCGTTCCGTAATCCGATATCACTTTGTGATTAACTCCTTAACCACATGCTTGCAAGCGGTGTTGATATCGATTACCGAGTGGGCCCGAAGTATATCTCTCCGACTTGGGAGGGACAAATTCCATCTCGATACATACAACCCAACAGATACTTTCCGATCACCTGAGAGACACCTTTATGATCACCCTCTCATAGGATGACGTTTGATGACCTCAAAGCTTTCTTCCGGTACCAGGGAGTTGCATTATCTCATGGTCTAAGGAATACAATATTTGACATAGGAAAATCTTCGCAAAGATGAACATGATGAAACGATCTAATTGCTTTGCTTAGTTTGGGTCTGTCCGTCATATCATTCTCCCAATGATATGATCTCATTATCAATTGACAACTCATGTCTATGGTTAGGAAACCTTAACCATCATTGATCAATGAGCTAGTCCTTAGAGGCGTACCAGGGACACGGTGTTGTTCACAAACCACACAAGTATTAATTTTTCCGCTTAATACAATTCTAGCATGGAATATAAACTTTATCATGAACAAGAATTATAATAATAACATCTTTATTATTGCCTCTAGGGTATAATTCCAACAATAACAAAAGAAGATGACAACTATCCTACAACTACAAGGTCTAAGCAGATGCGTCCTGAGTGGCCTCAGAGCCAGATTGCCTGATCTTGACCTCTTCCTGCTGCCTCACCACGTACTCCGCCAGCAGGTCAATCAACTTCGGCCCATAGCGTTTACAGCGGGCATCATAGAGGGCAAAGGCTACGTCGGATCCGTCGATAGCCGTTGGCATCTGGGAGGTGATCTGATGAAGATCCAGCACCGCTACGGACGCCATGGCCATCGCCAGCCCCATGGATGCACCGATACCCTTCTGCTTGCGCTTGTACGCCGTGGGCGCCTCGGCTGACAGAGCATCCGCCAGCAAGTCGACATCCTCAAGGGCAACGCCCTTGGGGACGAGCTCCTTGTAGAAGCGTCCGAGAACCTCCTTGGCTTTGGCAAGGGAGCCAACCACAGTGATGCAGCGGTCTTCGACCGCCGCAGTAGCATCATCCAGAGCACTACCGTGCTCCAGAGCACTACCGTGCTCTAGAACACTGCGGTCTAACTCAATGCCCGCGACATCTAGATAAACGAAAAAACAAATTGAGAATAAAACAACACCAGAGAGACAATACAGCCGAACAAATACAGACGAAATTACTCACCCGAAATAGCCTTGGCAGCAGCCATCAGCTTGTCGGCTACCTCCTTCTCGCGCGAAGCCGCAGCGGTGGCAAGCTGCTCCTCGCGGTCCGTAGCCTCTTGCTGCAGGCGCTCCTTGGCCACAGCTGCATCGGCTAGCTCCTGCTCGAGACGCTCCTTAGCGCCAACAACGTCCTTGGCCTTTTTCTCCGCTCGCCCGAGGCTCTTTTTGAGAGCATCAAGCTCACAGAGGGCAGTGTTATTTTCATATACAAAAAACAATAAGAGCACGCATGAGCTTTGCAAGTTGGTAAGCAGACGAAGAAGTAGAAGACCTAGTTGAGGATGTACCTTGAAGCCGCTGCAGGTTGGCTTCCAATGCCAAGTGCTGCTTAACAAGTTGATTGGCGCCTTGCAGGCTGCAAGAAGAAAAAATCATCAGGAAAAGGGCTCGGGGGCTACGTCCAAGAAACAAGCAAAGGAAAATAAGCACACGAAAAAAGCGCTCGGGGGCTCCCCCTGAGACGCGCACAAGACAGAAGCAACGATCAGCAGATCATACGAAAAACGCTCGGGGGCTTCCCCCACGGCAAGAAGGGAAATACTCACATGATCAGACGGAGACTCTGAAGGTTCGCCAGTAGTCTTCTGGGAGACGACCACTCGAACCTCCTGCGGAGAAGGGTTCGGGGAAGCGCCTCCAGAGGTGGCCACCGTCTGAAATAGGAAAGGCGTCATCTTCGACTCCCCTACTAACTCCTGATTGCCATTGCTAAATGAGCCCTCAGAAGAGTGGCTGCAAACGAAAACACTAGTCAAAGACAAGCAAAGCAACAAGGAAAGACAGCAAAAGGCATCCGAAGAAACTTACGAGTCCATATCGCTCAAGTTGAAGACATGCAAGGTCCTCTCGCCCTTCTTCTCTTCCTTCTTCCACTTCGCCGGCGGCTGCGGCGCTACAGCCCGCACAGGCACGACCGGAATAGGGGAGGAAGAGCCACCATCACCTCCACCGTGACGCACAAGGCATGGCGGATTCCTAGGCGTCGACGGAGTCTAGGCATCCAAATACTCGCTCGAGCTCCGTGCCCGCTTTCGGGTCTGCTCCTCGCTCGACTCAAAGGTTTCTTCAACTGGTGATCGCGCCAAGGAGAGATCAGACATGGAGTCCACTACCTCATTGTCCGGCGCATCCGGAAAACGTTCAGGTAGTGGAGGCACTATGCCAGGTACCTTGAACTCCTGCACAAAGGAAACAAACTTTCAGAACAAAAGAAGTACAAGAAAACACAGTCGGAAAAAGCGCTACGCGCATGTCCCAGATATACACCTGCAACACCGATCGAGAGGCGCTGAACGGAGGGGTCAGCGATCTCTCCAAAAGGTCCTCGTCAGCTTTGATTCAGCAGCGGCCGAAGGACTCTGTCGAGGTCCCCCTTGGAGAGCTCCTCAGCCGCAACTCTCGTCAGGTCGTGGCGGCCAGAATAAAGGAACATCGGGTGCGTCCTAGCCTGGAGCGGCTGCACCCGACGTTTGAGGAAGGTGCGGATAATATCCACACCATTCACCTCCTTCTCCGAAATCACCTGGAGGTCCTCCACCCGACGGTAAAGCCCCTCAATCTCCTCCACCTCACCCTCCAGGATGTGGTTCTTCCAGGACCTCTTCAGCTGGATTGTCTGGGTGGAGTCGAAAGGGGCAAGGCCAAAATTTTGCCCTCCACTGTGGAGTCGCGGATATAAAACCACCTCCTCTTCCAGTATTGGATAGACTCAGACATCAAAAAGGAAAAGAAGAGAAAATTGGATCGAAGGGAAATAATGCAGCCACCGATCGGATAAACTCCGTCGGAGCCGGATTTGAAGGGAATATGCCCTGAGAGGCAATAATAAAGTGTTTATTATGTGTATTCCAAGTATATGATAGATGTTTATTTTACATGCTATAATTGTATTAATACGGAAACATTAATACATGTGTGTTTAATAAACAAACAGAAAGTTCCTAGTTATGCCTCTCTCATAAACTAGCTCGTTGATTAACAAGATGATCAAGGTTTCCTGATCATGGACATTGGATGTTGTTAATAATGGGATCACAACATTAGTGTAATGGTGTGATGAACATTCATCTGAAGTATAGCATTACGATCAAAGTCATTGAGTTTATATTGCTATAACAACTTACGAAGTGATCCTAATCCTTAGACCATGAGATCATGTCAATCACTAACACGGGAAGAGTTTCTTGATAACATCAAATGTCACACCGTAACAGGGTGATTATAAAGATGGATTCAGAACTAATAAAGTGTTATGTTGAGGCTCATGGATCGAGAGTGTAATTTGTTCATCCCGATGACGGATAGATATACTCTGGGACCTCTCGGTGATATCACATTGATTAGCTTGCAAGCGAGTGATTTGATCACTAGAATGTTATATCACGGGAACGAGAAAAGAGTGCATGTCGGTAACGAGATCAAACTAGGTATGGAGATACAGATGATCGAATCTCGGACATGTAATATATCATGAAACAAAGGGATTAAGATACTAGCGTAAAAGGTTCCGACGATCACAAGAAAGTCATCGTTGAATGTGTGGGAGTCAGTATGGGTCTCTAGATCCCGCTTCTGATTACTGATACGAGAGGGGTCTCGATCATGTCCGCATTATTCACGAACCATAGGGTGACACACTTAAGAGACACCGACATCCGATTGCAGCAAAAGTTTCATGCCGAAATAATGAACAAGCGTAGGAATTTATTTCACTAGATACCGAAACAGGTTTTCGGGTGAAATTGCATAAAGTGGTTATGCATGTGAAATGGAATTCTAGCAAGGGGTTATTTGTGAATGTTTGTCATTAAAGTAATTGACAAAATTCTGAATAAAATAAAAGAGTTTTATTTAATGAGAGTTTGCATTAAATTTGGTGGAATTTTAATGGGAATTTGAGTGGATTTTTGAGTGGAGGGAATTTAAAGGAGATTTGTGAGTGGAGTGTCCACCCACATGAAGAGGGGAGGGCAAGGGGGAAGCCCCCATGCGCCGTCCACCCCCTTGGGGTTCCCCCTCCTCCTATAAAAGGAGCCCCCCTCCTCACTTGTCTCTCACACCTCCTCGTGAAGGATCTCTCTCCCCCTCTAAAATTTATCCCCCATGGTCTCGGACTAGCGAGATACATGTTCCCGGTGGCTATTCAGCAAGAAAGAGTTGTGCTTCCGCCGCATCGCTGGAGCGAGGAGGCGGAGGTTGATCGGTGCCTCGAACGTGTGTGCGAGCACGGATGCGCTGATTTGCGGCGCTAGGACTTCCTCTCGATCTTGAGATCGGCAAGAGATCGTCTACATCAACCACGAGTTGAACTCGTTAAGCTTTGTCGGTCTTCAAGGATATGTTCTCTACGGATATACATCCGCCCGTTGTTTGTATCTAGTAGATAGATCTTGGTACATAGTTCCCATCGTAGGAAAAATTTTGTTTTCTATGTTGCGAACCCTACAGTGGTATCAGAGCCGGATCTATGCGTAGATACTTTATACGGGTAGTACACATATGAGTATGTGGGCGATGATGATCATGTTGTTGCTCCTTTGTTGTAATTTTGGATATTGGTGGCATAGTGGGATGAAGCGGCCCGGACAAACTTTACATGTCCTCGCACATGAGACCTGTTCCACGCTTGACATGCAACTAGTTTGCATAAGTGGCTAGCGGGTGTCTGTCTCTCCTACTATAGTCAATATCTATTTTGCAAACGAGTTGTCAACAATTTGGTTATCCTCGTTGTGGTTCATGTTCGTAGGTAAGAACGGTTCTATCTCGAAAGCCCTAAGCCACGTAAAACTTGCAATGGATAAATTAGAGGCTTCTAGTTTAGATTGTTGCTGGGCTAGTGTTATGATATGGTAGTGTTGTAAGTAGAAGTATGCGATGATACTCTTACAACACACATAGCGTGTAAACTCCATAGACCTTGGATTTACACATATAGGTATGATAATGATCATACCACGATGCACATGATAGAGATCATATGCGGGAACCATAACATTTCACTAATAAACATGTGATGTTTGATAGCATCTTATATTGCTTGTTTAGCGCTTTGTTAGCATAATAAGATGATCCCTCTTTTAAATATCAAGATAAGAATGTGTTCTTCCTTTAGTATGCACCGATTATGTTTCATCGCTCCAAGACATCACGTGATGATCGGGTGTTCTTGGATCCACGACCATATTTCGGGTGTAAAACAGTTACACACGCGAATACTAAGGTTCTAACTTGGCGAGCCTAGCATGTACAGACATGGCCTCGGAACACGGACCGAAAAGTTAAGCATGAGTCATATAGTTGATATGATGCCCATTTGATGCTCGCCTTTGAAGCTATACCGACTCACGTGATGATCGGACTTGGTATAGTGGATTTGGTTCATGTAATCACCAAAAAGACACGAGGGATGTCGTTTTTGAGTGGGAGTTCATTCGTAATATGGATTAGTTGAACTCAATAGATCATACACTTAGTCTAAACTTTACAAATTCTGTTGTAGATGGCACCACCTGCTTTTAATTTCAATGTGTTCATGGAGAAAGAGAAACTAGCAAATGGTAGCAACTTTACCGAATGGGCCATGAATTTGAGGATTCTCCTCTCTGCTGCACAAAAGCAATATGTGCTAGAAGCGCCGTTAGGCCCCCCACCTTTAGATGATGCCCCTGACGAGGAGAAGAATGTCTATCAGACTCGTCAAGAGGACCACAACTTAGTTCATTGTGGCATATTGTATGTGCTAGAGCCGGAACTTCGAAAGCGTTTCGAAAATGGCAATGATTTTGGTACAATGGGTGAGTTGAAAATGATTTTCGACACACATGCTGCTGTAGAGAGCTACAACGCTTCAGAAAAGTTCTTTAGCTGCATGATGGAAGAGCACAGCTCCGTTAGTGAGCATGTACTCAAGATGTCGGGTTACGCCGATAAGCTAGTGTCCTTGGGAATAACGATTCCCATTGACTTAGGCATCCATTGTGTTCTGCAGTCTCTGCCACCTAGCTATAAGAGCTTCGTGATGAACTATAATATGCAAGGCATGAAGAAGTCTCTCCTTGAGCTTCTGTCAATGCTTAAAACTGCAGAAGTGGAGATCAAAAAGGAACATCAAGTGTTGATGATCAATAGGAACACTGGTTCCAAGAAAGACAAGAAGGGAAAACGGAAGGGAAGTAAGGGCGGCAAGCCTGTTGCCGTGCCTGAAAAGAAACCCCGAGTTGGACCTAAGTCTGATACCGAGTGCTACTATTGTAAGGGGACTGGCCACTAGAAGCGCAACTGCCCCAAGTATCTGGCAAACAAGAAGGCCGGCAAGGCAAACAAAGGTATATATGATATACATGTTATTGATGTGTACTTGACTAGTGCTCGCAGTAGCACCTGGGTATTTGATACCGGTTTAGTTGCTAATATTTGTAACTCGAATCAGGGGCTGCGGAACAAGCGACCGCTAGCAAGGGGTGAGGTCAAGATGAGTGTCGGCAATGGATCAAGCGTTGATGTGATCGCCGCCGAACTGCCTCTCCACTTGCCGTCGGGATTAGTTATAAACTTGAATAATTGTTATCGGTGCACCTTGAGCATGAACATTGTATCTGGATCGTGTTTGATGCGAAGTGGTTATTCATTAAATCCGAGAACAATGGTTGTTCCATTTATATGAATGAAATCTTTTATGTTCATGCACCGATGATGAATGGTTTATTTCTATTAGATCTCGATGATAATGTTACACATATTCATAATGTTGATGCTAAAAGGATTAAACTTAATGATGATATATCCGCATATATGTGCAATTGCCGTCTAGGTCATATTGGCGTTAAGCATGAAGAAGCTCCATTCGGATGGACTTTTGGAATCACTTGATTTTGAATCATTTGATACATGTGAGCCATGCCTTATGGGCAAGATGACTAGAACGCCGCTTTTCGGTTCAATGGAGCAGGCGGATTTATTAGAAATCATACATTCTGATGTATATGGTCCAATGAGTGTGTCGGCGCGAGGTGGATATCGTTATTTTGTTACTTTCACGGATGATTTGAGTAGATACGGTTATATCTACTTGATGAAACACAAGTCTGAAACCTTTGAAAAGTTCAAGGAATTTCAGAATGAAGTGGAAAATCATCGTAATAGAAAGATCAAATTTCTACGGTCCGACCGTGGAGGTGAGTATCTAAGTTACGAGTTTAGCACTCACATGAAAGAGTGTGGAATTGTTTCACAACTCACGCCTGCCAGAACACCACAGCGAAATGGTGTGTCGGAACGTCGTAATCGTACTTTATTAGATATGGTTCGATCTATGATGTCTCTGACGGACTTGCCGTTGTCATTTTGGGGTTATGCACTAGAAACTGCTGCATTCACTTTAAATCGGGCACCATCTAAATCCGTTGAAAAGACGCCGTATGAATTGTGGTTTGGAAACAAACCTAAGCTGTCTTTTCTTAAAGTTTGGGGATGCGATGTTTATGTGAAGAAACTTCAACCGGATAAACTCGAACCCAAAGTGGAAAAATGCGTCTTCATAGGATACCCTAAGGAAACTATTGTGTATTCCTTCTATCACAGATCCGAGGGCAAGGTTTTTGTTGCCAAGAATGGGTCCTTTCTAGAGAAAGAGTTTCTCGCGAAAGGTGTGAGTAGTCGGAAGGTAGAACTCGAAGAGGTTATTGAACCATATCTTCAAAGTATGGCGAGTAGCGCAGCGTCGGAAGTTGTTCCGGAGTTGGATCCACCTGTTGAAGAGGGAACTAATGATAATGATCATGAAACTCCGAAAGAGAGTACTACCGAACCTCGCAGGTCAAGCAGGACACGTGCAGCTCCGAGTCGACGGAAATCATGAATTTCATGGTTGATGAAAATGATGACCTGCGGCGTATGAAGAAGCGATGATGAGCCCGTTCCAACAAATGGTTAGAAGCCATGAAATCCGAGATGGAATCCATGTATGAAAATCAAGTTTGGAACTTGGTGGACTTACCTCACGACCGAAGGCCGTGGAGAACAAATGGATTTTCAAAGGAAAGCGATCTTGATGGTAATGTGACCGTCTTTAAAGCTCGACTTGTCGCAAAGGGGTTTCGACAAATTCAAGGAGTTGACTACGATGAGACATTCTCTCCGTAGCGATGCTAAAGTCGATTAGGATTATGTTAGCAATTCTGCATATTTCGATTATGAGATATGGCGGATGGATGTCAAAACCGTTTCTCAATGGTAATATTGAAGAAGAGTTGTATATGATACAACCAAAGGGTTTGTCGATCCTAAGGATGCTAACAAGGTGTGCAAGCTTCAGCGATCCATCTATGGATTGAAGCAAGCATCACGAAGTTGGAATCTCCGCTTTGATGAGGTGATCAAAGAGTTTGGATTTGTCCAAACTTATGGAGAAGCTTGTATTTACAAGAAAGTGAGTAGGAGCAATGTGGCATTTCTGATATTATATGTGGATGACATATTATTGATCGGAAATGATATAGATCTTTTAAACAGTGTTAAAAGTTATCTAAACAGCAAATTTTCAATGAAGGACCTAGGTGAAGCGTCATACATATTAGGCATAAAGATTTATAGAGATAGATCTAGGCGCCTAATAGGGCTATCATAAATACATACCTTGATAAGATTTTAAAGAAGTTTAAAATGGACGGAAGTAAGAAGGGGTTCTTACCTATGTTGCAAGGCAAGCCATTGAGTAAGACTCAAAGTCGGCTTGACGGAAGAAAGAGATAATGGACAAGGTCCCTATGCTTGACCATAGGCTCTATAATGTACGCCATGCTATGTACAAGACCGGATGTGGCACATGCTATTAGTTTGACTAGTAGGTACCAATCGGATCGTGTTCTAACACTGGATAGCGGTCAAGAATATCCTTAAGTACTTACGAAGAACTAAGGATATGTTTCTTGTATACGGAGGTGAAGAAGAGCTCGTCGCGAAGTGTTATGTTGACGCTAGCTTTGACACCGATCCGAATGACTCTAAGTCTCAATCCGGATACGTATTTCTCATGAATGGCGGAGCGGTTAGTTGGAGGAGCTCCAAACAACCTGTGGTAGCGGGATCAACAATGGAGGCTGAATATGTTGCTGCTTCAGAAGCGGCTCAGGAAGCAGTTTGGATGAAGGAGTTCATATCCGAACTAGGAGTGGTTGCAAACGCGTTGGACCCAATGGTGATCTATTGTGACAACAATGGTGCCATTGTCAATGGCAAAGAACCAAGGTCTCACAAGCATTCCAAGAATATTAAGCGCCGGTTTCACTCCATCCTCGAGCATGTCAAGGATGGAGATATAAAGATTTGTAAAGTACATACGGATCTCAATGTAGCAGATCCGTTGACTAAAACTCTCCCTAGAGCAAAACATGATCAACACCAGAACTCAATGGGTGTTAGATTTATCACTATGTAACTAGATTATTGTCTCTAGTGCAAGTGGGAGACTGAAGGGAATATGCCCTGAGAGGCAATAATAAAGTGTTTATTATGTGTATTCCAAGTATATGATAGATGTTTATTTTACATGGTATAATTGTATTAATACGGAAACATTAATACATGTGTGTTTAATAAACAAACATAAAGTTCCTAGTTATGCCTCTCTCATAAACTAGCTCGTTGATTAACAAGATGATCAAGGTTTCCTGATCATGGACATTGGATGTTGTTAATAACGGGATCACAACATTAGTGTAATGGTGTGATGAACATTCATCCGAAGTATAGCATTACGATCAAATTCATTGAGTTTATATTGCTATAACAACTTATGAAGTGATCCTAATCCTTAGACCATGAGATCATGTCAATCACTAACACCGTAAGAGTTTCTTGATAACATCAAACATCACACCGTAACAGGGTGATTATAAAGATGGATTCAGAACTAATAAAGTGTTATGTTGAGGCTCATGGATCGAGAGTGGAATTTGTTCATCCCGATGACGGATAGATATACTCTGGGCCCTCTCGGTGATATCACATTGATTAGCTTGCAAGCAAGTGATTTGATCACTAGAATGTTATATCACGGGAACGAGAAAAGAGTGCATGTCGGTAACGAGATCAAACTAGGTATGGAGATACCGATGATCGAATCTCGGACATGTATTATATCGTGAAACAAAGGGATTAAGATACTAGCGTAAAAGGTTCCGACGATTACAAGAAAGTCATCGTTGAATGTGTGGGAGTCAGTATGGGTCTCCAGATCCCGCTTCTGATTATTGATACGATAGGGGTCTCGATCATGTCCGCATTATTCACGAACCGTAGGGTGACACACTTAAGAGACACCGACATCCAATTGGAGCAAAAGTTTCATGCCAAAAGAATGAACAAGCGCAGGAATTTATTTCACTAGATACCGAAACAGGTTTTCGGGTGAAATTGCATAAAGTGGTTATGCATGTGAAATGGAATTCTATCAAGGGGTTATTTGTTAATGTTTGTCATTAAAGTAATTGAAAAAATTCTGAATAAAATAAAAGAGTTTTATTTAATGAGAGTTTGCATTAAATTTGGTGGAAATTTAATGGGAATTTGAGTGGAATTTTGAGTGGAGGGAATTTAAAGGAGATTTGTGAGTGGAGTGTCCACCCACATGAAGAGGGGAGGGCAAGGGGGCAGCCCCCATGCGCCGGCCAACCCCTTGGGGTTCCCCCTCCTCCTATAAAAGGAGCCCCCTCCTCACTTGTCTCTCACACCTCCTCGTGAAGGTTCTCTCTCCCCCTCTAGAATTTATCCCACATGGTCTCGAACTAGCGAGGTACATGTTCCCGGTGGCTATTCGGCAAGAAAGAGTTGTGCTTCCGCTGCATCGCTGGAGCGAGGAGGCGGAGGTTGCTCGGTGCCTCGAACGTGTGTGCGAGCACGAATGCGCTGCTGATTTGCGGTGCTAGGACTTCCTATCGATCTTGAGATCGGCAAGAGATCGTCTACATTAACCACGAGTTGAACTCGTTAAGCTTTGTCGGTCTTCAAGGGTATGTTCTCTACGGATATACATCCGCCCGTTGTTTGTATCTAGTAGATAGATCTTGGTATATAGTTCCCATCGTAGGAAAAATTTTGTTTTCTATGCTGCGAACCCTACATGATTGCCTCTTCACAGAATAGAGCTTCCGGAAGAGGCCAAAGTGCGGCTCGATACCGAGCCAGTACTCGCAGAAGGTGATGAAACAGGCGATATGGAGAAGAGAATTTGGGGAGAGATGATGGAGTTGGATGCCATAGAAAAAAAGCAGTCCACAATGAAAATCGTGGACTGGGAGAGAGAGGCCCCGAAGGACAAAAACAACAAACATGACCCGAAACCCTGCGGGTGGACGGGGAATTACCTCGTCGCCAAGAATCTTGACGGCCTCCTTGTCCTGCGGGATCAGAACCTGCTCACGAAGTTTGCGCAGGTCGCCCTCGCGCGTCTCCGTCCGTCGCCACCCACCGTCGGTGACGCGAGTGGCGGCGGTGCCCTTTTTGCCGCCGGCAGCAGCGCTAGTGCCCACTGCGGTGGAGGCCTTCTTCGGTTTTCCCATTATAGTACGACGATGGCGGCGGTGTGAGCGCAGAAAAGAGGACGGGAAGGATCGAAGAACTTCCAGCGCGCGGCGAGAAAAGCTCAAGGTGGAAGCAGTGAAAAGCGAATGGTTGCGGTGAAAACAAACAAAAATTTCCCCACAGATTATAAGGACGAAGACGATGAACATGGGCGTTCATCGGGAAGCCTTAGAGCCAGCATCAAATCCAAGCCGTCCACGTGTCAGCACAGCAGCGAACCGTCGCTCGCACACCGTCCACTACGCATGGAAACTGAGGACACGCCGTAATTATAGCCACGTCGCGCGTGACCAGTCAACTCCAAGTCAAAAAGTGGGACCCATGTTCGCCCAGTAGCGTCACCTCTGGCGCCGCAGACGCTTGAGATCATCGATCGTCAGCACTGACGTCATCAAAGCTATACTAGCAACGGTTACAAATTTTCGGCTCAATAGCTAAAGTACTCACTCGAATCTATGATTCGAGCAACTACTCGGGGGCTACTCCTATTAGGAGCGCTGGCCGCGCACCCGAAGCATGAATAGCGTACTACGCCAATGAACTATACTTCGAGTCCTACGTCGAGTCTGCGACTCCACTACGGACTCGGGGGCTACTCCCATAGGGAGGATCGATTCAAGCATCCAAAAAAATTGTGTCCTACGAACCTGACGCAAACAATGGCTGAATTAAAGTCTCTGCTCGAGTCTACTACTTGAACAGACACTCGGGGTCTACTCCCATAGGGAGCGCTGGTCGCGCACCCTATGAATTCTTCGACTGCGATCTTTCGGATCAGAATGCAAAAACTTTTCGGCAACTTTGCCCCGATTAAACGCTAAGTGAGAAGCATCCTTCTTGGCCACCCGAAACACCTCCGCGGTGACAAAATTTCGGATGCTGTGTCGACGACGCAAATATAAGACCTACAGATACCATCTGATGGCCTGACAACGCACACGACTGCGCTCTGCTAGTAATAATCCGTGCCAACAGGCGCGATGAAAATCCCGACGGACGCGTTGGGTACATCATTCGAAAATTACTGTAATTCTACTTCTGTAAGTCCTCAACGTCCTGAGTTGAATTACGCCAGCATTTGTTCCGGGTTCGAGTCGAGGGACTCGAATCTGAAGAAGATCGTGTTATTTTGTCCTAAGACAGTTAACTGGCCCTGATCCGTCGGGAGAGTCAGGCACACGCATCAACAATCCCTACACACGAAAATAATTCTCTGATGAACAGAAAACAACTGCACCCGAAAGATTGAAGAGTCTTCAGCCGAATCTATATTTCGACTGAACACTCGGGGGCTACTGACATGGTTATATCCTACAGGTACATGATATCAGCATACCTGGTCCAGCCCAAGAAAGGCCCATGGAAATATACACAGCCCATGAAGACTTTCGGGTGTCCCAAGCCCATGACGTCTTCAGATCCTTGGAGAGCAAGACTAGATTAGATAGAATATTCAAAGGGGCAAACCCTAAACCTGTAAACCGACTTGATTTGTGCCTGGGACCTGCCTACCTCTATATAAAGGCTAGGAGGGCATGACGAGGAAGACACCTTGCATACCACCGCATACACCTCCACGCTAGATTGCATCTGCGCATCCCTGTAACATTCGGTTCCGCCGTAATCAAGAGCAGACAAGTAGGAGTAGGGTTTTCCCTCCGGAAGCCTGAACCTGGGTAAATCTCGTGTCCCCTGGTTGCTTGTCTGTTAACCGTTTCGCGATCTTCAGAACCCCTATCTTCTTCAAAACCCAAGCTCATAACAATGGGCATTGACGAGATTAAACCTCGTCAGGCGGCGGCCGTGGACGAGCAGGGCGGCGGCGGCCTTGGACGAGCAGGGCGGCGGAGGAGGAAGAAGCGATTGGGAGGGAAGAAAAAGTGAAAAATAGAAAATAAAGGGAAAAAATAAATTCTTAGACTAACACGTGGGACCCACGTTTACCCTCACTCTAACGGTGTGCAAATTTTGTGCCATGTCATCCTGATGGGTGGGCCCTACTGTCAGTTTTTGTGTCAATTCACGATTAACTACTATTTAGCGCATATTGCAATAAATTTGCCGTAAAGTGGTGGTTTTTTGCGATTTTTTGTAAAGTGGTGGTTATTCGAACTTTCAACCGAAATGTGGTAGTTTTATGCTAAAAACTCCACCATTGGGTGTTGGTCTTGGTGTCCGCCTGACCACGGGGGCCCAAACGGACAATAATTGTCCGCTTGGATCGGCCTTATGGAGATGCCTTTATGGACCAGATACCATGTGAAATAACTCTTTTGATTAAAATCTGTTCCGGAAGCTGGGTGTTTTATAGCATGACAGCCTTAGAGCATTTCCAATTATGAGCCCTAAATGAAGTCTGACAATAGCGTCGGATCGGTCGTTTGAGGCGCGCTAACATGAGTATCCATCTTTGGGACGCGCCTTTCCCCAGCCCTGCGCTCTACACGTATAGTACACTAATTAAAATGGAAGACGGCTACTCGAATCAAAATACAAATTCGAATCAGAATGCAAATAAGTCTGGCCCATAATTCAGGATCCTGGCCACCAAAACGCCACGTATTACAATATCAAAATGCATAGTATGCTAATTAAAATGGAAGACGGCTGGCCGCCGGCTCTTCTTTCGCCGGTGAGGTTTGTGCTCATCTAACGGCCGGTGGCTTTGCAGTTTCCTCTGGTGGTGTAGGTGTCGCTGCTGTCTACAGTGCTGTTGGTGTCGCCCTGATGATGCCCATTTCTTGTATGATGCATTACATTGACTCCTTTAACAGATGTGAGTTTCTTCTTGTTGCTTCCTTTCTTGGCTCTCCAAATTATAACCACTTCCTGTTGAGTTATCCTCACCTGGAACTAGTTGATATTGAGCTGTGCCTTCTGTACTTGTAGCTGTTCCATCGCCTGAAGAAATCTCACTACATATATTGCATGCAGATAGGTCTGTTAGGTTACTGCGAGGACTGACGGATCTAGAACAACTTGAACAGACTTACTTCAGCGAGTAGATGATCAATCCAATGGCGACAATTGCGAATGATAGATAGTAGAGCCAGTTTATCTGTTGGTTTCACCTAAATCATGTGAGCATGTAGTGCAAGATCTGGTGCAAAGATCGGTAAGAAATTGTCACCTGTTCTTGATAGAACAATACTCGAATGGCGACTGCCCACATGTCGGATGTTAAGAGTGAGAGATTAAACAATGTTGATCCACTCATCTGCAAAATCTGTGGTCATCAGAAAGGGCTAAACTACTATTGGACTGTATAATGAAAAATGAATGGGCCTTCTGTCTCATACTTCCTAATGAGCTAACGTTACCCAAAATAGCTTCATACTTATTTATTCACATAATTCATAACCACTTGATGGAACCTATTTTTGTTTAGCTTATTTTATGCTTAACATGCTGGATGGAACTTAACCTTAAGAACTATAGGAGTAAGGGTGTAGAACACAAATAGTGCAACGGCATATCCCACGAACAAACTTATCTGAAAACAAATAAGAGAAATGTACTTAGCAGGAGTGAGTTTTCTGTCAGACAATTCAAATTAAGTGTACTGCAGATAAAAGAGTTAAACTGCAACTGTACTTTCCTACCATTGTTGGAGACCAGGTAGCTGCTTCTATGCTCTTCCTTTCGAATAGAAATCTGATGTTTTTTCAGGTTAAAAGGTAACATGAATATTTGCTCTAGAAAAGTATATATATGATAGTTTTGTTCCAGAAAAATTGTAGTGATATTTTAACGATGCAAGGATGAGTGTACATCGATAGACGGCAACACCAACAGATCATGTCATTTTTCATTGCTGGTTTGTAATTAATAGTTAATTTGCGGAGAGGAGGATACATCTGAATTGTAATGACAAGCAACCCAAATAGTCCAATCATTGCAACCAATTCTACTCGATCGTTCTTCTTGACACAGTATTCCTACATATTCAAAGAAATGATATGCGTGTTAGAATTTTTAGATAATTAACGTTGCTGGTAGTATCTCAGGATATATATCATCACCATTCACCAACGGACCAACCTGTCCAACATTGTTAAATGCAAAACAAATTGTCCCAGCAATAACGAGAGTATCCCCTAGAAGTGGTATTTTACCTGGATCTGCAGAAAATGAAGGTTTCTGTAAGCTGTTAACACTTGTATATGTAACTCCGCTGTAGAAATTCGAGGAACAATTTCATCTTGAAGGGTCCATAAAGTTAGGTCTTGATTGAGCACATTCGTAACTGTTCTATTGCTAATTTTCCAAGCTTATTCAGCATTATATTTGATATCCCAGAGTATTATTGTCAATCATGATTTCTACTGCCAAGAACTTCATCCTGTGCCTGTCCTAGGTTTATCACTGAGATTTTTGTAACTGGCATTCGAATTTAACTTCCTTGGTAACTTAGCTCTTAAGTAGTTGCCTACTCACCTTGCTCATCTGGAGATTTTGCATCTGAAAGGAGCACAAGAGCTAGGCCTGCCACGCAGGTCCCTGCCCCAAGAAATTGGCAGAAAGAATATGTTGTGCCAAGTGCGTACCAGGTGAGTATGATGACCCATACAACAGTCCAACTATCCAGCAACGTTATGCTAGTGATGGACGAGTACTGATATGCCTTCACAACTACAATAATACAATGCAAGTTTCGGGGATTATAACATGTTTATTTGTTCATCATTAGGAGCAAGGATTGTATTGTATTTGTACTCACCTAGATAGTTCCCCTCGACATCGACGAAGGCCAGCGCTAAGTACCAATACCAATGTATCTGCAAGACAAGAGCGCCCAAAACAGTGAGGTGTGGAATACATCGGGTAAGCTCCATGGTTGATTTTCATGCCGCTATGCTCACTTGCAGCTTCTGTCGTCGACGCAAGAGGATTGGCACATATACTAACACCAACAGGAGATATGCGAAGAATGGTTGTGCGAGTGGTGCATCAACTCCTGCGTAGATATATGGAATTTTATCAATCTGCTGTTTTGTCAATCGATCGATGTTTTCTTATACGTACATGAATTAGGCTAATGCGGAAGGTGGCCAATTGAGTAGAAAGACTAGCAAGTGCTGTATGAAATGATAATTGAAAGATTACGCTACTGAGAAGGATGGTACCAAGATTAGCAAAGAGTGAGCTGGCGAAGCTGGCGGCGGCCACGGAGAAGGCCACGAGCTGGCCGAGGAAGAGCACGAGCAGCAGGCCCCATGCGTCCTTGGTCTTGATCTCCATGGGTCTAACGAACCAAGGTGCACGCAAGCCTCAGATGGGATGATTAGCTGCAGAGGAGAGATTTAGGTGTTTGGTTTGGCTTCTGTAGGCAAAATCTAAAAGCCAGAAATGCGGCAGCTGGAGCATTTGTAGATGAGTGGAAGGTAGACCGGCAGATGGGCCTCGTGCGGTCGTGCCTGTAAACTAAGGCAAGGTTCGTTGGGCTCGTGCTGTATACTATGGTTAGTTGAGAGCACCATGTCCCTTTCAAAAACAAAATGAGGGCCAGCATGTGACCGCTCAACTGATTAGATGAGCATACATTGTCCTATTGCAAATACTTCCTCCGTTCCATAATTTTTGTGGCCGTTTTAGTTTGAATTTAAGCTAAAACTATGACAATAATTATGAAATAAAGGGAGTACAATGTACACCCTGCCAGTCGATGGCACGGGCGGGTTCAAGGTCGGGAGGAGGTGCTTATATGGATTCTTAGGTCGGTCGCGGATAGGGGCGATGACGCGGCGACGCTGGCGACGTAGCGGAGTGTGGGAGACGTGGTGGGGCGGCGCTGAAGTGTGGCTGGGCATCCTCGTTCGCCCTAGATCTAGGCCCTATAGGTCCGATCCGGGTTGCGGCGGGCCGTCCTTCCCATGACGACGGCGGCGTGTTCTGAGATGGCGGTGACGGTCAGCTCGAGGAGGATGACCGTGGTGACGGCGGCCGCCATGTTGCATCGTGACGGTGGGCTTTACGGGCCCGATCTAGGCCCGGTCGGACCCTTTTGGGACTGGTGTGCCTCTGGGGGCTTTACGGGCCATCTGTGCCCGGCTAGACCCAACTAGGACTAGTGTGCCCTGCTACCACGTCTGGTCGACTACCCTCGGGGTGGAGGTTGTTCCCTTCTGCGTGGCCATGGTACTGTTGGCCCCGACTCGGACAACCTTTTGCCTTCGTCGTGCACGCCGCGTGAAGGTAGCTTCGTTGAGATGGCGATGGAGATTTTGTGACCGTAGTGGCGCATGATAGTTGGCAACAAGTTTGGTGGTGTTGAAGCTTCGAGCTTGTGGGGCTCCTGTGCATCAGATCTTCTGGGGGTGTGGATAGGGTTTTTGGGAGAAATTGTTGGGGAACGTGTTATGGAAAATAAAAAATTCTAGCGTATAACCAAGATACAATGCAAGGGTGAGGTAACGGAACATACCCTCATTGACCGAGCTAGCAGAAGTTTTTCGATGACGAGGTTGACCGTGCGTCGATCCCCGCAATAAGCCTTAACGAGTCGCGAGGAGATGTATTATCCCATGAACGGCTTCGAAGAACTAGTGCTCCAAGTGTCGAACCTCCATCGGTATCCACACGTGCAACAAATACAACACCACGTCGAGGAGAGATCAAGAACTCGCGGACGAAGCGGGAACATGTCGATGAAGATCCGGTGGCACTCTGTCATCCGTCAAGATTAGATCTATATGGGATAGAAGGAGCTGCTGCGAGTGATGGTGAAGATCTCCTCCACGCAACGAAGACGACGAAGCGAGGAAGAGGAAGAGGATCGGGCCAAGGCGGCGGCAGCGGCGGTGGTGGCGGTGGCTCGGGCTAGGGCTTGGATTGTTATTTTGTGACCTTGGCCCTCTCCCCTCCTTATATAGGTGGATTCCCTCCTCCATAGAGGAGAGTAGGACTAGGATTTGTATCCTCCAAGGACTCCACCCTTCTCCTTCCTTCCACCAATATGACATAGAGAGAAAGTCTGTATCCAATACGGATTCCGCATCAAATACAGAGTTTCTCCCCAAAACCAACTTGGGGGGCAAGTTTGAGAACGGGGAGGACTCCTCCCACCAAACGGCCTCGCCCCTCCCACCTCCTCCATCCGCCGGCCATAGGGGAGGCCCTGGCCGAATTGGCCAAGGTTTCCTTCCCCCTGCGCGTGTGTGGCCCAGGGGGCCCATAAGGGCCCACTAGGATATTAATAAATAACAATTTATTATTAATATAAATATTTATACCGAAGCTTTCTGAATTAACATTCTGACACCTTCGAATTAATTCGAAATCTTCCTAAAATATTCCCAGTGTCCTTTTTGTCCAGAACCATTCCGTCCACTCTCGATTATATCCTGGACTACTCCGGAATATTCCGAGACGCTCCAAAACATCCTTTAGAAATTAATTAATCTAACTATCTCATTCACACTCACATTCTAAAATGCCGTAAACGTCTTAAGTGTGTGACCTGGTAGGTTTAGATATTTGTGGACATATTCGGAACTCATTCCGATAACAATGATTACTATCGGTGTCTTGATACAAGTAGCAACCCCCGCAAATAACATGAAGTATTTATCGTGTGTACCGTAGTATTGAGTGTGATACATATCATATTGATTCGTCGATAATTTATATTGCTCGAGATGAAGCATTAGGTTATTCTTGTTTCCCGACATGTACTCTTTAATCATCACGTACTATCGATGTTCCTTTGTTCAACAACTTGTTCAAATGTCTGTCCAGACGATGACGAACACCATAGTACATGAGCGGGTCCAGAGTGTATCTTTTCATCGCCAGGAGTATCAATTCCCATAACACACCATGTGAATGATCGGTGAACCATCCGGTACGAACAAGCATCTGTAGGGTTTGTTGCATGGAAAACAAAAAAATTCTAGCACAAGAACACATAAAACCAAGATCCAATCTATGGCAAAGACAAGATATAATCCACAAGATCGGTGCAACGAGATTGAAGAGAACTAACCCTTGTAGATCCAAAGAGTTTAACGAGATCAGATTCTCGTGGTTGATGTAGTCGATCATTTGCCGATCTCAAGATCGCGTAGACGATCCTTCTGGCGTTGCGTTCCGGCAACGCTTCCACACTCGGTCACACGTACGGAGTCGATAAAGACCTTCCTCTCCATGTTCCAGTGGGCAGCAGAGGTAGTAAATCCCCTTGGAATCCTAGAAGCACGACGTCATGGTGGTGGAGGAGAAATCCCTGCAGGGCTTTGCCTAAGCCGGAGCAGGAAGACATAGAGGGAGAGACATGGCGGCTAGGGTTTAGAGCCAAGGGAAAGGGACAAGGGGTGGTGGGCCCCCACCCATCCTTATATGGAGGGGGGGTGTGGCCAAGGGTTCCCAGCCCTTAACCCACTCCTTCCCCAACTCGGCCAAGGGAAGAGGTGGAAGCTTCCCCTTTCCTTATTTAGGGTTTGACAAACTAGAGTTTGTCCCCAAATCCTTTGGTGGCCGAATTTTCCCCTTGGGATTTGGTGCGATGGGACCTAGTGCTCCCCCATGGCATGACTCATCCCAAGTGGCCCCCTCCTGTGGTTGTGGGACAACTGGTGGCCCCTCTAGAACATTCTAGAAGCTTCCGATCAAAATACCAAAAACATTTCCAAACGCCGGAAAATGGCTTTCCTTATATGAATCTTATTATCTGGACCATTTCGGATCTTCCATATCTACTTAAACAACATCGAACCTTAAGTGTGTCACCCTATGGTTCGTGAACTATGCAGACATGATCGAGACACCTCTCCGGTCAATAACCAATAGCAGGATCTGGAGATCCATAATGGCTCCCACATATTCAACGCTAAATTAATGATCGAATGAACCATTCACATATGATACTGATTCCCTTTGTCACGCGATACTTTACTTATCTGAGGTTTGATCGTCGGTATCTCTATACCTAGTTCAACCTCGTTACCGATAAGTACTTGAAAGAGCATTTCCTATCCCTAGTGATTTTGGTGTTTTATAACAACACACATATCAGACTAATTATTTGCCAAGTGTATCGCAGGTGCATTGAAAATGTTTTGCAATGGTCAAATAAGTGTCTGCCTGGCGCGGTACCAAAAAGCGGTACTACCAAACGCGGCAGAAGGTTTTGACTAGCTGTCAAAAAGCCTCTGCCGGTCTAGGTACTAAAAAGCTGTAGTACCGCATTTTAGTACCTAGCGCGACAGAAGCTTTTTGACCACTTGTCAAAAGCTACTACCCGCTCCGGTACTAAAATGCGGTAAGTACCGCATTTTAGTACCGTGCGCGGCAGAGACTTTTTCCAACCTATAAAAGGCCACTGCTCGCACCGGTACTAAAATGCGGTAGTACCTCATTTTAGTACCTGGCATGGCAGTAGCCTTTTGTATGGTGGCAAAAGCCACTGGCTGCCTAGGTACCAAAATGCGGTACTACCGCATTTTGGTACCTGGCGGGACAGAGATTTTTTTCGACCTTGTTGCAGATACGTTTGCCCGTCCGGTAGTACCGGTTGCCATTTGCGGTACTACCGCTTTACGGTAGCACCAAGTGTGGTACCGCTGTGGCCAGGGCTTATGAAGTTTGAAAGTTGGTTTTTCGATACCAGGTCCGGTAGTACCGGAGTTTTCCGGTAGTACCGCTTGAACTTCCGGTACTACCGCTGCATGGCTCCAACGGCCAGATTTCTTGGAGGGGTATAAATACCCCTCCACCTACCTTGGGACAAGGTGCTCATCCACATTAAAGTCAAGACCACCATTGGAGCCACCAAATCTTCAAGATCTCCTCAATCCACCACCCAAAGTCTTTGATCTTTGGGGAATCGAAGGAGGAGGCCCCGATCTACTACTTCACCAAAAGAGATCTTCATTTCCCCCTCATTCAATTGAGGGCCCCTTTGCTCTAGTGTTTTCTTGGAAACCCTAGTTCTTGTTTTGATTCTTATAAGCTTGTCTTTGATTGCTTTGATAGCTTGCTTGTATTTGGGAGCCTCCGATTAAGTTGTGGATGTGTGCCCCAAACTTGTAAAGGTGCTGGCTTCCAACTTGAAGGTTGCCGATATAGTGGAAGGTGAATCGATCCCGTTGGGATGAGATTCATCGGAGAACAAGGGAGGCATTTCATGGCGTTGGTGGTTTGAAACCACCACCTCTCCAAACGTAGATGTACTTCCCCTCAAAAGGAAGGAACTACGGGAAACAAATCCTTGTGTCTCCGCGTCCACCACTTTGGTTACTTCTATCCTTTACCGCACTTTACTTACTTGGTCTTACCTTGTGTTGTGGTAGCTCTTGCATAATTGTCATAGAGGTAAATTCACCTTAGTTGCATTATCTAGAGAATTTACCTTAGTGTCAAACCTTAATTTGAAAAAGAAGAAAATTTGAAGTAGCACCTATTCACCCCCCGTCTAGGTGCCCATACGATCCTTTCAATTGGTATCAGAGCCTCGGCTCTTTATTTGGGATTTACCGCCTAAGAGAATATGGGTAGCCAAGAAGGGGATGGTGGTAGTGAGCCGACCACGGTGACCACGGAAGATCTCAGAAACTTGGAAACAATATTGAGCTCTTCCTTGGTCAACGAAGTCAAGAAGATGCTGGAGCAACTTCTCAAAGACAAAGATGGCTCATCACCCCCATCTCCTCAAGAGGATCTACCATCCTTTGTACCTAAAGGGAATACTTCGGTATCCCCCGAGGGCATGATGGTGGGGGGTAAACAAGACAATGATAATTCCTCCACACAATGATGGTGGGAAGGGTGAGCACCGTGATTCATGGTACTCTCCCGACCCTCCAATCCCTCACCCTCATGTGTACAATAGGGGTGACCCACCTAAGCTTGAAGAATTTGCTACTTTTTCTCAATGGCAATCACTAATGAGAACTCATGTGCGCAGCTCTTGCATTGAACTATTGAACATCATCGAGCATGGACTCTTTATTGGGGATCCAAACAACTTTAAAAGAAGAGAGGTTGTCAATAGTCAACTCAATGCCACTGCTTTGCATATGATTCAACAAGGATTGGGGACTAAGGATTATCCACACATTGAGCACTTTAGCATTGCCAAGGAAGCTTGGGATGCCCTCACTGTATTGTTTGTTGGAAATGAGAGTATGAGGAGGAACCGATATGATGCTCTAAGCAATGAAGCCGAAGGATTATATATGAAAGAAGGTGAAGATCACGAAGACATGCACCGAAGGATCAAGACCACCGCCACCGCCTTTAGAAACGTGGGTGCCTCACATGTGGATGATGCATGGATAAAAAGGAAATATGTGAGTGCACTCATGCCTTTTGAGCCCACCGACTTGAAGAGTCTACAAGGAAGACACAACTACCATCTCATGACCTCGAATGAAGTTATGCAAGATATGGCCGCTTTCAAAGTTGCCGCCAAGAATGCCAAAGATGCTCGTGCCCGTTCCCTTGGTATGAGCAATGTTGTCAATGTTGCTTTGAAGGCCAAAGTTGTGGACCATGGAGATGAAGATGATAGTGATGAAGGTCCCTCCATGGACCACCCCGATGAAGTTAATATTGCTCATAGTCAATATATGGCCTTCTATGCAAAGAACTTTTGGAAGAGCCCCGCCAAGGCGAAGATGGAAATGCAAAGAAAAAGCAACCCAAATGGGAAAAGAGAAAATACAACTAGATTGAGAACTTGCTTCAATTGTGGTGACCGCTATCATTTTGTGGCAAGTTGTCCCTATGAGAAGATAGAATATCATGGGGGTAAGCTTGTGTTGAAGAAAACTCTCAAAGCACCTTACAAGAAACTGTCAACAACCGGATTTTTAATCCCAGATGCCTGTTATGCCATACATCGCAATCCTAGGATTACCATTTTTTGCAAGACATAACAGAATTGGATACCATAGTACATCATCCATTACAAACCGTACATAAGTTCTTACACAAATAGGGATCTCATGATCCAGTTCTTAATACAACTTCAAGCAGCGGAATACGTAATAATAACGGTAGCGTAGGCGAAGCTCCATCTTCGGGGGCACATGCAATGCTGACGATGGGAGATGATCCTAGTTAATAGTCGAACCTTCACAGGGTCCATCCTCCAGGTACTCCTCTTCATAGTCTGGCCATGGGAATATCCAGGGACAAAGCCATGAGTACTCTTTAAGTACTCGCAATCTAGTACTAACAAGTGAAAGGGGTTTTTGATAATAGGACACTAGGCTCTAGGGTTGTTTTGCAAAAGCCAGATTTATCTCTACTAAGTTTAGAAGCAACGAATGCTAGTTGAAGTTTTATAACACCTAAATGGGAACTTGTATCTCATATCACAACCCTATTGTGGTCAAGTCAAAGTCTCAATTTATTTCACAAGTCATTTTGAAAAGTCTGACGAAGGAACAGTATGGCAACTCCAACTGTCCATAACCGCGGACGCAGCTATTCGAATAGTTTGACACTCTGCAGAGATTGTACACTTTCACCACAACATTCGATACATCCGTCAGGAACAAATCCTGAATTCACCATACTCAGTATGCGGATAATCAATCCTAACCTTTCAATTACACGCCCTAGTATAAGCACCTCTCCTGTGAGTTTGGCCTCCCAACCATGACCAACTGTCATCTTGGGTACTGCACAGGTGGACAATCTTCAGAAGGTAGCCTCAGCTCAGACCTTGGCCGTGAGGGAACTAATACTAAGGTATATAAGTTTCCAGTCAAGCCCTACCCAATCTTCGGGTATTGTGGTTATACAGTAAAATTGGAATGGTATCGCATCCAGACAACCATCAGTTTTTTTATAAAGGTCTAAGGCTCATGCCTCAACATTTTCATCACCATAATCATCTGGTGTTCAGAAACACATGTCAAAACATCTCAGTAGAATGATCCATCATTCTAAGGTTTTCATAACCATTTTCACCAAGTATTCCTATCTAAAGTTGATCAAGTTTTATGCTTAGCACTAGCATCTACAAGTGGGTGTGAGTACTAATGAGGGGTGGTAAACTAGTGGGGTTTCAACTAAGTTCAATCTTATGCCTTAGGATGACATCAAGATTATCTAGCTTAGGCCAAATTTTATGCTCTTTATGCAACCTTCAGTTTTCTTTCTAATATCTACAATTTACCTCAATAAATTCTAAGTAAGAGCTTGGATAAAGAAATAAAATAATAAACTTGCAAATAAAACTAGGATTGGTTTATCAAGTGGTTATGATCATATATGCTTTAAGGCATATAGTGGCATGGTAGCAAGCAAGTAGTAGCTTGCATAGGTCAACTTGATTAGTAAGGCTTGCAGGTATTGGCTTGCACAATATCAGTATAAGCTTGCTAACTGTTAGCTTGCATTGGTCCACTTGGTTAATAAAGCTTGCCTTGTGCAGAGCAGGTTGAAGTTCTCCTCGGCTTCTTCTTCGTAGTATCCTCCTTCCTCCTCGTATCCTTGGTCGGTACTAGCGTCTATAAATAAATACGATGTACACAATCACCAAACAATACTTAACTACTTGCAATCATCACAAAAGGGTCCTATAGATGATCTAGCATCATTACTAACATTACAAGGTTAAAGTTTGGTTTAATTCCTTTTATTTTTAGAAAAGTAATTTCTACTCATTGAAAAGTTAGTTAAGATTTAATATTCTCCAAACAAAACATGGGATCATGTTGACACATGTCATCACCACACATTTTAGTCCAAGGTAATGTGATTTAAAGTGGTGTCACAATTTAATAAGGTTTTACCCTTTTATTTTAATTAATTAAAGTAGCTAGAAATGCCTATGGGGCATTCTTTTATCACTTGAACATTATTTATGTAAGTAAACCTATATATTCTTATATATTCTGAAAGGTATGGTTATGTGATTTTTGAGAGTTGGAATCAACTCAAAAGCTATTATGTTTTTAATTTGAAAAATGTTTGAATGCAGAAAATCCTCTGCCTTGTTATATTTACCAAGGTTGATCTACAGATCCAAATGACTTGAATCCAACGGTCTTGGATTCAGCATTATCAGACCTTTCTAACAAAATTGGTTTCATTCAATTTGGTTCACGGAATCGACCTAGGTTGATTTTTGAAACTGGGTACAGAAGTGTGTTTGAAATAAAATGAAAAAGGTTTAATTCAAATAACTGGGCTGCGCGGGAAGTGATATCTTGGGCGGCTGCTAAGCGCGGCCTTCATGGTTATTTAAGTGGTCATTCCCCACGTCGGTGAGACAAGGGGTGCGAAGCGGTATGGTGTAGCGTTCGATCTGGTTCTAATCCAACGGCTGAGGGTCATCGTCGACGTTGGGCAACGCCGGCGAGACAGAAACCTAGCGCGGCCAGTGGGGGTTGCTGGGGGCTCACCTGGGTTCGGGCGAGGGTCGGCGAGGCGGGCGAACGAGAAAGTTGACGACGGCGAACCTCCTGGTACCGGTGGCTTCTCCTGGGGCAGCTCCAATCGCTGGCTTCCTTCTTCTCCAAAGGCGGCGGGCTCCGGTGAAATTCCGGCGAAGTGCTGCTCGCCTTGCTCCGGGAACGGGGTGGCACGATCAGTGAGGAGAGGGTAGTGGAATGGTGTGAAGAATTCGAGCGGGGGAGGCCTCTATTTATAGTCGCGACGGTGAGACCGAACGGCCTGGGCAGGCGACGGTGGCGACATGGCTACGGGCTGCTAGAGGCATGGCCGGTGGTGGCGATCGCTTGGTGGTCTCCTGGCGATGCTCTACGGCTTTAATGCGCTTGCAGGGCGGTGCGGTTTGGTCTGGAACGCGCGATGCTCTGCGCGACAGAGGCAGCGTCTTCGACGACGAGCGGTGGCTTTGCGGCATGGGGCGGCGAACGGGGATGTCTGGCGGTCTCCTGGGTCAGTGGCGATCATGTATGCACGCGGCAAGGGCGGCGCACGGTCTGTGGGTGTCGGTCGAGTGTGGCGCTCTGGCGCATGCTCGGCATGGTTGCTGGCGAGCTGGGCGCGGTCCGTGCGTGTGGTCCAGTGGTTGGCAAGGTTCGAGCGTTGGACAGGGAGTGGCGGTGGACGGTGGGCTGCCTCCTAGACATGCTGGCTAGGCTTGTTTCTCCTCCTAGCTTGCTGTCTCCACTGGGTGGCAAGGATGCACTTGGCTGTTCACCATTGATGATATTGGCAAGCTCACAGTGGTTCTAGTGCTTGGTTAATCTTGCTAGATGATCTACTGAGATGGTTGTGAGCTAGAGAGGGAACCAGTTAGGCTTCAATCACTGCTCACAATAGTGTTTAGATTTTGTTTGACTTGTGTCTGCCAAGTGTTTGATGAAATGGCCGCAAGAATTCAAGTTTTGAATTTTGAAAAGATTTATGGTGGGTGTGCTAGGTTGGTGCTGGTGAGTCTGCAGATGCTTGGGTTTTGAAAGTTGAGCTTGTTTGAGTGGTTTTTGAAAAAGTGGGATCTTCTCATATGATAAAGATTAAATTTTGAATTGTCATTTAAACCATGCATTTGAAAGTTTCTGGATGATCACAAAGTGGGCCTTGATACTTTGTTATGAGTACAATCAAGGGTTGCAAGGATCCAGAAAAGTTTCTGTTAGGTTCTAAAAGTTTGAGACAGCCAAAGTAGGCATGGGAGTTAAATTGGTCAAAATGACCATTCCCTTATTTTATTTGTTTTGATTTACTTGTCTTTGGGAAAAGTGTGGGAAATGTTTAGATGATGTTTATTTCAGCTAAGCATCCATTTACAAGCAAAGGAACACACAAACAAGTTGGTTCAAAAGAATTTCAAATGAAGTGCATACACATATGCATGCTTTCATAATTTTATTTAGAAAAGTTTTTGTTAACCCTAATTTTGATGCTTAGAGTTTGATGATCTAAGTTTAGTATTTTTGGGATGTTACAGAAACCCTTCATCAAGAAGAATACCATCAACAAGAAGTTGGGAGAAATCGTCTTGATCACTCATGAAGAATACTCCTCCGACAATGATGATGAAGATGAGGAAGAGGAAACTCCAAATGGTATGGCGTCTCTTGCCACTACTTCTTCTCCAACACTCTCACTCTTCGATTCTCCAAATGAGAATTCTCCCGTCAAGAACGTCACTTGCCTTATGGCATGAGGAACGGAGGCATCCTCATCATCTCACTCCACTCCTTTAGCTAATAATGAAATTGATGATGAGATATCTCTTGAGGTTAAAAGGGAATTAATTGCTTTTGATGAGTTTATAACTAACCTACAAGGGGATGCTAAGATACATTTTGGTAACATCTTAGATCAACTTTTCCCACACACAAGAACTACTAGATGTAAGATGTAAACTTGGGCATGATCACATGATTGAGCTAGAGGCTTTAAACAATGCTCTAGAAGAAGAACAAGAAACAAGGTTGGCTCTTGAATTAAAACTTGAAGGGCTTGATGAGGCAAATGACAATATTGTTAACAAACTCATCAAAGAGCATGATCATGCTATTGCTAAATACAAAAGGGCTAAAAAGGACAAGGTTGAGTTTGGTGTGGTTCATGAAAAACTTGCCGAGGACTTTAGTTTGCTTAACAAGGCTCACAAGGCTTTGAAAAGTGAACTCTTGTCACTCACAAAGTCCCATGAAACGCTTCAAACTCAATTGGCTAATATTCCTTCACCTAGTAACTTCATTCCATCTAGTAGTACAACTATTCTTGAAGAGAATGCTAGGTTGAAGGGGGAGCTTGCTAAGGCCACATTTCCACAAGGCAACAAGTCCATTGATGATATTTTGAGTAAGCAAAGGCCTAGTGGTGATAAAGGAGGCATCGGTTTTGTCTCCAAAACTAAGAAGAAGAAGAACAACAAGAAGAAGAAGGTCGAGCCGACACAAGAGACCAACAAGGCCATTGTGGATAGTAAGACCACAAGTGGTAAAACTATGTCTCATGATGACTTTGCGGGAAGTGCTAACCCTCACTATGTTCTAATGCATGATTATTATGGTGATGTGTATGCACAATATGTTGGCCCGTATGATGGTTATATTGCTTGGTCTATTTGGGTTCCCAAGACCCTTGTTGCTAACAAAAGAGGACCCATTAAAAAATGGGTACCTAAAAATTAGTTTGATCTTTTGTAGACGTATTCTTCCGGGGTTTCTAAGTGGGTGCTTGATAGTGGTTGCACAAGTCATATGACCGAAAGCTCCTCTATTGTTCAAGATATAAGACCAACTGATGATCAAATATCTGTCACTTATGCCGACAAGTCAAAATCTAAGGTATTGGGTTTCGGCAAAGTTGTGGTTGCTCATGACATTACACTCGTGAACGTCATGCTTGTTGAGACCCTTGGGTACAATTTACTTTCAGTCAGTGCTCTTGGAAAGATGGGTTTTTCCGTCTTTTTACATAATGATCTTGTGGTCCTCATGTGGAGCAAGTCTCTCAAGGTCGCTTTCGTTGGGTATGTCGAACATGACTTGTACGTGGTGGACTTTTCGGGGCAATCCACTACAAGTGTGATGTGCTTATTCGGAAAGGCCGATGTGGGTTGGTTATGACATCGCCGACTAGCCCATGTCAATATGAGAACTTTGCAAAGTCTCCACAAGGAGGGCCATATTGTTGGACTAAAAGAAAATGTCTCCTTTGCCAAAGATCGTGTTTGCAGGGCATGTGTTCTAGGGAAGATGTATGATGCTCCTCACAAGCCTAAGAACCGCATTTTGTCCACCAAGATCTTGGAGCTTCTCCATGTGGACCTCTTTGGTCCTCCATATCATGCAAGTCTTGGTGGGAAGAAATATTTCTTAGTGATCGTTGATGACTTTTCAAGATACTCATGGGTATATTTCTTCAAGTTAAAGAGTGAGACCCAAAAGACATTCATCGACTTCATAAACATGGTCCAACGTCAACACAATCTTCCTGTTTTGATCATAAGAAGTGACAATGGCACCGAGTTCAAGAACTACACCTTGAATGATTTTCTTAGTGATGAGGGGATTAAACATCAATATTCCGCTGCATACACCCCTCAACAAAATGGTGTGGCCGAAAGGAAGAACCAAACTCTTATTGAGATGGCTAGGACCATGTTGGCGGAGTTTAAATCTCCATACAACTTTTGGGCCGAAGCCATCTCCACCGCTTGCCATGCTTCAAACCGGCTCTACCTCCGCAAAGAAATCGACAAGACTCCATATGAAATACTCTCCGGTAACAAGCCCAACATATCTTACTTCCGGGTGTTCGGTTGTAAGTGTTTCTATCTCATAAAAGGTGTTCGTTTGTCCAAATTCGAGTCTAAAGCATTAGAGGGTATTTTTGTTGTCTATGGTCTCGAATCTCACACTTATAGAATCTATGATAAGCTCTCCAGAGCCGTCATAGAATCTTGTAGTGTGACCTTCGAAGAATATGATGGTCCCCAAGGGGGGCGTGTTGATGCTTGTGATGCAGATGATGAAATGCCTCAGGATGCCATAGGAAGAATGGGTGTGGGATATATCCGCCCCATTTAGTAACCCCTTATGGCGGATCGAGAAGAACCATGCTCCACTCAAGTGGAGCCCTCATCTTCACAACATCAACAAGCTCCATCCACTAAGGAGGACAATGACTCAAGCCAAAGACAGGATGTGGACCCTCATCATGATGATCATTGTGATAACTCAAGTCAAGGGGAGGTTGATTCATTCGCGAGGATGTCAAGTGGTGCCAAGGCAATTACTCAAGGAAGATCTGTACAAAATGCCTTGAGACAAGCAAAAATTGATGCTAGAAGAGTACTTGATCAAGACCGAGGTCAATCTTTTCCTCTAAATGAAGATAATGAGTCCGACAATGATCAAGGTCGAATTGATGGTCAAGACGAGTATCAAAATGATGAAGAGGGTCCTCCAAGAAACAACACGGAGATCCACGTTCGTCGCGAAGCTAGAAAGGAAAGAATGTTGGAATTAAGAGATCACTCTCTACAAAATGTAGTTGGTGATCTAAGGAAAGGTATTTCCACAAGAGCACAATTGAAGAGGTTCAGTGAACACCAAGCACACATCTCCATGATTGAACCAAAGAAAGTGTGGGAAGCTCTTGATGATTCAGATTGGCTAGAAGCTATGCACCAAGATCTCAACAACTTTGAGAGAAACAAAGTATGGAAGTTAGTAGAGAATCCAAAGGATTGCCGCAATGTTATTAGAACAAAGTGGATATTCAAGAACAAGCAAGATGAGCATGGAGTTATAGTAAGGAACAAGGCTATATTGGTTGCACAAGGGTATTCTCAAATTGAAGGCATTGACAATGGAGAAACTTATGCACCTGTGGCTCGCCTTGAGTCCATCCGTATCCTCCTTGCTTATGCGGCACATTATAATTTCAAGTTACAACAAATGGATGTAGAAAGTGCATTCCTTTATGGTCCATTAAATGAGTTGGTATATGTTAAGCAACCCCCGGGATTTGAGGACCCCAACTTCCCAAACCATGTATACAAACTTGATAAGGCGCTCTATGGGCTCAAGCAAGCCCCACACACGTGGTATGAGCACCTTAGAGAGTTATTGTTTAACCGTGGCTTTGAGGTTGGGAAAATCGATCCCACTCTTTTTACTAAGAGAGTCAATGGGGACTTTTTGTATGCCAAATATATGTTGATGATATTATCTTTGGCTCATCTAACAAAGCTTTTAATGATGAATTCTCAAAGCTTATGACTAGTAGGTTCCAGATGTCTTTGATGGGGGAGTTGAGAGTATTTCTTGGCTTTGAGATCAAGCAAGTTAGAGGAGGGACATTCTTCAATAAAGCCAAGTATACTCAATATATGCTCAAGAGATTCAAAATGCAATATTTAAATGGAGCTCCTACTCCCATGGCTACAAAGACTCATCTAGAACAAAATCCAAATGGTAAAGATGTGGATCAAAAGGTATACCGGTCCATGATTGGTTCTTTGCTTTACCTTTGTGTATCTAGACCCGATATTGTGTTGAGTGTAGGTATGTGTGCAAGATATCAAGCGGCTCCTAAAGAAAGCTATTTGATGGCGGTCAAGAGAATCTTTCGATATTTAGTTCATACCCCATTTTATGGTCTTTGGTATCCTCGAGCCTCAACATGTGCCCTTTGTGGATACATGGATTCGGATTGGGCGGGTGATAAGGATGATAGAAAATCAACATCCGGGGCTTGACAATTTCTTGGTAGGTCCTTGGTATGTTGGTCTTATAAGAAGCAAAATTGTATATCTCTCTCTACCGCCAAAGCCGAGTATGTCGCTGCCGCTAGTGCTTGCACTCAATTGCTATGGATGAGGCAAACTTTAAAGGAATACGGTGTACATTGTGACAAAGTGCCTCTTTTATGTGACAATGAAAGTGACATCAAGATTGCATACAACCCGGTGGATCACACAAGGACAAAGCATATTGATATTCGTCATCACTTCATTAGAGATCATGTCGCTCGAGGTGATATTGATCTATCCTATGTGTCAACCAAAGATCAACTTGCCAATATCTTCACGAAGCCACTTGATGAAGCATGGTTTTGCTACTTGAGGAATGAACTAAATATCATAGATTCAAGGAGCTTGACTTTATTATCTTGCACTCTCACCTAATATTCGACCCATATTTGGTTTAGGTGTAGGCATGGACATAGGGGTAGTGCGGTCCTAATTGATTGGACCATCCCTCCCCCCATTATGCGCAAAGTAAACAAAATCATTCCTCTTAATATCATTTTGTGATATGTGAGCTTAAATGAGTAGTGTCGGTAATGGACCCAAGATATATCTTCGTGGTGCCAAGCCGAGTATACTCATATATTGTGTCTTAGGCCACCGACCCCTTCTCATTTGAGAAGTTTTGTTCTTACTCGTGTTTGTCATCCTCTAGTTGGTTTTGTTCTTTTGGCCGTGCACTCACATTTGGCTCTTCATGTTTTTTTATTTTGTGAGTGCATTGGCTCACATCAGTGTGACTCTCTAAACCCAAGCCATTCTTTTCCCTCGACAAAACTCATCTACTCTGCACAAGAACCTACCACTATACAATCATGGCTCTCTGTTCTGGTGGCTACGGTACTACCGGTACTGACTAGCGGCACTACCGCCAAACGGTACTACCGTAAAAGGGCTAGCGGTACTACCGTCTCTGGGTCTGTTTCCAGGATATTGTCTGGAAACGTCCTAGGTGCGGTACTACCGGTAGCCTCCTACGTTACTACCGCCTAGAGGTACTACCGCTCGTGGAACCGGTACTACCGCTTGGCGTTTCGGTTAAGACTGGAGACGTGGGAGAGGCACCTCTCAGTGCCTCATTAGTTCCCCGTCTCCACTCCTCACCACCGCCGCCGCCGGAGCAGGAGAACGCCGCCGGAGCCCCGCCCCCCTTCTCCTTTCCCCGGATCCACTCTGGATCCGGCCTCCTCGCGGGCTCCTCCTCATTCTCCACCGCCATGGACACTGGTACTACCGCACCCCACTTCTTCTCACTTGTTTTCTCCATTGAATGTAGGGTGCCTTGATTATTGGCTAAAACACGTATTCTTGAGGTTGTATCGTGTGCTATCTACTAGATCTACATCTTAGACCGATGGAATTCTCGCTTTTACATCAATTTTACTGCTCGTACTTGGATCTAGGTCTCAGATCTGCACTGTGGTCGCTGGCCGGTAGTACCGGGAATCTTTTTCCGGTACTACCGCTGTGCGGTACTACCGCCTGTGCAGATCCGGTACTACCGCCCTGTACTGGCAGCAATTTTTTTAAAAAAACCAAGAATTCCATCATCCATTTGTCTAGGGTTCTTGTGACCTTACCCCTATGCTATCTCCCTCGTTCTTTCACAGGTGCAGGGGGTTCCCGGGGATCTCGCAAACACTCTAAAGCTCTCCATGAGATTGAGGACTATGGGTCTGAGTCAGAGACTGAGTCAGAAGAGGAGGTCATGCCTCAACCTAGCACCCGTCTGAAACTGCAAACAACTCGTGGTCGTCGGGATGGGGGGGTCAAGCAAAGTGTTGGTCGTGGTAAAGCTCCTCCACCTCCTCCTCCCTCCGGTCCTCGCAAGAGCTATAGTTCCGGGCCATCTGGGCCAAAGCTGCTAACTGATTTGTCTGAGACAGAATTTCATGACCTGCGGATTGTCAATCCATATGTGGCTGCTTGCTCTTAAGCTCGGCAAGGTAGACTCTTCTATACGGATTTCCAGGAGCGGGTGTTCCATGAGATCCTCATGAAAGATTACAAAATTGTGGTCCCTCAAAAGTGGTTCGAGATGAATCATGTGAGGAAGAACCTGCACTACTTTGGTGAAGCTCTTGAGATTTACACCTGTAGGGTTCGCAGCATAGAAAACAAAAAATTTCCTACGATGGGAACAACTATGTACCAAGATCTATCTACTAGATACAAACAACGGGCGGATGTATATCCGTAGAGAACATACCCTTGAAGACCGACAAAGCTTAACGAGTCCAAACTCGTGGTTGATGTAGACGATCTCTTGCCGATCTCAAGATCGAGAGGAAGTCCTAAGCGCAAAACAGCGCATCCGTGCTCGCACACGCGTTGAGGCACCGAGAAACCTCCGCCTCCTTGCTCCAGCGATGCAGCGGAATCACAACTCTTTCTTGCCGAATAGCCACCGGAACATGTATCTCGCTAGTCCGAGACCATGGGGATAAATTCTAGAGGAGAGAGATCCTTCACGAGGAGGTGTGAGTGAGAGAGGAGGGGCTCCTTTTATAGGAGAGGGGGGCACCCAAGGGCCAGCCAGCCATGGGGCTGCCCCCACCTCTTCCACATTCATGTGGGTGGACACTCCACTCACAAAATGGCCCTTCAAATTTCTCCACTCAAAAACCCACTCAAATTCCCATTAAATTTCCACCAAATTTAATGCAAACTCTCATTAAATAAAACTCTTTTATTTTATTCAGAATTTTGTCAATTACTTTAATGACAAACATTCACAAATAACCCCTTGCTAGAATTCTATTTCACATGCAGAACCAGTTTCAGCAATTTCAACCGAAACAGTTTCGGTGTCTAGTGAAATAAATTCCTGCGCTTTCCTTTTCTTTTCGGCATGAAACTTTTGCTCCAAATGGATGTCGGTGTCTCTTAAGTGTGTCACCCTACGGTTCGTGAATAATGCGGACATGATCGAGACCCCTCTCAGATCAATAATCAGAAGCGGGATCTGGAGACCCATACTGACTCCCACACATTCAACGATGACTTTCTTGTGATCGTCGGAACCTTTTACGCTAGTATCTTAATCCTTTTGTTTCGCGATATATTACATGTCCGAGATTCGATCATCGGTATCTCCATACCTAGTTTGATCTCGTTACCGACATGCACTCTTTTCTCGTTCCTGTGATATAACATTCTAGTGATCAAATCACTTGCTTGCAAGCTAATCAATGTGATATCACCGAGAGGGCCCAGAGCATATCTATCCGTCATCGGGATGAACAAATTCCACTCTCGATCCATGGGCCTCAACATAACACTTTAGTAGTTCTGAATCCATCTTTATAATCATCCATTACGGTGTGACGTTTGATGTTATCAAGAAACTCTTCCGGTGTTAGTGATTGACATGATCTCATGGTCTAAGGATTAGGATCACTTCGTAAGTTGTTATAGCAATATAAACTCAATGACTTTGATCGCAATGCTATACTTCAGATGAATGTTCATCACACCATTACACTAATGTTGTGACCCGTTATTAACAACATCCAATGTCCATGATCGAAACCTTGATCATCTTGTTAATCAACGAGCTAGTTTATAAGAGAGGCATAACTAGGAACTTTCTATTTGTTTATTAAACACACATGTATTAACGTTTCCGTATTAATACAATTATAGCATGCAAAATAAACATTTATCATAAATAAGGAATACGATAATAACCACTTTATTATTGCCTCTCGGGCATATTCCCTTCAGTCTCCCACTTGCACTAGAGACAATAATCTAGTTTGAAAACTTTGTGTATTGAACACCTATGGCTTTCTGGTGTTCCAAATACGCAATTGCAAGTGGTTAACATAATCTACGAGTGGCGCTTGGTCCGTGTGTATTTGCATGTCTTTGCGTCTCCACGCATTACTCATTCTCCAATGAGATGGCATTGTATAAATTTGGTCTTTTGGTGAGACCTTTAGTTCCTTGGGGTTAAAACACGTCGATACTATTGTCATACAATATATCTTTAGTGTTATCCCGTTACGAACCACACCTTAGTTTGATAACAAACTACTTGACACAAATTCCCTCCTTTGCTGCTACTATAGCAGTCATATACTTAGCCTTTTGTTGTAGTATCCGTCACAATGTCTTAACTTTGGAACTCTTCCAAATCCATCATGGAATCTCCTTTCCATCACATTGTGCCACCCATAGTTTAAATTGAGATAAACTTAATTTGTATCTTGTGACAAAACTAGTATCAATGTAACGCTTTACAATGAACTATTCGTAATTGTTTGTCACCTCTACACAAATATATTCTTAGTTCTTCCAAAAGATCATAAGAATATCCTCACTATCGTCCAATGATCATTTTATGATTCATTCTGGTATATGCTCATAACACTTAGAGCATAGGACATATCTGGATGTGTACATATCATGGTATGATTGATCAAAACATTCTCGTGATTGCACTCATCAAGTGTCAAAGCACTTGAATCTTGTTTCACTTATCAAGTGTCGATACACTTGAATCTTGATACAATTCCTTTCCATGCAACAAGAACTGTTTCTTGTCGTTTCTATATTGAACTCCTTCAATATCTCATATATGTACGTTTGGCATAACCATATTGGCGTCACGATCATCCACTATAGACATTCACGCTAAATATTCGGGTTTTGCCTAAGTCTTTCATCAAAATAAAATTCTTAACCTTTGTCAATAAAATATACATCATTTCTAATCAACAAGATGTCCTCCACATAATGTATTAGAAATATGTCTTAGCGCTCCCACTTAATTTCTTGCAAATGCAAGCATCTTCATCGTCTCCTGATGAAAACTCCTTTTCATCACGGTGAAGATTCCAACTCCGTGCTGCTTACTTCAACCATTGAAGTTTGCATGCCCTTTTAGCATCCTTTGAATTTAACAAAACCCTTTGGACCGTGTCATGTACACGTCCTAGGTAACCATTCTATTAGAAGAACTTTGTTTTGTTTATTCATCTACCATATACCAAATTATATGTAGTGGTTGCTACTTTAATCCGTTCGGACTAAATATCGCTATGAAAGATCAAATCTTGTCATAGTCAACTCTTTGAACATTGTCATAAAATACTTTACAACATGTCGAATATTTCATAGATGTGAGACATCCATATGCTTCTTTATAGATCCAAATACGACCGATAGGTTTTACACCTTTCGGAGGGTCTTCCAAGTTCAAAACTTGATTTCTCGTGTATGGAACTATCACGGATTTTATGGCTTCAAGCCATTTGACGAGTCGGGGCCATCATCGCTTCTTTGCATATAGTCGGTTCATCATTGTCAAACAATAATGATTTACTCTCAAATCTTAGTATTTGATTGTTTAACCGACCTTCTTGGTTCAATAGGAACTTTAGACCTCCGTGACCACAACCTTTGAGGCACATAAGCTATGAGCATTATGACGACCTCGAGCGATTTCCGTGCCTTAACTCAGCACATTTAGCTAAGGTTCGTTAACCTTATCAAAGTTCTATTGTCCTCCCACTTAACTTTTATGAAAAATTCCTTCTTCAAGAAACTTCACATTTCAAGCGACAAACCCTTTTGTCCTTGGTGTTAAGGAGGGATAACCAATTGTTATTCGAAATAACCTACAAAGACATGCTCATCCGACTTTGGTTGTAAACATCTTACTTATGTTTAGTATACCAAAATTTAAGAAATGACAACTTGGGTTTTACCCCAAACCATAACTTCCATGGTGTCATTTCAACGGATCTAGATGGAGCTCTTTTTTAGTGTAAAAGCGGTAGTCTCTAAAGCTTTAATCTTTTAAAACATAATGGCAGTTTTATAAATAACACCTTTGATCCAACCATGTCAAACAAGGTTTCATTACAAATCTCAAACACTCCATACTCCTATGGTGTTTTGGGAGATGTAAATCTAGGTGTTTTGCTAAACTTGCAACTCAAATAAATCTCTTTATGATAAAATCATAATTCATTTATTTTCTTGTTACACTTGTAACTCAAATAAATCCCTTTATGATCAAATCATAATTCATTTATTTTTCTTGTTACAATGATTTTTCACTTCATCTTGAAAGTCTTTGAAACATTTTCAAATATTTCATACTTGTTTCTCATTAAGTGAACATTCACTCAAATTTCCGGAGAAAGCATATGAAGTTGAAACCCATCGCTTACGACTGCACATAATGGACTACATACATCGATATGTATAAATTCCAATAATTTAGTCGTTCGTTCTTCTTTGGCCTTTGAACGAAGTTTTAATTATCCCGAGGAAAGTCTCACAAGCGTCACTTGATCAAATCAAAGACTCCAAAAATCCATGAATATGGAGATTCTTCATGTTTTCTTTCCAATATAATTTAAACAGCGATGTCACTTCATAAGTGATCTTTCAATCATTTGTCTTGCAACATTTTAGCATTAGGATTTATGGATGTGATTTCTTCAACTAGATTTGTAAATCATCCATCTTATATGGAATACGGTAATTATTTGAACAACCTTTGTTCTTATAATACCTGATTCAAATAACAATTATTAAAACAAATCTTGAAGTCTTTCTTCAACTAGATTTGTAAATCATCCATCTTATATGGAATACGGTAATTATTTGAACAACCTTTGTTCTTATAATACCTGATTCAAATAACAATTATTAAAACAAATCTTGAAGTCAAGCTTTGATGTCAACGAGAAATACAAACAACGGTTTGTTTGTTTTCGATGAACATCATCACATATTCTCTTGCTAGTTACTTAGGTCATTGTGGTTCATGAATTGCGTCGTTCCGTATGAAATTTCATACCAACCAATTCGGTATCCAATACCCAAGAACCACATTGTTTAACAAGCAAAGAATACAACCATAACATGTATATTATATATATACCTAAATTGGATATTTCCAATCTTTTCTTTTCTGCGAAATATATTTTATAGATTCTCTTTCAGCAATTCCTTTTCCTTTTAAAAGAATTTATCAACATCAAAAGTGGCGCCATATACATGACACATAGTCCAAAGCGTGTATATTCAAATAATAATACCTTTGGACTTGCACTTTGAAGTAGATCACCATCATCAAATGATCGGTATTCTTTCAAAATCCATTCTTTAGTAATCTTTTAGTGTAGTAAACACTTTACATACATCTTCTATTCATCCTTATCATGACGACTTTCATGATCAAGCCAATTTAGCTCATAAAGGAGAATCGTGAGTATAACATTACTTTCCAAAACCCTTTTGGATGATTAGGATGTCTAGCATCTCCAACCTTCGCAAATTCTCATCCAATATGAGAACATATATTATACTCTATCATATTGCAACAAACATTGTTTCAGATATCGTTATATCTGCCACACATGATGGTTTCTGAAACAATTCTTTCAGCTCCTAGATAAACTTGATGTTTAAATCAAGAATCATGGAGGCAAACATGATACTTAAGATACTAACACTGGAATTGTTACTCTCGATTTAATACCAATTATTAAATTTCACGGAGTAAATAGAATTTTGCTGAAAGTTTGCAATAGGACTTTAAACTTTAGATTGACACTCAACACAATACGATACCAGTTAAGAAAGTATATATCCGAATTCTATAGTTCTATTATCTCAATTACAACTATGCATATGGTGGTGAGCGAATGCCAATGACTACAACAAATTATGCAAATTCACTTTGATTTAATTTATGATAAATTGAGTTCTACTAATCCAAATTAGAAATGAACTCCCACTCAAAACGACATCCCTCGTGTCTTTTGGTGATTACATGAACCAAATCCACTACACCAAGTCCGATCATCACGTGAGTCGGCGTAGCTTCAAAGCGAGCATCCATATGGTCATCATATCAAAACATATGACTCATGCTTAACCTTTCGTCCGTGTTCGAGGCCATGTCTGTACATGCTATGCTCGCCAAGTAAGAACCTTAGTATTCGCGTGTAAAATGTCTTACACCGAGATATGCTCGTGGATTCAAGTACACCCGATCATCACGTGATGTCTTGAAGCGGCGAAACATTGTCTGCATACTTAAGGAAGAACACATTTTTATCTTGATATCTAAATGAGGGATCATCTTATTATGCTAATAAAAGCAAACAAGCAATATAAGATGCTATCAAACATCACATGTTTATTAGTGGAATGATATGGTTCTCGCATATGATCTCTATCATGTGCATCGTGGTATGATCACTATCATACCTTTATGTGTAAGTCCAAGGTCTATGGAGATTACACGTTATGTGTGTTGTAAGAGTATCATCTTATACTTACAACATCACCATATCATAACACTAGCCCAGCAACAAACTAAACTAGACGCCTCTAATTTATCCATTGCAAATTTTACGTGGCTTAGGGCTTTCGAAGATAGAACCGTTCTTACCTACGAACATGAACCACAACGAGGATAACCAAATTGTTGACAACTCGTTGCAAATTAGATATTGACTATAGTAGGAGAGACAGACACCCGCTAGCCACTTATGCAAAACTAGTTGCATGTCAAGCGTGGAACAGGTCTCATGCGAGGACATGTAAAGTTTGTCCGGCCGCTTCATCCCACTATGCCACCAATATCCAAAGTACAACTAAGAAGCAATAAAATGATCATCATCGCCCACATACTCATATGTACTACCGTGCAAAGTATCTACGCATAGATCCGGCTCGATACCCTGTAGGGTTCGCACATAGAAAACAAAAATTTCCTCGATGGGAACAACTATGTACCAAGATCTATCTACTAGATACAAACAACGGGCGGATGTATATCCGTGAGAACATACCCTTGAAGACCGACAAAGCTTAACGAGTCCAAACTCGTGGTTGATGTAGACGATCTCTTGCCAATCTCAAGATCGAGGAAGTCCTAGCGCAAAAGCAGCGCATCCGTTTCGCACACACGTTCGAGGCACCGAGAAACCTCCGCCTCCTCGCTCCAGCGATGCAGCGGAAGCACAACTCTTTCTTTCGAATAGCCACAGGAACATGTATCTCGCTAGTCCGAGACCATGGGGATAAATTCTAGAGGGGAGAGAGATCCTTCACGAGGAGGTGTGAGTGAGAGAGAGGAGGGCTCCTTTTATAGGAGAGGGGGCACCCAAGGGGCCATGCGCCCAGCCATGGGGCTGCCCTACCTCTTCCACATTCATGTGGGTGGACACTCCACTCACAAAATGGCCCTTCAAATTTCTCCACTCAAAACCCACTCAAATTCCCATTAAATTTCCACCAAATTTAATGCAAACTCTCATTAAATAAAACTCTTTTATTTTATTCAGAATTTTGTCAATTACTTTAATGACAAACATTCACAAATAACCCCTTGCTAGAATTCTATTTCACATGCGAACCAGTTTGGCAATTTCAACCAAAGCAGTTCGGTGTCTAGTGAAATAAATTCCTGCGCTTTCCTTTTCTTTTCGGCATGAAACTTTTTCTCCAAATGGATGTCGGTGTCTCTTAAGTGTGTCACCCTACGGTTCGTGAATAATGCGGACATGATCGAGACTCCTCTCAGATCAATAATCAGAAGCGGGATCTGGAGACCCATCTGACTCCACACATTCAACGATGACTTTCTTGTGATCGTCGGAACCTTTTCGCTAGTATCTTAATCCTTTTGTTTCGCGATATATTACATGTCGAGATTCGATCATCGGTATCTCCATACCTAGTTTGATCTCGTTCGACATGCACTCTTTTCTCGTTCGTGATATAACATTCTAGTGATCAAATCACTTGCTTGCAAGCTAATCAATGTGATATCACCGAGAGGGCCCCGAGCATATCTATCGTCATCGGGATGAACAAATTCCACTCTCGATCCATGGGCCTCAACATAACACTTTAGTAGTTACGAATCCATCTTTATAATCACCACATTACGGTGTGACGTTTGATGTTATCAAGAAACTCTTCCGGTGTTAGTGATTGACATGATCTCATGGTCTAAGGATTAGGATCACTTCGTAAGTTGTTATAGCAATATAAACTCAATGACTTTGATCGCAATGCTATACTTCGGATGAATGTTCATCACACCATTACACTAATGTTGTGACCCCGTTATTAACAACATCCAATGTCCATGATCAGGAAACCTTGATCATCTTGTTAATCAACGAGCTAGTTTATAAGAGAGGCATAACTAGGAACTTTATATTTGTTTATTAAACACACATGTATTAACGTTTCCGTATTAATACAATTATAGCATGCAAAATAAACATTTATCATAAATAAGGAATACGATAATAACCACTTTATTATTGCCTCTCGGGCATATTCCCTTTAGCACCAACATTGGCTTGCTTCCCATTATGGAGTTCCGGTGCAACTATGACCCAATGCTCATTACTCAGTTCTATGCAACCGTTCACTTTGCCAAGAATCCGACTCGGACTCTCACCTGGATGACCGAGGGTGTTGTCAAGCAAGCAACTTTGGCTGAGTTCGCGGCTATTCTCGGGTACGAAGACCATGGCAAAGACACTCCCGTTGGCTTTCGGTGCCACGACAATGATCGCCCCAAGAAGAAGGATGCTCTTGCACCACTGTACATCCAGGGGTGCGGCATCCCTAGAAAGATCAAAGGGCTTCTACCTACATATGACATCCTGCATCGCATCTTCCGTGAGACTGTCGCCCCCCGTGCTGGGAATGTTGATGAGATACATGCCTTCATGGTGGATATCATTCTCGCCACCTTTCACCACCGTGACTCTGGCCTACCTATGGATGTTATTTGGAATGAAATGGTTTGTGCCACTTTTCAAAGGAGGGTGCCTCCTTTTGCTCCGTACATCATGGCTCTCATTATTAGCAAGTACCCCGTGATTGCCCGTGACTTGCCTTCTCTTCGCCTTGTCACTCACCGCCACAAGAATTTGTTGATCAAGACCCATCTCAAACCACGCAATGCCGATGGTCAGATTGTTGATGAGGATGGGAACCCTGTTGTGGAGGAATCCGGTGATGCTGATGATTCCCAGCAAGATGCTGACTTTGTGGTCTCACGTCGCAAGCCAGCTCAGCCATCTTGGGCCAAGAGGTTTGAGGCCAAACTCAAGAAGATATTCTGCCTCCAATTGGACAATCATAAACGCATGTACGAGGCCCATCTCTATGCCAAGAAGTCATGTGATCGTCAGAAGGAAATGATGGAGGCTCAAGCTTGACCGTCTCCAAGGGCTCCAAGAACAACATTACCCCAGAAGACCAATGGATCTCCAAGCACAGCCACTGGGATGATGATGCCACCTCCTCCTTCCGTTCCCCGCCAACTCATGATGATGCATGGGAGGAATGGGTTGATGATGATGACGAGTGATCTCCGGGACGTTAGTGTTGCTCTTGTCCCTTTTTGGCGTCTTGATGCCAAAGGGGGAGAAGTTGCACATTAGGTGTATGCGGGATTTGCAAGGGAAAAGTCACAAGCTCGTTCTTTCCATTGATTTTTATTCGCTTGTGAACTTTATTTGCTTGCCTCTTATTATGTGTGACTTATTATGTGTGAACTAACTATTTGTGTTATGTATGGTGAGAATATGTGGTTATCGTATGGATCCATCTTGTGTGTAATATGGCTATTCTCATTTGGATCCATCCTATGTGGTGTATGTGACGGCCTTCCCCATTCCTAATCAGTATTGGTCATCACATGTTATTTAGCAAAGGTATGTGCTCTATGTGCGACTTATACTCCCAGGTAACTTGTTAGATAGAATGGGGCTTGTTTCTACATATCCAGGGGGAGCCCTATCTATATATTGTCATCATTGTATTACCCTGCAAAATGTGTGTTGTCATCAAACACCAAAAAGGAGGAGATTGAAAGAGCATTTCCTATCCCTAGTGATTTTGGTGTTTTTAACAACACACATATCAGACTAATTATTTGCCAAGTGTATCGCAGGTGCATTGAAAATGTTTTGCAATGGTCAAATAACTGTCTGTCTGGCGTGGTACCAATAAGCGGTAGTACCGCTTTTTGCTACCGGACGCGGCAGAAGGTTTTGACTAGCTGTCAAAAAGCCTCTGCCAGGCTAGGTACTAAAAAGCGGTAGTACCATACCGCATTTTAGTACCTAGCGCGACAGAAGCTTTTTGACCACTTGTAAAAAGCTACTGCCCGCTCCGGTACTAAAATAGGCCACTGCTCGCCCCGGTACTAAAATGCAGTAGTACCGCATTTTAGTACCTGGCGTGGCAGTAGCCTTTTGTATGGCGGAAAAAGCCACTGGCTGCCTAGGTACCGCATTTTGGTACCTGGAGTGACAGAGAGTTTTTTCGACCTTGTTGCAGATAGGTTTGCTCATTCGGTAGTACCAGTTGCCATTTGCGGTACTACCGCTTTACAGTAGAACCAAGTGTGGTACCGCTGTGGCCAGGGCTTATGAAGTTTGAAAGTTGGTTTTCTGGTAGTACCGCTTGAACTTCCGGTACTACCGCTGCATTAAAGGCTCCAACGTCCAGATTTCTTGGAGGGGTATAAATACCCCTCCACCTACCTTGGGACAAGGTGATCATACACATTAAAGTCAACACCACCATTGGAGCCACCAAATCTTCAAGATCTCCTCAATCCACCACCCAAAGTCTTTGATCTTTGGGGAATCAAAGGAGGATGCCCCGATCTACTACTTCACCAAAAGAGATCTTCATTTCCCCCTCATTCAATTGAGGGCCCCTTTGCTATAGTGTTTTCTTGGAAACCCTAGTTCTTGTTTTGATTCTTACAAGCTTGTATTTGATTGCTTTGACAGCTTGCTTGTATTTGGGAGCCTCCGATTAAGTTGTGGATGTGTGCCCCAAACTTGTAAAGGTGTCGGCTTCCACCTTGAAGGTTGCCGATATAGTGGAAGGTGAATCGATCCCGTTGGGATGAGATTCATCGGAGAACAAGGGAGGCCTTTTGTGGCGTTGGTGGGTTGAAACCAACCCCTCTCCAAATGTAGACGTACTTCCCCTCAAAAGGAAGGAACTACGGGAAACAAATCCTTGTGTCTCCGCGTCCACCACTTTGGTACTTCTATCCTTTACCGCACTTTACTTACTTGTTCTTACCTTGTGTTGTGGTAGCTCTTGCATAATTGTCATATAGGTAAATTCACCTTAGTTGCATTATCTAGAGAATTTACCTTAGTGTCAAACCTTAATTTGAAAAAGAAGAAAAATTGAAGTAGCACCTATTCACCCCCCTCTAGGTGCCCATACGATCCTTTCAGTACTCTTTACTTGTTCCGTGATATGATATCCCTTGTGACCTAGTCACAAGGTTGCAATCCAATTGGATGACATTCCACCGAGAGGGCCCAGAGTATATCTATCCGTCATATGGATGGACAAATCTCACTCTTGATCCATGCGCTTCAACACATACTTTCAGAATACCCAATGCCACCTTTATAACCATCTAGTTACGGAAGTGGCATTTGATGTCATCAAAGTACTCATCCGGTGACGGTGATTAACATGATCTTATGGTCGAAGGATTATTTACTATGTATCTGAAAGCTTGTAGAAAAACGAACTTAATGACTTGATCTAATGCTATGCTTACTATGGGTGTCTGTCCATCACATCATTCTCCTAATGATATGACCTTGTTATTAATAACATCCAATGTCCATGATTAGGAAAAAGTGATCATTTATTAATCATGAAGCTAGCTTAACAAGAGGCTTACTAGGGACTCTTTTATGTTTACAAAACACACAAGTATTAATGTTTCCTATTAATACAATTATTTCATGGGATGTAAACATTTATCATAAACACAAAAATATAATAAAAACCACTTTATTATTGCCACTTGGGCATATCTCCAATAGTCTTCCACTTGCAGTAGAGTCAATAATCTAGTTTGAAAAACTTTTTGCATTCAACACCTATGGCTTTCTAGTGTTGTATATACACGATTGCTAGTGGTAAACATAATCTTCGGATGTGACACTTCCAGGTCTGTGTGTATTTGCATGTCTTTGTGTCTCTACGCATCACTCATTCTCTAATGAGATGGCATTGTATAACTTTGGTCCTTTGGTGATACCTTTAGTTCCTTAGGATTAAATCATGTCGATACAATTGTCATACAATATATCTTCATAGTACTAGCCCGTTGTGAACCACACCTAGTTTGATAACAAACTACTTGACACAAATGCCCTCTTTTGCTGCTACAACAATAGTCATATACTTAGCCTTTTATTGTAGTATCTCTCACAATGTCTTAACTTTGGAACTCATCCAAATCCGTTAGGGAACTTCATTTCCATTAGATTGTGCCACCCATAGTTTAAATTGAGATAAACTTAATTTGCCTCTTGTGACAAAACTAGTATCAATGTAACACATTACAATGAACTATCTATCTATCTATCTATTTATCCCCTCTACATAAATAACATATTCTTAGTTATTCCAAAGATCATAAGAATAACCTTACTATCGTTAACTGATTATCTTATGAATCATTCTGGTATATGCTCATAACATTTAGAGAAGAGGACATATCTGGATGTGTACATATCACATATTGATCAAAATATTCTTATGATTTCACTCATCAAGTGTCAAAACACTTGAATCTTGATTTAATCCTTGTTGTGCGACAAGTACTTTTCTTGTTGTTTCTATATTGAATTCTTTCAATATATCATCTATGTACATTTGGCACAACAATATTAGCATCTCAATCTATCCATGTAGACATTGATGCCAAATATTTGGGTTTTGCCTAAGTCTTTCATCGAAATGAAATTCTTAACCTGTGTCAATAAAAGATACATCATTTCCAATCAACAATATGTCTTTCACATAATAGATTAGAAATATGTCTTAGCGCTCCCACTTAATTTATTGCAAATGCAAGCATCTTCATCGTCTCTGATGAAATTAAACTCTTTTAACAGTTTCATCACGGTGAAGATTCCAACTCCGTGATGCTTACTTCAACCATTGAAGTTTGCATACGCTTTTAGCATACTTTGAATTAACAAACCTTTTGGATCATGTCATGTAGGTAACCATTCTATTAGAAGAACTTTGTTTTGTTTGTTCAACTACCATATACCAAAATTATATGTAGTGATTGCTACATTAATCTGTCCAAACTAAATATCGCTATGAAAGATCAAATCTTGTCATAGTCAACTCCTTGAACATTGTCGTAAACTCTTTCTCGACATGTCGACAATTTAATAGATGTTAAACATCCATGTCTTTTTCTTTATATATCCAAATACGACTAAAAGGTATTACACCTTTCTAGAGGGTCTTCCAAGTTCAAAAACTTGATTTCTCGTGTATGGAACTATCACGGATTCTATGGCTTTAAGCCATCCGACGGAGTCAGGTCCCATCATCGCTTCGTTGCATATAGTCGGTTAATCAGTGTCAAACAACAATGATTTAATCTCAAATCTTAGTATTTAATTGTTTACCCGACCTCCTTGGTTTAATAGAAACTTAGACCTTCGTGATCACAACCTTTGAGGAACGTGAGCCATGAGCATTGTTGCTGCCTCTCGGACACTTTCTGGCGCTACGCAACTCATTACATATTACCTAAAGTTCAATAACCTTATCAAATTTCTATTGTCCTCCCACTTAACTTTTTCACAAAAAATTACTTCTCAAGAAACTTGACGTTCTAAGCGACAAACACTTTGGTCTTTGGTGTTATGGAAGAACACCCAACGGTTATTCAAAATAACATACAAAGACATGCTCATCCGACTTTGGTTGTAAACATTTTACTTATGCTTAGCATACCAAAGTTTAAGAAAGGACAACTTGGTTTTTATCCCAGACCATAACTTATATGGTGTCATTTCAACGGATCATGATGGAGCTCTTTTTAGTGTAAAAGTGGTAGTCACTAAAGCTTTAATATTTAAAGACCATAACTCTCTATTTTCTTTGAACATTTTCAAATATTTATCACTTCTTACTCATTAAGTAAATATGCACATATATTCACTCAAAGTTTTGGAGATAGCATATGAAGTTCAAATCAATCGCTCACGACTAGACATAATGGACTATATATATATATATATCAATATGTACAAATTCCAATGAGTTAGTCGTTCGTTCTTCTTTGGTCTTTGAACGAAGTTTCATTTATATCCAAGAAAGTATCACAAGCGTCATTTGATCAAAATAAAAATATTCCAAAATTCTATCAACATGGAGTTTCTACATGTTTTCTTTCCAATATAATTGAAACGGCGATGTCACTTCTTAAGTGATCTTTCAATCATTTGTCTTATGACATTTTTAGCATTAGTTTTATGGACGTGATTTCTCCAACCAGACTTGTAAGTCATCCATCTTTTATGGAATACGGTAATTATTTGAACAACCTTTGTTGTCATAATAACCAATCAAAATAACAATTATTAAAACAAATCTTGAAGGAAAGCTTTGATGTCAACGAGAAACACGACAACACTTTGTTTGTTTTTGATGAACATCATCACATATTCTCTTGTTGTTTACTTAGGTCGGTATCCAATACCAATGAACCATATTGTTTAACAAGCAAAGAATTCGACCATAACATGTATATCATCTATATACCTAAGTTGGACAATTCCAGTCTTTCTTTTCTGCCAAATATTTCTGAGATTCTCTTTTAGCATTTCCTTTCCCTTTTAAAAGAATCTATCAACATCAACAGTGGCGTCATACACATGACACATAGTCGAAAGCCTGTATAGTCATATACTAATACCTTTGGACTTGCACTTTGAAGTAGATCACCATCATCAAATGTTTGGCATTCTTTCAAAATCCATTCTTGTAATCTTTTAGTGTAGTAAACATTTACCTACATCTTATATTCATCCTTATCATGACAAATTTCATGATCAAGCTACTATAGCTTATAAAGGAGAATCGCGAGTATAATGTTGCTTTCCAAAACCCTTTTGGAGGACTAGGACGACTAGCGTCTTCAACCTTTGCAAATTCTCATACAAATATGAGAACATAAATTTTGCTAAATTATACTCTATCATGTTGCAACCAAAACATTGTTTTATATATTTCAATATCTTCCACACATGATGGTTTCTCAAAAAATTCTTTCATCTCCTAGATAACCTTGATATTAAAACAATCTTTTGAATATCAAGAATCATGAAGGCAAACATGATACTTTAGACACTAACACTAGAATTGTTACTCTTGATTTAATACAAATTATTAAACTTCACGGAGTAAATGGATTTTGCTGAAAGTTAGCAATAGGAATTTAAAACTTTAGATTTAAACTCAAAACAATATTATACCAGTTCTTAAAGTAACTATCCAGAATTCTATAGTTCTATTATCTCAATTATAAGTAAGTGTAAGGTGGTGAACGGATGCCAATGACTACAATAATTATGCAAATCACTTTGATTTAATTTATGATAAATTGTGTTCAACTTTAATCATATTACTATTTGAACTCCCACTCAAAACAACATCCCTTGAGTGATTTTGGTGATTACACAAACCAAATCCTCTAACCAAGTCCGATCATCACGAGAGATGATGTAGCTTCAAAGGCGAACAATCAACCTGTTCATCATATCATCCATATGACTCATGCTTTACCTTTCGGTATTTCGTGTTCCGAGACCATGTCTATACATGCTAGGCTCGTCAAGGTTAACCTTAGTCTCCGCATGTGCAAATGTGGCTTGCACCCGTTGTATGCACACGTAGAATCTATCACACCCGATCATCACGAGATGCTTCGAAACAACGAGTCTTAGCAATGGTGCCTACTAAAGACGAACAATTTATTACTTGATATTTAGTGAGAGGGATCATCTTATAGTGCTACCGTCGTGATCTAAGCAATACAAGATGCATAAAAAGGATTAACATCACATGCAATACATAATATGTGATATGATATGGCCTTTCTCCTTGGGCCTCTGATATTCATCTCCAAAGCACAGACATAATCTCCATCATCACCAGCATTGCGTCAAGGTCCGTGGTGCCGCTTCATGGTTGTCCATCACCAACAACAACTATTACAACTAATGAGAATAAAGCTATTACATGATGAATAGACACGCATGTCTTAACAAATTTAAAGACAACCATTAGACTCCTGCCAGTTGCCAACTTACAATAAGGATCATTGCATACATCAAATATAATCACAATCACATCATGGCCATATCACATCACATGCCCCTGCAAAAACAAGTTAGACGCCTCTAATTTTCTTTGCATGTTTTACGTGGCTTGGGGCTTTCGATTAAGAACCGTTCTTACCTACGAACATGAACCACAATGCTGATACAAGTGTTGTCAAGTGCCCATTGTAAATTGAATCTTAACTATGGTGGGAGATACAGACACCCGCAAAGCCACTTGTGCAATACAAGTTGCACGTTGAGCGTGGAGCAAGTCTCATGTACGACGATATGTAAGGTTAGCCCGGGCCGCTTCATCCCACCATCCTGCAAGATGCAAAGTACACGAAAAGCAAGCGACAACAAGAGAGTCAACACACACAAAACCATTGTGTTCTACTCATGCAATAGATCTACGCATAGACACGGCTCTGATACCACTGTAGGGTTCATTGCATGGAAAACAAAAAAATCTATCGCAAGAACACATAAAACCAAGATCCAATCTATGGCAAAGCCAATATCTATTCCATGAGATCGGTGCAACAAGATTGAAGAGAACTAACCCTCGTAGATCCAAAGCATTTAACGAGATCAGATTCTCATGGTTGATGTAGTCGATCACTTGCCGATCTCAAGATCGCGTAGACGATCCTTCCGTGGTTGCGTTCTGGCAGCGCTTCCGCACTCGGTCACACGTACGGAGTCGATGAAGACCTTCCTCGCCTTGTTCTAGCGGGCAACGGAGGTAGTAAATCCCCTCTAAATCCCAGTAGCATGACGACATGGTGGTGGAGGGGAAATCCCTGCAGGGCTTTGCCTAAGCCGGAGCAGGAAGACGAATGAGGGAGAGAGGTGGTGGCTAGGGTTTAGAGCCAAGGGCAAGGGAAAAGGGGGTGGTGCACCCCCACCACCCCTCCTTATATGGAGGGATAGTGCGGCCAAGGGTTCCCAGCCCTTGACCCACTCCTTCCCCAACTCGGCCAAGGGAAGAGGTGGGAAACTTCCCTTTTCCTTATTTAGGGTTTAACAAACTAGAGTTTGTCCCCAAATCTTTTGGTGGCCGAATTTGCCCCTTGTTATTTGGTGCGGCAGGACCTAGTTCTCCCCTGCAGCATTCCTCAACCAAAGTGGCCCCCTCCCGGGGTGGTGGGCCCACTGGTGTCCCCTCTAGAACATTCTAGAAGCTTTCGGTCAAAATACCAAAAACATTTCCGAACCCTAGAAAATGACTTTCCTTATATGAATCATATTCTCCGGACCATTCCGGATCTCCTCATGATGTCCTGGATCTAATCCGAGAATCCGAACAACATTCGATCTCCAACTCATATTCCATACCTACTTAAACAACATCGAACCTTAAGTGTGTCACCCTACGGTTCGTGAACTATGTAGACATGATCGAGACACCTCTCCGGTTAATAACAAATAGAGGGATCTGGAGATCCATAATGGCTCCCACATATTCAACGACAAATTCATGATCGAATGAACCATTCACATAAGATACCGATTCCCTTTGTCGCACGATACTTTACTTATCCGAGGTTTGATCGTCGGTAACTCTATACCTAGTTCAACCTCGTTACCGATAAGTACTCTTTACTCGTTCCGGGATATTACATCCCTTGTGACATAGTCACATGCTTGCAAGCCAATTGGCTGACATTCCACCGAGAGGGCGTAGAGTATATCTATCTGACATATGGATGGACAAATCCCACTCTTGATCCATGCGCTTCAACACATACTTTCAGAATACCTGATAACCCACAAGTATAGGGGGTGTATCATAGTACTTTCGATAAATAGGAGTGTCAATCCCAATGAGGAGCAGAAGGTGTTGGCTAGTGGCATGGAGCAGCAAATCTCTGTAAATACTTAGCAAATGGATTTTTAGGGGTTTTCTGATAAAGAAACAAAACAAAGTGCAAGTAATAGAGACAACGAACAACTGCAGCAAGTGACCCAATCCTTTCTTAGCAAAGGATAAGCTGGTGGAAATACTTATAAGGACCAAACGTTCTCGAGGACACATGGGAATTCTGTCAAGTGCTTTCGCTTCAAATAGCTAAGTACTCTTCTTTGGTGCTGTAAGTGTTGTGTGGGTGAACCTGTGCTAATGTACCGACCTTACTTGGACTAATACATACTTGTGATTAAACCCCCTGCAAGCATCCGCAACTATAGAAAAGTAATTAAGATATAAACCTAACCACAGCCTTAAACTCTGAGATCCTACGCTCCCTTATGCAATGGTGTCCTAACGGGGGTTCAGGTTTCTGTCACTCCGGCAACCCCATAATTAGTAGCCAAATACACAATGCATTCCCCTAGGCCCATAAATGGTGAAGTATCATGTATTCGACATTCACATGACACCACTACAAGAATAGTACCACAACTTAAATACTAAACCATTGAATAATAACTCAACACAAATCCACTACTAACAACGTGACTTCTCCCATGTCCTCAAGAACTAGCCGAACTACTCATGTCACATCCCAAGGTTTTCCAAATCTTGTTATGTGAAAAATAAAATAAACAAAATAAATTTTTGATGAAAATCAGGGTGAAAAGAAACTTTTGTTTCTAAATGGAAACTTGAAATCCCATCTTGAACAAACTTTAATTAAAATTTGAATTCAACTCAAATCAAGAGAAATACATTCCTCATAAAATGCATCTGGAAATTTAAACACTTGGAAAATAAATCCAAACCCTAAAGCCCTAATGGAATAAAAATCATTTCCAAGTTATCTCCAAGCCTATGGATTTGATACATATAAAATCTTGTCAACAAACATTTACAAATGAACAAGAAAGACAAATAGAAATATTATAAGACCATAGAAATTGGTTTCACTTAAATTGGAACCATGGATAAAATCTTATGAATATAATAAGATAAGGAATTAAATTCCCAAAGCTAATAAAGCACCTATCTGGAAACCCATACCAATTGGTGAGAAAATAATCCTAAAGATCTTTAAAAGGATAAACAAATAATAAACAAGATTTCACAAATTGGAATCACCAAGTTTGGATCTCTAAATAAAAAGATATGAATTTTATAAGTTAAAGAAAGAAATATTAATTAAAGAATATTTAAAGACCAAACCAAACCTTGGCCAAATCCTTAAACAAGTGGATTTAATTTAACCCAAATCCAAATAAAAATGTTGGTTAAAGAATTGCCAAAATAAAATAAAAAGGCATAAACCAAATCCTATTGGAATAAAGACAAATCCAAATTTTAAATGTTTAATAAATCATATTAAAAACCTTTCCAAATAATTCAAGATGAATTATTTGAACCCAAATAAACAAATAAAAACCTACTGAAAGGATTTGGAAAGTTTTAAGAATTTAAATGGAGATTTAAAAATATTATTAAATCTTGTCTAATTAAACCAGAGCCTATTTTGAATAAATAAAATACCCCAAAATGAAAAAGGTTTTATTCAAAAATTGACACCAGATTACAATACTAATCAGTATTTAAAGCTACACAAAATTAGACAAAAGTTTGAATTCAAATAGGTGTTTGAATTGGTTGTCCAAAATCCAAACAGAATAAAGGAAAAGGAAAAACAAAAACAAACAGAGTAAAAAAAATGTGAAAGGACCCAACCCAGCCTAACTAGCCCAGCAGGCCCAACAGCCAGCCCACTGCTCCTCTCCCCGCAGAAAATGATTCGCACCTACCTACGAACCAGCTGTCGATGTAAGGACCCCACCGCACTCTTCTCTCTCTCGCTGCCAGACGACCCCACCGCCAGCTCTTTCTTCCTCACCCGCCGCTGACCACGCCCCTCTTTCCTCCTCGCCGTTGCAGGCGATTAAAGCCAGGTTTAATTCGCGTTAACCACGCCGTTAAACGACCCTGCGATCACGCATACTTATTCGCCTGCGTCCCCTCTCCCTTTTACCCCAGACGCCTCACCCTAGCGCACCCCTAGGCCGCCCAATTTCTCTCTGTACTGCCACTGTCACCGACGAGCTCGCAAGCAAATTCCGGCAGCCCCTCACCGCCCCTCACCTCCTCGACCACCCTCACCTGATCCCCACATCCTGGCGAACCTCCCAGAGGCATTAGCTTTCCTGGCCTCGAACCTCGGCAAGGACAACCACTGACCGCCACCGTCGTCTGCATCCGCTCCGGCGACGTTCCCAGGTAAAGTTCGACCGCGCCTACCCCTCTTTTGGATGCACCTGTACTCGCCACTTCTGTGCGCAGTTAACGCAATAATTCTTGTGCCTTGGCGTTGCCTGTATCCTCGCCAGCAAAGACAAACAGAGCATGCCGACGCAGTTGTGAACTTAGGTGAGCAATCCGAGATGACCTCGTGCGCCCCTTGACAAACTGCAAGCAAGTTGAGCTTCAGCATCACTCCACGAACACGGTGAGCCTTCTCCCCCTCTCCCTTGTGTCCTGTATCACCGCCGACGACCTTGTCTGAGCGTTGCCGCCAGAGCGTCGCCGCTAGCGCCGCCACTAGTTGGCAAGTGTGCTCAGCATCGTCCGATCGGGATCTGACGATTAGGATAGAACGTGAACGAAAGGGTACGCGCGCTTCTGAGCCGTGTGATCCCACTTAAATCCAATGGCCTGCATCGATTGATCTGCGCGAAACGTTTTCGACCAATAGAAGTAAGACGCGTGGCCAGACTCTGGTTTTAAAAACATATTTAAATCTATTAGATATGTGATTTTGTAAATTCCATAACTTTAAATCTACACATCCAAATTTTGCAATCTTTATATCAATGGATTCAGAAAAACAAGCCCTAGCCAACCATGCACTTTGTTTATAAAATTTCTTCTGTTAAATTATTTGTTTTTGCAGAAACTTGTGTATGCATGTTTAGGATATAAAAAATGTTTTAAAATGATTTTGAGGATAAAACCTTTTGCAAATAGTGTGTTTTGAACCTACTGACCATAGGAAACAAATTGTAGTTTCAAAAATGTATTTGGAGAAACAAAAGAATGAAACTTTGATTTAAACCATTTCTAGTCAAATAAAAATATGGTTTGATTATTAAAAATGGTTTTGGAAGAAAAACCTTTGAGAAATGTTTTGGAAATATACTCTCTGACCCTAAACACAAGGTTATATTGTTTTAAAATATATTTTGTTAAACCTATAGAATGTTGCCTTATTAAAAGCATTTCTTCACCACATAAAATAATAACATGGTTTGAAAAAATGGTTTATGAAGTAAAATTTTATACAAATGATTTTGCCACTCTATAAAATGACCATTAGGTGTTTTCAAATGTTTATGAACCATTATAAACCACTTTTACAAATAAAACAATCTTTAGCATGCTTGCATGCATTGTTTTGTTATTATTATTTTATGTGTTGAATTGCTTGAATGGTAGTTTGAAATATTGTTTGCTTGATTGAATTGTAGTGATTTGAAGTGAGTGAACATTGCAAAGATCAAGAAGTGAACTTATACTCTCTACCAAAAGGCAAGTGATGCTACATACTTTTGACCCATTATTTTCACTATGCATTAGTGATATTTCTAAGTAAGACTTGCATGGAATTTTTGCTAAGTATAAACCATACTATGGGAAATACTAGTAGATGAAACCTTAGTAGAATTTTCCTAAGTTAAGATTCCTACTACTATCATGCTTAGCTTAGCTAGTAGAAGACAAGTGTGGAATATATATTCATGCTATGGAAAAATCCTAAGTCTGAGGACTTGTGTTTTGTTTAATAAAACAACTAAGTGAATGAATCACCTGGGTGGAATGGAAGGAATGGTTTGTGTTGAGTGGTTCACAAGGCCCATTTCTATGGTTTACCTTGTGTATCTCACTTGTGGATGGCCACCCAGGAACAAAGTGATTTGAGATGTCAAATGTTGAGAAGCTTCAAGTGCGGCCACTTGGCATTATGGGCTCTGCCTGGATCATATAGGTTGCAATAACTTAGCCAAATGGACAGTTGGTGGTAGGGGATTGATAGGTTCGAGCGCGTCCATTTTGGTCTAAGGGAAGGCTTCTGAAAGATCTTGTCTTGGTGAAACCAAGTCTTGTGGGGAAAGTGCACCACCTCTGCAGAGTGTAAAATCTAAGTACTTAGCCATGTCCCTAGCAAGGGACAATTTGAGCATCAAGACATCGAAGCTATCAAGAATCTCATCATCCAAATTTCTAAGTTAAAAACTTGTGGTTGAACAAGGGTTTAAGGTTCACCAATTTCTATTGGTGGTTCCTTGGGTGATTTTTGTCAAAGCAAAAAATTAGTATTTTCAAATGATAAGGAAAATCTATTTTGAGCAAAGCAAGCCTAAGCTCCACTTAGCCAAATGCATATAGATGATAGACTCCACTATACTACCATAGTATCACTTGCCAATACAATTCAAATGTATTGACCCTTGTGGCTGTAACTTGTTATGTTGCAGGTTTGTTTGATATTAGTGAAGTAGGATTACAAGTCTACAACCAACATGTCTTCCTGTGGCATTTTGAAGATGAAGGACCCCATGCTTATATATATTCTGCTGCAATGTAATGTAATATCCAAATGAGCTATGTAAGATGTAATAAATTATGTTATTCTTGGTTATAAAGATGTATTATGACCTTTGTTTCTTGATATTACATCTTAAATGTGGATGCTAGCTATTTATCCAGGGACTAGCATTGTAAACACAGGGATCTCTACCTTATTAAAGGTTGGGAACCTTACAGATGGTATCAGAGCATTGTGTTGCCTGTAGGATTTGTAAACCTAGGATTGGACAAAACCCCTTAGAAAAATAGGAGTTGTATTTGTTGCAAAACCTATTTACAAACAATCTTGTAAACTCTTTCCTCAACCATTTTGTTTTTTGACTCTACATCTCTTATACTTCAAACTTGATGGACAAAGCCTACCCCATGGCCAAAGACTTCACCATGTGCAAAGGACTTCATCAACTGTAATGACTTCAACATCTTCAACTCTAATGACTTCAACATCTTCAACATTTTCAACAAGGACTTCAACCTTGGATATCACCAAGGATACAAGTGAGACAAGAAATATTACTCAACACTTGAAGACCAAGGAAACACAACTTAGAAGGAACCATCATCACCTTGAAGTTTTGAGACCAAGATGCAAGAAATTCTCTAAGGATACAAAGATTGTGTTCATTAAGAATCAACTAAGAAGGATGGAAAGATCTCAAGTGAACCATATAGTTGGACCACCATATTTAGTCAAAGTCAAACCCACCAACTTATGTGGTGTAACAAAAATATTTTTGGTTGCCTAAAAATATGCTTGAAACTTGTTGTTTGAGTGGAATGTTTGTTTGTGATTGCTTGCACATTGCTTGTGTGAATTGTGATGTGTGTGATTAGAATTATTCCCTTAGAAATATTTTGCCTATTCTAATCCCAGTCCAACCCAAACAGATGACTTCTCCAAGAGACTCCAACATCAAGGATGACAACAACAACAACCAAGAGAACAACATGAGAGAACAACTACTAGCAAACCAAACCCAGTTGAGCCAAGTGACAACTCAGCTTTTAGCCAACAACAATGGATTAGACCCATCCATACAAAGGATTTTGAAACTTCAATCCCACTTGTTGCAAGGGATGGCTACTCAAATGACCAACATGGGAGAAAGATCTTCCCAAGGAGCTTGTGACAACAAGGATTACAAAGATGTTATTCTATAAGGAACCCAAGCTTGCAATATTTGTGGAGACAAGGATCACACTTCCAAGTAGCATGGAAATCAATGCCCCAATTGTGAAGAGAAACATCCAATTGACCAATGCCCCATATCCCAAGCTACTTGTTACCTATGTGAAGAAAACAATCATGTCCCTATCCAATGCCCCATCTATTCCATAGTTGAACAAAGGAAACAAGGTGGAGTGCAACAACTTATTGTAGACTACCATTGGAGAGCCAAGTCTACCAAGAAAGATGAAGACAAAGGAAAATCTCAGCTTGTACCTCCCAACAACATGGCTCAATTTAAAGGACCAAAGAGGAGACATATGAATTATCCAAGGAGTAATAGAAGGACAAGGAGACCAGTAGACATTCCTACCTATGAGATAACATATGAAGAACATGAACTAGAAGCACTCCTAGCTTTGGAGAAACCAAAGAAAAAGAAGGACAAAAGCCAAGTGCAATGTTATACATGCAAAGAGATGGGACACTATGCCAATGAATGCCCAGAAAAGAAAAGAACCAAGGAAACAAACAAGAGGAAATGATACCAAAGGAAAAGAAAGATATTAGCCAAGTGTGGTGCAACAACTGTAAAGAGCTAGGCCATTATGTAGCAACTTGCCCACAAAAGATACGTGAAGAACTCAATCTTATCACATGTTACAACTGTGGTAACCAAGGACATTATGCAAGCAACTGTCCAGAAAAGATGAAGCACAAGATAAACAAGCCTATGAAGGATCTCAGCCTTGTCACATGTTTCAAGTGTGGAGACAAAGGACACTATGCAGATGTTTGCCCAGAGAGGTTTCAACAAGATCCCAAACAAACCAAGATGTAATCTAGTTGGAAAATTTTTAAGGGTGGTAGAACCCTAGATGGTTTGAGCCAACTTGTAACACCTAGCCTCCCCAAATCTTGGGACGAGATTTATTTTAAGGGTGGTAGCCTGTCACATCCCAAGATTTTCCAAATCTTGTTATGTGAAAAATAAAATAAACAAAATAATTTTTTGATGAAAATCAGGGTGAAAAGAAACTTTTGTTTCTAAATGTAAACTTAAAATCCCATCTTGAACAAACATTAATTAAAATTTAAATTCAACAAAATCCAAATCAAGAGAAATGCATTCCTCATAAAATGCATCTGGAAATTTAAACACTTGGAAAATAAATCCAAACCCTAAAGCCCTAATGGAATAAAAATCATTTCCAAGTTATCTCCAAGCCTATGGATTTGATCCATATAAAATCTTGTCAACAAACATTTACAAATGAACAAGAAAGACAAATACAAATATTATAAGACCATAGAAATTGGTTTCACTTAAATTGGAACCACGGATAAAATCTTATGAATATAATAAGATAAGGAATTAAATTCCCAAAGCTAATAAAGCACCTATATGGAAACCCATACCAATTGGTGAGCAAATAATCCTAAAGAAGGATAAACAAATAATAAACAAGATTTCACAAATTGGAATCACCAAGTTTGGATCTCTAAATAAAAAGATATGAATTTTATAAGTTAAAGAAAGAAATATTAATTAAAGAATATTTAAAGACCAAACCAAACCTTGGCCAAATCCTTAAACAAGTGGATTTAATTTAACCCAAATCCAAATAAAAATATTGGATAAAGAATTGCCAAAATAAAATAAAAAGGCATAAACCAAATCCTATTGGAATAAAGACAAATCCAAATTTTAAATGATTAATAAATCATATTAAAACCTTTCCAAATAATTCAATATGAATTATTTGAACCCAAATAAACAAATAAAAACCTACTGAAAGGATTTGGAAAGTTTTAAGAATTTAAATGGAGATTTAAAAATATTATTAAATCTTGTCTAATTAAATCAGAGCCTATTTTGAATAAATAAAAGACCCCAAAATGAAAAAGGTTTTATTCAAAAATTGACACCAAATTACAATACTAATCAGTATTTAAAGATACACAAAATTTGACAAAAGTTTGAATTCAAATAGGTGTTTGAATTGGTTGTCCAAAATCCAAACAGAATAAAGGAAAAGGAAAAAGAAAAACAAACAGAGTAAAAAAATGGGAAAGGACCTAGCCCAGCCTAACTAGCCCTGCAGGCCCAACAGCCAGCCCACTGCTCCTCTCCCCGCAGAAAACGATTCGCACCTACCTACGAACCCGCAGCGTCGCTGACAGAAGGACCCCACCGCACTCTTCTCTCTCTCGCTGCCAGACGACCCCACCGCCAGCTCCTTCTTCCTCACCCGCCGCTGACCACGCCCCTCTTTCCTCCTCGCCGTTGCAGGCGATTAAAGCCAGGTTTAATTCGCGTTAACCACGCCGTTAAACGACCCTGCGATCACGCATACTTATTTGCCTGCATCCCCTCTCCCTTTTACCCCAGACGCCTCACCCTAGTGCGCCCCCAAGCCGCCCAATTTCTCTCTGTACTGCCACTGTCACCGACGAGCTCGCAAGCAAATTCCGGCAGCCCCTCACCGCCCCTCGCCTCCTCGACCACCCTCACCTGATCCCCACATCCTGGCGAACCTCCCAGAGGCATTAGCTCGCTCGCGCGCGCTCCTGACCCTCGGCAAGGACAACCACTGACCGCCACCGTCGTCTGCATCCGCTCCGGCGACGCTCCCAGGTAAAGTTCGACCGCGCCTACCCCTCTTTTGGATGCACCCGTACTGGCCGCTTCTGTGCGCAGCTAACGCAATAATTCTTGTGCCTTGGCGTTGCCTGTATCCTCGCCAAAGAAAGACAAGCGAGCATGCCGCGATGTGAACTTCGGTGAGCAATCCGAGATGACCTCGTGCGCCCCTTGACAAACTGCAAGCAAGTTGAGCTTCAGCATCACTCCACGAACACGGTGAGCCTTCTCCCCCTCTCCCTTGCATCCTGTATCACCAGCGACGACCTCGTCTGAGCGCTGCCGCCAGAGCGCCGCCGCTAGCGCCGCCACTAGTTGGCAAGTGTGCTCAGCATCGTCCGATCGGAATCTGACGATTAGGATGGAACATGAATGAAAGGGTACACGCGCTTCTGAACCGCATGATCCCACTTAAATCCAACGGCCTGCATCGCTTGATCCGCGCGAAATGTTTTCGACCAATAGAAATAAGACGCGTGGCCAGACTCTGGTTTTAAAAACAGATTTGAATCTATTAGATATGTGATTTTGTAAATTCCATAACTTTAAATCTACACGTCCAAATTTCGCAAACTTTATATCAATGGATTCAGAAAAACAATCCCTAGCCAACCATGCACTTTGTTTAGAAAATTGCTTCTGTTAAATTGTTTGTTTTTGCAGAAACTTGTGTATGCATGTTTAGGATATAAAAAATGTTTTAAAATGATTTTGAGGATAAAACCTTTTGCAAATAGTGTGTTTTGAACCTACTGAACATAGGAAACAAATTGTAGTTTCAAAAATGTATTTGGAGAAACAAAAGAATGAATCTTTGATTTAAACCATTTCTAGTCAAATAAAAATATGGTTTGATTATTAAAAATGGTTTTGGAAGAAAAACCTTTGAGAAATGTTTTGGAAATATACTCTCTGACCCTAAACACAAGGTTATATGGTTTGCAAATATATTTTGTTAAACCTATAGAATTTTGCCTTATTAAAAGCATTTCTTCACCACATAAAATAATAACATGGTTTAAAAAATGGTTTATGAAGTAAAATTTTATACAAATGATTTTGCCACTCTATAAAATGACCATTAGGTGTTTTCAAATGTTTATGAACCATTAGAAACCACTTTTACAAATAAAACAATCTTTATCATGCTTGCATGCATTGTTTTGTTATTATTATTTTATGTGTTGAATTGCTTGAATGGTAGTTTGAAATATTGTTTGCTTGATTGAATTGTAGTGATTTGAAGTGAGTGAACATTGCAAAGATCAAGAAGTGAACTTATACTCTCTACCAAAAGGCAAGTGATGCTACATACTTTTGACCCATTATTTTCACTATGCATTAGTGATATTTCTAAGTAAGACTTGCATGGAATTTTTGCTAAGTATAAACCATACTATGGGAAATACTAGTAGATGAAACCTTAGTAGAATTTTCCTAAGTTAAGATTCCTACTACTATCATGCTTAGCTTAGCTAGTAGAAGACAAGTGTGGAATATATATTCATGCTATGGAAAAATCCTAAGTCTGAGGACTTGTGTTTTGTTTAATAAAACAACTAAGTGAATGAATCACCAGGTGGAATGGAAGGAATGGTTTGTGTTGAGTGGTTCACAAGGCCCATTTCTATGGTTTACCTTGTGTATCTCACTTGTGGATGGCCACCCAGGAACAAAGAGATTTGAGATGTCAAATGTTGAGAAGCTTCAAGTGCGGCCACTTGGCATTATGGGCTCACTGGATCATATAGGTTGCAATAACTTAGCCAAATGGACAGTTGGTGGTAGGGGATTGATAGGTTCGAGCGCGTCCATTTTGGTCTAAGGGAAGGCTTCTGAAAGATCTTGTCTTGGTGAAACCAAGTCTTGTGGGGAAAGTGCACCACCTCTGCAGAGTGTAAAATCCAAGTACTTAGCCATGTCCCTAGCAAGGGACAATTTGAGCATCAAGACATCGAAGCTATCAAGAATCTCATCATCCAAATTTCTAAGTTAAAAACTTGTGGTTGAACAAGGGTTTAAGGTTCACCAATTTCTATTGGTGGTTCCTTGGGTGATTTTTGTCAAAGCAAAAACTTAGTATTTTCAAATGATAAGGAAAATCTATTTTGAGCAAAGCAAGCCTAAGCTCCACTTAGCCAAATGCATATAGATGATAGACTCCACTATACTACCATAGTATCACTTGCCAATACAATTCAAATGTATTGACCCTTGTGGCTGTAACTTGTTATTTGGAGGTTTGTTTGATATTAGTGAAGTAGGATTACAAGTCTACAACCAACATGTCTGCCTGTGGAATTTTGAAGATGAAGGACCCCATGCTTATAGATATTCTGTTGCAATGTAATGTAATAGCCAAATGAGCTATATAAGATGTAATAAATTATGTTATTCCTGGTTATAAAGATGTATCATGTCCTTTGTTTCTTGATATTACATCTTAAGTGTGGATGCTAGCTATTGATCCAGGGACTAGCATTGTAAACACAGGGATCTCTACCTTATTAAAGGTTGGGAACCTTACAACTCACAAAACATCATATGGATCAAGATCAAAGATGACATGGTGATGGATAACAATCTAAACATAAACAATAATCCAGTGGTTCCACTCACAAGCATCAACTACAATAGTAATTAACACCGGGAAAGTTTCCCCTAAGAACTAATGCAAGATCCAACACAATTGTTACAGCAGGACGGAGTGGTGATAATGGTGCTGGGGTAGATGATGGTGTGGATGATGATGATGATCCCGATGAAGTCTAGCTTGATGACGGTGTGATGGCGACGATCTCCCCTCTCCGGGAAGGAATTTCCCTAGCAAAAATCTTTCTGCCGGAGATCTCTTTCTCTCTCGGTGTTTTCCGCCCCGCAGAGGCGGCGAAGATCTTTCTGTGGTCGCTCCCCTGGTGTTAGGGTTTCATGAGGAAGATATAGGCGAGAGGGCGGAGTCAGGAGCCGGCTAGGTGGGCCACACCTGCCCTAGGCGTGGGGCAAGGTGGGCCCGCGCCTAGGGAGTGTGCCCCCCTGTGGCCCGTCTACGCCTCCCCTTCTGGCTTCCTTCGTCTTCTGAGAAAATATAATTTTCCAATATTTTTCTGGTATTTTTCCGATCTTCGCGAAATTGCATCAAAACACCTTGTTTTCCATTAGAAACCTGACTCCGGCAGTCCATCCTCCAAGAATCATCCAACATGCAAAAACAGATGAAAAGACATAAGTAATACCTCATAATAAGACATATATCAATGAATAGAGGACAATTATGATCTAGAATGGTGATGCAAATTAGACGTATCAACTCCCCCCAAGCTTAGACCTTCGCTTGTCCCCAAGCGAAAACTGAGCTCAGTAAACATGTCCACAGGTCTATGGAGTGAAGTGTCGATAAAAGAATACGAACAAGAAGCATCACACTTACCATTACACAACTCATAGAAGAAGGCAACTCACCATTATATAACTTTATCTTGCAACAAGTACATGAGTCACAATAGAGATGCATAAATATAAATCATAATTGGAATTGGCAAACTTTGTTCTTGGTCAGAGAACAGCTGGCAAACAGTTTCACAAAAAGATTTTGAATAAGTTTTACAACAGGAGCACTCTTTGCTCAAAAAGGTTTTTCACAATGATAGCTCTCAAAGTAATACTCAATACATAAGAGTCTTGTCCAAACAAGCAAGATAAAGAACATGATTGAATAAATCACCATATGAATGCTTGAAACACAACAACTCAAATGCTTGCTGGAGACAGAGAGGAAGTAGGTTTACTGACTCAACTTAGAAAATATGAGAAAGGCCCCTTGATAGAGGGTAGAAGGGATTTCAAGTGATAAAGAGCTTCCAAAAGATTATGGTACTTACTAGCTTTGAGCCCTCATTGCCCCTATCATAGGCATCTTGAGATGATTAAGGTTAATGTGAACAAGGATGGAGTATATGCTTGTCAAAATATAAGTTGGCAATCTCATGTCCCTTGAGTACAAGGTCCACTCCTCATGCTACTCAACTTTAGTTATCGGTAAGTTCTTGTCATTATAAGTACATGTGTATCATAAAGAACCGCCAACGGGGTACCCCTTGCATATGGTACAGGAGCTATCCCGCAACCAAAATGACAAGGAAAGCAGACAATGAGCATCTCAATGATCTTTTTATTTACTATGTGCATTGCTTTTTATTGAGGATGCTTCATAGAATGCTCACTATAGTGATGCTGCAAGTTTCCACCATGATTAGGCATGGCTTAGGCTAGCGGCCCAGACGTTTTTTTAACACACATACATCACTCCATGGACTTACAAGTTCCCTCTTTATTTCACACCGTCGACATCCGCAAACAAAAGAGCATGATATAAATTGTGTATAACATACAGGTGCAATGTTGAAAGCGTTCCTCCTGACACCACTGTTCTGCTAATTCCAACGTATAGATGCAAACATATACAACTTCGATGACACAATAGTTCAAGTCTATTAGGGGAAGAAAATAAGGTGTGCCATCAAGTTCGTGAGAGCTTTACTAACTAGTTTTCACATAACAAAATTGTCACATCCCAAAATTTTCCAAATTTTGTAATGTGAAAAATAAATAAACAAAATAAATAATTATTGAAATTTAGGGTGAATAGAAACTTTTGTTTCTAAATGGAAACTTAAAATACCATCTTGAACAAACTTGAGTAATGTTTGAATCCAACTAAATTCAAATCAAGTGAAATGCACTCTTCATAAATGCATCTTGAAATTTAAACATTTGGAAAATAAACCAAAACCCTAAAACCCTAATGGAAGAAAAACATTTCCAAATCATCTCAAAGACTAAGGATTTGATCCATATAAAATTTATCAACAAACATTTATAAATGATCAAGAATGCCAAATAGAAATATTATAAAACCACAGAAATTGGTTTCACTTAATTTGGAGCCATAAATAAAATCTTATGAATTTAATAAGATAAGGGAATTGAATTTCCAAAGTTAATAAAGCACCTATCTAGAAATCCATACCAAATGGTGAGCAAATAATCCTAAAGGTATTTAAAAGGATAAAGAATTTTCCAAATAAAATAAAATGGCATTAACCAAATTCTATTTCTTTTTGAATAAAGGCAAAATCCCTAATGGAAAAGATTAAGTAAATCAGGGAAAAATAATTTGAATTTACCCAAGTGGAATAAAAGTTATTTAATTGACTTAAATGAAATACAAGAATCATTTAAATAAAATTTATGGAATTAAAACCATATTTGATTTCATTGGAATAAAGACAAATACCCAATTTAAATAATTAATAAATCATATTAAAAATATTCCAAATAATTCAAAATGAATTATTTGACAACCTAAAAATAAATAAAACCTACTAAAAGGATTTGGAAAGATTTATATTTCAAATGGAGTTTGAAAACATTATTAAATCTTATTTGATTTAACACAAGGGATTTTTTTAAATAATTATTATACCCTAAAAAGAATAAAAGAATTATTCTAAATTTGACTTTAGAATGTATTATTAATCAGTATTTGAATATACACAAAGTTTGGTTGAAGTTTGAGTTCAAATAATTGTTTGAAATAATTAAACAAAATCAAAACAGAAAAATATAAATGGAAAAAGAAAAAGTTTCTGTATAAAAAAATGAAACAAGGCCAGCCCAGCTAGTCCGTCCCATCTAGCCCAACTAACCCCTCTCCCCGAAACATTTTTCTCACCGCAGAACAGACCCACTCAGTCGCTGACTGCTAGGTCCCACTCTTCCTCTCTCTCTCTCTCTCGCACGCTGTCAACCGGACCCCACCTGGCAGGTCTTCTTCCTCACCCCGCGGTGACCATGCTCGGACGTTTCCTGCCGATGAATGCCGTGAGTAATTTGCATCAATGCCTCGCTTTAACCTCGCCGCGACCATGCTAGATTAAACGCATGCTCCCCCTCTCCATTTCCCCCCAGACCCCATTCCTCCTATGCCCCCAGGCTGCTACAATTTCGAGCTCGCGCCCCCACTGCTCCGACGAGCCTCTTCTCCAATTCCGGCCAGCCACTATCGCCCCTCGCCCCCTCGACCACACGAGCGCATTCCCCAGACTCCTGCGCACATCCCAGTACTCCCCACTCGCCCGCACGTGTTCCCTAGACCAAGAGCGCCGTCGTCTGCTTCCACTCCGGCGACACACCCCTGGTAACTCCTGACCACCCCATCCCCTCTGATCGATACTCTCGTACTCGCCTTTCTTGCGCGAACCTAACAGCATTGTCTGTTTTTTGTGGTGTGAATTGTATCCTCGCCTTCGACGACGACAGAGAGCACCCGAGGCCGTCGTGCAGTCCGGCGACCAATTCCCGTCGTCCTCGTGCGCCCCCTGCTGAAGGGAATATGCCCGAGAGGCAATAATAAAGTGGTTATTATCGTATTCCTTATTTATGATAAATGTTTATTTTACATGCTATAATTGTATTAATACGGAAACGTTAATACATGTGTGTTTAATAAACAAAAAGGAAGTTCCTAGTTATGCATCTCTTATAAACTAGCTCGTTGATTAACATGATGATCAAAGTTTCCTGATCATGAACATTGTATGTTGTTAATAACGAGGTCACAACATTAGTGTAATGATGTGATGAACATTCATCCGAAGTATAGCATTACGATCAAAGTCATTGAGTTTATATTGCTATAACAACTTACGAAGTGATCCTAATCCTTAGACCATGAGATCATGTCAATCACTAACACCGGAAGAGTTTCTCGATGACATCAAACGTCACAATGGCGGGTGATTATAAAGATGGCTTTAGAACTACTAAAGTGTTATGTTGAGACCCATGGATCGAGAGTGGAATTTGTTCATCCCGATGACGGATAGATATGCTCTAGGCCCTCTCGGTGATATCACATTGATTAGCTTGCAAGCAAGTGATTTGATCACTAGAATGTTATATCACGGGAACGAGAAAAGAGTGCATGTCGGTAACGATATCAAACTAGGTATGGAGACACCGATGATCGAATCTCGGACATGTAATATATCGTGAAACAAAGGGATTAAGATACTAGCGTAAAAGGTTCACACGATCACAGAAGTCATCGTTGAATGTGTGGGAGTCAGTATGGATCTGCAGGTCCCGCTACTGATTATTGATCGGAGAAGGGTCTTCATCATGTATGCATTATTCGCGAACCATAGGGTGACACACTTAAGGGATACCGACACCATTCGGAGCAAATGATATGCTAGAAAAAGAAAAGGAAAGCGCGGGAATTTATTTCACTAGACACCGAAACTGTTTCGGTTGAAATTGTTGAAACTGGTTCTGCATGTGAAATTGAAATGTTGTAAGGGGTTTTATGTGAATGTTTGTTAATTAAATTAATTAACAAAATTCTGAATAAATAAATAAAAGAGTTTTATTTAAATGAGAGCTTGCATTAAATTTGGTGGAAATTTAATGCATGTGAGTGGATTTTTGAGTGGAGGCTTTTTAATGGGAGTGGAGGCTTTTCATTTTGAGTGGGAGCTCCACCCACATGAATGTGGACGAGGTGGGGGCAGCCCCATGGCTGGGCGCCATGCCCCTTGGGTTCCCCCCTCTCCCCTTTAAAAGGCCCCCTCTCCTCCTCTTAAAGCACACCTCCTCGCGAAGGATCTCTCTCCCCCCTTTAGAATTTCCCCATGGTCTCGGATCAGCGAGATACATGTTCCCGGTGGTTTTTTCTGGAAGGATTTGTTGCTTCCGCTGGAGGGCGGCGGAGGTTGTTGGGGTACCGTCGTGTGTGCGATCACGGATGCACTGCGCTTTGAGGTGCTGGACTTGATCGTTTGGACCGGCTGGACCAGATGGACTTCATCACGATCTTGAGATCGGCAAGCGTTCGTCTACATCATCCATGAGTACAACCTCGTTAATGCTATTCGGTCTTCGAGGGTATGTATTCTATGGATGTATATCCACCCGTTGCTTGTATCTAGTAGATAGATCTTGGTACATAGATGTTCCCATCGTAGGAAATTTTTTGTTTTCTATGCTGCGAACCCTACAGTGGTATCAGAGCCGGATCTATGCGTAGATGCTTTGCACGGGTAGTACACATATGAGTATATGGGCGATGATGATCATTTTATTGCTTCTTAGTTATACTTTGGATATTGGTGGCATAGTGGGATGAAGCGGCCCGGACAAACTTTACATGTCCTCGCACATGAGACCTGTTCCACGCTTGACATGCAACTAGTTTGCATAAGTGGCTAGCGGGTGTCTGTCTCTCCTACTATAGTCAATATCTAATTTGCAACTAGTTGTGAACAATTTGGTTATCCTCGTTGTGGTTCATGTTCGTAGGTAAGAACGGTTCTATCTTTGAAAGCCCTAAGCCACGTAAAATTTGCAATGGATAAATTAGAGGCGTCTAGTTTATATTGTTCCTGGGCTAGTTTTATGATATGGTGATGTTGTAAGTAGAAGTATGATATGATACTCTTACAACACACATAACGTGTAAAATCCATAGACCTTGGATTTACACATAAAGATATGATAGTGATCATACCACGGTGCACATGATAGAGATCATATGCGGGAACCATATCATTTCACTAAATAAACATGTGATGTTTGATTGCATCTTATATTGCTTGTTTGGAATTTTATTAGCATAGTAAGATGATCCCTCATTTAGATATCAAGATAAAAATATGTTCTTCCTTAACTATGCACCGACAATGTTTCGTCGCTTCAAGGCATCACGTGATGATCGGGTGTACTTGAATCCACGAGCATATCTCGGGTGTAAGACAGTTACACACGCGAATACTAAGGTTCTTACTTGACGAGCCTAGCATGTACAGACATGGCCTCGGAACACGGACCGAAAGGTTAAGCATGAGTCATATAGTAGATATGATGCCCATTTGATGCTCGCCTTTGAAGCTACACCGACTCACGTGATGATCGGACTTGGTGTAGTGGATTTGGTTCATGTAATCACCAAAAAGACACGAGGGATGTCATTTTTGAGTGGGATTTCATTTCTAATTTGGATTAGTAAAACTCAATTTATCATAAATTAAATCAAAGTGAATTTGCATCATTTGTTGTAGTCATTGGCATTCGTTCACCACCTTATGCATAGTTGTAATTGAGATAATAGAACTATAGAATTCTGGATATATACTTTACGAACTAGTATCGTATTATGTTGAGTGTCAATCTAAAGTTTAAAGTACTATTGCAAACTTTCAGCAAAATTCTATTTACTCCGTGAAATTTAATAATTGGTATTAAATCAAGAGTAATAATTCCAGTGTTAGTATCTTAAGTATCATGTTTGCCTCCATGATTCTTGATTGTTTTAATATCAAGTTTATCTAGGAGCTGAAAGAATTGTTTCAGAAACCATCATGTGTGACAGATATAACAATATCTGAAATAATTTTTTGGTTGCAATATGATAGAGTATAATATGTGTTCTCATATAGGATGAGAATTTACAAAGGTTGGAGATGCTAGACATCCTAATCATCCAAAAGGGTTTCGGAAAGCAACATTATACTCACGATTCTCCTTATAAGCTACATTAGCTTGATCATGAAAGTCGTCATGATAAGGATGAATAGAAGATGTATGTAAAGTGTTTACTACACTAAAAGATTACTAATGAATGGATTTTAAAATAATACCGATCATTTTGATGATGGTGATCTACTTCAAAGTGCAAGTCCAAAGGTATTATTATTTGCATATACACGCTTTGGACTATGTGTCATGTATATGACGCCACTTTGGTGTTGATAGATTCTTTTAAAAAGTAAAAGGAAATCTTTGAAGAGAATCTATAAAATATATTTGGCAGAAAAGAAAAGATTGGAAATATCCAATTTAGGTATATGGATGATATACATGTTATGGTTATATTCTTTGCTTGTTAAACAATGTGGTTCTTGGGTATTGGATACCGAATTGGTTGGTATGAAATTTCATACGGAACGACGCAATTCATAAACCACAATGGCCTAAATAACTAGCAAGAGAGTATGTGATGATGTTCATCGAAAACAAACAAAACGTTGTTTGTATTTATCGTTGACATCAAAGCTTGACTTCAAGATTTGTTTTAATAATTGTTATTTGAATCAGGTATTATGAGAACAAAGGTTGTTCAAATAATTATGGTATTCCATATAAGATGGATGATTTACAAATCTAGTTGGAGAAATCACATCCATAAAACCTAATGCTAAAATGTCGCAAGACAAATGATTGAAAGATCACTTACGAAGTGACATCGTCGTTTAAATTATATTGGAAATAAAACATGAAGAATCTCCATATTCATGGATTCTTGGAGTCTTTGATTTGATCAAGTGACGCTTGTGAGACTTTCCTCGGGATAATTAAAACTTCGTTCAAAGGCCAAAGAAGAACGAACGACTAAAATATTGGAATTTATACATATCGATGTATGTAGTCCATTATGTGTAGTCGTAAGCGATGGGTTTCAACTTCATATGCTTTCTCCGGAAATTTGAGTGAATGTTCACTTAATGAGAAAGAAGTATGAAATATTTGAAAAACGTTTCAAAGACTTTCAAGATGAAGTGAAAATCATTGTAACAAGAAAATAAATGGTTTATGGTTTTATCATATGGGATTTATTTGAGTTACAAGTGTAACAAGAAAAATAAATGAATTATGATTTTATCATAAAAGGGATTTATTTGAGTTACAAGTTTAGCAAAACACCTAGATTTACATCTCCCGAAACACCATAGGAATATAGAGTGTTTGAGATTTGTAAGGAAACCTTGTTTGACATGGTTGGATCAAAGGTGTTATTTATAAAACTGCCATTATATTTTAAAAGATTAAAGCTTTAGAGACTACCGCTTTTACACTGAAAAGAGCTCCATCTTGATCCGTTGAAATGACACCATATGATTTATGGTTTGGGGTAAAACCCAAGTTGTCCTTTCTTAAATTTTGGTATGCTAAACATAAGTAAGATGTTTACAACCAAAGTCAGATGAGCATGTATTTGTAGGTTATTTCGAATAACAATTGGTTATTCCTCCATAACACCGAGGACAAAAGGGTTTGTCGCTTGAAATGTGAAGTTTCTTGAAAAAGGAATTTTTCGCAAAAGTTAAGTGGGAGGACAATAGAACCTTGATAAGGTTAACGAACCTTAGCTAAATGTGCTGAGTTGCGCAGCGTCGGAAATCGTTCTGGAGGCTGCCATAATGCTCATAGCTTATGTGCCTCAAAGGTTGTGGTCACGGAGATCTAAGTTCCGATTGAACCAAGTAGGTCGGTTAAACAATCAAATGCTAAGATTTGAGAGTAAATCATTATTGTTTGACAATGTTGAAAAGAATACATACAAAGAAGCGATGATGGGCCCTGACTCCGTCAAATGGCTTGAAGCCATAAAATCCGTGATAAGTCCATACACGATAAATCAAGTTTTGAACTTGGAAGACCCTTCGGGACTAGCATTGTAAACTTAGGGATCTCTACCTTATTGAAGGTTGGGACCTCTACAAAAATACTTTTTAATTAGAAAGATAGATGAATCTTGAGAATTTTCTTGAAATAGCAATAATTCTAATAGGTAGATATGGTGGACACAAATGGCACATGTTTGGTTCAAGGTTTTTGGATAGCAAGGCTGGGTAGCAAGCAAAAGAGTTGAAAGAAACAAGCAAACCTACAAGTGATAAAGCCAAACATGCAATCTTCCTTGAAGACACAAAAGATCTTAAATAAAGAATACTAGGCTTAAGAGCCAATTAAGAAAGAAAACAAAATGATACAAAATACCTGTAAGTTTTTTCTCTTTTTCTTTCAAACCTCAAAAGGTGTTGCTACTGACTAGAGCTTGGTTTGGCAAAACCAATTTAGATTTACTTGATGCTCTCAAAGTGATGCCAATACTGATCAACAAGATCCATCATATAACAGATTGCAAACTAAAATAAGAAGTGCAAAAAGTAAAATATGAAACTTCTCATTAATACTCCATAAAGGCACACACACCAAGGGATACATAGATAATCAACTAAAGGAGAGATACTTCCACATGAAAACTAACCTATAAGATAACTTCTCTACCAAAGACATGAATCCACTAAAAAGGTAAAAGATAAAAGATAATGATGTGATACCTCGGCACTCCCCCAAGCTTGGAACAAGCCAAGGGGATGCCAAACCTGATGACGAATTACTCCTTCGGTGTTGGTGGTGTTCTCTTGATAAGATCCTCAATCAGTTTCCTCAAATCTTCAATCTCAAAGGTCAGAGTACGAATCAACTCCGAATTTTGCTCAATGCGGTTCATGATCATATCGGACCAAGAGCCCCAGTCCTTACTATTCTTTCCACACTCTTCCTTCTTAGTATGTTCCTCCCCTGCATGGTTAGAACGAGGTATATCCCACATGGAGGGCAAGTTCCCTTTGGGCACATGTTGATATTGATGCTCATGTATAAGAGTATGGAAGGGTCTCTTGGTACGTGGAGGAGATGACCGTGGAGAGAGGATATGACGCGGGGTTTTCCCTCCTATGACATCCGTGTTGTCCTCTTAAGCTTGATAGGTTTTGCCACCACTCCAATGCTTGCGACGGTAGCACGGGTATTTGGATGCTTGTCCTCCTCCATGTATTCTTCTTCACCTACCAAAATCTCATCCTCCTTGGGATCTTGACGATCATCTTCCTCGGCCTTCTTGCCTTTGTCATTGGTGGAGACCGTGGTGCTCTAAACTTGAGAAGATTTCCTAACAGAAATAGATCGAAATGAAAACACGACGAGAACACGATGCACGAACCTCGGAGGATCTAGGGGTTATATATTACGAAGTTTCAAAGCATAAGGAAGGTGATGATACGAAAATGAGGCGGAGGCAGAGCTCGGGGGCTCACACCCCCTCCAGGCGCGACTAGCTGGGGGTCGCGCCTGGGGTGGGTTTGGCCACCTCGGCCTCCGGTTCCTCCTCTATTCCGTCTCGTAACCTTCCTTATGTAATAAAAACATCTAAAATATAAAAAGATTAGGCTTTCACGAACCTTCTATTTTCACCACTTTTACCTATTCAAAGACGGACTCTGCAGACTCCTTTCCTCCTTCTCCTGGAATTTCCTTTTCTCACAAGGAAATACAAAAACTTCAATGGCAACATTAGTGTAAGCAAAAAAAATAAACCTTTAGGTCCACACTCAACTGAAATCCATCAAAACAAAGGCTTCTGGAGAACAATCTCAGAAAAATACAGCTCCATCCGTCGTACTGAGCTCCCTCATGAATTTTTACAATGCAGCAGAAATATCTGTCCCAGGGCAACCACTTTTCACAACTCCTCCACTTCTCAAAAGTAGTTGAACTTGACACAAAACCAAAACAAAAAGGATAAGTAACGTTTATTACAGAGGTAATAACTTCCAAGACTCAACCAAACTCTTGGGTTATCTCCCAACAAGTACTTTTCTTTAATGCCTTTAAGTTAGGCTTGAGAGTTTTAAAGATGCCCACATAGGAGATATATATCTGGAGTGAAAGAGAGCATCAAGAAGCAAATAACCAACACATTTGAGTCTAACCCACTTCCTATGCATGGGGGTATCATGAGAAAACAAGTTGTTGAAACAAAAATCCATTAGCATAGGAAGACAAAACAAATGCAACTTCAAAGATTTCAACATAAAGCGGGGAGACTTAACATTATTGAGATACATAAAACCATGTTTCCCTCTCTCATAATAACTTTCAGTAGAACTTTGAATAAAGTTGACAATATAACTATCACAGGAAACAACTCTATCATCAGGATGAGCATACTTACAATCATCAAAAAGAAGTCCAAGGTCATAAACTGGATCAATAGAAGCAAGTTGTTCCATCCTGAAATCTTTATTAGGCAAGCTGTTTTCACAAGGAGCTTTAGAAAATTTGGAAAAGTTAATCTCATAAGAATCTCCATCAAACTTAGTTAAAACTTTCTCCTTCTTACAATCTATAAGGGAGTGTCTACGTCTCAGGTATTTCTCAGTCGCTGACGTCGTTGTCAATTATAAGCAAGTTTTAGGCGCCTGAGAAATAGTTATTTCTCAGTCGCTGACGTTGTTGTCAATTATAAGCAAGTTTCAGGCGCCTGTCACTGACGTCGTTGTCAATTATAAGCAAGTTCCAGGCGCCTGAGAAATAGCTATTTTTCAGTCGCTGACGTCGTTGTCAATTATAAGCAAGTTGTAACTGGGACCCGTCACAGCTTAGTTACAAGTAAGTTGCAACTGCACCCCCTCCACACTGATGGGTGCTTAGTTACAAGGAAGTTGGAACTGGGACCCAGCAGAGCTAAGTTACAACCAAGTTGCAACTATCCCATCCGGCGGGGCCCCAGTTACAAGCAAGTTGCAACTGGCCCGCCGATGGAAATTAAGTCCCTCCCCCAAGTTACAAGGGTTTAGGGGTTAGTCACAACATACTTGCGACTAGCTCGGTACATTCCCGATTACAAAGCAAATTACAAAATGATTCAAATCCAAGTATATGTAGTCGCGACACAGTTGCAACTAGGGTTTCAGTCACACCATGCTTGCGACTGGCTCAATACATTTCCGGTTACAAAATAAGTTGCAAACGACTCAAATCCAAAAGTATATCTAGTCGCGACATGGATGCAACTAGGGTTTCAGTCACACCATGCTTCCGACTGGCTCAAAACATTCTCAGTTACAAAGCAAGTTGCAAAAATGACTCCCCGCGATGAGGTCTCGCCGATGAGGTCCCCCTCCCTCCCGGTTGCAATCAAGTTGCAATTGTCCCCCCTTGGAGGGGCCCTAGTTATAAGCAAGTTGAAACTGGGACCCGTCAGAGCTCAGTTACAAGTAAGTTGCAACTGCACCTCCTCCACACTGATGGGTGCTCAGTTACAAGGAAGTTGCAACTGAGACGCAGCAGAGCTCAGTTAAAACCAAGTTGCAACTGGCCCTCCGACGGGACCCCAGTTACAAGCAAGTTGAAACTGTCCTGCCGATGGAAATCAAGTCCCCCCCCCCAAGTTACAAGGGTTTAGGGGTTAGTCACAACATACTTGCGACTAGATCGGTACAGTCTCGATTACAAAGCAAATTACAAAATGATTCAAATCCAAGTATATTTAGTCGCGACACAGTTGCAACTAGGGTTTCAGTCACATCATGCTTGCGACTGACTCAATACATTTTCGGTTACAAAACAAGTTGCAAATGACTCAAAATCTAAAAAACAGTATCAACATGATTGCAACTAGGGTTATGGTTCAGTTGCAAACATACGTGCGACCGGCTCGGCGCGTCCTCGCTTACAAGCAAAATGCAAATGACTAAAATCCAAAAATCCTAGTCACAACATACTTGTGACTAGCTCAGGTCATTTTGGTTACAAGCAATATTGCAAAATGACTCAAATCCAAAAATCCTAGTCGATACATAATTGCAACTCGCTCGGGGCGTTCTCGTTACAAGCAAAACATAAAATTTCAAAAACATAAAAATGGATTTTCGGAAAAAACAACAGACCAAAAAAAAGAAAGCAGAGAAAAACCGAACATGAGAAAAAATAGCAGAAAACTAATTACAAAAAAGTTCATTCATGACCAAAATAGAAGAGAAAAAAATTTGAAGGGGGTTTGAAATAGTTCATTCACAACATAAAACAAAAACATACTAAAAAAACATGAACAAAAAACCTTTAAAAAGGAAAATTGAATTTTTGAAAAATCATAAACATCAACAAAAAACATCCAGAAAAAGAAAATGCACTCCTAGTTACAACAGAAACAAAATAACAGAAATAAAACAGCAAAGTAAAAAAACAGACGGGCCGCCGGCCCATAGACAGACAACCCCATCTAGCACGAGCGGCACATAGTGGATTCCTGGGATTTTCTATGGACAGCTAGCGGTAGTGTATAGTAAATTCATACAGGCCCACTTCAGTTTCCTGTTAAAAGGGTAAAAGATACAACCCACACCACACAGAGTACCATAAAAAACAGACCGAATCGCGAAGCAAATCGTACGGTGGGACGCACGACTGAGAAATAGCTATTTCTCAGGCGCCTGAGAAATAGCAATTTCGAATCTATAATAGCTCCACAAGTATTCAAGAAGGGTATACCAAAAATGACAGGACAAGTTTTACTGGCTGCTGAATTAAGCACTAGAAAATTAGCAGGATACTTAATCTTACCACAAAGAACCTCCACATCTCTTACAATACCAATAGGTCAAATGGTTTCCTTATTAGCAAGGTGAATAACCACATCAATGTCCTCAAGCTCACAAGGACCAATTTCATGCATAATTTCCCTGTAAAGCTCATAAGGAATAGCACTAGAACTAGCACCAATATCACATAAACCATAGTAGCAATGATCACCAATATTAAATGAAAGCACAGGAACACTAGCTTTTCTAGCCATACTAGGATGAGAGATAATATTAGAAGTGTCTTCACAGAAGACAATATGCTCATCCTCTATATTTCTAGTGACAAGGTCTTTCACAATAGCTACCACAGGCTCAATATTCAATTGCTCATCAGGCTCCACAGTTTTCTTAGTACCTTTATTATTTGCACTAATCATCATAAAATACTCGTTTACCTTAGCTGGGAAAGGTATTTTCTCAACATAAGGTTCAGGCACAATATGATTAGTAGTACAAACTTCGGTTCTTCTAACAGGAACATGGCTAACAACATCTTTATAAGGAGCATGGTACTTGTTCCACTTCTTTTTGAGAATTTCTATGTAAGAGGAAAAGGCCTTAAAACAATTGGCAATACTTTGGGAATCAAGACCAAACTCATTGCTAATATCACGGAAATCATCAGTTCCCATAAAATATTTAATGCATTCATAATCATAGTTTATACCTGACTTTCTTCCTTTGCCATTCTCCCAAGCTTCAGTGTTCTCTTGAATACGGTCTAGGAGATCCCATTTAGCTTCACTAGAGGAAAAAGGGCCATCCGTTCGCCACCCCTGGGAGCATTAGTCCCGGTTGCGCCTGTAGGGACTAATCTTAACCGTCGGTTGGGCGGGCACGGGCCGAGGGCATGGGTCCCGGTTGGTAAGGGGCATGCGTCGGTTGGAGCCACCAACCGACTAAAGGTTTAGCCACATCCGTGGCGTGGCACACACCTTTAGTCGATTCTTGGCTCCAGCGACTAAACTTCCCCCTCTATAAATGCAGCATGACCCCTCTGCCTCCACTCTGTTTTTTGAATGGTGTAAGGTGTGAGGGTGTGTGCTAGTTTTTCTCATGCATGCATTGAAGGTGTTTGTTGAAATGTCGAGTGAAAAATCCGTTGAATTTCTCATAGAACAAAAATATAGAAGGTGTCCGAGACGCACTTGAGCTTTCTCCTCTTTATTTCCCTCGATCGAGGTTAGCAATCCTATCTTTTCTAGGTCATTGATACAATTCATGTGTCGGTGTGAATTGGTTATTTCACTATTTATGATGTCCTGTTTTTGATAAACTTACTTATATGATGCGGATGAGCGGTCGGGAATGGATGTCGATGACGGCGGCGGGTATATCAAAGGCGTGGATAAATTTATCGATGTGGCTACGGCAAACAAAGAGAATGGATTTATCGTTGTCCATGTGTTCAATGTCGGAACAAAAGGAGTACTCTTCCTCGAAAATCATTAGCCACGATTATGAAAGGTTTCATGCCCAACTATAATTGCTGGACCAAGCACGGGAAAGAGGGGTTATGATGGAAGATGGTGAAGAAGAAGATGATGATAACAACTATCATCATATGTTTCCTGAATACGGTGATCTTGCTATGGAAGACAATGGCGAGGAAAAAGGTGAAGAACGGGCATCGGATGAGCGGTGATGAACTTGGTAGGGTCATTTTCGATGCAAAGCGAGATTGTGAAGCAGAAAATGAGAAGTTGAAGTTAGAGGGCATGTTAGAAGATCACAAGAAATTGTTGTACCCAAATTGTGAAGATGGCGGCACAAAGCTCGGTACCACCTTTGGAATTGTTGCGATGGAAGGCGAGTGTGGTCTAACGACTCCTCATTTGAAAAGATCTGAAAATAATGAAGCGAAGTTTCCAAAACATAACGAACTTCCCGGAGTACCTCTGAAGCAAAGAAGACTCTCATCCTCTGGGATTAGATGTGCAAAAGATACATGCATGCATTAATGATTGCATCCTCTACATGATGAGAGTATGATAATTTAGATAAATGCCGGTATGCAGCGTTGCGGTATAAGATCGAGCGAGATGACCACCTGGTGATGTTGAGGAGAGCCCCTCCGGAAGAGGGTTCTGCTAAGGTTATGTGGTATGCTCCTATAATACCAAGGTTGAAAGCATGTTCGAAACAAAGAGCATGCCGGGTTGTTGCGATGGCACAAAGAAGACCGTAAGAAAGGCGGGAGTTGAGACACCCTGGCGATGGGTCACGGTGGAGAAAAATCGAGAGAGACTTCCCGGACTTTGCGGGTGGCCAAGGAACTTATGGTTTGGTCTAAATACGGATGGCATGAATCCTTTTGGGGAGCAGAGCTGCGATCCTGACACTGGACCGTGACTCTATGTATCTACAACCTGCCTCCTTGGTTGTGCATGAAGCGTAAGTTCATTATGATGCCGGTGCTCATCCAAGGCCGAAACAGCAACGCGACATTGATGTGTACCTTAGGCCATTAGTTGAAGAACTCTTACGGTTGTGGGGCAAACCCGGTGTGCGTGCGTGGGATGAGAACAAGCAGGAGCCATTTAATCTCTGAGGGTTGTTATTCGTAACCATCAATGATTGGCACTCTTAGTAACCTTCGGACGGACAAACAAAGGATATAAGGCATGCACCCACTGTTTAGATAAGACCGAAGGTACATATTTGCATAAATGCAAGAAGGTTGTGTACCTAGCGAATCGCGATTTCTTCCGACCAATCATCCGTAAGAAAGAAAGGCAAGCATTTCAAAGGTGAGATCAGGAAGAAGCTGAACTCCGGTGGTGATGATGTATTTGGTATGGTCAAGGACATAGAAGTAATCTTTGGAAAGGGTCGGCGGTCAATCAGTTCGAGCAGCGTCGCTACGGGACACGCACCCATGTGGAAGAAGAAATCTATATTTTGGGAGCTGCCATATTGGAAAGTCCTGCGTGTCCGCTCTTCAATCGGCGTGATGCACGTGACGAAGAATCTCTGCGTGAACCTGCTAGGATTCCTAGGCATGTATGGGAAGACAAAAGATACACACAAGCAGGAGGACCAACAAATTATGAAAGACCCAAAGAACATGCATACAGATAACAAAGGCGGATAAAGGCGTCACTTAAGTCGTGCCGGCTATGCTCTTACCAAAGCGAGAAGGAAATCTTTTTGAAGTCCTTTACGGTATCAAGGTGCCGTCGGGCTTCTCATCTAATATAAAGGGATAATAAATATGGCGGAGAAAAAGTTCCAAAACCTGAAGTCTCATGACATCACGTGATTATGTGCGATTGCTTCCGATTGCATTGAGGGGCTTCTACGGAAAATGTTCGAGTACCCATTGTGAAGGCTGTGCATTCCTCAATGCAATATCTCGAAGGTAATCAATCCGGATATTACGCCAAGGTTCTGAGAAGGATGTGGTACAATGTCTTGTTAGTTTTGAATTGGTGTTCCCACCATCCTTCTTCAATATTATGACGCATCTCTGGTTCATCTAGTGGAAGAGATTGCCATTCTCGTTCCGTATTTCTGCACAATATGTTCCCCTTTGAGAGGTTGATGGGAGTCTTAAAGAAATATGTTCATAACCGTGCTAGACGAAGGAAGCATCTCAAGGGATATGGAGCAGAGGAGGTCATTGAGTTTTGTGTTGACTTTATTCGACCTTAAGCCGATTGGTGTTTCGACTCGCGGCATGAGGAAGACTAAGTGGAAAAACGCTTGGGAAAGAAAGCAATGATATGTAGGGACGGGATTCTTTCACTAAAGCACACTACAGTTCTACATAATTCCACCTTGGCAGCTCCGTATATGGAGGAACACAAGAATATTATGCGCTCCAAAAACCGGGGAAGCTTTGAATCATGGATTCTGAGATGAACACATGAAGTCTGTGGTGGTTGGATCGGACACATCTCTTGAATGACACCACCGTTGGAGATCATCTATACTTGTTGGCGCGTCACCATCTTCTCTTGTATTGAATTTCCAAAGTGCAAAATAAATGGGAATACATTCTACGATCGCCCAAGATAAAAGAGCACCAACCAAAATAGTGGTGTCCGCTTTGATGCAATAGGCGAGAATGGACAAAAGGACACATATTATGGTTACATAGAGGAGATATGGGAACTAGACTATGGAGTCTCTTTTAAGGTCCCTTTGTTTATTTGCAAATGGGTCAACTTTGAATGGGGAAGGGTAAAGATAGACCGGTTATGCGGAATGACAACGATGGATCTCAACAATCTTGGTTATAGAGATGAACCATTCGTCCTAGCCAATGATGTGTCTCGGGTTTTCTATGTGAAGGACATGTCCTCGGAAAAAAAGAAAAAATATGCAAGCGAATACATCATATGATGAGCCAAAGCGTCACATAGTTCTTTCAGGGAAAAGAAACATCGTGGGAATCGAGGACAAGACAGACATGTCAGAAGATTATAATAAGTTTGATGAAATTCCGCCCTTCACAGTGAAACTGACCCAAGCATTCCGTTAAGTAAAGAAGATGCTACATGGTTACGTCTGAAGCGGTCATAAGGAATGACATATGCCAAGAAGTTCATGCTCATATTATGTAAATCTAGTTCATGTCTTTCGCGGTTTATGGCTTGACTGAAGGATATCTTTCGCGGTTTGTGGCCTTTAGTCCCGGTTTTGTAGTCTCGGTTTTTAATATTAATAAATGTCTTGAGTGTTAGTCCCATTTTGTGGCTGGACCGGGAGTGCCTCTATGACCAGTTTCTTGGAGATCTTGGGAGGACCAGGCTCGTCGGCATTCCACTGGCAGCATGATGGTGTCCTCTCTCGAAAACCATCTTGCAGCTTGTAACTTCACTAACTAGATCAATCGCCTCGAGCTAACTAATTTCACATATTAGGAGTGCCTCTATGACGATTTCTCGGAGATGCTGGGAGGCCACTGGCTCGTCGGCATCTCCTCGAACTGGCCGCGATGGTGTCCCTCTCTCGAAAACCATCTTGCAGACTTGTAACTTCACTAACTAGATCAATACGCCTCGGAGCTAACTAATTTCACATATTAGAGTGCCTCTATGACCGATTTCTCGGAGATGCGGAGGACCAGGCTCGTCGGCATCTCCACAAACTGGCCTTGATGGTGTCCCTGCTCTCGAAACCATCTTGCAGCTTGTAACTTCACTAACTAGATCAATACGCCTAGGAGCTAACTAATTTCACATATTAGGGAGTGCCTCTATGACCAGTTTCTCGGAGATGCGGAGGGCCGGGCTCCGTCATCTCCCGAAGCTGGCCCATGATGGTGTCCTGCTCTCGAAAACCATCTTGGAGATGCCTCAAACTGGCTGGAGGACTGGACTCACAAGGATGCATATTTATAGTACAAGCTCGGCATAATGTCGACACTCACGACATAATGTCGACACTCACCTATTATTAGTCTTGACTCATCTTTAGTCGGTTGGTGTCTCCAACCGGACTAAAGGTCATCTTTAGTCGGTTGGTGACACCATCCGGGACAAAATCTAGCATACGACATAATGTCGACACTCACCCCTATTATTAGTGTTGTCGGCCCACTGCCACAATCCCTTTAGTCGGTTTGTGACTACATCCGGGACTAAATGTAATGCCGAACAATGATCATGTTTCGCAAAATACGGACTTGGTATATTGATCATGTTTCAAAAACCTTCACAAAATGAACTATCATGTTCGAGGTTTCATGGCTTTCGGTCCAAATGTCCGACAGTAGGTGCTGAATCACGGCATAGTTTGTGAGGTTGTGCCCATATTATGCATGTGTGTGGACAGTGGTATGTAGAACAATGTTGCGGGAGGAAGTTTTCCTTTTTGTCGCACGGAAAATCCTTTTCCATTTTCCGAGCGCAAAAAGCGGGTTTATTGAAGTAACCACCAAAATGCCGTTTCGAATGCTACCGTCCTATTTTCCTAAAATACTAGACCACCTTACATGGACTATATCCCAACGGTACATCTCAAACCTTTTCGTCCATCCGGGTAAAAGGACAAATGTCTGCGAATCGTGAAGTGGGTCCGGTTTGTACTACAGTACATGATCTATCGCCGTGATTTTTGAAAAATCATTTTAGACTACAATATGTGGTTTCTTCAGAGATCCAATGCAAGTTCTAACGATGCCGTCCCTATCTTCATGCACACCGGTTCGACCATAGTTAGAAATTGAGATAATTCAAAACGGGCATAATAAATTCAAAAAAACCGAACAATGAAAATCCTTGGCGTGGTGTCATATTATGTTACATAGTTGAAAGGAAAAATACCAGACTTGGTATATTGATCATGTTTTGAAAAACCTTCACAAAATGACCTATCATGTTCGAGGTTTCATGGCTTTCGGTCCAAATGACCGATGTTATGTCTTGAATCACGGCATAGTTTGTGATGTTGTGCCCATATTATGCATGTGTGTGGACATTGGTATGTAGAACAATGTTGCGGAGGAAGTTTTCCTTTGTCGCATACGGAAAATCCCTTTTCCATTTTCCGGCGCAAAAAGCGGGTCGTTTGTGAAGTAACCACCAAAATGCCGTTTGAATGCTACCGTCCTATTTTCCTAAAATACTAGACCACCTTACATGGACTATATCCCAACGGTACATCTCAAACCTTTTCGTCCATCCGGGTAAAAGGACAAATGTCTGTAGAATCGGCGGAAGTGGGTCGGTTTGTACTACAGTACATGATCTATCGCCGTGATTTTTGAAAAAATCATTTTAGACTCGCAATATGTGGTTTCTTGGAGATCCAATGCAAGTTCTAACGATGCCCGTCCCTATCTTCATGCACACCGGTTGACCATAGTTAGAAATTCAGATAATTCAAAACGGGCATAATAAATTCAAAAAAACCCGAACAATGAAAATCCTTGGCGTGGTGTCATATTATGTTACATAGTTGAAAGGAAAAATACGGACTTGGTATATTGATCATGTTTGAAAAAACCTTCACAAAATGACCTATCATGTTCGAGGTTTCATGGCTTTCGGTCCAAATGACCGATGTTATGTATCTTGAATCACGGCATAGTTTGTGATGTTGTGCCCATATTATGCATGTGTGTGGACATTGGTATGTGGAACAATGTTTCAGGAGGAAGTTTTCCTTTTTGCATACGGAAAATCCCTTTTCCATTTTCCGGCGCAAAAAGCGAATTCGTTGTGAAGTAACCACCAAAATGCCGTTTCGAATGCTACCGTCCTATTTTCCTAAAATACTAGACCACCTTACATGGACTATATCCCAACGGTACATCTCAAACCTTTTCGTCCATCCGGGTAAAAGAACAAATGTCTGTAGAATCGGTGGAAGTGGGTCCGGTTTGTACTACGGTACATGATCTATCGCCGTGATTTTTGAAAAAATCATTTTAGACTATAATATGTGGTTTCTTCAGAGATCCAATGCAAGTTCTAACGATGCCGTCCCCTATCTTCATGCACACGGTTCGACCATAGTTAGAAATTGAGATAATTCAAAGCGGGCATAATAAATTCAAAAAAACCCGAACAATGAAAATCCTTGGCGTGGTGTCATATTATGTTACATAGTTGAAAGGAAAAATACCGGACTTGGTATATTGATCATGTTTGAAAAACCTTCACAAAATGACCTATCATGTTCGAGGTTTCATGGCTTTCGGTCCAAATGACCGATGTTATGTCTTGAATCACGGCATAGTTTGTGATGTTGTGCCCATATTATGCATGTGTGTGGACATTGGTATGTAGAACAATGTTGCAGGAGGAAGTTTTCTTTTTGTCACGGAAAATCCCTTTTCCATTTTCCGAGCGCAAAAACGGGTCGTTTGTGAAGTAACCACCAAAATGCCGTTTCGAATGCTACCGTCCTATTTTCCTAAAATACTAGACCACCTTACATGGACTATATCCCAACCGGTATATCTCAAACCTTTTCGTCCATCCGGGTAAAAGGACAAATGTCTGTAGAATCGGCGGAAGTCGGTTTGTACTACAGTACATGATCTATCGCCGTGATTTTTGAAAAATCATTTTAGACTACAATATGTGGTTTCTTGGAGATCCAATGCAAGTTCTAACGATGCCGTCCCTATCTTCATGCACACCGGTTCGACCATAGTTAGAAATTGAGATAATTCAAAGCGGGCATAATAAATTCAAAAAAACCCGAACAATGAAAATCCTTGGCGTGGTGTCATATTATGTTACATAGTTGAAAGGAAAAATACCAGACTTGGTATATTGATAATGTTTGAAAAAACCTTCACAAAATGACCTATCATGTTCGAGGTTTCATGGCTTTCGGTCCAAATGACCGATGTTATGTCTTGAATCACGGCATAGTTTGTGATGTTGTGCCCATATTATGCATGTGTGTGGACATTGGTATGTGGAACAATGTTTCAGAGGAAGTTTTCCTTTTTATGTACGGAAAATCCTTTTCCATTTCCGAGCGCAAAAAGCAGGTCGTTTATTGAAGTAACCACCAAAATGCCGTTTGAATCTTTGAGTCCTATTTTCCTAAAATACTAGACCACCTTACATGGACTATATCCCAACGGTACATCTCAAACCTTTTCGTCCATCCGGGTAAAAGAACAAATGTCTGTAGAATCGGTGGGAAGTGGGTCGGTTTGTACTGGTACATGATCTATCGCCGTGATTTTTGAAAAAATCATTTTAGACTACGCAATATGTGGTTTCTTGAGATCCAATGCAAGTTCTAACGATGCCGTCCCTATCTTCATGCACACCGGTTCGACCATAGTTAGAAATTCGAGATAATTCAAAGCGGGCATAATAAATTCAAAAAAACCGAACAATGAAAATCCTTGGCGTGGTGTCATATTATGTTACATAGTTGAAAGGAAAAATACCGGACTTGGTATATTGATCATGTTTGAAAAAACCTTCACAAAATGACCTATCATGTTCGAGGTTTCATGGCTTTCGGTCCAAATGACCGATGTTATGTCTTGAATCACGGCATAGTTTGTGATGTTGTGCCCATATTATGCATGTGTGTGGACATTGGTATGTAGAACAATGTTGCAGGAGGAAGTTTTCCTTTTTGTCGCGGAAAATCCCTTTTCCATTTTCGAGCAAAAAAGCGAATTCGATTTGTGAAGTAACCACCAAAATGCCGTTTCGAATGCTAGTCCTATTTTCCTAAAATACTAGACCACCTTACATGGACTATATCCCAACCGGTACATCTCAAACCTTTTCGTCCATCCGGGTAAAAGGACAAATGTCTGTAGAATCGGCGTGAAGTGGGTCGGTTTGTACTACAGTACATGATCTATCGCCCGTGATTTTTGAAAAAATCATTTTAGACTCGCAATATGTGGTTTCTTCAGAGATCCAATGCAAGTTCTAACGATGTCCGTCCCTATCTTCATGCACACCGTTCGACCATAGTTAGAAATTCGGATAATTCAAAAGCAGGCATAATAAATTCAAAAAAAAACGGCATATAAGTTCAAAATCCAAACACTTCTTATGTTTAAAGTTTTTCTAAATTGCAAATTGATATTAAAAAATATAAGTTAATTCATTTTAATTGTAAATGGTTCATATTTTAAATGGTTACATAAATTATTTTTAAAGCAGAAAATGTTTTTGAATTATTTATTTAAATCCAAACACTTTTTATGTTTAAATTTTTCTAAATTCCAAATTAATATTCAAAAATATAAGTTAATTCATTTTAAAAGGTTACATTAATTATTTTTTAAAAATAGAATATGTTTTTGAATTATTTATTCAAATCCATACACTTCTTATATTTAAAGTTTTTCTAAATTCCAAATTAATATTCAAAAATATAAGTTAATTCATTTTAAAAGGTTACATTAATTATTTTTTAAAAATAGAATATGTTTTTGAATTATTTATTCAAATCCATACACTTCTTATATTTAATTTTTTTCTAAATTCCAAATTAATATTCAAAAATATAAGTTAATTCATTTTAAAAGGTTACATTAATTATTTTTTAAAAATAGAATATGTTTTTGAATTATTTATTCAAATCCATACACTTCTTATATTTAAAGTTTTTGTAAATTCCAAATTGATATTAAAAAAATATAAGTTAATTCATTTTTAATTGTAAATGGTTCATATTTTAAATGGTTACATTAATTATTTTGCAAAACAGAAAATGGTTTCGAATTATTTATTCAAATCCAAACACTTTTTATGTTTAAATTTTTTATAAATTCCAAATTAATATTCAAAAATATAAGTTAATTCATTTTAAAAGGTTACATTAATTATTTTTTAAAAATAGAATATGTTTTTGAATTATTTATTCAAATCCATACACTTCTTATATTTAAAGTTTTTCTAAATTCCAAATTAATATTCAAAAATATAAGTTAATTCATTTTAAATGGTTACATTAATTATTTTTTAAAAATAGAATATGTTTTTGAATTATTTATTCAAATCCATACACTTCTTATATTTAAAGTTTTTCTAAATTCCAAATTAATATTCAAAAATATAAGTTAATTCATTTTAAAAGGTTACATTAATTATTTTTTAAAAATAGAATATGTTTTTGAATTATTTATTCAAATCCATACACTTCTTATATTTAAAGTTTTCTAAAATTCCAAATTGATATTAAAAAAATATAAGTTAATTCATTTTTAATTGTAAATGGTTCATATTTTAAATGGTTACATTAATTATTTTTCAAAACAGAAAATGGTTTCGAATTATTTATTCAAATCCAAACACTTTTTATGTTTAAAGTTTTCTAAATTCCAAATTAATTATCATTTAAAAACATTACAAATTTAAACCCCAAAATAAAAAAATGCGGGAACGAGAGAAAATAATGAAAAATTTTGAAAGCAGAATACGTCCGGTTGGAGCCACCAACCGGACGGAAGAGTCCTATGCGCCCTTCACTTGAAAATTGGACTATAGGTCGGTTGGTGGCTCAACCGGGACGTATGCACCTTTAGTCCCGGTTGGAGCCTGAGCAGGACTAAGGGCCCTTTAGTTATAATCGTGCCTCCTCTTCTTCTTCCTTCCCACTCACTTCTCGCCTCTGCCTCTGCCGTGCCCTGACGCCGGCCAGCTGCCCGCCACCGCCATGCTCCCGTGGCGGCTCGTCGTCAACGCCTCGCCTCCGGCGCCACCGCGTCTCTTCCCAGTGTGGCGACCAGCTTGCCGCCGTCTCCTTCCCGACGGCCGTCGCCGCGTCTCTGCTTCCGCCGACGACCGCGCCGTCACGCTGCAGCTGGCCGCCCTCCTGCCTCTCTGTCCTCCCTCCCTCTGTGCTGGTGGTGGGCGCGGCTTCGATCGGGTGGTGCATCGTCGCCCGCGTTTCCTCCATCGCGTCGTCCTTGTCCACGCCACGGCCCCACCTGTCCTCTGTTTCCCCTTTGCTTGCGTGGCTGAGGTGGCTTGGGCCCCTGTCAGCCACTATGGCTAGTTGTTACTATGGTGCAAAAGGTTTAAACATTTGATTGAATAAAACTTGTAAATTCAATAACTTTTAATCTGTAATACAGAAAAATACAAATAATATACCAAAATGTTCAGAAAAATGAGAACTATCTATCTATGCTATAATCATGCATTGTTCAACAACTTAAATGACAAGTTTAATTAGAACACCCTAGTAACCCTAACGGTGATTAGGAGTTCCTTGAGTTAGGGTTTGCGCCCCTCGGAACCCCGATTAACTTGTCGAGAATGCTTTAGGGTTACATTCCAATGCACATTAACTTGTTGTATCATCATCATTGCTTGAGCATTGCATCGATGCCATGTGTTGATTGTTTCCCTTTCTTTCCGGTGATTTGGTTCTTCTCGGTAGAATACGATATCGAGATTGAGATTGAAGACCGAGATCAAGACCATAGATAGATCGAAGACCTTTTGTAGCCTTATACTCATGTTCCCTCTCATAGCCTTAGGGTTTAGGGTTTCTCTTCATTTTATTATTGTGTATGTATATATTAGGGTTTCACCTTGATCCAGGAAAATATTCGTTAGCGCTTTGACTTATTCGTAACTTTCTCCTTTAGCCGCTTTGACTTATTCGTTTTCCACCTATGCGAAAATATGGACCCACACGTCGAGACGAAGAAAAGGAAGAGTTGATCCAAGGTGTGATCCGTGGGAAGATAATTTAGGCGTATCAACGTTTACGAACAACTCCGGTGAGGGTGATCCTCTTTTACCGGAGTAGACAACTTGTTTGAGGTTGAAGGTGTTGCCTTCCGCGAGGAAACGCGATGCCTTGTGTAATCGAGAAGGCGACCGCTCGGCAAGGTGCATGTAATATAAATCAATTCATTAATTAATCATCGCTATCTATATAGAAATAGTAATGACGATCTTTCTTCTTTTAGCCCTCCGAATCGAAGGAATCTCTTGAAAAGCGGACGAGGCCCAACCAAAAGTTGGAAGACCATGAGAGGTTCAGATCGAAGATGTCATTTGTAGACAGGCAAGCGACTCGAAGTTATGCAACCAAATTTGTGGCACAATGCGAATGTCGTTAGGGACTTAATCCCGATCACCATTAGAAATTGGAATAGGCCTGCTAATGCGGATGAAGAGGAACATGTTTATTTGTCCCTAACCACGCCAAAGATTTCTTGTGGAAGAGGCTCATGGTTAATTTCAAACTACGAAGATAGAGCTGGATCCAAATCACGGAGGATATAGTTGAGGACGCCTTACAACATGGGAGAGCCATGGAGGCTAAGGTAAGGGAGTGGGCTTTGAAGAAGATGGCCCATGTTTCCAACTGGAAGAAAAGATTGCACCTTGACTATGTCGTGAAAAGAAGACTCGATTTCAAGAATATTCGGTTTGAGAAGATAAAACCATTACGGGATGAGTTTGTGGAATACAAGAAATCGAAAAAGCTAAGAAAATGTAAAAACGAATAAGTGAATCTTGCTAACAAGAAGTATCACCATACTATGGGGCAAGGTGGCTCTGGTGGCATTCCTAAGTGGGAGAAACTTGAGCAGAACTGCGTGATAAAAATATCACCCCGCAGATGCGATTGGGTAGACGTGCAAGGAATTGGTTTTACGGGCATGGGGGCACGTTGGACTCGGAAGGAGGTGTATATATACCATACGACATAAAGACCCCTTGCCAATCGAGAGGATGAGAAAAGCGAAAAAGGTGTTAAAGATGGGGACTTCATTCCCGAAGAGAGAATGATGAGCTCACACTCGCCTTGGAAATAAGGAACATGATGGACGAACACGAGGCACAATAGGCTCCCAATCATGGAGGACTGGGTTTCAAGAGAGGAAGAAATATCCGATAGAAGCCGTCGGAGGAGTAAGGACAGCGGCGGTTGAAGCGAGAAAGTCGGAAAAGAGCGAATGCGTTTAATTGAAGAACGATTAAAGCAACAACAAGATGAAATTAACTCACTTAAAGAGCAAAGTACTACCGGCGCCCATCTCAAGAAGACACCGCATTCGATGCTACCGCCTATCGAATAATCGAAAAGCGATGTGGCTTCCACCGAGGTCCGGTGATGACAATGGCGATGCCGATGATGCAAGCGATGGCTCCTGTTGGCTACCGATGGATGATATCACGGAGATGACACACTGCGAGCTACATGTCAAAGTTGTGAACATATCAATGAAGGTGGCGGTCGGCTATGCCTTACCAATTGGACCCACACCAACTTACCACGATCGTCCGGTTCCGGAGGGCTACTGTTGTTGTGCGTGGATGAAATCATGCCCACCTTTGAGGTTTTGGATCTTCACTACCTATTTGGTGAAGGGGATGTGATGTCTTTGGGTGGCAAAAAAACGTCACCATTCTATGGCGAAGGATTGTATCGTGCTTCGCAATCACACGCCAAGGCCATCTTCGCCGCCGTCTCACCCGTCTCCAGCGAGGTCGTCGCCGCCGAGGCAGCCGTCTTCGTCGCCTCACCCGGCTCCGTCGCCTCACCCATCTCCGGTGCAACCATCGCCGCGGGAGCCATCGCCGGCGCCTCAGGATAAAAAGCGTGGCGTCTCGCTCTTGTCGTCGTGGCGATCGCGAAGCGTAAACAAGAGCCTCTTCCAAAAGTACCAAGCGGTTCCTCCCAAGAGAGCTTATGGTATCTTGAAGAGGAGGCTGGCGATCGTTGATGCGGAAGCAGCGTTTTTCGCTAAGCTGAGGCGGCCGAAAGAGCCAGAGTTCCCCAGCACCAAAGAAGAAAAAGGCAAAGTGTTGAAAATGCTAAAGACTCTTCATCAACCCGAGCCAAAGTTGTCATCAGACTATGAGCGTTCTATTCTCAAGTCACATGCGGCACAAAAAGCCTCGAAGAGCAGTACTGATGCAAGCGGGAAATCTGTTGCCCAGCTCGGAGAACAAGCAAAACAGACTTGCGCCCCTCTCAAGGTGATTTCTCAAACCAATGTGGGGTCGAGCAAATATGGGGCCGAAGAGCAGTATGATCCAGAGGTAGTTGCACTGTCTGAGAAACTGCCACGCTCAAGGTATGAGTATTGCCAGTACTTATCCCGATTAGAGTTCTTCCCGTGAGTGAAGTAGCATACCAATACCCGATCGGAAAACCTCTCATCAAACTGAGGAGGTAAACAATCTTTCAACAAAATGCGAAGATTGCATAAGCTGGTACATGCATGCCACAAGGGGGCTAAGCGGATAATCTTTGAGGGTTACAAAAAAGCATCATGGGAAAGATAAGGATGACATGATATCCATTGAATTTGATGAACTATTTCAATTATTCAATCAAGACGCCTTGGACAAATCGATCATCGATTGCCTATACGTAAGTACTAATTACGTAATTAATTTAGTCTCCATCTATATTATTTTGTTTATTGCATGTATATAATCATACTTTAATATGCGAATGAAGATTCTCGAATGCAGCAGAGGACAAATCTATGACATTGGCTTCATTGACCCATATTGGGTTCATGAAGCTAATGCAAAATAAGCCCCGTGATACGGAGGATAATATAGTACCGCGTTAAGGTTTCAAGAAACCAAAAGGAAATACTATTTCCTTACAACTTCCGATGAGTGTTATTGTCTTGTATACACTTTCTATTTCGCTTACTCGATGTTAAGTATATAATTGATTAGTTACGCATTCGCAGTACCACTATATTCGTTAATCATTCAACTTGACAAAGGCGTGTACTAGTCATGGACTCGAAACATAAACCCCTTGAGGCGTGGAAGGACATGCGATACTTCTCCAGGTAATTCTAATCATTACGACACTATATCGGCAACGTTCGTGAATTTTATGATATCAAGTACTTAATAACTTATTTTATTCGTTTTCTCGCGGCGCTTGGAAAGCAGTTCACCAAGAAGGCTAGGGGTGTTTGGAAAGAGGAGCTTACATTTCAACCACTAGATGTAAGCACCACTAGCTATATCCCGCATCTCTTTGATTCTAGTTTTGATACAGTTATTATCATGCTTGATTATTATTTTGATTGAACTCTGTTGTCGTAAAGTGCCCGACGCAGGACCGGTAACAATCTATGTGGATACTATGTATGCGAGTTCATCCGTGGGCGTGCGATGAGAAGGGCGAAATTTAGAGCAACTCACGTATGTAAACAATTTCTATAGTTTTTAATTACAATCAAATTGTGTTTAGTTTCATATTCATATAGGTGACTCCTTTTTAAATCAGATCGAGCGTCTGGGACGGTCTTACGCCAAAGGATCGCATACGAGCAATACAGAGGAATTGGCGGGATTCTTGGATGCGTAAGTCCTAGACCCAAAAGGAGAATACTATTCGTGTATAGACAATAGGGATTGTAAAAATAGCAACTTTCAAGGGATTGTAAAATGTTGTCATGATGATCTTGTGTAATATAAGGTTCCTTCATTGATAAGTGCAAAACACTAAATAAACAATAAAACAACCTAAATGAATTCTCTGCCGCGGCACAAAAAGTGGCGAAAATCTCGCTGCAACAAAATGTGCCAAAATGAATTCTACGCATGGCGAAGAAATGGCCAAATCTACTGCCGGCGGGTTATTAGTCGGTTGTTACGAACCGACTAAATCCCCTCGCTCGATGCGCCACGTGTGCCCCATTTGTCCCGGTTCGTGTTACGAACCGGGACAAATGCTCCACCCCCCTCGCGCTCTGATGCCGCCACGTGTGCCCCCATTTGTCCCGGTTGGTGGGGCAACCGGGACTAAAGGTTAGAGCTTTAGTCCCGATTGCCCCGTCCCGGTTGGGCAACCGGGACTAATGGCCCTTACCAACCGGGACGCATGGGGCGTTCTCTACCAGTGCTTCTGTAGGGGTTCGTAGCATGGAAAACAAAAAATTTCTATCGCATACAAACAAACAATCCAAGATCTATCTACTAGATTGTAGCAACGAGTCGATGGAATAACTTACCCTCGAAGATTCCAAAGTGTTTAACGAGAGCGGATTCTCGTGGGTGATGTAGTCGTACTCTTTCCGATCTCAAGATCGTGTAGACGATCCTTCCGGCGCCACGTTCCGGCAGCGCTCCCGTAGTCGGTCACACGCGTTCGATTTGACGAAGACCTTCCTCTCCTTGTTCCAAGCAGACGGAGGTTGTAGCACTCTCCTCGCGATTCCGGCGGTACTGCGTGGTACCTAAGTAGAGGGACATCCCATGAGCCTTAAGCCGGTGCAGTATGGTGGAGCTTATGAGAGGCTATTAGTGGTCTAGTAATTAGACACACCAATTAGAAGGCTCTAAACCAATTAGAAGGCTCTAAACCGCTGGCTAAAGCAATTAGAAGCTCTAAACCAAAAGCGGCTCTAAACCGGAGATCTAGAGGTGAAACTTGTGTGTCTCTAGGAGGCCCTGCCCCTCCTTTTATGGGAGGGTCTTGGCACGCCAGGAGGAGGAGTCCCTCCCAACTCGGCCTAGAGTGGCCGGCTGGAGGAGTCCAACTCCTCCTCCGTGTTGGTTCCAACTCCTCTTGCTTGTTTCCACAGTTTCTTGTTTTGGCGGTTGACTTTCAAACCTGGACATTTGACTTTTCTTTTAGGATTCAATTTAATCCTTTATTTGGGACAGCAAGAACACTTAGTACATGATGCAATCATTCCAATAAGTAATGACACATTCATGTACCCCGGTCTTGGGACAATCGAACCTTCTAGAACATTCGATGAAAACACGGAATCATTCCCGAACTCCGAACGGGACTTTCCTTATATGAATCTTATTCTTGGACCATTCGGATCACCTCGTGATATCCGGATCCCATCCGAGACTCGAACAACATTGGTCTCTTTCTCATAATACCATAACTACTCAAACAACGTCGAATCCTTAAGTGTGTCTCCCTACGGTTCGTGAATTATGCGGACATGATCGAGACACTTCTCCGAACAATAACCAATAGAGGAATCTGGAAATTCATATGGCTCCCACATATTTCTCGATTACTTTGCGATCGAATGAACCACTTACATACGATACCAATTTCCCTTTGTCTCACGATATGTTACTTATCCGAGGTTATGATCGTGGTATCTCGCATACCTAGTTCAACCTCGTTACCGATAAGTACTCTTTTCTCGTTCCGTGATATGTGATACCTTGTGACCAAGTCACATGCTTGCAAGCCAATTGGATGACATTCCACCGAGAGGGCCCAGTATATCTATCCGTCATGTGGATGGACAAATCCACTCTTGATCCATGTGTTTCAACCAATACTTTCCGAACACTTAATGCCACCTTTATAGCAACCCGATTCGGTGTGGTGTTTGATGTCATCAAAGCATCCATCCGGTAAAGGTGATATGCATGATCTCATGGTCGAAGGAATTAGGTTACTATGTATCAAAAAGCATATAGCAATTAAACTATTGAAATGACTTGATCTTTATGCTACGCTTATCTATAGGAGTATGTCCACCATATCATTCTCCTAACGATATGATCTTGTTGTTGATAACATCTCAATGTTCATGATAGGGAAACCACAATCATTAATCAACCAACAAGCTAGTGAAGTATAGAGGCTATACTAGGGACTTCAAATTAAGTTTACAAATCACACAAGTATTAATGGTTTCCTTGTTAATACTATTATAGCATGAATGTAAACATTTATCATAAACACAAAGATATAATAATAACTACATTTATTATTGCCTCTAGGGCATATCTCCAACAGCTTCTTCCTCCATACGTGTGAATAATCCAGCACAAGAAGCATATAATATATATTTATCATGAAGAGAAATCCTAGCATAAAAGTTATTGATAATAATATTGTTAGGGAGTTTATGAATAGGACATTTAAGTATAAGTAACTTCAATATCCCCCAAGCTTGAGATGTACTCTGTCCACCACGAGGCCAAAAGTTATATATCAGATTTCTATCCTTATGAATCTCACCGAGAGGATAGAATTTAGAATAAAACAGAGATGCCATTTCCTCCCATTCCATGGATTGCCCATTCTTCAGCAGCTTATACCATTCTTCATCTCTCCCTTTCAAGGATATAGAGAGTAACTTATTCTTCACCTGTTCAGTTGTGATACCTGCACACTTAAACAACCCGCATAATTCATGGATAAAAAGCAAATGATCACCAGGATGGACAGTTCCATCCCTAAAATAATAATAATCCATAATACGATCAAAAATACTTGTAGGTATCTTAAAAGGATCTATCTCAACAGTTGGTGGTTCATCTACTTCCCTAACAGTGGTAGTAGTTTTCCTAAACAGAAAACCAAGTGGGTTATCCATATTGGAAACAAAGTAACAAACAGAAACAAAAAGAAATACTCACTGTAGAAGTTTCCTTTACCAGTTCCACTCTTCAATAGCGCTTCACTCCCCGACAATGGCGCCAGAAAATAGTTGTGATAACCCACAAGTATAGGGGGTGTATTGTAGTACTTTCGATAAATAGGAGTGTCGATCCCAACGAGTAGCAAAAGGTGTTGACTAGTGGTATGGAGCAGGAAATCCTTGTTAATAATTAGTAAACGGATTTTTAGGGGTTTTCTGATAAAGCAACAAAACGAAGTGCAAGTAATAGAGACAACGAACAACTGCAGCAAGTGGCCCAATCCTTTCTTAGCAAAGGATAAGCCGGTGGAAATACTTATAAGGACCAAACGTTCTCGAGGACACATGGGAATTCTGTCAAGTGCTTTCGCTTCAAAAAGCTAAGTACTCTTCTTTGGTGCTATAAGTGTTGTGTGGGTGAACCTGTGCTAATGTACCGACCTTACTTGGACTAATACATACTTGTGATTAAACCCCCTTCAAGCATCCGCAACTACAGGAAAGTAATTAAGATATAAACCTAACCACAGCCTTAAACTCTGAGATCCTACGCTCCCTTATGCAATGGTGTCCTAACTGGGGTTTAGGTTTCGGTCACTCCGGCAACCCCACAATTAGTAGCCAAATACACAATGCATTCCCCTAGGCCCGTAAATGGTGAAGTATCATGTATTCGACATTCACATGACACCACTAGAAGAATAGCACCACAACTTAAATACTAAACCATTGAATAATAACTCAACACAAATCCACTACTAACAACATGACTTCTCCCATGTCCCCACGAACTAGACGAACTACTCACAAGACATCATATGGATCAAGATCAAAGATGATATGGTGATGGATAAAAATCTCAACATAAACAATAATCCAATGGTTCCACTCACAAGCATCAACTACAATAGTAATTAACACCGGGAAAGTTTCCCCTAAGAACTAATGCAAGATCCAACACAATTGTTACATCAGGACGGAGTGGTGATGATGGTGCTGGTGGAGATGATGGTGTGGATGATGATGATGATGATCCCGATGAAGTCTATCTTGATGACAGTGTTGATGGTGACGATCTCCCCTCTCTGGGAAGGAATTTCCCCGGCAGAAATTTGTCTGCCGGAGAGCACTTTATCTCTCAGTGTTTTCCGCCCCGCAGAGGCGGCAGAAATCTTTCTGTGGTCGCTCCCCTGGCATTAGGGTTCTGTGAGGAAGATATAGGCGAGAGGGTGGAGTCGGGATCCGGCCAGGTGGGCCACACCTGCCCTAGGCGCGGGGCAAGGTGGGCCCGCACCTAGGGGTGTGGGCCCCCTATGGTCCGGCTACACCTCCCCTTATGGCTTCCTTTGTCTTCCGGGAAAATATAATTTTCCAATAGTTTTATGGTATTTTTCTGATCTTCGTGAAATTGCATCAAAATACCTCTTTTTCCATCAGAAACCTGACTCCGGCAGTCCATCCTCCAAGAATCATCCAACATGCAAAAACAGATGAAAAGACATAAGTAATACCTTATAATAAGACATATATCAATGAATAGAGGCAAATTATGATATAGAATGGTGATGCAAATTGGACGTATCAATACCCAATGCCACCTTTATAACCACCCAGTTACGGAACTGGCATTTGATGTCATCAAAGTACTCATCCAGTGATGGTGATTAACATGATCTCATTATCGAAGGATTAGGTTACTATGTATCTGAAAGCTTGTAACAAAATGAACTTAATTACTTGATCTAATGCTATGCTTACTATGGGTGTGTGTTCATCACATCATTGTCCTAATGATATGACTTTGTTATTAATAACATCCAATGTCCATGATCAATAAACCATGATCATCTATTAATCAACAAGCTAGCTTAACAAGAGGCTTACTAGGGACTCTTTTATGTTTACAAAGCACACAAGTATTAATGTTTCCTGTTAATACAATGATAGCATGGGATGTAAACATTTATCATATATAAACACAAAGTATAATAATAACCACTTTATTATTTCCTCTTGGGCATATCTCTAACAACATCAACTTTATAATCACTCCTCTAAGAGAAACGTTTGGATAATCTTGCCACTTCCATATTGTGTCTCATGGTCAAACAATTTCTAGTAAAGGCAATACAAGAGATTAAACCGATAACTATATTGACGATGCGTTTCACGGTATCTCATGTTTGGGTCTATCCATCGACGTTGTTCTCCAACAACTCCGATCACATATGTCACCAGCAACACCACAATCACATTATCACTTTGCCCATTGTTAGGAAACCGAAACTATCATTGACAAATATACTAGTCACAGAGGCATGACCAGGGATATATTTATATGGTGTTTATCATTCCACACATGTATTACGGTTTTCCTCCAAATATACATTATTTGGAACTAATAAAATTATAGCACAGAACTATAAACTTAATTATGAAACTAAAATAAGAATGATAGCACATTTATTATTTTCTCTAGGGCATATTTCCATCAGAATTCCTTGTCGGCTCGATCGACACTGACGCGGTATCACATCCGGGTGGCACCATTCCTTCTTGGAGGGTGTCGTGGCTACCCTAGGTCCAACTCCCTCTGTATGTGTCAGGGGAACCCTAGAATCAGTTGGTCCGAGAAGCAAGTGTCTCGCTTTCCTTCTTGAGGGTGTTGCTTGGCACTTGAAGCTTCGATGTTAGGACCGTGGTGGTACATATTTGGCGGCCGCAATAGTTGTGGGTGACTATCACTTAGTCGATCCGTCTTAGTATCCATTTTGTTTCTTATTTTCTTATGGGCATGCTTTAGCTGGTTCCCCATCATTATCTTCATTTCAAACTTATGTTGGTTGTATGGTGCGGTTGATATACTCATATAACAGGGCAAAACCTATTTTGAGGAGCAGTACAGAGTACAACTCATGTCTCCATGATCTGTTCTATCAACGCTTCATAATGGCCTGCTTATTCTATGTCCTTTGTTCTGAATTTTGATCCGCTTTTGCAACTATAAGAAGTGGGACTACTATCACATCTCTAGCAGTCTGTTTTTGTGACTCCGAATCGGTCTGAATCGGGGGTCCGAGCGAACGTCTATACGGTAAAACCCTGCTCTAGGTGGTCCGACACAAACGACCACTCATATTCAAGATGATCCATTTATGGAAAAAAATAGACTAGGAATACGTCACATCGGGCGCGGCAGCGTACATGTGAAAGTACATCTAGCCCCTAAGTGTGACTTTGGTAATTAATGACAATCACTATGGCTAATGGTTTCATTGAGTTATTTGTGAAGGGATGTTCCATATGTGATGCTTGAAGTCCATGTGTTAGATTAAATGTTGTATGCCATGAATATAAGGATATACATCTAGTATTTGCATCAAGATAATTGTATTAAATATGAATATTATATGATCAATAGGAAAATAAATATAACTTCGAAGAATCAAGATGAAGTTAAATGAATGTGGAGTTCTTGTGTAGGACTCAAACTTATGTCATGAAGGATCACAATCTCAAGAGAATAAAGTGAAAGATAAGAACTCATTGTGCATCTCAATATATTGTGATAAAACATAATAAGATCTAGTGGGATACAAATTGCAAATCATGGGTTTGTATCAAAAAGTAAGATTTCATGTAGCTCATCAAAGTATGACATCAAATGGAGATCTTCATCAAGATTGAAGAAGTGAAAATTCAAGGTGAGTATCTAGAATATATCACATGATTGAAGCTTGGCAATCATTCTTCACAATGGATTGGTGAAGATATACCTAATCAAGGCTTTCCCATAGTGGAGTATGGGAGAGCAATTTGCGAGACTTCACCAAGCAAGTGCAATCAAGAAAGGTATTCCATATTTAGATGAGCATGATTGTCATCTATATCTCAAGTGGAATGCGCAAGGCAAAGGTATGACCTAGATAGGTTTTAAATTTTACCAGTCTCAAGGTGGTTGTTGGGATATTGGGTTATAGGTTCAATAGCCGTACTATCAAGGGGGGCTCTCGGGTGAGTAGCTTGTTCATATCATTTGTAGAGAGCTCAAACCTTTGCATCCTTGCCATCATATTTCTTGGTTGTTATTTGGATCTTCTCTATCTGAGGTTTTAGAGCTTGTGATTATCTTCAAAACAAGCTCGAGTTAATCAAAATGGATTTCAGATGAAAAAGTTGTTTAGTTTTTTATGTTGGAGGTTTTACTGGTTCGTTGTGATAGTGTGGTCAAAACCTTCATCCTGAGGTTTTAGTTCCATATACACAAACTATCATTTTGCACCAAAAAACATCTCCTCTCTTGCCAATGTTTGTTCCCTTTCTTTGTTGCATTTTTGTTTGGTTCGGACGTAGTTTCAGAATGGCTCGAACACCATCTCAAGCACGGTCGGATGCAGGTTCGGACGGTCCAACCATATGACTGCAAGCCTTTTTCTTCCCAGGACATATGTCGGACAAGGGTCGGACGAGATCTCGGACACGTGTATTTTCGTCCAACTTGATATATTCCTGTGCAACGGCCATATTTTGGGGGCCCATATAAAAATCCCTCTCCTACCTTGGAAAGGGAACGAATTTCACATCCCTTTGAGATCCTCCATTGTTTATATTCATTCCTTTTATTCCTCCACATTCCCCCATTCAATCTTGCAAATCTTTAAGGGAATAGAAAGAGGATATCTAGATCTACATTTCCACCTAACAGAATCCCCACACCTCTCTTCCAAGTGAAGTTTGGCTTTTGGATGTAGATCTTGGATATATTTGTTGTTCGCCTCCATTGTTCATCTTATCTACTCATATCTCCATATTATTTGTTACTTTCGGTGAGATTTGTGACGGAGAGGGATTTGAGCACTTATGTTCTTGATTTGCATGTGTTGCATTGGTTTGATCCCTATACATTGATTCAATCAAGTGAATTCCAAGAGCTTCTTACTCTTGGAAGCCACCACTTCCTAGACGGTTTGGTGGTTGTTGGCTTGCTAACCTCTTAATGGATATTGTGAAGAGGCCCAAGTGAGTTGTGAAGTGGATTTGGATCTCGCGATCTCTAGGGTGGAGGAAGAAGCTAACCATAAAGGAAGGGCTCTCGCTAGGTGTAGAGAGCTCAAGGGTTCTCGCTCGGTTTGGATAGCTCAAGGGAGAATAAGGCTAGATCCGGTGAGGGATCGTGTGGGATTTGTTTTCCATGGTCTCTCCAACGGAGAGTAGGATATCAGTGGATATCCGAACTCCAGTAAATACATCATTTGTCTCTTGTCCCCTTTACATTCTGCAATTCATACTTGCAACTATCATTGTATATCTTGTGTAAAGTTTGAATTGCTAGCTTGTTCTTGTAATTATTATATCTTGTTGAGCTAGATGTTGGGTGCACATAGGTGTACCTAATATATATAGGTTTTGTGCTTGAAAAGTGTCCGCTTAGTTTAATTCCGCATTAGGATAAAGCCAAATCCGTAATATTTTTTAAGTCGCCTATTCACCCCTCCCCCCTCTCTAGGCGCCATACTTCTTGATTGCCAGTCCCCGAGTGTGCACTCGCTGAATTTCAGCGGATGGGCACTTAGGATTTCTCGATTGCCAGTCCCCGAGTGCGCACTCGCTGAATTTCAGCGGGTGGGCACTTAGGATTTCGCTTTGGTTAACTGTTTGGATTGTGTGCGAACGCAGGGAGTCGGTGACCGATTGGTAGCGAAACACCGCGGAGAAGGAAGCCACCCGTCAAGAGGCGAATAAGGGCTTGATTCTTTGCGAAGAGGAGGCTCGCCAAGGACTTGTCCCAGGTGAGTTGGCAACGACTCAATCGGCGTTCGCTCGGAGAAGAGGATCGCCCGAGCTCGGCCTTGGTGAGGAGGCGAAGAGGAGGCAAGTTCGGCGGATGATCAAGCCAAGGCCGCCGTTACGGCCGCCGCGGAAGAACGTAAAGTTTCTGACGCCCTTGTTGCTAGGCTTCAGGACGACTATACTTCTCTTCAGAGCTTCATCACGGATCTCTCCCGTCCCTTGATTGGTGAGTTTGTCTGCCCTTGCCTGTTGCATGTGTCTTTTCGTAATATCCGATGTACTCACTGTTATCTTCTATCCGCAGGTCGCATCCTTGATAGCGCGGAAGAGGCGAGCTCGTTCGACGCGCGGCAATGTGTGGCCACGCTCGTCGACTCGGCGACGTTGTTGGCGACATGCATCCGAGCCTACCTCCAGGAGATATCGCCCATGAAAGTAATTCCAAGCGACCTTGTCGAGGTGTGGAAGTACTTGGAGAAGGCGTCGTCGGTCGTTGAGTTCATGACGCGATCAGCGTTCCGGCGTGGAGCGGTGGCGGCGCTTAGCCTTGGGCTTGCTCATTTTCCAGAAGATTTCGATCTGGACGATGTGACGAGTGGCTACCCGTCGTCGACTGGCGAGGTGGAGATCTCCGAGGTGCTCAAGTTGACGGGTCGCGCCGCAGTGTACTCCGAGCGCGTCTGGGCGATGGGCGACCTCCTTCCTTACCAGGAAACGGTCGTCGTGCCCAACAACCCCGAGCCGCAGCACCGAGACTTCAAGGTCGAGCAGCCCTTCCACGCGGCGATGGCGGGCGAGCTGACGACGTACCCGTCAAACCCGTACACGCCGTTCATCCGCAATCGCAAGGGTGCTAGCGAGTCGTCATCGAAACCTGCGGAATAGAGTAGTTTGCCCTGGGGCGTTAGTAGCAGATCTGCCATTTGGGCATATTTTGTATTCTGAGACGATTGCAACATGCTAGTAATGTGATATTGTGTTTGTTTTGTGACTTGTCATGTGTTTTCCGATTGAGGTTTGGACGAGTCCCCAAGCGGTTCGCCCTTTTGTGGGGTTTACCTCGTGTGTGATGTGTTTGTGGTTTTTGAATGTTTTGTTATTGTGGTCGAATCGCCCAGACTCGGAGAGCCAGTCGCAACGCGACTCCCTTGAGCGCTCTATACTTCGCCGTTTTCCCTTGCGCGAACGAGGTCGGGTGGCCGAGTCCCCGAGCGTGGTACTTGGTTGTTCTAGGCGCGACTCGAGGGTGGGTGAGGACTTGGCGCGTTAGTTTGAGAGCATCACTCCTTCCTGGCCCGTTGGGTCAGTCGCATGGCGAGTCCTGGGCATGCTCTCATACTTGGCGTTTTCCCGAGCCGCTCGCGCTGAACTGGTCGTCAGTCCCCGAGCGTGGTACGTGGCCGTTCGAGTCGCTATGTCGAGGATGCGGAGGATCATGGTCGCTGTGAGAAGCAAAGGTAGTTTTCTTGGCTCGTAGAGCCAGTCGGGCTAGGCGACTCCAATGGGGCTCCGGGTAGGCGTCTTTCATGGACGATGCAAAACCTGAGGTGACCCAGTGCTCTTGCATCGCACTACTTGCCCGTGCCGATCGCTTTACCAAGGGTTGACTTCTGCGGTTAGCTTGACGCTGTTACTACGAGTGCGAGTGGCACAAGACACGGAGAGTAGGCGCAATTTGCGGTAACCAATTCTTTTTATTTCATAGCGACTGGAGAGTACATATGTGGAGTTCTAGGAGTAGAACTTTCGTAGGACGTTTACATTCCATGGTCGCTTGACGTCGAGTTTGCCGTCCCCGCGGACGTCGATGAGGTAGTAGGCATCGTTGCCGAGTACGCTCCCGATGGCGAATGGTCCATCCCATGGAGGGGAAAGCTTGTGCATGCCCTTCTTGTCCTGGATGAGGCGCAGCACCAGGTCGCCTTCCTGGAAGGTGCGAGTTTTCACCCGTCGGCTGTGGTAGCGGCGTAGTCCCTGCTGGTAGATGGCGGTGCGTGATCGAGAGAGGTCACGTGCCTCGTCGAGTTGATCGACCCCGTCCTGGCGGGCGAGTTCGTTCGCAGCCTCCGTGTAGTGGACGACCCTTGGCGAGTCATGCTCGAGGTCGGTGGGCATGACTGCCTCGGTGCCGTACACCATGAAGAAGAGGGTGAATCCTTTCGACCTGTTGACCGAGGTGCGGATGCCCCAAATGACGGAGGGTAGCTCCTCGACCCAACACCCGGCGGTGCGCTCGAGTGGTACTTGGAGTCGCGGCTTCAGGCCGTGGAGGATGCTTTGATTGGCTCGTTCCACCTGGCCGTTGGATTCCGGGTGGGCGACTGACGCGAGATCGAGACGGATGTGGTGTTCTTCGCAGAACTCGGCCATGGATCCTTTGGCAAAGTTGGTGCCATTGTTCGTGATGATGCTGTCTGGGAACCCGTAGCGATATATGAGATCGCGTAGGAATTTTGTGGCGGTCTTCCCGTCGCACTTCCGGACTGGTTTGGCCTCCACCCACTTTGTGAATTTGTCGACCGCGACCAGGAGGTGGGTGTAGCCGGAGGGAGCCTTTTTGAAGGGGCCTACCATGTCCATGCCCCATACGGCGAATGGCCAGGTGATGGGGATTGTCTTGAGTGCTGAGCTCGGCACGTGCGTCTGGTTGGCGTACTTCTGGCACCCGGCGCACCGCTGGACAATGTCGACGGCATCGGCGTGTGCGGTGGGCCAGTAAAAGCCATGCCGCATAGCCTTGGTGACCAGAGAGCGGGAGCCGGCGTGGTGGCCGCAGTCGCCGGAGTGGATGTCGTGGAGGATCGTGCGACCTTCGGCGGGTTGGACGCAGCGTTGGAACACGCCGGTGACGCTGCGCTTGTGGAGCTCGCCATCGATGATGGTGTAGGACTTACATCGGCGTGCGATCATCCGAGCGTCCGTCTCGTCTGCCGGAAACGTGCCGGCCTCCAGGTAGGCGACGTAGGGCTTGGTCCAGTCGTCTGGCTCGGTGACGAGTGCGACCAGGGCTGCCTCCGGTTGTAACGGGACTCCGATGTCGATCTCCCTTGGGGGAGAGACTGATGGCTTGGTGATTGTGTCAAGGAAGACGCCGACGGGTGGTGCGAGTTGAGCCGACCCAATGCGAGAGAGTGCGTCGGCCTCCTCGTTATTCCGCCTGTCAATCCACTCGACGGAGTAGCCTGCGAAGTGTCCGCCCAGCTTGTCCACTGCTTGGCGGTACGCCGCCATGGTGGGGGAGACGGCGTCGCAGGTGCCAGCGACTTGCCTAGCGACGAGGTCGGAGTGTCCGTAACAGCGTAGGCGGTTGACGTTCATCTCCCTGGCAGCTCGCATGCCGTGGAGTAAGGCCTCGTACTCGGCCATGTTGTTGGTGCAGGGTGTGAAGTCGAGGCAGAGGACGTAGCGGAGCTTGTCGCCCTTCGGTGAAGTTAGCACGATCCCTGCTCCTGCGCCGTCCGCGTTCTTGGAGCCGTCGAAGTGCAGGCTCCAGTAATGGAGGTATGGCAGCTTCTCTGGCTGCTGGGCCTCTTCCCAGTTGGCGATGAAGTCCGCTAGAGCCTGCGACTTGATCGCCTTCCGTGGCTCGTATTTGATGTTGTGGACGCCGATCTCGACGGCCCACTTGGCGACTCGCCTAGTCGCCTCACGGTTGCGGATGATGTCCTGCAACGGTGCTGAGGAGACGACCGTGATCGGGTGCTCCTGGAAGTAGTGCGGCAGGCGTCGATGTGCTCTGAAGACCGCGTATACTAGCTTCTGGTACTGCGGGTATCGCTGGCCCGACTCGGTGAGGACCTCGCTGATGTAGTACACCGGTCGCTGTACTGGGCGCTCCTTTCCTTCCTCCGGTCGCTCGACGACCATGACGGCGCTGACGACGCGCTCGGAAGCCGCGACGTAAACCAGCATGGGTTCTTTGTCGGCGGGGGCGGCGAGTAGCGGTGCGGCGAGTAGCACCTTCTTGAGGTCGCGGAGTGCGTCGTCCGCCTCCTTGTCCCACTGGAAGGTGGGGTTCTTGCGCATCAGACGGTATAGGGGCATCGCCTTTTCGCCCAGGCGGGGGATGAAGCGACTGAGAGCCGCTACTCGCCCGGCCAGCTTCTGGACGTCGCGCAGGCACTCGGGTTTGCCGAGTCGGGCGATCGTGTCGATCTTGGTGGGGTTCGCCTCGATCCCTCGCTTGGAGACGACGTACCCCAGTAGTTGTCCTGCTGGTACACCGAAGGTGCATTTGCCTGGGTTAAGCTTTATCTTGTATTTTCGCAAGTTGGCGAACGTTTCCGCCAGTTCGGCGAGTAGATCACCCTGGCGAGCGGACTTCACGACCACGTCGTCGATATAGACGTGGATGTTGCAGCCAATTTGGCTCGCGAGGCACTCTTGCATGCACCGCTGGTAGGTCGCCCCGGCGTTCTTGAGGCCGAAGGTCATGGCGGTGTAGCAGAAGGCTCTGAATGGCATGATGAACGTCGTCTTCTCCTCGTCCTCGACAGCCATTTTGATCTGGTTGTACCCAGAGTAGGTGTCGAGGAAACATAGCGACTCCGAGCCCGCGGTGGAATCGATTATTTGGTCGATCCGCGGGAGGACGAACTGCTCCTTTGTGCAGGCGCTGTTCAAGTTTGTGTTGTCGATACACATCCTCCAGGTCCCGTTCTTCTTCTCGACCAGGACTGGGTTTGCCAGCCACTTGGAGTACTTGATTGGCCGGATGAAGCCTGTAGCGAGTAGACGCTGCACCTCCTCGGTGATTGCTCGGCGTCGCTCTTCATTGAAGGGCCGCAGCGACTGTTTGACGGGTCGCACTTTGGGGTCGGCGTTTAGCTTGTGCTCAACGAGCTCCCTAGGGACACCAGGCATGTCAGAGGGCTTCCATGCGAAGATCTCCCTGTTCTCACGAAGGAACTCGATGAGCGCCCCTTCCTAGTCTGGGCTCATGCCCGTCCCGATCGTCACCGTCTGGCTGGAGTCGCCTGGGACCAGCTCGACGGTGCGGGTGTGCGTTGTTGCCTCGAAGGTTGAGGTGTTTGCGCCCTCCGAGTTGGGCTTCTTGAGTATGGTGGGTTCGTCGTTGTTGACCCTGCTCACGTACTTGGCGAGCTCATCGGCTGTAACATCCCAAAAATCATAGTTTCAAAACTCATTCATATCACTTTGCATCATTCATTCATTTAGGGTTTTTCTCAAAAATCACTTAGTGATAGAATATGAGCTATGATTTCATGTAGTCAATTTGTCCCAAATAAACATCACCTTTGAAATTGAATGTTTAAAATACTTATTTGCTTGCCTCCATTGATGGAAAGTTTAGGTGAAACTTTTAACCCCCAAGATTTCAAATTTAGAAGTAGTTTTCAAAATCCCTTTTAATTACTTGCAAACAGGAACAAATCCTAATTATTTTTAGAAACCAAGCTGGACAAGCCTTGCAAAGTAACCACTTAGTTTTATGACTATTTTTTGAATCCACAAAAACCTGCAAAAGTCCCAAAGCAGATTGACTTCAAAAGGATTTGAATTCATAAAAATCATACCGAAAATGAATTTAGAAAAGAAAAGAGTACTTCAAAAGAAAAAGGCCACGCGAATCTGGCCCAATGAGAACGAGCCCAGTAAGCCCACCCGGGATCTCCTTTTTCACACGCCATGAGCACACGCTGAGCCGTGACAAGCGGACCCCACGCACTGCGCACCTCGCTGACAAGCGGGCCATCTCCACGCCAGCGTCGTCTCACCCCGCACGACCTGTTCGTCCCCAATCAACGCTGCCGTTTCCTGAGTGATAATCGCGGCGTTTATTCGAATCAATGGCCGAATAATTCTCGCGCTTAGCCAGGCTATATAAACCCCCTCTCTCCCCTCTCTCTTTTCCCCAAAACCCCAAGAACTGAACGCCCCCAGGCTGCGCGCATTTCTCTCTGCAACCCCGTCTCCGGCAGCTTGCGGCGAATTCCGGTGAGCCTCGAGTTCCCCTCGGTCTCGCATTCACGCTATCTTGTTCAGTGAACCTCTGTGCATCTTCTGACACTTCCCGTTTGCCTTCGCATGACCCATAGCTTCAACAACGTCGACGACTGGACCGCCACCGTCTCCTGCAAGAACTCCGGCGACCTCCCTCCGTAAGTAGCCACCGCCCCTTGCCCTCTGACTGATACGCGTAGAATCCTCATCGTCTTGCGCATCTGACAGTATCCCTGTTTTGGCTTAGCACGACGAGGAACCTCGCCAACGTCGACGACTGACCGTGGCAGACGCATTCGTGAACTCCGGCGAGAAATCCCCGACGAACCCGAACGCCCCTTTCCAAGCCATTGCCACCTTGAGCATCAGCAGCCTCCTGCGGTTCTGGTAAGCATCTCCTTCCTCCCCCGGGCGACCTAGAACGCCGGCACCGCCACCGACTGACGCGCCGCCGCCTGTCACCGCCGGTAGCGCCGCTCGATTTTGGTTAGGAGATTTATAACCGTTAGATCTGAATCCTACGCGTAGAAACACTTCACTTAACGAAGGGGTATGGACAGATCTGAGCCGCGCAGCGTTAGTTAGATCCAACGGCTCAGAAGGGTGATCCGGTGCGAACCGGTACGCGCCAGTAATAACGCGACGCGTGGCAAGGTTTGGATTAAAAACAGAATTTAAAACCTGAATTAGATTCAAACTTCAAATGCTCATAACTTTCAAATGACACGTTAGATTTTTGCAAACTTTATACCGTTGGATTCAGTGAAACAAGGCCTTTCTGAATATCCAATTTGTTTAGCATATAGTAACAGTTAAAATGGTTTTATTTGTGGAACAAGTTTAGGGCTATTTTTAGATATAGAATTATCTTTATAAAATTTTATTATGGCCAAATAAGTTTATTGGACAAACTTGTGACATGTTATGTTTCTGTAGTCATGAACACACTTGGTAGAATCTTCAAAATTTAACACTTGGTAAATTCTTGCATGCATGCATTCATATTATTTTTGGTTGTATTTAATTGTGTGTAATTGTGTGCTTTGATTTCTTGTGTAGATTTTGCTAGTGATTGTGATTGTGAAGAGTGCTACTCTCCACACTACCAAGGCAAGTGATATTTACATGAATATATTTGTCCTATGTTTTGAACTAGCATTAGATATTTTATTATATTATTGCATAATATTTTGTCTAAATGCAAAAGATGGGAAATCCTATGTAGTCTAGTAGAATTGCTAAGGAATTATCCCTAAGATAAGTTGCCATACTTTGCTTAGCTTAGCTTATAGCAAAACAAGGGTTGGTGAAAAACTACACTTACAATGAAGAAAATATTTCTAAGTCATGAGACTTATACTTTCCTAATAAAACCACTAAGTCAAATGAACCTCCTGGGTGGAAAGGAAAGTATGGGTTATGTTGAGTGGTTACACAAGGCCATGGACTTGGGTTGTGTATCTCACTTGTGGTAAGCCACCCAGGCACAAAGGGATTTAGAGGCCAAGTGTTGAGAAAGCTTACAGTGCAACCACTTGGCAATATGGGCTCTGCCTTGATCATATAGGTAGCTAGAACTTAGTCTTTTGGACAGTTGGTGGTAGATGGGATGATAGGATGGAGCGCGTCCATTTGACTAAGGAAAGGCTTCTGAAAGGTCCTGTCTTGGGAAACCAAGTATGGTGGGGAAAGTGCACAACCTCTGCAGATGGAAAACCTAAGTACTTAGCCTTGTCCTAGGAAATGGACATTTTGAGCATCAAGACATGGAAGCCACAAGAATCTCATCACTCCAACTTCTAAGTAAAAATTTGTGGGTGAACAAGGGTGAAGGACCCCAATGTCTATTGGTGGTTTCCTTGGGAATGTTTTGACAAAGAAAAACTTAGTGATTACAACTAATAGGAAAAGTTTATTTTCAAGCAAAGCAAGCCAAGCTACACTAGCCAAAATGCATATAGTAATATAGTCCACTTAAAATATACTAAGGTATCACTTGCCAATACTATTCCAAAGTATTGACCCTCTGTGGTAACTTGTGATGTTGCAGGTTACTCCGATGATGATTAGGAGTCATGAGTCTACACTCAACATGCTTGCCTGTGGCACATGAAGATGAAGACTTGTGTTTATTTACTTATTCCTAAAAACTCTTGTATTAGGCCTATGGCCCTGAGTTGTAAAAGACTATGTTTTATCTCTGGAATGAATGTAATAAACGACCTTTGTATCTGTGTACTTCATCTTAAACTGTGGATGCTAGCATTGATCCAGGGACTAGCATTGCAATCACAGGGATCCTATCCTTTATAGAGGAGGGGTTTAACAGATGGTATCAGAGCACTGTGTTGCCTGTAGGATTATGACCCTAGGATTGGAAAACCACTAAGGAAAAAGTTTTTCAAACTACTTCTACACTTGTCTATTCTTCTCGTAAAACTTTTCCTAATCTCTTTTAACTTCCTTGTAGATGAATTCCATCAACGAAGCCGTAAAGAAGGGACCACTCATGACCATGACCTTGGAATGTGAAACTGAGTTTCCCAATATTCTCAAGGACCTCATGGAGGCAATGGATGCACATGGTGAAGCCGTGTACAAGGGCTTTCCAGTGATGGATGAAGGAGTGGAGTATTGGTGGGTGCAACTTCACTTGTACAAAAACAAGGAAGACAACCACAAAGAAAGGGGATTCTGCATGTACACCAACACCACAATGCACACCACATTCTTTGAGTCAGCCAGGGATGCAGCTTGGAGGACTATCAAGGAACTAAGTGCTAGAGTCAAGTGCAGAATGCTCAACCTCCAAAAGGACTTAGAGAAAGAGAAGGAGCTTACTCAAGAGTTGGAAGACACCAACCAAGAAATAAGAGGAGATGTTATAGACTTAGTGATAGAATCAAGAGAGCAAGATTGGTGGATTGCCTCTAGGAACATTGTGTTTAACAATAGATCCCGCGAGATTGGATTGTAAGGTCACTTCGTTAGTTGGACCACCACTTATCACCTTATTTTCAAAGGATATTTTAAATAAGTTTGGACCTTGAGTGATGTAATGAACTTATGTATGCATGACTTGTGTGACGATTCTGTTTCATGGATATGTATGAATGTTAGTCTTGATTTACCTTGAATTGCTATGTTCTAACTTTTCAATCTTATAAATAGATGCCTGTTGCCGTCAGCACCGTTGAGGAGTTTCGGGTTACTCGTTTTGGTCCCCGTATCATTGAGCTTACCACTCTACTTGATCTCCCTCTTCCTACCATCACGGTGTACCCACTCACCAAGTTCGAGAGGAAGGACCTCTGGGGCTTCAAGGTGACCCAGCCGGGGCCTTGGTGAGCCTACTACAGAGGCCATCGTCTTCAAGTTGATGCACGATGACAGAGAGAGAGGCATGGAGGTAGTCATGCAGGACCTGATAGGACGACTGTTAGGCCGTCACTCCAGACAGGTTAGGGGTACTCATTTTCACGTCTTCGGAAGACGTGATGTTGACGGAGAGTCCATCGACTTCGAGGACGACTCGAGGAGCACCATGCGGCCGATACGCCTTTATCTTCAGGACTTAGAGACTCTTCTCGACACGTAGATACGGGACGAATGTCATGCTAGGTAATGACGAAGCTTGTGCAGCCATGAGAAGGACAAGCTTTTGCGCAGCAGGATGAGATGATCAAGGAAATGGAGACAAAGTTCGAGGCCCAGGACCGCAAGTTCAAGAGTCAAGAGAAAGCAGCGTCCGGGATAGGAACAAGAGGATCCGGGACATGACCGAGGAACAAGTCTAAGGACTTGAACTTGAGCAAGGCAGATGGTTATTGAGAGGCTTCGCTCCCGGAGAGGGCTCTCAAGACCAAGGTTGATTCTTTGACCACTACGATTGAGGAGAACAAGACCGCGATGGAACGCAGGTCTTACCTTCGTCGAGGAGGAGATAGATCTTGTGAGTAGACTTGTTACTCGTTTTACTTTCATATTCATACTTGTTGTTGCGAACTTATTATTGGACCATCCGACATGTGGATGGCTTGCCACTTGTGTTTTATTTCATGAGTTTGTTATGTGGATGTTGAACTTATATTCTTATGTTGCTTGTTATGTGTTGCTTGTAATGTATTGTGCATGAAACATCTATGGGTATCTCATTCTTATCTATGTGAACAACCACGGATGCCTCCCGTCACAAGAAACCCCAACCCCAATAACATTACCGGAAATGCAACAGATGATGAATGCGCAAACGCAACTTATGCAAATGATGACGACATTCATTCAGAATCAGAATAACAACAACAATAACAATCCCAACAACAACAACAACAACAACAACAACAACAACAATCCTCCGGGTTTTGATATGCTTACCAGATTTCTGCGACTAAGGCCAGCAAAATTTTCGGGGACGACTGATCCCATGGCAGCCAATGACTGGTTGCGTTCTGTGAACAAAGACTTAGTGATGATGGCTGCACGATGCGAAAAAGTCGATTCGCAAGACATCATTGGAAGGACCAGCCGCCACATGGTGGGATAACTTCCAAATCACCACTCCCATTGATGAAGTGACATGGGACATATTTGAAGATGGGTTTCGCACCGCTCATATCTCATCAGGGATAATGAGTCTGAAAAAGAAGGAGTTTCACAACCTGAAACAGCGCCACCGCAGTGTGGCAGAATACGTAGAAGAATTCAACAATCTGGCACGCTATGCACCGGATGAGGTTGATACTGATGCCAAGAGAAAGGAAAAGTTCTTGGAAGGCTTGAATGATGAGCTGAACCTACAGTTATCTGTAGCATATGTCCCAACTTATCAGTCTTTGTGTGACAAGGCTGCTATTTTGGAAAGTAAAATGAAGCAAGTCGAGAGTAGGAAGAGGAAACACTCCGACAAACACAGCTCGGGATCGTCTCACAAACGATCTCATTATGATGACAGTGGCAGCTCAGGATCCCATAAACATGGGAAATTCAACAAGCACCACAACCACAACCGTCATGACAACAAGCATCACCGTAGTCATGACAATGATAAGTACAAGAACCACAAGGGTGGACATAAGAGCCACCACAGTGGAAATGGTAGTGGAAGTGGAAGTCAGCATGTTAAAAAGGACATCAGTCAGGTTGAGTGCTTCAAATGCAAGAAGCTGGGGCATTATGCTAATGAGTGCCCTGAAAAGAAAGTTGAAGGACCTAACAAGCCAAATCCTTTCCAAAAAGGACAGGTTAACCACATCAATGTGGAGGAGGTCTATGAGGAACCTGATGCCGTTCTTTGGTAAGTTCAGACTCAATTCAATTTCAGCATTTGTACTCTTTGATACTGGTGCATCTCATTCATTCATATCGAAGGCATTTGTTGATAGAAATGGGTTTGCATCAGAAAACATTGGGTGTCCAATAAAGGTTAGTTCTCCAGGGGGAGACATGATAGCAAGCCTTGGATGCCGGGATCTTATCATAGAGTTTGGTAAGCATAAGTTCCCAGTAAGCCTGATAATCCTAGATTCCCAAGGACTAGATGTAATTTTGGGAATGGATTGGATGGCTAAGTATGAAGGAGTATTAGATTGTGCCAATCGTACAGTTACACTCACAACCCCAGCAGGAAAAAGAATAAAATTTAAGTCAAACTTTGAATCCAAAGGAAATAAGCTAAATTCTCTTAAGGGGGTTAGCATGGACAGTGTGCCAATTGTGTGTGAGTATCCGGATGTATTTCCGGAGGAATTACCAGGAATGCCACCAGATAGAGATGTGGAGTTTTTGATAGATTTGGTACCATGTTCTGGACCAATAGCTAAGAGACCATACAAAATGTCAGTGGATGAACTGAAAGAACTCAAGAAACAACTAGGAGAACAGTTACAGAAAGGGTTTATACAACCAAGTTCTTCATCTTGGGGAGCCCCGGTATTGTTTGTGGAGAAGAAGGATAGAACACAAAGATTATGTATTGATTATCGTTCTCTCAACGAGGTTACCATCAAGAAAAAATATCCTTTACCAAGAATCAACGACTTGTTTGATCAGTTAGAAGGAGCGTGTGTATTCTCGAAGATTGATCTTCGGTCAGGCTATTTTCAACTTAAGATAAGAGAGCAAGACATACCTAAGACAGCATTCACCACAAGGTATGGATTGTATGAGTACACTGTGATGCCTTTTGGTTGAACCAACTCTCCAGCGTATTTCACGAATATGATGAACAAAGTGTTCATGGAATTTCTTGACAAGTTTGTGGTCGTTTTTATCGACGATATCCTAGTCTACTCAAAGAGCAAGGAAGAACATGAAAGACACTTGCGCTTGATACTTGAAAAGTTAAGAGAGCATAAACTTTATGCCAAATTCAGTAAGTGTGAGTTCTGGTTAGAGAAAGTTGGATTTCTTGGTCATGTTATGACAAAGGATGGTGTGGCGATTGATCCCGCCAAAGTTTCAGGATGTGATTGGGAATCACCCAAAATGTGAAGGAAATTGTAGTTTCCTTGGCTTAGCAGGTTACTACAAGGTTCATTGAAAATTTCTAAAGTTGCTAAGCCGATGAGAATTGCTAAAGAAGGACAAGAAATTTGTTTGACTGAAGGTTGAAGTCGACTTCCAAGAGTTGAAGAAGAGGCTTGTGACAGACCATTCTATATACCAGATTTGGAAAAAGATTTCCAAGTGTATTGTGATGCTTCTCATCAAGGCTTGGGTGCTGGACTTATGCAAGATGGTAGAGTCGTAGCTTATGCTTCGAGACAACTCAAAACTCATGAAGTAAACTATCCTACTCATGATTTGGAGTTAGCCTCTGTCGTCCATGCACTCAAAACATGGAGACATTACCTTTTAGGTAAGCGGTGTGAAGTATTCACCGATCATAAGAGCTTGAAGTATATCTTCACCCAGAAGGAGATCAACATGAGACAAAGAAGATGGCTAGAACTTATCAAGGATTATGACTTGAGTTTGCAATACCACCCCGGCAAAGCAAATGTAGCCGATGCTTTAAGTCGTAAGACGTTTGTAAATGGTCTTACCAAGGAGAATTGCGAGGATCTGTGTAAACAATTCAAGGAACTCAGATTGAAATTGTACGAAGGACATCTTATGTCATTAGATATTCAACCCACTTTTGAACAAGATCCAAGAAGCTCGAGGGACCGATAAGGAAATTGAAAAGATCAAAGAAAATATTAGTCTAGGGAAGGCTAAGAGTTTCCGTATTGATGAACAAGGAACCTTATGGAACGGGAAACGTATATGTGTTCCACAAGACCCAGAGTTGCGGAAACTGATCTTACAAGAAGGTCACAACTCTCCATATTCTATTCACCCAGGAAACACCAAAATGTACATGGATATGAAAGACAGATTTTGGTGGAACAATCTCAAAAGGGACATCGCCGAACATATTGCTTTGTGTGATGTGTGTAGCGAAGTCAAGCGAGCACCAAAACCAGCAGGTCTGCTTCAACCACGGCCTATTCCTGAATGGAAATGGGAAAATATTGGTATGGATTTCATTACCGGATTACCAAGGACCAGGTCAGGGTATGATTCCATATGGGTAGTAGTGGATCGCCTAACTAAAGTGGCTCATTTCATACCCGTGAAGACAACTTATACCAGTGCCAAGTTAGCAAAAATATACATGAGCAGAATCGTATGCCTTCACGGTGTGCCAAAGAGTATTGTGTCAGATAGAGGAACTCTTCACTTCTCACTTTTGGAGACTTCATGAATCCTTAGGAACGAGATTGGAATTCAGTACTGCCTTTCATCCTCAAACAGATGGACAAACAGAGAGGACCAACCAAATTCTGGAAGACATGTTGAGAGCATGTGCTTTAGACTATGGAGCAAGTTGGGATGAAAGTTTGCCTTACGCAGAGTTCTCTTACAACAATAGTCATCAATCTAGTATTGGAATGGCACCGTTTGAGTTACTCTACGGAAGGAAGTGTACCACCCCATTGTTATGGAATGGTGTGGGAGAAAGAAGCCTTTCGACCTGATCTTATCAAAGATGCCAAGAAAAGTCAAATTGGTTAAAGACAGGTTGAAGATAGCACAATCCCGACAGAAAAGCTACGCGGATTCTAAGCGTAGAGAAGTCACCTACGAAGTTGGGGATAGGGCTTACCTCAGGGTATCACCACTCCGTGGAGTGAAAACATTTGGAGTCAAAGGAAAGTTGGCACCAAGATATGTTGGGCCATTCAGGATTCTAAGTCGCAAAGGAGAAGTTGCATATGAAGTTGAATTGCCAGAATCTCTGTCAGCAGTCCATAACGTATTTCATGTGAGTCAGCTTAAGAAATGTCACCCAGAAATGGAAGAGTCTTCTTTGAAGGATACCATACCTTTGGAAGAGGTTCAACTAGAAAGTGATCTCACTTATGAAGAAAAGCCTGTCAAGATTTTAGAGACCGCAGAAAGAGTCACCAGGACCAAGACTATCAAATTTTGTAAAGTACAATGGAACCATCACTCCGAAGAGGAAGCAACATGGGAAAGAGAAGATGATCTTCGGAAAGACCACCCTCACCTATTTGCTAGCCAATCCGAATCTCGAGGGCGAGATTCATCTTAAGGGGGTTAGATTTGTAACATCCCAAAAATCATAGTTTCAAAACTCATTCATATCACTTTGCATCATTCATTCATTTAGGGTTTTTCTCAAAAATCACTTAGTGATAGAATATGAGCTATGATTTCATGTGGTCAATTTGTCCCAAATAAACATCACCTTTGAAATTGAATGTTTAAAATACTTGTTTGCTTGCCTCCATTGATGGAAAGTTTAGGTGAAACTTTTAACCCCCAAGATTTCAAATTTAGAAGTAGTTTTCAAAATCCCTTTTAATTACTTGCAAACAGGAACAAATCCCTAATTATTTTTAGAAACCAAGCTGGACAAGCCTTGCAAAGTAACCACTTAGTTTTATGACTATTTTTTTTGAATCCACAAAAACCCTGCAAAAGTCCCAAAGCAGTTTGACTTCAAAAGGATTTGAATTCATATTAAAAATCATACCAGAAAATGAATTTAGAAAAAGAAAAGAGTACTTCAAAAGAAAAAGGCCACGCGGCCAGAATCTGGCCCAGCAGAAGAACGAGCCCAGTAAGCCCACCCGGGGATCTCCTTTTCTTTTCACACGCGCGAGCACACGCGCTGAGCCGCTGACAAGCAGACCCCACCTGCACTTTGCGCACCTCGCTGACAAGCGGGCCATCTCCACACCAGCGTCGTCTCCACCCGCACGACCTGTTCATCCCCAATCAACGCTGCCGTTTCCTGAGTGATAATCGCGGCATTAATTCGAATCAATGGCCGAATAATTCTCGCGCTTAGCTATATAAACCCCTCCGTCTCTCTTTTCCCCAAAACCCCAAGCACCGAACGCCCCAGTCTGCGCATTTCTCTAACCGCCGTCTCCGATCGCTACGGCGAATTCCGGTGAGCCTCGAGTTCCCCTCGGTCTCGCATTCACGCTATCTTGTTCAGTGAACCTCTGTGCATCTTCTGACACTTCCCGTTTGCCTTCGCATGACCCATAGCTTCGACAACGTCGATGACTGGACCGCCACCGTCTCTCGCAAGAACTCCGCGACCTCCCTCCGTAAGTAGCCACCGCCCCTTGCCCTCTGACTGATACGCGTAGAATCCTCATCGTCTTGCGCATCTGACAGTATCCCTGTTTTGGCTTAGCACGACGAGGAACCTCGCCAACGTCGACGACTGACCGTGGCAGACGCATTCGCGAACTCCGGCGAGAAATCCCCGACGAACCCGAACGCCCCTTTCCAAGCCATTGCCACCTTGAGCATCGCAGCCTCCTGGGTTCCGTAAGCATCTCCTTCCTCCCGGCGACCTAGAACGTCGGCACCGCCATCGACCGACGCCTGTCACACCGCCGGTAGCGCGCTCGATTTTGGTTAGAGATTTATAACCGTTAGATCTGAATCTCACGCCAGAGAAACACTTCACTTAACGAAGGGTATGGACAGATCTGAGTCAGCGCAGCGTTAGTTAGATCCAACGGCTCGTAAGGGTGATCGGTGCGAACCGGCACGCCAGTAATAACTTGACGCGTGGCAAGGTTTGGATTAAACACACAATTTAAAACCTCAATTAGATTCAAACCTCAAATGCTCATAACTTTCAAATGACACGTTAGATTTTTGCAAACTTTATACCGTTGGATTCAGTGAAATAAGGCCTTTCTGAATATCCAATTTGTTTAGCATATAGTAACAGTTAAAATGGTTTTATTTGTGGGACAAGTTTAGGGCTATTTTTAGATATAGAATTATCTTTATAAAATTTTATTATGGCCAAATAAGTTTATTGGACAAACTTGTGACATGTTATGTTTCAGTCATGAACACACTTGGTAGAATCTTCAAAATTTAACACTTGGTAAATTCTTGCATGCATGCATTCATATTATTTTTGGTTGTATTTAATTGTGTGTAATTGTGTGCTTTGATTTCTTGTGTAGATTTTGCTAGTGATTGTGATTGTGAAGAGTGCTACTCCACACTACCAAGGCAAGTGATATTTACATGAATATATTTGTCCTATGTTTTGAACTAGCATTAGATATTTTATTATATTATTGCATAATATTTTGTCTAAATGCAAAAGATGGGAAATCCTATGTAGTCTAGTAGAATTGCTAAGGAATTATCCCTAAGATAAGTTGCCATACTTTGCTTAGCCTAGCTTATAGCAAAACAAGGGTTGGTGAAAAACTACACTTACAATGAAGAAAATATTTCTAAGTCATGAGACTTATACTTTCCTAATAAAACCACTAAGTCAAATGAACCTCCTGGGTGGAAAGGAAAGTATGGGTTATGTTGAGTGGTTACACAAGGCCATGGACTTGGGTTGTGTATCTCACTTGTGGTAAGCCACCCCGGCACAAAGGGATTTGGAGGCCAAGTGTTGAGAAAGCTTACAGTGCAACCACTTGGCAATATGGGCTCTGCCTTGATCATATAGGTAGCTAGAACTTAGTCTTTTGCACAGTTGGTGGTAGATGGGATGATAGGATGGAGCGCGTCCATTTGACTAAGGAAAGGCTTCTGAAAGGTCCTGTCTTGGGAAACCAAGTCTGGTGGGGAAAGTGCACAACCTCTGCAGATGGAAAACCTAAGTACTTAGCCTTGTCCTAGGAAATGGACATTTTGAGCATCAAGACATGGAAGCCACAAGAATCTCATCACTCCAACTTCTAAGTAAAAATTTGTGGGTGAACAAGGGTGAAGGACCCCAATGTCTATTGGTGGTTTCCTTGGGAATGTTTTGACAAAGAAAAACTTAGTGATTACAACTAATAGGAAAAGTTTATTTTCAAGCAAAGCAAGCCAAGCTACACTAGCCAAAATGCATATAGTAATATAGTCCACTTAAAATATACTAAGGTATCACTTGCCAATACTATTCCAAAGTATTGACCCTCTGTGGCTGTAACTTGTGATGTTGCAGGTTACTCCGATGATGATTAGGAGTCATGAGTCTACACTCAACATGCTTGCCTGTGGCACATGAAGATGAAGACTTGTGTTTATTTACTTATTCCTAAAACTCTTGTATTAGGCCTATGGCCCTGAGTTGTAAAAGACTATGTTTTATCTCTGGAATGAATGTAATAAACGACCTTTGTATCTGTGTACTTCATCTTAAACTGTGGATGCTAGCATTGATCCAGGGACTAGCATTGCAATCACAGGGATCCTATCCTTTATAGAGGAGGGGTTTAACATCGGCGTGGTTGGTTTCTGCCGCGATGACGGCGTCGGCGAGTTCTGCTCCTTTGGCCTCACACTCGGCGGCCATGTCCGGGTCGCCGTTGATGGTGATGACGCCGCACGGCCCGGGGAGCTTCATCGTGTTGTACGCGTAATGTGGCCGTGCCATGAACTTGGCAAACGCCCGCGCCTGTGACGCAGTGTAGGCTGTCGAAGGGCACTAGCTCGAAGACGATCCGCTCGGTGCGGAAGTTTGCTGGTGTGCCGAAGGTGACTGGCAGCGTGACCTTGCCGATCGGGTACGCCTTCCGACCGGGGACGATTCCGTGGAAAATGGTGTGAGTTGTCTCGACCATCGACTGTGGAAGCCGCAGCCACCTGAAGGTGTCCAGGTACAGGATGTTGATGGAGCTGCCGCCGTCCATCAATGTCTTGGGGAGCCAGTTGTCGCCGACCTTAGGCTTGACCACCAGGGCGACTCGTCCTGGGTACTCGATGCGTGGCGAGTGGTCCTGGCGGCTCCAGGTGATGGGCTGCTCCGACCAGTTGAGGAACTGAGGAACGTCCACCTGAGCCACCGCGTTGACGGCGACGGCGCGGGTGATGACCTTCTTCTCGCGCTTCGTATTGAAGCCTGTGAAGGTATGGAGCAAGCCGGCCACTTTGCCGAATTTTCCGCTGTTTGGCGGGTCGTTGTCGGGGTCCTCCCGTGCTCTCCGTGCCTTATCGATCTCCCTGAGGGTGTGGCAGTCGGCGGTTGTGCGCGGGCTTCCCTTCCCTGCTATGAAACGCACAAGGTTTGTTAAGGAGGGCCGCAGGGTCGAACCTTGGCTTGGCCTTGTAGTTGCCGCCGTCGCGGCGTTGTCCTCCATCGCGGCGGAAGCTCTTGGGCTCGCGTTGTGCGTGCCCGGCGTTGGCGACGAAGTCGACTCGCCCGTCACTGCGGCGCTTGCCGGTGAGGCGAGTGTTGCTGTAGCGTAGGTCGGATCGTCGTCCGCTGTCGTTGCTGCTCGTGCGGCGTTGACCTCCCGACTCGTCGTCGGTTTCCTGGTTTGGATCTTCCTCCGCGTACCGTTTGGCGATCTTGAGGAGGTCCGGTATGTTGTCGAGTGTGCGAGAGTGTCGCTTGAGCTTGGCGACCAGAGGCTCAGAGCACGAGGTCTTGAGCGATGGATCGCGGTGTCCGTGGATGCCGACCGTTATACCGCAGTTCTTGCCACCGTTGGACCCGCTATTCGGGTCGACTCGCTGGGTCCCTGGACGATCGCTCCAGTCCTCGATGGTGGTGGCACGGTGTAGGAGCACTCAAGTTCCCGACGGCGTCGCGCATCTCCTCGTGAGTCGATACTATCCGGGAGGTGTTGATCCATGCGCATGTCCCTCCATCATCGTGGGAGGTAACGGGCTAGCAGGTGTGGCCTGCGATCCCCATCGCCATGAGGTACGATCGAGCCGCACGGGCGGGTCGCATGCGAGGTCATACTTTTCTATCTCCTTCGGCGCCTTGAAGTTTGGCGGGTACTCCTCGCCTCGGATCATTGGTCCGAACCACTTGGGGCCGAGTCGACTGAGCGACCCCATTGGCTCGCCATCGCGGCGATTGGTTAGGGTGTGTCGCAGGTCGGGCCGGGCGTCGCGCCAGCTTTGGTTGTTGATGATGTGGGTGTGGGCGTCGATGGGTTGACCGCTGGCGGCGACGGTTGGTCGCTGGGGTCACAGGAGAGTGCCGCGTCATGAAGTCGGTGTTGGAGCTGCAGTGGTTCTGGTGGCGGGAAGTTGAGCATGTTTGCCGCCATTGGGCGGCCACTCGAGGCCGCTCTGCTCCCCGAAGAACGCGAGTACACTCGACCCTGCGAGTCGGCGCCTGCGTTTTGCTGCTCGACGGCCTTTGCGAGCAGGGCCCTGACGTACTAGATCTGTAGGGCGCCGTCGCTGGTGGCCATGATGTTGTCGGCTGCTGCTCGGCCCGCCACGAGGTTGTCCATCGGGGTGGAGAACAGTGGGAGGCCGTTTGCGTCTCGCTCCCGTGAGGAGACTACTATCCGCGGCTGGTCCCTGGCGGGGGCCGGGCGCTTCCTCCTGGTGGCGCGTTCACGCAGATCGCACGCTCGGCCACGCGGGCCGGGTCGTTTTCATCGTCGAAGTTCAGGGCGCGCCCCTGGACGGTGGGGTTCAGGCGCGACCTGATCCGCTGCTGGTGGTAGCGCGATAGCTCCTGCGCCGTCACCTGCTCGAGGCGAAATTTTTCGCGCTTGGCTTGCTCCTTGCGCACTGCCTCCGCCAGCTTCAGGCGGAGTTCTTCGACCTCCGTTGCCGTGGCATTAGGAGGGATCGGGGTGGAGAAGGGATCCTCCGGCGGATTTGTGACGGTCGCCATGTAGGTCGCGGTGTGGCGACCGGTCCCGTCGCGAAGGTCGGCGGAATATTCCGACCCGGAGTCGAAGTCAAAGATCCCAAGGATGGAGGGGTCCTCGAAGTCTCCTATGTTGGAGACCTGGGTGATGGAGCCCGCGGGTGAAGCCGCGGTGATGGATCCGGTGACTGACGTCGGGGTCGCCGAGTTGGCGTCGTCGTTGAGGGCCGCGTCTTCCACGGCCGCTGTGTTTTCGGCCACGTTGCTGTGGGTCGAGTTGTACTCGGAGGCGAGGCGATGGATCGTGCGGATCTGGCTCTCGGAGAGCCGATCGCGTGGCGGCGAATCGCGGATGCGAGCCGAGTCGTCCGAGATGATGACGTCGGTGAGGCCGACGAAGAGGCTGATCGTGCCGACCGGCAGGATCACGCTGTGCGTGACGGGTCGCCGCCGGACGAAGCTCGGCAAGATTTGGAGCATCTCGCCGATCGCTATCATGCGGTCGGTGGCGACCGTCTCGTTGATGGGCAGATTGGATCTCGCCGCAGAACACCGGCCAGACCGGCCAGGCCCCACGGTGGGCGCCACTATCGTGGAAATGGTCACGACAGATGCTGCAATCGACAACGAGTAGTAGAACGAAGGGCAAGGGCGGCCAGCCATCTGCGGTGCGAGATGAGGGCGGAGACACAGGGTTTTACCCAGGTTCGGCCCCCGGAGGGTAAATACCTACTCCTGCTAGATTGTATTATGGTGGTGGTACAATGGGCGAGCTCGGCGGCTAGGCGGCGTGTCGCTTGGGTGTATGATGGAACGTATCTCTACACACCCTGCAGGGAGGTTTATATAGGCTCACCTCCCCTAGGGTTTACATATCTCAACCGAATCAGTTAAGTCTTCGGTACTCGTTTAACCTAGTCCCGATCGTCACCGTCTGGCTGGAGTCGCCTGGGACCAGCTCGACGGTGCGGGTGTGCGTCGTTGCCTCGAAGGTTGAGGTGTTTGCGCCCTCCGAGTTGGGCTTCTTGAGTATGGTGGGTTCGTCGTTGTTGACCCTGCTCACGTACTTGGCGAGCTCATCGGCTGTAACATCCCAAAAATCATAGTTTCAAAACTCATTCATATCACTTTGCATCATTCATTCATTTAGGGTTTTTCTCAAAAATCACTTAGTGATAGAATATGAGCTATGATTTCATGTAGTCAATTTGTCCCAAATAAACATCACCTTTGAAATTGAATGTTTAAAATACTTATTTGCTTGCCTCCATTGATGGAAAGTTTAGGTGAAACTTTTAACCCCCAAGATTTCAAATTTAGAAGTAGTTTTCAAAATCCCTTTTAATTACTTGCAAACAGGAACAAATCCCTAATTATTTTTAGAAACCAAGCTGGACAAGCCTTGCAAAGTAACCACTTAGTTTTATGACTATTTTTTTTGAATCCACAAAAACCCTGCAAAAGTCCCAAAGCAGATTGACTTCAAAAGGATTTGAATTCATATTAAAAATCATACCAGAAAATGAATTTAGAAAAAGAAAAGAGTACTTCAAAAGAAAAAGGCCACGCGGCCAGAATCTGGCCCAGCAGAAGAACGAGCCCAGTAAGCCCACCCGGGGATCTCCTTTTCACACTGCCAGCACACGCTACCGAGCCGACAAGCAGACCCCACTGCACTTTGCGACAAGCGGGCCATCTCCACGCCAGCTGCCTCCACCCGCATCGACCTGTCGTCCCCAATCAACGCTGCCGTTTCCTGAGTGATAATCGCGGCGTTAATTCGAATCAATGGCCGAATAATTCTCGCGCTTAGCCAGGCTATATAAACCCCCTCTCTCCCCTCTCTCTTTTCCCCAAAACCCCAAGAACTGAACGCCCCCAGGCTGCGCGCATTTCTCTCTGCAACCCCGCCGTCTCCGACGATCAGCCGAATTCGGTGAGCCTCGAGTTCCCTCGGTCTCGCATTCACGCTATCTTGTTCAAGGAACCTCGGCATCTTCTCGACACTTCCCGTTTGCCTTCGCATGACCCATAGCTTCAACAACGTCGACGACTGGACCGCCACCGTCTCCTGCAAGAACTCCGGCGACCTCCCTCCGTAAGTAGCCACCGCCTTGCCCTCGACGACACGCCAGAATCCTCATCGTCTTGATCCGACAAGATCCCTGTTTGGCTTAGCGCGACGAGGAACCTCGCCAACGTCGACGACTGACCGTGGCAGACGCATTCGCGAACTCCGGCGAGAAATCCCCGACGAACCCGAACGCCCCTTTCCAAGCCATTGCCACCTCAGCATCAACAGCCTCCTGCGGTTCTGGTAAGCATCTCCTCCCTTCCCCGGGCGACCTAGAACGCCGGCACCGCCACTGACTGACGCGCCGCCGCCTGTCACCGCCGATAGCGCCGTTCGATTTTGGTTAGGAGATTTATAACCGTTAGATCTGAATCCTACGCGTAGAAACACGTCACTTAACGAAGGGGTATGGACAGATCCGAGCAGCCAGAAGTTAGTTAGATCCAACGGCTCGGAAGGGTGATCCGGTGTGAACCGCATGCGCTAGTAATAACGCCGACGCTGCGTGGCAAGGTTTGGATTAAAAACAGAATTTAAAACCGAATTAGATTCAAACTTCAAATGCTCATAACTTTCAAATGACACGTTAGATTTTTGCAAACTTTATACCGTTGGATTCAGTGAAATAAGGCCTTTCTGAATATCCAATTTGTTTAGCATATAGTAACAGTTAAAATGGTTTTATTTGTGGGACAAGTTTAGGGCTATTTTTAGATATAGAATTATCTTTATAAAATTTTATTATGGCCAAATAAGTTTATTGGACAAACTTGTGACATGTTATGTTTCGTAGTCATGAACACACTTGGTAGAATCTTCAAAATTTAACACTTGGTAAATTCTTGCATGCATGCATTCATATTATTTTTGGTTGTATTTAATTGTGTGTAATTGTGTGCTTTGATTTCTTGTGTAGATTTTGCTAGTGATTGTGATTGTGAAGAGTGCTACTCCACACTACCAAGGCAAGTGATATTTACATGAATATATTTGTCCTATGTTTTGAACTAGCATTAGATATTTTATTATATTATTGCATAATATTTTGTCTAAATGCAAAAGATGGGAAATCCTATGTAGTCTAGTAGAATTGCTAAGGAATTATCCCTAAGATAAGTTGCCATACTTTGCTTAGCTTAGCTTATAGCAAAACAAGGGTTGGTGAAAAACTACACTTACAATGAAGAAAATATTTCTAAGTCATGAGACTTATACTTTCCTAATAAAACCACTAAGTCAAATGAACCTCCGGGTGGAAAGGAAAGTATGGGTTATGTTGAGTGGTTACACAAGGCCATGGACTTGGGTTGTGTATCTCACTTGTGGTAAGCCACCCAGGCACAAAGGGATTTAGAGGCCAAGTGTTGAGAAAGCTTACAGTGCAACCACTTGGCAATATGGGCTCTGCCTTGATCATATAGGTAGCTAGAACTTAGTCTTTTGGACAGTTGGTGGTAGATGGGATGATAGGATGGAGCGTCCATTTGACTAAGGAAAGGCTTCGAAAGGTCCTGTCTTGGGAAACCAAGTATGGTGGGAAAGTGCACAACCTCTGCAGATGGAAAACCTAAGTACTTAGCCTTGTCCTAGGAAATGGACATTTTGAGCATCAAGACATGGAAGCCACAAGAATCTCATCACTCCAACTTCTAAGTAAAAATTTGTGGGTGAACAAGGGTGAAGGACCCCAATGTCTATTGGTGGTTTCCTTGGGAATGTTTTGACAAAGAAAAACTTAGTGATTACAACTAATAGGAAAAGTTTATTTTCAAGCAAAGCAAGCCAAGCTACACTAGCCAAAATGCATATAGTAATATAGTCCACTTAAAATATACTAAGGTATCACTTGCCAATACTATTCCAAAGTATTGACCCTCTGTGGGTCAGTAACTTGTGATGTTGCAGTTACTCCGATGATGATTAGGAGTCATGAGTCTACACTCAACATGCTTGCTCGTGGCACATGAAGATGAAGACTTGTGTTTATTTACTTATTCCTAAAAACTCTTGTATTAGGCCTATGGCCTGAGTTGTAAAGACTATGTTTTATCTCTGGAATGAATGTAATAAACGACCTTTGTATCTATGTACTTCATCTTAAACTGTGGATGCTAGCATTGATCCAGGGACCAGCATTGCAATCACAGGGATCCTATCCTTTATAGAGGAGGGGTTTAACAGATGGTATCAGAGCACTGTGTTGCCTGTAGGATTATGACCCTAGGATTGGACAACCACTAAGGAAAAAGTTTTTCAACAACTTCTACACTTGTCTATTCTTCTCGTAAAACTTTTCCTAATCTCTTTTAACTTCCTTGTAGATGAATTCCATCAACGAAGCCAGTAAAGAAGGGACCACTCATGACCATGACCTTGGAATGTGAAACTGAGTTTCCCAATATTCTCAAGGACCTCATGGAGGCAATGGATGCACATGGTGAAGCCGTGTACAAGGGCTTTCCAAAGGATGGATGAAGGAGTGGAGTATTGGTGCAACTTCACTTGTACAAAACAAGGAAGACAACCACAAAGAAAGGGGATTCTGCATGTACACTAACACTACCATGCACACCACATTCTTTGAGTCAGCCAGGATGCAGCTTGGAGGACTATCAAGGAACTAAGTGCTAGAGTCAAGTGCAGAATGCTCAACCTCCAAAAGGACTTAGAGAAAGAGAAGGAGCTTACTCAAGAGTTGGAAGACACCAACCAAGAAATAAGAGGAGATGTTATAGACTTAGTGATAGAATCAAGAGAGCAAGATTGGTGGATTGCCTCTAGGAACATTGTGTTTAACAATAGATCCCGCGAGATTGGATTGTAAGGTCACTTCGTTAGTTGGACCACCACTTATCACCTTATTTTTCAAAGGATATTTTAAATAAGTTTGGACCTTGAGTGATGTAATGAACTTATGTATGCATGACTTATGTGACGATTCTGTTTCATGGATATGCATGAATGTTAGTCTTGATTTACCTTGAATTGCTATGTTCTAACTTTTCAATCTTATAAATAGATGCCTGTTGCCGTCAGCACCGTTGAGGAGTTTCGGGTTACTCGTTTTGGTCCCCGTATCATTGAGCTTACCACTCTACTTGATCTCCCTCTTCCTACCATCACGGTGTACCCACTCACCAAGTTCGAGAGGAAGGACCTCTGGGGCTTCAAGGTGACCCAGCCAGGACGCCAGACTGAGCCTACTACAGAGGCCATCGTCTTCAAGTTGATGCACGATGACAGGGAGAGAGGCATGGAGGTAGTCATGCATGACCTGATAGGACGATCATAGGCCGTCACCCGCAGGTTAGGGTACTCATTTTCACGTCTTGAAGACGTGATGTTGACGGAGAGTCCATCGACTTGAGGACGACTCGAGGAGCACCATGAGCCGATACGCCTTTATCTTCGTGACTTAGAGACTCTTCTCGGACACGTAGATACGGACAGACGAACGTCATGCTAGGTAATGACGAAGCTTGTGCAGCAGCGAGAAGGACAAGCTTTTTGCGCAGCAGGATGAGATGATCAAGGAAATGGAGACAAAGTTCGAGGCCCAGGACCGCAAGTTCAAGAGTCAAGAGAAACGCGTCCAGGATAGGAACAAGAGGATCCGGGACATGACCGAGGAACTGAAGTCTAAGGACTTCGAACTTGAGCAGCAGCAGATGGTTATTGAGAGGCTTCGCTCCCAGAAGAGGGCTCTCAAGACCAAGGTTGATTCTTTGACCACTACGATTGAGGAGAACAAGACCGCGATGGAGAACGCAGGTCTTACCTTCGTCGAGGAGGAGATAGATGCTGACGAGTAGACTTGTTACTCGTTTTTACTTTCATATTCATACTTGTTGTTGCGAACTTATTATTGGACCATCCGACATGTGGATGGCTTGCCACTTGTGTGTTTTATTTCATGAGTTTGTTATGTGGATGTTGAACTTATATTCTTATGTTGCTTGTTATGTGTTGCTTGTAATGTATTGTGCATGAAACATCTATGGGTATCTCATTCTTATCTATGTGAACAACCACAGATGCCTCCCCGTCGCGCAAACCCCAACCCCAATAACATTACCCCGGAAATGCAACAGATGATGAATGCACAAACGCAACTTATGCAAATGATGACGACATTCATTCAGAATCAGAACAACAATAACAATAACAACAACAATAACAATCCCAACAACAACAACAACAACAACAACAACAACAACAATCCTCCGGGTTTTGATATGCTTACCAGATTTCTGCGACTAAGGCCAGCAAAATTTTCGGGGACGACTGATCCCATGGCAGCCAATGACTGGTTGCGTTCTGTGAACAAAGACTTAGTGACAGTGGGCTGCACTGATGCAGAAAAAGTCAGATTCGCAGCACATCTGTTGGAAGGACCAGCCGCCACATGGTGGGATAACTTCCAAATCACCACTCCCATTGATGAAGTGACATGGGACATATTTGAAGATGGGTTTCGCACCGCTCATATCTCATCAGGGATAATGAGTCTGAAAAAGAAGGAGTTTCACAACCTGAAACAGCGCCACCGCAGTGTGGCGTAATCGAGAAGAATTCAACAATCTGCACGCTATGCACCGGATGAGGTTGATATCGATGCCAAGAGAAAGGAAAAGTTCTTGGAAGGCTTGAATGATGAGCTGAACCTACGATTATCTGTAGCATATGTCCCAACTTATCGTCTTTGTGTGACAAGGCTGCTATTTTGGAAAGTAAAATGAAGCAAGTCGAGAGTAGGAAGAGGAAACACTCCGACAAACACGCTCGGGATCGCCTCACAAACGATCTCATTATGATGATGGCGACTCAGATCCCATAAACATGGGAAATTCAACAAGCATTAACCACAACCGTCATGACAACAAGCATCACCGTAGTCATGACAATGATAAGTACAAGAACCACAAGGGTGGACATAAGAGCCACCACAATGGAAATGGTAGTGGAAGTGGAAGTCAGCATGTTAAAAAGGACATCACAAAGTTGAGTGCTTCAAATGCAAGAAGTGGGGCATTATGCTAATGAGTGCCCCGAAAAGAAAGTTGAAGGACCTAACAAGCCAAATCCTTTCCAAAAAGGACAGGTTAACCACATCAATGTGGAGGAGGTCTATGAGGAACCTGATGCCGCAGCTGGTAAGTTCAGACTCAATTCAATTTCAGCATTTGTACTCTTTGATACTGGTGCATCTCATTCATTCATATCGAAGGCATTTGTTGATAGAAATGGGTTTGCATCAGAAAACATTGGGTGTCCAATAAAGGTTAGTTCTCCAGGGGGAGACATGATAGCAAGCCTTGGATGCCGGGATCTTATCATAGAGTTTGGTAAGCATAAGTTCCCAGTAAGCCTGATAATCCTAGATTCCCAAGGACTAGATGTAATTTTGGGAATGGATTGGATGGCTAAGTATGAAGGAGTATTAGATTGTGCCAATCGTACAGTTACACTCACAACCCCAGAAGGAAAAAGAATAAAATTTAAGTCAAACTTTGAATCCAAAGGAAATAAGCTAAATTCTCTTAAGGGGGTTAGCATGGACAAGCCAATTGTGTGTGAGTATCCGATGTATTTCCGAGGAATTACCGTGAATGCCACCAGATAGAGATGTGGAGTTTTTGATAGATTTGGTACCAGGTTCTGGACCAATAGCTAAGAGACCATACAAAATGTCAGTGGATGAAATGAAAGAACTCAAGAAACAACTAGGAGAACAGTTACAGAAAGGGTTTATACAACCAAGTTCTTCATCTTGGGGAGCCCGGTATTGTTTGTGGAGAAGAAGGATAGAACACAAAGATTATGTATTGATTATCGTTCTCTCAACGAGGTTACCATCAAGAAAAAATATCCTTTACCAAGAATCAACGACTTGTTTGATCAGTTAGAAGGAGCGTGTGTATTCTCGAAGATTGATCTTCGGTCAGGCTATTTTCAACTTAAGATAAGAGAGCAAGACATACCTAAGACAGCATTCACCACAAGGTATGGATTGTATGAGTACACTGTGATGCCTTTTGGTTGAACCAACTCTCCAGCGTATTTCATGAATATGATGAACAAAGTGTTCATGGAATTTCTTGACAAGTTTGTGGTCGTTTTTATCGACGATATCCTAGTCTACTCAAAGAGCAAGGAAGAACATGAAAGACACTTGCGCTTGATACTTGAAAAGTTAAGAGAGCATAAACTTTATGCCAAATTCAGTAAGTGTGAGTTCTGGTTAGAGAAAGTTGGATTTCTTGGTCATGTTATGACAAAGGATGGTGTGGCAGTTGATCCTGCCAAAGTTTCAGCTGTGACAGATTGGGAATCACCCAAAAATGTGAAGGAAGTTCGTAGTTTCCTTGGCTTAGCAGGTTATTACAGAAGGTTCATTGAAAATTTCTCGAAAGTTGCTAAGCCGATGACAGAATTGCTAAAGAAGGACAAGAAATTTGTTTGGACTGAAGGTTGCGAAGTCAGCTTCCAAGAGTTGAAGAAGAGGCTTGTGACAGCACCAGTTCTATGTTCCATGATTTGGAAAAAGATTTCCAAGTGTATTGTGATGCTTCTCATCAAGGCTTGGGTCAGACTTATGCAAGATGGTAGAGTCGTAGCTTATGCTTGAGACAACTCAAAACTCATGAAGTAAACTATCCTACTCATGATTTGAGTTAGCCTCACGTCCATGCACTCAAAACATGGAGACATTACCTTTTAGGTAAGCGGTGTGAAGTATTCACCGATCATAAGAGCTTGAAGTATATCTTCACCCAGAAGGAGATCAACATGAGACAAAGAAGATGGCTAGAACTTATCAAGGATTATGACTTGAGTTTGCAATACCACCCCGGTAAAGCAAATGTGGTAGCCGATGCTTTAAGTCGTAAGACGTTTGTAAATGGTCTTACCAAAGGAGAATTGCCAGAGGATCTGTGTAAACAATTCAAGGAACTCAGATTGGAAATTGTACCAGAAGGACATCTTATGTCATTAGATATTCAACCCACTCTTTTGAACAAGATCCAAGAAGCTCAGAGGACCGATAAGGAAATTGAAAAGATCAAAGAAAATATTAGTCTAGGGAAGGCTAAGAGTTTCCGTATTGATGAACAAGGAACCTTATGGAACGGGAAACGTATATGTGTTCCACAAGACCCAGAGTTGCGGAAACTGATCTTACAAGAAGGTCACAACTCTCCATATTCTATTCACCTGTGAAACACCAAAATGTACATGGATATGAAAGATGATTTGGTGGAACAATCTCAAAAGGGACATCGCCGAACATATTGCTTTGTGTGATGTGTGTAGCAGAGTCAAAGCGGAGCACCAAAAACCAGCAGGTCTGCTTCAACCACTGCCTATTCCTGAATGGAAATGGGAAAATATTGGTATGGATTTCATTACCGGATTACCAAGGACCAGGTCAGGGTATGATTCCATATGGGTAGTAGTGGATCGCCTAACTAAAGTGGCTCATTTCATACCCGTGAAGACAACTTATACCAGTGCCAAGTTAGCAAAAATATACATGAGCAGAATCGTATGCCTTCACGGTGTGCCAAAGAGTATTGTGTCAGATAGAGGAACTCAGTTCACTTCTCACTTTTGGAGACAGCTTCATGAATCCTTAGGAACGAGATTGGAATTCAAGATCGCTTTCATCCTCAAACAGATGGACAAACAGAGGACCAACCAAATTCTGGAAGACATGTTGAGAGCATGTGCTTTAGACTATGGAGCAAGTTGGGATGAAAGTTTGCCTTACGCAGAGTTCTCTTACAACAATAGTCATCAATCTAGTATTGGAATGGCACCGTTTGAGTTACTCTACGGAAGGAAGTGTACCACCCCATTGTTATGGAATGGTGTGGGAGAAAGAAGCCTTTTCGGACCTGATCTTATCAAAGATGCAAGAAAAGTCAAATTGGTTAAAGACAGTTGAAGATAGCACAATCCCGATGAAAAGCTACAGGATTCTAAGCGAGAGAAGTCACCTACGGTTGGGGATAGGGCTTACCTCAGGGTATCACCACTCCGTGGAGTGAAAACATTTGGAGTCAAAGGAAAGTTGGCACCAAGATATGTTGGGCCATTCAGGATTCTAAGTCGCAAAGGAGAAGTTGCATATGAAGTTGAATTGCCAGAATCTCTATCAGCAGTCCATAACGTATTTCATGTGAGTCAGCTTAAGAAATGTCACCCAGAAATGGAAGAGTCTTCTTTGAAGGATACCATACCTTTGGAAGAGGTTCAACTAGAAAGTGATCTCACTTATGAAGAAAAGCCTGTCAAGATTTTAGAGACCGCAGAAAGAGTCACCAGGACCAAGACTATCAAATTTTGTAAAGTACAATGGAACCATCACTCCGAAGAGGAAGCAACATGGGAAAGAGAAGATGATCTTCGGAAAGACCACCCTCACCTATTTGCTAGCCAATCCGAATCTCGAGGGCGAGATTCATCTTAAGGGGGTTAGATTTGTAACATCCCAAAAATCATAGTTTCAAAACTCATTCATATCACTTTGCATCATTCATTCATTTAGGGTTTTTCTCAAAAATCACTTAGTGATAGAATATGAGCTATGATTTCATGTGGTCAATTTGTCCCAAATAAACATCACCCTTTGAAATTGAATGTTTAAAATACTTGTTTGCTTGCCTCCATTGATGGAAAGTTTAGGTGAAACTTTTAACCCCCAAGTTTTCAAATTTAGAAGTAGTTTTAAAAATCCCTTTTAATTACTTGCAAACAGGAACAAATCCCTAATTATTTTTGAAACCAAGCTGGACAAGCCTTGCAAAGTAACCACTTAGTTTTATGACTATTTTTGAATCCACAAAAACCCTGCAAAAGTCCCAAAGCAGTTTGACTTCAAAAGGATTTGAATTCATATTAAAATTCATACCAGAAAATGAATTTAGAAAAAGAAAAGAGTACTTCAAAATAAAAAGGCCACGCGGCCAGAATCTGGCCCAGCAGAAGAACGAGCCCAGTAAGCCCACCCGGGGATCTCCTTTTCTTTTCACACGCTGAGCACACGCCACCGACAAGCAGACCCCACCGCACTTTCGCACCTACCGACAAGCGGGCCATCTCCACACCAGCGTCGTCTCCACCCGCACGACCTGTTCATCCCCAATCAACGCTGCCGTTTCCTGAGTGATAATCGCGGCATTAATTCGAATCAATGGCCGAATAATTCTCGCGCTTAGCCAGGCTATATAAACCCCTCCGTCTCTCTCTTTCCCCAAAACCCCACCGAACGCCCCAGTGCGCGCATTTCTCTCTACAACCCCGCCGTCTCCGACGACTGCGCCGGCGAATTCCGGTGAGCCTCGAGTTCCCCTCGGTCTCGCATTCACGCTATCTTGTTCAGTGAACCTCTGTGCATCTTCTGACACTTCCCGTTTGCCTTCGCATGACCCATAGCTTCGACAACGTCGACGACTGGACCGCCACCGTCTCCTGCAAGAACTCCGGCGACCTCCCTCCGTAAGTAGCCACCGCCCCTTGCCCTCTGACTGATACGCGTAGAATCCTCATCGTCTTGCGCATCTGACAGTATCCCTGTTTTGGCTTAGCACGACGAGGAACCTCGCCAACGTCGACGATCGATCAGGCGACGATTCGCGAACTCCCATGAAATCCCCGACGAACCAACGCCTTTCAAGCCATTGCCACCTTGCGCATCCGCAGCCTCCTGCGGTTCTGGTAAGCACCCCCTCCCTCCCCCGGGCGACCTAGAACGTCGGCACCGCCATCGATCGACGCGCTTTACCGCTGTAGCGCGCTCGATTTTGGTTAGGAGATTTATAACCGTTAGATCTGAATCCTACGCGTAGAAACACTTCACTTAACGAAGGGGTATGGACAGATCTGAGCCGCGCAGCGTTAGTTAGATCCAACGGCTCAGAAGGGTGATCCGGTGCGAACCGGTACGCGCCAGTAATAACGCGACGCGTGGCAAGGTTTGGATTAAAAACAGAATTTAAAACCTGAATTAGATTCAAACTTCAAATGCTCATAACTTTCAAATGACACGTTAGATTTTTGCAAACTTTATACCGTTGGATTCAGTGAAATAAGGCCTTTCTGAATATCCAATTTGTTTAGCATATAGTAACAGTTAAAATGGTTTTATTTGTGGGACAAGTTTAGGGCTATTTTTAGATATAGAATTATCTTTATAAAATTTTATTATGGCCAAATAAGTTTATTGGACAAACTTGTGACATGTTATGTTTCTGTAGTCATGAACACACTTGGTAGAATCTTCAAAATTTAACACTTGGTAAATTCTTGCATGCATGCATTCATATTATTTTTGGTTGTATTTAATTGTGTGTAATTGTGTGCTTTGATTTCTTGTGTAGATTTTGCTAGTGATTGTGATTGTGAAGAGTGCTACTCTCCACACTACCAAGGCAAGTGATATTTACATGAATATATTTGTCCTATGTTTTGAACTAGCATTAGATATTTTATTATATTATTGCATAATATTTTGTCTAAATGCAAAAGATGGGAAATCCTATGTAGTCTAGTAGAATTGCTAAGGAATTATCCCTAAGATAAGTTGCCATACTTTGCTTAGCCTAGCTTATAGCAAAACAAGGGTTGGTGAAAAACTACACTTACAATGAAGAAAATATTTCTAAGTCATGAGACTTATACTTTCCTAATAAAACCACTAAGTCAAATGAACCTCCTGGGTGGAAAGGAAAGTATGGGTTATGTTGAGTGGTTACACAAGGCCATGGACTTGGGTTGTGTATCTCACTTGTGGTAAGCCACCCCGGCACAAAGGGATTTGGAGGCCAAGTGTTGAGAAAGCTTACAGTGCAACCACTTGGCAATATGGGCTCTGCCTTGATCATATAGGTAGCTAGAACTTAGTCTTTTGCACAGTTGGTGGTAGATGGGATGATAGGATGGAGCGTCCATTTGACTAAGGAAAGGCTTCCGAAAGGTCCTGTCTTGGGAAACCAAGTCCGTGGGGAAAGTGCACAACCTCTGCAGATGGAAAACCTAAGTACTTAGCCTTGTCCTAGGAAATGGACATTTTGAGCATCAAGACATGGAAGCCACAAGAATCTCATCACTCCAACTTCTAAGTAAAATTTGTGGGTGAACAAGGGTGAAGGACCCCAATGTCTATTGGTGGTTTCTTTGGGAATGTTTTGACAAAGAAAACTTAGTGATTTCAACTAATAGGAAAAGTTTATTTTCAAGCAAAGCAAGCCAAGCTATACTAGCCAAAATGCATATAGTAATATAGTCCACTTAAAATATACTAAGGTATCACTTGCCAATACTATTCCAAAGTATTGACCCTCGTGGTCAGTAACTTGTGATGTTGCAGGTTACTCCGATGATGATTAGGAGTCATGAGTCTACACTCAACATGCTTGCCTGTGGCACATGAAGATGAAGACTTGTGTTTATTTACTTATTCCTAAAAACTCTTGTATTAGGCCTATGGCCCTGAGTTGTAAAAGACTATGTTTTATCTCTGGAATGAATGTAATAAACGACCTTTGTATCTGTGTACTTCATCTTAAACTGTGGATGCTAGCATTGATCCAGGGACTAGCATTGCAATCACAGGGATCCTATCCTTTATAGAGGAGGGGTTTAACATCGGCGTGGTTGGTTTCTGCCGCGATGACGGCGTCGGCGAGTTCTGCTCCTTTGGCCTCACACTCGGCGGCCATGTCCGGGTCGCCGTTGATGGTGATGACGCCGCACGGCCCGGGGAGCTTCATCGTGTTGTACGCGTAATGTGGCCGTGCCATGAACTTGGCAAACGCCTGGCGCCCCAGGACGCAGTGGTAGGGGCTGTCGAAGGGCACTAGCTCGAAGACGATCCGCTCGGTGCGGAAGTTTGCTGGTGTGCCGAAGGTGACTGGCAGCGTGACCTTGCCGATCGGGTACGCCTTCCGACCGGGGACGATTCCGTGGAAAATGGTGTGAGTTGTCTCGACCATCGACTGTGGAAGCCGCAGCCACCTGAAGGTGTCCAGGTACAGGATGTTGATGGAGCTGCCGCCGTCCATCAATGTCTTGGGGAGCCAGTTGTCGCCGACCTTAGGCTTGACCACCAGGGCGACTCGTCCTGGGTACTCGCGTGGCGAGTGGTCTGGCGGCTCGGTGATGGGCTCCGACCAGTTGAGGAACTGAGGAACGTCCACCTGAGCCACCGCGTTGACGGCGACGGCGCGGGTGATGACCTTCTTCTCGCGCTTCGTATTGAAGCCTGTGAAGGTATGGAGCAAGCCGGCCACTTTGCCGAATTTTCCGCTGTTTGGCGGGTCGTTGTCGGGGTCCTCCCGTGCTCTCCGTGCCTTATCGATCTCCCTGAGGGTGTGGCAGTCGGCGGTTGTGTGCGTTGCGGGCTTCCCTTCCCTGCTATGAAACGCACAAGGTTTGTTAAGGAGGGCCGCAGGGTCGAACCTTGGCTTGGCCTTGTAGTTGCCGCCGTCGCGGCGTTGTCCTCCATCGCGGCGGAAGCTCTTGGGCTCGCGCAGCGTGTTCGGCGTGCGGCGAAGTCGACTCGCCACCGCGGCGCTTGCCGGTGAGGCGAAGTGTTGCTGTAGCGTAGGTCGGATCGCCGTCATTGCCGTTGCTTTCGTGCGGCGTTGACCTCCGACTCGTCGTCGGTTTCCTGGTTTGGATCTTCCTCCGCACTGCGCTTTGGCGATCTTGAGGAGGTCCGGTATGTTGTCGAGTGTGCGAGAGTGTCGCTGAGCTTGGCGACCAGAGGCTCGTGGCGCACGAGGTCTTGAAGCGATGGATCGCGGTGTCCGGTGGATGCCGACCGCTGTACCGTAGTTCTTGCCACCGTTGGACCCGCCATGGTCGACTCGCGGGGTCCCTGGACGCATCGCTCCAGGTCCTCGATGGTGGTGGCACGGGTGTAGGAGCACTCGAAGTTCCTGACGAAGGCGTCGCGCATCTCCTCCCAGGAGTCGATACTATCCTGGGGGAGGGTGTTGATCCACTGTCTGCACGTCCCCTCCATCATCAGGGGGAGGTAACGGGCGGCTAGCAGGTCGGTGTGGCCTGCGATCCCCATCGCCATGAGGTACGATCGAGCCAGACGGCGGGGTCGTACGAGGGGTCATATTTTTCTATCTCCTTCGGCGCCTTGAAGTTTGGCGGGTACTTCTCGCCTCGGATCATTGGTCCGAACCACTTGGGGCCGAGTCGACTGAGCGACCCCATTGGCTCGCCATCGCGGCGATTGGTTAGGGTGTGTCGCAGGTCGTCGGGCTGGTGTGCGCGCCAGCTTTGGTTGTTGATGATGTGGGTGTGGGCGTCGATGGGTTGACCGTTGGCGGCGACGAAGTTGGTCGCTGGCCTGGGGTCGTTGGTGGAGAGTGCCGCGTTCGCGAGTCGGTGTTGGAGCTGCAGTGGCTCTGGTGGCGGGCAGTTGAGGGTGTTTGCCGCCATTGGGCAGCCGCTCGAGGCCGCTCTTCTCCCCGAAGAACGCGAGTACACTCGACCCTGCGAGTCGGCGCCTGCGTTTTGCTGCTCGACGGCCTTTGCGAGCAGGGCCCTGACGTATTGGATCTGTAGGGCGCCGTCGCTGGTGGCCGTGATGTTGTCGGCTGCTGCTCGGCCCGCCACGAGCTTGTCCATCGGGGTGGAGAACAGTGGGAGGCCGTTCGCGTCTCGCTCCCGTGAGGAGACTACTATCCGCGGCTGGTCCCTGGGGGGGTGCGGTTGGGTGGAGGTGGGGAGCCCTTCGCCGTTGACCCTGGCTAGGGCCGGGCGCTTCCTCCTGGTGGCGCGTTCTCGCAGATCGCGCGCTCGGCCACGCGGGCCGGGTCGTTTTCATCGTCGAAGTTCAGGGCGCACCCCTGGACGGTGGGGTTCAGGCGCGACCTGATTCGCTGCTGGTGGTAGCACGATAGCTCCTGCGCCGTCACCTGTTCGAGGCGAAATTTTTCGCGCTCGGCTTGCTCCTTGCGCACTGCCTCCGCCAGCTTCAGGCGGAGTTCTTCGACCTCCGTTGCCGTGGCATTAGGAGGGATCGGGGTGGAGAAGGGATCCTCCGGCGGATTTGTGACGGTCGCCATGTAGGTCGCGGTGTGGCGACCGGTCCCGTCGCGAAGGTCGGCGGAATATTCCGACCCGGAGTCGAAGTCAAAGATCCCAAGGATGGAGGGGTCCTCGAAGTCTCCTATGTTGGAGACCTGGGTGATGGATCCCGCGGGTGAAGCCGCGGTGATGGATCCGGCGATCGACGCCGGGTCGCCGAGTTGGCGTCGCTGAGGGCGCGTCTTCCACGCCGCCGTGTTTTCGCCACGTTGCGGGTCGAGTTGTACTGAGGCGAGGCGATGGATCGTGATCGCTCGGAGAGCCGATCGCGTGGCGGCGAATCGCGGATGCGAGCCGAGTCGTCCGAGATGATGACGTCGGTGAGGCCGACGAAGAGGCTGATCGTGCCGACCGGCAGGATCACGCTGTGCGTGACGGGTCGCGCCGCCGGGACGTAGCTGCTCGGCAAGATTTGGAGCATCTCGCCGATCGCTATCATGCGGCCGGTGGCGACCGTCTCGTTGATGGGCAGATTGGATCTCGCCGCAGAACACCGGCCAGACCGGCCAGGCCCCACGGTGGGCGCCACTGTCGTGGGAATGGTCACGGCAGATGCTGCAATCGACAACGAGTAGTAGAACGAGGGGCAAGGGCGGCCAGCCATCTGCGGTGTGAGATGAGGGCGGAGACACAGGGTTTTACCCAGGTTCGGCCCCCGGAGGGTAAATACCTACTCCTGCTAGATTGTATTATGGTGGTGGTACAATGGGCGAGCTCGGCGGCTAGGCGGCGTGTCGCTTGGGTGTATGATGGAACGTATCTCTACACACCCTGCAGGGAGGTTTATATAGGCTCACCTCCCCTAGGGTTTACATATCTCAACCGAATCAGTTAAGTCTTCGGTACTCGTTTAACCTAATCCGACTGGGCCTATCTACTCTCCTGGGCCTTCAGCTTCCAGTCGCTTGGATCCACACCGGGCCTTGATCCAGTCGTCGCCTTACAGGCCCACTCGCCAGTTCCTGGGCCAGTCGGAAACGTCCTGCTGGGTATACCCCGGTAGGCATATTCCCATCATTCATGATCCATCAATCCAAAATATATCAATTTGTCAATATTATAGTATATCAAATTCTCAAGTACTCCTATGTGCAACATTGATGAAATTACATTGTTTATTCCTTGACATGATACTCATTTTTTTTAAAGGATCCAACCTATCTTCTATTCTATTTTTGATAGTTTTGGTGTCATTGATATTTGCATGTTCGAGGTTCATGAATTTTGAATAAGATATATTTTATCCTTGTGCCGCACTTTTATGCAAATATCTTATTGTCATGTTTTTACTTCCTCTTATATATCATGTTATTTTATTTAGTAACTATTTTGTGTGTGCATGTTTCTTTGTGGACATATATCAAAATTGATATCCCAATTCCTTGGAGTTCATTTTTTGTACTTCTTTTTGATTCCTTGGTGGCTGGAGAAACAAATTTCCTTGTGAGTGCTTGTCTTGTTTTATGGCTATGGGTGCACTCACATTTGGTTCATATTTTTGAACTCATGTTCATGCATGCTCTATTTCACATGTTTAGTGGTTTAAAGATATTTGGGGAGTGATGATACCGTATTTGTGCACTTTTTATTCAAAATCTAATTCTAATTTGTGTGCATACTTTGGGGAGCTTCCCTATTTCTTTAGAACACTCTTTTTATCAAATCATAACATCTTTATCCTTTCAATTGGTATGTTTTAGCCAATTGGTAGTTAGTATATTTTAATTTCTTACATTGATCCTTGATATAGTTTGATTTCCTCCAAGTATTCATCATTGGATATGTGCATTTTATTCCACTCATTTTATGAGAATCACATATCATGGGGAGGAACTCATACTTTGCTAGCTTTCTAAATTTGTTCGCCCATTTCGGAAATTGTTGCCCATGGGGGAGAGGCTTAGAGGATTTAAAGGAATATTTTTTGATAGTCTTATGCTTAAGTGTTTTCCATCCATGCATATCCATCATTTTTAGGTATATTTTCATGGTTGAATATATATTGGAAACTCCACTGAAGGTTAATCTTGACAATATGTGCAATGAAATTCAAGTTCATCACACATGCATATATTGTGGGGGATATTGTTCTATATATTGTGTTTATACTCACATCACTCCCTTCATTAGTTATTGATGTGAGTATAATCGTTCTTATATGGGCTAGTATTTTTGTGTCACTTGACCATATCAAATACAACCTTGAGGATACTATATATTCCTGGATAAATGGAACACTTATTTAATATTATTTGTATAAACCCTCTTTTTACATTGTCATCAATTACCAAAATGGGGGATATTGAAAGTACATCTAGCCCCTGTCACATCCCAAAATTTCCAAATTTTGAAATGTGAAAAATAATTAAAAAAGAATTAATTGTTGAAATTTAGGGTGAAAAGAAACTTTTTGCTCCTGAATGGAAACTTCAAAACCCTTCTTGAACAAATTTGAATGAAAAGGGAATCCAACAAAATTTCAATCAAGTGAAATGCATTCATCAATGAATGTATCTTGAAATTTAAACACTTAAAAGTTAAACCAAAACCCTAAAACCCTAATGGAAGGAAATCATTTCCAAGATCTCTCTAAGACTATGGATTTGATCCATATAAAAATTCAGCAACAATCATATTAAAATGATCAAATTTGATAAACAAAAATATTATAAAACCATAGAAATTGGTTTCACTCAATTTGGAACCATGGATAAAAACTTATGAATTTAATAAGTTAAAAGGGAATAATTTCCAAAGCTAATAAAGCTCCTAACTAAGATCCATGCCAAATCTTGAGCAAAGTAATCCTAAAAGGATTTAAAAAGTTAAACAAATATCAAATAAAAATATACAAATTGGAATCACCAATTTTGGATCTATAAATAAAAAAGGTATCGATTTTATAAGGCAGGGAAAAGAAATAAATAAATAAGGAATATTTAAAAGCCAAATTAAATATTGGCCAAACAAATGAAATGAAAGATTATTGAATAATAAAAAGGAGTAAAAGATTATTTAAATAAAATCATAATGATTAAACAATATCGAGTTTTATTTAATTAAAGACAAATTGCCTAAACTAAATAAATAATAAATCCCAATAAAATTATTTAGAAGACAATTTAAACCTTGAGTTAAATCCATAAGCAAATGGAATAAAGATAATCCAATTAAAATAAAGGGATAAAGAATATTTAAATAAAAGTATATGGGATTAAACCATATTCTAAATTATATTTAAATGGGGACAAAATCCCTAAGGTAAATGATTAATTAGATCATGAGAAAATAATAAATTGGAATTTACCAAAGTGGATTAAAAGTTATCCAAATAACTTAAAAGAATAAAAATAATAATGAAAAGATTAATATGGATTGGAACCATATTTAAAATCCTATTTAATAAAGACAAAATGTCTATTTAAAATAAATAATAAACCCTAAGGGAATAAAAGAAATTATTCTAAAATGGACTTTATAATACATAAATAAACAGATTAAAAACCTACTAAATTTTTGGAAAAGATTTGAAATCAAAAGATTATTTGAATTTGAAAACAAAAAAAAACAGAAAAGAAAAAGGAAAAGAATCAGAAAAAAATGAAAACAAAGCAGCCCACTAACCTACCCAGCCAACAGGCCCATCTGGCCCAACTAGCAGCCCACCTCCATCTCGCCGCGAGCCCCTTTCTCACTCTATCCCATACCCTCTCAGTCACTGACAAAACGATCCCGCACGAAACCCTCACCTCTCTGAACAACCAGCCCCACCGCCAGGTCATCGTCGTCCTCACCCACCCCCACGACTTGTTCTTCCCCGGCTGTTACTGAAGGGTTTCGCGGCATAGTAAATCAAAATTTTATACGGAAGCGAACAGAGGGAAAGCCAAGATCTAATCTAGGAGATGCAAACAACGAGAGAGATTGGATTAGATCTTCATACCCTTGAAGATTCGCACAACGGAACGTTCGTCAGAACGTGGGTGATGTAGTCGTACTCGCTTCTCCTCCTCGCGATCCGATCCGATCTAGCACCACAAGTGGCGGTGCCTCCGTGAGATGCACACGTGCAGCACCTCGACGTCTCCTCCTTCCTCGGACCAGCAAGTATGGTGGAGAGACGGATTGGATCTACAACACGATGGCGTGGTGTATATGGTGGAGAATTTCTGCAGCAGGACTTCGCCTACAAGTAGTCGGGAGGGAGAGAGGAGGGCAGCAGGGCGGCTAGGATTGGAGGGAAAGGTGTGGGGGTGGTCCGCCCCCAGCCCTCTTTATATAGAGGGGTGGGGCGCAGCCCTATCCCCTCCCCCAAGCCCAAACCGGTGGCCCCAAAGGAGGAGGACTGGGGGGCAAGGAAACCCCCCCTTCTAGAAGCTCTATCTAGGGTTTAAACCCTCTTTGGCCGGCCGGGCCCTATGGGGCCTTGTGCCCCTGGCCCAATGCGGCCAGGGCACTCCCTCATAGGCCCATGCCCCCTCCTGGAAGGTGGGGCCACGTTGGTCCCCTTCCGGAAGGTTCTAGAAGCTTCTGGTACAATACTGATTAACCCGGAACAATTCCGAACTCCAAAAACTGCACTGCCTTATATGAATCTTATTCTCCCGACCACTCCGGAACCTCTCGTGATGTCCCGGATCCCATCCGAGACTCCGAACAAAAACTCATAAACCAATTATCCAATCTATCCTAGCGTCGAGACACGTTAAGTGTGTGACCCTGCGGGTTCGAGAATATGCAGACATGATCTTCTATCAATAATCAACAAGTGCTGAAACCCATATTGACTCCCACACATTCATCGATGATCATATCGGATGAACCACGATGCCAGGATTCAATCAATCTCATATATATGTTCCCTTCGTCTCGCGATATTTTACTTGCCCAAGATTTGATCGTTGTTACCGTCATACCTAGTTCAATCTTGTTCACAGCAAGTACTTTACTCGTTCCGTAATCCGATATCACTTTGTTATTAACTCCTTAACCACATGCTTGCAAGCGGTGTTGATATCGATTACCGAGTGAGCCCGAAGTATATCTCTCCGACTTGGGAGGGACAAATTCCATCTCGATACATACAACCCAACAGATACTTTCCGATCACCTGAGAGACACCTTTATGATCACCCTCTCATAGGATGACGTTTGATAACCTCAAAGCTTTCTTCTGATACCAGGGAGTTGTATTATCTCATGGTCTAAGGAATACAATATTTGACATAAGAAAAGCTTCGCAAAGACGAACACAATGACACGATCTAATTGCTTCGCTTAGTTTGGGTCTGTCCATCACATTATTCTCCTAATGATATGATCTCATTATTAATCGACAACTCATGTCCATGGTTAGGAAACCTTAACCATCATTAATCAATGAGCTAGTCCATAGAGGCGTACTAGGGACATGGTGTTGTTCACAAACCACACAAGTATTAAAGTTTCCGCTTAATACAATTCTAGCATGGAATATAAACATTATCATGAACAAGAATTATAATAATAACATCTTTATTATTGCCTCTAGGGCATAATTCCAACAGTCTCCCACTTGCACTAGAGTTAATAATCTAGTTTACATTTGGCAACAATCTCACACCCATGGCACTTAGGTGCTGATCATGTTTTACACGTGGAAGAGGTTTAGTCAATGGATCTGCGACATTCAGATCCGTATGTACTTTGCTAATCTTCAGATCTCCATCTGCTATACAATCTCGGATTATATGAAACTTGCGGTTGATACGCTTGGTATTTGGATGATATATTGGTTCCTTAGCGAGTGCTATGGCGCCAGTGTTGTCACACAATATCTCCAGTGGGTCCAATGCACTTGGAACCACGCTAAGCTCAGTGATGAAGTTTCTGATCCAAACTCCTTCACTTGACGCTTCTACAGCAGCCATGTATTCCGCTTCTACTGTAGATCCCGCGATCACGCTTTGCTTGCAGCTTCTCCAGCTCACAGCTCCTCCATTCAAAATATACACGTATCATGTCTGAGATTTAGAATCATCCTTGTCGGTGTCGAAACTAGCATCGACGTAACCTTTTACGACAAGCTGTTCATCACCCCCATACACAAAGAACATTTCTTTAGTCCTATTTAGGTACTTTAGGATGTTCTTCACGGGGCATCGATGTTCCACTCCTGGATCACTTTGATACCTGCTCGTCAAACTAAGAGCATTGGACACATCCGGTCTAGTACACAGCATGGCATACATGATGGAACCTATGGCCGAGGCATAAGGCACTTTGCTCCTAGCTTCCATATCATTTGTCGTAGTTGGACACTGAGCCTTGCTCAATATCTTACCTGACAACATAGGCACTGAACCTTTCTTTGCTGTGGCATCCCGCAAAACCACTACTAGAAAATCGCGTTGAAATTTGTGCATTGCATCGTCATCATCATGCATTGTTTGCCAAAACTATGTTTGCAAAGCCCGTGTTGTTTTCTAAACGCCCCTCTTTATTCAAACATCAAAACCGGGTCCCCGGAATATTTTGTTTTGGCCGCTATCGGTTTGCATATGGCCCGTTTAAATAAATAAAAAGGTTTAATTATTTTGGGCGGGGCAGTCGAACGGGCCGATTGACCCGAACGACCGCCCCAGAAAACTAATCGGTCCACACTCACCGCCTTCAAATCCTATGTACACCAACAAATCTAACCACACCCAACCTCCACCTCACCCCAGCCACTCCCTTGCGCCCACCTCACCCTCTCCTCTTCCCCACCAACCAGCAGCCTGCCACCTAGCCCACCCTCTCTCTCTCAACCACTCCCGACACAGCTCCAGACACCAAACACACACGCACACACTCACCGCCCACCCCACCGACAACCACAGCCCCTGGCCCTTGTGGACCCTTTGTCCCCACGCAACCACCTGCCGCCCACCTCCCTCCTCCTCCCTTTCTTCTTCCCTCGCTCTCAGACGCAACCGCCCCACACACGCCTCCCTGCTGCCTTCTCGCTCTCTTGGCCACCCCAACCAGCGCTCGCGCCTGCGCCACCCCGCGTCATCGCTGCCCTCCGCCAAGGCCCGAGCACTCCCGCCTCACGAGCCCCGCTCACGCCGCCCAGCACCGCTCCTCCCGACCTCTCCTCACCCTCCGCTCCGCCGCCCGCAAGCCCGGCGCGCCTGCGCCTCGGCGGCTCCGCCTGACCCGCTCCCCAACTGCCGCCGCCCGCCTGAAGCCACGGCCCCGTCCGCCCGCTTCCGCCCCGAGCTCGCAGCCTCCTCCGCCGCACCTGCCCGACCTCCGCGCACCCGTCTCCTCCTCCGCTCCCAGCGAAGCGCCAGCCAGGCTGCCCGCCTGGGCCTGGGCCGCCACTGCCCCAGCCCTCGCTGGGCGCGTCTCGGCTGCTCGCCCGAGGTCTCGCCGTGGCGCCAGCCCCGCCCACCTGTCTCCGACCCTCCGCAGGCCGCGCCGTCGCGGGCTCCTGTCGCCCCGGACGCGACCTCGCCGGAGTCGCCTCCTCACCGTGGCCGCCAGTGGGCCTCGTCCTCCGCTCGCCACCGCGTCGAGCCCGGCCCCGCCATCCCCACCGCTGCGCGCGTCCACCGTGCAGCAACCCCCTCCAGACTCTGCGTATGTGCTCCTGCGTGTTTGTGTTGATGCTCGCTCGATGTACCAAGACAACGTACGACCCATGGTTGCAGTACCTGTACTCTGTCTCCAACCCGTCAAGGCCATCTACACCGAGAGCCCGCGGCACCAGGAGAACAACAAGAACCCGACAAGATCTCCATCGCGGACTTCAAGTTCCCCTTCGGACGCCTAGACCGCACCAACGGTAACCCAAGTACTCCATCGACCTCAATACCGTCCCTGGAGCGGGACGCCGAGACCCCGAAGAACGACCTCGCCGAACCCGGCGCGGAACCCGATCCCGACACCGGCAAAACAAGATGGCAACCACAAGACCTTCTCGAAGCCGAATCCCGGAGATCGGTTTCCCGGAACCGGAAACCCCGAAGGGCGCTCGTCAAGATCTTCTTCACGGAAACCCCGACGCCGAGATCTCCCTCTCGGACCCGAAGCCGTCAAGACCCTGGAGACCCCGACATCGAACGACAGGATCATCGGCACGGAACCGAAGACACATGTACGACAAGTACTCCCTCGAGGACGCCGAGAAACCGATGCGCCAAGTTCGACACCCTGGCAAGGCAAGACCGACCCGATACAACCAAGTCCTGCTTCCGGAACGCCAATTTCTACCCCCGATGTACGAGAGCGACCCCGTCAAGTTCGTCGAACCCTGAACCCCGAGATCTGATCCCCGTCGAACCCTGGACCCTGACCCCGAACCCCCCGAACCAAGATCTGCCGAACCCTTAATGTGTGACCCCTTTCCTCGAACCCTATTTTATAACATATCAGTTTGTTGCACATTAAATTGTCATTCCCGCATGCATAGCATTGGTTTGGGGGCCTTATGCCGATTCACCTAATAATTACATATGGGGCCCATATGCGGGCAAATCTAGTCTCATATTGGCCTCATTTAAACATGTGTAGCGAACCGGCTCTATCTGTTACATTGCTAAACAACATTTAAATTGCGGGGTAGCTAAACAACATGAACCACCTAATTAATTGTCGGGACCCCGGTTCCGCTTAATCTTGACCTAATTGCATCGCACCTTTGCCATGCCATGCATCATACATGCATGATGCCGATCTTCTGGCGTTGTATTAAATATTGCATCCGGTGTTTCTTCTAGTGTTTTGCTTCTTCGCGGATAAGGCCGTTGAGTTGATGTGAGCTTCGCCCCGATCTTCGGATGAACCTTTCGGCAATGTTTTCAGGCGAGCATCTCCCCCTTTCTACCTATCTTACTTTTATAGTATTTACTTCCCTCCTGTTGATCTATTGCTATCTGTGTTGCGTTGCTCTAGTTTCGAACCCGTGATATTCCTTGCAGCCATATATAGCCTTGGACACATCCTATTACCTGTTGTTTGGTAGATAGTTGGACCCGCGTGTCGTAGTCGCTTGCTCCAGTGTTTTGCTTGTCGTCAAGTACCACAATTGTTGGAGGATTTGCCGCATGTTGACGTTGGAGATGATCACGGCTTTAATTATTGTATCACTTTAATTCCTGTTTAACAACTAAAATTGAATTAAGCAGAGGCATCGGTGGGTGATAGGTAAGATTTGGTTTCCGACCGCCCACTTGTGTCCCGTAGGACCCGAGTTCTTGACACCTGTTCCGAGATCGAGCGCTAACCACGTGTGGGAGATATGGGCCCCCCATCGATTATTACCTGATTTCAAAGTATTGTACTGGGGGCCACAACTAGTTTGAGGATTTATTTACTATCCTGTACCTATGCCATGCTTTACTGCTTTATTTACGATTGTGTGAGGAGCACGCTATACTGTTTAGGAAGCGGAGTGATTACGCGGTATCGACAGTCCCCGATTGGGGATCTGCTGTCGCTTACATCCATTGTCGCAAACCCTAAGTCCGTCTCGGAGACCGGCCGACGTTCTATGGTGTACTTAGTGGGGTGGCCCCTGCTTGCTTTGGAGTGCAGGAACGTGACTTAGGCCCCGCCGACATACCGATGGGTGTATGTTAACGATCCGCAAAAGGGTCAAGTGCGTGGATACTTTGGTGCACCCTGCAGGTTAAATCTTTTCGAGAAGCCGTGTCCGCGTTATGGACGACTTGGAGCATGTTCGATCATAGACAACTATAACTAAAGTTTACTGTTTTAAATTAACTTGTTTCCGATATGATTAGTAATCAGCTTCACTACAACGGAATGGCTAAGTAAAAGTATCAACAACTGCTGGGTTTTGGGTTATCTCATGATAATTGTATCTGACTAGTAAGTGTTGCCACTATAACGGAATGACTAACTAAAAGTGCCCACTGCTTACTTTATCAGGACGAATATCTAAAACCTGACTAGTAAAGTGCAGCAACTATAACTGAATAAGTACAACTGCCAACTGTGTGCGTTCCTCGGTTGACTTCCTCGTTTGGTCTCGAGGGGGAAACGCCAGGATGGGTTTGTTTGATGGTAGTCTCAGGTTGGATCCGAATAGGTCTTTCTCACCCCTCTCCGATAGCCGCCAGTTGTATCGAGTCTCTATAGGTTGTTTAGTGCATGCTGCCGCTGCCGCTCAGTCCACCATACCTATGTAGGCGAGGACCGCCGAATTCTAGCCTCGCTGTCTTGGCCTCGATCGACGCCTCTTTTTCCTTTGCCCTTTGTCGGCACCCTTTGTCTAAGCAGGTTTTGAGATCGACGTTAGGTGGTTACCCTTCCGCTTGGCACAGGCAGGTTATGGACGCCATTGGTTATTCTTCGTGGCTCTTAGCCCCATTTGCATCTTGTCCGTAGTCGGACCCCATCGCTTTCAAGGTGATTTGGATCTTGTACCGTATATTTGTAATCTTGACTCTTTGAGTCATTGTATATATCTCTGCTCGTGGGTCCCATCGAGGACCTGTGTAATGTTATTACTTTGTTTTTCCACCCACGAAAGTGCTGGTGGCACCTTGAATCGTTTATGCGGGTTTGGCGAGTTTCAGAAACTTGCATAGGCGATTCGAGGGTGTTACATTTGCCTTATCCATTCGAACCTTTTCTAACTTTGTCTAGGTATGTACTCGCTTAAAGCTATCAGGCCTTTGTCTATCTCTATAGATTTTGATGCCCAATATATAAGCAGCTTCACCTAGGTCTTTCATTGAAAAACGCTTGTTCAAATAACTCTTCACATCGTTAAGCATGTTGATGTCATTTCCAATAATCAATATGTCATCCACATATAGTACCAGAAACGTCACCGAGCTCCCACTCACTTTCTTGTAGATACAAGCTTCGTAGCAATTTGGAACAAATCCAAAGCTCTTGATCACTTGATCAAAACGAAGGTTCCAACTCCGAGATGCTTGCTTTAGTCCATAAACGGAACGCTGAAGTTTGCATACTTTATCAGCATCCTTAGGATCGATAAAACCTTCGGGTTGCATCATATACAACTCTTCATCAATGTTGCCATTGAGGAACGCAGTCTTGACATCCATCTGCCATATTTCATAATCATGAAACGCAGCAATTGCTAATAAAATCCGAATGGACTTAAACATCGCTACGGGAGAGAAAGTCTCATCGTAGTCAACACCTTGAACTTGTCGAAAACCTTTCGCGACAAGCCATGCTTTATAGACAGTAACATTACCATCCGCGTCCGTTTTCTTCTTGAAGATCCATTTGCACTCAATGGCCTTTCGGTCGCTAGGAGGGTCCACCAAAGTCCATACTTGGTTTTCGCTCATGGATCCTAATTCGGATTTCATGGCTTCTAGCCATTTCTCAGAGTCTGGGCTCATCATCGCTTCCTCATAGTTCGTAGGTTCACTGTCTTCTACCAACAAGACCGTCAAGACAGGGTTGCCATACCACTCAGGAGGGGCACGCGACCTTGTCGACCTGCGACGTTCAGTAGCAGCATCGTCTGAAGCTTCATGATCCTTGTCATTAGCTTCCTCTATTGTTGGTGCAGCGGTACCTGGAACAATTTCAGGTGTGCGCTACTCTCCAATTCAAGAGAAGGTTCAATAACCTCGTCTAGCTCTACTTTCCTCCCACTCACTTCTTCGAGAGAAACTCCTTCTCAAGAAAGGAACCGTTCTTCGACAAACACTTTGCCTTGGTTGCAGTGATAGCAGGTATACCCAATAGTTTCCTTAGGGTATCCTATGAAGACGCATTTCTCCGCTTTGGGTTCGAGCTTGTCCGACATCAACTTCTTGACGTAAGCTTCGCATCCCCAAACTTTAAGAAACGACAACTTAGGTTTAGCACCAAACCACAGTTCACACGGTGTCGTCTCAATGGATTTAGATGGAGCCCTATTTAAAGTGAATGCAGCGGTTTCTAATGCATAACCCCAAAATGATAACGGCAAATCAGTAAGAGACATCATCGATCGGACCATATCTAATAAGGTTCGATTCCAGCGTTCAGACACACCATTGCGCTGTGGTGTTCCGGGTGGCGTGAGTTGTGAAACGATTCCACTTGCTTTAAGATGCGTGAGAAAATCATAACTCAAATATTCGCCCCCACGATCGGATCGTAGAAACTTAATCTTTTCTGTTATGATGGTTCTCCACTTCATTCTGAAATTCTTTGAACTTTTCAAATGTTTCAGATTTATGTTTCATTAAATAGATATACCCATATCTACTTAAGTCATCGGTAAAAGTGAGAAAGTAGCGATATCCACCGCACGTCGAAACACTCATCGGTCCGCATACATCGGTATGTATGATTTCCAACAAGTCCGTTGCTCGCTCCATCATACCGGAGAACGGGGTTTTGATCATCTTGCCCATGAGGCATGGTTCACATGTGTCAAATGATTCAAAATCAAGAGACTCCAAAAGTCCATCATAATGGAGTTTCTTCATGCGTTTTACACCAATATGACCTAGACGACAGTGCCACAAATAAGTAGTATTATCACTATCTACTTTGCATCTCTTAGCCTCAATGTTATGGATGTGTGTTTCATCCCTTTCGAGATTTAGAAGAAATAAACCATTCACAATGGGTGCATGACCATAAAATATGTTACTCATATAAATAGAACAACCATTATTCTCCGATTTAAATGAATAACCGTCTTGCAATAAACAAGATCCAGAAATAATGTTCATGCTCAACGCAGGAACATAATAACATTTATTGAGATTTATAACTAATCCCGAAGGTAAAACTAAGGAGAGCGTGCCGACGGCCATCACATCAACTCTTGATCCGTTGCCAACGCGCATCGTCACCTCATCCCTCGCAAGCCGCCGTCTATTCCGTAGCTCCTGTTTCGAGTTACAAATATTAGCAACTGAACCGATATCAAATACCCAGGCACTACAATGAGGGCTAGTAAGGAAAACATCAATAACATGTATATCAAATATACCTTTGATGGTGCCAGTCTTCTTGTCCGCTAAGTACTTCGGAGAGTTGTTCTTCCAGTGACCCTTGTCCTTGCAATAGAAGCACTCGGTGTCCGGCTTAGGACCAGACCAGAGCTTCTTCTCAGCAGGGGCAACGCGCTTGCCGCCGCCTTTCTTGAACGGCTTCTTTGCACCCTTACCTTTCTTAAAGGTGGGCTTGTTGACCATCAACACATGATTGTCCTTTTTGATGTCCACTTCCGCGTCCTTCAGCTTTGCGAAGAGTTCGGTGATCGTATCAGTGGAACCAATCTGATTATGAGTCACTACAAAACTTTTGTAGCTGGGAGGGAGTGATTGCAGAACCCTGTCAATCTTGAGCTCCTCTGGAATCGTGCATTCCAGTTGCTCAAGGCGTTGAGTGTAGCCCGTCATCTTAATGGCGTGCTCAGTAACGGAACTCCCTTCCTCCATCTTGCAGTTAAAGAACTTCTCAGAGATCTCATATCTCTCAGAACGGGCCTGAGTCTGAAACATGGTTTTCAGCTCTTCGAGAATCTCAAAGGGCCCGGGATAGTCTTCGAAACGATTTTGAAGTTCTGGTTCCATAGCAAACAACATGGTGCTCTTAATCACACCATAATCATCATTGCGCGACTGATAGATATCTTTCTCATCACCAGTAGCGATTAGGGGGTCACCTAACGCTTTCCCAAGGACATAGTCCTTTTGACGGCCAGAGAGAATGATTCTTAGATTGCGGAACCAATTGGTGAAGTTAGACCCATTGTTTCTAAGCTTTTCCTTCTCAGCAAAAACGTTGAAATTGAAGTTGGACTTGGCCATGTGATCTACAGTATTTGCAAGTACAATTTAGACTATGTTCATGATAAATAGTTCAACTTAATCAAATTACTAGATGAACTCCCACTAAATTCAACATCCCTCCAGTTGTTTAGTGAACACGATCCAAATTCACCACACCTAATCCGATCATCACGAGAAGAGATGTGGTTTCAATGGTGGACAACAAAGTGTCGATCATATCATTCATATGACTCATGCTTAACCTTTCGGTTCTTGTGTTCCGAGGCCATGTCTGTACATGCTAGGCTCGTCAAGTTAGACCCAAGTATTTCCGCGTGTGCAAAACTGGCTTGCACCCGTTGTATGTGAGCGTAGAGTCTATAGCACCCGATCATCACGTGATGCTTGGACACGACGAACTTTCGCAACGGTGCATACTTGGGGAGAACACAGTTTTTATCTTGATCTTTAAGTGAGGAATCATCTTATAATGCTACCGTCGCGATCTAAGCATAATAAGATACATAAAAGGATAAACATCACATGCATATAACTTTATGTGACATGGTATAGCCAATCTTCGCGCAATGATCTCCATCTTGTGCGTTCCGGCATGATCTCCATCACTCCACCATGATTGCCTCCACCACGAATAGCAACTACAACTATTGCTAACTACTTAGCGATAAAGTGAAACTATTACATGGCGCATAAGAAGTTGACACACATGTCATACACAAGTATAAAGACAACCATATGGCTCCTGCCGGTTGTGTACTCATCGACATGCAAGTCGTGAAACATTACAAAACATGATCATCGCATACATTATACACATCACATCTTGGGCCATACCATATCACGAAAACACTCCTGCAAAGACAAGTTAGTCTCCGCTACTTTGTTGTTGCATGTTTTACGTGGCTTATGGGAGTAGATGCTAAGAACGATTCTTACCTACGGAAAGCCACAACGGTGATATTATGGTTGCCAAACTCCGTGTTAATCCCATGACAACTATAGTGAGAGAAACCGACATCCACCACCGCATGTGTGGAACAAGACACACGTCAAGTGCTTGGCGGTCTCTCAAACGACGTCGCGTAGGTTGGCCTGGACCGCTTCAATCTCACTATCCCGCGTCATAAGAAGAACACAAACAAGAAGCTTGCAACAAAACATCAACGCCTGCAACAACCATGTTATGCTCTACTTGTGAAACACATCTACGCATAGATCTAGCTCGATACCTTTGAAGGGTTTCGGCATAGTAAATCAAAATTTTCTCGAAGCGAACAGAGGGAAAGCCAAGATCTAATCTAGGAGATGCAAACAACGAGAGAGATTGGATTAGATCTTCATACCTTGAAGATTCGACAGTGAACGCTCACGAACGTGGATGATGTAGTCGTACTCGCTTCTCCTCCTCGCGATCCGATCCGATCTAGCACCACAAGTGGCGGTGCCTCCGTGAGATGCACACGTGCATCACCTCAACGTCTCCTCCTTCCTCGGACCAGCAAGTATGGTGGAGAGACGGATTGGATCTACAACACGACGGCGTGGTGTATATGGTGGAGAATTTCTGCAGCAGGACTTCGCCTACAAGCAGTCGGGAGGGAGAGAGGAGGGCAGCAGGGCGGCTAGGATTGGAGGGGAAGGTGTGGGGGGTAGTGCGCCCCCAGCCCTCTTTATATAGAGGGGTGGGGATCAGCCCTAGCCCCTCCCCCAAGCCAAAACCGGCGGCCCCAAAGGAGGAGGAGTGGGGGGCAAGGAAATCCCCCCTTCTAGAAGCTCTATCTAGGGTTTAAACCCTCTTTGGCTGGCTGGGCCCTATGGGGCCTTGTTCCCCTGGCCCAATGCGGCCAGGGCACTCCCTCATAGGCCCATGCCCCCTCCCGGAAGGTGGGGCCACGTTGGTCCCCTTCCGGAAGGTTCTAGAAGCTTCCGGTACAATACCGATTAACCCGGAACAATTCCGAACTCCAAAAACTGCACTGTCTTATATGAATCTTATTCTCCGGACCACTCCGGAACCTCTCGTGATGTCCCGGATCCCATCCGAGACTCCTAACAAAAACTCATAAATCAATTATCCAATCTATCCTAGCGTCGAGACACGTTAAGTGTGTGACCCTGCGGGTTCGAGAATATGCAGACATGATCTTCTATCAATAATCAACAGCGGGGTCTGGAAACCCATATTGACTCCCACACATTCATCGATGATCATATCGGATGAACCACTATGCCAGGATTCAATCAATCCCATATATATATTCCCTTCGTCTCGCGATATTTTACTTGCCCGAGATTTGATTGTTGGTACCGTCATACCTAGTTCAATCTCGTTCACAGCAAGTACTTTACTCGTTCTGTAATCCGATATCACTTTGCGATTAACTCCTTAACCACATGCTTGCAAGCGGTGTTGATATCGATTACCGAGTGGGCCCGAAGTATATCTCTCCAACTTGGGAGGGACAAATTCTATCTCGATACATACAACCCAACAGATACTTTCCGATCACCTGAGAGACACCTTTATGATCACCCTCTCATAGGATGACGTTTGATGACCTCAAAGCTTTCTTCTGATACCAGGGAGTTGTATTATCTCATGGTCTAAGGAATACAATATTTGATATAAGAAAAGCTTCGCAAAGACGAACACAATGACACGATCTAATTGCTTCGCTTAGTTTGGGTCTGTCCATCACATCATTCTCCCAATGATATGATCTCATTATTAATCGACAACTCATGTCCATGGTTAGGAAACCTTAACCATCATTAATCAATGAGCTAGTCCATAGAGGCGTACTAGGGACACGGTGTTGTTCACAAATCACACAAGTATTAAAGTTTCCGCTTAATACAATTCTAGCATGGAATATAAACATTATCATGAACAAGAATTATAATAATAACATCTTTATTATTGCCTCTAGGGCATAATTCCAACAGTTACTGCCGTTTAATCCTCGCTTAAATTCGTCGTAATGCCGCGCTAACTCCGCCCCGTGATCATGCCCTCATAATCTCCCACGTTCCCTCTCTCTTTCCCCTCGCGCACTCACACCTCTCCGCCACCAGGCTGCACAAATTTTTCGCGTGAACCCACTGTCCCCGACGAGCTACTTCGACCGATTCTGGCCAGCCCTCACCCCACTGCCCCTAACCCTCACGAGCGTGTTCCCCAGCGTCCCCCACATCCGCCAGTACCTCCTACTCATCCATGTGTGCCCCATAGCCCCAGCAACAACGACACCTGAGCGCCACCATGAACCACTTCGACTCCGGCGACCTTCCCCGGTAATCCCTGAGCGCCCCCTCCTCTCTGGTTGACGCACGCTTACTCTCCTCACTTGCACGCATCTAACAGCACCATTTGTTTGCTTTAGCGTGGTCTGTTGCCTCGCCAACGTCGACACCAGAGTGAACCCGACGACAGATACAACTCCGGCGAGCAATCCCTGGCGTCACCGTGCCCCCTTCGTCGAAGACGACCACCCCGAGAATCAGCGCTCCACGATGAACCCAGTGAGCTTCTTGTCCTTCTCTCTTGCTTCATGTTTCGCCGGAACCACCGCGAGCAGAACACGCCGCCGCCTTCCACCGTCGCAGCGCTGCCCACCTATGGTCAAGACGATATGGGCCGTTAGATCTTGATCGAATGTGTCAGATTAGAACTTAACCGAAGGGGTACGAATTCATCTGTTCCACACGATTCTATTTAGATCTGACGATCCACACTGCGTGATCCAGCCAAACCAGTACTGACCAATAGGATACAGACGCGTGGCACAGGCTTTGTTTTAAAAACAGAAACTTTCCTATTTGTTGTTTGAAATTGTAAATTACATAACTTTTGATCCACACGTCCAAAATTTGCAAATTTTATATCACTGGATTCAAAAAATGAAACCTTTGCAACCATTCCCTTTGTTTGGTGTTTTGCTTCTGTAAAAGTAGGTGTTTTTGCAAAAACAATATTAGGTCTATTTTGGTTATAAAATTTATTCTAAAAATGTTTTTAGGGTAAAATCTTTTCCAAATGATTTGTTTTGAACCTACTGACCATAAGGACAAACTTTTGGGTTTAGAAATATATTTTTCTAAACACAAGGAATTATTCCTTGAATAAAGACATTTCTAGTAAAACAAAAATATTTGCTATGGTTTAAAAATGCTTTGAGTAAAACCTTTTTCAAATGGTTTGATTTAAACTCTCTGAACCTAAACACTAAGTTTTGGATTTAAAAATATATTTGATGAACCCTAGAAAATTATTACCTTGTTTAAAGGCATTTCTAGCAAAATAAATATGTTGCTTTGATTTAAAAATGGTTTTTGGGTGAAACCCTTTTGCAAATGGATTAGTCTTAAACACTTTGACCTTAAGACACTAACATTTGTGTTCAAAAATATATTTTTCTAACACTAGAAATTATTACTTTGATTTAAATCATTTCTAGCAAAACAAAAATGATTTAAATGGCCCATTTTCACTAACTTGATTTTAAATGGTTTTGCCACTTTTATAAATGACCAATAGGTGTTTTAAATTTTTTATAACCTATTAGAAACCACCTTCCCAGATAAAATAATCTTTTGCATGCTTGCATGCATTGTTTTGTTTTCTTTATTTTATATTATGAATTGTTTGAATGTTAGTTTTGAAATGTGCCTTGCTTGATTGAATTATAGTGAACTTGAAGAGTATGAACATTGCAAGATCAAGGAGTGAATCTATATTCTCTACTAAAAAGGCAAGTGGTGCTTCATACATTTTGTCCTGTTATTTTCACTATGCATTAGTGATGTTTTGAGTAGGACTTGCATGGAATTTTTACTAAGTATGCTATGCCATGGGAAATCCTAATAGATGATGCCTTACTAGAATTTTCCCTAAGTTAAGATTCTTGCTACTATTATGCTTAGCCTAGCTAGTAGAAAACAAGGGTGGATTATATTCATGCTATGAAACATTTATAAGTCTATGACTTGTGTTTTGTTTAATAAAACAACTATGTGAATGAATCACCTGGGTGGAATGGTAATTGCTTGGATGGATTTTTGTTGAGTGGTTACCAGGGCCCCATTTTCATGGCCTACCCTGTGTATCTCACTTGTGGAATGCCACCCAAGAACAAAGAGATTTGAGATGTCAAATGTTGAGAAGCTTCAAGTACAGCCACTTGGCAATATGGGCTCTGCCTGGATCATATATGTTGCAATAAATTAGCCAGATGGATAGTTGGTGGTAGGGGTGATAGGTTTGGAACGCGTCCATTTGGTCTAAGGGAAGGCTTCTAAAATATCTTGTTTTGATGCATGTCGAGTATTGTGGGGAAAGTGCACCACCTCTCGAGAGAGTAAAATCTAAGTACTTAGACGTGTCCCTGGCAATGGACAATTTGAGCATCAAGACATGGAAGCTATCAAGGATCTCCTCATCCCAATTTCTAAGTTAAAAGCTTGTGGTTGAACAAGGGTAAAGGATCACCAATTTTCATTGGTAGATGCCTTGGGTGATTTTGATAAACAAAAACTTAGTTTTTTCAAATTATAAGAAAAATATATTTTGAGCAAAGCAAGCCTAAGCTCCACTTAGCCAAATGCATATAGATGATAGATACCACTATTCTACCATATTATCACTTGCCAATACAATTCAAATGTATTGACCCTTGTGGATGTAACTTATTATGTTGCAGGTTTGTTTGATATTATAGAAGTGTGTTGATTAGGATTACAAGTATACAACCAACATGATTGCCTATGGCACTTTGAAGATGAAGGACTCCATGCTACTTAGTTATATTTGCTGCAATGTAATGAGATAGCCAAATGAGATATGTAAGATGTAATGAGTTATTTTATTCCTAGTTATAAAGTTGTATTATGACCTTTTTTCTTGATATTACGTCTTAAACCGTGGATGCTAGCTATTGATCCGGGGACTAGCATTGTAAACATAGGGATCTCTAATTTATCAGGTTGGGACCTCTACAGATGGTATCAGAGCACTGTGTTGCCTGTAGGATTGTAACCCTAGGATTGGACAAAACCCCTTAGAAAAATAGGAGTTGTATTTGTTCAAACTTATTTACAAACAATCTTGTAAACACTTTCCTCAATCTTTGTGTTTTGATTCTACATCTCCCCTCTTTTCAACTTGAACAACATGAGCAAAGACTTCACCATCACCAATGACTTCAACTTTTGTTTCACCAAGGACTTCAACTTGGACATCACTAAGGACTATAAGTGAGACAAAAAATATTACTCAAGACTTGGAGACTAAGGAAACACAACTTAGAAGGAATCATCATCACCTTTGAGTTTTGTGACCAAGATGCAAGAATTTTTTCCAATGAAACCATGATCTCATTTAGGAAGAAACAACTAAGAAGAATGGAATGATCCCAAGTGATAACCAAAGTTGGACCACCATACTAGTGATTAGTTTGATCCCAACAACTTATGTGGTGTAGCAAAAATATTTTGTTGCCTAAAAATTTGCTTGAACTTTGTTGTTTGAGTGGAATGTTTGATTGTGATTGCTTGTACATTGCTTTATGTAAATTGTTGTGTGTGATTAGAATTCTTCCTCTAGAAATATTTTGCCTATTCTAATCCCAATCCAACCCAAACAGATGACTTCTCCAGGAAACTCCAACATCAAGGATGGTGACAACAACAACCAAGATATGCACATGAGAGAACAACTTCTAGCAACCCAATCCCAGTTGAATCAAGTGAGAACTCAGTTTATAGCCAACAACAATGGGATAGACCCAACCATGCAAAAGTTTTTGGAAATCCAATCCCAATTGTTGCAAAGGATGACAAATGAAATGATCAACATGAGAAATAACCTTTCCCAAGGGATTGTGACAACAATGGTATCAATGATGATATTATAGAAGGAAATCAAGCTTGTAATATTTGTGGAGACATGGAACACACTTATAAAGAGCATGTGGACCAATGCCCTAATTGTGAATAAAAACATCCAACTAGACAATGCCCCACATCTCAAGTTACTTGTTTCCTATGTGAAGGAAATGATCATGTCCCTATTCAATGCCCTATATATCCTATAGTTCAACAAATGAAACAAGATGGAATGCATCAAATGTTTGGAAAAATCCATGAAGGAACAACTTCTACTAAGAAGGATGAAGGCAAAGTCAGAACCATGCCTCATAAGGCCACATCCAAAGTGAGCATAAAGTGTTGCTACTCTTGTGGAGAAGAAGGTCATATCTCTAGTGATTGTCCCAAGAAGAGAGAAATATTTCCCACCTTTGTGGTGAGATATGAAGAGCATGAACTAGAATAACTCCTAGCTTTGGAGAGACCTAAGAAGAAGAAGAAATGCCCCAAACCTAACAAGAAGGACATTACCCAAGAGCAATGTTACAATTGCAAAGAGATGGGACACTATGCCAATGAATGTCTAGAAAAGAAGAAGAACCAAGGAAATAAACAAGAGGAAATGATACCAAAGAATAAGAAGGATATTAGCCAATTGATGTGTTTCAAATGCAAAGAGCTAGGCCATTATGCAAGCGACTGTCCAGAGAATCTACATCAAGATCCCAAGTAAGCCAAGATGTAATCTAGTTGAAAACATTTTCAAGGGTGGTAGTACCCTAATTTCCTTAAAGCCAACTTGTAACCTCTAGCCTTCCCAAATCTCAGGACGAGATTTCTTTTAAGGGTGGTAGCCTCTCACATCCCAAAATTTTCCAAATTTTGAAATGTGAAAAATAATTAAACACAAGAATTAATTGTTGAAATTTAGGGCGAAAAGAAACTTTTTGCTCCTGAATGGAAACTTCAAAACCCTTCTTGAACAAATTTGAATGAAAAGGTAATCCAACAAAATTTCAATCAAGTGAAATGCATTCATCAATGAATGTATCTTGAAATTTAAACACTTAAAAGTTAAACCAAAACCCTAAAACCCTAATGGAAGAAAATCATTTCCAAGATCTCTCTAAGACTTTGGATTTGATCCATATAAAAATTCAGCAACAATCATATTAAAATGATCAAAAATGATAAACAAAAATATTATAAAACCATAGAAATTGGTTTCACTCAATTTGGAACCATGGATAAAAACTTATGAATTTAATAAGTTAAAAGGGAATAATTTCCAAAGCTAATAAAGCTCCTAACTTAGATCCATGCCAAATATTGAGCAAAGTAATACTAAAAGGATTTAAAAAGTTAAAAAAATATCAAACAAAAATATACAAATTGGAATCACCAATTTTGGATCTATAAATAAAAAAGATATGGATTTTATAAGGCACGGAAAGAAATAAATAAATAAATAAGGAATATTTAAAAGCCAAATTAAATCTTAACCAAAGAAATGAAATGAAAGATTATTGAATAATAAAAATGAGTAAAATATTATTTAAATAAAATCATAAGGATTAAACAATATCAAATTTTATTTAAATAAAGACAAATTACCTAAACTAAATAAATAATAAATCCCAATAAAATTATTTAGAAGATAATTTAAACCTTGAGTTAAATCCATAAGCAAATGGAATAAAGATAATGCAATTAAAATAAAGGGATAAAGAATATTTAAATAAAAGTATATGGGATTAAACCATATTCTAAATTATATTTAAATGGGGACAAAATCCCTAAGGTAAATGATTAATTAGATCATGAGAAAATAATAAATTGGAATTTACCAAAGTGCACTAAAAGTTATCCAAATAACTTAAAAAGAATAAAATAATAATTAAAAAAATTAATATGGATTGGAACCATATTTAAAATCCTATTTAATAAAGACAAAATGTCTATTTAAAATAAATAATAAACCCTAAAGGAATAAAAGAAAATATTCTAAAATGGACTTTATAATACATAAATAAACAGATTAAAAACCTACTAAATATTTGGAAAAGATTTGAAAAAGAAATCTGAAATCAAAAGAGTGTTTGAATTTGAAAACAGAAAAACAGAAAAGAAAAAGGAAAAAGAATCAGAAAAAAATGAAAACAAAACAGCCCACTAACCTACCCAGCCAACATGCCCATCTGGCCCAACTAGCAGCCCACCTCCATCTCATGAGCCCCTTTCACTCTCCCATACCCTCTCGATCGACAAAACGACCCGCATGAAACCCTCACCTCTCTGACTAACCGGCCCCACCGCCAGGTCATCGTCGTCCTCACCCACCCCCACGACATGTTCTTCCCCGGTTGTTACTGCCGTTTAATCGTCGCTTAAATTCTTCATAATGCCGCACTAACTCCATCCCATGACCACGCCCTCATAATCGCCCATGTTCCCTATCTCTTTCCCCTCGCTCACCCGCACCTCTCCGCCACCAGGCTGCACAAATTTCTCGCGTGAACCCACTGTCCCCGATGAGCTACTCCGACCGATTCCGGCCAGCCCTCACCGCCCCACTGCCCCTAACCCTCATGAGCATGTTCCCCAGCGTCCCCCGCATCTGCCAGTACCTCCCACTCAGTCGGTCATGCCCCACAGCCCCGGCAACAATGGCACCTGAGCGCCACCATGAACCACTTCGACTCCGGCGACCTTCCCCGATAATCCCTAAGCGCCCCCTCCTCTCTGGTTTACGCACGCTTACTCTCCTCACTTGTGTGCATCTAACAGCACCATTTGTTTGCCTTAGCATGTCCTGTAGGCTCGGCAACGTCGACACCAGAACGAACCCGACGACAGAGACGACTCCGGTGATCAATCCTTGACGTCACCGTGCGCCCCTTCGTCGAAGATGACCACCCCGAGAATCAGCGCTCCACGATGAACCCTGTGAGCTTATTGTCCCTCTCTCTTGCTTCTTGTTTCGCCGGAACCACCATGAGCAGAGTGCGTCGCTGCCGTCCACCGTCGCAGCGCCACCCACCTATGGTCAAGACGATATGGGCCGTTAGATCTTGATCGAATGTGTGAGATTAGAACTTAACTGAAGGGGTATGAATTCATCTGTGCCGCATGATTCTATTTAGATCTGATGATCCACACTGCGCGATCCAACCAAACCGGTACTGACCAATAGGATACAGACGCGTGGCACAGGCTTTGTTTTAAAAACAGAAACTTTCCTATTAGTTGTTTGAAATTGTAAATTACATAACTTTTGATCCACACGTCCAAAATTTGCAAATTTTATATAACTGGATTCATAAAAATGAAACCTTTGCAACCATGCCATTTTTTTGGTGTTTTGCTTCTGTAAAAGTAGATGTTTTTGCAGAAACAATATTAGGTCTATTTTGGTTATAAAATTGATTCTAAAAATGTTTTTAGGGTAAAATCTTTTGCAAATATTTGTTTTGAACCTACTGACCATGAGAACAAACTTTTGGGTTTAGAAAAATATTTTGTTAAACACAAGGAATTACTCCTTGAATAAAGACATTTCTAGTAAAACAAAAATATTTGCTATGGTTTAAAAATGCTTTTTGAGTAAAACCTTTTGAAAATGGTTTTATTTAAACTCTCTGACCCTAAACACTAAGTTTTGGATTTAAAAATATATTTGATGAACCTTAGAAAATTATTACCTTGTTTAAAGGCATTTCTAGCAAAATAAATATGTTGCTTTGATTTAAAAATGGTTTTTGGTTGAAACCCTTTTGCAAATGGATTAGTCTTATTAAACACTTTGACCTTAAAACACTAACATTTGTGTTCAAAAATATATTTGGCTAACAATAGAAATTATTACTTTGATTTAAATCATTTCTAGCAAAACAAAAATGATTTAAATGACCCATTTTCACTAACTTGATTTTAAATGGTTTTTCTACTTTTATAAATGAACAATAGGTGTTTTAAAATGTTTATAACCTATTAGAAACCACCTTCCCAAATAAAATAATCTTTTGCATGCTTGCATGCATTGTTTTGTTTTCTTTATTTTATATGATGAATTGTTTGAATGTTAGTTTTGAAATTGTGCCTTGCTTGATTGAATTGTAGTGAACTTGAAGAGTGTGACCATTGCAAGATCAAGGAATGAATCTATATTCTCTACTAAAAAGTAAAGTGGTGCTTCATACATTTTGTCCAATTATTTTCACTTTGCATTAGTGATGTTTTGAGTAGGACTTGCATGGAATTTTTACTAAGTATGCTATGCCATGGGAAATCCTAATAGATGATGCCTTCGTAGAATTTTCCCTAAGTTAAGATTCTTGCTACTATTATGCTTAGCCTATCTAGTAGAAAACAAGGGTGGATTATATTCATGCTATGAAATATTTCTAAGTCTATGACTTGTGTTTTGTTTAATAAAACAACTATGTGAATTAACCACCTGGGTGGAATGGTAATTGCTTGGATGGATTTTTGTTGAGTGGTTACCAGGGCCCCATTTTCATGGCCTACCCTGTGTATCTCACTTGTGGAATGCCACCCAGGAACAAAGAGATTTGAGATGTCAAATGTTGAGAAGCTTCAAGTACATCCACATGGCAATTTGGGCTCTGCTTGGATCATATAGGTTGCAATAACTTAGCTAGATGGATAGTTGGTAGGGGGTGATAGGTTTGGAACGTGTCCATTTGGTCTAAGGGAAGGCTTCTAAAAGATCTTGTCTCGATGCATGTCGAGTCTTGGGGAAAGTGCACCACCTCTCGAGAGAGTAAAATCTAAGTACTTAGCCGTGTCCCTAGCAATGGACAATTTGAGCATCAAGACATGGAAGCTATCAAGGATCTCCTCATCCAAATTTCTAAGTTAAAAGCTTGTGGTTGAACAAGGGTAAATGATCACCAATTTTCATTGGTAGATGCCTTGGGTGATTTTGATAAACAAAAAATTAGTGTTTTCAAATGATACGAAAAATCTATTTTGAGCAAAGGAAGCCTAAGCTCCACTTATCCAAATGCATATAGATGATAGATACCACTATTCTACCATAGTATCACTTGCTAATACAATTCAAATGTATTGACCCTTGTGGCTATAACTTATTATGTTGCAGGTTTGTTTGATATTAGAGAAGTGTGTTGATTAGGATTACAGGTATACAACCAACATGATTGCCTGTGGCACTTTGAAGATGAAGGACTCCATGCTACTTAGTTATATTTGCTGCATTGTAATGAGATAGCCAAATGAGCTATGTAAGATGTAATGAGTTATTTTATTTCTGGTTATAAAGTTGTATTATGACCTTTGTTTCTTGATATTACATCTTAATATGTGGATGCTAGCTATTGATCTAGGGACTAGCATTGTAAACATAGGAATATTTACCTTATCAGGTTGGGACCTCTATGCCCCTAAGTGTGATTTTGGTAATTAATGGCAATCCCTATGGACTAATGGTTTCATTGATTTGTTTGTGAAGGATGTTCCATATGTGATGCTTGAAGTCCATGTGTTATATTAAATGTTGTATGCCATGAATATAAGGATATACGTTGAGTATTGGCATCGGATCATTGGATTAAAGATGAAAATTATATGATCAAGAAGAAAATAAATATTACTTCGAAGAATCAAGATGAAGTTAAATGAATGTAGAGTTCTTGTGTAGGACTCAAACTTATGTCATGAAGGATCACAATCTCAAGAGAATAAAGTGAAATATAATAACTCATTGTGCATCTCAATATATTGTGATAAAGCATAATAAGATCTAGTGGGAGACAAATTGCAAATCATGGGTTTGTATCAAAAAGGAAGATTTCATGTAGCACATCAAAGGATGTCATCAAGTGGAGATCTTCATCAAGATTGAAGAAGTCTAAGTTCAAGATGAGTATCTAGAAGATATCACATCATTGAAGCTTAAATCGTTCTTCACAATGGATTTGTGAAGATATACCTAATCGAGGCTTCCCATAGTGGAGTATGTCGAGAAATTTGTAGACTTCACCAAGCAAGCGCAATCAAGAAAGGTATTCCATATTCAGGTGAGCATGACTGTCATCTATGTATCAAGTGGAATTTTCAAGGAAAAGGCATGACCTAGATAGGTTTTCTATTTTACCGGTCTCAAGGTGGTTGTTGGAAGATCGGGTTATAGGTTCGATAGCCGTACTATCAAGAGGGCTCTCTGCAAGTAGCTTGATCATATCGTTTGTAGAGAGCTCAAACCTTTGCATCATTGCCATCATGGTTGTTATTTGGATCTTCTCTATCTGAGGTTTGAGAGCTTGTGATTATATTCAAATCAAGGTCGAGTTCAACAAAAATGGATTTTAGATGAAAAAGTTGTTTAGTTTTTTATGTTGGGGTTTTACTGGTTCGTCGTGATAGTGTGGTCAAAACCTACATCTTGAGGTTTGAATTCCACATACACAACCTATCCTTTTGCACCAAAAAAAACATCTCCTATCTTGGCAAGGTTTGTTCCATTTTTGTTTGGTTCGGACGCAGTTTTGGAATGGCTCGGACACCATCTCAGACACGGTCGGACGTAGGTTCGGATGGTCCAACCATATGACTGCAAGCCTTTTTCCTCCCAGGACACAAGTCGGACAAGGGTCGGACGATATCTCAGACACGTGTATTTTCGTCCAACTTGACAGATTCCTATGCAACGGCCACATTTTGGGGGCACATATAAAATCCAACTCCTACCTTGGAAAGGACACGAACTTCACATCCCTTTGAGCCCCCTCCATTTTTGATCGTCATTCCTTTTATTCCCCCAGATTCCCCCATTCAATCTTGCAAATCTTTGAGGGAAAAGAAAGAGGAGATCTAGATCTACATTTCCACTAAAAAATTCCCACATCTCTATTCCAAGTGAAGTTTGGCTTTTGGATATAGATCTTGGAGATATTTGTTGTTATCCTCCATTGTTCCTCTTCTCTACTCATCTCTCCATAGTATTTGTTACTTCCGGTGAGATTTGTGAGGGAGAGGGATTTGAGCACTTGTGTTCTTGCTTTGCATGTGTTGCATTGGTTTGATCCCTATACATTGATTCAATCAAGTGAATGTCTAAGATCTTGTTACTCTTGGAAGCCACCGCTTTCTAGACACTTTGGTGGTTGTTGGCTTGGTGACCTCTTCGTGGAGATTGTGAAGAGACCCAAGTGAGTTGTGAAGTGGATTTGGAGATTTCCATCTCCGGGGTTGAGGAAGAAGCTAACCATAAAGTAAGGGCTCGCTAGGTGTGGAGAGCTCAAGGGTTCTCACTCAGTTTGGAGAGATCAAGGGAGAATAAGGCTAGATCCAGTGAGGGCTCGTGTGGGCTCTGTTTGCCACAACCTCTCCAACGGAGAGTAGGATATTAGTGGATATCCGATCTCCAGTAAATACATCATTTGTATCTTGTCCCCTTTACATTTCGCAATTCATACTTGTGACTATCATTGTATCTCTTGTGTATGAAGGGTTTCGCAGCATAGTAAATCAAAAAAATTCTACGGATGCGAACGGGAAAGCCAAGATCTAATCTAGGAGATGCAAACAACAAGGGGGAATAGATGAGATCTTCATACCCTTGAAGATTCAAGACAATGAACGCTCGATGGAACGTGGGTGATGTAGTCGTACTCGCTTCTCCTCCTCGCGATCTGATCCGATCTAGCACCGCAAGTGGTGATGCCTCCGAGAGATGCACACATGCGGCACCTCGAAGTCTCCTCCTTCCTCGGTCCAGCAAGTATGGTGGAGAGATGGATAGGATCTACAACGCGACGGCGCGGTGCAAGTGGTGGAGGGTTTCAGCAGGGCTTCGCCTACACGCAGTCGGGAGGGAGAGAGAGGAGGGCAGCAGGGCGGCTAGGGATTGAGGAGGAGGTGTAGGGGGGGTGCGCCCCCAGCCCTCTTTATATAGAGGGGTGGGCGGCCAGCCCTAGCCCCTCCCCCAAGCCCTAGGCCGGCGGCCAAGGAGGGAGGAGTGGGGGGCAAGTCCCCCCCCCCCTTCTAGAAGCTCCCCTAGGGTTTCCCTAGGGTTTGGCCGGCTGGGCCCTATGGGGCCTTGTGCCCCTGGCCCAATGAGGCCAGGGTACTCCCTCATAGGCCCATGCCCCCTCCCGGAAGGTGGGGCCACGTTGGTCCCCCTCCGGAAGGTTCTAGAAGCTTCCGCACAATATCGATTAACCCAAACAATTCAACTCCAAAACTGCATTGCCTTATATGAATCTTATTCTCCGGACCATTCCGAACTGTCTTGACGTCCGGATCTCATCCGAGACTCAACAAAAACTCATAAACCAATTATCCAATCTATCCTAGCGCCGAGACACGTTAAGTGTGTGACCTTCGGTTCGAGAATATGCGTACATGATCTTATATCAATAATCAATAGCGGGTCCGAAACCCATATTGACTCCACACATTCATCGATGATCATATCGGATGCACCACGATGCCGTGATTCAATCAATCCCATATATATTCCCTTCGCCTCGCGATATTTTACTTGCCCGAGATTTGATCGTCGCATCGCCATACCTAGTTCAATCTCGCTCACGTTAGTACTTTACTGCTCGTAATCCGATATCACTTTGTGATTAACTCCTTAACCACATGATTGCAAGCGTGTTGATATCGATTACGAGTGGGCCCTAAGTATATCTCTCCAACTTGGGAGGGACAAATCCCATCTCGATACATACAACCCAATGTACTTTCCGATCACCGAGAGACACCTTTATGATCACCCTCTCATTGGATGACGTTTGATGACCTCAAAGATTTCTTCCGATACTGTGGAGTTGTATTATCTCATGGTCTAAGGAATACAATATTTGACATAAGAAAAGCTTCAAAGATGAACATGATGACACGATCTAATTGCTCCGCTTAGTTTGTCATCCATCATATCATTCTCCCAATGATATGATCTCATTATTAATCGACAACTCATGTCTATGGTTAGGAAACCTTAACCATCATCAATCAATGATCTAGTCCATAGAGGCGTACTAGGGACACGGTGTTGTTCACAAACCACACAAATATTAAAGTTTCCGCTTAATACAATTCTAGCATGGAATATAAACTTTATCATGAACAAGAATTATAATAATAACATCTTTATTGTTGCCTCTAGGGCATAATTCCAACAGCGTAAAGTTTGAATTTCTAGATTTTTCTTGTAGTTACTATATCTTGTTGAGATATATGTTGGGTGCACACAGGTGTGCCTACTATATATAGGCTTTGTGCTTGAAAAGTATCTGCTTAGTTTAATTCCACATTAGGGTATAGCCAAATCCGTAAGAATTTTTAAGTCGCCTATTCACCCCCTCTAGGCATGATCTTTGTTCCTTTAGCATGTCCTCCCTCATGTCTCTACGCATGGGCCCGCCTGGCAGTGGTCGGGTGCTTCACCTGCTGCCATGGTCATCCCGCCATTGATGGCCAAGGCCAAGCAAGGATTGACGGGCGGTTAACAGTGCTGAGCCGAAGCGACGACTCCGTGACCATCGCGTCGACATTAATGGCCGAGGGCAGAACATGGGCTTTTTAGGCTGAGGGCATGTGTGGCTTGGCCACCCCACACCATTGTCATTGTCATTTTGAACCCAACTAGTCCCCTCTCAGCGACACCACCGACGCCGTGCCCAACTGGTGAAAGAATACGATGAGGAACAACCACAAGGCCGGTGGTTCCTTGTCGGTCCGTCTCCTTCTCCAATGACGTCGACACCTCCAGGAACCATGTGGGGTCCTCACGTGCCCGCCAACAAGATTCGCCAAGACGCTGGACTTCGCCGCTATGGCCCTTGCCGGACGCGCTTTGCGGTGGGCCGTGTCGTAACCCTCCCAACAGGACAAGCATTATGTCCTGTCGAAAAGAAGCGCGCCGAAGGAGAAACGCCTCTGCGAGCAACAAGATGTGTCTCTGCCAGCGGGGTGGCACCTAAACCAGGTGCGCGTGCTTGTGCCATTGATGCCAATGGACGAGCACCTAATCGACCTTGAGATCGGGCGTCGCCAACGCCAGCTGCTGGCGCACCTCTGCAATGGCTCCACGTCGCACCTCTTTCCCGCCGGTGGTGGAGTCTCTTTATACGCATGTTGGCACATTTATGGTCTTATGGACCAGAAGATACGATGTGAAATATCTACGGCATATGATCATATTCGAAACAAATTTTTAGTGAACTACCACCCAGCGTTGAACAATCTGATGTACGGATGACAGGAGCTTCACTAGTGGAAAAAGGGCTATCCGTTCGTGACCCCTCAGAGCATTTGTCCCGGTTGCGCCACCAACCGGGACTAATGCTGGCACGCGTCCCGGTTGGAGCGGGCACGGGGCCAGGGGGCATGCGTCCCGATTGGTAAGGGGGAATACGTCCCGGTTGGAGCCACCAACCGGGACTAAAGGTTTGGCCACAGCCACGTGGCGTGGCACACACCTTTAGTCCCGGTAAGGGGAATACGCCCTGCTGGAGCCACCAACCGGGACTAAAGGTTTGGCCACAGCCACGTGGCGTGGCACACACCTGGATTTTTCAATCCTAGATGCCTGTTATGCCATACATCGCAATCCCAGGATTACCATTTTTGCGAGACATAACAGAATTGGATACCATAGTACTTCATCCATTACAACGATACATAAGTTCTTACACAAATAGGGATCTCGTGATCCAGTTCTTAATACAACATCAAGAAGCGGAATACGTAATAATAACGGTAGCGTAGGTGAAGCTCCATCTTCGGGGTCACAGGCAATGCTGACGATGGGAGATGATCCTAGTTGTCATAACCTTCCTGGGGTCCATCCTCCAGGTACTCCTCTTCATAGTCTGGCCATGGGAATATCCAGGGACAAAGCCATGAGTACTCGCAAACTAATACTAACAAGTAAAGGTGTTTTTGGATAATAGGACACTAGGCTCTAGGGTTGTTTTGCAAAAAGCCAGGTTTATCTTTACTAAGTCCCAAAGCTAGTCACAATTTTATAACTCCTAAGTGGGATCTTGTAAATCGGGTCACAACTCTGTTGTGGTCAAGTCAAAGTCTCAACTCATTTCACAAGTCATTTTAAAAGTCTGACGGGGGAACAGTATGGCCACTCCAACTGTCCATAACTGCGGACTCGGCTATTCGAATAGTTTGACACTCTGCAGAGATTGTACACTTTCACCACAACATTCGATACATCCGTCAGGAACAAATCCTGAATTCACCATACTCAGTATGCGGATAATCAATCCTAACCTTTCAATTACACTCCCTAGTATAAGCACCTCTCCTGTGAGTTTGGCCTCCCAACCATGACCACCGCTTGTCATCTTGGGTACCGCATGTGGACAATCTTCACAAGGTAGCCTCACTGACCTTGGCCGTGAGGGAACTAATACTAAGGTATATAAGTTTCAACAAGCCCTACCCAATATTCGGGTATTGTGGTTGTACGATAAGTTTGGAATGGTATCGCATCCAGACAACCATCAGTTTTATAAAGGGCTAAGGCTCATGCCTCAACATTTTCATCACCAAAATCATCAAGTGTTTGGAAACACATGTCCAAAACATTTCAATAGAATGATCCATCATTCTAAGGTTTTCATAACCATTTTCCACCAAGTAATCCCATCTAAAAGTTGATCAAGTTTTATGCTTAGCACTAGCATCTACAGTTGGGAAGGGTAATAATGAGGGGTGGTAACTGGTGGGGTTTCACTAAGTCCAACCTTATATCTTAGGCTGAGATCAAGGTTTCTAGATTAGGCCAAATTTTATGCCCTTTAAGCAACCTTCAGCACAACTGTCTAGTATCTACCAAACTCTTAGGTAGCCTCTAAGTAAGCTTTGATAAAGAAATAAAGTAAGAAGCTTGCCATAAAACTAGGATTGGTTTAGCAAGTGGGTATGATCACATACGCTTAAGGCATATGGTATTCATATCACAAGCATGGGTTTGTGGAAACAATAGGGTATCTTGCAAGTGTTAGCTTGCATCAATGTCAATATAAGCTTGCATAGTTACTAGCTTGCCTTGTGCAGAGCAGTGGTTGAAGTTCTCTTCGGCTTCCTCTTCGTAGTATCCTCCTTCCTCCTTGTAGTATCCTTGGTCGGTACTAGCGTCTAGGAATAAATACGAGGTACACAATCACCAATCAATACTTAACTACTTGCAATCATCACACACAAGGGTCCTAAAGATGATCTAGCATCATCTCTAACATTACAAGGTTAAGGATTGGTTTAAGTCCTTTTATTTTAGAAAAGTAATTTCTACTCATTGAGAAACTACTTAAGATTTAATATTCTCCAAACTAAACATGGGATCATGTTGACACATGTCATCACCACATATTGTAGTCCATGGGAATGTGGTTTAAAGTGGTGTCACAATTTAATAAGGCATTACCCTTTTATTTTAATTGATTAAAGTGGCTAGAAATGCTTATGTAGCATTCTTTTATTCCTTGAACAATATTTCTGCAAGTAAACCTATATATTTTTATATATTCTGAAAGGTATGGTTAAATGTGATTTTTGAGAGTTGGAATCAACTCAAAAGCTTTTATGGTTTAAATTTGAAAAATGTTTGAATGCAGAAAAGCTTCTGCCTTGTTATTTTTGCTATGGGTGATCTACAGATCCAAATGACTTGAATCCAACGGGCTTGGATTACGCATTCACATACCTTTCCAACAAAATTGGTTTCATCCAATTTGGTGCACTGAATCGGCCTGGGTTGATTTTGAAGTTGCATGTAGTGTGTTTGAATTTAAAAGAAAAGGTTTAATTTGAATTGTTGGGCTCGCTGGAAATTTAACGGCAGGCTGCTAAGCGCTCTCGCTGGCTGCGTAAGTGGGTGTCCCCACTCGCCGCTGACACGGGCTGGAAGAGGTATGGGCAACGTGGGTCGTTTGATCTAGTTCTAATCCAACGGCTGAGGGTCATCGTCGACGCGAGACAGCTCCGGCGAGAATGAAACCTAGCACGGCCAGTGAGGGGTGCTTGGGGCTCACCGGGGAACGGGCGAGGGTCGGAGAGGCGGGCGAACGACAAAGTCGACGACGGCGATCCTCCTGGTACCGGTGGCTTCTCCTGGGGCGGCTCCAATCGCTGGCTCCTTCTTCCGTAGGCGGCAGGCTCCAGTCAAATTCCGGCGAGGTGGTGCTCGCCTTGCTCTGAGGATGGTGTGGCACGATCAGTGGGGAGAGGGGAGTGAGATGGTGTGAAGAAATCGTGCGGGGGTGGCCTCTATTTATAGTCGAGCGAGGGGACCGTCGGGGCGCACGGTGAGCTCGTCGGGGGCGACGTTACAGGCGGCTAAAGGCATGGGCAAGGGTAGGGGACGGTGCTGTGTCTCCTGGCGATGCTCAACGACATGGTCGCGAGGCATGGGGCGGTGTGGTTTGGTCTGGAACGGGCGGTGCTCTGCGCGGCAGAGGCGGCGTCTTCGACGGCGGGCGGTGGTTGTATGGCACGGGGCTGCTAATGGGGATGTCTGGCGGTCTCCTGGGTCGGTGGTGATCGTGTGTGCGCAAGAGTTAATTGTTGAAATTTTGAAATGTGAAAAATAATTAAACACAAGAATTAATTGTTGAAATTTAGGGCGAAAAGAAACTTTTTGCTCCTGAATGGAAACTTCAAAACCCTTCTTGAACAAATTTGAATGAAAAGGTAATCCAACAAAATTTCAATCAAGTGAAATGCATTCATCAATGAATGTATCTTGAAATTTAAACACTTAAAAGTTAAACCAAAACCCTAAAACCCTAATGGAAGAAAATCATTTCCAAGATCTCTCTAAGACTTTGGATTTGATCCATATAAAAATTCAGCAACAATCATATTAAAATGATAAAAAATGATAAACAAAAATATTATAAAACCATAGAAATTGGTTTCACTCAATTTGGAACCATGGATAAAAACTTATGAATTTAATAAGTTAAAAGGGAATAATTTCCAAAGCTAATAAAGCTCCTAACTAAGATCCATGCCAAATATTGAGCAAAGTAATACTAAAAGGATTTAAAAAGTTAAAAAAATATCAAACAAAAATATACAAATTGGAATCACCAATTTTGGATCTATAAATAAAAAAGATATGGATTTTATAAGGCACGGAAAGAAATAAATAAATAAATAAGGAATATTTAAAAGCCAAATTAAATCTTAGCCAAAGAAATGAAATGAAAGATTATTGAATAATAAAAATGAGTAAAATATTATTTAAATAAAATCATAAGGATTAAACAATATCAAATTTTATTTAAATAAAGACAAATTACCTAAACTAAATAAATAATAAATCCCAATAAAATTATTTAGAAGATAATTTAAACCTTGAGTTAAATCCATAAACAAATGGAATAAAGATAATGCAATTAAAATAAAGGGATAAAGAATATTTAAATAAAAGTATATGGGATTAAACCATATTCTAAATTATATTTAAATGGGGACAAAATCCCTAAGGTAAATGATTAATTAGATCATGAGAAAATAATAAATTGGAATTTACCAAAGTGCACTAAAAGTTATCCAAATAACTTAAAAAGAATAAAATAATAATTAAAAAAATTAATATGGATTGGAACCATATTTAAAATCCTATTTAATAAAGACAAAATGTCTATTTAAAATAAATAATAAACCCTAAAGGAATAAAAGAAAATATTCTAAAATGGACTTTATAATACATAAATAAACAGATTAAAAACCTACTAAATATTTGGAAAAGATTTTAAAAAGAAATCTGAAATCAAAAGAGTGTTTGAATTTGAAAACAGAAAAACAGAAAAGAAAAAGGAAAAAGAATCAGAAAAAAATGAAAACAAAACAGCCCACTAACCTACCCAGCCAACATGCCCATCTGGCCCAACTAGCAGCCCACCTCCATCTCCCCGCGAGCCCCTTTCTCACTCTCGCCCATACCCTCTCAGTGACTGACAAAACGACCCCGCATGAAACCCTCACCTCTCTGACTAACCGGCCCCACCGCCAGGTCATCGTCGTCCTCACCCACCCCCACGACATGTTCTTCCCCGGTTGTTACTGCCGTTTAATCGTCGCTTAAATTCTTCATAATGCCGCACTAACTCCATCCCATGACCACGCCCTCATAATCGCCCATGTTCCCTATCTCTTTCCCCTCGCTCACCCGCACCTCTCCGCCACCAGGCTGCACAAATTTCTCGCGTGAACCCACTGTCCCCGATGAGCTACTCCGACCGATTCCGGCCAGCCCTCACCGCCCCACTGCCCCTAACCCTCATGAGCATGTTCCCCCTCGTGATCTCCAAGACCTCCCACTCAGTCGGTCATGCCCCACAGCCCCGGCAACAATGGCACCTGAGCGCCACCATGAACCACTTCGACTCCGGCGACCTTCCCCGATAATCCCTAAGCGCCCCCTCCTCTCTGGTTTACGCACGCTTACTCTCCTCACTTGTGTGCATCTAACAGCACCATTTGTTTGCCTTAGCATGTCCTGTAGGCTCGGCAACGTCGACACCAGAACGAACCCGACGACAGAGACGACTCCGGTGATCAATCCTTGACGTCACCGTGCGCCCCTTCGTCGAAGATGACCACCCCGAGAATCAGCGCTCCACGATGAACCCTGTGAGCTTATTGTCCCTCTCTCTTGCTTCTTGTTTCGCCGGAACCACCATGAGCAGAGTGCGTCGCTGCCGTCCACCGTCGCAGCGCCGCCCACCTATGGTCAAGACGATATGGGCCGTTAGATCTTGATCGAATGTGTGAGATTAGAACTTAACTGAAGGGGTATGAATTCATCTGTGCCGCATGATTCTATTTAGATCTGATGATCCACACTGCGCGATCCAACCAAACCGCATCGACCAATAGGATACGACTGCGGCATGTGCTTTGTTTTAAAAACAGAAACTTTCCTATTAGTTGTTTGAAATTGTAAATTACATAACTTTTGATCCACACGTCCAAAATTTGCAAATTTTATATAACTGGATTCATAAAAATGAAACCTTTGCAACCATGCCATTTTTTGGTGTTTTTCTTCTGTAAAAGTAGTTGTTTTTGCAGAAACAATATTAGGTCTATTTTGGTTATAAAATTGATTCTAAAAATGTTTTTAGGGTAAAATCTTTTGCAAATATTTGTTTTGAACCTACTGACCATGAGAACAAACTTTTGGGTTTAGAAAAATATTTTGTTAAACACAAGGAATTACTCCTTGAATAAAGACATTTCTAGTAAAACAAAAATATTTGCTATGGTTTAAAAATGCTTTTTGAGTAAAACCTTTTGAAAATGGTTTTATTTAAACTCTCTGACCCTAAACACTAAGTTTTGGATTTAAAAATATATTTGATGAACCTTAGAAAATTATTACCTTGTTTAAAGGCATTTCTAGCAAAATAAATATGTTGCTTTGATTTAAAAATGGTTTTTGGTTGAAACCCTTTTGCAAATGGATTAGTCTTATTAAACACTTTGACCTTAAAACACTAACATTTGTGTTCAAAAATATATTTGGCTAACAATAGAAATTATTACTTTGATTTAAATCATTTCTAGCAAAACAAAAATGATTTAAATGACCCATTTTCACTAACTTGATTTTAAATGGTTTTTCTACTTTTATAAATGAACAATAGGTGTTTTAAAATGTTTATAACCTATTAGAAACCACCTTCCCAAATAAAATAATCTTTTGCATGCTTGCATGCATTGTTTTGTTTTCTTTATTTTATATGATGAATTGTTTGAATGTTAGTTTTGAAATTGTGCCTTGCTTGATTGAATTGTAGTGAACTTGAAGAGTGTGACCATTGCAAGATCAAGGAATGAATCTATATTCTCTACTAAAAAGTAAAGTGGTGCTTCATACATTTTGTCCAATTATTTTCACTTTGCATTAGTGATGTTTTGAGTAGGACTTGCATGGAATTTTTACTAAGTATGCTATGCCATGGGAAATCCTAATAGATGATGCCTTCGTAGAATTTTCCCTAAGTTAAGATTCTTGCTACTATTATGCTTAGCCTATCTAGTAGAAAACAAGGGTGGATTATATTCATGCTATGAAATATTTCTAAGTCTATGACTTGTGTTTTGTTTAATAAAACAACTATGTGAATTAACCACCTGGGTGGAATGGTAATTGCTTGGATGGATTTTTGTTGAGTGGTTACCAGGGCCCCATTTTCATGGCCTACCCTGTGTATCTCACTTGTGGAATGCCACCCAGGAACAAAGAGATTTGAGATGTCAAATGTTGAGAAGCTTCAAGTACATCCACATGGCAATTTGGGCTCTGCTTGGATCATATAGGTTGCAATAACTTAGCTAGATGGACAGTTGGTGGTAGGGGGTGATAGGTTTGGAACGTGTCCATTTGGTCTAAGGGAAGGCTTCTAAAAGATCTTGTCTCGATGCATGTCGAGTCTTGTGGGGAAAGTGCACCACCTCTCGAGAGAGTAAAATCTAAGTACTTAGCCGTGTCCCTAGCAATGGACAATTTGAGCATCAAGACATGGAAGCTATCAAGGATCTCCTCATCCAAATTTCTAAGTTAAAAGCTTGTGGTTGAACAAGGGTAAATGATCACCAATTTTCATTGGTAGATGCCTTGGGTGATTTTGATAAACAAAAAATTAGTGTTTTCAAATGATACGAAAAATCTATTTTGAGCAAAGGAAGCCTAAGCTCCACTTATCCAAATGCATATAGATGATAGATACCACTATTCTACCATAGTATCACTTGCTAATACAATTCAAATGTATTGACCCTTGTGGCTATAACTTATTATGTTGCAGGTTTGTTTGATATTAGAGAAGTGTGTTGATTAGGATTACAGGTATACAACCAACATGATTGCCTGTGGCACTTTGAAGATGAAGGACTCCATGCTACTTAGTTATATTTGCTGCATTGTAATGAGATAGCCAAATGAGCTATGTAAGATGTAATGAGTTATTTTATTTCTGGTTATAAAGTTGTATTATGACCTTTGTTTCTTGATATTACATCTTAATATGTGGATGCTAGCTATTGATCTAGGGACTAGCATTGTAAACATAGGAATATTTACCTTATCAGGTTGGGACCTCTACAGCCCCTAAGTGTGATTTTGGTAATTAATGGCAATCCCTATGGACTAATGGTTTCATTGATTTGTTTGTGAAGGGATGTTCCATATGTGATGCTTGAAGTCCATGTGTTATATTAAATGTTGTATGCCATGAATATAAGGATATACGTTGAGTATTGGCATCAGGATCATTGGATTAAAGATGAAAATTATATGATCAAGAAGAAAATAAATATTACTTCGAAGAATCAAGATGAAGTTAAATGAATGTAGAGTTCTTGTGTAGGACTCAAACTTATGTCATGAAGGATCACAATCTCAAGAGAATAAAGTGAAATATAATAACTCATTGTGCATCTCAATATATTGTGATAAAGCATAATAAGATCTAGTGGGAGACAAATTGCAAATCATGGGTTTGTATCAAAAAGGAAGATTTCATGTAGCACATCAAAGGATGTCATCAAGTGGAGATCTTCATCAAGATTGAAGAAGTCTAAGTTCAAGATGAGTATCTAGAAGATATCACATCATTGAAGCTTGGCAATCGTTCTTCACAATGGATTTGTGAAGATATACCTAACTGAGGCTTCCCCATAGTGGAGTATGTCAGAGAAATTTGCGAGACTTCACCAAGCAAGCGCAATCAAGAAAGGTATTCCATATTCAGGTGAGCATGACTGTCATCTATGTATCAAGTGGAATTCACAAGGAAAAGGCATGACCTAGATAGGTTTTCTATTTTACCGGTCTCAAGGTGGTTGTTGGAAGATCGGGTTATAGGTTCGATAGCCGTACTATCAAGAGGGCTCTCGGGTAAGTAGCTTGATCATATCGTTTGTAGAGAGCTCAAACCTTTGCATCATTGCCATCATGGTTGTTATTTGGATCTTCTCTATCTGAGGTTTGAGAGCTTGTGATTATATTCAAATCAAGGTCGAGTTCAACAAAAATGGATTTTAGATGAAAAAGTTGTTTAGTTTTTTATGTTGGGGTTTTACTGGTTCGTCGTGATAGTGTGGTCAAAACCTACATCTTGAGGTTTGAATTCCACATACACAACCTATCCTTTTGCACCAAAAAAAACATCTCCTATCTTGGCAAGGTTTGTTCCATTTTTGTTTGGTTCGGACGCAGTTTTGGAATGGCTCGGACACCATCTCAGACACGGTCGGACGTAGGTTCGGACGGTCCAACCATATGACTGCAAGCCTTTTTCCTCCCAGGACACAAGTCGGACAAGGGTCGGACGATATCTCAGACACGTGTATTTTCGTCCAACTTGACAGATTCCTATGCAACGGCCACATTTTGGGGGCACATATAAAATCCAACTCCTACCTTGGAAAGGACACGAACTTCACATCCCTTTGAGCCCCCTCCATTTTTGATCGTCATTCCTTTTATTCCCCCAGATTCCCCCATTCAATCTTGCAAATCTTTGAGGGAAAAGAAAGAGGAGATCTAGATCTACATTTCCACTAAAAAATTCCCACATCTCTATTCCAAGTGAAGTTTGGCTTTTGGATATAGATCTTGGAGATATTTGTTGTTATCCTCCATTGTTCCTCTTCTCTACTCATCTCTCCATAGTATTTGTTACTTCCGGTGAGATTTGTGAGGGAGAGGGATTTGAGCACTTGTGTTCTTGCTTTGCATGTGTTGCATTGGTTTGATCCCTATACATTGATTCAATCAAGTGAATGTCTAAGATCTTGTTACTCTTGGAAGCCACCGCTTTCTAGACACTTTGGTGGTTGTTGGCTTGGTGACCTCTTCGTGGAGATTGTGAAGAGACCCAAGTGAGTTGTGAAGTGGATTTGGAGATTTCCATCTCCGGGGTTGAGGAAGAAGCTAACCATAAAGTAAGGGCTCTCGCTAGGTGTGGAGAGCTCAAGGGTTCTCACTCAGTTTGGAGAGATCAAGGGAGAATAAGGCTAGATCCAGTGAGGGCTCGTGTGGGCTCTGTTTGCCACAACCTCTCCAACGGAGAGTAGGATATTAGTGGATATCCGATCTCCAGTAAATACATCATTTGTATCTTGTCCCCTTTACATTTCGCAATTCATACTTGTGACTATCATTGTATCTCTTGTGTATGAAGGGTTTCGCAGCATAGTAAATCAAAAAAATTCTACGGATGGGAACGGGAAAGCCAAGATCTAATCTAGGAGATGCAAACAACAAGGGGGAATAGATGAGATCTTCATACCCTTGAAGATTCGCACAGCGGAACGTTCGATGGAACGTGGGTGATGTAGTCGTACTCGCTTCTCCTCCTCGCGATCTGATCCGATCTAGCACCGCAAGTGGTGATGCCTCCGAGAGATGCACACATGCGGCACCTCGAAGTCTCCTCCTTCCTCGGTCCAGCAAGTATGGTGGAGAGATGGATAGGATCTACAACGCGACGGCGCGGTGCAAGTGGTGGAGAGTTTCTGCAGCAGGGCTTCGCCTACACGCAGTCGGGAGGGAGAGAGAGGAGGGCAGCAGGGCGGCTAGGGATTGAGGAGGAGGTGTAGGGGGGGTGCGCCCCCAGCCCTCTTTATATAGAGGGGTGGGCGGCCAGCCCTAGCCCCTCCCCCAAGCCCTAGGCCGGCGGCCAAGGAGGGAGGAGTGGGGGGCAAGTCCCCCCCCCCTTCTAGAAGCTCCCCTAGGGTTTCCCTAGGGTTTGGCCGGCTGGGCCCTATGGGGCCTTGTGCCCCTGGCCCAATGAGGCCAGGGTACTCCCTCATAGGCCCATGCCCCCTCCCGGCAGGTGGGGCCACGTTGGTCCCCCTCCGGAAGGTTCTAGAAGCTTCCGGTACAATACCGATTAACCCGAAACAATTCCGAACTCCAAAAACTGCATTGCCTTATATGAATCTTATTCTCCGGACCATTCCGGAACCTCTCTTGACGTCCTGGATCTCATCCGAGACTCCGAACAAAAACTCATAAACCAATTATCCAATCTATCCTAGCGTCGAGACACGTTAAGTGTGTGACCCTTCGGGTTCGAGAATATGCAGACATGATCTTATATCAATAATCAATAGCGGGGTCTGGAAACCCATATTGACTCCCACACATTCATCGATGATCATATCGGATGCACCACGATGCCAGGATTCAATCAATCCCATATATATTCCCTTCGTCTCGCGATATTTTACTTGCCCGAGATTTGATCGTCGGTACCGTCATACCTAGTTCAATCTCGTTCACAGCAAGTACTTTACTCGTTCCGTAATCCGATATCACTTTGTGATTAACTCCTTAACCACATGATTGCAAGCGGTGTTGATATCGATTACCGAGTGGGCCCTAAGTATATCTCTCCAACTTGGGAGGGACAAATCCCATCTCGATACATACAACCCAACAGGTACTTTCCGATCACCTGAGAGACACCTTTATGATCACCCTCTCATTGGATGACGTTTGATGACCTCAAAGATTTCTTCCGATACCAGGGAGTTGTATTATCTCATGGTCTAAGGAATACAATATTTGACATAAGAAAAGCTTCGCAAAGATGAACATGATGACACGATCTAATTGCTCCGCTTAGTTTGGGTCTGTCCATCATATCATTCTCCCAATGATATGATCTCATTATTAATCGACAACTCATGTCTATGGTTAGGAAACCTTAACCATCATCAATCAATGATCTAGTCCATAGAGGCGTACTAGGGACACGGTGTTGTTCACAAACCACACAAATATTAAAGTTTCCGCTTAATACAATTCTAGCATGGAATATAAACTTTATCATGAACAAGAATTATAATAATAACATCTTTATTGTTGCCTCTAGGGCATAATTCCAACAGCGTAAAGTTTGAATTTCTAGATTTTTCTTGTAGTTACTATATCTTGTTGAGATATATGTTGGGTGCACACAGGTGTGCCTACTATATATAGGCTTTGTGCTTGAAAAGTATCTGCTTAGTTTAATTCCACATTAGGGTATAGCCAAATCCGTAAGAATTTTTAAGTCGCCTATTCACCCCCTCTAGGCATGATCTTTGTTCCTTTAGCATGTCCTCCCTCATGTCTCTACGCATGGGCCCGCCTGGCAGTGGTCGGGTGCTTCACCTGCTGCCATGGTCATCCCGCCATTGATGGCCAAGGCCAAGCAAGGATTGACGGGCGGTTAACAGTGCTGAGCCGAAGCGACGACTCCGTGACCATCGCGTCGACATTAATGGCCGAGGGCAGAACATGGGCTTTTTAGGTGAGGGCATGTGGCTTGGCCACCCACACCATTGTCATTGTCATTTTGAACCCAACTAGTCCTCTCAATCGACACCACGCCGTGCGTGCTGGTGAAAGAATACGATGAGGAACAACCACAAGGCCGGTGGTTCCTTGTCGGTCCGTCTCCTTCTCCAATGACGTCGACACCTCCAGGAACCATGTGGGGTCCTCACGTGCCCGCCAGCGCATTCGCGCACGCGGGACTTCGCCGCTATGGCCCTTGCTGGACGCGCTTCTGTTGCGGTGGGCCGTGTCTGTCGTCCTCCCAACAGGGACAAGCATTATGTCCCTGTCAGCGAGTGCTAGCGCCGCTGGAAGGAGAAACGCCTCTGCGAGCAACAAGATGTGTCTCTGCCAGCGGGGTGGCACCTAAACCAGGTGCGCGTGCTTGTGCCATTGATGCCAATGGACGAGCACCTAATCGACCTTGAGATCGGGCGTCGCCAACGCCAGCTGCCGGCGCACCTCTGCAATGGCTCCACGTCGCACCTCTTTCCCGCCGGTGGTGGAGTCTCTTTATACGCATGTTGGCACATTTATGGTCTTATGGACCAGAAGATACGATGTGAAATATCTACGGCATATGATCATATTCGAAACAAATTTTTAGTGAACTACCACCCAGCGTTGAACAATCTGATGTACGGATGACAGGATCTTCACTAGTGGAAAAAGGGCTATCCGTTCGCGACCCCTCAGAGCATTTGTCCCGGTTGCCTGCACCAACCGACTAATCTTAACGCCATCCGGTTAGAGCGGGCACGGGGCCAGGGGCATGCGTCCCGGTTGGTAAGGGGGAATACGTCTCGGTTGGAGCCACCAACCGGGACTAAAGGTTTGGCCACAGCCACGTGGCGTGGCACACACCTTTAGTCCCGGTTGGTAAGGGGGAATACGTCTCGGTTGGAGCCACCAACCAGGACTAAAGGTTTGGCCACAGCCACGTGGCGTGGCACACACCCGGATTTTTCAATCCTAGATGCCTGTTATGCCATACATCGCAATCCCAGGATTACCATTTTTGCGAGACATAACAGAATTGGATACCATAGTACTTCATCCATTACAACGATACATAAGTTCTTACACAAATAGGGATCTCGTGATCCAGTTCTTAATACAACATCAAGAAGCGGAATACGTAATAATAACGGTAGCGTAGGTGAAGCTCCATCTTCGGGGTCACAGGCAATGCTGACGATGGGAGATGATCCTAGTTGTCATAACCTTCCTGGGGTCCATCCTCCAGGTACTCCTCTTCATAGTCTGGCCATGGGAATATCCAGGGACAAAGCCATGAGTACTCGCAAACTAATACTAACAAGTAAAGGTGTTTTTGGATAATAGGACACTAGGCTCTAGGGTTGTTTTGCAAAAAGCCAGGTTTATCTTTACTAAGTTCCAAAGCTAGTCACAATTTTATAACTCCTAAGTGGGATCTTGTAAATCGGGTCACAACTCTGTTGTGGTCAAGTCAAAGTCTCAACTCATTTCACAAGTCATTTTAAAAGTCTGACGGGGGAACAGTATGGCCACTCCAACTGTCCATAATCATGACTCGCTATTCAATAGTTTGACACTCTGCAGAGATTATACACTTTCACCACAACATTCGATACATCCGTCAGGAACAAATCCTGAATTCACCATAGTCAATATGCGGATAATCAATCCTAACCTTTCAATTACACTCCCTAGTATAAGCACCTCTCCTGTGAGTTTGGCCTCCCAACCATGACCACTTTCATCTTGGGTACTGCACAGGTGGACAATCTTCACAAGGTAGCCTCAGCTCAGACCTTGGCCGTGAGGGAACTAATACTAAGGTATATAAGTTTCCAGTCAAGCCCTACCAAATATTCGGGTATTGTGGTTGTACGATAAGTTTGGAATGGTATCGCATCCAGACAACCATCAGTTTTATAAAGGGCTAAGGCTCATGCCTCAACATTTTCATCACCAAAATCATCAAGTGTTTGGAAACACATGTCCAAAACATTTCAATAGAATGATCCATCATTCTAAGGTTTTCATAACCATTTTCCACCAAGTAATCCCATCTAAAAGTTGATCAAGTTTTATGCTTAGCACTAGCATCTACAGTTGGGAAGGGTAATAATGAGGGTTGGTAACTGGTGGGGTTTCACTAAGTCCAACCTTATATCTTAGGCTGAGATCAAGGTTTCTAGCTTAGGCCAAATTTTATGCCCTTTAAGCAACCTTCAGCACAACTGTCTAGTATCTACCAAACTCTTAGGTAGCCTCTAAGTAAGCTTTGATAAAGAAATAAAGTAAGAAGCTTGCCATAAAACTAGGATTGGTTTAGCAAGTGGGTATGATCACATACGCTTAAGGCATATGGTATTCATATCACAAGCATGGGTTTGTGGCAACAATAGGGTCTTGCAAGTGTTAGCTTGCATCAATGTCAATATAAGCTTGCATAGTTACTAGCTTGCCTTGTGCAGAGAAGTGGTTGAAGTTCTCTTCGGCTTCCTCTTCGTAGTATCCTCCTTCCTCCTTGTAGTATCCTTGGTCGGTACTAGCGTCTAGGAATAAATACGAGGTACACAATCACCAATCAATACTTAACTACTTGCAATCATCACACACAAGGGTCCTAAAGATGATCTACCATCATCTCTAACATTACAAGGTTAAGGATTGGTTTAAGTCCTTTTATTTTAGAAAAGTAATTTCTACTCATTGAGAAACTACTTAAGATTTAATATTCTCCAAACTAAACATGGGATCATGTTGACACATGTCATCACCACATATTGTAGTCCATGGGAATGTGGTTTAAAGTGGTGTCACAATTTAATAAGGCATTACCCTTTTATTTTAATTGATTAAAGTGGCTAGAAATGCTTATGTAGCATTCTTTTATTCCTTGAACAATATTTCTGCAAGTAAACCTATATATTTTTATATATTCTGAAAGGTATGGTTAAATGTGATTTTTGAGAGTTGGAATCAACTCAAAAGCTTTTATGGTTTAAATTTGAAAAATGTTTGAATGCAGAAAAGCTTCTGCCTTGTTATTTTTGCTATGGGTGATCTACAGATCCAAATGACTTGAATCCAACGGGCTTGGATTACGCATTCACATACCTTTCCAACAAAATTGGTTTCATCCAATTTGGTGCACTGAATCGACCTGGGTTGATTTTTGAAGTTGGGTACAGAAGTGTGTTTGAATTTAAAAAGAAAAAGGTTTAATTTGAATTGTTGGGCTGCGCGGGAAATTCTAACGGGCAGGCCTGCTAAGCGCAGTGCTCTCGCGGGCTGCGTAAGTGGGTGTCCCCACTCGTCAGTGACACGGGGCTGGGCGAAGAGGTATGGGGCAACGTGGGTCGTTTGATCTAGTTCTAATCCAACGGCTGAGGGTCATCGTCGACGCGAGACAGCTCCGGCGAGAATGAAACCTAGCGCGGCCAGTGAGGGGTGCTTGGGGCTCACCGGGGAACGGGCGAGGGTCGGAGAGGCGGGCGAACGACAAAGTCGACGACGGCGATCCTCCTGGTACCGGTGGCTTCTCCTGGGGCGGCTCCAATCGCTGGCTCCCTTCTTCTCCAGAGGCGGCGGGTTCCGGTGAAATTCCGGCGAAGTGGTGCTCGCCTTGCTCTGAGGATGGTGTGGCACGATCAGTGGGGAGAGGGGAGTGAGATGGTGTGAAGAAATCGTGCGGGGGTGGCCTCTATTTATAGTCGAGCGAGGGGACCGTCGGGGCGCAAGGTGAGCTCGTCGGGGGCGACGTTACAGGCGGCTAAAGGCATGGGCAAGGGTAGGGGACGGTGCTGTGTCTCCTGGCGATGCTCAACGACATGGTCACGAGGCATGGGGCGGTGTGGTTTGGTCTAGAACGGGCGGTGCTCTGCGCGGCAGAGGCGGCGTCTTCGACGGCGGGCGGTGGTTGTATGGCACGGGGCTGCTAATGGGGATGTCTGGCGGTCTCCTGGGTCGGTGGTGATCGTGTGTGCGCACGGTGAGGGCGGCGTGCGGTCTGGGGACGCTGGTCGCGGGTGGTGCTCTGGCGCACGCTCGGCATGGTCTGGGCGCGGCTTGTGCGCGTGGTCCAGGGCTTGGCAACGCTTGCGGCTAGGACAGGCAGTGGCGGTGGACGGTGGGCTGCCTCCCAGACATGCTGGCTAGGCTTGCTGCTGCTCCTAGCTTGCTGTCCACATTGGGGTGACATGGGTGTGCTCGGCTGTTCACCATTAATGGCAATTGCAAGCTCACAGGGGTGCTAGTGTTGGGATAATCTTTCTAGATGATCTACTGGTTTGTGTGTGAGCTAACTAGGGAACAAGTTAGGCTCAAAACACTACACACTATAGTGTTTGTGGTTTTGTTTGATTTGTGTCTGCAACCTGTTTGATGAAATGGCCGCATGAAGTCAAGTTTTGAATTTTGAAATGAATTTTGGTGAGTTTGCTAGATTGGTTCTGGTGAGTCTGCAGATGCTTGGGTTTTGAAAGTTGAGCTTGTTTGAGTGGGTTTTGAAAAAGTGGGATCTTCCCGTATGAAGAAGATTCAATTTTGAATTGTCATTTAAACTATGCATTTGAAAGTTTCTGGATGATCACAAAGTGGGCCTTGATACTCTGTTATGAGTACATTCAAGGGGTGCAAAGATTCAGAAAAGTTTCTGTTATTTTTTGAAAGTTTGAGACAACCAAAGTAGGCATGGGAGTTAAATTGGCCAAAATGACCATTCACTTAATATATTTGTTTTGATTTACTTGTCTTTAGGAAAAGTGTGGGAAAGGTTTTAGATGATGTTCTTTTCACCTAAGAAACATTTTACAAGCAATGGTTCACACAAACAAGGTGGTGTTTAAAGAAATTCAAAATCCATGCATACACATATACATGCATTCATGAATTCATTTAGAAAAGTTTTTGTTAACCCTAATCTTGATGATTAGTGTTTTGATGATCTAAGTTTGATATTTTTGGGATGTTACAAACCTTCCCCCCTTAAACAAAATCTCGTCCCGAGATTTGAAAAGGACGAAAAGATTACCTAGGATTTGAAGAGATCTGGAAACTCCGTTCTGATGTGGTCTTCGCGTTCCCAGGTAGCCTCCTCTTTTGTGTGGTTGCTCCACTGAATCTTGAGAAACTTGATGCTTCGGGTTCTGGTAGTTCGAAAGGCTTCTTCCAATATACGGATGGGTACTTCAGGATAGGTTAGATCATCATTGATCTCTATGGTCCGGTGATCGATATTCTTGAACACTTCGGTCTTCTCGGGGACTTCGAGACATTTGCGAAGTAACGAGATATGGAACACATTGTGCACAGCTGACATCTCTTCAGGTAGTTCCAGTTGATACGATACTTCTCCTCGATGGTTCAAGATTTTGAAAGGTCCGATATATCTGGGGGCTAAATTTCCTTTGAGTTGGAAACGTTGCATTCCCTTCAATGGAGACACTTTCAGATAAACAAAATCTCCGATGTTGAAGGCGAGGTCTCGACGTCTCTTGTCGGCGTAACTCTTTTGTCGGGATTGGGCTGTCTTGAGGTGCTCACGAATCTTGTGAACCTTCTCTTCTGCCTCTCGTAGAATGTCGGGTCCGAAAATCTGACTCTCTCCTACTTCCGACCAGTTCAAAGGGGTGCGGCACTTTCTTCCGTACATAAATTCAAATGGGGCCATTTGCAAACTGGCTTGGTAGCTATTGTTGTATGAAAATTCTGCAAACGGCAGACAGTCTTCCCATTTGGATCCATACTCTAGCACACATGCTCTAAGCATATCTTCGAGTATTTGGTTTACTCGCTCCGTTTGTCCATCGGTCTGAGGGTGATAAGCGGTACTGAAATCTAGGCGGGTTCCAAAACCTTCTTGGACTTTCTTCTAGAATCTCGAGGTAAACTGAGTTCCTCGATCCGAGACTATATTCTTGGGGACTCCATGCAAACTAGCGATTCTAGCGATGTATAACTCCGCTAGCTTCGAACTCTGATAGGTGGTTTTGACGGGCAAGAAATGGGCTACTTTGGACAATCTGTCCACTATGACCCAAATAGAGTCATTTCCCCTACTAGAAGTAGGTAGTCTAGTGATAAAGTCCATTCCTACAGAATCCCATTTCCATTCCGGAATCTGCAAAGGTTGCAACAATCCAGCGGGTCGTTGATGTCCTGCCTTGACTCGCTGGCATATGTCACACTTGGCGATATAGCTTCCGATTTATCTCTTCATCTTATGCCACCAAAATTGCTCTTTCAAATCATGATACATCTTGGTTCCTCCGGGATGGATAGAATAAAGAGTATCATGAGCCTCCTTCAAGATAACTTCTTTCAACTCCGAATCTGCTGGTACACAAAGGCGTCCTTTGTACCACAGAACTCCTTATTCGTCCTCGGTGAATCCGGGTACTTTGCCTGTACCGATATGACGCTTAATTCCGACGATACTAGAATTTCCTTTCTGCGCCTCTTTAATCTGACTGATCAAAGTGGGCTGAAGTTCTATGCTAGCCAAAAATCCTTCACTTACTAATTCCATTCGAAAATCTTCCATATCTTTGTGCAAACTTGGTTGCTCCTTTAAAATCATGGAGTTCAAGCGGCACGGCAATCTGCTAAGGGAATCGGCTACCACATTGGCTTTTCCAGGGAGATAGTGAATGTCCAGGTCGTAATCCTTGATTAAATCAATCCATCTTCTCTACCTCAAATTCAGCTCCTTTTGAGTGAATATATACTTTAGGCTTTTGTGATCCGAATAAATCTCACAACGGTTTCCCATAAGGTAATGTCTACATGTCTTCAGGGCTAGAACTACGGCTGCGAGTTCGAGGTCATCGGTTGGGTAATTTTGTTCATATTGCTTCAGTTGTCGCGATAGATAAGATATAACTTTGCCTTCTTGCATTAGCACACATCCGAGACCAATCTTGGATGCGTCACAATACACATCGAAGGGCTTCGTAATATCCGGCGTGATCAGGATTGGGGCTGAAATCAATCTCCTCTTGAGTTCTTGAAAACTCGCTTCGCACTTGTTCGTCCATTCAAACTTCTTGTCTTTCTTCAGTAATTGGGTCATGGGTCGGGCTATACTCGAGAATCCTTCTACGAATTTGCGGTAATATCCCGCCAATCCGAGAAAAGCACGAACTTGGGTTTGAGTGGTTGGGTCTTGCCAATCTTCTACATCTTTCACTTTGGCAGGGTCAACGGCAATTCCTCCGGCTGATACAATGTGACCGAGGAATCCTACTTCCTGTAACCAGAATTCACACTTGATAAACTTTGCATACAGCTGATGCTCTCTAAGGGTTCCAAGAATGGTCCTTAGGTGTAGCTCATGTTCTTCTTCTGCTTTGGAATAAATCAGAATGTCATCGATGAAAACAACGACAAACTTATCCAGGAAGTCCATAAAAATCTTATTCATGAGATTCATGAAATAAGCGGGGGCATTGGTTAATCGAAAAGACATGACTGTATACTCATACAATCCATATCGGGTGGTGAAAGCAGTCTTTGGAATATCCTCTGCACGAATTTTGAGTTGATGATAGCCAGTTCTAAGATCAATCTTAGAAAACACCTGGGCACCGGTCAACTGATCAAACAAATCTTCGATCTTAGGCAAGGGGTACTTGTTCTTGATGGTGACATCATTCAACTTCCTATAGTCCGTACACAAACGGTTACCTCCATCCTTTTTGTCCACAAACAAGACAGGTGATGTAGAGGTCCCAACCTAATAAGGTAGATTCCTCCTGTGTTATACAATGCTAGTCCCTGGATCATTAGCTAGCATCCACAGTTAAGATGTAATATCAAGACACTAAGGTCATAATATAAATTATAACCCGAAATAACATGAGTTTATTACATCAAACATAGCTCATTTGGCTATTACAATACATTGCAGCGGAATAACTATGGTCATGGGTCCTTCATCTTCAAAGTGCCACAGGCAGATGTTGGTTGTATACTTTTTAGTCCTAGTCAATCAAAAAATCTTCATTTAAAAACAATCAACCTGCAACATTACAAATTACAGCCACATGGGTCAATACATTTGAATTGTATTGGCAAGCTTCACTTCTAAGTATAATAAGAGTGGATCCTATCATTATATGCATATTTGGCTAAGTAGAGTTTAAGGTTTATTTGCATAAAGCAATATTTTATCCTATCTTTTCAAAAAGGGTTTTTAGTCCTTTGTCAAATCTCTCTTTTCCAAGAATCCCTTGAACTCCTTGGTAGAAACTCAAGTGTTCAAGTCCTTGTCAAAATCTCTTGAGCCACTTGGTAGCCCCAAGTGTACAAGTTTTATCAAAAATCCCATGAGTTCCTTGGTAACCCCAAGTACATCATGTCCTTGAGCACCTTGGTAACCCCAAGTGCAACAAGCTTAACAAAATCTCTTTGAATTTCCTTGGTAGATACACAAGGGCATCAAGTTTTATTTTACTTTAGAAGTTGGAATGTCGAGATCTCCCATAGTTCAAACTCTAGTTGCTTAGTATTGTCCATAACCGGGGACACGGCTAAGTACTTAGATTTATTTAGCTTCTGCAAAAGGAGTACACTTTACCCACATGACACAATCCCATCTTGTTGCCACCAGTGGCCTACTGGATTAGTGCTCACCAAGTTGGAGTACCGGCAGACTGAGAATGTGACGAAGTCTTTCCAAAAGGTCCTCCCATACATCATTGCTAGCTTGTCTTCATCCCCCATGAAGCATTCCAGATCCCCATGTTCGGGAACTAAAGACAATGTATGGGTTTTCCTAATGTAGTTGACTAAGCCAGAGCCATAATAGCATGTGGTTGTACACGAAAGCCACAATTGGAGAAACATGTTCAATCTCTAAGTTTCCTAGGTGGTTTTCATTTGGAGCTCAACACAAAGTGATTTCCATAGACATGGTTCATTTTGTTGCCACTTCTCCAAAACATAAAGTATCCACCACCTAGGTGGTTCATTGAGTCCTTGTTTTATTATGTAAAACACAAGTCCTTTTCTCAACCTTTGTAAAATCTCAACATGTATCTCTTTTCAAAATAAAGCATGGCTAAGCATGTACAACTACAATATTCCCACTAAGGAGTGTATCGAGAATCCTATTAGGATTTAGCATAGCGTAAGTATAAAGATATCTTTTTCATGCATGTTTTCACAATCCACTAAGTATAATGAAAATAGTAGGGCATTTGTATGATAGTGTAACTTGCCTTTTTGGTAGGGAATGGTGGTTCACTCCTTGATCTTGCTAGTATCACACTTTGCTAATCTCACTACAATCAATCAAACAAGCATGGTATCAAGTAGCATTCCAAACCAATATTCAAACAACATTCCACACACACAAGCAATGGAATCTAAGTCATGCATAAGTATGCAATGGTTGGTTCTATGGTAGGGATGGTTCCTACTAGGCTTATAAACTTTGTAAGTTCCAAATTGGTCATTTACCAAGATGGCAAAGTCTTTTGCACATGTGTTTTATCTTTAAACTATTTTCAAACCACTCATCATTTTATGTGGTGAAAAATATTTTCTTTATAAAAGCAAAACCTTATGTTTTTCACCAGGTGAGTTGTCATTGCAAAACTTGGTGTTTTGGGTCAGTAGGTTTTGGTCCAAACTATTTTCTCCAAGTTTTCTTTGCAAAAACATTTCCATAGTAAAATCCATAATTTTATTTGGCTAAAATATGGCTAAGTTAAATAGTTCAACCCAAATTTTCCAAAATCATTTTTAATAACAAGGGTTGGTTCCTAGGGTCAGTATGGTCACATAAATCTATTTTGCAGAGGTTTTAACCCTAAATTCAATTTTTAACAATTTTTATACTCTAGACAAGCATACAAATGAAACTGCAAAATTGAGCAAACAAACAGATACTATTTTCTAAACTAATTCCATAGTTGGCTAGGGCTTGTTCTCCTGAATCCAACGACATAAAATTTATAATTTTTGGACGTGTGGTTTGAAAGTTACATGGGTTTGAAGTTTGCAATTAAATCAGATTCAAATCTGTTTTTAGTTTTAAACCTGGCCACGCGTCGTGTTCCTATTGGTCCATACCGTTTCGGTTGGATCGTGCCTGTGGGGCGTTGGATCTAGTTAGATCGAGTGGCCCAGAGGACATACCCCTTCGACGATAAGTGATCTAATCGTGGCCGCTAAATCTGGATTGAACGGTACTGGCGAGTTTGACCTAAAGTGGGCGGCGCAAGGCCGGGCAGTGACGCTACGGCGATTACAGGAAGCGGAGAGGAGGAAAAAGGTGCTCACCGGAATCGTGATGAAGAGGTGATGCTTGGGGCGTGGTCGGTTGGTCGCGGGGCGCTCAGGGTCTGCAGTAATTCCTCGCCGGAGTGGAGGTCAGCGTCGGGTGGCTCTGTCCGCGGTCGAGGGCGACGCTGTAGATCACGCGGAGGCAAGACAGGAGCATGGTCAGGTGCGTAAGACCAAGGAGAAGACGCTCGCGTGATCGAGAAGCAGAGGGGCTGTCGGACTTCACCTGGGGAACGCGCCGGAGTTGGAGGCAGACGCGGCGGTGCTCGGAGTTTGTCGAGGACGGTGTTCAGGGGCGCCCGCGGTCGAACGAAGAGCACAGGGAGAAACGTCTGGGAGTGGGGTAGCTGTAAGTGTGCTCAGGGAGGCTCGGGGTGGTGTGTGCTGGCCGGAATCGGAGATAGAAGCTCGTCGTAGCAGCGGCGGTGCAGGAGTGATTGCGGCACCTAAAGGCGAAGAGAGGAGTGGTCTGGGAAAAAGGAGGAGGAGACGTTGGGGTTTTAACGAGCACAGTCAAAGCGAGTAATGGTGGCGGAATTATGACGAATTAAGTCGCGGAATCACAGCAGAAGCAGCGAGGAGGAAGAAGGGGTCATGGTGTGAGAAGAAAGATGGCGGTCTACCTGTCAGTGGGAAAAGAAACGAGGGGAGGTCCACCTGTCATACTATGCGCGGGTCTGTTAGTGGGTGTGAACCGTTTTCTCCGGGGAAAAGAATAGCTGGGCTGGTTCTGGGCCTTAGTGGGCTGATGGGTTGGGTCGACCTGACTTTATATTTTTTTTTTCTGTTTCTAAACTCTTTTCTTTTTCTATTTCCATTTTCCTGTTTTGAAATTCAAATCAATTATTCAATCATTCAAACAAATCAAACAATGTTTTAAATTAATTCCAATAACATCCAAACTTTGTGATATTGAAAATAGTTCTGTTTATTAACATGAACCAAAATCCAAATCAATAATTTTAAATAATAGGGTCCATTAATAATTAATTGGACCTTGGTTATTTAAATGCAAATTAGAGTTTGATTTTATTAATAAAATCTTTATTTGAAACTTAATTATTTTCCAAACCAAAGCAGTAGGTTTTATTTGGAAAATATAGATTATTTGGAAACTTGTTTTAGAACAAATAACCTTTATATTTTAGATTCCATTATTAATTGAATACAATAGACTTTCCTTACTAAATTAAATAGGATTTGTTTTATTGAGGTATTTATTTTGAAATCCAAAATAAAGCCAAAACATTTTAGTAGGTTTTATTTGTGAATATCAAATAATTGGGAAAACTTATTTTTTAAATACTTTAATAAGTTTTGATGTTTCAATGTAAATTGATAAAACCTTTTATTTAAATAATGTTGGATATTAAACCCTTATTAATTTATTTAAATAAACTTTAGCTAATTTAAATAATAAATGTTTTAATTCCAAAGCTTGGCTAAGGTTTAATTGGGATTTATAAAATATTCTTTTATCTATAAATCCATCCTTTCCTTTAAAAACAAAATCTTTTATTTTAAAAGAACAGATACTGGTATTTCCAAAACATTTTATTTTTTTCCTTTATTTAAAATGTTTATCTTTTTAAATCCCTTTAGTATTTTATTCAATTCAAATAGGTTTGAAGTTCCAATTGTATTCAAAAGTTTCTTTTGGCTCTGGAAATCAGACAAAGTTTTATTTTATTCATTTATTTTCACATTACAAGATTTGGAAAATCTTGGGATGTGACAGGCTACCACCCTTAAAATAAATCTCGTCCCGAGATTTGGGAAGGTTAGGGTTACAAGCAAGTTCAAACAACTAGGGTACTACCACCCTTAAAAAAAAATTCAAACAAAAATTACATATTGTCCTTCTTGGGATCCTGGAGAAAATTTCACATAGCAAACATTTGCATGGTTTCCTTGGTTTCCATACTTGACTCATGGGCCAAGGTTGAGTTTCTCCATAGGCTTGTTCAACTAGTTCTTCATCTTTTCTGGACAGTTGCTTGCATAGTGTCCTGAATTCTTGCAGTTGAAGCAATGAATGTCCTTGAGTTCTTTACGTGGCTCTTGTGGACAAGTTGCTACATAGTGACCCATCTCTTTGCAATTGTTGCACCACACTTGGTTAATCTCTTTATTCTTCTTGTTCTCTGGGCATCCACTGGAGTAGTGTCCCATTTCCTTACATTTACGACATTGTGCAAGGCTCATGTCTTGCTTGGGTTTCTTGGTTTTCTTTGATCCTTTGAATTGGGTTGTCTTGTTTAGAGGTATGAGTGGTCCTTTTCCTTTGGTGGACTTGGATCCTTCTTGTTTCCTTTGTTCTACCATGGCATAGATGGGACATTGGCCAGGAGTATGATCACTTCCTTCACAAAGGTAACAAGTAGCTTGAGAGGTGGGGCATTGTCCAACAGGATGTTCCTCATCACAATTGGGGCATTGTCCCTCATGCTCCTTGGAAGTATGATCCTTGTCTCCACAAATAATGCAAGCTGGGGCTCCATCTAGAATAACATTTTTGTCATCCTTGTTATCATAAACTCTTTGAGGATAGCTTTCTTCCATGCTAATCATTTGATTAGTCACCTTAAGCATTAGTTGGGATTGTTCCTCCAAAAACTTTTGCAGTGCTGGATCTTTATCACTATTGTTAGCTAGGAACTGAGCTGTCGGTTGGTTCAACTGATGTTGGGTTGCTATGAGCTCTTTCATGCTGTCAGCTTGGTTGGTGTTGGTGTCATCAACCTTGATGTTGGAGTCCTTTGGAGTAGTCATCTGTTTGGGTTGGAGGAAGATTAGAATAGGCAAGATATTTCCAAGGAAACATTTCTAATCACACACATCACAATTAACACAAGCAATGTGCATGCAATCACAAACCAAACTTTTTCACTCATACAAGGTTCAAGCACATACTTAGGCAACAAAATATTTTTGCTACACCACATAGGTTGGTGTGTTTTTGACTTAGCTAAAATATGGTGGTTCAGCTATAGGGTTCACTTGTGATCTTTCCTTCCTTTGTATGAAATCATGGTTTCCTTGAGATAAGCTCTTGGTTACAATACTTCAAAGTTGTTGATGGTTCCTTCTTATTTTGCATTCCCTCAGTCTCTAAATCTTGAGTAAGATTTTCCTTGTTTCACTTGTGGTCCTTAGTGATATTCAAGTTGGAAGTCCTTGGTGAAGAGGCTGATGATGTTGAAGTCATTAGAGTTGAAGAAGTTGAGGTCATCCTTTGCACATGGTGTAGTCCTTGGCCATGGGTAGGTTTTTCCAACAAGTTGAAGTAGAAGAGGTGTAGAGCTGAAACCAAAGTGGTTAAGGAAAGAGGTTACAAGTGTTTTTGTAAATAAGTTTTGGATCAAAATGTAACTCCTTTTTTCTAAGGGTTTTGTCCAATCCTAGGGTTTACAAATCCTACAGGCAACACAATGCTCTGATACCATCTGTAGAGGTCCCAACCTAATAAGGTAGATTCCTCCTGTGTTATACAATGCTAGTCCCTGGATCATTAGCTAGCATCCACAGTTAAGATGTAATATCAAGACACAAAGGTCATAATATAAATTATAACCCGAAATAACATAAGTTTATTACATCAAACATAGCTCATTTGGCTATTACAATACATTGCAGCGGAATAACTATGGTCATGGGTCCTTCATCTTCAAAGTGCCACAGGCAGATGTTGGTTGTAGACTTTGTAGTCCTAGTCAATCAAACAATCTTCATTTAAAAACAATCAACCTGCAACATTACAAATTACAGCCACATGGGTCAATACATTTGAATTGTATTGGCAAGCTTCACTTCTAAGTATAATAAGAGTGGATCCTATCATTATATGCATATTTGGCTAAGTAGAGTTTAAGGTTTATTTGCATAAAGCAATATTTTATCCTATCTTTTCAAAAAGGGTTTTTAGTCCTTTGGTCAAATCTCTCTTTTCCAAGAATCCCTTGAACTCCTTGGTAGAAACTCAAGTGTTCAAGTCCTTGTCAAAATATCTTGAGCCACTTGGTAGCCCCAAGTGTACAAGTTTTATCAAAAATCCCATGAGTTCCTTGGTAACCCCAAGTACATCATGTCCTTGAGCACCTTGGTAACCCCAAGTGCAACAAGCTTAACAAAATCTCTTTGAATTTCCTTGGTAGATACACAAGGGCATCAAGTTTTATTTTACTTTAGAAGTTGGAATGTCGAGATCTCCCATAGTTCAAACTCTAGTTGCTCAGTATTGTCCATAACCGGGGACACGGCTAAGTACTTGGATTTATTTAGCTTATGCAGAAGGAGTACACTTTACCCACATTACAAAATCCCATCTTGTTGACACCAGTGGCCTACTGGATTAGTGCTCACCAAGTTGGAGTACCGGCAGACTGAGAATGTGACGAAGTCTTTCCAAAAGGTCCTCCCATACATCATTGCTAGCTTGTCTTCATCCCCCATGAAGCATTCCAGATCCCCATGTCCGGTAACTAAAGACAATGTATGGGTTTTCCTAATGTAGTTGACTAAGCCAGAGCCATAATGGCATGTGATTGTACACGAAAGCCACAATTGGAGAAACATGTTCAATCTCTAAGTTTCCTAGGTGGTTTTCATTTGGAGCTCAACACAAAGTGATTACCATAGACATGGTTCCTTTTGTTGCCACTTCTCCAAAACATAAAGTATCCACCACCTAGGTGGTTCATTGAGTCCTTGTTTTATTATGTAAAACACAAGTCCTTTTCTCAACCTTTGTAAAATCTCAACATGTATCTCTTTTAAAAATAAAGCATGGCTAAGCATGTACAACTACAATATTCCCACTAAGGAGTGTATCGAGAATCCTATTAGGATTTAGCATAGCGTAAGTATAAAGATATCTTTTTCATGCATGTTTTCACAATCCACTAAGTATAATGAAAATAGTAGGGAATTTGTATGATAGTGTAACTTTCCTTTTTGGTAGGGAATGGTGGTTCACTCCTTGATCTTGCTAGTCTCACACTTTGCTAATCTCACTACAATCAATCAAACAAGCATGGTATCAAGTAGCATTCCAAACCAATATTCAAACAACATTCCACACACACAAGCAATGGAATCTAAGTCATGCATAAGTATGCAATGGTTGGTTCTATGGTAGGGATGGTTCCTACTAGGCTTATAAACTTTGTAAGTTCCAAATTGGTCATTTACCAAGATGGCAAAGTCTTTTGCACATGTGTTTTATCTTTAAACTATTTCCAAACCACTCATCATTTTATGTGGTGAAAAATATTTTCTTTATAAAAAGCAAAACCTTATGTTTTTCACCAGGTGAGTTGTCATTGCAAAACTTGGTGTTTTGGGTCAGTAGGTTTTGGTCCAAACTATTTTCTCCAAGTTCTCTTTGCAAAAACATTTCCATAGTAAAATCCATAATTTTATTTGGCTAAAATATGGCTAAGTTAAATAGTTCAACCCAAATTTTCCAGAATCATTTTTAATAACAAGGGTTGGTTCCTAGGGTCAGTATGGTCACATAAATCTATTTTGCAGAGGTTTTAACCCTAAATTCAATTTTTAACAATTTTTATACTCTAGACAAGCATACAAGTGAAACTGCAAAATTGAGCAAACAAACAGATACTATTTTCTAAACTAATTCCATAGTTGGCTAGGGCTTGTTCTCCTGAATCCAACGACATAAAATTTATAATTTTTGGACGTGTGGTTTGAAAGTTACATGGGTTTGAAGTTTGCAATTAAATCAGATTCAAATCTGTTTTTAGTTTTAAACCTGGCCACGCGTCGTGTTCCGATTGGTCCATACCGTTTCGGTTGGATCGTGGCTGTGGGGCGTTGGATCTAGTTAGATCGAGTGGCCCAGAGGACATACCCCTTCGATGATAAGTGATCTAATCGTGGCCGCTAAATCTGGATTGAACGGTACTGGCGAGTTTGACCTAAAGTGGGCGATAGCGGTGGCAGCGGCAAGGGCAGCGATAACGCTTCTGGCGATTACAGGAAGCGGAGAGGAGGAAAAAGGTGCTCACCGGAATCGTGATGAAGAGGTGATGCTTGGGGCGTGGTCGGTTGGTCGCGGGCGCTCGAGTTCTGCAGAATTCCTCACGGAGTGGAGGTCGGTGGTGGCTCACTCGCGGTCGAGGGAGACGCTGTAGATCACGCGGAGGAAAGACAGGAGCATGGTCAGGTGCGTAAGACCAAGGAGAAGACGCTCGCGTGATCGAGAAGCAGAGGGGCGGTCGGACTTCACCTGGGGAACGCGCCGGAGTTGGAGGCAGACGCGGCGGTGCTCGGAGTTTGTCGAGGACGGTGTTCAGGGGCGCCCGCGGTCGAACGAAGAGCACAGGGAGAAACGTCTGGGAGTGGGGTAGCTGTAAGTATGCTCAGGGAGGCTCGGGGTGGTGTGTTCTGGCCGGAATCGGAGATAGAAGCTCGTCGGAGCAGCGGCGGTGCAGGAGTGATTGGCGACAGCCTAGGGGCAGAGAGAGGGAGTGGTCTAGGGAAAAAGGAGGAGGAGACGCTGGGGTTTTAACGAGCACAGTCAAAGCGAGTAATGGTGGCGGCATTATGACAAATTAAGTCCGCGGAATCACAGCAGGAAACGGCGACGAGGAAGGAAGAAGGGGTCGCGCGGGTGTGAGAGAAGAAAGATGGTGGGTCTACTGTCGATGGGAAAAGAAAGCGAGGGAGGTCCACTGTCATACTATGCTTGGGTCATAGTGGGTGTGAACCGCTTTTCTCGGGAAAAGAATAAATTTGGCTGGTTCTGGGCCTTAGTGGGCTGATGGGTTGGGTCGACCTGACTTTATATTTTTTTTCTGTTTCTAAACTCTTTTCTTTTTCTATTTCCATTTTCCTGTTTTGAAATTCAAATCAATTATTCAATCATTCAAACAAATCAAACAATGTTTTAAATTAATTCCAATAACATCCAAACTTTGTGATATTGAAAATAGTTCTGTTTATTAACATGAACCAAAATCCAAATCAATAATTTTAAATAATAGGGTCCATTAATAATTAATTGGACCTTGGTTATTTAAATGCAAATTAGGGTTTGATTTTATTAATAAAATCTTTATTTGAACTTAATTATTTTCCAAACCAAAGCAGTAGGTTTTATTTGGAAAATATAGATTATTTGGAAACTTGTTTTAGAACAAATAACCTTTATATTTTAGATTCCATTATTAATTGAATACAATAGACTTTCCTTACTAAATTAAATAGGATTTGTTTTATTGAGGTATTTATTTTGAAATCCAAAATAAAGCCAAAACATTTTAGTAGGTTTTATTTGTGAATATCAAATAACTGGGAAAACTTATTTTTAAAATACTTTAATAAGTTTTGATGTTTCAATGTAAATTGATAAAACCTTTTATTTAAATAATGTTGGATATTAAACCCTTATTAATTTATTTAAATAAACTTTAGCTAATTTAAATAATAAATGTTTTAATTCCAAAGCTTGGCTAAGGTTTAATTGGGCTTTATAAAATATTCTTTTATCTATAAATCCATCCTTTCCTTTAAAAACAAAATCTTTTATTTTAAAAGAAACGAATCTTGGTATTTCCAAAACATTTTATTTTTTTCCTTTATTTAAAATGTTTATCTTTTTAAATCCCTTTAGTATTTTATTCAATTCAAATAGGTTTGAAGTTCCAATTGTATTCAAAAGTTTCTTCTGGCTCTGGAAATCAGACAAAGTTTTATTTTATTCATTTATTTTCACATTACAAGATTTGGAAAATCTTGGGATGTGACAGGTGATCTCCATGGGGACGCACTTGGTTGAATCAATCCGATTTCCAACATGGAATCCAGTTGCTTCTTCAGTTCTTCTAGTTCTGACGGGTTCATACTATGGGGTCTCTGGGCTATGGGTCCGGTTCCGGGGATTAGTTCGATGATAAACTCGATATCCGATGGGGCATAAGCAAAACATCTGAAATACATCGGGTATTCACGGACTATCCGAACTTGGTCAATGGTAGGTTGGGCTAGACTCTTGTTACACTTGAATTGGCGAGGTAAGGTTTCGGATATATGCTCGTCGATACTCGTGATCTTGGTCATGGTAATGGCTTTCTTGGCACGATCAATAAATCCTTTATGCTTGGACATCCAATCCATTCCTAGTACTACTTCCAAACCTTTAGTTCGAGTACTATTAGGTTAGCATAAAATCTATGCCATGGATTCGGATAGGGACGGCTTTGCAAATTTGCCTAGCCTTGGTGGTTGATCCGGAATTTGCACAATCATCACATGCTTCAATTTGGTTGGCTGAATTTTACTAGTGCGGCAAATTCTTGGTGACAAATGAATGCGATGCACTAGAATCAAACAACACTCTTGCAAGTACTGAATTAACGAAAACATACCCGGCCACGGCGCTTCCCGAGCTTCTTCAAGATGCATGAGAAAAAGACGGCCATTGCGGTTGAGTGAATTCACAGGGCAAATCTTCTCCTGGTGGACACGACGTTGTCACGAGCTGGGACATTGGCATTGGGGCTATAGCATTCTTCTTGTTGGGGCACTCATTGGAATAGTGGCCTTTATTTCCACATCATAACAGGTCACTTGTGACTTGTCCTTGGCTGCGATAGGCCTGACATTGCTTCATCCTCGGGCGATATTGGGGTTAGTGGTAGTATTTTGGTGTTGAACTTGGGTGGGCACGGGTGAAATTGCTAGAGTTGCGGGTTGTTGTGATTTCCTCCGGTCTAGGGTTTCCACGGTTGGGATAGGTCGGACGGGTCATAGGGGGTCCGTTGGTTCGTGGGGCAAATCCACGGAGATGGGTTGAAGCGATACTTTGTGGTCCGATGGGTTCTGGTTGATGCATCATGCGGCTTGCGGTTTTCATTGGCTTGGTTAATCTTTCCTTCCATTTGGATAGCGAGTCGACAAGGGCTTCAATATCCAAAGGGGATATTGACTAACACCGTCTGCATCTCGTCATGCACCATTCAGAATCTTTCTTTCTTCTTGGCTTGTCTATCTCGTCCGGCATACCTAGCTAATGACAAAAATTTGTCACGGTATTCCACTCTGATCATCCTTCCTTGCTTCAACTCTCTGAACTCGTCTCTCATTCTCTTGATCAAACCTGGTGGCACATGGGTTCTGCTAAACTTGACCTTGAATTCCTCCCAGGTCATCATCTGGCCTCCGGTCATTGCACGAACACTGTTCCACCATGCACTGGCATCTCCGGCTAGATAATGGGTGGCGAACAAGACTTTCTCGTTGGCTTCCACTCCTGCTACTTCTAAGTTGTTTTCCATGGTTTGCAGCCAATCGTCGGCATCTAGGGGTTCTTCCGACTTGTGAAAATGGGTGGGTTGGTATTCTGGAAATTCTTGAGTTTAGATCTGTGGTTGTCCTGGTTTCCATGGACTTGGTTGTTGTGGGCTAGCTGGGCTATCTGTTGCAGAGTGGCTAGGTTGGCTTGACGTTCGGCTCTTTCGACAGCGGTCGAAGTCAACATTTGCAGGATCTGCAACATCGGGTCCGGGGCTGAACCACTTCCTCCACGTGGCATCTGAAGATTGATATCGATTATGAGAAAAGAGGGAAATTGCTAAGGTTTTGGGTTTTTGAAAGTTTTTTAAAGGTTTGACTCAGATTTTTCTAGCAAACTTGCTTTTTCATTCATTCACTCATAGCACACAGTACAACACACACCACAACAAGGAAAAACAGATGGTTTTAAGAACCATTCTGAAATCTACGATACAGTGGGACCGACTACTACTCACTACGCTAGTGCTCAGTGCTACTACTCCTCGGAGTTTGTGGCTTCATCATCTTCAGGATAATCGATGAAGGCAAAATCATCCTCATCGGTGAAGAAGTCCATGGCCTGATCCTCCAGAAAATCATCGTCATCGCTGAGATAGGAGTAAGGGTCTCCACGAAGATCCTCTCTGGCATTCTCCCTTTCCTCTAACTGCATGTCTCTCTCGTGGATGGTCTCTTCCAGAGATGAGATGCGATGGCGAAGACGGGCAATAATGCGCTCCTTCTTGTCGAAATGGCGAGACTTGCGATCCTTGGCTAGCATGGCGATGGTCTGATCCTTCGTCTTGATGATGGCAGACTTGTGGTTGCAATAGTCACGGCAGTTGTCCAACTCCTACTGACGGTCATACATCATGAAGCTGAGGTGGTCCAATTGAGTCTTCAGCTCGGGGTGGTATGGGGCTTCCAGTGGTTGTCCATTTGCATCACGTCTTGGGAAAAACTCAAAGCGAGTACCCTTGATCTGATTGATGCTATGTCCACACAGACGGGAAAGAGCTTCCTGCATTGCTCTGGCAAGTCCATCGAGTCAGTTGTTTTCCCTCAAGGTAAACTGAATTCCCTCCGCTGTGGGAGGTTCAATCTTTCCTCGGAGACTTGCATCAATTAGCCACTGCAGATCTTCTCCTCCTTGATCATTGAGCTGAGCTCCGAAGAACTCGGGGTGCGGACGCTCCAGAAGTTCCGAAAGCTGATCCAGATCCCTCTCAAAGATAAGGTCTCCCCCATTTCTGAGATGATAAAACTTGCTGTACTTCACGTCCATCTATAAAAATAGAGGATGAGTAGATTAGCAGAGTGATCAAGTGTGTCAAAATTTTATCTATTTTGCAAGAGTTTTTGAGGAACATGAGGTTTTATGAAAGAATTAGAGAGATAAGAATGAGAATAGGTTTTTGTAAATATTTGTTTTCTTTGGTTTTTGAAACTAAGTTTTTGGTTCAACGTCCAACCTAACTAGGGTCTCCTATGGTCAGGATGGCTCTGATACCAACTTGTCAACACCCGGATTTTTCAATCCTAGATGCCTGTTATGCCATACATCGCAATCCCAGGATTACCATTTTTGCGAGACATAACAGAATTGGATACCATAGTACTTCATCCATTACAACGATACATAAGTTCTTACACAAATAGGGATATCGTGATCCAGTTCTTAATACAACATCAAGCAGCGGAATACGTAATAATAACGGTAGCGTAGGTGAAGCTCCATCTTCGGGGTCACGGGCAATGCTGACGATGGGAGATGATCCTAGTTGTCGTAACCTTCCTGGGGTCCATCCTCCAGGTACCCCTCTTCATAGTCTGGCCATGGGAATAGCCAGGGACAAAGCCATGAGTACTCTTTAAGTACTCGCAAACTAATACTAACAAGTAAAGGGGTTTTTGGATAATAGGACACTAGGCTCTAGGGTTGTTTTGCAAAAAGCCAGGTTTATCTTTACTAAGTTCCAAAGCTAGTCACAATTTTATAACTCCTAAGTGGGATCTTGTAACTCGGGTCACAACTCTGTTGTGGTCAAGTCAAAGACTCAACTCATTTCACAAGTCATTTTAAAAGTCTGACGGGGGAACAGTATGGCCACTCCAACTGTCCATAACCGCGGACGCGGCTATTCGAATAGTTTGACACTCTGTAGAGATTGTACACTTTCACCACAACATTCGATACATCTGTCAGGAACAAATCCTGAATTCACCATACTCGATGTCGGATAATCAATCCTAACCTTTCAATTACACTCCCTAGTATAAGCACCTCTCCTGTGAGTTTGGACTCCCAACCATGACCACTGTCATCTTGGGTACTGCACAGGTGGACAATCTTCACAAGGTAGCCTCATCTCAGACCTTGGCCGTGAGGGAACTAATACTAAGGTATATAATTTTCCAGTCAAGCCCTACCCAATATTCAGGTATTGTGGTTGTACGATAAGTTTGGAATGGTATCGCATCCAGACAACCATCAGTTTTATAAAGGGCTAAGGCTCATGCCTCAACATTTTCATCACCAAAATCATCAAGTGTTTGGAAACACATGTCCAAAACATTTCAATAGAATGATCCATCATTCTAAGGTTTTCATAACCATTTTCCACCAAGTAATACCATCTAAAAGTTGATCAAGTTTTATGCTTAGCACTAGCATCTACAGTTGGGAAGGGTAATAATGAGGGGTGGTAACTGGTGGGGTTTCACTAAGTCCAACCTTATATCTTAGGCTGATATCAAGGTTTCTAGCTTAGGCCAAATTTTATGCCCTTTAAACAACCTTCAGCACAACTGTCTAGTATCTACCAAACTCTTAGGTAGCCTCTAAGTAAGCTTTGATAAAGAAATAAAGTAAGAAGCTTGCCATAAAACTAGGATTGGTTTAGCAAGTGGGTATGATCACATACGCTTAAGGCATATGGTATTCATATCACAAGCATGGGTTTGTGGCAACAATAGGGTATCTTGCAAGTGTTAGCTTGCATCAATGTCAATATAAGCTTGCATAGTTACTAGCTTGCCTTATGCAGAGCGGTGGTTGAAGTTCTCTTCGGCTTCCTCTTCGTAGTATCCTCCTTCCTCCTCGTAGTATCCTTGGTCGGTACTAGCGTCTAGGAATAAATACGAGGTACACAATCACCAATCAGTACTTAACTACTTGCAATCATCACACACAAGGGTCCTATAGATGATCTAGCATCATCTCTAACATTACAAGGTTAAGGATTGGTTTACGTCCTTTTATTTTAGAAAAGTAATTTCTACTCATTGAGAAACTACTTAAGATTTAATATTCTCCAAACTAAACATGGGATCATGTTGACACATGTCATCACCACATATTGTAGTCCATGGGAATGTGGTTTAAAGTGGTGTCACAATTTAATAAGGCTTTACCCTTTTATTTTAATTGATTAAAGTGGCTAGAAATGCTTATGTACCATTCTTTTATTCCTTGAACAATATTTCTGCAAGTAAACCTATATATTTTTATATATTCTGAAAGGTATGGTTAAATGTGATTTTTGAGATTTGGAATCAACTCAAAAGCTTTTATGGTTTAAATTTGAAAAATGTTTGAATGCAGAAAAGCTTCTGCCTTATTATTTTTGCTATGGGTGATCTACAGATCCAAATGACTTGAATCCAACGATCTTGGATTAAGCATTCACAGACCTTTCCAAAAAAAATTGGTTTCATCCAATTTGGTGCACTGAATCGACCTGGGTTGATTTTTGAAGTTGGGTACAGAAGTGTGTTTGAATTTAAAAAGAAAAAAGGTTTTGAATTGCTGGGCTGCGCGGGAAATTCTAACGGCCTGCTAAGCCTTGATGCTCCTGGCTGTGTAAGTGGGTGTCCCCACTGTCATTGACACGGGGCTGGGCGGGCGGTATGGGCAACGTGGGTCGTTTGATCTAGTTCTAATCCAACGGTGAGGGTCATCGTTGACGCGAGCTCGGCGAGAATGAAACCTAAGCAGACGGTGAGGGGTCTTTGGGGCTCATCGAGTGCAGGGCGAGGTCGGCGGGCGAGCAGCGAAGTCGACGGCGATCCTCCCTGCACGGTGGCTTCTCCTAGGGCGGCTCCAATCGTTGGCTCCCTTCTTCTCCAGAGGCGGCGGGTTCCGGTGAAATTCCGGCGAAGTGGTGCTCGCCTTGCTCTAAGGATGGTGTGGCACGGTCAGTGGGGAGAGAGGAGTGAGATGGTTTGAAGAAATCGTGCGGGGGTGGCCTCTATTTATAGTCGAACGAGGGGACCGTCGGGGCACAAGGTGAGCTCGTCGGGGGCGACGTTACAGGCGGCTAAAGGCATGGGCAAGGGTAGGGGACGGTGCTGTGTCTCCTGGCGATGCTCAACGACATGGTCGCGAGGCATGGGGCGGTGTGGTTTGATGCAGGCAGGCGATGCTCAAGACGGCAGAGGCGGCGTCTTGACGGCAATGGTGGTTGTATGTACAGGGCTGCTAATGGGGATGTCTGGCGGTCTCTGTGTCGGTGGTGATCGTGTGCGCTTGTGAGGCGGCGCGGTCTGGGACGCTGGTCATGGTGGTGCTCTGGCGCTCGGCATGGTCTGGCGCGGCTTGTGCGCGTGGTCGTGGCTTGGCAACGCTTATGGCTGGGACAGCGATGGCGATGGACGGTGGGCTGCCTCCCGGACATCTTGGCTAGCTTCTGCTGCTCCTAGCTTGCTGTCCACATTGGGGTGACATGGGTGTGCTCGGCTGTTCACCATTAATGGCAATGGCAAGCTCACAGGGGTGCTAGTGTTGGGATAATCTTTCTAGATGATCTACTGGTTTGTGTGTGAGCTAACTAGAGAACAAGTTAGGCTCAAAACACTACACACTATAGTGTTTGTGGTTTTGTTTGATTTGTGTTTGCAACCTGTTTGATGAAACGGCCGCATGAAGTCAAGTTTTGAATATTGAAATGAATTTTGGTGAGCTTGCTATATTGGTTCTGGTGAGTCTGCAGATGCTTGGGTTTTGAAAGTTGAGCTTGTTTGAGTGGGTTTTGAAAAGGTGGGATCTTCCCATATGAAGAAGATTCAATTTTGAATTGTCATTTAAACTATGCATTTGAAAGTTTCTGGATGATCACAAAGTGGGCCTTGATACTCTGTTATGAGTACATTCAAGGGGTGCAAAGATCCAGAAAAGTTTCTGTTAGGTTTTGAAAGTTTGAGACAGCCAAAGTAGGCATGGGAGTTAAATTGGCCAAAATGACCATTCACTTAATATATTTGTTTTGATTTACTTGTCTTTAGGAAAAGTGTGGGAAAGGTTTTAGATGATGTTATTTTCACCTAAGAAACATTTTACAAGCAATGGTTCACACAAACAAGGTGGTTTTTAAAGAAATTCAAAATCCATGCATACACATATACATGCATTCATGAATTCATTTAGAAAAGTTTTTGTTAACCCTAATATTGATGATTAGTGTTTTGATGATCTAAGTTTGATATTTTTGGGATGTTACACTGGCTCCAACCGGGACTAAAGACCCCCTGCCCTCTATAAATGCAACGCCCCAGCCCCCTCTGCCTCCACTCTGTTTTTTCGAATGGTGGAAGGGTGAGGGGGTGTGCTAGTTTTTTTTCATGCATGCATTGAAGGTGTTTGTTGAAATGTTTGAGTGAATAATCCCGTTGAATTTCTCATAGAACAAAAATATAGAAGGTGTCCGAGACGCACTTGAGCTTTCTCCTCTTTATTTCCCTCGATCGAGGTTAGCAATCTTATCTTTTCTAGGTCATTGATACAATTCATGTGTCCGTGTGAATTGGTTATTTCACTATTTATGATGTCCTGTTTTTTGAAAAACTTACTTATATGATGCAGATGAACGGTCGGGAATGGATGTACGGTGGCCGTAGTGGGTATATCAAAGGCGTGGATAAATTTATCGATGTGGCTCTGCAAACAAAGAGAATGGATTTATCGTTGTCCATGTGTTCAATGTCGGAACAACAAGGAGTACTCTTCCTCGAAAATCATTCGTGGCCACCGATTATGAAAGGTTTCATGCCCAACTATAATTGCTGGACCAAGCACGGGAAAGAGGGGTTATGATGGAAGATGGTGAAGAAGAAGATGATGATAACAACTATCATCATATGTTTCTGAATCTGATGATCTTGCAATGGAAGACAATGGAGAGGAAAGAGGTTAAGAACGGGCATCGGATGGGCGGTGATGAACTTGGTAGGGTCATTTCGATGCAAGCGAGGCGTAAACAGAAAATGAGAAGTTGAAGTTAGAGGGCATGTTAGAAGATCACAAGAAATTGTTGTACCCAAATTGTGAAGATGGCGGCACAAAGCTCGGTACCACCTTTGGAATTGTTGCGATGGAAGGCGGTGTGGTCTAACGACTCCTCATTTGAAAAGATCTTGAAAATAATGAAGCGAAGTTTCCAAAACATAACGAACTTCCCGAGAGTACCTCTGAAGCAAAGAAGACTCTCTGTCCTCTCGGATTAGATGTGCAAAAGATACATGCATGCATTAATGATCGCATCCTCTACATGATAAGGAGTATGAGAATTTAGATAAATGCCCGGTATGCAATGTGTTGCGGTATAAGATCAGACGAGATGACCCTGGTGATGTTGAGGGAGAGCCCCTCCGTAAGAGGGTTCCTGCTAAGGTTATGTGGTATGCTCCTATAATACCAAGGTTGAAACGCATTTCAGAAACAAAGAGCATGTCAGGTTGTTGCGATGGCACAAATAAGACCGTAAGAAAGAAAGGCGGAAGTTGAGACACCTGGCGATGGGTCACAGTGGAGAAAAATCGAGAGAGACTTCCCGGACTTTGCGGTGGCGCAAGGAACTTATGGTTTGGTCTAAGTATGGATGGCATGAATCCTTTTGGGGAGAGCTGCGATCCACAAAGACTGCCCGTGACTCTATGTATCTACAACCTGCCTCCTTGGTTGTGCATGAAGCGCAAGTTCATTATGATGCCAGTGCTCATCCAAGGCCCGAAGCAACCGGGCAACGACATTGATGTGTACCTTAGGCCATTAGTTGAAGAACTCTTACATTTGTGGGGCAAACCAGGTGTACGTGTGTGGGATGAGAACAAACAGGAGCCATTTGATCTACGAGGGTTGTTATTCGTAACCATCAATGATTGGCCTGATCTTAGTAACCTTTCAGGACAGACAAACAAGGGATATAAGGCATGCACCCACTATTTAGATAATACCGAAGGTACATATTTGCATAAATGCAAGAAGGTTATGTACCTGGCGAATCGACGATTTCTTCCGACCAATCATCCCGTAAGAAAGAAAGGCAAGCATTTCAAAGGTGAGGCAGATCACCGGAAGAAGCCTGAACTCCCTGATGGTGATGATGTATTTGGTATGGTCAAGAACATAGAAGTAATCTTTGGAAAGGGTCCCGGCGGTCAATCAGTTCCGAACGACGTCGCTACAGGACACGCACCCATGTGGAAGAAGAAATCTATATTTTGGGAGCTGCCATATTGGAAAGTCCTGCGTGTCCGCTCTTCAATCGACGTGATGCACGAATCTCTGCGTGAACCTGCTAGGATTCCTAGGCGTGTATGGGAAGACAAAAGATACACCTGAAGCACGGGAGGACCAACAAATTATGAAAGACCCAAAGAACATGCATACACATAACAAGACGGATAAAGGGCGTCACTTAAGTCGTATGACTATGCTCTTACCAAAGCAGAGAAGGAAATCTTTTTTGAAGTCCTTTACAGTATCAAGGTGTCGTCGGGCTTCTCATCTAATATAAAGGGGATAATAAATATGGCAGAGAAAAAGTTCCAAAACCTGAAGTCTCATGATTGTCACGTGATTATGACGCAGTTGCTTCCGATTGCATTGAGGGGGCTTCTACCGGAAAATGTTCGAGTACCCATTGTGAAGCTGTGTTCATTCCTCAATGCAATATCTCAGAAGGTAATCAATCCAGATATTCTGCCAAGGTTACAGAAGGATGTGGCACAATATCTTGTTAGTTTTGAATTGGTGTTCCCACCATCCTTCTTCAATATTATGACACATCTCTTGGTTCATCTAGTGGAAGAGATAGCCATTCTCGGTCCGATATTTCTGCACAATATGTTCCCCTTTGAGAGGTTCATGGGAGTCTTAAAGAAATATGTTCATAACCGTTCTAGACCAGAAGGAAGCATCTCCAAGGGATATGGAACAGAGGAGGTCATTGAGTTTTGTGTTGACTTTATTCCTGACCTTAAGACGATTGGTGTTTCTGACTCGCGGCATGAGGGAAGACTAAGTGGAAAAGGCACGCTGGGAAAGAAAGCAATGATATGTAGGGACGGGGATTCTTTCACTAAAGCACACTACACAGTTCTACATAATTCCACCTTGCGCTCAGATATCGAGGAACACAAGAATATTGCGCTCAAAAACCGGGAAGCCTGAATCATGGATTACTGAGATGAACACATGAAGTCTTTCGGTGGTTGGATGCGGACACATCTCTTGAATGACACCACTGTTGGAGATCAGCTATACTTGTTGGCGCGTCACCATCTTCTCTTGTATTGAATTTCCAAGGTACGAAATAAATGGGAATACATTCTACACGATCGCCCAAGATAAAAAGAGCACCAACCAAAATAGTGGTGTCCGCTTTGATGCAATAGACGAGAATGGACAAAAGGACACATATTATGGTTACATAGAGGAGATATGGGAACTAGACTATGGAGTCTCTTTTAAGGTCCCTTTGTTTCGCTGCAAATGGGTCAACCTGAATGGGGAAGGGATAAAGATAGACCAGTTGTACGGAATGACAACAGTGGATCTCAACAATCTTGGTTATAGAGATGAACCATTCGTCCTAGCCAATGATGTGTCTCAGGTTTTCTATGTGAAGGACATGTCCTCCAGACCAAAAAAAAAGAAAAAATATGCAAACGAATATATCATATGATGAGCCAAAGCGTCACATAGTTCTTTCAGGAAAAAGAAACATCGTGGGAATCGAGGACAAGACAGACATGTCAGAAGATTATAATAAGTTTGATGAAATTCTGCCCTTCATAGTGAAAACTGACCCAAGCATTCCATTAAGTAAAGAAGATGCTCCATGGTTACGTCTAAAGCGGTCATAAGGAATGACATATGCCAAGAATTTCATGCTCATATTATGTAATATCTTTTGCGGTTTGTGGCCTTTAGTCCCGATTTTGTAGTCTCGGTTTTTAATATTAATAAATGTCTTGAGTGTTAGTCCCGTTTTGTGGCTGGACCGGGAGTGCCTCTATGACCAGTTTCTTGGAGATGCTTGGGAGGACGGGATCGATCCGTGGCATCTCCCCGAACTGGTCGTAGTGGTGTCCCTCTCGAAAACCATCTTGCAGCTTGTAACTTCTCTAACTAGATCAATACTGGAGCTAACTAATTTCACATATTAGGAGTTCCTCTGACCGATTTCTGGAGATGCGGAGGCTCCGTCGGCATCTCCCTGAAATTGGCTGCAGTGGTGTCCCTGCTCTCGAAAACCATCTTGCAGCTTGTAACTTCACTAACTAGATCAATACGCCTCGGAGCTAACTAATTTCACATATTAGGGAGTGCCTCTATGACGATTTCGGAGATGCGGAGGCCCAGGCTCCGTCGCATCTCCCCGAACTGGCCGTAGTGGTGTCCCTGCTCTCTAAAACCATCTTGGAGATGCCTCAAACTGGCTGGAGGACTGGACTCACAAGGATACCTATTTATAGTACAAGCAGCTCGGCATAATGTCGACACTCACGACATAATGTCGACACTCACGACATAATGTCGACACTCACCCCTATTATTAGTGCTGACTCATCTTTAGTCCCGGTTGGTGTCTCCAACCGGGACTAAAGGTTCATCTTTAGTCCCGGTTAACCGGGACTAAAGGTTCATCTTTAGTCCCGGTTGGTGACACCATCCGGGACAAGGTACAAGCCGCACGACATAATGTCGACACTCACCCCTATTATTAGTGTTGCCTGGCCCACTCTGCCGAATCCTTCATCGCGGTTGGTTTCTCCAACCGACTAAAGATGAACCCTCTCTTTATATAGGCATTTCCCTCTATTTATTAGGTAACACTCAAGACATTTATTAATATTAAAACCGACAACCGGGACTAGCTAACACTCGTGTCTAAAGCCGCCTTTAGTCATAATCATGCCTAGTCCTATAGTACGCAGCTTGTGGTCTTCATCGTCGTCGTCATCATCGCCGTCGCCGTCACCGCCACTCCGGGATCCTCAGCCCATCCATGGCATATACCAGGCCATTCCAGCCTCGGATTCACGGGGCGGGGAGGGTCTCTGGAAGGCGATGCCGCTTGCCAAGACGATGTAATGGGCCTGTGGCGGGTGGACTCGTGGGCACCGTGGCGAGGATGGTCTCCCCGGCGATGTAGCGCATCACTCGATGATAGTGCGGTTCGCCCACCACGCACGACGGCCGGCCGTTGTGGTTCACGGTGGCGGGCCATCACCCTCGTACTGGCGAGCTCCCTTTCCCCTATTAGCGAAGAAGGCATTCCAGTGTCGTGGTTCGGGATCCCACCGGTGATCCATCGCTGCTCCGGCATGAGCTCGTGGTATAAGTGGTTTGTGATGGCTGGCGTCTGGAACCTTGAGGGGCAGAGGGACAGAACCCTCCAGGCCTTCGGCATCCAATGGCGGCGGCCTTGGCAGACAAGGGTAGTTGGGCGCCTGCGCCTCGGTCTCCTCGAGGTCGAATGGCCCAAGATGGCGTTGTCCATTGTTCTAAGAGAGGAAGGTGTGGATGTGTGGATAGCCATGACACGATCACCCTAAATATAGAGGGAAAGGGCGGGAAAACTTGGCGTGAAGCTTTGGGAATGGCGGGAAATATCTTTAGTCCCGGTTAGTGACTATATCCGGGACTAAAAGCTCTAGTAGAAAGGAAAGGGAGGGAAAACTTGGCGGGAAGAGGTGGGAAATGGCGGAAAATATTTTTAGTCCCGGTTTGTGACTACATCCGGGACTAAATGTCTGCCTAACAATGAAAATCCTTCGCGTGGTAGTCCATAGTTAGAAATTCAGATAATTCAAAACGGGCATAATAAATTCAAAACAAATCCGAACAATAAAAATTCTTCGCGTGGTGTCATAAATTCAATACGGAGGATAATATAGTACACGTGTTAAGGTTTCAAGAAACCAAAAGGGAAATACTATTTCCTTACAACTTCGAGTGAGTGTTATTGTCTTGTATACACTTTCTATTTCGCTTACTCGATGTTAAGTATATAATTGATTAGTTATGCATTTGCAGCTTCCACTATATTCTGTTAATCATTCAACTTGACAAAGGGCGTGTACTAGTCATGGACTTGAAACATAAACCCCTTGAGACGTGGAAGGACATGTAGATACTTCTCCAGCGGTAATTCTAATCATTACGACACTATATCGGCAACGTTCGTGAATTTTATGATATCAAGTACTTAATAACTTATTTTATTCGTTTTCTACGCTGGGCAGCGCTTGGAAACGGTTCACCAACAAGGATAGGGGTGTTTGGAAAGAGGAGCTTACATTTCAACCACTAGATATAAGCACCACTAGCTATATCCGCGCATCTCTTTGATTCTAGTTTTGATACAGTTATTATCATGCTTAATTATTATTTTGATTAAACTCTGTTCTCGTAAAGTGCCTGACGCAGGGATCAGGTAACAATCTATGTGGATAATATGTTTGCGAGTTCATCCGGCAGACGTGCGATGAGAAGGGCAGAAATTTAGAGCAACTCCACGTACGTAAACAATTTCTATAGTTTTTAATTACAATCAAATTGTGTTTAGTTTCATTCATAAAGGCTGACTTCTTTTTTAAATCAGATCGAACGTCTATGGGACGGTCTTCTGCCAAAGGATCGCGTACGAGCAATTCAGGAGGAATTTGCGGGATTCTTGGATACAGAAGTCCTAGACCCAAAAGGGGAATACTATTCGTCTGTGTATAGACAATAGGGATTATAAAAATAGCAACTTTGAAGGAATTGGCCGGTAGCATCGAATAGCAACTTTTGTATGTAGTGCATGAACTCGATCCGTGTATTCAATGTAATATTGTCATGATATTCATGATGTAATATAAGGTTCCTTCATTGATAAGTGCAAATCACTAAATAAACAATAAAACAACCGAAATGAATTCTCTACCGCGGCACAAAAAGTGGCGAAAATGCTGCCGCGGCAACAAAGTGTGCCAAAATGAATTCTCTGCCGCGGCAGAAAAATGGTCCAAATCTCTGTCGCGACAGAAGGTTATTAGTCCCGGTTCCTGTTATGAACCGGGACTAATGCCCCCCCCCCCCCCCCCCCTCGCCCTCTGCCGCTGCCACGTGTGCACCCTTTAGTCCCGGTTGGTGGGGCAACTGGGACTAAAGGTTAGAGCTTTAGTCCCGATTGCCCCGTCCCGGTTGGGCAACCGGGACTAAAGCCCCGTACCAACCAGGACCTATAGCCCTGTTTCCATCAGTGCTTACGCCACAATGACAAATGGGCCAGTTGTGGTAAGTTCGATAGATTTGCATGGCCTGAGATATTGTCCCTGGCTCAAAGGACCATGATTCATATTATATGCAAGATAAATGACAAAAGTAGAAACCATATCCGCGGCCATGTTTATCTTTTACTAGTAGTCGAGCACGTGCACATGCACATAATAAGAAGTTTGTAAATTTATAATTAGATAATTACATTAAGTCTGGTCACTCGATGATGATTGTGCAATTATATAAATTATATAAAAGTTAGCCTACTCACTACATAATTTGAAGTTCTTGTCATAAAGAGATCTTCAAGTTTCCACAATTTAATTAAAATTTATTGAAGCCATAACTAATCTATGGCATTTTTATTAGTAGTATTATTTGAAAAATTGAGCACGTAAAATGACAAACATTGACTTCCATAACATGTACCTATGCATACGAAAATCAATGGTGTGGTTCTAAAGAACTATCGGATGTAATATTGCTTCCACTTGTGTAAAATCAAGGGCATATGCAAGATGCACTAATACAAGCAACACAATGATCCCCATCATCGACTGCACAAATGATTGGACTCGTATACTAATTTTAACCAAAATAGATATATGTGCTAACAAATCTCATGAGTGTAAGTAACAATAATTCAGGAGCTCACAATGTATGGAACCGGTGTGTCCACAAATCCAGCATCTCCTTTGACAAAACATGAACTCAGTGTTGCAGATATCAGAAGTGGTAAGTGTGAATACGTTGGTGCGGCAGTCAAACTTTCTCGTGCCATATTCACATTGTTTCTCTCGTAGCTTGGCGTCCATCCCTCTCAACACAGACCGCGTCGTCGTGATCAAGAACAAGCATATTGACCGGACCTGCATCCGCTTCAAAAAATCGACATCTTCCTCCGCATTATCAAATAGCTCCGTTGGCAATTCCTTCCTGTAAACCAGTATAGAAATAATCTGGCATGTAAATAAAGAAAGTTGCTCGACAAAAAATTAACTCAAAAAGTTACAAAAAATAGGTCTATGAAGCAGGTTCTCATCTATAGTTAGCATACAAGGATGGTACTTTAACTATTGAGAAATGCATAGTCCATGTAGTAATATCTTCTGATGTTCTTTGAAAAGGAGGGAAATTTCAGAAAATTTGCGAGGCGTCCAAGTGGCACCTTGAGCTCCCCTAGTGAACCATCTTCTATTTGTGGATGATAGCCTGATGTTTATTGCAGCTAATCGGGAAGGTGCTCATGAGATCATGCAGATCTTGGAGAAATATAGTAGGGCCTCGGGGCAGAAGGTGAATTTGGACAAGTCTTCAATTCATTTTAGCAAAGGATGCTCGGATGCGCTCAAGGAGAAGATTAAGGCAGCCCTTCATGTACAAAAGGAATCATTGTCTGAGAAGTATCTTGGAATGCTATCGGATGTTGGTAAGTGCAAAAATGGAACGTTCAAATACCTGAAGGGCAGAGTGTGGAAAGGTGTTATGGGATGGATCGAACAAATTCTGTCAGTAGGAGGGAAAAAGGTGCTAATTAAGGCGATTGCACAAGCTTTACCAACATATTCAATGTCGTGCTTTAAGTTGCCCAGGGGTTTATGTCAGCACATCAATGCACTCATCAGATGTTTTTGGTGGGGTAGCAAGAAGGGCAAGAGGAAGACAAGCTGGGTGGCGTGGGAGAAGATGACTATGCCAAAACATTTAGGAGGTCTCGGATTCAGAGACATAGAGCTCTTTAATTTGGAATTATTGACAAGGCAGGCATGGATGTTATTGGAAATCCCGGACACCCTGAGTGCTAGAATCCTCAAGGTTGTTTCCTACCCATCTGTTGATCTCCTATCTGCCGAGTTGGGCTCATCCCTTTCATAGGTATGGCGGGCAATTGTTGATGGCAGGGACATACTATAACTGGGTTTAATACGCCGCATAGGAGATGGTCGGATGCCGAGGATTTGGCATGAAAACTGGTTGCCAATGGATGTTTGTATGCGCCCATATGCGTCAAAGGTGGATGATCCACCAGTGTGGATTTATGAGCTGATTGACACTTTTTCAAGGTGGAACTAAGAACATTGATGGAGGTGTTTCATCCAATGTATGTGGAGATCATTGAATCATACATATCAGTACAGGAACACAATGTGATTTTTGGGCATGGCATTTTGAGTGAGCTGGCTCTTTCACGGTCCGATCGGCTTACGGGATTATGGTGAACTCATAAAAGAGAAGGGGAGATTGGATAGGTGGTATATCATACCAATAAAATTCTAAAAGAGATGATAAAATGTGGACAAAAATGTGGAAAACAAAGGTTCCTTCAAAAATAAGGAACTTTGCATGGTGTCTTGCGCTTCAATCAATCCCAACGGGTGATGTTTTGCTTCATTGCAACATGGAGCAGACAAATGTGTGTGAAATTTCCCATCGGGCCTCGGATTCCTGAAGGCATGATTTGTTGGAATGTTTAATGGCTCGTAGTGTTTGGGTACTGATTGATGAAGATCTAGCGGAACATATGTCTGTCCACAACACTAGCGATGCGAAATAGTGGTTGTTTCACCTGATTGAAACATTGAGTCATGACGATTTCATCAAGGTGCTAGTTGTATTGTGGGATATTTGGAAAAGAAGAAAGGCGATTCATGAACAGATATTTCAGAGTCCATTGACCATAATCAGTTTTGTGAACTCATATCTGAGTAAGCTTGAGGTGGATATGCCGAAGATGGAGAAGAAGAAGAGCTTGGGGCATTGCAGGCCGAGCAAGAAATGGACTGCACCAATGGAGGGGTATGTGAAAATCAATGTTGATGGTGCGCAAGCTAAGGTGGCAAGAAGAGGAGCATGGGCGGCTGTCTGTCGTGATGGGAATGGTCTTTATCAAGGAGCTAGTGCGGTGGTCTTGGATGGCATATCGGATCCGTCTATGCTGGAGGCACTTGCATGCAAAGAGGGGCTCTCGCTTGCTCTGGACATAGGGTTACTATGTGTTGAGGTAATCTCTGATTGCAGGGGTGTTGTCGAAGCGATAAAGACGGGAACACGTAATCGGTATAGCACAATCATCTCAGAGATTCAAGCTATGAAGGGTCATTTTTGCTAATATCGTGTTTAAACATGAGCAGTGTACTGGAGATTCTCATAACCTGGATAGACATTCTTCTATCTTAGAGCCAGGTCGTTATTTATGGCTGGATTTGCCGCCAGATCCACACATTGTACCAACTGTTGTTGAGCTTTAATAAAGTGCCAGATCCACACATTGTACCAAATCTCTCTCAAATTTTGATACCAATTTCCCTATTGGCTATAGCAACTAATTTACTTGTTGAGAATTTAGTGGCATGAATAATTTATTCCTTGTTTCTTACAAATTTCAATTTAGGCGAAATGGGAAAGTATAGTCAAAGAAGAATCGATTTGGTTTTCAAAAGAAAAAGAGATGATGCAAATGAAGTTGAGGAAAAATAGTCACAGTCGGTACCAGCAGATCATCCATTGCCTTTACTTGAATTTAATAGCATCCGCAAAACAATCTTGATGTCAAAGATGAGTCAAATGAACTTGTCATGTTTCAAGGTGTCGAGTTCTTGTAGCGAGACCCGGGATTACGCCCACAGATCTATCAATATCCACCAGACCAGAGAGATAATGTGCGGCGAGCTGATGTTAGGTCCTATGCAATCCCATTTACAAAAATATGCACCCTTAGGTGTAAAAGGGTATCAACACCGATTCAAGTTTAATTGGTTTGGTCAATTTCCCTCATGGCTAGAGTATTCACAAGCCAAACATCATGCATATTGTTTATTTTGATTTCTCTTCGACAAAAAGGAAAATACCCGAGGTGGTTCTCATGTCTTTACGGTTCAAGGATTTGATAGTTGGAAGAGGATGAATTGTGGCAAACATTGTGCATTTTTAACACATATAGGTTCTGGACCTTGCTCACCACACCATAATGGAGTTGCATATTGCCAAGCCTTGATGAATCAGCCATGCCACATTGAAACTGTTATAGTGGTGAAGGACAAGAAGAAGGTAGAAAGGAATCGGCTGCGGCTGAAAGTCTCAATTGCAACTATTAAGTGGCTCATAATTTACATGACCAAAAATTCAAAAGGATCTCTTGAGTATGTTTGCATGTAAAATCAGGAAGCATATCCATGAGGAAATAGGGAATTCGAAGTTCTCTATTTTAGTGGATGCGACGTGTGATGTAGCAAATAGAGAGAAAATGGCTCTAGTTCTTAGATTCCATGCAACACTGGACACTCGATTGTTTGACCTGAATCGTAGGTTCAATGAAAAGGTAATGAATCTTTTATCAACTAGTGCCATCTTGATTCCAAGAAAAAAAATTTAGAGGATTCAAAGCTAGTGATATATGTGAGATGGTGAAGAAGTACTATCCAGCAGATTTCCCCTAACAAGATATTTATGGATTACAACTTCAACTGAGACATTTGTTTCAGTTGCTTCGAAGGATGAAGAGCTGAAAAATATATCAATCTTAATCAGTCTTTGCCAATGCCTTGTGAAGACAGAAAGACATACTATCTTTAATTTGATCGAAACATTACTCCGCGTGCTCATTACTCTTTAAGTTTCAATGGCGAGTGCTAAACGTGTATTTTCGAGTATAAAGATTATTAAAATAAGGTTGCGCAATAACATGGAAGATAATTTTCTTACAAACAGTTTGGTAGTCAACATAGAGGGTGAAATTCTGAAGACTTACATATATGAAGATTTTAGAAGGAAAAAATATATGAAGATCTCATTGAAGATTTTAGAAGGAAAAAACGAAAAGATGATTTGTAGCATGCATTTCTTTGTTTATGGCCAAATTATAATTTTGTATGCATTATTTTGTTCGGAAGCAATTCATACATGTATGCACTGATCTATATGAATGATCTGTTGAACCAAAATTATTTAGTATTGACTAATGTCTAGTTGCCTATTGCAGTACATGGTTTACAATTGGAATTTTTGTGCTTTGTTTCTGTTTGGCCCGCCTAGAATTTTCTTTCAAGATCGGCACTGCAGGTGAGTATGATAAAACTTCAAAATTGATGGTAGCACAACTTCTGTCTGCTTGAGGCAAGAGGTAATGGGCCGACAAATAGGAACTCGCGTTGAAGCCAGCCCCTCAACGAGTGGTTCTATACACCGCTCAAAGCGGCGATACTAGCCCGTGTCGCACACTCATTTTTTCAAATAATACATTTCTATAGATTTTTAAAAATAATACACATCTTATAAAATATATCTAAAAATAGGACTGCCTCGACTTAACCCAAGCCCACAAACACTAATCGATTTTGGCCAAACCAACTTGTACTAATCGTTTGGCTTAAACCAACAAATACTAATCGGTTTGGCCAAAACAGACAGGTACTAAAAAAAGCTTCACCATGTGCCTCTTTTTTGTGCCTAGTGATGTCGGCTTGGGCCAAACCAAGTCCATATTATTTTTTATGAATTTTAGAATTTTATATTATTTTTAAAAATTTAATGAAAAATGTATTATTAAAAAAATTAGCCGTTCCACATCTTTGTAGCTTTTGGTGCAGCCCAATATCTCGCGGTGTGGTTTTTCTCCTATTTTTTTGTTTTTAGCATGTTTTTTGCTTTTATGCTTGATTTTTCAGTTTTTTGCATGGTTGTCGATTTCAGCCCAAACAATCTTAAAATTTTGAATAATTTTAAGTTCTATACTTCTTAAAAATTTGAACATTTGTCAGTTCTGATTTTTTATATCTTTTTTTTTAATTTGATAATTTTTAAATCTCAACAATTTTCAAAGCTATGTAATATTTTTAAATCTGAATATTTTCAATTTTTTATTGAATCTAAACTTTTTCCAAATCTAAACATTTTAAAAAATATATAAAATCGCTAACTGAGCCAGGCCCATATATGTGAAGAAACTGGGGACCAGTGCGACATATAGGATTTTCCATGTCAACTCCACAAGAATAAGCTAGGCGGGCCACCCTGCATTGTGAGCTGCCAGGGGGAACTAATTTATGGGATCTGGTCTACAAATTTATCCCCGTGTATCAACTCGTACAAACAACACGTGTCCAGGAGAAAGAAAAAATACAGTATTTAATTTGATTGTCTATTTTTAGATCTAAACTAGCATATATGCCACGTGTCAATTGCAGAACCTAGTCCACGGGGGTGAATTAGCGAACCAGGTTGCGTAGAATTATTTTTATAAGGTGACCATGTATATGACAACCACTAATTCATGCCCTCCATACTCTATGTATCAATAGAAAGTATTCCCTCCATCCTAAAAAAAGTCATAAATTTATTTAAATTTAGATAAACTTATATACTAAACAGTGTCGAAATTTATTCGAATTTAAATAAATCAGCGATTCTTTTGAGGATGGAGGGAGTACAATGTTGGCATGCCTATCTATAATATTTTCCTGCAGTTGGATTTTCATCGGGTAGTGTTGATAATCTAGGCGCAACGGAGTGAATTCTGTCCTCGCACAAAACAAGCAAGCAGAAGAAGGAAGCAAACTCTGTCGTTGAAACCGAACTTTAATGGAGTAAGTAGTACAGACAACAGACTTAACAGTACTTGGGCAGCTCGCGTTGAACTTTGTGCGTGCACCATGAAACATGATCCGATCGGTCGATCCAGGGACGCGTGCGTCACCGTCTCTGAAGATTCCGTGGAAGAACAAGACTGTTCAGGACCGACACCGCTGAATGATCCCTCCAAAACCAGAAATGTCTAGCATGCAACGGAGGTAGCTTGTCCCATGCAGAATCGCGGGCTCAAAGTCGGTCAAACCGCTACTCAGGCTATACTATAGCCGCTATAGCTAGCTCACACATCCATGTCTGATGCAGACCGCAGAGCCGATGGTCGATCACTTGTGTTTACTGTCCAGTATTGAGTCCGAGCCATCCACTGTTTTCGAAGGCTAGTCGTTCTTGGACGATTCAGACATTGACGAGTTGCTCTATGACAACGATTTGATATTCATTCAGCTGTAATTTGAACCATTATTTGCATTCCGGACCGTTCATTGTTTGTATCATTATTTGAATTTGAATTCTTGTTGTATTGTGTGGTGTTTAAAACATTCATAATTTAGTTTATATGATTGTATATCTACATTCCGTAATCCTAAATCAGACATATATGTTGAAATGCTATAAAACTGTGTTAAGGTCTCGCGCGGACTCCGGCCGAACAAATCCGACAAATTAACGCAAACGGTAAAAACGATATATTCAGTTTAACCGGTTGTGTTTGTCGAATCGGTTCAATCAGAGCCCGCCCATGCGAGACCTTCGAAAGGTTTTGCGGGAGTTAGTACCATAGAACTACTAGTTTCTACGCAAAATTCAGAAATCTACCAATTTACGTTTTCGCAGAAAATTTGCCATATTCGGCGTCCGTTTTCTCAAATCGCACTAAACTCGTCCTAATTGCGAATTGACACCCATCAGGCTGACGTGGCAGCGCAAGACGGTGTGCCGTTTGTCGTTTTGCATGTAGGTCCTCAAGTTTTGACAGAAAATTGTGTAGAAGTGCCTGGCACAATAAAACCTTCATAACTTTTGAATACGAATTCAAATGGAAAAAGTTTAAATACGAAAAGTGCTTAGAATTGTTTGAATCTTTTTTTACAACTTTAATTATTATTTTATATAATTTAAATATAAAAAATATTTTATTAATTATAAAAAATTATTTTGTTAATTATACAAAAACTTTGGAAATTCATAACTTTAACTATATAATTCCAAATAATATAAATAATATGTCTGAATTTATTAGAAAAACTAAGGAATCCATTTCTTATATTTATAATGCATGAATCATATCCATTCCTCTCAGATATTTTGATTATGCAAGTAATCATAATAATAAATATGTCCATTTTATTTATTCTTGCATATTTGTAGACATATTATCATGCAAAAGTATGCAACCAGCGTATCCCTCGCGAACTCCTCGCCCCTCAACAACCCGAACTTGTCCTCTGCATTTTGTAATTGACACGCATGTATTTAGAACATATTCGTGCATGCATGTGCTGAATGCTGACCATGTACTACCGTGATTAGCTAGGGTACGTACTTTGGACATTGGCAGGTCTGTCGAAGAGGAGGATCTTTTCATCGGGGTTGTCCCGAAGGAGCCTGGTTGCTGTCGATGAGCGTGGACTGCATGGCCGTCAAGGCGGCCTGGAGCACCGACTGCAGCGTCTTGACCGAAGGGCCTAGCCAAGTCTGCGCGCGCGCCTTCATTTTTACACCTCGATCGTGTCTTGGTCGATAGGATAGAGGGCTTTCCAAATGAATGTCAGCGTACGTCGTGCTCGTAGCCCGGGATGTTCGCTTTCCAAATAGAGACTATAAATTATTTCTAAAATGGAACGATCTAAATATCCAGTTATCCAAGTAATTATAATAATAAATCCATGGTACATATTTATTATTATGATTACTTGCATAATCAAAATATCCGAGAGGAACGAATAGGATTCATGCATTATAAATATAAGAAATGGATTCCTTAGATTTTTCTAATAAATTTAGACATATTATTTATATTATTTTGGAGTTATATAGTTAAAGTTATGAATTTCCAAAGTTTTTGTATAATTAACAAAATAATTTCTTATAATTAATAAAATATTTTTTATATTTAAATTATATAAAATAATAAATAAAGTTTGTAAAAAAATATTCAAACAATTCTGAGCACTTTTCGTAAACTTTTTCTATTTGAATTCGTATTCAGAAGTTATGAAGGTTTTAATAGTGTTAGGGACTTCTGCGCAATTTTCTGTCAAAATATGAGGACCTACGATGCAAAACGGCAGACGTCACACAGTCTCGCGCTGCCACGTCGGCTTGACGGGTGCGCCAGCCTTATCAGTTTCCGTGTCAATTCACGATCAGAACGAGTTTAGTGCGATTTAAGAAAACGGACGCCAAATGTGGCAGATTTTTGCTGCGAAAACATAAACTGTAGATTTCCGGAATTTTGTCTAGAAACCGGTAGTTCTATGCTATTAGCTCGTTTTGCGGCATCCCCTATACGCGTTTTAAAAGACTGGCATTTGAAAGGATGTGCTAGAGTTGCTCTTAGGGAAATTCCACTTCGGCGCCAAACGAGAGAACCTCTTACAATGACCAGGTCTGTGACAGCCACTCATTCATGCCCTCCAGACTCCGTGTATGAGTGAAGAAAGTACACTGTTCGCACGCTTCTCTCCCAATAGTATTGTCCTGCAGTTGGAGTTTCATTGTGTAGTGTTTATAATTTATTTAGGCGCAACGGAGTGAGCTCTGTCCTCTCACCAAACTCTAGCAGAAGGAAAAAGAAGAAGCAAACTCTGTCGTTGAAACCGAACTTTAGTGGAGTACTATACAGACAGCAGACTTAACAGTACTTGGGTAACTAACTCTTGTGGAGTTGTGGCAGTCCTGCGTTGAACCTTGTGCGTGCACCAGGAAACATGCTGAGCCGATCGGTCGATCCAGGGACGCGCGCGTCACCGTCTCTGAAGATCCCGTCGAAGAACAAGACTGTTCAGGACACCGCTGAATAATTAAGCCAGAAATGTCTAACATGCAACGGAGGTACGTGCTAGGTTAGCTTGTCCCATGCAGAATCGCAGGCTCAACGTACCCCGGTCAAACCGCTACTGAGGCTATCGCTAAAGCTCGCTCGCACATCCATATCTGATGCAGACCGCAGAGCCGATGGTCACTTGTGTTGTCTACAGTCATGGCTTAGTCCGTCAGAAAAAAAGAACTTGTGTGTCTACAGTCAAGGGCTTAGTCCGTCAGCTGGGCAGCTAGCGAGAGATCCCGATGATGTCTACAGTTAGTTCAGTATCTATGTATGATCGTGGGACGACGCGGCGCACGCTAATCCGCGACGAAAAGTTTGAACATTGAAAAAAAAACGCGCGATGGGACCTGGGGAGCATGCGGCTAGCTGCCGCGAAAGGTCAAGGGTCGTTGCGGAGACCGCGAGCGACAGGTCCATGGGCGAAACTTTGATCGGCAAACACACACATACCTGATCTTTTTGTTAAGGTCATCATGCCAAGATCACACGTACGTACGCACGCTACGAATCGATTTAGCGCACAGAAAGAAAGACCAGAATGCTGATCCTGTTTTCTTCAGTCGTATAAACAACGGCCAGTTCGGCGTTCCTTGTTTATGTCGTTTTACACCAGAGATTTATCGAGTTTAATGGTCTGTCGCGGTCTCGTGACGCAGTGCCAGTCATCTCTGCGTGCATTAATCAATCGATCGATCGAAGAGGGTCTCTCCGTGCGCGCGTGCAGGTGCAGCGACCGCTCTGTAAACAAATTAAGCAGAGACGTCGCGTCTGCAGGACGTGGCAGCTAGCTAGCTAGCGTGGGTCTCGTCAAAGGAGCCACACGTACGCACGCACGCTTTCACTTTCGGGATAAGCTCCCCCGGTCGCAGGTGTCCTCGTCCCGGTTCTCATTCGCGCCCACGGCCGATCGAGTTTCTTTGCTAATCTTCCTGACGTACGGGTGTAAGCGGACCGGGACTTGACGGCGACAGACACTGGCAATGATGGGAGCTGGAGTGCACGGGCAATCGTAAGTGGAAGAGGACAAGGGTGCGTGCGTCTGCCGTTGAATCGGCGGCTAGATGTAGACAAGGCGTTGTGTATAGTACTCACTCTATTTCAAAATATAAGATGTTTTAGTGTCCATGTTTCCATTTTACTGACTACTGGGGAGCCAAGAACACAATGTACTAGCCAGTTCAAGATCGAACTTGGCTGGTTACAGCGTGACGGCTTTCATGATTTGGTCAAGAGAGTTTGGGAAAGACCTATTGTTGATTCTACTCCAATCCAAATATGAAATAATATTATGCGCGACTCGCAAATTTCTTCGTGGTTGGGCTAAACATACGTCAGGTATTCTTAAAAATAAAAAATTAAGACTTTTGGCGATCATTGACAACCTTGAAGTGATTGCAGAGGTTCAACCGTTAACTGTAAATGAAATTGAGCTTAAAAGCCAATCTAATGAACACTTAGCGAAACTTCTACGCGAAGAGGAACTAAAATGGTACCAACGTTTCAAAGCCCAATTTATTTTGGAAGAAGATGCGAATACGAGATACTTCCATAGTATTGCCAATGGCAGACATAGGAAGAAACTTATTCGTTCTTTGGTACAAGATGAAGGAACAATTGAGGGCCATGAACAAGTCAAGTCTTACATTACTAATTACTATAAGGGTCTGTTTGGAGCACCAGAAGAAGGTCACTTTTCTCTGGATGAGTTCCGAACGGATGACATACCCCAAGTTTCATTGGAGGAGAATAACTTACTCATGGCTCCTTATTCTGAGGAAGAAGTGAAGAGGGCGGTTTTCCAAATGGAACATAACAAGGATCCTGGTCCTGATGGTTTCCCAGCCAAGTTTTTCCAAAACTTGTGGGAAATTATTAAGTCGGATCTGCCAGATATGTTTAGAGATCTTCATACTGGACAACTAGAGTTGTTTCTTCTGAATTTTGATGAAATTATTTTATTACCTAAGGTTAATGAGGCAGAAAGGATCCAACAATATAGGCCAATATGCCTTCTTAATGTTAGTTCTAATTTTTTTACCAAAGTTGCTACAATCAGACTTAACTCTGTGGCTGATCATGTGGTTCGTCCTTCACAAACTGCTTTCATGCAAGGTCGAAACATCCTAGATGGGGTGGTGATTCTTCATGAAACAGTTCATGAACTACATAGGAAAAAGTTTAATGGGGTTATTTTAAAGATTGATTTTGAGAAGGCTTATGACAAGGTCAAATGGTCTTTTTTTCAACAAACTCTTAGAATGAAAGGCTTTTCCGCTAAGTGGTGTGCCCTAGTCCAGAGTTTTGTGTCAGGAGGTAGTGTTGCCATCAAAGTCAATGATGACGTTGGTAATTACTTCCAAACAAAAAAGGGATTAAGGCAAGGTGACCGATTATCGCCAATGCTATTTAATATAGTGGCCGATATGTTCGCTGTCATGATTGAGCGGGCTAAGTCCGATGGTCTTATTGAAGGTGTGATTCCTCATCTAGTAGATGGAGGATTATCCATCATTCAATATGCCGACGATACGATTCTTGACATTGAGAAAGCTAGAAACCTAAAATTGATACTTTCAGCTTTCGAACAATTATCAGGTCTGGAAATTAATTTCCATAAGAGCGAATTGTTTTGTTTCGGTAAAGCCCAAGAGGTTGCCAATTTGTATGCCGAACTTTTCGGATGCAATCAAGTCCAATTTCCTATTAGATATTTGAACATCCCGATTCACTATCGGAGGCTTACAAATGCTGAATGGAAAATTGTTGAAGAAAGACTACAATTGAGATTAAGTAGCTGGAAAGGCAAATTATTGTCTCTGGGTGGAAGATTGGTACTCATTAATTCAGTACTTAGTAACATGGTGTTGTATATGATTTCATTCTTCCAGATACCAAAAGGAGTATTGCATCGATTGGATTATTTTCGATCAAGATTCTTCTAGCAAGGAGATAATGAAAAGAAGAAATATAGACTGGCTAAATGGAATGTGGTTTGCAGACCCAAAGATCAAGGAGGGCTTGGGATTCATGATCTATAAATCAAGAACCAAGCCCTACTTGGAAAATGGCTTTTTAAGTTGCTGTCTGAAGACGGGATCTGGCAAACTATTCTTAAACGAAAATACGTTGGCTCGAAAGCACTATCCCAGGTTCTTTGGAAACCGGGAGATTCACATTTCTGGGCTGGTCTAATGGCCACGAAGAAGCATTTTTTTCCGCTTTGGATCATTTTCGATTAAGGACGGATCTGACATACGTTTCTGGGAAGATAAGTGGCTAGGTAGCACTACTTTACGGGAACAGTATCCAGCCTTGTATAATATTGTCCGTCACAAAGGTGAAACACTCGCTGTAGTGTTGGGGACCAATCCGTCGAATGTGTCGTTCAAAAGAGATTTAATCGGACCCCGAATTGCATCATGGAATGATTTGCTTAACCGCCTGACATCAATCCATTTGATGCCAGGGTCTGATGAATTTCATTGGAACTTGATTGCGGGCGGTTTCTTCTCAGTTAGTACCATGTACAATGCTTTGATCCAACCATCGCTACCAGTTGTTAATAATCAGAAAATTTGGAGAATGAAAATACCACTTAAAAATAATTTATTTGCTTGGTATCTTCGTCGTGCGGTTATCCTAACCAAGGATAATCTTATTAGGCGGAATTGGCATGGAGATAAAAGATGTGTTTTTTTCCATCATGATGAGTCAATAAAACATTTGTTTTTCGAATGCAATTTTGCCTGTTCTATATGGTCAGTCACCCAAGCAGCTTCAGGCTTGTATCCACCTTGTAGTGTTGCCAATATCTTTGGGAATTGGCTACATGGTATAGATTACAAGTATAGAATCCTTCTTAGGGTGGGAGCTATTCCATTATTTGGTCGCTATGGCTGTGTAGAAATGATAAAGTGTTTAATGATAAATCCTCATCTTTCTTGCAGGTTATCTATCGGTGTACAGACACACTCTGATTATGGTCATCCCTGTATCGTGCGGAGTTTCAAGATCTTTTTACGGAGGTGTGCACGAGACTGGAGGATACAGCGAGAGATATCTTTACCTGTCATGGATGGCAGCATGATTTGCGGATAGACCATCAACCCCCTTAGACGTTTTTTACAATTTCTCATTATGATATGTAATTCGCGTATGTTGTTTTATTTTGTTTGTCGACTTTGAATCTTGGACGGCTGTGTGCATCTTAGCTATGCAGAGGCCGGGTGTAATACTTAAACTTTAAGTAATAAAGACACCTTTATCGAAAAAAAAGACTTATTTTAGTGTATAGATTGACTCCAAATATAAGTGAACCTATATACTAAAATCGTCTAGATACATTTGCTTCACAAAGCTAAAACATCTTATATTTTAAAACGGAGAGAGTACCTTACTAAGCTAGGATCGATCGAATGTGATTTTCTTTGCATGGAGAAGAAAGAACCCGAGCCGTCTAGACTTGGATAACGGCCAGACTGATCGTCCAATCGATGGGGCCGTTTCAGATGATTCCACATGATTAGCCTCGCGACGCCGTCGTCATGTCCCGCCAATCAGGGATCGGTGTGCGAGCACGAGAGATTTGTCCTCACTACATCTACATGGGACTTGTACTCTACTACTAGACTAGTTATAATGAAAAGTATTATATAGTAGTATTATGCATATGATAGTAGTATATGATATCATGTCTACAATACATAGTATCATATAGTAGTATCATAGTCTTAGTGTGTTTATTATTTTGTAAAATCTCAATGTAGAATTATGTACAAGATTTATTTGGGATCAGTTTTTCTAGTTCTATGTGCTATCAGGGACAAGCTGGGTATAACCACTGGGGTTAGCTGACCCAGTGAAAATTAGCAATCTCTCTATTATGTATTACTAACTAGTGTAAATTTTAGCAAGATGACACCAGTAGAATAGTGATAATATAGCACTGACCCAATTGTGAGTTTGTTCAAGCTTCGTCCATGTATGCTATAATATCGTATATACCTATGATACCCAATGGCGGAGTCAGGAATAGTAGCGAGTGATGTCAAAGCTTAAAAGAAATTACAGTGATGTCAAATATTAAAATTTATGGAGTTAATTATGGTGTATTCATAGCTAAAGTATTAGTGCTGGACAATTTTTTGTGTGGTCATTTGACCACATAATCAACACGCAGCTCCTCCACTGATGATACCAATGCAATTTCTTTTATCGTTAATTGCAGTGACACATAAACAATTTGCATGCATGTAGTGTATGATACTTTCATTGGGGCTAGTCTTACTTCCTTTCTTCCAAGATTAATTTTCTATGGAACTGGGCTTATCCAATTGTGTCTTCTTCAATCTATGCATTACATAGGAACATATGTTGACACATTTGCAAGTCATAGCTCTATTTCTTAGACACCGGAAGATTACCTTTTCTTGGCCGCCAATATCTTTTTCTCAATGCCAAATAGCTTCCAAAAGCTAAAGATGCTGGCTAATGCTAGGGGATGCCTTCATGTCATTCATGGTGCGATAAAGTGTAACACTTATAAATGAACACATGTCCATAAACATTAAATAAACAACTAGATAGCATGGCGGTACCAAAAACAACGTCTTCAAACAGGATGCAATGCTCGTGCGACAAACTTATTGAAATCAATCAATGAAGAACACACCCCAGTTTTTCACCATGAAGTTCACCTATGAAATTTTAAGACAATGCCTTAAGAAAAAATAGATGGCACATGAGGGTTGTCTTTGCCGGATCCATTCAACAAAGACTATACCTAAGGTTTTCACCTCAAAACACAAAAATGCAACATTGTGACCCAATCTAGCCAATGAAGTAAAAAAATCACACTGACAATGTCAACGTCTGCTTTTGACATGGTGAGTGCATCGAACTGCGAGTTGGGTTTCGGATCGGCAAAGTTCCTCACTCTAACATTGTCATGCCAAGGAAGGCCACTACAATAAATATGTTGACTTGTGACCTTTTCTTAACGACTATGGTTAAAATGGTCCTAGATATATCATCATTTCGCACGAAATGGTTGTAAGACGTTTGGCAGGGTACAAACGCTGAAAAACTACGACCATTTTTGTTAGAAAGGTCATAATTTTTTTACACGTGAAATGGTCACAAATTGATAGCACTAGTTTAGAAACTTATTTTCAGATTATGACCAATTTAAATTACCATGACTTCCAACTCTGATGCCTTGAAATAATGGTCGGCCACCTCGGCAATTTTACCTACGTGGCGTCTCTATGTGTGAAATTCCCCATACATGTGTGGATAACATTAGGTTTAAAGAAGCAAACTTTGTCGTTGAAACTGAACTTCAGCACAGTAGTAGTACAGATAACAGACTTACAGTACTTGGGCAACTTTTGTGGGCCGCGTTGAACTTTGTGCAATGTGCGTGCACCATGAAACATGAGTCGATCGGTGTCGGTCGATCCAGGGGCGCGCGCGTCACCGTTTCTACTCTCTGAAGATCCCGTCGAAGAACAAGACTATTCAGGACACCGCTGAATAAGGAGAAAATTCTTTATTTGATACTGTTTTCCAATATGTTTTCTTATTTGACACTAAATATTTTTCACTTCCTTTTGTGATCATTTGTAAAATTTGTTTGCCTTATATGATACCACCGCGTTTCGTTCAAAGATTCCGTTAATTTTTTTGCGGCCGGACCCAAATGCCTCTGATTCAACCGTTTGACGTACGCGCCGTGAAATCTGGTCTGGGTTACCGCCGTGAGAGCACGAGATTGAGGAGAACTGGATATGCACGAAGGTTGAGGAGAAAGCATGTGTATATTTCAGTATGCTACGACCAGCTGCTTGCTAGGAGCAGTTGCTGCCATGCATACCACTATATAAAACTCAGGGCCGGCCCATAGGCCGGGGCCGGGGGCCGACCGCCCTGGACCCCCGGGAGGCAGGGGCCCGGCCTAGGTAGTACTCCCTCCGTTCCAAAATATAAGACGTTTTAGGTTTGTGAAGAAAACGAATCTAGACTTATTTTAGTATATAATTCATTCAACTTTGGAATGAATCTACACACTAAAAAATGTCTAGATTCATTTTTTTCACAAACCTAAAACGTCTTATATTTTGGAACGGAGGGAGTAGTTCAATACTTAGTTCCAGGAAAACAAGAGGAAAAAGTAAAAAGGCCTAAGAAGCGTGGCCAAGCCCAACACGGAGCACTTACGGACGCAATTTTCGATCGGCACTGCTAAAAATTTAATCAATCGCCAGACCTATTGATTGTTATCTGTCTGCTACTAGACTCCTACATGCCGATTCGTCTCCTACCTCCAAATTCCTAATTTCACAAAGTAGCACGCCGCTCGCGCGTGCTTTTTGGATTCTGAAACACACGATTTAGTTCCCTAATCGGCTGTATTTTTTTCAGTGTTCAACTTGTTCCCCATCAACCAGAAATTCGAGAGATAAATATTGTACACCTTCATCTTTCACCTAATCTGGTTCCTCGATTGGATTCACTTTACATAGTTCCGCTCCCCTGCTCTGGCTACTCCACATCTCCTGGCTATTATGCATAGGTCTTCTTCTTACTCTTCTAATCTTCATTGGATCTTAGAGTGTACTCAGCTGATTAGGAGCATACAAGGGGAAATGGTGAACCCAACAAATATAAGAAAAAATATTTATATAGTGAAGTGATAAAAGGTTCAGTTGACAATTTTTTAAGTAGTAATCAGTTTTGACAGCGCTATTTGTTTTGCAATTAAATTGATGGTCTCCTTGTCACACTAAGAAAGCGATCATTTGTACAACTTTATTGTTTTCTTACCATCATGATGTAGTCTGGTCGATCGTTACAACTAAACATTTTTATGTGCGAGTTTTAAAGTTCAAAGATCATCGATCTAACATTAATTTGAACTGGATTTTTTGAAATACAACACATTTTAATTTTTTATTTGTCTCAGGGGTACCTCAGAGCATCTCCACTCGCCTACCCAGGAGGCCGATTCGGACGCCGAATTTTGATCCGGACGCGAAAATCGGCCCAGTCGCGTACCAAGGACTTGTTTTTAGCCGGATTTCGTCCATTTTGGTCCAGACTACCCAGGCCGAACCCAGGTTTCCGGGTACGCCCTGGGGGCGCCGGACTCAGCGATATCGGCGAAAAAAACAAAGCGGCGCGTAGACCCGCCGTGTCAGTGACGGAAGCCGAGTCGTCGTCGTCCTCGGAACCACGAGGCGACCGCCGGGCAATAACTGCCCGTCACGTCGGCCACGCGTTGCCGAATTACGGCGCCACCGTCGCCGCCTCGGCTCCCGCGACGGACCGGCGGTCACTAAGTTCCCGCCGTTTCCACATTTTCCCGCCCTCGCCGCTACACCCCTCTGCCCTCGCCACCAGCCTCGGCCTTTATAAGCCGTACCCCTCGCCGGAGATCTTCACACTCTCTCACATCTCCCCCGACCCACAAGCCCAACTCCTGCGAGCTCTCCCCTTCCCTCTTCTCTCACCATGGGCGAACGCTACCCCGGTGACGGCGCTGCGGCGAACGGCTTCAGCTGGCGCACCCTCCAAACTTGGTAGGCACGCATACTGTACGAGGCGGGGTACATGGCGCCGCCGGACACGCGGATGCCTCCGGGTTGGACGCTAAGCGCCAGCGGCATCCCAATCCCGCTGGGGCCGACGCCGGAGGAGCTGTCGTACGATGTATAGGAGTACATCGTCGGCATGGACAACCCGGCTAAAGCGGTGAGCGCCGACGACCTCGCCTACTAGGAACACTTCTTCGAGGAGAGGCGCCAACAGGAGCTCGCCCGCCACGAGGGGCCGTCGAACGAGTCCCCGTTGGCGCGCAAAAACTCGGTGGGGCGCCGGCGTTGGTGGAGCACACCAGTGCGTACTCTCGCCGCCGTGCTGGACCACATCAACCGCGGGAACACTCCGCGGCTCGGCTTCCCGCGCAACCCGACGCCGATGGCCAGGACGGGTCGGCGTGCTCCGGCGAACTGGGCGCCGAGGAGGATGGCGAGCATGAGCTCGTCCTCCTCCGCTTCCGCGTCCCACTCTTCCGGCGGCCGCCCGCCGCCGCGGCCGTCAGCGAAGCTGCTGCTCGGCGCGCTCACGCGTCACGCAGCCTGATATCGTCATCACCGAGTCGTCTGCGCCCACGCCGCCAACAGGCCACCCGCGCCTACGCCGCCCCAAGACAGAAGGCTCGGTGCCGGCCGAGGACGCCGCCTTGAAGATGGCGCTGGAGCAGTCGCTCCGGGAAGCGCCGCCGCTTACGCCGACAATGTCGTTGGTCGAGCCCTCCTCGCCGGACATCCTCGAATGGTCCAGGAGGAACTGGGAGAAGGCGGAGCATCAGCGTATCCCTGGCCTGCAGCAGCAGGCCGAGGAGCAGGCCGCATGGCGTCAGACGCTGTCTGGGCGTGAGCTCGCCTACCAAGGCGCCCCGCTCTACGTCCTAGACGATGACGAGGAGGAGGACGCAGGCTCGTCCTACCAGCCATGGCGATCGGCGACCACGGCGAGCAGCCTCGCCAGAACCGGCCGCCGACGGCAGCGGCGGCGGCGAGGATGACGACCGAGCCGACCCCGACTACACGTCGTTCTACGGCAACTTAGGCATGTAGGGCGGCGAGGAGAAGGCACCGGCGGCGGCGTTTTTAAGTTTATTTATGTACTAGTTTAGTTTAAATTTGATGTAATCCGTCTATATTCGCCCAACTTAATGAAAATCACCTGAATTTGATGAATTTTAGCCGAACTTGGGAACTCGGCCTGGGTACATGGGTGGAAGAATGGACGTACCCAGACCGATAACAAGTTGAGTCCGGCCAAAAAACGGACCAAATTTCGCTCTGGATTTGGCCAACGAGTGAAGATGCTCTCATTGTAGTCTTGCCACACGGCCTCGAATATGCGTGGACCGGCACTAAAACTACCCGGTTGTCAAAGTTGTTTCATTGTGTTAGCTATCGGCCTACCGAAGTTGAAGAGCAGCTTGATATGGGCCTGGATGGAATGTTCAGTTGCGTGATAAAGACACAGAAAAGACAAAAGACAGTGGTGTAACATTGCATTTAAGCAAACTGACAAACTTGTACTCCCTCCGTTTAGAAATATAAGATTTTTTAGGTTTGTGAATGAGGTGTATCTAGACATTTTTTAGTGTCTAAATTCATTTGAACATATACACTAAAATATGTCTAGATACATATTCTTCATAAATTTAAAACATCTTATATTTTTAAACGAAGGGAGTGGTACTGTACGGAATAAAGTGTATCGGAAGCTCTTGATCCTTTCCTCTCGTGCTACCATCTCGCGGTTTAGAAAATAGACATTAAATTAGCTTCTATGTAGCGCTGCTACAAGAGCTACACTATGTCAAATGAACTTCACTCAGAAACTGCTGCTAGCCTAACCTGATGCCTATGGCCATTTTGCTAAGTGCTATTAATTTTTTCTTGGAGCCGTATTCCTTTGCATTACAGTAGTCTCATTGGTCTCCGCCCCGCAAGTCTCAAGTAATCGGTTCCATCACACGTAAACAGCATGACAACATATGCTTTGAATTATAATTGGTTTCATCATACGCTTTGAATTATAATTGGTTTCATCATACTTAACATTTCTTTAATTTTGTCACATTATGCACCAGGGGCAATAACGTCTTTGTATGCCACAGTTAACTCTGTTAGCTCTCAAAATACACTAAAATGTTATATAAGGCAAAAAAAATTACACAAATGTCAAATAAGGAATTATATTGAAAAGTAGTGTCAAATAAGGAATCTCTCTTGAATAAGCCAGAAATGTCTAACATGCAATGGAGGTACTACCTAACTAGGTTAGCTTGTCCCATGCTGAATCGCAGGCTCAACCCCGGTCAAACCGCTACTGAGGCTATCGCTATAGCTAGCTCGCACGTCCATATCTGATGCAGACCACAGAGCCGATGGTCGATCACTTGTGTCTACACTACAGTCATGGCTTAGTCCGTCAGAAAAAAAAACTTGTGTCTACAGTCAAGGCTTAGTCCGTCAGCTGGCCGGCCGGCACGCACGCGTACCAGAGCTAGCTACCGAGAGAGAGCCCGATGATGTGCACAGTTCGGTATCGTAGGACAGACGCGGCGCACGCTAAACCGCGACGAAAACTTTGAACTTTGAAAAAAAACGCGCGCTGGGACCTGGGGAGCATGCGGCTAGCTGCTGCGAAAGGTCAAGGGTCGTTGCGGAGACCGCGAGCGACAGGTCATGTCATGGGGCGAAACTTTGATTGTTCATCGGTCCTCTGCTTGTGATCGTCGTTGCCGTCAGCTCGTCTCGGCCACCGCCGGTTCCCGTTCTGGCCGTTTGGCTCTCGTTCTGCCTCGATCGATTGATCTTTGCCAGGCCGTGGTCCTCTCCAGATCGGACCTCTCCTCCCAGATCGGATCTCCTCTTCCCAGATCTATTTGCCCCGTCTCCACCCGACAGGACCTGCCCCGATCAGTCCTGGTCGCCCCGCCTCCACCCGACAGGCCCGCCACCCTCCTGCATCGGCCGCCCCTGGAGACCTGTCCGCCCCGCCCACCCGACGGGCCCCGCCACTCCCTCGATCGGATCGAGCGGCAGGTGCCCTCCTGCATCGAGCTGCCTGGTGCCCCTCCAGATCGATCTGCCCTGCCTCTACTCGACGGGCCCGCCACCCTCCTGCATCGGCCGCCCCTGGAGCGTCTGCACGCGCTCACCCCGCCAGAGGAGCTTCTGCACGCGCCTCTAGATCGCCGGATCTCCGCCGCCGGCCATCATCACTACTGGGAATCGATCCTCGACGGCTTGAATTGTTCTTCCCCGCCCCTTAGGCGCCGTCTTTCCTCGGTGGCGGATGGCCGGATCGCATGCATTGCCGTTGACCAGATTTGCTTCAAAAAAAAGAGAGAGAAATGTCTTCTGCATCGGGTTATGTTGCGATTCCTCGCTGCCCGGTGATCTTCGATGGCGCGAATTACCCTGATTTTGCTGCCTTTATGCGCGCTCACATGTGTGGTCTCCGTCTTTGGGGTGTGCTCTCCGGCGAGGTCTCCTGTCCGCCGTGCCCCCTCCTCATGTGGCTCCTCTTCTTGGCGCCGATTGTTCGTGATGCTTCTCGGGAGGCCAAGGATGTCTTGAGAGTGCCGATGATAGTGTTGTTGCTTCTTATGACACGAAGTTCAAGCGATTACTCTTGATCTCGAGGCCTATCGCCACGCTCTGCGCCTACACTCGGTGGGTCGATGAGGATGCCCGTCTTCTTCTTTGTTCTCACCTCCGATTACGCCCCGATGTCTTCTGAGTTCATGAGCCTCCCTACTGTTGCTGCTCAGTGGGCACATCTTCGTCAGCGCTATCAGCCGTCTGGGGATGCTCTTTACCTATTTGTGGTCCGCCAGGAGCATGCTCTTCAGCAGGGTGATTCTACTATTTATGCGTTCTATACTCAGAGTGCTACTATCTGGCGTCAGCTTGATTCTCTCTGTACTGCTGTTTGTGGCATATGCTCGTGCTGCCAGGTTGTGCGCTCGGATTTGGAGTTTCACCACATCTATGAGTTTCTGTCTCGGCTCCGTCAGGAGTTTGAGCCCCGGCGTGCTCAGCTGAATGCTTGTGGTCGTGTTCCGCTCTCTGAGGTGTTGTCTGAGCTTCGGGCTAAGGAGACCAGTCTCCGTGGTGCTGGTCTTCTTGCGGTTCCATCTGTGCTTGCTACTCGTGGTCCTCCTATGCCGTCTGCTCCCTCGACTCAGCCGCGGTCCTTTGTGCTGCCGCCGATACTACCCACTCCTCCAGTCGGTCGAGTCGGCCAGCAGTCTCGGTGGTCGTCGGCCTTGCAGGCTCATGGTCAGGGTCGTCGTGGTTCTTTTCGTCACTTCTCTTACTGTAACAAGGATGGCCACACTTGGGCCACCTGTTATACACGAGATCCTAGTTTACGTCAGCAACACCAGGCTCGTGGGCAGTCGGCTCCTTCCGGATCTTCAGCAGTTGCTCTCTCCGATCAGGACATTATCAGGAGTCTTCGCGGTCTGCTTGTCGCTCTGAGCTCTTCTTGACGAAGCTTCTTGGTTCTGTGTGATTCTTGAGCCTTCTTGTGACCACCACCTTCTACACAGTCAGGTATGTCCCCGTGGTATCTGGATTCTGGAGCTTCCTTTCATATGACCTGAGTCTTATTTTCTGTCCGCTCTTCGTTCTCTCCCTTCCCTTGTCAGTGTTTTCACGGCTGATGGTACCTCTCTTCCTGTTTCTAGTCGGGGCACCCTTTCTACTTCTTCTTTTTCTGTTCCTGATATTTCTCATGTCCCTCTTCTTAAGATGAATCTGTTCTCTGCTAGCCAACTTACTGACTTTGGTTGTCGCGTCACTCTTGATGCTGATTCTTGTGTTGTCCAGGACCGTCGCACACAGGATCTGGTTGGAGCTGGCCCTCGCAGTCGTGACTCTTCAGGACGTTGGGAGTTAGACTGGCTTCGTGTTCCTTCCGCTACCACTTCATCTGCCAGTTCTTCTCGGTCGCCTGCCGCTACGGCTCCTTTCAGCAGTGGCATCATCGTCTTGGTCACCTTTGTGACTCTCGCCTGTCGTATTAGTTCATCGTGGTCTTCTGGGGTCTGTCTCAGGAGATGGGTCTTTACATTGTCAGGGCTGTAGGTTGGGTAAATAGATTCAGCTTCCCTATCCTACTAGCGCGTCTGTATCTCAGCGACCTTTTGATTTAGTTCATTCTGATGCTTGGGGTCTGGCTCCTTTCACTTCGAAAGGGGGCCATCGCTACTATATTTTATTCATCGATGATTTTTCTCGGTACACTTGGTTGTATTTTATGCGCTCTCGCAGTGAAGTGCTCTCCATATATCAACGTTTTACGGCCATGGTCCATACTCAATATTCTACCCCCATTCGTGTGTTTCGTGCTGATTCTGCTGGTGAGTATATCTTCTAGATGTTGCGATGTGTTCTTGCTGAGCAGGGCACCCTTGCTCAGTTCTTATGTCCTGGCACACATGCCCAGAATGGCATTGCTGAGCGTAAGCATCGCCATCTTCTTGAGACCACTCGTGCCATGATGATTGCTTCCTCTCTCCCGCCACATTTCTGGGCTGAGGCTGTCGCTACGTCGGCTTACCTCATCAATATTCAGCCTTATCCCGCTCTGCAGGGTGGTATCCCTCTTGAGCGCCTATCTAGACAGTCTCTAGACTACTCCATGCTTCGCTTGTTTGGTTGTGTTTGTTATGTTCTCCTTGCTCCTCGCGAACGCACCAAATTGACCGCTCAGTCTGTTGAGTGTGTCTTCCTTGGATACAATGATGAGCATAAGGGCTATCGTTGTTGGGACCCCGTTGGTCGTCGGATGCGTATCTCTCGTGATGTTGTTTTTGATGAGACGCGTCCTTTCTATCCTTGTCCCACCGCTGGTACCTATCCGGTGGAAGATATCTCTTTTCTTCTCTTTCCCGACACACCTCCTTCTACTCCTATTGTGTCTTATTTATGACCTCCTCCCCCTGATGTCTCTTCTTCGACACCGTCCTCCTCTGCTCCATCTAGTTCTCCTAGTTCTCCTCGTTCTCCTCGTTCTCCGAAGTCTTCCTCTGTTATTCCTTCTTATTCATCGTCGTCTCCTGAGTCGTCTTCCTCTGATGAGCTTCTCTCTACTCGTCATGTTCGTCAGCGTCGTGCCCCCAACCGTTACTCTCCTAGTAAGTATGGTTTTTCTGTTGCCTCCGAGCCGACTTCTTATCGGGATGTTGAGCATCATCCTGAATGGCAGCTGGCCATGGCTGAGGAGATTGTTGCGCTTGAGCGCACTGGCACCTGGGATCTTGTTTCTCCCCCTCCCGGTGTTCGTCCTATCACGTGTAAGTGGGTCTATAAGATTAAGATCCGCTCTGATGGATCTCTTGAGCGCTATAAAGAGCGTCTTGTGGCTCGTGGTTTTCAGCAGAAGCATGGTCGTGACTATGATGAGACCTTTGCTCTTGTGGCTCATATGACCACTGTGCGTACTCTTCTTGCTTGCTTACGCTTTCGTCACCGGCATGTCCCGGCTTGATGTTGACGCCTTTCTCAATGGTGAGTTGAGTGAGGAGGTTTATATGCAGCCTCCTCCAGGTATTACATTCTGAGGATGGTTTGTCGTCTTCGACGTTCTCTTTATGGCCTCAAACAGGCCCCTCGTGCCTGGTTTGAGCGCTTTGCTTCTGTAGTGACTGCTGCTGGTTTCTACCCTAGTGCTCATGATCCAGCGCTGTTTGTTCACACTTCTCCTCGTGGACGTACTCTTCTTCTTCTCTATGTTGATGATATGATCATTACAGGTGATGATTCTGAGTATATCGCCTTTGTTAAGGCTCGTCTTCGTGATCAGTTTTTTATGACTAATCTTGTTCCTCTTCGATACTTTCTTGGGATTGAGGTTTCCTCCACTCTGATGGCTTTTACATCTCTCAGGAAAAGTATATTCAGGATATTCTTGCTCGTGCTGCTCTTAGGGATGAATGCACTGTTGAGACCCCTATGGAGCTTAATGTTAAGCTACAACCTACTGATGGTGATCCTCTTCCTGATCCGACGCGTTATCGTCATCTTGTTGGGAGTCTTGTTTATCTTGCGGTCACTCGTCCTAACTTCCCTTATCCTGTTCATATTCTGAGTCAGTTTGTTTCTGCTCCTACCACTGTTCACTATAGTCACCTCTCCGTGTTCTTCGTTATCTTTGTGGTACGATCACTCGTTGCCTTTTCTTTCCCCGTTCCAGCTCCCTCCAGCTCCAGTGCTATTCGGACGCTACGTGGGCGAGTGATCCTTCGGATCGCCGTTCACTTTATGCTTACTGTGTGTTTCCTGGTGGTTCGCTCATTGCATGGAAGATGAGAAACAGACATCGGTTTCCCGTTCGAGTGTTGAGGCTGAGTTGCGTGCTATGGTCTTGTTGACTGCTGAGGTGACCTGGTTACGGTGGTTACTTGCGGATTTTGGGGTCTCTATTACCACACTCACTCTGGTTTTGTCTGACAGTACATGTGCTATTAGTGTTGCACGTGATTCGGTCAAGCATGAGCTTACCAAGTATATTGGTGTTGATGCTTTCTATACACGTGCTCAGGTGCAGGCTCAGGTTGTTGCGCTTGATGTACCTTGATTCTGATTGGCGGTTCTTTCTGAAGGCACTGAGACAGGCGTAACATGCTTTCTTACTCTCCAAACTCAGTGTTGTGGATCCACCATGAGTTTGAGGGGGGGGGGGGGTGTTAGATATATATATTGTATATTATAGTTTTCCCATATGTGAGGGGGCTTCCTGCATATTTGCACGTGTACCTGTACTATATATTGTGGCTTTGGCCCTAGAGAAATACAACTTGCTATTCCTAACATTTGGTACACCGGGAAACAACTGCTCTCACCGGGATTTCAGATTACTCTCACTGACAGTAGGGCCTAGAAGGTATATTTATCATTTTCTATATTTTCCTTTTTCCCCAACATTCCCCACCTTTCTTCCCCGGTGGAGGTCAGGGCAGGGCCTCGCCAGCCAGTGATGCTTCGAGACACGGGGGGAGGCAGAGCAAGAGAGGTCGCTTCCTTTCGCACGCACGAGCTGACGATCGCCATGTCCTCTCCCGCTCGGCCGCGATGCGCCCCTGATGTCACTGCATGGCCGCCGCCTTGTGCTGCTGCCTAGCGCCGCTGCTCCAGACCTCTCTGAGCGGGGCGAATGTACCCAAGATGTCCGCCTCATCGTCGGGCTTCTCCTTGCCAAAGGACTAATCCAAGGGACCTCTGAAATGATCGAATCGAGCTCATCTACCTAGCATCTGATCTTCGCTAATCGTCGACTAGACGTCGCCTCCGACCTCCTCCGACTAATCCGAGCCCACCTACAAACTCCTGTTGATCTCCTGGTGTGGTTGGACAATTTCTCGCCCCTTCCTGTTCATCATGTCACTGTTACGATGATCGCCGCCGTACGCTGCTGCTCAGGTGGTCACCAGTGTCACGTGCAGTGACCATACACACTTGCGCAACCGCTGTTTTGCTCGGAGGGAAGTGCAGCCCTTGATCGACATGATCCCACGCTCCAGGAACTCCTCCGTTGTCGCCGTCGTCTACCCGACGCGCCGGATGCTGCTAGGGGGCCCACAGGCGAGCTGTCCCTCTCATCCTGGGCTACATAATTAAGAAGGGTTGTTTTTGTAAAAAACAAATCCTATGTGGCAACAGACAACTAGGTTTAAGATTCGATTTAGACCGGGATCAGTAAGTTCATGGTGCCTACGATCGGGATTTCGACAACGGAGTTTGGTCGGGCGAATCTCTACGAGGGTTTAAAATAGACTTTTTATAGGTTTACGGCACGGCAAGATCACGCGTATGTACGCAAAGCTACGATCCGATTTAGCGCACAGATAGAAAGACCAGAACGACGATCCGGTGCGACGTGACTGTTTCTTCAATAAACAATGGCCAGTTCGGCGTTCCTTGTTTATGCGGTACGTTTTGCACCGGATAAACTCGGGGATAAACCAGAGATTTATCGAGTTTGAATGATCATCAGTCGCGGTCTCCTGACGCAGTGCGTACATCAATCGATCGATTGAAGAGGGTCTCTCCGTGCGCGCGTGCAGGTGCAGCGACCGCTCCGTAAACAAATTAAGCAGAGACGTCGCGTCTGCAGGACGTGGCAGCTAGCTAGCGAGTGTGGGTCTCGTCAAAGGAGCCACACGTACGCACGCTTTCACTTTCGGGATAGGAAAATGATCCCCATCCCCCAGACGATGGAATTCCATCGTCCGGGTCGTCTCACCTGCGCGCGGTCGTGTGAATGGGGCCCACCCACGAGGTATCTCCACCTGCTCTCTCTCCTCCTTATCTCTTCGATTTTTTCAACATCCCCAATGCCATGGGAGGCTGCTCCCTGATGCCATGCCTTCGGCAACCAGCTACGCGCCGTCGCCGGCACACCCGCACCTTCGTCGGCCCGCCACGCACCTCCGCCATGGATCTCCTGCTACCTTGCGGTGCCTACGCCATGGAGCTCCTGCTGCCTCGTGTCGCCGCCGGTGCGGCGCCGCCCCACCGCCAGGAGCTCGAAGCCCTCAACTCCCTCGATCCAGAGCCAACCTCTCTCCCATCTGGGCAGCTCGCCGGCGTCCATGGTTCCCGAAGCCAAGCACCGCTGCCATGGCTGCTGTTACTTGGGGACACATGGCAACTTGAGATAGATTCCTTTGGACTCAACACAGCCATGGCGCCAGTGGTCTACGCTGCGAGGTAGCGAAGCCAACCGCGAGATGCAGGAGCTTGTACTCCCAAGCCATGGCGTCGTTCCCAAGCGATGGCATCGGAGTTTGCTACATGCCTCGGCCGTGGTGCTACAAGATCCCGGATTTTGCTAGGATGCCACAATAGCAAAAAATATTTTTGCTAAAAAGCTTCTGTATTTTTGCTACATTGATATATATTTTTTGCTATCTTTGTTTTTTTGTTTTGCTACAATATCATAAATTTTTTGCTACAAGTTTTACGATGAGGTCTTCCGCTAAATTCTTCGGTGATGTCTCCGTGAGTAGGTTTTGCTACATTAGAAGAATTTTCTTTTAACCGTCTTGTGGTTTTGCTACAATGTGTCAACTTTTTGCTACAAGGTCTCCGACGAGTCACCATCGAGTTTTTCCGACGATGTCTCCGGAAGTCGGTTTTGCTACATTAGTACAATTTTTCTTTGCATAGCCTCGTGAGTCTCGGTGAGGTCTCGGTGAGCGTTCTATTTTTAAAGCGAACCGTTTTTTTTGTGAAGCAAGCGGAACATATGCAGCAAGCGCGGGATGTTTTGCAGCAAAAGCGGGATTTGGGGCAATTTTGTGGACACGCGTCGCGCAGGGAAGGAGGACGATGGGAACTCCCCATCGTCCGGGGGACGCCTAGCGTTTTCCTTCGGGATAGGCTCCCCCAGTCGCAGGTGTTCTCGCCCCGGTTCTTACTCGCGCCCGCGGCCGATCGAGTTTCTTTGTTAATCTTCGTGACGTACGGGTGTAAGCGGACCGGGACTTCATTAGCCAATTCTGATCGATGTGACGGCGACAGACACCGGCAATGATCGGAGCTGGAGTGCACGGGCAAGCGTAAGCTGCAGCTGGCTGTCGTCGAAAGCTACAGTACAGGGGAAGAGGACAAGGCTAGCTAGATGGAGACGAGGAGTTGTGTATAGTACTGCTTCCTCTGTTTAGTAATATAGATATTTTAGGTTTATAAAAAAGATGTATCTAGACACATTAGTGTCTAGATTTATTTAAACCTATATACTAAAAGATGTCTAAATACATCTACTTTATAAACGTAAAACATCTTACATTTATAAACGGAGGAAGTACCTTGCTATGGTAGGGTCGATCGATTTTTCTTTCCTTTGCATCGAGGAGAAAGAACCGGAACCGTCAGGACTTGGATAACGGCCAGAAAGATCGTCCGATCATTGGGCCCGTTCCAGATGATTAGCCTCGCGACGTCGTCGTCATCTCCTGCCAATCAGGGATCGGTGTGCGAGCACGAGAGATTTGTCCTCACTATAGGTGACTTGCCCTGCATTACTTCCTTTCTCCTAAGATTATTTTTTTATGGAATTGGGCTTATCCGGCTGATTGTGTACTCTTTGACCCGTGCATTACGTAGGAGCATGCTGACGCAGTTGCAAGTCGTAGCTCCGTTTTCCAGCCACCGGAAGGATCACATTTTTTGGCCCTCCATATCTTTTTCTCAATGCAAAATCGCTTACAAAAACTAAGGACATTGGCCAATGCTAAGGGATGCCGTCATTCGTGGTGAGATAAGCTGCAACATCTACAAATAAGCACATGTCCGTAAACATTAAAAATAACTAGATAGCATAGCAGTACCCAAAAAAACACCTTCAAGAAGAAGGATGCAACACTCCAAGAAAGAACACAACACAAGTTTTCACCATGAAGCTTACATACGTAACTTCAAGAGAGTGCCTTAAGAAAATAGATGGCACACGCGTATTGTCCTTGCCGGATCTAGTCAACAAAGACTATATCGAGGTTTTCGCCTGAAAACACAAATACAACAATGTGATCCAATCTAGTCAGTGAAGTAAAAAAATCACACCATCAATGTCAATCCATGCTTTAGACATGGCGAGTGAATCGAACTACTGGTTTGGCCAGTTTCGGACCGACAAGGTTCCTCACTCAAGATTGTCATGCCAAGTAAGACGTCAGGACCCGAAGAATGGTCCAAAGGAGACGATGTGTTGCCTCGCAACCATGGTATCCCTACGACCACCAATAGGGGCTACCATGTATTATTACATGTTGATCCAAATTTTATAAAATAAAGGCCAACTTCTGACTAGCGGAGCGATGAAGACCTAGATTTTCACCGCTAGATAAATCTCTTGTAAGCTGCCGGTTAGGATAAGTTGCATCTGTAAAAATCCCCGGCGTTTGTAAACACTCCCCGATATAGTGAAGTTTCGTTGGCCAACGTTTGTGGTTTTTCCTCTCTTTGTTGAAGAGGTTTTTTCATGTTAAATCTCTGTCCTTTTGTTGTAATTTTATTTCCGTTTTTCATTGTCTTCTTGTCGCGTTTATAACATGCATCTCGTCTTCCATGCCATTGTCGCCTTCAGACAACCATGTGGCGTTCAAACTCATATTATTAGCTTCATCCACTACAAGGGGCGAGGACAACGACACGCCTTTGTCTCGCGCTAGTAATTAGTAGTTGAATGCCCATGCGTTGCTACGGAAGAATGACATGTCATATATTTAAAATCATTAATCTATTGGTATATTTTGGTTCTCCTATATAGATATCTTTCTCTCTCTTAGATTGTCTACTGACTTTTTTCTTCTTACAAAGACAATGTGTTCTTACTTTCCACCATAACATTTTATTTTGCAGCATCACTTCATCAGGTGCATGCAATTTCTTAATCCGTGTATCTGCAAGAAAACTTGCATTTTTCTAATCCATGTATCTGCAAGGCAACTTACTCTTCGGCCATGGAGAGGATTGAAGCGGATTTTGGGGGGATTTTAACTTGAAAGGATTTAATGCCCCTCAATCTGCTTTAATCCCCACCATATTGATGGAGCAACATTGCAAGTCTAACTTTAATCACACAAAATGGATATGTAGTACACAATATAAACTCACACCAGTGAATTCAACAAGCAAGTTTACAAGCACTTCAGAAAAATATTCCAACGTGGTTCTAATTATCCACTAAACATTGATATATTCTTGGTGATACCTGTCAATAGTCTTTCTCTCTCCCAACCATGCACACTCTTTGTCTCAACTAAACAAGCACACCCTGTGAAACCTCTTTAGCCTTAATCCATTCAAGAAACTATCCTCTCCATTTACAGACCAACCACAAAACTTTACCACCTCCGAGAGTAAGGAATGATGACCTTGATTGTCGGACATACTAAACTTTCCTAATTATTGGTTATGCGTGGATGGTTGGCGGAAGTGCATGATCCGAGGCTATGATTCTTCCAATGTTTGATGATTGTATTTAACGGTCTAGATGCTCCCAATGTTTGACCGCAAAGTGAGCCACCAAAGATTGGTGAGTTTTTTGGTTACTCTGAAGAATGGTAAGGCAAAATTATTCCGATGTTGCGGTTATAGGAAATGCTAGTGTTACGCAGCAAAAAAAAAAGGAAAAGCACAACATATATTTAGTAACTCTGAAACCATGTCTCCCAAAAAAATTAGCCTAAAAAACATAAAGTTGGCAACTATATCAATCAACTACTTTCCTGCAACAAATTTGTGATCTACATTTGAAAAAAATGCAAAGTTTTATTTATATATCTAAATAAATAAATGCATTGAATCATGGTAGCAGGACAGAAATTGCCACGAGATTGAGGTAAATTTCACTTCATAGTTGTGTGAAGAGAATATCAAACCTCCGAAGATCAACTCCTTTCAAAAAACATCATCACATTCCTCTAAGTTACACGCCCAATTCAACACCTATTGTGGTAATGACAAATAAAATTGTTAAGACCTACCTTTAGAATCTCCATCCATGTACAAAACACCTACATATGTAATCTGCACTAAAAAGAACAACTATCAGTATGACAAAAAGTATCAACAACACTTATAGTGTGTAACACTTCTAATTACCAGTAACAAAGAAAATTAAACTTTTTAGTGGTAACTGGGACCATACTACAATGGTTTGGTCTCTTAATGACACAATCAAGTTGTACATGTATATCTGCTAGCCTTTTTTTGAATCATAATATATTAGATTTGCAAGCCGCCTTATTAAAATCTTCCAGTCTCATTAGATACCCTGGTAAGGATGTATATCTGCTAGCCTAGTACCCCTTCCGACCGGAAATAAGTGACTCGGGTTTATTTAGATTCACATGTATCTAGACATGTTTTAGTGTGTAGATATATGCAAATCTAGACAAATTTGGGTCATCTATTTCTAGACCGGGGGAGTAATTGATATTTTCTAGTTTGATATCTAATTTTTCATTGACAAATTTCTTGTAACTTGTTTGGCAATTTCTTAATTGCATTCATGTACAGTGCCTAAAGAAGTGATTTGATTACTTGCATCAATTTGAGGATACATAACAACTAAAAATTGCAAGAAATTGACCTCATAATATGAATCTGGAATCTTGTAAACATAAGCACATCTAGGTGACAACAAATCAAGAAATTCTAAATGTAACCATTGATTATAATACTTACAATCAAATCAACATAGACAAGAAGATGATATACCAAATCGATGTCCCTCACCTTCACGGATCTGAAAGCATCTGAATCCCTTGATCTAAAACTCAGACAGTAACAAAGTAGAGAAATTCGGCGCTTTCCTGCTGGAGTAATGGATCGACCGATCTTTGTCTCGAATACGAAGGATGAAAGACTCCTAGACCATCATGACGATATGTCCCTTTATACCAAAATGATCCTGACCTGCATGAGTATGGTAATTTTAGCGCCAATGGTCCTCCTAAACAATAAATTAAATGGAAAATTCTAGGTCGTAGGTATACCTATAGTGCATGGATGCACAATAGACCCATATGTGCAAACTATCGCCAATCACAGTCAAATTCCTCCTCCAATATTACTCTAGCCATGTGTGATTGTAGATAGACGTTGTTTTTCTCTAAGTCTTCTCCCCTATGTGCATGATCGTGCATGATAGGTTTAAAATACTCAAACATATCTTTACTTGGATGCCTCTCAATTGCCATGTTTTCTTTCAGCACAAACCCATCCTGTAGCAAACAAAAAGATATTTAGTTTCTGTCAACTTGCTGCATTGTTAAATTAAGCCAAATATAGCACTAATTTTTGTATCCACCATAAATTTTTGTTCTGCTTTTAACGAAATGATTCTGTAACACACCAATCTTACCAGGATATGGTGCAGAGTATAGTGGATCCAATCCAATGCAGAGTCTACACACAGTTCCATCAAAAAAAGTCAGCAAAAACTAAAAACTATGACAACGTGAAAAGCAACATTTGGAAATCATCAAGAAAAAAACAGAATCGTATACCACTCTAGCCATATTTGGTCAACATCCATATGGCACTACCCAATTTTTTACAACAAATTGACAAAAATAATTTCAGTATTGAGTGAGTCTGAACAGAACAATAACAAGGTGACCTCTTCGTCGCTCTAGGCTGTCAATTCCCCAAGGCTGCTGCCGGATGTCGCTGATATTTCTGCCGGCAGGCAGGCTACCTAACTCGAGTCCCATCTTGCACAACCGCCATTTACTTCTCTTCAGTTAGCGCAACTCGGTTGTTTTCTGTAGCCATCCCTGTGGAGTGCGTCGAGGGGAGAGCAGACCAGGACGGATTCACACATGCCAAAGGAGGCGCTCACCTTCCGTGCAATCCCCTCCCCCCTCGTATTGTGTGTTGCTGTCAAAATAGAAGGGCGTGGTAATGCTGATCAGGAAGGCCGAAGGCGTGGCAGAGTTCTAGAACGAGAGAGAAAAGAGGGAGCGTGAGGAAGAGGGTGCTACCTCACGAAGGAGAAGTCGTGGACGACACCGCATCTTATGGTCATTCGGTGCCGCTACAGCCCGTTGCATCACAGATGGAGTGAGATGGCAGCAAGCTCGGGCAAGGGATGAGGTCAGCGACATATGGCGCTCAGATCTATCCATACTCTCTACAACATCCCCCTCTCCCCTCGGCACTTTTCTACAGGAACATATTCGTGCATTAGGTCTTGACCTTCTCGGTGATCGGGCGCCAACAGGTCGTGGTTTCCTTCCTGAACTGCATCTAGTTGTAGGTGGAGCCGGAGGGGCTGGCACGAAGATGCGGTGGTGTCACATCCCAAATTTTAGATTTGGTCTTGCATATCATTCATAGCATTGCATCATATATTTCCATGCAAAACCGTCGAGTAGAAAGGTTCGGCGAAAGGCTATCTTCAAAACCCTATTTTGTTTCGATACGAGTTTCCTGCGGGAAGCTTTGGAGTGTCTTGCAACAACCACCCCTGTAGGTTCGAGTTTTCGCGCAAACTTTGAATGAAGGTTGTGCCCCTCGACGATACGAACCCATAGGCGCGAGAATCGCTCCAATCGGAGTTCGTATGCAAAAGACTCGGACGTTTTAGTAAACCGCCGGAAAACGGTCCGAAAATCTCGACAGATTTCCGAGTTCTAGTCCAACTCCGGACCGAATCAGTTTAGATTTCCGCGTGAGGCCCCACAAAAGGACCCATCTGGCCTCGTAACCCCGACTCCACCTCCGCCGCCTCGCCGACCCGCCGCCGGTGCCCGCCTCTCCTCCGTTCCGCCACTGGCGCCCGCCGCGCCGTCGCCCGCCGCTGCCGCCCGCCCGTCGCCGCGCCGCCCGCCCGCGCGCGGCCCGCCATCGCACCCCGCCCGCGGCCGCCCGCGCCGCCCGCCGCCGCGCCTGCGCCCCGCGCCGCCTCGCCGCTGCGCGCTGCGCGCGCGCTGCGCACACACGCCTGCGTGCACGCACGCGATACCGCATGCGATATAGCGTGTCTTCGCGCGCGTCTACCTACACGTGCACGCATACACGCACGTATGCGCGCCGCGTTAATTTTCTTGACCCGCTCGTTGATGGTGTACGTCCGTGCAGGAAGAACCACGTCGCCGGAACCGATCGCCACCGCCGTCCGGAGCTCGCCGCACCTTCCGGAGTCCGATTCGCCATCCGTTTCCGGTAAGACAGCAGCCACCGTCAGATCTCAGATCAGCGGCCTAGATCGTTCGTTGACTTTTCAGTATCCCAGGCGTTGACTAGTCAGACGCCCAGTCAGCGCCCAGTCAGCAGACGAGTTGACCAATCAAACAGACACAGTTGACTGGGTCAATTTCGTTAATTCCTTTAGTTGGCAGATTTCGGTAGAATCTTGTAAATTGCGTAGAAATTTAACCGCTTGGCCAAAAATTGCAAATAAAATATGTACGAGTTCAGTGAGTCGTATAGAATCTCGTTGTAGCTTTGGTTCAGACTTTTTCTGTCAGGTTTAGTACATTTTAATCAAACTAGTTAATGGCCTTTTCGGAGTATTAAATTCGTAGAAAAAGATCCGTAGCTCCAAAAATCGCGTGTGATATGTCCCTGAACTCGTCTGAACGAGGGGAATCTCATCATGAATTAAAAGGATAGGCTTACAGTAAAAACTTCTGCAGTATTTGTCTAATGGCTTTATGCAGATTTTTAATTACTCGGGGAGTTTTATAATTCCTTTTTGAGTAATTCCAATTTGTACTGTTTCTATTCAGCGATGCCTATGCGGTAGATTTTTCCCAAGATTTTACGAACAGTATACTATCGGTAGTGAATTATTTAAGTTCTAGCTCTAGTTTGGAGCATTACTTTTGTCTATTAGTTTTCCTAGCGCCAAATCTTTTTTTCCATGCATGTATTCGGTAGTATTATGGATTAGAATTATGTGGTGCAGCTGTAGCACCAATTCACTTGCCGTTCTTGCATTCATGCATCATATTTGTTGCATATGTTGTGGATTATTTGTTTATGAATACAATTGTGTCGTGTAGATTGTGTTGAGTGCAACGCTTGCTCGTGTGAGGATTGTGCTCCAGACCGCTACAACCAAGGCAAGTAGATGCTACTTTGTTCATGAATATCGTCCTACTATTTTCAATGCATTGTCGTGTATTATATAGATGCATGTGTAGGATGATACTATCGCTATGCTATGTCCTATTATGTGGTAGGACCCTCTTTGTAGATAAACCGTCATTTGTAGATGTGCTTAGCCATGTTTTGTTGAACGAGGGCTGGGTTACATCATGGATACTTGTTTCTCAAAGTATTGGTTTGTGAAAACTAAAACAACTTAATCAATGAACCCCTGGGTGTGATGGTATTGATAAATTTTGGTGGTTTCATTGCGGAAAGGTACCCAGGTATCAAGAGAGAATGATTGGCTTCTTTATTGAGTAGCTTACGTGTACAACCATGTGCCAATAATGGAATGGGCGGATGGTTGGACTTAGTAGGTTGTGGTAACTCGAACCCGCGTATCCAGAGATGTAGAATTTTGGTAGGTTGGACGGTCTTGGCGTCGGGATTGAGGAGCTACTTCCCGAACAGTCTCTTCTTGGACTTCTCCCTATCATCACCCAAAATGAGAGTGATGGTACGAGCTGGGCTGGCCAAGTCACATGGGTAAAGTGTACTAACCTCTGTAGAGTGTATAATCTAATCGATTAGCCGTGTCCCCGGTTATGGACATCTGAGTTGCTAGATATTGATCCCATGACATGTTTCTCGCTCATTCTAATTTCTTAATTGCTTTAATATTGTTGGGTTAACTTAATTTGGATCTTTCAAAGAAAATTGAAAACTGTTTATGAAAGTAGGACAAACGTATTTGCAAATGCAAGCCAGACACAGCTCCACTTGCCAGATATGCATGTAGATGTTAGTACTATTGTCTCCATTACTAGCTCTACTTGTCATACATTCCATGTATTGACCCTTCGGGGCTGCTACGTTTCATGTTGCAGGTTATTCCGATTCTGATTGATCGTATAGGCCACGGTACTCCACTCGGCACTTGTTCACTTGTGGGCAATTTGAAGATTGGAGGATTTACTTGCTTTTGTTGCTACCTGAATACTTTGAGATAGCTTTATGCTAAGCTTTCATTGTAATAATGGTACTCTGGATCTTTGTAGATCATGATACACGGTTATTTTGCTATGATTATCTATCTTACTCTATTGTGGGCCAATGAACCGATCCAGGGATTGGCATGTCACATAGAGGCCACGGTCTTATCGTAACCGGGTGTCACAGATGGTATCGAGCCAGGTGTCGATTGTAGGATCGTGACCTAGGATTGGATTAGGAAGCCATAGAATTATTAAGCCTATATTAAACTGTCTTTCCTCTTATGCCTTTCACCCTCGTAAATTCTTACCATATGCTATTCTCACACTTTCCTCTTTTACTTGATAGATGGGAGACGTCGGATCGAGTATGTCACCATGGAGTCACCAAGGCCCTTTGCAAGGCGATTAGCTCAGCTCTCGGTCATTGGGATTGCCACGCCTATGTTCAAGGAAAGAAGGCTGTACACCTTTGGATATGGAGAGGATGCATGGGAGATCACTACCTTCATATTCGAGATGCCGCCTTGCCAAACCCAGCACTTGGTCTACACCAAGATATCTGCAACTGGGGACTTGGAATCAACTTGGCTGCATGAAGCCCTGTCTGCTTGGTGCCACTATGTCCGACACTGCTGCAGAGATTCACCCTACCGTGATTATGGAAGGCGTGATGAAGATGGGAACATTGTGGTTACCCCAGGCAGGGAACAACATGCCGCCCGTCGGAGGCACATAGAGGACATGGAGAGGAGAATGGATCTCTAGCGAAGAAGGTGAGGATGTTGAAGGAGATATTAGACTTTACTAGCAATGGAATGGTGGTCCAAGGACAGAGATTGACACTTTGCATGAAGCTGTGGGAGTTCGGAGACTGCACGATAGCTAGAGATGAGACCATATCCCATCTTCATGGCACTGCAAGAGAACACCCGAACATACAACAGCTTGCAAGGGACCGTCCGGAAAGGGACCAAACCATTGAAGCTATGACAGCCCAGTTGCCGCTCTCAAGCACAGCTGAATCCACCCTCGATGATGACAATGGAGATGATGGCAACAATGGGGATGATGATGACAGCGGAGACGATGATGATGATGAGGACGAGGATGATGATGATGGAGACGATGATGGTGGAGGAGATGAAGTCATTGCATTGCGGTGAAGATGATGAAGAAGAGGAGGATCCAGAAGAGGTGGAGTTTGAAGTCTCAAGTGATGGTTCAGGAGAGGTGTACACTCCGCCGCCATGGTTGTACCGCGAGCCGAAGCGCCAACGCATGACCGCAAGGACCTACCTCAATCTCTTCAAGAAGTAGATAGAAGTCCACCAATTAGTCCATGTTTGGAGAACTCGTTAGGATTAGTCTCGATCGCTGTGAAACTTAGTTCGTGTTAGTTTAAAAGTGTTTAGTTGCTTATTTGTGTACTCCAATATCCCAGGATTTATTTGTGCGAATTTTATGAAAGAGTTATGGCAATTTGGTTATCATCTGTGTTATTTTCGCTGCAGTTTTTCTGCTGATACAGCAGTACTGCGCGATTTTTCATATTTTTCTGGTAACTTGGAAAAATCTGAAAACAATTGGGCTAATGCGAAACTCTCTGTGCCATATGCACAAATATTGTCTAAATTTTCTAACGAGTTTAAGTCAGGCGGAAAAATTCGTGAAAGCTGCTGGACTGTTCTGGCAGATTGCTGTTTTGGTTGATTAGTTGATCTATTGTTTAGTTAACCATTGCCAACTCTTGCAAAACTATTTCAGTAGTTATATACTGCTAGGATAACACCTGGGATGTTGCTGGATCGCTTGTTTGTTGATGTGTTGCTTGCTTGTGATTGTCTGCTATTGTTTGTTGTTGCTTGATCATATGCATGGGTAGAATCCTATTGTCGTAGTTGATTCTTTCTAAACTTACCTATGCTGAACCGCAGATGCCTCCCCGTTGCCAACCCACTGAGATGGAGCAGCTCATGGCAGCTCAGGCACAACTGACCCAAGTGATGACCCAGTTCATGGCGAATCAGAACAACAACAATGGAAACAATCAGCCTCAGGGAGATGCTCTCACCAGATTTCTGAGGTTAAGGCCAGCTAAGTTCTCTACTGCAATGGAACCAATGGTTGCTCTCGACTGGTTGCGTTCAACAACAAGGATCTAATGTGATCGGATGCACCGATGCTGAGAAGGTGAGGTTTGCGCTCACCCTCCGGAGGGACCAGCCGCTTCTTGGTGGGACACATTTCAGATCACCCATCCGCTGGATACCGTGACTTGGGCTATGTTTGAGGAAGGTTTTAGGACCAACCACGTGTCTTCAGGAGTTCTGAGCCTGAAGAGGAAGGAGTTCCGCAACTTGCGCCAAACCAATCACACCGTGGCTGAGTACATTGAGGAGTTCAACAACCTGTCCCGTTATGCACCTGAGGATGTTGACACTTATGCCAAAAGGAGGGAGAGATTCTTGGATGGCCTCAGTGATGAGCTTTTAGTACAGCTACTTGTGGTTTATTGCCCCACTTTCCAGGAGCTTATGGACAAGGCTAGGATCTTGGAGGGGAAGCACAAGCAGGTGGAGAACCGCAAGAGAAAGAGCAATACTCATCACTCTGGTTCTCACCACAAGACTCGCACTTCATATGATGGATACTCCAAGCATGGAGGAAGTGACCATGGGATCCATGACCGCCGCGATGGACATCGTCATGACAACCATAGGAGCAGCCACCACAACCACAAGGGAGGACACTCTCACCACTCTGGAGGACACGGTGGACATGACCTTGCAAGTGATCGCAACTTCGTGAAGAAGGATCCGAGTGAGGTGGCGTGCTTCAAATGCAAGAAGGGACACTATGATGATAACTGTCCAGGAGAGGAAAGGACTGAAGCCAACCAACGAGAAGACCACGGAACCACATGAATGTGGAGGAGATTCAGATGAGCGACCTTATGATTGGTAAGTTCCCAATCAACACTTACCTGCACTTATACTTTTCGATCTTGGTGCATCGCATTCATTCATATCAAGGGCATTTGTGGATAAGTATAAGTTACCTACTGAGTCTATGAAGAGGTCTATTAGAGTGAGTTCACCTGGAGGAGATATGATAGCTAGCGCGGGATGCCGCGACTTGACTGTGGGGATTGGAACACACAACTTCATTGCACATCTAGTAGTATTGGACTCACAGGGATTAGATGTCATTCTGGGTATGGATTGGATGTCTATGCATGGGGACACATAGATTGTGCACAATGAATGTTTCACTCAAAACCCGGATGGTAAGAGGATTAGATTCAAGTCACCGCATTTGCCACGAGAAGGTGTAAGTTGAATCATCTTAAGGGGTTAGCATGGATCTTGTGCGATGATTAGGGATTACCCAGCGTGTTTAGGAAGATCGCCAGGATGCCACACGACAGGATGTAGAGTTTCTTATCGACGATGCCGGAACAGGACCAATAGCAAAGAAACCATATAAGATGGACGTGGATGAGCTGAAAGAATTGAAGAAAGCAGTTGAAGGAACAAGCGGAAAAGGGATTCATTCAGCCTAGTGCGTCATGGGAGCACACTGTACATTTGTGGAGAAGAAAGACAGCACCAAGAGATTAGTGGTAGACTATCGCTCGCGGAATGAAGTAACCATCAAGAACAAGTACCCTCTGCCGAACATAAATGATTTGTTTGATCAACTGGAAGGAGCAAAGGTGTTTAGCAAGATTGATCTGCGATCAGGCTACTTCCAATTGAAGATCCGGGAGGAGGATGTACCAAGAACCGCCTTCACCACTAGGTATGATTTATATGAGTATACAGTTATGTCTTTTGGACTAACGAATGCCCCGGCATACTTCATGACCATGATGAACAAGGTATTTATGGAGTATTTGGACAAGTTCGTGGTGGTGTTTATTGATGACATACTGATATATTCCAAGGATGATGCCGAGCATGAGAAACATCTGAGGATGATTATGGAGAAGCTGAGGGAACACAAGCTGTATGCCAAATTCAGTAAGTGTGAATTCGGCTTAACAGGTTGATTTCTTGGACACGTAGTGTCGGGAGAAGGAATTGCTGTTGATCCAAACAAAGTGATCGCGAATGGCGAGTGGGAAGCACCCAAGAATCTTTGGAGAGATTCAAGCTTTTGGGACTTCTGGTTATTACAGGAGGTTTATCGAAAACTTTTCCAAGATTTCTAAGCCGATGGTGAACTTCGAAGAAGGAAAGGAAGTTTGAATGGTCGACGTATGAAGCCAGCTTTCGAGGCTGAAGCGTCGACTAGTGACCGCGCACATTACGTGTTTACGGATCTTGAAGGATTTACAAGTGTCTGCGATGCTTCTCGGCGGGGACTTGGGAGTGTCTTGATGCAAGATGGGAGAGTAGTGTCATATGCCTCGCGACAACTCAAGCACCATGAGGAATTACCCACACACGACTTGGAGTTAGCGTCGGTGGTTCATGCGCTCAAGGTATGGAGGCATTACTTAATGGGAAAACACATGATGTGTACACCGACCACAAGAGCTGAAGTACATATTTACACGGAAGGCGAACATGAGACAATGGAGATGGTTGGAACTTATCAAGGATTATGATATGAATCTACAATACCACCCAGGAAAGGCCAATGTAGTAGCAGATGCTCTGAGCCGGAAGGTTTATGCCAATGGGTTGACAATTGGTGAATTGCCTAAGGATTTGTGCAAGCAATTCAGAGACCTTAGACTGGAAGTAGTGTCTGAAGGATACTTGGCTACAATGGAAGTCCAACCGACGCTACAGGACAGGATCGTAAAGGCTCAGGTAGGAGACAAGGAAATAGAAGAGATAAAGGAAAAGATGAAGGTGAATCGGGAAAAGGATATTCGCGAGGATAAACATGGTACCTTGTGGTATGGAGATCGTTTGTGTGTGCCCAGCGACCCGGAGATAAGGGAGTTGATTTTGCAGGAGGCCCATAACTCGCCATACTCCATACATCCGGGCAACACAAAGATGTATATGGATTTGAAGAGCAGATTTTGGTGGAACAACATGAAGGGAGATATCGCCAAGCATATAGCCCTATGTGATGTATGTATCCGAGTGAAGGCGGAACACCAGAAGCCAGGACTGCACGTTGCCGTGCTTGGATGGAAGTGGGATAGAGTGGGAATGGATTTTATCACAGATGCCGGGACCAGGTCGAGATATGACTCTATTTGGGTAGTGGTCGACCATTTGACCAAGGTAGCCCACTTTATACCGGTGAAGACGACCTATACGAGTGCAAAGTTGGCCAAGATTTACATGGACAGAATTGTGTGCCTACACGGAGTTCCCAAGAGTATCGTATCTGATAGAGGCACCCAATTTACCTCACACTTCTGGCGCCAGCTACACGAGTCACTTGGTACTAGATTGGAGTTTAGCACAACGTTTCACCCACAGACTGATGGACAAACCGAGAGAGTGAATCAGATTTTGGAGGACATGCTGAGAGCTTGCGCTTTGGCTCATGGCTCTAGTTGGGATGAGAATTTGCCTTATGCGGAGTTTTCCTACAACAACAGCTATCAAACCAGCATCAAGACGTCACCGTTCGATGTGCTATATGGGAAACGGTGCCGAACACCATTGCTATGGGATGGAGTAGGAGAACGTCAGCTGTTCGGACCTGATTTGATCAAGGATGCTGAGGAGAAGGTCGCCTTGATTAGAGATAGGCTGAAGGTAGCACAATCAAGGCAGAAGAGCTACGCTGACGCGAAGCGCAAGGAAGTGGTGTATGAGATAGGTGATAGAGCATACCTCAGAGTGTCGCCACTTCGTGGAATCAAGAGATTTGGAATTAAGGGTAAGCTGGCACCTCGATTTATTGGACCGTATCGAGTTCTAGCACGCAAAGGAGAAGTTGCTTATCAGTTGGAGTTGCCAGAGGCTCTGTCCGCTGTCCACAATGTGTTCCACGTATCCCAGCTGAATAAGTGCCATCCGGAGATGGTGGATACACCGTTGAGAGACACCGTATCGCTGGAGGAGGTTCAGCTGGAGAATGATGTGGCATCCCGCAAAACCACTACTAGAAAATCGCGTTGAATTTGTGCATTGCATCGTCATCATCATGCATTGTTTGCTAAAACTATGTTTGTAAAGCCCGTGTTGTTTTCTAAACTCCCCTCTTTATTTTTAAACATCAAAACCGGGTCCCCGGAATACTTTGTTTTGGCCGCTATCGGTTTGCCAACGGCCCGTTTTAAACAAATAAAATTTATATTATTTTTAGTAGGGGCAGTCGAACGGGCCAACCCGACCCGAACGACCGCCCCAGATATTTTAAATCGGTCCATCCAGCCACCCTTTATTCCTAAACCTACCCAGAAATCTACCCTCCCCAGCCTCCACATCACTCCCACCAATCCCCATTCGCCACCTCAGCCCATCTCCTCCCCCCACCCAATCCTAGCCCTCCACCTAGACCCCCTCTCTCTCACCTTCCCTCCACCACACAACACACGCACGCCACACACAGCCAACCCCCCACCGCGTGACCACCCTCCCCTGGATCGGCCACCAACTCCCTGCCTCTGTCGCCTGGGACCCGCCTGCCCCTGGCCCCACATCTGGCCCACCTCTCTTGGCCCTGTTCCTCTCCCTCCTCCAACCTCTCTTCTCCACGCGAGCCTCCCCGTCCGCCCGCGTCACCTGCCCCGCCTCTCGCCCAAGCCCGCCGCCGGAGCTGCGCTCCGCCGCCTCTCTCCCTAAGTCCGCCACCGCTGCAGCCCTCCCACCCGTGCGTCAAGCGCCTCCACCGGCTCCATGCGGCCCGCCCGTGCCCGTCCTCCACGAGCCGCGTCGGCCAGCCCGGCAGCCGCGCCGCCATCCTCCAAGCGCCTCCTCCAGCCCGTCAGCGCCCGCGCCTCGCCCGTCGGGCCCCTCCTGCGCCGGCCTGCCTCACCGCCTCATGGGCGCCCACCGCTCCTCCCTGCGTCGCGTCTGGCTCACGCCCAAGCTGGCGCCTCGCCAGCGCCTCTCCGTCGCCCTCTCGCCGGTGCCGCCCGCTGCGCCCCTCGCGAGGCCGTCGCCGCATCACCGCTTTCTCCGCACCTCTGCTCGGCTGCGGCCACGCCGTCGCCCGCCTCTGTCGCCTCCGGCGCCTCCCGGCGCCGCCCTCTCTGCCGCCTTGCCGGTCTCGCGTGCGGCTCCGAGCCCGTCGCCCATGGGCCAAGCCGCCTCGCCTGTAGCACCTCATGCGCCCGTCGCCGGCAGGCCGGCCGCCGTCTCCACCGACCGCACTGGACGCCTCGGCGTCAGGCCCGCGGTTTCCAACCGCCTGCTCAAGCACGCGTCGACCACCTCTGCTCGTGGCGCCGCCGGCGTGGCCTCGCCCCCAGTGACACGTGGACCTCCGCTCACCCCAAGATCGCCACGGCGAGTATGGTGGTACCTCCAGCCTTCATCACGAGGCAGCAAACCGAAGATCGACAACGAACTGCGGTACCCCAAGATCTTCACGGATTCAAGACCGAACCCGGTGACCATCCGAGTTCGCCATCAACCACAAAGTCGCAGTCAAGCTCCCTTCACGGCAAGCTCCTCACGGACCGAGTACCGATGCCCGGATCCGTATAACCACCAAGAACGCCCGAAGCGACAAGTACCTCCTCGAACACCAAACCGGAAGGACGCCAAGATCGCCACCTGTGCCACAAGTACCGCACCCCGGACGCCAAGTACTTCGCCCCGAAGCCAAGACCGACTCGATGGCGCGGGCCCGACAAGACCCTCGCAACGGCAAAACCGACCCTGTGGGACCCGACAAGATCTGCATGCGACAAGAACAACCCCGAAGAATCCGATGCAACTCCCGGCACCGAACCGAGTACTCCTTTCCGAACGCCGAGACCGCTGAGAACCCGGATGCGACAAGATCTACCCGATGTTTGATAACATACCGCCGAGACGATCCGTCGGACCCTAAACCCCGAGACCGACCCCGAACCCCGGAACCCCAAGATCGCCGAGAACCCTAATGTGTGAACCCCTTTCTCGAGCCCTATTTTATAAATGAAATCACAACTTGTTGCATATTGAATTGTCATACTTGCATGCATAATCTTGTGGTTTGGGGGCCATATGCCGATTCACCTAATAATTAAATATGGGGCCCATATGCGGGCAAATCTAGTCTCATATCGGCCTCATTTAAACTTGTGTAGCGAACCGGTGATATCTTTTGCCTTGTTAAACAACATTTAAATTGCGGGGGTTCTAAATAACTCGAACCATCTAATTAATTGTCGGGACCCCGGTTCCACTTAATATGACCTAATTGCATCGCACCTTGCCATGCCATGCATCATACATGCATCATGCCGATCTTCTGCCGTTGTATTAAATAGTGCATCCGGTGTTTCGTCTAGTGTTTTGCTTCTTCGCGGATAAGGCCGTTGAGTTGATGTGAGCTTCGCCCCGATCTTCGGTTGAACCTGCGACAATGTTTTCAGGCGAGCATCTCCCCCTTTCTACCTATCTTACTTTATAGTAATTTACTCCTTCCTGTTGATCTTTGCTATCTGTGTTGCGATGCTCTAGTTTTCGTACCTGTGATATCCCGTGCAGCCCTATATTGCCTTGGACACACCCTATTACCTGTTGTTTGGTAGATAGTTGTACTTGCGCGTCGTAGTCGCTTGCTCAAGTGCTGATGTGTGTCGTCATATGCCACAGTTGCTGATGTATTGCCGCATGTTGATGTTGGAGATGATTCTAGTTTTACTTATCGTCACTTTAATTTCTGTTTAACAACTAAAATTGAAATAAGCAGAGGCATCGGTGGGTGATAGAAAATATTTGGTTTCGAGCCCACTTGTGTCCGTAAGACCCCGAGTACTTGATACTGTTCCTTGATTTTGCGCTATCCACATCCGGAGGTATATGGGACCCCCGAGCGAGCTTGATTCATCTTATTTCTTGGGGCCACAACTAGTTTGAGGTTTTATTTACGATCCTGTACTTATGCCATGTTTCTTGCTTTATTTACGATTGTGCGAGAGCACTTTGTCTTGTTAGGTTGAATGTTTCTGGTATCGACAAGCCCAGCCACACTTCGGGTTCCCGATTCGCTTCTGCCATTGTCGCAACCTTGAGGCCGCCTCGGAGCTTGCTTACTCCGTTGCAGATTCTACTCAAAGGGGTGGCCCCCTGAAATATTTCTGAATCCTGTGATTGTTCAGTCGTGAAAGCCTCGTTGGGTTTTGTTTTGGTTTTTCCGAGGTTGATCGAGCGTGTGTTGCTATTGGTGCACCCCGGCCGGGTAAAAATTTCTGAAAGCCGTGTCCGCGGATATGGACGACTTGGAGCACAGTATCTTGATCATAGACAAGCATAACTAAAGTTTACTGCTATAAATTTGACTTATAATGACTAGTAATCAGCTCCACTACAACGGAATGGCTAATAATACTGCCCACAATTGCTTGTTTGGATTGTCGCTTGCGACCAATTGTACCTGACTAGTAAGTATGGCAACTACAACGGAATTGGCTGAATAAAGTACCAACAACTGCTGGGTTTTGGGATTATATCATGCTATCTGTATTTGATTAGTAATTGCCGCAACTATAACAGAATGGTTAACTAAAAGTGCCCACTGCTTACTTTATCAGGACGATTATCTAAATCTGACTAGTAAAGTGCCACAACTATAATTGAATAAGTAAAACTGCCAACGGTGTGAGTTCCTCGGTTGACTTCCTCGTTCGGTCTCGAGGGGGAAACACCAGGATGGGTTTGTTTGGCGTTAGCTTCAGGTTGGATCCGGATAGGTCATTCTTACCCCTCTCTGATGATCGCCAGTTGTATCGAGTCTCTATAGGTTGTTTAGTGCATGCTGCCGCTGCCCCTCAGTCCACCATACCTATGTAGGCGAGGACCGCCGAATTCTAGCCTCGCTGTCTTGGCCTCGATCTTGGCTCCTTCTTTTTCCTTTGCCCTTTGCCGGCACCCCTTTTGTTTAAGCAGGTTTTGAGATCGACGCCGTTAGCAGGGTTACCCTTCCGGCTTGGCCTGGACAGGGTTATGGACGCCATTGATTATTCTTCAGGGCTCTTAGCCCCATTTGCTTCTTGTCCGTAGTCGGACGCTCTACCGTTTTTGAGGTGATTTGGATCTTGTATATTATATCTGTATTCTTGACTCCTTGAGTCGCTGTTATATATATCTGTTCTGTGGGTCCCATCGAGGACTGTTGTGTAATGTTATTACTTCGTTTTCCACCCGCACGAAAGTGCCTGGTGGGCACCTTTGAATCGTTTCTATGCGGGTTTGGCGAATTTTGCTCAAACTTGCATAGGTCCGATTCTGAGGGTGTTACAAATGACTTGACCTATGAGGAGAAACCGGTCAAGATTCTGGAGACAGCAGAAAGGACTACCCGTACCAAGACAATCAAGTTTTGCAAAGTATAGTGGAGCCACCACACCGAAGAGGAAGCCACTTGGGAGCGTGAGGATGACATCCGAGAGGACTACCCACACCTATTTGCTAGCCGCGCCGAATCTCGAGGACGAGATTCATCTTAAGGGGGTTAGTCTTGTCACATCCCAAATTTTAGATTTGGTCTTGCATATCATTCATAGCATTGCATCATATTTTTCCATGCAAAACCGTCGAGTAGAAAGGTTCGGCGAAACGCTATCTTCAAAACCCTATTTTGTTTCGATACGAGTTTCCTACGGGGAGCTTTGGAGTGTCTTGCAACAACCACCCATGTAGGTTCGAGTTTTCGCGCAAACTTCGAATGAAGGTTGTGCCCCTCGACGATACGAACACGTAGGCGCGAGAATCGCTCCAATCGGAGTTCGTATGCAAAAGACTCGGACGTTTTAGTAAACCACCGGAAAACGGTTCCGAAAATCTGGACCGATTTCCGAGTTCTAGTCCAACTCCGGACCAAATCAGTTTAGATTTCCGCGTGAGGCCCCACAAAAGGACCCACCTGGCCTCGTAACCCGCACCCACCTGCGCCGACCCCGCCGCCTCCTCCAGCGCGCCACGCCTCCGGCGATCGCCGCCGCCCATCGCCGACCCGCGCCAGTCGCGCCTCTCCTCTCCGTTCCGCCAGCGCCCGGCCGCCGTCGCCCTCTGCGAGCACGCCGCCAGCGTCGTCATCCCGCGCCACTGCTCCGCCGTCATGGCAGCCCGCGCCGTAGCCGCGCCGCCCGCCGCCAGCCGTCGCCCGGTGCCGCCGCCGCCTCACGCCCTCGGCGCCAGCGTCCGTAGCGCGAGCTTCCGCCAGCGCCGCCGACCCCGCCGCCTGCCGCCTGCGCTCCCGCGCCGCCTCGCTGCGCTGCGCACACACACACACACTCGCACGCACGCGATACCGCATGCGATATAGCGTGTCTTCGCGCGTCTACCTGCGTGCCGCGCCGCGCACGTACGCGCGCCGCGTTAATTTTCTTGACCCGCTCGTTGATGGTGTACGTCCATGCAGAAAGAACCACGTCGCCGGAACCGATCGCCACCGCCGTTCGGAGCTCGCCGCACCTTCCGGAGTCCGATTCGCCATCCGTTTCCGGTAAGACAGCAGCCACCGTCAGATCTCAGATCAGCGGCCTAGATCGTTCGTTGACTGGTCAGCATCCCAGGCGTTGACTAGTCAGGCGCAGTCAGCCTTCGGTCGGCACGAGTTGGATCAAGCGAACGCGATCGGTCAAATTCGTTAATCCCTTTAGTTGGCAGATTTCGGTAGAATCTTGTAAATTGCGTAGAAATTCAACCGTTTGGCTAAAAATTGCAAATAAAATATTTACAAGTTCAGTGAGTCGTGTAGAATCTCGTTGTAGCATTGGTTCAGACTTTTTCTGTCAGGTTTAGTACAGTTTAATCAAACTAGTTAATGGCCTTTTCGGAGTATTAAATTCGTAGAAAAAGATCCATAGCTCCAAAAATCGCGTGTGATATGTCCCTGAACTCGTGTGAACGAGGGGAATCTCATACTGAATTAAAAGGATAGGCTTACAGTAAAAACTTCTGCAGTATTTGTCTAATGGCTTTCTGCAGAGTTTTAATTACTCGGGGAGTTTTATAATTCCTTTTTGAGTAATTCCAATTGGTACTGTTTCTATTCAGCGATGCCTATGCGGTAGATTTTTCCCAAGATTTTACGAACAGTATACTACCGGTAGTGAATTATTTAAGTTCTAGCTCTAGTTTGGAGCATTACTTTTGTCTATTAGTTTTTCTAGCGCCAAATCTTTTTTTTCATGCATGTATTCAGTAGTATTATGGATTAGAATTATGTGGTGCAGCTGTAGCACCAATTCACTTGCCGTTCTTGCATTCATGCATCATATTTGTTGCATATGTTGTGGATTGTTTGTTTATGAATGCAATTGTGTCGTGTAGATTGTGTTGAGTGCAACGTTTGCTCGTGTGAGGATTGTGCTCCAGACCGCTACAACCAAGGCAAATAGATGCTACTTTGTTCATGAATATCGTCCTACTATTTTCAATGCATTGTCGTGTATTTTGTAGATGCATGTGTAGGATGATACTATCGCTATGCTATGTCCTATTATGTGGTAGGACCCTCTTTGTAGATAAACCGCCGTTTGTAGATGTGCATAGCCATGCTTTGTTGAACGAGGGCTGGGTTACATCATGGATACTTGTTTTCTCAAAGTATTGGTTTATGAAAACTAAAACAACTTAATCAATGAACCCCTGGGTGTGATGGTATTGATAAATTTTGGTGGTTTCATTGCGGAAAGGTACCCAGGTATCAAGAGAGAATGATTGGCTTCTTTATTGAGTAGCTTACGTGTACAACCATGTGCCAATAATGGAATGGGCGGATGGTTGGACTTAGTAGGTTGTGGTAACTCGAACCCGCGTATCCAGAGATGTAGAATTTTGGTAGGTTGGACCGGTGCGCGTCGGGATTGAGGAGCTACTTCCCGAACAGTCTCTTCTTGGACTTCTCCCTATCATCACCCAAAATGAGAGTGATGGTACGAGCTGGGCTGGCCAAGTCACATGGGTAAAGTGTACTAACCTCTGCAGAGTGTATAATCTAATCGATTAGCCGTGTCCCCGGTTATGGACATCTGAGTTGCTAGATATTGATCCCATGACATGTTTCTCGCTCATTCTAATTTCTTAATTGCTTTAATATTGTTGGGTTAACTTAATTGGGATCTTTCAAAGAAAATTGAAAACTGTTTATGAAAGTAGGACAAACGTATTTGCAAATGCAAGCCAGACACAGCTCCACTTGCCAGATATGCATGTAGATGTTAGTACTATTGTCTCCATTACTAGCTCTACTTGCCATACATTCCATGTATTGACCCTTCGGGGCTGCTACGTTTCATGTTGCAGGTTATTCCGATTCTGATTGATCGTATAGGCAACGGTACTCCACTCGGCACTTGTTCACTTGTGGGCAATTTGAAGATTGGAGGATTTACTTGCTTTTGTTGCTACCTGAATACTTTGAGCTAGCTTTATGCTAAGCTTTCATTGTAATAATGGTACTCTGGATCTTTGTAGATCATGATACACGGTTATTTTGCTATGATTATCTATCTTACTCTATTGTGGGCCAATGAACCGATCCAGGGATTGGCATATCACATAGAGGCCACGGTCTTATCAGAACCGGGGTGTCACAGGTGGGCATCAGCAAATGGCGGAGGCATCAACGGATGGTGTGCAGAAGTGCAGGCGTGGCTTGAGCCTATCGAAATATCTTTTTGTTTCTCATATCCTGGAGTATTTGTTATACAGAATTTAGAAGCCTCCGTATATATCATATGGACTGCAAGCTGAATCGATTCCATTAGTAACAAACTAACACTAACGTACAAGATAGTAACAATCTGCTCAGCAACCATGGGTGGAATACTTTTAGGAGTTTAACAACCTCTGAATAGATAAGCTTTGCATGTGGCATGGACAATTAGCAAAAATAACAAACAATGAGAAGATAAGGCTGCATGCAACATGCGCCGTTGAAAATATAAATAGTAGTTAGTGGGGTGGTAGTTTTTGTGTAATTAATAGAAGTGTGACATCAGGCATTCGCATCTTTCAAATTAATAGTAAAGATAGTCGTTGCTAGGTGGTTCAAAGACCTATTTCTATTTATTTTTATTTTTATACATCTTTGTACCACCGTTGATAATTTCTAATAGTTTGGTGGATTTTTCGGAGAAAAATCTTGTTGTAGTACTAGGTACGGGGCTAAATGTTTTAGGATACTAGACACCCGGGTCCAGATTTGCAATTTTGCAGTTCTCGACAAGAAAAAAGGAATGAATGAATGGGAAATGGACATTGGCGGTGCCGGCCGGGGCAGACAAACGCAGGTGGCGTCATCGACGGCAACCCGTAGCTACAGTCAAGGCTTAGTCCGTCAGCTGGCCGGGACGCACCACGCACGCATACGGCATACCAGAGATCCCGATGATGTGCACAGTTCAGCAATCAGTATATGATCGTAGAACGACGCGGCGCACGCTAAACCGCGACGAAAACTTTGAACATGGAAAAAGAAACGCACGCTAGGGCCTGAGGTCTCTGGGGAGCATGCGGCTAGCTGCCGCGCAAGGTCAAGGGTCGTTGCGGAGACCGCGAGCGACAGGTCCATGGGCGAAACTTTGATTGGGAAACGCACACGCATCTGCTCTTTTTTTTGTTAAGGTTTAGGGCACGTCATCAAGCCCATCGTGGCAAGATCGCACGTACGTAGGATGTCAAGGTGACATCCCACCAAAGTCCCACCTTTAATTTATTAATCAAAATTTATTTAATATTTGAAAAAAAATTATACTATTCCCTCCGACCTATATTAGTTGACTCAAATTTGTCTAAATTTGAATGAATCTAGATACTATTTCGTATATAGATCATCTAAACTTTAATAAATCCAAGTCAAGTACTAAATTTCAGCGAATAAACTATAAGTAGGATTTTAATGGAATCCATTTGACACCCTAAACTTAGGCTACGAACCGATTTAGCGCACAGAAAGACCAGAACGCTGATCCAGGGATCATGTGCGACGTGACTGTTTCTTCAGTATAAACTAGGGCCAGTTCGGCGTTCGTTGTTTATGCCCCTGGGTTTTATACCGGATAAACTCGGGGATCAATCAGAGATCGAGTTTAATCAATCGAAGAGGGTCGATCTCCATGCGCGCGTGCAGGTGCAGGGACCGCTCTGTAAAATAAACCCAAAATGAAACAGAGACGTCCTCGTCCGCATGTCGTGGCAGCTACCGAGCGTGCACGCGTACGCGCGCTTTCTCTTTCGGGATATAGGCTCCCCCCAGTTCCTGGTTCTCACTCGTGCCCACGGCCGATCGAATTTTGCTGTACTGACGGTAGTATTTACATATTCGTGACGTGTGTAGCGGACCGGGACTTCATTTTGATCGACGTGACGGCGACACTGGCAATGATCGGAGCTAGCTGGAGCGCACGGGCTGGCTGTCGTCGAAAGCTACAGAGGAAGAGGACAAGGCTGCGTATGTTTTCCGTTGGCCAGCCCGTTGAATCGGTGGCTCGATGGAGACAAGGAGTTGTGCAGTACCTTGCTAGGCTAGTGTCGACGATTATCCCTTTCTTTGCATCGAGGAGAAAGCACCCGAGACGTCCCAACTTGGATAACGGCCAGACTGATCGTCCGATCAATATGGGGGTGGGGGGTTCCAGATGATTAGCCTCGCGACGTCGTCGTCGTCTCCTGCCAATCATGCATCCTCAATATAGGTGACTTGCCTTCCATTACGTACTTCCTTTCTCCCAAGATCAATTTTCTATGGAACTGGCCGGCCTATCCGATTGATTGTGTCTTCTTTGATCCGTGCATTACATAGGAGCATATGCTGACGCAGTTGCAAGCCATAGATCTGTTTCTTAGACAATGGAATATCACCTTTTTGGGCGCCAATATATTTTTATCAGTGCCAAACAGCTAGGATATTAGCCAATGCTACTGCTAGGAGCTGCCGTGATGAACTACAACACTTACAAGAGGTGTGCTTGCACATACCGTTCCTTTTAAACTCATGATGAATTTCTAACCCAAGGACGGCCAGGATTGGTCGATGCTTTATGTTTTCAGTCTTGTTGGTTTAGAGGGGGTATGCGGTGATCCAAAACATCACCAAATGTTATAGTACGCAAGTTATTGACATAACACTCGAGTACTGCCACTGCCATCTTCTTCCGATCATCCGTTGCTGGTTGAATGAACACGGTCCTCTGTTTCCGATCATCCTGAAGTTCGGTTTTTTCGAAAGTTTTCGAGGAGTCGAGCCGAGGATGGCGATTTTGAACTGCCCGTCGCTGAGCCGCGTAGCGCATAAGCCGCCGCTGATTGAGCCGCTCCGTGCTCCTCCGCCTACGGCGCGGCCGAGGCCCTGCCGTGGAGGTCTTTGGCGCCGCGGTCCTCCCAGTCTGGCGTCCTTTCCCGGCGAAAGCCATGGCTTTGGATGTGCAGGTCTCGGGGGAGGCAAGCCCGTCAGCAGGTACGCCCCGCCCGTCGCCCTCCAATGGCGCTGCGCCGGAGTCGGGCAGCATCCGTGGTCGCCGGTGGGCTGACGTCGCCGACGAGGTCGCGGAGGAAGAGGAGGCCGCTGCGGAGCTGGCCCGGAGATGTTCCCCCCGGCTTCCCCCACACTGGCTGAGTTCTTGGGGGTGGATCGCCATGCCCGGCCATCCAGCGGTCGGCGCGCTCGCCGCCCCTCCCGGCGGGGCTCGGCCCCTCCGAGGATGAGGTCCTCGCCTCCATCGCGGGCGCCTTTGCCCGGGCAGGGGTTGACTGGTGCTAGCGCGGCGTCGAAAGACTTTCTGGGGTCTCCCATGGCTTCTCCTCCCTCGCCGGCGCCGGCGCCGGCTAACCCTTAGCCGGCGGCGCCTCGTCCTCGGGAGCTCCAAGTCCAAGCCGCCCATCCACCTCGGGGTGGGCCGTTGGTTGGAATTGGGCCCATCGCCGGCCCCTTCCCGGTCCAGGGCTAGCGGGCCCAATACTTCTGCCTACGGGCCGACCAAGCATCGCGGGTGGGCCACCTGGGCCGTCGTGGGGCTCCGCCGTCGGGGGGCCAGCCACTTAGGGCTAGTCGCTGGTCCCACTGTTGGAGATATGCCCTAGAGGCAATAATAAATATAGTTATTATTATATCTTTTTGTTTATGATAAATGTTTACATTCATGCTATAACAGTATTAACAAGGAAACATTAATACTTGTGTGATTTGTAAACTAAATTAGAGTCCCTAGTAAAACCTCTTTATAATACTAGCTTGTTGGTTAATGAATGATTGTGGTTTCCCTATCATGAACATTGAGATGTTATTAACAACAAGATCATATCGTTAGGAGAATGGTATGATGGACATACTCCTATAGATAAGCGTAGCATAAAGATCAAGTCATTTTGATAGTTCAATTGCTATATGCTTTCTGATACATAGTAACCTAATTCCTTCGACCATGAGATCATGCATATCACCATCACCAGAAGGATGCTTTGATGACATCAAACAACACACCGTAAATGGGTGGTTATAAAGGTGGCATTGAGTGTTCGAAAAGTATTGGTTGAGACACATGGATCAAGAGTGGGATTTGTCCATCCATATGGCGGATAGATATACTCTGGGCCCTCTCGGTGGAATGTCATCCAATTGGCTTGCAAGCATGTGACTGGCTCACAAGGGATCACATATCACGGGAACGAGAAAAGAGTATTTATCGATGCTTGAGGTTGAACTAGGTATGCGAGAATCTGACGATCAAAACCTCGGATAAGTAAACTATCGTGAGACAAAGGGAAATTGGTATCGTATGTAAGTGGTTCATTCGATCGCAAAGTAATCGTAGAAATATGTAGAGCCATATGAATTTCCAGTTCCTCTATTGGTTATTGTTCGAGAAGTCTCGATCATGTCGCATAATTCACGAACCGTAGGGAGACACATAAGGATTCGATGTTGTTGAGTAGTTATGGAATGATGAGTAAGAGACCGAATGTTGTTGAGTCTCGGATGGGATCCGGATATCACGAGGAGATCCGAATGGTCCGAGAATAAGATTCATATAAGGAAAGTCTGTATCGGGGTTGGAGAATGGTTAGGTGTTTTCATCGGAATGTTCTAGAAGGTTCGGAAGGTCCGGCACTCGGAGGAAGGGTACATGAATGTGTCATAACAAGTTGGAATGGTTGCATCATGTACTAGGTGTCATCTCTGAGCAAAATAAAGGGATAAATCAAATCCTAGTTTGAAAAGTCAAAGCCAATTTGAAAAGTCAAGCGGCAAGTTTGCTTGGTGGAGAGTAGGAAACCTACTTGGGGAGGTTCCTATCCCTCCACGCCGGCCAAGGAGGCCGAGTTGGGAGGACTCCCTCCCTTGGCACCTTCCCACCTATATAAGGAGGCGGGGCTGCCTCAAGACTACACCTGCCTCACAAAACCCTAGACCTAAGCACGCCGCACTCTCTGCTGCCGCCTGAGCAAACCCTAGTCCGACTTGGGCTTCCCCAAGCCCTAGCAGGCCTAGCCTCTCTCCTTGGTGTGTCTAAACCCTAGGTGCCAAGGCCTCTCATAGTCCACCATGCGCTCGGCAAAGGAAGCCTGCGAGATCTCCCTCTACACGGTACCACGCCCGTGGTACTCACAGAATCGCGAGGAGAGTGCTACAACCTCCCGCCCTCTTTGAACAAGGAGAGGAAGGTCTTCATCGAGTACCGAGCGATGTGACCCATTGCGGAGCGCTGCCGGAGCCTTGGCCGGAAGGATCGTCTACACGATATTGAGATCGGCAAGAGTACGACTACATCACCCACGAGAATCCGCTCTCGTTAAACACTTTGGAATCTTCGAGGGTGAGTTATTCCATCGACTCGTTGCTACAATCTAGTAGATAGATCTTGGCTTGTTTGTTTGTATGCGGTAGAAATTTTTTGTTTTCCATGCTACGAACTCCTACACCCATCGGGTCGCGTCTCCCCTTGCCTCATCCACTCCGCCTCCGACTTGATCGGTGCAACCTCAGATCCGCCCCCTCACGCCGCCACCGCGTCCCTGGCTGCGTCTTGGCCCCATGACTTACGCCGAGGTCGTCTCCCAGCGCCCATTCCCTCACGGCCGCGCAGCTCTCCCGGGCCGCTCCTCCTGCAGCGCCATGCTTGGCACGGCCTACCACGCCGGACGCCGGTCCCCGGCCCACCATGTCCTCGAGGCGTGCCCCTCGCCCGGCGCCTCGGGGCGGGAGGTCACCGCCTCGTGGGGGGCAGCGCCCGCTAGGCCACCTTGGGCACGCGGGGCGGGAGGGGTACCGCAGGGAGCCATCCCCGGAGGGCCGACGCATGGAGCAGCGGCTCAGGCAGGAGCTGCTGCAGGGTGTTGGCCCTCGCGACGCTGCGGACAGGACGGCGCTGGCCTGGCGGCGGGACAGGGAGGTCCCCCGCCCTCGCTCGCCTCGTCACGACATTTCTCCGGGGCCCACGAAACCGGCGAAGAAGAAAAAGAAGAAGAGTAAGAAGAAGAAGAAGACCGCGGCGGCCCCAGGCGCCGGCACCGCCCCCCTCGGAACCACCCTTCCGCGTCGGGCCTCCCAGCAGCTGGAGTACCTCGCGTACTCCATTGCAGGGGGGTTTACTACATCGACATTGGAGGGGTGGCGATGACGGTGCCCAAGAACCTGGCCTTGGTCACCGTGATTGCGGGACAGGAGCTCCCAGACTCGGTGGTGATCTCGGCTGAGTTCATCCAGGAGGAGCTCTGACAGATGATGCCGGGATATACCTGGAGTGCTCGTGAGATCTCCCCGTCCCAGTTCGAGGTGACCTTCCCATCGGCCGAGATTCTCTCTGTCAGCGCCTGCAACACCGCTCTCACACTCCCGACCAGCAAGGTGCAGATCTCCATCGAGCCCTCGACCGCCCACCCTGCGACGTACTCGACCCTCTCAGCGGTGTGGGTGCGGATCCTCGGCTTCCCTGAGGAGGCGCGAGTGCGGACACTTCCCATCCTTGAGCTCGTCTCGCAGGCGGTGGGCAAGTTGGTGATGGTGGACGAGTCCTCTCGCGTGGGATCATGCCCGATCCGCATGCAGGTGCTCTGCCTTGATCCAGCTCTACTACCAGGGCCCCTCCCACCCTTCTACTTCGGCATGGAGGGGAGGATCCTGACAGTTGAGCTGGATGAGGACCAGGCCGCCGACGGGCTCCCTCGCCCCCCCCCCCCTCGGTCCCTCCCGCTAGCGAGCACTCCTCTGGAGGAGGGAGCTCATCAGGGGAGGACTCTGACGATGACGAGCTGGGAGGGGAGTATCGGACCTCGGCCCTCTCCCCCTCGGCTCCCCCTCCAGCGGGCACGACCTCCGCTGCTCCGTCTGCGACCCACCAGATGCCTCTGGCGCCCTCCTCACAGAGCCCTTCCACTCTCCAGATCGCTTAGTACGGCTCCAACTTCGGTCTGGCCGAGGGGTTTACTGGTCACATGGCTATGGACCCGCTCACCTTGGAGACCCTCGGCGTGACTCAGGAGGAGACTCAGGTGGAGTCTGACCGCGACTCCGAGAGCGTGGGGATGGTTGTCACATCCCCCTCGTCTCCCCGCTCCCCCGGAGTCCTCTGCTACGCGCTTTCCCCAGGCTCCACTCCAGCCTCTCCCCGGGGGTCTCCTGCGTTGGTCCCCGCGACCCCGACACCTCACCCTGACGAGCCAGCGGTGGTCTTCCCCATCACCCCCACCTCCGGCTCCAAGACTCTTTAGCCCCACCCTCCCCGCCCTGTGCCTCCTCCGTCGCGCCACAGTGCACGGCTGGCGCGTGTCAGGGCGGAGAGCCCGGGGGTGGTGCCCACGGTGTCCCAGCTGGCGTCCCAGAGGACGGCCGCCCGCAACCTTGATCTAGGTACCTCTCAGAAACCCCTCCCCCTCCTTCCCACCCGCCCTCTTAAGGCTCCAGGTTCCCGGTTCTAGATGACTTTCCACTTGAGCACCTCGCACAAGTGGATGCGGACAGTGGCGTGGTATTCCGCGGGGAGCGAGGCCCGAGACTTGATCAGATCGAGGCGATTAGAGCTAGGGAGATTTACGAGGGGTCCCTCGCCGGCTTGACGCGTCTTCTTAGCGCGACAAGGGAAACCTCGACCGCCGAGGCGGGACATCTGATCCCGGTTCCAGGAGGGTGGGTTCTCCTCAGCAGCGCCTCACGGCCGCCACCCAGGAGATCCCCCTAGTGGGGCGTTCACTTGGGAGGCCGCCGAGACCAAGCTCCAGACCTCCGCCCGCAGTAAAGACACGATCTGTCCCCCCTAAGGGGACCAAACCCCAGAATGTTATCCAATGAATTGGCCAGCTATCATCGCTCTCATTTGGAACATTAGGGGGTTTGGGAATGACGGTCGCAAACGCCAAATAAAGGACTACATGCGCCAGGAAAATGTCGACATTGTAGGTTTCCAAGAGACAATCAAACAGGACTTCCAGATCTCGGAACTCCAGGGCTTGTCACGACACAAATTGGCTTGGAACTGGCTACCAGCGTCGGGCCACTCTGAAGGCATCCTCCTTGGCGTCAAGGAGAATACCTTTGAGGTGGATGATATGGACCGTGGGGAATTCTTTGTGAGCATGGCCCTCACCCATAGACGATCCAGCTTCCGTTGGGAGGTCGTCATCGTCTATGGCCCCGCGGATCATAGTCGTTCCCCAGCCTTCCTGGAGGAGCTGAAAGCCAAGGTCGAGCGCTGCTCCATTCCGGTGGTGGTCGCGGGTGACTTCAACCTGATTCGCTCCCATGCGGACAAGAGCACCCACAATGTGGATATCCCGCGCATGCGGATGTTCAATGAATGTATCGCTGACCTCGCTCTTAGAGAGATCACGCGAGTGGGTGCCCGGTTCACATGGACGAACAACAGGTTTGATCCCGTCAGGAGCCTCCTCGACCGCGTTCTGGTATCGGTTGATTGGGAGGTAGACTTCCCTCTATGTTCCCTTCGGGCGCTTACCAGGGTAGGCTCGGACCACACTCCTCTCATTCTATCGACAGGGGGGTGTCGCCACCTCGTTTGAACCGCTTCCATTTCGAGAACTTCTGGCTCCACCAGCTTGGTTTTATGGAGGCAGTTCAGGCCAAGTGGTTAGCGGCGGCGGCTCACCCCCTAGGCGATTTCATGCAGTGGACGTGTGGCACCACTGTGCTAAAACAGCTCGCCAGTTCATGAGGGGCTGGGGGGCCAATTTGGGCGCAGCAACGAGACTTTAGAAGGGGGCGCTGCTGGACGAGATTCGTACCCTAGACCTGGCGGCAGACTCGGTGGGATTATCCGTTGACGAATGGTCCCATCGTTATGCCTTAGAGACCTCTCTCGTCAAGATCTACCAGGGGGAGGAGCTGTTTTGGAGGCAGCTTAGCCGTCAAAACTGGCTCCTCCAGGGGGATGCGAACACAACATACTTCCATGCGGTGGCCAATGGACGCCGTAGGAAATGTTCGATTCCTTGCCTCTGGGACGAGGATAGCCTCATCGAGGAGGCAGGGGCGCTCTCCTCCCATATTTACTCCTTCTACAAGGAGCTCTTCTCGGCAGGTCCCCCTACGGGGGTCGCGTTGGCAGTGGACTTCTGGCCGATTAGGGCCAGGGTCACGGCTGACGAGAACGCGTAACTCACACTCCCGTTCCTGCCAGAGGAGGTTGCGCGGGCGATGAAGGACATGAAGGCCAACTCCGCCCCGGGCCCTGATGGCCTCCCCGTAGCTTTCTTCCAGACATTCTGGAGGGAACTCCAACCGGTCATTATGCCCATGTTCCAGGAATTCTTCACGGGGACTCTCGTGATGGGACGACTGAATCTGGGGGTTATCACCTTGATCCCTAAAGTGATAGGGGCCTCGGACATCCGCCAATTCCGGCCCATCACAGTCCTAAATGTTATTCAACGGCTTTTCGCGAAAGTTTGCGCCTCTCCCCTGGCTCCGGTCTTGGAGCGCCTCACCCATCAGTATCAATTCGCCTTCCTCAAGGGCAGATTTATACATGATGGGATTTTGGCTCTCCATGAGATCATCCATGAGATCAAGTCCAGACGTCTGAAGGGCATCTTCTTGAAGCTAGACTTCCAGAAGGCCTACGACCGTCTGGACTGGCGGTTCCTCCGGCAGGTCCTCATTAGACGAGGATTTGATGACCGCCTGATCACCTGGGTGATGCAATTCGTTATGACCGGGAGTAATGCGATTAACTTCAACAGTGAGATTGGACCTTACTTCCTCCCGTCCTGTGGTGTTCGCCAGGGTGACCCCTTGTCCCCCCTCCTCTTCAATGCGGCAGTTGACGCCCTCGCGGAGATGCTTGAAAAGCCAAGGCGGCTGGCCACATCTCCGGAGTGGTAGGCCACCTTATCCCAGGAGGGGGTATCACACAGCTCCAGTACGTAGACGACACAATGATCATGATTGAAGGCTCAACGTTGGACATTGCGAACCTCAAGTTCCTCTTACTATGCTTCTAGGAGATGTCTGGCCTCCGTATCAACTTCGATAAGAGTGAGATTATCGCACTAGGGTTCTCTCAGGACGAGCAGCAGAGGATAGCTGACAACTTTAATTGTCGGCTGGCCTCCTTCCCCATAACTTACCTAGGGGCCTTGATCCGACACGAGATCAATCGGGGACCTAGACCGCTCGTGGGCGAGGGGTCGCTCAAGGTCCGAACCTCGGTGTGGGAGATTCACGTCTAAAGCGCAAGACCGTCTGATCGATTCCTTCTGTCTAGCCCGCCCATGTATATGATGGGCATGTACCTCCTCCCAGGGTACATGGGGATTTTGACAAGGAGTGTCGAGGTTCTTGGCAAGACCCTTGGGTGCTTAAATACCACATGGTCAAGTGGTGACATTTGCGCCCCAAGGATTTGGGGGCATAGGTATTCTCGCATCCGCCATTTCAATAAGGCCCTAATGCTTAGATGGGTTTAGCGCATCCTCACGCACGAGGAGGTCTCGGATCAAGCTCATTAAGGCCAAATACCTCATGATCGCCCTCTTCGGGTTGCGACCGCCTTGACGCCTCAGTTACAGCTCCATCCAGGAGATCAAGAACGAGATCAGGCTTGGGGTCTCTGTGTCCATTGGGAATGGGGAGGGGACCATGTTCTAGCTGGATTCCTAGTTCAAGGAACGTCCGCTACGCGAGGTATACCCGAGCCTCTTCGCCATTTATTCCGATCCAACGCTCCGTGTATCCTCCGCCTCTCTGGAAGGTACATGGAACATCTCGTTCCGGCGTACCTTCAGTCCGGAGGAAACTGAAGCGTGGAGGGAACTTAGGGCGGAGCTCCCAACCTCCTTGGAAGACGAACCCGATAGTGTATCTTGGACCCTCACTCCCTCAGGATCCTTCTCGGTTGGGTCTGCCTATCGGGCCCTCTTTGGCCGCACGGTTCTCCCTTGGACCAAGCCCCTTTGGAAGGCCCCCCTCCCACTGAAGATAATTTTTTTTGTGTGGCAACTCCTTCGCGATAGGCTCCCTTCGGGGGTGGAGGTGACCAAGAGGCAGGGGCCGGGTGATGGGTTATGTCCACTATGCGGGATCCCCGAAACGGGCACCCACATAATGTTCACATGTCCCGCGGCCCGGTTTATGTGGAACTTCACCAGAGAGGCTTTGGGCCCGGACTGGCTGGCCCATGATCTCGGTGAATTCCTGGACTCGCATGCAAACCGGCCTGGGAAGGGTCGGCGCCTATTCTGGCTAGTGTTTGCGGCGATGTCATGGTCCCTCTGGAACATTCGGAACAAGATGGTCATCGAAAAGATTCTCCCTAGGCGTGCCTCTGACTCGGTTTTCCGTTTTTTGGCTTCTCTGCAGCTCTGGTACCAAATTGTGTAGGCAATGGACAAAGCGAGGTTGGGCCTTCTCTGTCGACTCTTGGGCGGCAGGCGTCTCCCTAGCCGGCGTAGCTCCACTTTGGCGTTCTTTCGGCGGGAGAGATGGCCCCTTCCACCGTAGCCGTCTTTCTCTATGTCTTTTTTTGGATCGGTTTGTGTTGTGGCCCCAGCATTTGTGATGTGCTTATTTGTGACCCTTGGATGTTTGTTGTGGTGGACGGTTGCTTTATATATAAAGCGGGGCGAAAGCCTATTTCGAGAGATTGACATAACACACATGTGTTTCGTAAATATTTCATCGGAGCTCGGTGGTGCGCAGCGGCGACAGGAATCGGAGCTCGGTGGTGCGCAGCGGCGACAGGAACCGGAGGCAGCAGGCGCATAGGAGACGGAGGTGACGTGAGGAAGGAGAAGAAAGGAGAAGGAGGGACCATGATGAGATCCGGCAGTGAGGTGGGGCAAGGAGCGGTGCGGCAAGCTCCGACGACTGCGGCTATGGCGGCACACGACCAAGGGGGCAGCGGACCCACCCACATGCGCTCCCGCGAGGCCCATTCGGTGCGAAGAGAAACGGCGCATTGCGAACGAGCGACCCAGGGATCATATCATTTTCCATGAAACATCAGCCCGATCGGTCGATCGAGGGACGCGCGCGTCACCGTCTCTCAAGTTACCGTCGAAGAACAGGACTGTTCAGGACCGGCACCTCCACACACACACACACACACACACACACACACACACACACACACACACACACACACACACACACACACACACACACACACACACACACACACACACACACACACACACACACACACACACACACACACACACACACACACACACACACACACACACACACACACACACACACACACACGGGCGCGCGCGCGCACACGCACCTGCTCTTTTTGTTAAGGTTTAGGGCACGTTAAAAAAGTCATTAGGGCAAGATCACGTACGTACGCATCGATACAGCAAGAATAGAACACTGATCCGGCGGTCGGTGTGATAGTATATGATGACTATTTTCGCACTAAACAACGGCCATTAAGAGATCGAGTTTTACTCGTTCACGTAATCTCTCAGCCTCCGCCTGACCTAGCCGCCGCCTCTCCCTGTCTTTTCAATAGATTGGTTCCTCCTCATTCATCCGGCCTTGCCGGCGTAAAGAGGGGTGGAGAACCTGTAACACCCTCAGAATCGGACCTATGCAAGTTTGGGCAAAATTCACCAAACCCGCATAGAAACGATTCAAAGGTGCCCACCAGGCACTTTCGTGCGGGTGGAAAAACGAAGTAGTAACATTACACAACAGTCCTCGATGGGACCCACAGAACAGATATATATATATAAGCGACTCCATGAGTCAAGAATACAGATATAATATACAAAGATCCAAATCACCTTGAAAACGATGGGGCGTCCGACTACGGACAAGATGCAAATGGGGCTAAGAGCCCTGAAGAATAACCAATGGCGTCCATAACCCTGCCCAAGCGGAAGGGTAGCCACGCTAACGGCGTCGATCTCAAAACACCTTGACAAAGGGTGCGACAAAGGCAAGCGGAAAACAAAGAAGGAGCGTCGATCGAGGCGATTACAGCGAGGCTAGAATTGGCGGTCCTCGCCTACAAAGGTATGGTGGTGACGGCGGCGGCATGCACTAAACAACCTATAGAGACTCGATACAAATGGCGGTTATCGAGAGGGTAAGAATGACCTAACGGATCCAACTAAGCTAACACCAAACAAACCCATCCGGTGTTTCCCCTCGAGACCAAACGAGGAAGTCAACAGGAACTCACGGTTGGCGGTTTACTTATTCATTATAGTTGCGGCACTTTACTAGTCGTTTAAATAATCGTCACGATAAGGTAGCGATGGGCACTTTTAGTTAACCATTCCGTTATAGTTGTAACTCTTACTAATCAAAAGAGATAGCATGAGATAATCCCAAAACCCAGCAGTTGTTGGTACTTTTATTCAGCCAATTCGTTGTAGTTGCGATACTTACTAGTCAGATACATTTGTCGCAAGCGACAACCAAACAAGCTATGGTGGGCAGTATTAATTAGCCATTCCGTTATAGTGAAAGCTGATTACTAGTCATTATAAGTCAAATTAATAGCAGTAAACTTTAGTTATGCTTGTCTATGATCGAGATCTCGTGCTCCAAGTCCATATCCGCGGACACGGCTTTGAGAAAGTTTTAACCCGGCCGGGTGCACCAATAGCAACACACGCCGATCAACCTCGGAAAACCAAATCAAAACCCAACGAGGCTTTCACGGTGAACAATCACAGATTGAGAAATATTTGAGGGCCACCTTAAGTAGAATCCATAGCAGAGTAGACAAGCTCGAGACGGCCTCAAGGTCTTTGGGTAATACTGTGAGCAGTGGGAACCCCAAGCGGGCTTGTCGACACCATGGAATCGTGTCCCGATCCTAAGCGATGCAGTGTGCTATCCGTCGCACAATCGTAAATAAAGCGGTAAAGCATGGCATAAGTACAGATCGTAAATAAAACCTCAAACTAGTTTGTGGCCCCAAGAAATAAGAATGAATCAAGCTCGCTCAGGGGTCCCATATACCTCCCGGATGTGGATAGCGCAAAAACAAGGAACAGTATCAAGTACTGGGTCTTCAGGACACAAGTGGGCGTTCGAAACCAAATATTATCTATCACCCACCGATGCCTCTGCTTATTCAATTTTAGTTGTTAAACGAAAGTAAAGTGACGATAAGTAAAACTAGCATCATCTCCAACTTCAACATGCGGCAATACATCAGCAATCAGGCATATGACGACACACATCAGCACTTGAGCAAGCAACTACGACGCGCAAGTCCAACTATCTACCAAACAACAGGTAATAGGGTGTGTCCAAGGCAATATAAGGCTGCAGGGGATATATCGGGTACGGAAACTAGAGCATCGCAACACAGATAGCAATAGATCAACAGGAGGGAATAAAGACTATAAAAGTAAGATAGGTAGAAAGAGGGAGATGCTCGCCTGAAAACATTGTCGACAGGTTCATCCGAAGATCGGGACGAAGCTCACATCAACTCAACGGTCTTATCCGCGAAGAAGCAAAACACTAGAATAAACCGGATGCAATATTTAATACAACGGCAGAAGATCGGCATGATGCACGAATGATGCATGGCATGGCAAAGGTGCGATGCAATTAGGTCATATTAAGCGGAACCGGGGTCCCGACAATTAGTTAAATGGTTCAAGTTGTTTAATTACCCCGCAAATTAAATGCTGTATTAACATGGCCAAAAGATGATACGGGTTCGCTACTCAAGTTTAAATGAGGCCAATATAAGGCTAGATTTGCCCGCATATGGGCCCCATATTTAATTATTAGGTGAATCGGCATAAGGCACCCAAACCACAGATATGCATGCGAGATGACAGTTCAATATGCGATCAAGTTGTTATTATGCATTTATAAAATAGGGTTTGCGGGAAGGGGTTCACACATTAGGGGGGGCTCGACGATCTTGGGTTCCGGGGTTCGGGGTTCGGGGTCGGTCTCAGGGTCCAGGGTTCGACGGACTTGGGGTTCCGGGGTTCGACGGGATCGTTCTTGGACTCAGGGGTAGGTCTTGTTGCGTCCGGGGTCTTCGGGTCGTGTCGACGATCATGGCGTTCGGGAAGAAGTACTCGGCGTTTCGTGATGATCTTGTTGATTCCATGTCGGAGGTCTTGGCGCTTCGGATCGGTCTGCAGATCGGGGCATCGGGGTCTTGGGTTCGCGTCCGTGCGGAGATCTTGTCGTTCCGTGTAGGCGTACTCGGTGTCGGGGAAGATCTTGGGTCAGTGTCGGGGCGCATTGGATCCTTCCGGGTCGGACTAGTCGTCGATGGCGAACTTGAGTGGGTCGGGTACAGGGTCTTCGGATCCGTGCAGTAGAGCTTGGCGTGCCGAGGGTCTCGGTGGGATCGGTCTTCGAGGGTGCCGGACGAAGATCTTGACAACCCGAGGGGTTCGGCTCGCCGGGATCGGTCTTCGGATCTTGACGGAAACGGGCTTCGGGTTCCGGGAGGAAGAGCTCGGCGTCCAACAGATCCACGGAGAAGAGGTGGATACTCATGAGGAAGACCTTGCGTGGATCCTCGAACTTCCCCGGTACTTCTTCAAGCGGTGAGTGTCTTTGAGTGGTGCCGCGTCTGAAAATCGGTCTCGTTGACACATGGAAGGTCTTGGCGACATTGTGCATCGGACTCCATGGCGAGATGTTGCCCACTAGCTGGACTTGTCTGACGAGAGTTAGCCAAACCGCAACATCGCCACCATTACATCTTCACATGGTCACCACAACACCACTGCGACCAGAAATTACCGATTCGGCTACAACTCTGCCTACCAACATCTCTACAAGAGCTTCGGACGGCAGGAGAACACGGGTGGGAGGTGCGGCGGTCGGCGGAGGCGGCAACAGTCCGACGGAGGAGGTCGCGCGAGCTCCCGGCGTGAGCCGGTATTCGAGCTCCTCAGCGTCGCCGCACGGAAAAGGCGGGAGGTCCACGGGCGTGAGGCTGCCGTGGCCGGAGGAGGCAGCTGGCGCAGCAGAGGCCTTGAGGCGAGGCTGCGCGCTTGACGGCGAGGCGGCGTCCGGTGGCGGCGGCGTCTGGGAGAGGAGAGCTCGGCGGGCGAGAGGAGCGGCGGGCGAGCAGCGCGGTGAAGAGGGGTCCGCGGCAGCACGCGAGCGGCGCAGAGGCCTTGAGCGAGGAGGCGGCGGCGAGGCTCACGAGCGAGAGGCCTTGGCGCTATGAGACGTCTTGAGGTCTGCGGAGATGGGCGGCGGGACATGGCCAGAAGCGGCGTGACGTGCGGGCCATGATGTGGAGCAAGTGGCCGCGGGAAGGGCAGGCCGAAGAAGCCTTGTGTGGCCGTGGCGAGGCGGAGAAGCGGCGGCAAGTGGCGTGAGGGTGAAGGGAGGGAGGGAGAGGAGAGCGGGAGGAAGAAGGGTGGGAGGTTGACGAACGCGTCTTGAGGGAGGGACAGTGGGGAAGGCGGGGTTGGCGTGGACGGGTCCAAGGGCGGCGGTGGGGTGTTTGGGAGTGGTGTGAGGTTGACGAGTGGGACCCGGTGGGGGTGGGCAGTGGAAGGACAGGGCAGGGAGAGGGCGGTGGTGAGGCGCTGGCGTGGGGGATGGGTCAAGCGTGCGTGGGGGTGCGGTGTGTCTTGGCAGGAAGAGGTGGAGAGAGAGGAGGGAGTGGAGTGGTTATGTGGCTGGTTGATTGGGTGAGGAGAGGCAGGTTGAGGTGGCACGACGGGAATGGCTGTGGTGATGTGGCCACAGGAGGTGGGTAGGATTTAGGTAGGCTTAGGAATTAGAGGCAGGTTGGGGGTGGACGATTTGATTCTGGGCGGTCGTTGGGCTTCGGCATCGCCGTTCGATTGCCGCTAAAAATTAATTAAAGGTTTTATTTAATTACACGGACCGTTTGCAAACAATTTTAATCAAAACAAAATATTCCGGCGACCCGGTTTTCGATGTTGAAACAAGAGGGGCCGTTTAGAAAACAACACGGGCTTTGCAAACATAGTTTTCGCAAACAATGCATGATGATGACGATGCAATGCACAAATTCAACGCGATTTTCTAGTAGTGGTTTTGCGGGATGCCACAATTCGACACCACTAACAATGGATCTCGCCCTCGAGATCCGCCTCATGTACCGGAAAGGAAGGTCGGCGGTCTGATCCTTCGCGCTTCGTGCGGATCCTCACGACACCACTAACAAGGGTTGTTGTCCGCGATCGTCGAGAGAACTCTCCGGGGACAAAAGGTCGAAGGTAGAGGTATCCACAAATAAAGCCACCCCTAACTTCGATGGGAAAAGGGGAACCGATGCATTCTCATCCACTTCAATGTACAAAAGCGAATAGAAAGGGTAGTCGGCATGGGGGCCAATCCATCACGCACCCAAACTATTACTTCGCACAATCAGTGGAAAAGCGTGCAACCATTCTCGGAAATTAGACTGAAGATCTCGACAAGCGAGGTTCGGAAACAAAGGGGGTGATGCAGACTGCGCCGGATCTGGCGTAGATGATGTCGTCATGACGGAAAACTCCTAAGGCACAAACAAAGAACAAGGGCGGCACCACAGACGGAGGATTCCTCGGATAGCATGAAGACCGGATGTAGCAACACCGTTGAAGAAGGAAGTGAAACCCTAAAGGCACGGAGACCCAACCACGAGAATTCCGGACTCAAGAAAGAGACGAGAGCGGACTCAAAACACGTGGGGTAAGAGGAACAGCAGAGGGTAAGGAGTAAAATCGCACCTAATCGTAACTATCCAACCGATTTTGCAAAAATAGTTTTGACACTCTACTTGCCGTTAGCTAGGTTATCCTCAGTTGGACTTGTGGGTATCATGGCTAAGCTCGATACCACTCAGAACACCCTCGAATCGGACCTATGCAAGTTTGGGCAAAATTCACCAAACCCGCATAGAAACGATTCAAAGGTGCTCACCAGCACTTTCGTGCGGGTGGAAAAAGCGAAGTAACATTACACAACAGTCCTCGATGGGACCCTGAGCAGATATATATATATATAGCGACTCCATGAGTCAAGAATACGATATAATATACAAAGATCCAAATCACCTTGAAAGCGATGGGCGTCCGACTACGGACAAGATGCAAATGGGGCTAAGAGCCACGAAGAATAACCAATGGCGTCCATAACCACCTTGGTGTAACACCCTCGAATCGGACCTATGCAAGTTTGGACAAAATTCACCAAACCATATAGAAACGATTCAAAGGTGCCCACCAGCACTTTCGTAAGGTGGAAAACGGCAATAACATTACACAACAGTCCTCGATGGGACCCACAAAGATATAGATACAAATGACTCAAAGAGTCAAGAATACGATATAGTATACAAGATCCAAATCACCTTGAAAACGGTAGAGCGTCCGACCACGCATAAGAAGCAAATGGGGCTAAGAGCCCCAAGAATAACCAATGGCGTCCATAACCCCTGCCCGTGCCAAGCGGAAGGGTAACCACCTAACGGCGTCGATCTCAAACCTGCTTAACAAAGGGTGCCGACAAAGGCAAAGCGAAACCAAGAAGGCGTCGATCACGAGGCCAAGACAGCGAGGCTAGAATTGGCGGTCCTCGCCTACAAAGGTATGGTGGATCGGCGGCGGCAGCGCAAAGATGCACTAAACAACCTATAGAGACTCGATACACCGCGCTTATCGAGAGGGTAAGAATGACCTATCCGGATCCAACCTGAAACTAACACCAAACAAACCCATCTGGTGTTTCCCCTCGAGACCAAACGAGGAAGTCAACCGAGGAACTCACACGGTTGGCGGTTTACTTATTCGATTATCGTTGCACATTTACTAGTCGGTATAGATAATCGTCCCGATAAAATAAACAATGGGCACTTTTAGTTAACCATTCCGTTATAGTGGCGGATTACTAATCGAGATAGCATGAGATAAACCCAAAACCCAGTGATGGTTGGTACTTTTATTCAGCCAATTCGTTGTAGTTGCAATACTTACTAGTCATATACAATTGTCGATGGCGACAACCAAACAAGCAATTGTGGGCGATTATTAGCCATTCCGTTATAGTGAGGCTGATTACTAGTCATTGTAAGTCAAATTTATAACAATAAACTTTAGTTATGCTTGTCTATGATCGAGATCTCGTGCTCCAAGTCGTCCATATCCGCGACACGGCTTTGAGAAAGTTTTACCGGGGGTGCACCAATAGCAACACGCCGATCAACCTCGGAAAAACCAAATCAAAACCCAACGAGGCTTTCACGGTGAACAATCACAGATTCAGAAATATTTCAGGGGCCACCCTTAGAGTAGAATCCAACGGAGTAAGCAAGCTCGAGACGGCCTCAAGGTTATGGAGACTACGTGACGATCGGGAACCCGAAAGTGTGGCTGGGCTTGTCGACACCGCCAAAAACGGGCCATTATATCCTAACAGCGATGAAGGTGCACCTCGCACAATCGTAAATAAAGCAAGAAAGCATGGCATAAGTACAGATCGTAATAAAACCTCAAACTAGTTTGTGGCCCCAAGAAATAAGACTGAATCAAGCTCGCTCAGGGGTCCCATATACCTCCCGGATGTGGATAGCGCATAAAATCAAGGAAATTATCAAGTACTCGGGTCTTACGGACACAAGTAGTGGGCGTTCGAAACCAAATATTATCTATCACCCACCGATGCCTCTGCTTATTCAATTTTAGTTGTTAAATGTAAAGTAAAGTGACGATAAGTAAAACTAGAATCATCTCCAACATCAACATGCGGCAATACATCAAGAATCGTGGCATATGACGACACACAACAAAGAATATAGCAAGCGACGGCGACGCGCAAGACCAACTAGCTACCAAACAACAGGCAATAGGGTGTGTCCAAGGCAATATAGGGCTGCAGGGAATATCACAGGTACGGAAACTAAAGCATCGCAACACAGATAGCAATAGATCAACCGGAGGGAAGTAAATACTATAAAAGTAAGATAGGTAGAAAGAGGGAGATGCTCGCCTGAAAACATTGTCGAAGGGTTCAACCGAAGATCGGGGCGAAGCTCACATCAACTCAACGGCCTTATCCGCGAAGAAGCAAAACACTAGAAGAAACACCGGATGCAATATTTAATATAACGGCAGAAGATCGGCATGATGCATGTATGATGCATGGCATGGCAAGAGGCGATGCAATTAGGTCAAGATTAAGCGGAACCGGGGTCCCGACAAATGATTATATGGTTCAAGTTATTTAATTACCCCGCAAATTAAATGTTGTTTAACATGGCCAAAATATAGCACCGGTTCGCTACATCAATTTTAAATGAGGCCAATATGAGACTAGATTTGCCCGCATATGGGCCCCATATTTAATTACTAGGTGAATCGGCATAAGGCCCCCAAACCACAGACGAGGATGCATGCATGGTCAATTCAATATGCAACAAGTTATTATGTTAGAAAATAGGGTTCGAGGAAAAGGGGTCACACATTAGAGTTCTCGACGATCTTGGGGGTCCGGGGTTCGGGGTTCGACAGGGTCCAGGGTTCGACGGAATCGTTCTCGCCGCATGATGTAGCAGCGATCTTGAGTTCGGGAGAAGGACTTCGCGCTTGGTGGCGATCTTGACGGCCTTCGGCAGGATCGTCTCCGGTTCGGGGTCTCGGCGTTCCATGAAGGAGTACTTGGCACGGCGCCGCGGCATCGCCGCCTTGGTTGTCGCCGTTCTTGTCGCTATGACGCTCTTGTCGGTCCGCGCCATCGAGGCGGTCTTGGCATCCGGGCGCCGGGTCATGGCGCCTCGAGAAGCACTTGTCGTACATGTGTCTTGATTCCGTCGTCGATGATCTTGTCGCCCCACGCCGGGTCTCTGTGGTCTTGACGGCCGGGTCGAGAGGAGATCTTGGCGGGTTCTCGCAGCGAGTGCAGATCTGTCGGTTTCACCTTGAAGTCCTTGTTGTCGCTGCCGGGGATCGTGGTTCACCGGGTTCGGAATCGGGTCGATCCGGAAGAAGGTCTCGTGGATCCGCGCCGGGTCGTTGGCGAGCTTGGGGTGCCTCAGGACGGTCATCGGGACGGCATCGTACTCCCATGGCACATACACGCGCACACACATACACGCACGCGTACACGAGCACACACATACACGCATGCGTACACGAGCACACACATACACGCATGCGTACACGAGCACACACATACACGCACGCGTACACGAGCACACAGGGCCACGATGGTGGGCCAGGCGTGGAGGGGCCGGGCCGGGCCCGCCGGCGAGTAGCGGCGGCCAGGCGACGGGCGCGGGGAGGACGTCTTTGGCTCGGCTCGCGTCGTCTTGGTCTGGGAGGCGCATGGCGGCGGCGGCATGAGGCGCGGCGCGGTGGTTGGCGGCGAATGACGAGCTCGAGGCGGAGGCCTGGCGGCGGTCGGAGGAGGAGGCGCCGGCCTTGTGCGGTCCTTGCGAGACTTCGAGGCGCGCAGGCTCGGGGGCTCGTCGTCGGGCGGGGCAGATAGCGCGCTCGCTCAGCAGAGGACGAACGCAGTAGCGGAGGCGGCGTCGGGCCGCGGGTGAGCTCAGCGGCCGGGCGGAGCGCGGCCGACGGAGGGAGCTCCCGGGACGGCGAGGTTGGTGATGACGCGCGGCCGGAGGGTTGCTGGCGAGGCGCGGCCGCGGGGAAAGCGGTGGCAGTCGCCGCGGACGGCGAAAGGCGGCAGCGAGGTTTCTGCGCGACTCGCGGCTCGAGGCGGAGCTCCATGAGCGTGAGGAGGTGGCTTGGCGGCAGGCGGGACAGGCGTCTGTGCGAGGAGAGGGTCAGCTGGCGCGGGGAGGCGACAAGCAGGCGGGCGAGGAGGCGGCCTGTGGCGGAGGAGAGGCGGGCGGAGGGTAGCGGCGCCGAGGCGGCGTCAGGTGGCCTTTGGAAATCGCCGGAGGTCTTGAAATGGAGGCGGAGGCTGCCAGCGTGAGGCGAAGGCTCACTCGAGCTCTGCAGGCGGGCAGCGGCGAGGCCTCACGGCCGAGGCCTTGGCGGCTCTAGGTGGTGGCGGCGTGAGGGCCCGAGGGGTTGGAGCGGTCGCGGTCGGGAGGTGGAAAGACGTGGGGAAGAGGAGAACGTGGAGAGAGGCGGGGAGAGCGCCTGCAGAGGTGCAGGTGGTGGGGCTGGGCCCACGGGAAGAGTCTGAGCGTGGTCAAAGTCTTGAGAGGAGAGTGTGTAGGTGGGGCCGGGCATAGAGAGGGGTGGCGGTTGGTTGGGTGAGAGAGAGAGAGGGTGAGGTGGAGGGCAAGGATTGGGTGAGGAGAGGAGGGGTGAGGTGTCATGACAGGATGGGTTGGGGGGGTGTGGCCAGGGGGGGTGGGTAGGGATATTGGTAGGCTTAGGATTAGAAGGGCGGCAGGTTTGGACCGTTCTGAAGAGTTCTGGGGCGGTCGTTCGGGTCGGGTTGGCCCGTTCGACTGCCCCTGAAAATAAAATAAAACTTTATTTGTTTAATTGGACCGTTTGCAAACCGCTCGCGGCCAAAACAAAATAATCCGGCGAACCGGGGTTTGGCGTTTGAATAAAGATGGGGCGTTTGTAAAACAAATCGGGGTTTGCAAAATAGTTTTTGACAAACAACATGCGACGATGACGATGCAATGCACAAATTCAACGCGATTTTCTAGTAGTGGTTTTGCGGGATGCCACAATTCGACACCACTAACAATGGATCTCGCCCTCGAGATCCGCCTCATGGTACCAGAAGGAAGGTCGGCGTACTCCGTCTTCTCGCTTTGTGTAGATCCCCGCGACACCACTAACAAGAGTTGTTGTCCGTGATTGTCGAGGGAACACTCCGGAACAAAAGGTCGAAGGTAGAGGTATCAACAATAAAGCCACCGCTATCTTCGTTGGAAAACGGGAACCGATGCATTCTCATCAACTTCAATGTACAAAAGCGAATAGAAAGGGTAGTCGGCATGGGGGCCAATCCATCACGCACCCAAACTATTACTCCGCACAATCAGTGGAAAAGCGTGCAACCATTCTCGGAAACAGATTGAAGATCCCGACAAGCGAGGTTCGGAACAAAGGGGTGATGCAGACTCTGCATCGGATCTGGCGTAGAGGATGTCGTCGCGTCGGAAAACACCGGAAAACACATACAAGGAACAAAGGAGGGTACTACGTATTAAGGATTCCTCGGCGAGATGAAGACCGGATGTAGCAACACCGTTATCAGAGGAAGCGAAACCTCAAGGTACAGCGGAACCCCACGAGAAATCCTGGACTCAAGAAAAGATAGAGCAGATTCAAAACACGCCGAGATAAGAGGAGATCAAAGAGGGTAAGGAGTAAAATCGACCTAATCGTAACTATCCAACCGATTTTCAAAAATAGTTTTGACACTCTACTTCGGCCGTTAGCTAGGTTATCCTACAGGCTGGACTTGTGGGGTATCGCAACTGCTGAGCTCTGATACCACTCTATAACACCCTCAGAATCGGACCTATGCAAGTTTGGACAAAATTCACCAAACCCGCATAGAAACGATTCAAAGGTGCCCACCAGGCACTTTCGTGCGGGTGGAAAACGAAGTAATAACATTACACAACAGTCCTCGATGGGACCCACAGCACAGATATATATATACAGCGACTCAAAGAGTCAAGAATACAGATATAGTATACAAGATCCAAATCACCTTGAAAACGGTAGAGCGTCCGACTACGGACAAGAAGCAAATGGGGCTAAGAGCCCTGAAGAATAACCAATGGCGTCCATAACCCTGCCCAGGCCAAGCCGGAAGGGTAACCCTGCTAACGGCGTCGATCTCAAACCTGCTTAACAAAAGGGGTGCCGACAAAGGCAAAGCAGAAAACCAAGAAGGAGCGTCAGTACTGAGGCCAGTACACGGCGAGGCTAGAATTCGGCGGTCCTCGCCTACAAAGGTATGGTGGACTGAGCGGCGGCAAAGATGCACTAAACAACCTATAGAGACTCGATACCGCGCTTATCGAGAGGGTAAGAATGACCTATCCGGATCCAACCTGAAACTAACACCAAACAAACCCATCCCCGTGTTTCCCCTCGAGACCAAACGAGGAAGTCAACCGAGGAACTCACACGGTTGGCGGTTTACTTATTCGATTATCGTTGCAGCATTTACTAGTCGTATAGATAATCGTCCGATAAAATAAACAATGGGCACTTTTAGTTAACCATTCCGTTATAGTGGCGATGCTTACTAATCGACATCTGAGATAGCATGAGATAAACCCAAAACCCAAAGTGGTTGGTACTTTTATTCAGCCAATTCGTAGAAGTTGCAATACTTACTAGTCATATACAATTGTCGCATGGCGACAACCAAACAAGCAATTGTGGGCGTATTATTAGCCATTCCGTTATAGTGAGGATTACTAGTCATTGTAAGTCAAATTTATAACAATAAACTTTAGTTATGCTTGTCTATGATCGAGATATCGTGCTCCAAGTCGTCCATATCCGCGGACACGGCTTTGAGAAAGTTTTACCGGCCGGTGCACCAATAGCAACACACGCCGATCAACCTCGGAAAAACCAAATCAAAACCAACGAGGCTTTCACGGTGAACAATCACAGATTCAGAAATATTTCAGGGGCCACCTTAGAGTAGAATCCATAGCAGTAAGCAAGCTCGAGACGGCCTCAAGGTTATGGAGACGTGTGAACGATCGGGAACCCAGTGCTGGGCTTGTCGACACCGCGAAAACGGGCCATTATATCCTAAGCGATGCAAAGGTGCACCTCGCACAATCGTAAATAAAGCAAGAAAGCATGGCATAAGTACAGGATCGTAATAAAACCTCAAACTAGTTTGTGGCCCCAAGAAATAAGACTGAATCAAGCTCGCTCGGGGGTCCCATATACCTCCCGGATGTGGATAGCATAAAATCAAGGAACAGTATCAAGTACTACAGGGTCTTACGGGACACAAGTGGGCGTTCGAAACCAAATATTATCTATCACCCACCGATGCCTCGCTTATTCAATTTTAGTTGTTAAGCAGAAAGTAAAGTGACGATAAGTAAAACTAGAATCATCTCCAACATCAACATGCGGCAATACATCAAGAATCGTGGCATATGACCGACACAACAGCAATATAGCAAGCGACGGCCAGCAAGACCAACTAGCTACCAAACAACAGCAATAGGGTGTGTCCAAGGCAATATAGGGCTGGGGAATATCACAGTACGGAAACTAAAGCATCGCAACACGAGATAGCAATAGATCAACCGGAGGAAGTAAATACTATAAAAGTAAGATAGGTAGAAAGAGGAGATGCTGCTTTGAAAACATTGTCGAAGGGTTCAACCGAAGATCGGGGCGAAGCTCACATCAACTCAACGGCCTTATCCGCGAAGAAGCAAAACACTAGAAGAAACACCGGATGCAATATTTAATATAACGGCAGAAGATCGGCATGATGCATGTATGATGCATGGCATGGCAAGAGGCGATGCAATTAGGTCAAGATTAAGCGGAACCGGGGTCCCGACAAATGATTATATGGTTCAAGTTATTTAATTACCCCGCAAATTAAATGTTGTTTAACATGGCCAAAATATAGCACCGGTTCGCTACATCAATTTTAAATGAGGCCAATATGAGACTAGATTTGCCCGCATATGGGCCCCATATTTAATTACTAGGTGAATCGGCATAAGGCCCCCAAACCACAGACGAGGATGCATGCATGGTCATTCAATATGCAACAAGTTATTATGTTAGAAAATAGGGTTCGAGGAAAAGGGGTCACACATTAGAGTTCTCGACGATCTTGGGGTCCGGGTTCGGTTCGACAGGGTCGTGGTTCGACGGAATCGTTCTCGCCATGATAACGGGCAGATCTTGAGTTCCGGAGAAGGACTTCGCGTTTGGTGGCGATCTTGGACCTTGGTGCACGGATCGTCTCCGGTTCGGGGTCTCGTTCCATGAAGGAGTACTTGGCCCGACGTCGGGGCATCGGTACCGTCTTGGTTGTCGTCGTTCTTGTCGTTGCGACGCTCTTGTCGGTCCGCGCCATCGGCGGTCTTGGCATCCGGGCGTCGGGTCATGGCGTCCTCGAAGCACTTGTCGTACATGTGTCTTGATTCGCGTGCCGATGATCTTGTCGTCCACGTCGGGGTCTCCGTGGTCTTGACGGGTCCGAGAGGAGATCTTGGCGCCGGGTTCTCGCGGGAGTGCAGATCTGTCGGTTTCACCTTGAAGTCCTTGTTGTCTTGCCGCCGGGATCGTGGTTCACCGGGTTGAATCGGGTCGATCCGGAAGAAGGTCTCGAGATCCGCGCCGGGGTCGCTGGCGAGCTTAGGGTGCCTCGGGACGGTCATCGGACGGCATCGTACTCCCATGACACATACACGAGCACACACATACACGCACGCGTACACGAGCACACACATACACGCACGCGTACACGAGCACACACATACACGCACGCGTACACGAGCACACACATACACGCACGCGTACACGAGCACAAAGGGACACGGTGGCGGCCAGGCGTGGAGGGGCCGGGCCGGGCCCGCCGGCGAGGGGGCGTCTGGCGGCGGCGGCAGGCGGGAGGCGTCTTTGAGGCGGCTCGGCTCGCGTCTTGGTCTGGGAGGCGCATGGCAGCGGCATGAGGGCCCGGCCGCAAGGTGGTTGGCGGCGGCGAAGCTCGACGGAGGCGAGGCGGACGCGCGGAGGAGGGGCTCGGCTGCGCGGCGCGCCGTCTGCGAGACTCGAGGCGAAGCGGCTGAGGGCTCGTCGTCGGCAGCGAGGCAGCGCGGCCGGCTGCTCGCGAAGGACGAACGCAGGCGGAGAAGGCGGCGTGGGGGCGGGTCGAGCTCAGGCGGCGGCGAGCTTGGCAGCGGCGGAGCTCCCTCGGGACGCGGCGAGGGTAGTGATGACGGCGCGGCGCCGGGAGAAGGCGGTGGCCAGCGGTCGCTGCGGACGGCGAGGCGGACTGCGAGGAGCTGCGGACTCGGCGACGCAGCTTCAGCGGCTCGCAGCCGGAGAGGTGGCGGGAGACTGGCGTCTGTGAGGGTCAGGCGCAGGGAGGCGCTCACATGGCGGACGCGGGCGCCGAGAGGCGGGAGGCGGAGGACCTGCAGCGGCGGGCGTCGGCAGGCGACGCATTTAAGGCGGGCGGAGGTCTGCGGCGCCGGGCTTGGCGGAGGATCCCGAGGAGCGGCGTCGGGTGGCTGGCGAGGCGCCGGAGGTCGCTGGGCCTTGAGGCGGAGCGGCTGCTGCGGCCGTGACAAGCTCCGTGCGAGGCAGGCGGGCGAGCACGCCTCAGCGGCCGGGCCGGCTCTAGGCGGTGGCGGCCGTGAGGGGCTGAGGGGTTGGAGCGGTCATGGGGAGGTGGAAGACGGTGGGGAAAGAGGAGAACGTGGGAGAGAGGAGGCGGAGAGAGGCGCCTGTGAGCGGAGTGCAGGTGGGCGTAGCTGGGCCCACGGGAAGGGGCGGCGTGGTGCAGTCTTGAGAGGAGAGTGTGTAGGTGGGGCAGTGGCATAGAGAGGGTGGCGGTTGGTTGGGTGAGAGAGAGAGAGGGTGAGGTGGAGGGCAAGGATTGGGTGAGGGAGAGGGAGGGGTGAGGTGTCGCGACGGGATAGGTTGGGGTGATGTGGCCAAGGGGGGTGGGTAGGGATATTGGTAGGCTTAGGATTAGAAGGGCGGCAGGTTTGGACCGTTCTGAAAAGTTCTGGGGCGGTCGTTCGGGTCGGGTTGGCCCGTTCGACTGCCCCTAAAAATAAAATAAAACTTTATTTGTTTAATTGGACCGTTTGCAAACCGCTCGCGGCCAAAACAAAATAATCCGGCGAACCGGGGTTTGGCGTTTGAATAAAGATGGGGCGTTTGAAAAAAAACAAATCGGGGTTTGCAAAATAGTTTTTGACAAACAACATGCGACGATGACGATGCAATGCACAAATTCAACGCGATTTTCTAGTAGTGGTTTTGCGGGATGCCACACCAGGCCAAGCCGGAAGGGTAGCCCTGCTAACGGCGTCGATCTCAAAACCTGCTTGACAAAAGGGGTGCCGACAAAGGGCAAAGCAGAAAACAAAGAAGGCGTCAAGATCGAGGCCAAGACAGCGAGGCTAGAATTCGGCGTCCTCGCCTACAAAGGTATGGTGGTGGCTGGCGGCAAAAGATGCACTAAACAACCTATAGAGACTCGATACAAATGGCGGTTATCGAGAGGGTAAGAATGACCTAACCGGATCCAACTCAAGCTAACACCAAACAAACCCATCCGGTGTTTCCTCGAGACCAAACGAGGAAGTCAACCGAGAACTCACGCAGCTGGCGCTTTACTTATTCGATTATAGTTGCGGCACTTTACTAGTCGTTTAAATAATCGTCACGATAAGGTAAGCGGTGGGCACTTTTAGTTAACCATTCCGTTATAGTTGTAACTCTTACTAATCAGTGGAGATAGCATGAGATAATCCCAAAACCCAAAGCTTGTTGGTACTTTTATTCAGCCAATTCGTAGAAGTTGCGATACTTACTAGTCGATACATTTGTCGCAGCGACAACCAAACAAGCTATGGTGGGCGATTAATTAGCCATTCCGTTATAGTGAAAGCTGATTACTAGTCATTATAAGTCAAATTAATAGCGATAAACTTTAGTTATGCTTGTCTATGATCGAGATCATCGCTCCAAGTCGTCCATATCCGCGACACGGCTTTCGAAAGTTTTAACCGGCCGGGTGCACCAATAGCAACACACGCCGATCAACCTCGGAAAACCAAATCAAAACCCAACGAGGCTTTCACGGTGAACAATCACAGGATTCGAAATATTTGGGGGCCACCCTTAAGTAGAATCATAGCAGATGAACAAGCTCGAGACGGCCTCAAGGTCTTTGGGTATACTGTGAACGAGCAGGGAACCCCAAAGCGGGCTTGTCGACACCGCATGAATCGTGTCCCGATCCTAAAGACAGTGTGCTATCTGCACAATCGTAAATAAAGCGAGAAGCATGGCATAAGTACAGATCGTAAATAAAACCTCAAACTAGTTTGTGGCCCCAAGAAATAAGAATGAATCAAGCTCGCAGTGGTCCCATATACCTCCCGGATGTGGATAGCAGAAAAACAAGGAATGTATCAAGTACTGGGTCTTACGGGACACAAGTGGGCGTTGAAACCAAATATTATCTATCACCCACCGATGCCTCGCTTATTCAATTTTAGTTGTTAAGCAAAGTAAAGTGACGATAAGTAAAACTAGCATCATCTCCAACTTCAACATGCGGCAATACATCAAGAATGGCATATGACGACACACATCAAGACTTGAGCAAGCAACTACGACGCTAAGTCCAACTATCTACCAAACAATGTAATAGGGTGTGTCCAAGGCAATATAAGGTCGCAGGGATATATCGAATGCGAAACTAGAGCATCGCAACACGTATAGCAATAGATCAACAGGAGGAATAAAGACTATAAAAGTAAGATAGGTAGAAAGAGGAGATGCTCGCCGAAAACATTGTCGAGGTTCATCCAAGATCGGCGAAGCTCACATCAACTCAACGGTCTTATCCGCGAAGAAGCAAAACACTAGAATAACCGGATGCAATATTTAATATAACGGCAGAAGATCGGCATGATGCACGAATGATGCATGGCATGGCAAAGGTGCGATGCAATTAGGTCATATTAAGCGGAACCGGGGTCCCGACAATTAGTTAAATGGTTCAAGTTGTTTAATTACCCCGCAAATTAAATGCTGTATTAACATGGCCAAAAGATGATACGGGTTCGCTACTCAAGTTTAAATGAGGCCAATATAAGGCTAGATTTGCCCGCATATGGGCCCCATATTTAATTATTAGGTGAATCGGCATAAGGCACCCAAACCACAGATATGCATGCGAGATGACAGTTCAATATGCGATCAAGTTGTTATTATGCATTTATAAAATAGGGTTTGCGGGAAGGGGTTCACACATTAGGGGGGGCTCGACGATCTTGGGTTCCGGGGTTCGGGGTTCGGGGTCGGTCTCAGGGTCCAGGGTTCGACGGACTTGGGGTTCCGGGGTTCGACGGGATCGTTCTTGGACTCAGGGGTAGGTCTTGTTGCATCCGGGGTCTTCGGGTCGTGTCGACGATCATGGCGTTCGGGAAGAAGTACTCGGCGTTTCGTGATGATCTTGTTGATTCCATGTCGGAGGTCTTGGCGCGGATCGATGCGGATCGGGGCATCGGGGTCTTGGGTTCGCGTCCGTGCGGAGATCTTGTCGTTCGTAGGCGCATTTCGGTGTCGGAAGATCTTGGGTCGTTGTCGGGCGCATTGGATCCTTCCGGTCGGACTAGTCGTCGATGGCGAACTTGAGTGGGTGGTCTGGTCTTCGGATCCGTGCAGTAGAGCTTGGCGTGCCGAGGGTCTCGGTGGGATCGGTCTTCGAGGGTGCCGGACGAAGATCTTGACAACCCGAGGGGTTCGGCTCGCCGGGATCGGTCTTCGGATCTTGACGGAAACGGGCTTCGGGTTCCGGGAGGAAGAGCTCGGCGTCCAACAGATCCACGGAGAAGAGGTGGATACTCATGAGGAAGACCTTGCGTGGATCCTCGAACTTCCCTGGTACTTCTTCAAGCAGCGAGTGTCTTTGAGTGGTGCCGCGTCTGAAACAACTGGTCTCGTTGACACATGGAAGGTCTTGGCGACATTGTGCATCGGACTCCCTGTAGGCGAGATGTTGCCCCACTAGCTGGACTTGTGCGACGAGAGTTAGCCAAACCGCAACATCGCCACCATTACATCTTCACATGGTCACCACAACACCACTACGCGACCAGAAATTACCGAATTCGTCGGCTACAACTCTGCCCTACCAACATCTCTACACAAGAGCTTCGGGACGGCAGGAGAACACGGGGTGGGGAGGTGCGACGGTCGGCGGAGGCGACGACAGAGTCCGACGGGAGGAGTCGCTGCCGAGCTCCGGCGGTAGCAGGCCCTTCAGAGCTCCTCCTGGCGGCGACGCACGGAAAAGGGGCGGGGAGGTCCACGGCGGCGTGAGGCTGCCAGTGGCCGGAGGAGGAGGCGCCGCGCGCTGCAGAGGCGCAGCAGAGGCTTGGAGGCGAGGGCCGCGGCGGCGCTTGGACGGCGGGGAGGCGGCAGGCGTCCGGTGGCGGCGGCGTGCCGCGGCGGGGAGAGGGGAGCTCGACGGGGCGCGCGAGGAGGGAGCGGCCGGGGCGAGCCAGGCGCGGTGAAGAGGGGCCGCGCCGGGGCCGGTGGCTGAGCACGCGAGCGGAGGGGCGCAGAGGCGAGGGAGCGGAGGGAGCGGCGGCGAGGCTCGCCTGAGAGCGAGGGAGGCGCAGGGGCGCGCGGGACGTGCGGGGGTGCCGGAGATGGGGCGAGGCGGCGGGGACCCGCGGGGCGGCTGCGAGCGGCGTCGGCCGGAGGCGGCGGCTCGCGGTGAGCGGGGGCGCGCGGCGAGCGCCAGGGGGAAGGGGCGCGGCGACGCGCAGGCTAGGCGGTGGCCGGCGGCGGGCGAGCTGGGCGGAGAGGGGGCGACGCAGCGTGGCGGTGAGGGTGAAGGGAGGTAGGGAGGGGAGAGGAGAGCGGGGAGGAAGAAGGGTGGGAGGTTGACGAACGCGTGCGGGGGAGGGGACAGCTGGGGAAGGCGCGGGGTTGGCGTGGACCGGGTCCAAGGGCGGCAGGTGGGGTGTTTGGGGGTTGTGGTGTGAGGTTGACGAGTGGGACCAGGTGGGGGTGGGCCAGGAGTGGAAGGGACACGGGGCAGGGAGAGGGCCGGTGGTGAGGGCGCTGCGCGCGTGGGGGGGGGGATGGGTCCAAGCGTGCGTGGGGGGTGCGGTGTGTGCTGGCAGGGGGAAGAGGTGGAGAGAGAGAGGAGGGGAGTGGGGTGGTTATGTGGCGCTGGTTGATTGGGTGAGGGAGAGGGCAGGTTGAGGTGGCACGACGGGAATGGCCAGGGTGATGTGGCCACAGAGGGTGGGTAGGATTTTGGGTAGGCTTAGGAATTAGAGGGGCAGGTTGGGGGTGGACCGATTTGATTTCTGGGGCGGTCGTTCGGGCTAAATCGGCCCGTTCGACTGCCCCGCTAAAAATTAATTAAAGGTTTTATTTAATTACACGGACCGTTTGCAAACAATTTTAATCAAAACAAAATATTCCGGCGACCCGGTTTTCGATGTTGAAACAAGAGGGGCCGTTTAGAAAACAACACGGGCTTTGCAAACATAGTTTTCGCAAACAATGCATGATGATGACGATGCAATGCACAAATTCAACGCGATTTTCTAGTAGTGGTTTTGCGGGATGCCACAGAACCCCATCTATGGATAGAGTTTTCAGTAAGATTAGTATTTTAAGAGATTAGATTAGAGTTTTAGTAGTCATTTTTTAATCTCTAAGTCAATAAAGATGATATCGTCTACAATAAGTGATCTTCTTTTTTTCGTTCAACGACGAGATCTTCTTCACGGCGTCAATGACAGTGTTGTAAGGTTACAGTTCTGTACATACGGTCTTTCAAATCTTACTTCGCCAAGTCGATTTTGGAGTTCTTTTCATGGTTATTGCGAGGATTACCCTCGCAATATTTGTCCCGGCTGCTGCGTCTTCGAAAATAGCGATTCGTACCATTGATTCGCCAGCGACGTCGACCGGACTGTTTGGTTACTTTCGACTGGAATACTGGTGTTGGTACTCTTGTTGACGTTGATTGATTGCTCTAATGGATGTACGCGTGCACGCAACATTGGCAACTGCGGCTCAAATTAAAATTATAGGAGAACCCTCGTTGGTATTTGCAGGTTGTGGTTTGTTATCTATCATTTCTTGGATGTCTTCCGAAAAAATTCAGGACGGTGTCTTGGAAAAAGAAAGAGTTTATTAAAAACCTCGGTGTTTTACTAGTTTCTTTTAGGCTTTATTTTGTAAATGTTAGAGAAAACTTATGTATCTCTACCATGTACTAAGTGGTACTATAATATATTGTGGTATTGATTGTTAAAAAAAGTCGAGTTTAATCAAACGCGGCTTCCTTACTCATAATGACGTGACGTGATCATACGGTTCATTAATTAATCAATCAAAGAGCGACTCCGTGCGCGCGCGTGCAGGTGCAGCGACCGCTCCGTAAACAAAGCAGAGACGTCCTCGTCCGCATGTCCTGGCAGCTAGCTAGCGTGGGTCTCCTCAAAGGAGCCACACGGCCACACCACACGTACGCGCGCTTTCACTTTCGGGATAAAAGCTAAGCTACCGGTCGCAGGTGTCCTCGCCCCGGTTCTCACTCGCGCCCACGGCCGATCGAGTTTCTTTGTTAATCTTCGTGACGTACGGGTGTACGCGGACCGGGACTTGATTAGCCAGTTTTTCGTTTCCTCGATGTGACGGCGACACTGCCAATAATGATCGGAGCTGGAGTGCACGGGCAAGCGTTACAGAGAGGAAGAGGACAAGGCTGCGTGAGTGTGCTGTTGGCCAGCCCGTTGAATCGGCGGCTAGATGGAGACAAGGAGTTGTCCAGAGCACCTTGCTAGGCTTCTTTGCATCGAGGAGAAAGAACCCGAACCGTCTGGACTTGGATAACGGCCAGACTGATCGTCCGATCGATGCATGGGGCCGTACGTTCCAGATGTGATTAGCCTCCTCGCGACGTCATCGTCATCTACTGCCAATCAGTGTGAGCGCAAGAGATTTGTCCTCACCAGGTGACTTGCCTTCCATTACTTCCTTCCTTCCTCCCAAGATCAATTTTCTATGCAACTGGCCGGCTTATCCGATTGATTGTGCCTTCTTTGATCCGTGCATTACATAGGAGCAAATGCTGACGCAGTTGCAAGTCATAGCTCTATCTTTTAGACAAAGGAAGGATCACCTTTTTGGAGGCCGCCAATTTCTTTTTTCTCAATGCCAAACAGCTTACAAAAGCTAAGGATATTGGCCAATGCTAGGAGCTGCCATGATGAACTATAGCACTTACAAGAGGTGTGCTTCGGTTTACCCTTCCTTTGGTATTGGCTAATCATGGTCATTCTTATATGTTTTCAATTTCGTTAGTTTAGAGAGGATGTGCGGTGACCCAGCACAACGTAATACGTTGCAGTACGCAACTCGTTAACATAATACTCATGAAACACCATCTTGTAAATATATCCCTCAAAGTGGTACGACGACGTAACATTGTGGGTCCAATTTTCCATATGTTCATAGTCACAAACCAAAAGTATACAAAAGGTTCAAGATCCTCCTCGGTCCAGTGATGATTCACATTTGAATTCAAATTTAAACTAACTAGCTTTAGAATCAATGAAACCACTAAGCTTACTACCATCAGAGCTCAGTGGCTTATTTAGTAAAGTTCTATGCTGCTCGGCTCATCTAACTTATTCTAGTTTATCATATCTAAGACTCTACTTCTAATCCTTGATCTTCCACTCCATATTCTATTATATAATCTATGTCTCCAATACCTCCAGAAAGACCTGGCTTCTCGTAGTAGATTACTCCTCCTCGTGATCTTTGGTAGTCTCCTCTTCAACTTCTCATATTTCTATGTTCCAAAAAATTCTAAAAAGAAAGCAAGATGTAACTAGTGATGTATACATTAAGCGTGCAAAATCTCAATTCATAATAATGTGTATTTTGAACTACACAAAAATGATAAAATTATAGACACAAGTACACAAAATCACAAAAACTATCAGACTTTGTCATTTTTATGTAGCTCGGAATACAAAATAATTCGAATTGAGATTTTTCACGTTTGTGGGATACATCACTTTCTACTTTTAGTATTTATTTTTCAAGATATTTGGAAATTTGTAAATATGGTTTTAATTTTTTTAACAGGGAGCACTGGAGCTCTGGAGCCAAATGAATTTTCCGAGTAACCACCCATTATATTGTTGTTGCTCATTTTGAGATATATATATTACTAACTGATATATGTGATCTCATATCCATCAGGTAACCAAAAACTAAGAGTAAATTTCATTCATAGTAACTCCGTAGTAAATAATAAAGTTTTAAGGAAGTGGGTTTTCAGAATATACCACAACTGAATCCTAAATCCTAGGACCTTAATCACGTGCGGTGATTTAGGGAGTGGACCACTCTCTAGTTGCCATGTGGCAACATCAACAATGGAACTTGGCATCCCACCATGAAGTTAAAAATCTGACTGCCTCCATTTCGTCGCAATCGGGGACAGGAATCCAAACATTTTTTGATATAAAATTCAAAAATCTAGACTTTGCTGATATCCTTCCTCAAAATTTACCTTACATTTTATCAAGCCAACTTGCACCCCACCCATGTCTAAATTTCATCTATGGAACCATGTCGTAATATCCACAAAGATATCTTGTATTTTAATAAATTCAATCCATAGTCCTTCTCCTCGAAACATGCTTCCACTCGATTTTATAAATGGAACAAAAGAGAATCCGATGTGGCCACAACACATCACAACCGGGAAAAAATAGCGACATAATGCAAGATATAAACTCCAGCAAAAAAAGTTTCATCTACCATATGTATCTAATTAAGAGCATCTCCAAGAGCTTACCTATATATGGGTAAGAGGACCAATAACTGCTTTTTTGGGTAAGATGGGGCAAAAACATAGCTCCAACAGCTTACCCAAAAATGGTCCTCCACCAACAAATTTTGGGTAATCACCCATTTTTTCTTCCTCCTACCCATTTTCGGGTAAGACTAGCCAATTTTTGGGTAAGACTGGAATTTGGCTGCAGTGGGTCGCTCCTATCGCGGCCCGACCACTAAATTGCTCAGCCTTATGGCCCTGTCCGCCGCCTCTGCCCTTGTACGCCCCCCCCCCCCCCCCCCCCCCACACACACACACCGCAGTGACCGCCGGCCTTGATTTGGTTGCGGACGGCCGCTTGGGCCTAGTCGAAGGGTGCGACCAGCACGGAGAGGGAGAAGGGAGTGTCCAGTGCTGAGGTTGTTTCAGCGGCGGCTGGCGTGGGAGGTGGTTTCGGTGGAGCGTTCGGAGTTACTCTAGCATAGGGTGGGTCCTAGGCACCGACGGGGCGGTGGTGCTGGAGGAAGGGGGCGATGGGACGGGTGTGGTGTGGAAGAATAGGAGAAAAGGAAGAGAAAAAAGAAAGAAAAGTAAGGACTCGCTGACAAGTGGGTCCCATGTGCAAACCAATTTTGGGTAACCATATTATCGGTAAGCTGAAAAAGCACAGACTAGTCTAGTTAACCAAACCTTCTCTCTCCTCTAATTGTCATCTAAAAAGCATATATAGCAAATCTCTTGGACCTAGGCATTCTCTGGTTGGGTCTAATTTGGCTTTTACTAATTCTCTGATTGATCGTTTCTCTAAAATTAAATGCTTATGTGTCTAAGAGGTGAAGGAATTTTGGTATTGCATGATTTTCAACATGTGTCCTTTAAACAGGATGAAGGGAGTACCTAATTAAGTTTCATCTAATAAAAACCCTCAAAAAAAGTTTCGTCTACTCCTTACATCCTACTAAAGGATATCACATATTTATAATATACATGTATCTAGACAAATTTAACGTAAAAATAGATGTGGATCTAAACAAATTAATCTATTGCACACTTTTTGGGATAGAGGGAGTAATAAATCAATGCATAGGTCTCGTTGTAGTGCTATGCGCACGGCTATTTGTTTTAGGATAATAGACAGCCATATTCCGATTTGCATTTTCGCAGATTCTTCAAAAAAAGAAAAAGAATGGGAAATGGACATCAGCCGTGCCGCGCGGCGCCGGCCGGGGCAGACAAACGCAGGTGGCTCCATCGACGGCAACCCGTAGCACATATTCCCCACGATTCACACGAAAACCGCGGGCATCTATAGGCTATAGCTAGGGTGTGTCATCGACACGTCCCTCTCGATCCCATCCCAAGCGCGTCCTTCCCGGCCGGGTCCCCGCCGGCCGCCCCACGGCCGCCGTCTTTTTGACATTCCCCCACCGCGTCTCCAAAAGCGTTCAAACTCTTTGGCAACTCGATCGATCGCGATTCGCGAGTCCTCCACTCGCTAGCTTTACCCCTCCCTTTCTGGCCGGCAACATGCATATACCTTGTTTGCTCACGCACGCCGGAACGGCGGCGCCGGTGCCCACGTCGATCGGCCGGCCAGGTGCAAGAGGGGCCGGATTCTCAGCGCGTAAACAGCATGCAAGACGAAGGTACATGTATGTAGTATACGACAGTGAACATGTACCGACATTAGAATACGTATATACGTACTGATCAATTTAATACGTATACATACGCCAAGACTAGAATAGGACAGGTGGAGAACATTTTAACCGTCGTCATCATGGAGTACATAGTAACGCCTGCACCTGGCCAACAAGCGCACTACCATAGCATATGTCACATTCTTCCAGTCCCTAACTTTGATTTTACTCTTCTCTGCTTTTTACCACCCCACTTACTTACATCGACCCACCGACTCACCGGTCACCGCCTGTGCGTCAAGGTTTAACTTGGAAATCGATCATCAAGGTGTGGTCCGGTTCGGCCCCAAAGTTGGACTCGGTGGAAAAGGCTAAGCTAGTATCTATCCCCCACGAAAGACTTCGAGCATGAAAGGCGTGCCATTCTCTGCCCAAGTAAACTTATTTTTAACCGATCGTCCCATTCCTTTTCTCGATCTTCTAGTTAATTAGTCCGCCGGCCGTGCGTGCACTTATGTAGCTAGCCAGCTGAGTAGTTTAGCAGTGTCGGTAGTTTCCTTTATGTGGATTATCCATTCATTATCTGTCTAATCGACGCCGAGCGTGCAATGCACCCGTCGTTTTGTTGACTTTCAGGTTGCAATGCATGTCACTTTGCGAATGTTTAATCTCGAGATTAATTTACTCAAAGTGCAGACGTCATACAACCGTGCGGCCGGCCATTGGTGTATGGGGTTTAGTGTCTCTTTTTTTAGATGGGTTTAATTAGTGTCTCTTGCATTCCTAGAGTTCTTTTCTTAAGATACATTGAGTACGTACACTTACTACTCAAGGCCTCAAGTACACCACATCACACGTACACACGTGTGTGCGCACGCGCTAGGAGGAGATTGGGGGCACCTAAGGGCATGTGCAACGGTTGATAAGATTGGTTTATCTTTATCACGCCACATAATCTAGATATCACAATAAAAGATGATTTACAATGGTTTATTTGTTACTCCCGTTTCCAGTAACCAGGTGTGACTAAACATGTGATGAGAGAGATTATTGCTAAAAGATCATCTCTTAATTATGAGAAGGCAAACCCTTTTTCAACTTTTTCTTTTCTCCATCTCAACGTTTGTCCTACATGCCGCTCCTAAGATATCACCATTGTACATGCCCTAAGTTGTTCGGAAAACGCACATGTGCCAAATCACCAAACAAACATGTGTGTGCACATGCCTCCTGGCTAGGACCGTGACCAAGTGGGGCCTTCGTTGCGATACATGCCCTAAGTTGTTCGGAAAACGCACATGTGCCAAATCACCAAACAAACATGTGTGTGCACATGCCTCCTGGCTAGGACCGTGACCAAGTGGGGCCTTCGTTGCGATACGGAAAATTCAATCAATCGGAGATCAAACTTCCATATCTAACCAACCGTGCCACGGTTGATTCCTTGGATTTGAGGATTTTTGGACATACATGAATAAAAACAGATGAATACAATGGGAGCTCATGTACATGGAAATTCTGAACACATGGATTTTTTTTCAAGGGACACAATTACCTAAAATTTCAACTAAATATAGTAAAACCACACTCAAACAAAAAAGAATACTAGCTAGAATGAGATGTTCACAATAAACACTTATGCCTCATTCTTCTTGTGTAGGAGTTTGTAAAAGAGATATCAATGGATCAAAAAATCCTTGTTTTTGCTCCAAAATACATTTTATGAATACTTTCCTCCATTATTCCATGATTCTAAAAATATGTGATTAGGACAAAGCTTGATTCATTGTCACACGCATTTGAATACTATAGGGTTTAATTTGCAACAAAATTTGTGAGATTACAAGAAGCAAGAAAAGTCAGAAAAGATTTATGTGGATGACAACCTCCTTTAAAATATAGTGCAAATGAATGCTTAGGAAAAAATCCTATATTAGTCATATGAATCAGGAAAACTTATTGGAAATCTCATAAGGAGTTCAGTTCTCCGAAGTTCATAAAAGAGTTCTTTGAACCAAAGAGACCCTTGGAGAGTATACCTCCTTAGTCCCTGAATATTCATTGGTCTTCAGACCATAACTCTCATCAGTAATTTCTGTCATAGCTTACTTATAATATCCAACAATGCTTATAAATTATGGAAATCATTAAGTTTTAGACAAATGTAATAATATTCAAAATTATTAAGATAGTCAAATAGGTATGGAACATGATTTTTTGTTGAACATGAGGTGTATATACTATTATGCTTGGCATGATTTCTGTTGGATCAGATCTTTTGCTTTCATGAATTTAGAACTAATAGAGAGGACTCTAATTTTTCATGCAAACAAGCAAAGTAGAAGCATTTTCTTTCATTTTCTCTCGTGTAATTCCTTGTTTTAGGAAATAACCATCTAATCTTTTAAGGAAATGTGAGAAAAAGCACGCATGTTTTGGGTAGAAACTTGCCCTTCTGGGTTAAAATAAGAGAATTAGCTTCATACAAATATTCCATGTTAGCCATGTTATGGGTGAAAACAACATGACAATTTGTGAGCTCTTCAACAATCATGTAATGAGATATTGTATATTTGCCACAATACATGTAATTTTGTGCAGTAAATGGTATATGTTTGTAAAAAATTCATGTCAACGTGTTTATTTCCATTATAAAAATGTATGGATATTTGAATTGCTAAAAACTTTGTGAGGTTTGCTAATTTTCAAAAAATGAGACCATGTGATGCCATTTTTTCAAGCTTAAACTGCATGATTCATGCCAAGATAAATTAAGCAACACGCCAACACCTAATCAATGATCACACATTAACAGTTCATTGAGTAGTCCATGTCGTTAATCCTTAAATCTGAAATCATGCATGCATGATAGTACATTGATACTACATATTTGCAAGAATATTGGCTTGTGAAGCTGACAAATTTCCTCCCTCGCAAACTACCAAGCTACCAGCCGCTCCTCTCAAGAAGGAAATTAGTCTACTTCACAGCCTATCTTCTCCATGGCAACCTCCACGCGATCTTATTGTGTATAATTTCCCGCTCCCACGTTCTATACGTGTGTGTATTAGAGTATATATCAACAGCTGCAACAACTAGCTAATGATCAAGAATTAATTAACCCTGTCAACTGATCCGTCATGCTCACGCACGGGAAGCGGCTGCGCCATGGCACTGGTCGAACCGTATGATGCGCTCCCTGCGCTGCGTCGGCGCAGCGGCCGCGGCCGCGGCCGCCGCCTCGGCGGGGACGACGGGGAAGTGGCCGCCGCCGAAGGAGCGGGCGTGGTCGTTGAGCGAGCGCTTGTGCTTGAAGTCGGAGCCGCAGGCGCAGAACCAGCGCTTGCCGCAGTTCTTCTCGTGAGTGCGCCAGTCGCCCTTGACGGCGAAGGGCTTGGCGCAGCGGCGGCAGCCGAAGGGCTTGGCGCCGTGCTTGCGCCTGTAGTGCGTCTGCAGCGTGCGGAAGTCCTTGAGCGGCCGCGCGCGCGGGTGGGCCACGTTGTTCCGGCAGCCCGGCGCGCAGCAGTAGCAGGGCAGCCGGAGCAGCGACAGCGCCGCCGCGTGGGAGGACTGGCCCGTGCCCTTGAGCGAGTCAGGGCCCTTCCGGTACTCCCGGCCGTGGCCCCACATGTGCATCTGCATGTTGTACACACGCATGATTAGTCTCTCGGCTGTTGTACGTAGATAAACATGGATGATACGATGCAAAATTCCAATTAACTAGTGGAACGTGGTGTAAGGAAAAATTAAGGAATATGTTCTTTCCGATCGAGCGCGTGAGGAAAGGTATGTGAACTGAACTAGCTTGATACTACGTGGCCATGGTTATGATGATTGTGTGAACTGAACTAGCCGATTTGCTATTACGTCGACATGGTTCTGGACTTCTGGTGATTTGATTCCTACATGGAATATTTGCTAGGTCGTTATTCCGCAAGCATGAACATGCATGCATATGGATGCGACTGAGTTAGCTAGGAGTTGGTACGAACAAGAGGAATTTGTCCTGCACGTTTCTAATTACAGTATACACACTTGCTAATTAAGCTCCAAATAATGTGTTCTTTGGCGAGGAGTATAAATATATTCAAAATACAACTCGGTCAATTTAACTTCAGAATCATGCACGCGGTCGAAAAGAAGCACCAAAGAAGCTAGAGGTATAGACGCATAGTCAGTCCAAACAGCATCCAAATTAAACAATGGAAATCAATAATCGGGATATCGATATGAATCACGCACCTGCATGTTGTTGTATCTGTTGAAGGTCTTGCTGCAGACGTGGCATACAAACTGCACGGCGCCGACGTGTATCTGCGCCGGCGTCGGGATCCAGTACCGCCGGTGGCGGCAGCCGTCGTTGGTGCTCTCCTCCTCCCCACCGACGCGCACGTATTCTGACCCCTCCACTGACTCAACCAATATCTCGCTAGGTTCTACTTGTTGCACGCCTGCTTCCGCCTTGCACCTCTGATCACGCCTTGCTGGCTTCTCCTCCTCTTCTTCCTCTTCCTCCGTCTCCTCGTCATCCTCGTCCATTTCCATGGGCGGCAGCGGCAACTCTTCCTCAGAACTATAAGTAGGCAAGCCGATGTTCAGATCAACGCCGGCCTCTTCTTCTGTAACGCTGCTCGCCTCTTCTTTGACATGGTTTGCCTGCGGGACAACGGCAGGGCTGCTCGTCTTGTCCCCACCTACCCCGAGCCTGCCAAGGAGTGGCAAACACAGCATGGTAGCTCGACCTTCACGGTCGTCACCGGGTGCTTGGTGGTGATCGGGCGACGGGGAAGACATGGACGAGGAGGAAGATGTCGGGGAAGGCGGCGAGCACGGCTTGAGCCACTCGTAGTAGGGGACGACGCCAAGACCCGCAACCTCCATCGCGCAAGCACTCAACACCATAGATCAAGTTTGGACCCCGTCCGGACGATCTGAATCGATCTCTATGCAGTTTAGATCTTCGCGTGTGTGTCTCACTTGTAGCGCAGGCCGCTCTATATATATCTGCGGGTTTTGGGGTGGGGTGGGGGGTCGTCTATGTCAAGCCGTGAATGTCACGGCCAGGAAGAAACCGGGAAAGGTAGCAAGCTATAACTAGCTAGCTGGGGACTATGGTGCGCCGTTGGTGTTGCTCTCCCCCAAGCTTTATATGCGCCCGTCGCGTCGCGTCGTGCGTCCCTTTGGAGCTTGGAAGGCTATGTATAGTCCTCGATCAGTTTGCGTGGGGTCAGCAGATTAAGCTGCTGTCCTGTGTCTGTGGGGGCTACATCTGAAAAAAATACTGAAAAAACCCTCCCGCCAATCCGTCGTCCCCCGCGCGCGGTGGTGCCTCCCACCCTCCAAAGCCCTTACCTCCTCCTCCCCCTCCCACCCCACGCGTTGTCGGCGTGCATGTCGCCCCTTCCGTCTCTCCCCTCCTAGTGGAGCTCGCGCGGGGTGGGCTTCTTCTAGGTGGTGCTCTCAGGTGGCAGCGATCCGGCAAGGCAGCGGGATGACCCGACGCGGGCACGGGTGGCCATTAGCGTGGCAACGTCACAACGTGGATCTTGGTGGCAGGGCGACATGGAGCGGGATGGTGGCGGTTGTGTGACCTAGATCTAGGCCCATTCGGGTTCTAGATGGGTCGGCGCAGGCTGGCGGTGTAGCTGGTGTTGACGCTGCCCCTGGAGGTGGATATGGGGAGCTAGGTTCCAATGTTGTGGTGACACTGTCACCGACTTGCTACAACATGGCGGCACGAGCTTTGTGGGCCGGGTCTGGGCCCGACCAGGCCAGGGAGGCCTTGTGTGCTCTTGATGTCGTGTCCGGTCGGCTATCGCTATGGCCGATGGAGGTAGTTCCCTCCAGCGTGTGTAACATCCCAAAAATACTAAACTTGGATCATCCATTTCCTAATCATCAAAATTAGGGTTAACAAAAACTTTGCTAAATAAAATTATGAATGCATGCATATGTGTATGCATTTAATTTGAAATTCTTTTGAACCACCTTGTTTGATTGTTTCATTGCTTGTAAAATGTTTCTTAGATGAAATAAACATCATCTAAAACATTTTCCACACTTTTCCTAAAGACAAGTAAATCAAAACACATATATTAAGGGAATGGTCATTTTGACCAATTTAACTCCCATGCCTACTTTGGCTGTCTCAAACTTTCAGAATCTAACAGAAACTTTTCTGGATCTTTGCACCCCTTGAATGTACCCATAACAAAGTATCAAGACCCACTTTGTGATCATTCAGAAACTTTCAAATGCATAGTTTAAATGACATTTCAAAATTAAATCTTTATCATATGGGAAGATCCCACTTTTTCAAAAACCACTCAAACAAGTTCAACTTTCAAAACCCAAGCATCTGCAGACTCACCAGCACCAATCTAGCAAACCCACCAAAAATCTTTTCAAAATTCAAAACTTGATTTTATGCGGCCATTTCATCAAACAGGTTGCAGACACAAATCAAACAAACATCAAACACTATTGTGAGCAGTGATTCATGCCTAACTGGTTCCCCATTTAGCTCACAACCAGCTCAGTAGATCATCTAGGAAGATTAACTAACCACTAGCACCACTGTGAGCTTGCCATTGCCATCAATGGTGAACAACCGAGCACACCCTTGCCACCCCATAGTCGACAAAGAAGCTAGAGCAGCAAGCCTAGCCAAGCATGTCCGGGAGGAAGCCCACCGTCCACCGCCACTCACTATCCCAGCCATGAAGCGCTAAGCCCTCACCGCGTGCACACACGATCACCACCGACCCAAGAGACCGCCATACATCCTCGTCGCAGTTCGCACAACCACCACTGTCGCCGAAGACGCCGCCTGCCAGAAGCGCCGTCGCATGTTCCGACCAAGCCTCACCGCCCATGCCTCGAAACCATGTCGTTGAGCATCACCAGAGACACCGCACCGCCCCCTACCATCGCCATGCCAAGAGTCACAGTAACACCGCCCCCGACGAGCTCACCGTGCGCCCCGTCGGTCCCCTCGCTCGACTATAAATAGAGGCCACCCCTGCTCGATTTCTTCACACCATCTCACTCCCCTCTCCTCACTGATCGTGCCACACCGTTCTCAGAGCAAGGCGAGCACCACCCCACCGGAATTTCACCGGAGCCCGCCGCCTCTGGAGAAGAAGGGAGCCATCGATTTCGTCCACCCCAAGGGCTGCCGCGACCACCCCTGAGTTCGCCGTCGTCGACTTCGTCGCTCTCCCGCCTCGCCAACCCTCGCCAGCACCCCGGTGAGTCCCCAGCACTCCCCACTGGCCGCGCTAGGTTTCGTTCTCGCCGGCGTTGTCTCGCGTCGACGATGACTCCCAGACGTTGGATTAGAATCAGATCGAACGACCCACGTTGCCCCATACCGCTTCGCCCAGCCCCGTGTCAATGACGAGTGGGGACACCCACTTAAGCAGCCTGCGGGAGCACTGCGCTTAGCAGGCCGGCCCGTTAACTTTTTCCGCGCAGCCCAGTTATTCAAATTAAACCTTTTCCATTTTGTTTTAAACTCACTTCTGTACTCAACTTCAAAAATCAACCCAGATCGATTCAGTGCATGAAATTGAATGAAACTAATTTTGTTAGAAAGGTCTATGAATGCTGAATCCAAGCCCGTTGGATTCAAGTCATTTGGATCTATAGATCACCCATGGTAAAAATAACAAGGCAGAAGCTTTTCTGCATTCAAATTTAAACCATAATAGCTTTTGAGTTGATTCCAACTCTCAAAAATCACATTTAACCATACCTTTCAGAATATATAAAAATATATAGGTTTACTTGCAGGAATAATGTTCAAATAATAAAAGAATGCTACATAAGCATTTCTAGCCACTTTAATTAATTAAAATAAAAGGGTAAAACCTTATTAAATTGTGACACCACTTTAAATCACATTCCCTTGGACTACAATATGTGGTGATGACATGTGTCAACATGATCCCATGTTTGGTTTGGAGAATATTAAATCTTAAGTAGTTTTTCAATGAGTAGAAATTACTTTTCTAAAAATAAAAGGAATTAAATCAAGCCTTAACCTTGTAATGTTAGAGATGATGCTATATCATCTATAGGACCCTTGTGTGTGATGATTGCAAGTAGTTAAGTATTGTTTGGTGATTGTGTACCTCGTATTTATTCATAGACGCTAGTACCGACCAAGGATACGAGGAGGAAGGAGGATACTACGAAGAAGAAGCCGAGGAGAACTTCAACCACTGCTCTGCACAAGGCAAGCTAAAACTTGCAAGATACTCTACTTTGGCAAGCCTAATACTACTAGTGTATGTGCAAGTTAACACTTGCAATTTAGCAAGCCTTACTACATCAGTTGACATATGCAAGCTATTAACTTAGCAAGCTTATACCACTTGATAAACCATCCTAGTTTAAATTGCAAGCTTTATACTTTATTTCTTTATCAAAGCTCTTACTTAGAGTTTACTTAAGAGAATGGTAGATACTAGAAAAATATATGAAGGTTGCATAAAAAGCATAAAATTTGGCCTAAGCTAGATAATCTTGATGTCATCCTAAGGCATGATATTGAACTTAGTTAGAACTCCACTAGTTTACCACCCCTCATCAGTTCTTACCCCCACTTGTAGATGCTAGTGCTAAGCATAAAACTTGATCAACTTTAGATGGGAATACTTGGTGGAAAAATGGTTATGAAAACCTTGGAATGATGGATCATTCTATTGAAATGTTTTGGACATGTGTTTCCGAACACCTGATGATTTTGGTGATGAAAATGTTGAGGCATGAGCCTTAGCCCTTTATAAAACTTATGGTTTTCTGGATGCGATACCATTCCAATTTTATCGTACAACCACAATACCTGAATATTGGGTAGGGCTTGACTAGAAACTTATATACCTTAGTATTAGTTCCCTCACGGCCAAGGTCTGAGCTGAGGCTACCTTGTGAAGATTGTCCACCTGTGCAGTACCCAAGATGACGGTTGGTCATGGTTGGGAGGCCAAACTCACAGAAGAGGTGCTTATACTAGGGCGTGTAATTGAAAGGTTAGGATTGATTATCCGACATCGAGTATGGTGAATTCAGGATTTGTTCTGACGGATGTATCGAATGTTGTGGTGAAAGTGTACAATCTCTAGAGAGTGTCAAACTATTCGAATAGCGGCGTCATGTTATGGGGCTTGGAGTGGCCATACTGTTCTCCCGTCAGACTTTTCAAAATAACTTGTGAAATGAATTGAGACTTTGACTTGACCACAACAGAGTTGTGACATGAGTTACAAGATCCCACTTAGAAGTTATAAAATTGTGACTAGCTTTAGAACTTAGTAGAGATAAATCTGGCTTTTGCAAAACAACCCTAGAGCCTAGTGTCCTATTATCCAAAAACCCCTTTACCTGTTAGTATTAGCTTGCGAGTACTTAAAGAGTACTCATGGATTTGTCCCTGGCTATTCCCATGGCCAGACTATGAAGAGGAGTACCTTGAGGATGGATCCCAGGAAGGTTACGACAACTAGGATCATCTCCCATCGTCAGTATTGCCTGTGACCCCGAAGATGGAGCTTCGCCTACGCCACCGTTATTATTACATATTCCGCTGCTTGATGTTGTATTAAGAACTGGATCATGAGATCCCTATTTGTGTAAGAACTTATGTATCGTTTGTAATGGATGATGTCTATGGTATCCAATTCTGTTATGTCTCGCAAAAATGGTAATCCTGGGATTGCGATGTATGGCATAACAGGCATCTAGGATTGAAAAATCCGGGTGTTGATAGCGCGGCTTTGGAGTTGTCACATCCGTTTCTTTGCGCTTTCTCAGTCCATCCTCTAGGCCTCATGATGGTGTTCACATCGAGATGACAATGGGTGCATCAAAACCGTGGTGGCGCATGTTGGTGGGCGACTTTGTTGGATGGGAAACTTCGAAACGCTCGGGTAGTGGTTTTTAGGGGGGTCGGGAGAAATCTCTGCCGATTTCCGACACCTACGAGGTGATGCCTGTGGGTGTCTCCATTCCTTCTGGGATGTTGTCGGGTGTACCCCTTTCCCGCTCACTTTCGCGTACGGGGGAAACACCTAGGATAGGTCCGGGCAGCAATGTCGTTATTGTCGCGTTCCTTCTTAACGGTGTTGCTTGATAATCGACGTTTCAAAATTCTAGGCACGTGATGGGACTTTTTCGGAGGGCGCGGCGTTACAAGACATCTTCGTTTAGTCAATTTATCGTCATTGGCATTTTTTTCTCTTTTTTTTTGTTTGGGTTTTGCCTATGATGAGGTCCGTGCAGCTGCACCATTGTATCGGATGATTGCTACTCCATCTGTTTTAAAATATAAGATGTTTTAGTTTTATAAAGCAATGTATCTAGACTTTTTTTAATATTGATTTATTTAGGTTTGTAAGTAAATCTACACACTAAAATAATTCTAGATATATTTTCTTCACAAGACTAAAACAACTTATATTTTAAAACGGTGGAAGTATATATTAATATATACCCCCTGTTTGTAGATAGGGGGCTGCATCTGCAGGCGGGTGTGAAAAGGGCGAGCTGTATATAATCGGGGGGCCCGGCCCGGGGAATCGATCGATCGATTGATGCCTAGAGCGAGCGAGCAGGGCATGACAGCGAGGGTTGACCGATGGATGTGGAATGTGATGCGCCGTGTGGGGCGCGATTCGCCGTGTGCATGTAATGCCAACGTCCCTGGTCACATAGCCGCCGTCTCTGGGACGGCGGGCACAGATTGCCGCAAAGGGGGGTGGTACTAGGTTCTCGCGATCTCGCCGAATATATCGATCGTCGATGAATTTTACTCTTACTAGTGGTAGTGGGGGTCAATTCCATCATCGTCGGCTGATGTAAAAACGCGTAGCCTGTATGTACTACTCCTGGTATTCGACTGGCCGCGCGCTGAGATATCTCGATCGCTCCCTACGTACATACCGTGGGAATACTGAGATTGTGGTAGTAGTTAATAATACGGTGTATACTTAATCTAGAATGAATGATTGCTTGAGTACGGATGTACTTCTTATATAAGAGCTGCGTCCCTTTCTAGCGAGGAACGTACGTATGCAGGTTGTTGGCAACACGCCTCTAGCTCTACGCACGCTTTCGGCTCTAGTATGGATTATATGCATTAAACTATGTGCATAGTACTAATCATATGCAGTCATACAAGAGGGAGATGGGGATACGCCATCACATGTGTACGTGTTACATGATGGTGGTACTGTTTATATTATTTGGCTCGAGGGCACATGCATGATGATTGCGGACCTTGACCCCTTGACTGTACGCTAGCTTGTCCCCTGCGTGTGAAAATGCTGATCAAGCACGGCCAGGTCTTAAAGTTATCGGCCACGAGAATTCCAGGACTGCTTGCTTGGATTATCTTTCCTAGCAAGTTCCATCTTAAAGGATTATGGCATTTTTAAATCTCTTTCGAATAAAAATATCTCTTAGATAATGTAAGAATGACTCTCCCAACCTCTACACTTAAGGGTCCACACATCCAATTACACCTCCGACCCATATTAGTTGACTTATATTTATTTAGATACAGATATATCTAGTGAAGTTTTAGTGCTAGATATATCCGTATCTAGACAAATTTGAGTCAATTAATATGGGCGGAAGAAGTATTATAAAGTTTCATTTCATTCAATCTTATAAGAATAATATTCCGTTCGATCCATAATCTTATAAGAATAATATTAACTTAAATTTGAGTCAATTACACCACCTCCTTAGTCTAACTAAAACAATAAATATTACTCATCTAGAAATTAATTTTTAAATATAAATAAACGTTGTAAAACCCAAAGAGTGAATTTTAAGTTTTTTTTTATGATTTTGCCTATATAATTTTCAACCAAACTAAGAGGATATCAACATAGATTCTAATATTAGAGAAATTGAATCCAAGTAGCAGTCAACCATGGTAAATAACCATCTTAAAAATTGAACGTGACCTAGGCTAAGAGCTACCAGGGGCCAAATGTCCCCTCTATTCGCCGTTGTGGGTGAAGTTCACACCAAAAAATAATTGAGAGAAAGAACCTACATGACAATAAACAGTTGATGGATACAACACTTATTATATCAAATGTATCATAAAATTACAAATTTTCTACAATACTATCTAAAAGGAGATTTTTTTCCAAGCAGTAAATAACAAAAAGATACCGTTAATATCATTATAAATAGTTTTAGCTAATCTCACAGACTTACTTTTCTAGCTCCAAGTTGCTCGTCCATGTCTCCAACTATACATGTACCTTTAGAATTACCTTGCCCTACAGTTTTACACCTAACTCACCGCAGTCTATAGTTAACTCTTGCTTTGCACCAGCTAGTGAGCATCTCGTGTCCTTGCATTTCTGCATCATCCTTTTGTGGCTAAAGTTGGCTTACATTAGATAAACTAAGAGAATGAGGATACAATTAGATAACTCGGTAACTTAAGACGACATAAGTTGAAACAACCCTAAACAAATGGGAAATTAGAACAAAGACTCTAGGCTCAAAATTCTCGCAAAATATGTAGCCAATCTCATTCTCATAGAACTGGTGCATATCTCTCTAACAGTGGCAACATCAAGAAATGTATCCACTAAAGCACATGCAAAGACCGATGGTGGACTAAACCTCCTATTTTTTTACAATACTAGACCATTGAGTATGGCAGAAATAGAGATCATGCCAATCACATATACGAGAAACCACCCGTAATATAGGAACATAAAGGTACCAGCATCGCTGGATCAAACCAACAAAATTGCTTGCAATGACTCAAAATAAGGTGTAGTCAAAGAAGATAAAATTTCATCGATAAGATGCCCATGGAGCTATGTTGGTGGCCATAAAGTAAGCCAACTTGTCTTCCATGAAGAAACTCGGGGCAATATCACAAGCTCCTCAGCAAAACCATACAAAGCGGCACAAAGACAAGCCTTAAATTGGAGTACTTATATTCAAGATAAAACCATTGGAATGATGCCTTTGTGACACCAAAACCTAACCAACAAATGTTTCCTATGTACACATATTATACCAACTCCCCTCTATCGTCGACGGTGGCCGGAGGGAAAGGACACTATTGATTGGATCCAACTAGAGGGTAGTAGCGTTAGATAGAAGTGTCGAGGATGCTTTTGTTTTTATGTTTGGTTGCAAAAGGCACAAATCTTACTAACATTCTAGTACTATCAAAGAATTCACCCTACAACAACGATAGCGGATCTTCTTTGACCGGTCTATCTGCAACATATATGATAAGTAGCACGATGTGTGAACAAGGAGAAATGATTGTATGTTCTTCGACCAAGATAGCAGATATGTTTCCTTGCTTATCCCCTTCCTGAAGGTGTCATAAAGGTTTGCTTATTCCCCTCCCTCAAAATCTTGGCTGAAAATCCATGGCTTATGGCCAGGCTACGGAGACGCTTCAGCTCTGCATTCCTCCTTGGAGTCATGGCTTGCAGAGGATGGGGTCCCGAGGAGTGTTGTGGTATTTTCATGTCAATGGATATTTTGAGAAGGGGACCCATGGTCTAGTGTTGGTGTTATGCAGAAAATATTGGTTTTCATCTTTTTTTTCCACCATTTGCATGGTTGTTGACTGTGCGACGAGGACATCGCCTTGGCAATGGGGAAGGGGCCCCCTTTGATTTAGCAATGTCGTTTGGTTCGTGTTATAGTCAACTCTACGGACAACGTCCAATTTCCTTGATGGATGTGTTGCTTCTGTTCTGGTGTTCTTCCTTTCAGCAACAATCTTCAACCTGTTGAAGTTGTTTTCCTGGTGGCGGCGCATCGTGGAGGTCATGTGTGTTTGCGGATGAATCAAGGGTGGATACATCACCAATTGAGTAGTTTAGGGGACAAGTTCATACTTGCCAATTCCCAAACCTTTCTTCCATCACAACGGTCGCTCATAGACTTGTCCCTATAGTTCGAGTTTGATAGCCATTATAGTTTCTTCCGCTCCTTTTCTTTTAAACTTGTTCAAGTCTGTAATCAATACCTTATATCCTAGCCAATTAGGGCTTTCTTAATTTAAATATGGACTCATGCGAGCCTTTTGTCTATAAAATCCATTGCAATATTGTTTAACTAAATTATACTGTATTTAGTAATGAGTCCTCACCAAAAGAGGTGCATGGGAGAAAAAAATTATTTTTAGAGGAATGCACACTACAAAAAATGGATGTAGTTGCAATTTTCCTCTATTTAATTTCCATGTAACCATATACGACCACTTATATTGAGGTAGAAACACTAGTTTAGATTTTTTTCCATATCTATCAACTAGTTCGTAGAGTAATTTCTGGGACAATTAATAAGTTGCCACAAATTAATGTGGGGAAATTTGTGGTACACTACAAATATCAACCTTGGTTATCGCTAGAGACTTGGTTTGGGGCACTATTTATATTTTTTAGAGGCATTTTTCATAATTTTGAGGCATCTAATATTCTAGTGATAAGAATTTAATCACGAGTATTATCAATATATTGTGTTAGTTTGAGTGGTTAATTCGATGATTTTGTTGTTATCCTCGAGGTAATAAGAATAGAATGCATTTTTATGCTAGAGTATAGAGACATAATATAATATCTTAAATGCATTATATAGTGTAAAGGTAACATGTAGTGCCTCTATGGGAATTCTTATAATATGTAAAGAAAGTTTAGTAGTGTAATTCGGTAGAACCAACACTGGCTGTAGTGGCACTTTGCAAACAATATATAGACTTATGTAGGGGCAAATGTAGTTCATCTACTAACCCAAAATAATTTCTCCACAAGCTATTCCACTTGCAGTGGTCGTTTCCAAATATGTCTATAGTAATGCCTAAAGCTAGTAGTAACCAACACCTTATAGATTTAGCTAACTAGAAACATCCTAGACCAGTGATTATCCCATTTAAAGACATATGTTATCATAGTGCATCATGTGTTCCATTACATTAGCTTGAGCCTTGAGGCCAACAATAGTGTAGCACCCCGTTCCCTCTTGGCCCCGGGGGTGTCACTCCTGGCAACTTAATAGGATCTCTAGACTGGTCGACATACCAACAATGTCTTTTCTATGCACTTTATCCTCACTCGTGCGCACCCGGTATTCACTTCCCGGTCAGTCACCCATCCTCAAATTTCTCCGAGACAAGCAAACTTAACATCAGAGTTCTTTTTGAATGAGCTTCCAGAAAAGAAGTTGAAACTTGTTAGTATGAGTATCCTATTAATCCTATTAAGCCATGTGACTGAATCTCACATACGCCCACCCTTTAGAACATCGATGCCCTCATCGATCAAGCACACCCCAGGAACGTTCCCTCTTGGCATACGTATGTGCGTCCAGTGCTGACACATATGCCATGCCATGTCCACTCCGGGTCACACGCGCCATGCTCTACATGTCCTTCCACTGACACGCACACCTATGTAACCGCGAGGGTCGGATTTGATACCACTTGTAGCACCCCGTTCCCTCTTGGCCCCAGGGGTGTCACTCCTAGGATCTCTAGATTGGCCCCACATACCAATACTAGTCTTTTCTACGCACTTTGTCCTCACTCGTGTGCACCCGGTACCCACTTCCTGGTCGGTCACTGATACATCCAATTTGCATCACCATTCTATGTCATAATTTGCCTCTATTCATTGATATATGTCTTATTATGAGGTGTTACTTATGTCTTTTCCTCTGTTTTTGCATGTTGGATGATTCTTGGAGGATGGACTGCCGGAGTCAGGTTTTTTATGGAAAAAGAGGTGTTTTGATGCAATTTCGCGAAGATCAGAAAAATACCAGAAAATATTGGAAAATTTTATTTTCCCAGAAGACGGAGGAAGCCAGAAGGGGAGGCGTAGCTGGGCCACAAGGGGCCCACACCCCCCTAGGCGTGGGCCCACCTTGCCCCGTGCCTAGGGCAGGTGTGGCCCACCTGGACGGCTCCCGACTCCGCCCTCTTGCCTATATCTTCCTCACGGAACCCTAATACTAGGGGAGCAACCACAGAAAGATTTCCGCCGCCTCTACGGGCCGGAAAACACTGAGAGAGAAAGAGCTCTCCGGCAGACAGATTTCTCTGGGGAAATTACTTCCCGGAGAGGAGAGATCGTCGCCATCAACACCGTCATCAAGATAGACTTCATCAGGATCATCATCATCATCCACACCATCATATCCACCATCACCATTGTAACTACCTCGGTGAATTACGCTCCTAGTTACAAGCCTGGATGAGCGGAAATGGTTGAAATAGTACGGTGGGGCACGAATGCCACTCACAGGTAGACCTTTCGGCCGTCCCAACCACTTCCAAACATCGGGACAAGAACGGGCGGCGAATCGGCGAAGGGATCAACTACATACACAAATGAGTATGTATGCAAGCCACCATACAACAAAGACATCAGAGCCATTCCATCTAAAAGAAATAGAAATATTGCAACGCCATACGGCAAGATCCAAATATCCTAGATAGATATAATAGTTTAGGATAGCTCCTCATACATCAAACATCAGAGTATCGGGCGGAAGCGGCAAACAAGATCCGAGTACGGATAAGAAGCAAATCGGCATAAGATGCCCCATAAATAAACACATCCAGCCCACAGATCTCACGGATCCCCGTTCCCGGAATCTCTACACCGAATGATCGTTGCCCACATCGTCCATCTCCTCCACCCAGTATCCATCTTGTGAGTGTACCTGTTCATCTGAATCAAATAATTTATCGTGTGAGACCCTAGGGGTACTCAGCAAGTCTTTATGCCTCTAAAGGGGACACAACCTGGGTTGACGAATTGCAAAGAAAAGATAAACCCTAACAATTCTATAGATACGCTAACCATCCGCCTAACCAAAGATAGACGGATGTCCGTGAATTAATGACAATAGTTATAACAAGAATATCAACAGATCCATCCTCCTCCTCGCTACCAACGTGGAAGCGAACACCCCCATCCGCTGGCGTTTTATTAACCATTCCATGAGTGTTGCACTATTTACTAGTCGGCCATTTAGTCAAATTAAAGCGGTACTTTAGTTATGCTTGTCTATGATCGAGAACCGTGCTCCAAGTCGTCCATAACCGCGGACACGGCTTTCAGAAAGTTTTACCTGAGGGTGCACAAATAGCAACACACACTCGATCAACCTCGAAAACCAAATCAAAACCCAACGAGGCATTCACGACAAAGCAATCACAGATTCAGAAATATTTCAGGCCACCCCATTGTTACCCGCAACGGTTAGCCGACTTCAAACGGACTCAAGGTTTGCGTCAATGGTCAGAAACGATCGGGAACCCGAAAATGTGACTGGCTTGTCGACACCAAAACACTCCGCTTCCCTAAATAAAGACAGCGAAGACTGCACAATTTAAATAAAACAAGAAAGCATGGCATAAGTACAGATAGTAAATAAAACCTCAAACTAGTTTGTGGCCCCAAGAAATAAGAATGAATCAAGCTCGCTCGGGGGTCCCATAATCCTCCGGATGTGGATAGCGAATATTCAAGGAACAGAATCAAGTACTCGGGGTCCCACGGGACACAAGTGAGCATGAAAAACCAAATAGCGTATATTGCTCACCGTGCCACTTTCATTAGTTATCCCATACTACTCAGTTAAGTTGTTTAGGTACCTCGTTATCCATCGACACTCACATACCCTACACATGTCGTTTCACGACTGCATGGCTCAAATAACTCCTGTAGTAATGGCTCATGGGATGGAGGAACAAGCTTCGTGGGTTTAAAAGTAAAGGCTATGCAATACTTGGGATTCAATTTAATGCAATCGCGACTCAATGATGCAAGAATAAGATAGAGGCAATAGGTACTAGATGTATGCAAGCATGTGGTAGTGCTTGCCTGGCAGCCAGTTTGAGAGAAGGATCCGGTAGTGCTCCCTGGTTTCTTGATATATCCCGCCGCTTATTCAAGAAGAACCAAACAAACAAGGGCCAACATAAATAAAGTGCACAAGCATATGAATTAAATGCGACAAGCAAACAATCATGCCATGATGAATGATGCACAATTTGCATGGCATTAAAGTAGCATGGCATGGGTGAGGTGAGAAAACAATAATAAAACACTTGGTTAAAGTATTTAGGCATGTTTTACTCCCATAAACAGTTCTGATTATTCAATACTTATATGATGCATGCCTCAATTCATATCATGTAATGCATAAACAGAAAGGTCTCGTCGAGCTAATCATTTTAGACCTATCATTTGTTAAATTTGGAGTTATAAAACAAAAGTTATTAATTTATTAAGAAAAGGGCATTTTATTGTAATTTTAATCAACTTGGAAAATAAAGTGTTCAAAATATATTTTTGAGGGCATATTTGAATTCCTCATATTTTTCTGATTTGAAAACATATATTAATTGTATTATTTGGATTTATATTTTGAAAGTTATATTAAAATAGATTTAAATTTGAATTTAAAAATAATTTGAAAAGATTTGAATTATAACAGGAAAACAGAAATACTTTTGTTACTCGACCCAGACTTAGCCACAGTCAGTGACAAGTGGGCCAAGTCGACTGGCAACACAAAGGCAGAGCAGGCTTTTCACCGCGGGCTTCCTAGCCTATGCGATCGACGGGTCAATTTGGTGTCATGGTCCATCAGCGCAAGACGGCCACCGGTGGTCGACACGTGGTGGATCCGGGATCTGGGTTGAGGAGTATAAAACTCCGGATCCTTTTGCAAAACGCCACGGAAGGTCGACATGTGGGCCTAGAGGAGCGCGGAGGAGTAAAAAGCTATAGGGGTTTTCGCAAAAAACGCGACGCAGCATCGTGGATCTTCCTCTGAGGCTAAGACGGAACGCCAGCGCACGGCGCGGCGAGGCGGGGAATCGAACGCGCGATGCGGGGCGCGCGCGCAGAGGGCGGAGCCACTGCGGTGGCCTGGGTTTGTTGTTAGGAGGTGGAACGGGGCCTAGATGAGTTTCTGTGCGACGCGGGAGCGGCAGACGCTGTGGCCGACGGCGCGCGCAGCCTGTTCGACGAAACAAACGGCGGCACTAGGGCGATACGGCGAGGCGGAGCATGTCCAGGAGGATTAGGGGCTCACCGAGGAGATGTTGGTGGTGTTGGATCGGGCGGGGGCGTGGCGGATCATCGGCGACGCAGACACTCCGGCGGGCTAGGGTTTTCGTCGGGCGGCGCCGGTCCTGGCGAGCCTGGTGCTTCTCCTCCTCGCTGGCGGGTACAGGGTGAAGCAGAGGGGCGTCCTCCCCGATCACCTCCACGTCGCGCTTGACGGCTGGAACGACGAGGACGACGAGGTGTTGGCGGCGGGCGGCGTCGGCTGTTGGTGGTCCGAGAGGTATGAGGGGAAGAAGGAGGCTGGCTCGGGACAGATCTGGGCGAGGCCAGAGGAGGCGGAAGAGGAAGGTAGATAGCAGAGGGAGAGGGGAGGGTGCCGTGGGGAAAGGTGGAGGAAAAGGTGGTCTCGGCCACCTTTTTCTTCTTCCTCTCCTCACGTGCTCGGGCAGGGCAGGGCGAGGTGGTGATGGGGGCTGCCAGGTGGGGACGGCAGGGACGGTGGGGAGGCTCGGGCTGGAGGGGCCCTCCTGGCAAGGAGAGGGAAGAGAGAGAGAGGTAGAGAGGGGGTAGGCTCGGGTGTAGCTAGGGTTGGAGCTAGAGGGGGCTCGGGTTAGGGTTTTGTGCTAGGGTTGGGAAGGGTAGCTCGACCAAGGGGAGGGTGGCTAGGTGGGGTAGCCTTGGCATGGGTGGATAGGGTGGGGGTGTGGCTTAGAGAGGGGGAGCTCGGGTTAGGTTAGAGAGGAACTAGGGTTAGCTAGAGAGGGTAAAGAGAGAGGGTGAGATGAGAGAGAGATGAGGTAGGGTGGTGATAAAGGGTTAGGTGATGTGTTTTCTTTTGGCAAGCTCAATCAAGAACAACCCAAGATCAAACAAGGGCTAGACAAAAGAGAGGAAGGGATGAAAGGTGGTGAGGGTTTAGAGAGAGAGGTTGATGTGAGGATAGGGTTTAAGCAAGATCAAATAAGACCAAGCCAAAAAGTAGGGAGAGAGAGAGAAGATAGATGATCCACTCAAAATGACCAAATAAAAACAAAGGAGGCAAAATATAGAGATGGTTGCATGGCCCATGCATAATATTAATGCTAGGTTTCATCTTGTGAAAACAAAATAAATATCCATATCATTTATACATATGCATTCCAAAAATATGGAATAAGCCAAGCAAAAGAATTTGTAGAAGTAGATCCATCCTATCTCCCATGAGCTAGATTAAATACCAAAAGAAGATCAAATGCAAGCTCATGGATAATGGAATGGTGGAATTACAAGGTGGTGAAAAGGAGGGGTGGTGGAGTAGATTAAAAGATATGCCCCCAACTCAACTTGGGCATTTAAACAATATATCAATAACCAAATACAATATCAAGAGTCAAATACAATTTACAATGCATATGAGAGAAGAACCAAAACAAAAGGGTTTTATATGATGCTCAAATGCAAGGTGGCATGATGACATGAGCATGATATAATTATTATGCAACAATTATATGTAGGAAGTAGCATTTATATAGACTAGGCTAGTAGCATTGCAATTGTTAGACAATTGGGATGCTACAACTCTCCCCCACTAAACAAGAATCTCGCCCCGAGATTCCTAGGAAAAAGAAAACAACACAAGGAGAGGCGGGTGTTCGAACAAAGGTGACCTTCACGTTCCCAAGTTGATGAACAACGGAATTGTGCGACCACTACACCTTGCAAAACTTGCTAGACTTGTTGCGAGTCTTGCGTTTTGCTTGAGAAACAGCGGGTTAGAAGAGTTGAAGGATTGTCGTGAGACAAGAAGGATAGGATGGGCATAGCTCCGGTTTCCCAAGAATCATGAGAAAAGAATAGAACCACTTGTGTGTTGGAGATATTCTCAAGAGGCAATAATAAAGTGGTTATTATCATATCTTCACACTTATGATAAATTTTTACATACCATGCTATAATTGTATTAACCGGAAACATTAATACTTGTGTGATTTGTAAACTAAAATAAGAGTCCCTAGTAAAGCCTCTTGTTAAACTAGCTTGTTGGTTAATATATGATCATGGTTTCCTGATCATGAACGTAGAGATGTTATTAACAACAGGATCATATCATTAGGAGAATGATGTGATGGACATACTCCTATAGATAAGCGTAGCATAAAGATCAAGTCATTTCAATAGTTCAATTGCTATATGCTTTCTGATACATAATAACCTAATTCCTTCGACCATGAGATCATGCATATCACCTTTTCCGGATGGATGCTTTGATGTCATCAAACACCACACCGTAACAGGGTGGCTATAAAGGTGGCATTGAGTGTTCGGAAAGTATTGGTTGAAACACATGGATCAAGAGTGGGATTTGTCCATCCATATGACGGATAGATATACTCTGGGCCCTCTCGGTGTAAATGTCATCCAATTAGCTTGCAAGCATGTGACCTCTCACAAGGGATCACATATCACGGAACGAGAAAAGAGTACTTATCGGTAACGAGGTTGAACTAGGTATGCGTAGATACCGACGATCATAACCTCGGATAAGTAAACTATCGTGAGACAAAGGGAAATTGGTATCGTATGTAAGTGGTTCATTCGATCGCAAAGTAATCGAGAAATATGTGGGAGCCATATGAATTTCCAGATTCCTCTATTGGTTATTGTTCGAGAAGTGTCTCGATCATGTCCACATAATTCACGAACCGTAGGGAGACACACTTAAGGATTCGACGTTGTTTGAGTAGTTATGGTATTATGAGAAAGAGACCGAATGTTGTTCGAGTCTCGGATGGGATCCGGATATCACGAGGTGACCCGTAATGGTCGAGAATAAGATTCATATAAGGAAAGTCCCGTTTCGAGTTCGGGAATGATTCCGTGTTTTCATCGAATGTTCTAGAAGGATCCTAATGTCCCAAGACCGGGGAAGGGTACATGAATGTGTCATTAAATATTGGAATGATTGCATCATGTAATAAGTGTTCTCGCTGTTCCAAATAAAGGATTAAATTGAATCCTAAAACTAAAGTCAAATGGCCGCCAGTTTGAAAGTCAAACGGCTAAAACAGAAACCGAGGGAAACAAGCAAGAGGAGGTTGAACCGACTTGGGGAGGAGTCCTCCTCCAAGCTTGCCGCCACCCAAGGCCGACTTGGGAGGGACTCCTCCCTTGGCCGCCTCCCACCTATAAAAGGAGGGCAGGGCCTCCTCTTGACACACAAGTTCCTATCCTCTAATCTAAATCCTAGCCCTAGACTCCGGTTTAGAGCCGCTTTGGTTTAGAGCTTCTAATTGCACTAGCCTTCGGATTAGAGCCTTCTAATTGGTGTGTCTAAACCCTAGACCACTAATAGCTCTCTCACATACTCCACCATACTCGCTCCGGCTTAAGGCGCATGATCTCCCTCTACTTCCTGCCACGCCAGTCTTTGAAATCGTGAGGAGAGTGCTACAACCTCCGTCATTGGAACAAGGGAGAGGAAGGTCTTCGCCGAGTACCGAACGTGTGACCGATCATGAGCGCCTTAACACAGCAAGGAAGGATCGTCTACGCGATCTTGAGATCGGAAAGAGTACGACTACATCACCCACGATAATCTGCTCTCGTTAACCGCTTTGGAATCTTCGAGGGTAAGTTATTCCATCGACTCGTTGCTACAATCTAGTAGATAGATCTTGGCTTGTTTGTTTGTATGCGATAGAAATTTTTTGTTTTCCATGCTACGAACCCCTATAGTGGTATCAGAGCCGTGTCTATATGTAGATTTTTTGCACGAGTAGAACACAATGGTCATTGTGGGCGTTGATGCTTTTATTGTCAATTGCTTCTTGTGTACTTTGCATCTTGCGGTATGTTGGGATGAAGCGGCCCGGGCTAACCTTACATGACATCGTTCATGAGACTTGCTCCACGCTCGACATGCAACTTGTATTGCATAAGTGGCTTTGCGGGTGCCTGTTTCTCCTAGCATAGTTAAGATCCAATTTACAACGAGTGATTAACAATACTAGTATCAATGTTGTGGTTCATGTTCGTAAGTTAGAACGACACTTATTAACAGCCCCAAACCACGTAAAACATGCAAAGAAAGTAGGGGCGTCTAACTTTGTTTTGCAGGGGTGTGCAGTGATGTGATATGGCCATGATTGTGATTATATATGATGTATGCAATGTTACTTATTGTAAGTCGGCAACCGACAGGAGCCATATGGTTGTCTTTAATTTCTGTTAAGACCCGCGTGTCTATTCAAAGTAGTTGTGATAGTTGAAGCCGGTGGAAGACAACCATGGAGAAGCGTCATTGATCTTGATGCAATGCCGGTGATGATGGAGATCATGTTCGTGCTAGAAGATGGAGATCGGAAGCACAAAGAAGAAAGGCCATATCATATCACATATTATGAATTGCATGTGATGTTAATCCTTTATGCATCTTGTATTGCTTAGTAGACGACGGTAGCATTATAAGATGATCCCTCAAGCACACAATTTCAAGTTCTTAAGTGTTCACCCTTAGTTAGCACCGTTGCTAAAGCTTGTTGTTCCGAAGCACCACGTGATGATCGGGTGTTAGATTCATGAAAGTGTATACAACGTAAGCAAGCCGATTTGGTTATGCGGAAGCTAAGGTTGATCTTGACGAGCCTAGCATGCGTACATGGTCTCGGAACACGGATCACCGAAAGGTAAAGCATGAGTCATATAGTAGATATGATGAACATGTTGATTGTTCGCCATTGAAGCTATATCAACTCTCGTGATGATCGGTTTTGATGTGGTGGATTTGGTTCGTGTGATCACTAAAACAATGCGAGGGATATTGTTTTGAGTGGGAGTTCACCTAGATTAATTTAATTATTAATTAGGACTCAATTTATCATAAACTAAATCAAAGTGAATTTGCATAGTTGTTGTAGTCATTGGCATCCGTTTACCACCTTGCGCTTAGTTATAATTGAGATGATAGAACTATAGAATTCTGGTTAGTTACTTTACGAACTGGTATCTTATTGTTTTGAAGTGTTAATTTAAAGTTTAAAAGTCCTATTGCAAACTTTCAGTAAGTTCTGGTTACTCCATGAAGTTTAATAATTAGTATTAAATCAAGAGTAACAATTCCAAGTGTTAGTATATAAGTATCATGTTTGTCTCCATGATTCTTGATATTCAAAGGATTCTCTTAATATCAAGGTTATCTAGGATCTGAAAGAGTTGTTTCAGAAACCATGATGTGTGGAAGATATTGTGATATCTGAAACGAAGTATTGGTTACAACATGATAGAGTATAATATGGCAAAAGTCATGTTCTCATATTTGATGAGAATTTGCAAAAGGTTGGAGACACTAGTTGTCCTAAACCTCCAAAAGTTTTTGGCAGAGCAACATTATACTCACGATTCACCGTTACAAGTTAAAAGTAGCTTGATCATGGATAATTCCATGATAAAGGTGAATATTTGATGTAGCTAAAATATTTACTACACCAAGAGATTACTAAAGAAAGGAATTTGAAAGAACACTAAACATTTGATGATAGGTGATCTACTTCAAAGTGCAAGTCCAAAGACATTGGTATTTAATTATACACGCTTTGGATTATGTGTCATATGTATGACCCCACTATTGATGTTGATAGAATCTTTCAAACAGAAAAGGAAATACTGAAAGAGAATCTCATAAATATATGGCAGAAAAGAAAAGACTAGAATTGTTCAGTTTAAGTATATAGATGATATACATGTTATGGCTATATTCTTTGCTTATTAAACAATGTGGTTCTTAAGTATTTAATACTGAATTTGTTGGTATGAATCTTCATACGAAACAACAGAATTCATGAACTATAGTGGCCTAAGTAATTAGCAAAAGAATATGTGATGATGTTCATCGAGAACAAATAAAGGGTTATTGTGTTGCTCGTTAAACATCAAAGCTTGCCTTCAAGATTTGTTTTATCAGGTATTATGAGAACAAAAGGGTTGTTCAAATAATTGCCGTAATCCATAAAAGATGGATGATTCACAAATATCGTTGGAGAAATCACATCCATAAAACTAGTGCTAAAAATGTCGAAAGACAAATTGATTGAAAGATCACTTAGTAAGTGACATCGCCGTTTAAATTATATTGGAAAGAAAACATGAAGAAACTCCATGTGGATGGAATTTTGGAGTCTTTTGATTTTGATCACATGACGCTTGTGAAACTTTCCTAGAGATAATTGAAACTTCGTTCATAGGCCAAAAGGGGACGAATGACTAGCTTATTGGAACTTGTACATATTGTTGTACGAAGTCCATTATGTGTAGTCAAGAGCGATGGATTTTAACTTCATTTGCTTTTTCCGAAAATTTGAGGGAATATATGAATATTTACTTAATAAGGATGAAGTGTGAAATATTTGAAGAGTTCAAAGACTTTCAAGATGAAGTGCAAAATCATTATAACAAGAATATAAATAGTTTATGATAAGATCATAAAGGAAGATATTTGAGTTACAAGTTTAGCATAATACCTAAGATTTAAGGAATCGTTCCGTGGATTTGCATTTTCCCGAAACACCATAAGAGTATGGAGCGTTCGAGATATGTAATTAAACCTTGTTTGACATGGTAAGATCAAAGGTATAATTCATAAAACTGCCATTGTATTTTAAAGATTAAAAGCTTTAGAGATTACCGTTTTCCACTGAAAAGAGCTCCATCATAATCCGCTAAAATGACACCATATAAAGTTATGGTTTGGGATTAAACCCAAGTAGTCCTTTCTTAAACATTGGTATGCTTTGCATAAGAAAGATGTTTGCAACCAAAGTCGGATGAACCTGTCTTTGTATAAATGTTAAGTATTCCTCCATAAAACACCGGAGACAAAAGTGTTTGTCGCTTAGAACAACAAGTTTCTTTGAGAAGGAATTTTTCGTGAAAAGTAAAGTGGGAGGACAATAGAACTTTGATAAGGTTAAAAGAACCTTAGGTATATGTGCAGAGTTGCGTAGCGCCGAAAAGTGTTCCGGAGGCAGCAACAATGCTCATGGCTCACGTGCCTCATAGGTTGTGGTCATAGAGATTTAAGTTCCTATTGAAACAAGTAGGTCGGATAAACAATCGAATACCAAGATTTGAGAGTTAAATCATTATTTGACAATAATGATCCAACTACATGCAAAGAAGCGATGATGAGCCCTGACTCCGTCAAATGGCTTGAAGCCATAAAATCCGTGATAGTTCCATACACGAGAAATCAAGTTTTGAACTTGAAGGACCCTCGAAAAAGGTGTAAGACCTTACAGTTATGTCTGGATCTATAAAGAAATAGACATGGATGTTTCGCATCTATAATTGACATATTGGGAAAGAGTTCACAACAATGTTCAAAGGTTGACTATGACAAGATTTGATCTGTCATAGTGATATTTAGTCTAGACGGATTAATGTAGCAACCACTACATATAATTTTGTTATATGGTAGTTGAATAAACAAAACAAGTTCTTCTAATAGAATCGTTACCTAGGACATGTGCATAACACGGTCCATAGGGTTTTGTTAATTCAAAGGATGCTAAAAGCATATGAAAACTTCAATGGTTAAAGTGAGCATCGCGGAGTTGGAATCTTCACTGTGATGAAACTGTTAAAGGAGTTTAAAAGTTCATTAGAGACGATGAAGATGCTTGCATTTGCAAGAAATTAAGTGGGAGCGCTAAGACGTGTTTCTAATACATTATGTGGAAGACATATTGTTGATTGGAAATAATGTATCTTTTATTAACACATATTAAGAATTTCATCCCGATGAAAGACTTAGGCAAGACCCAAATATTTGGAATCAATAGACGCTAATATTGTTGTGCCAAGAAGTACATAGACAAGATATTGAATGAGTTCAATATAGAAACTACAAGAAAGGTTCTTGTCGCACAGAAAGGATTGAATGAGTTCAATATTGATGATATATTCAAGTGTATTGACATTTGGTAAGTGAAACAAAGGTTCAAGTATAGATTGATACTTGATGTATGAAATCACAAAGAATATTTATATCAATCATACTGTGATATGTACAAATCCAGATATGTCCTATGCTCTAAATGTTATGAGCATATACCAGAATAATTCATAAGATGATCATTGGACAATAGTAAGGATATTCTTATGATCTTTTGGAAGAACTAAGAATATATTGTTTGTAGAAGTGAAAAATAGATGGTTAGTTCATTGTAAAAGTACTACATTGATACTAGTTTTGTCACAAAGTACAAATTAAGTTTATCTCAATCTAAACTAAGGGTGGCACAATATAATGGAAAGTAAGTTCCATAATGGATTTGGATGAGTTCCAAAGTTAAGACATTGTGACAGATACTACAACAAAAGGCTAAGTATATGACTGCTATTTTAGCAGCAAAAGAGGGCATTTGTGTCAAGTAGTTTGTTATCAAACTAGGTGTAGTTCACAGTGGGATAATACTATGAAGATATATTGTGCGACAATATCATCAACATGTTTTAACCCCAAAGAGCTAAAGGTCACACCGAAAGACCAAATTTATACAAAGCCATCTCATTAGAGAATGAGCGATGCGTAGAGACGCAAAGACGTGCAATTACACACGGACCTGGAAGTGTCAGATCCGGAGATCAGTTGACCACTAGCAATCGTGTACATACAACACCGGAAAGCCATAGGTGTTGAATACACAAAGATTTGAAACTAGATTATTGACTCTAGTGCAAGTGAGAGACTGTTGGAGATATGCTCAAGAGGCAATAATAAAGTGGTTATTATCATATCTTCACACTTATGATAAATGTTTACATACCATGCTATAATTGTATTAACCGGAAACATTAATACTTGTGTGATTTGTAAACTAAAATAAGAGTCCCTAGTAAAGCCTCTTGTTAAACTAGCTTGTTGGTTAATATATGATCATGGTTTCCTGATCATGAACATAGAGATGTTATTAACAACAGGATCATATCATTAGGAGAATGATGTGATGGACATACTCCTATAGATAAGCGTAGCATAAAGATCAAGTCATTTCAATAGTTCAATTGCTATATGCTTTCTGATACATAGTAACCTAATTCCTTCGACCATGAGATCATGCATATCACCTTTTCGGATGGATGCTTTGATGTCATCAAACACCACACCGTGCAGGGTGGCTATAAAGGTGGCATTGAGTGTTCGGAAAGTATTGGTTGAAACACATGGATCAAGAGTGGGATGTGTCCATCCATATGACGGATAGATATACTCTGGGCCCTCTCGGTGTAAATGTCATCCAATTAGCTTGCAAGCATGTGACTGGCTCACAAGGGATCACATATCACGGACGAGAAAAGAGTACTTATCGGTACGAGGTTGAACTAGGTATGCAGAGATACCGACGATCATAACCTCGGATAAGTAAACTATCGTGAGACAAAGGAATTGGTATCGTATGTAAGTGGTTCATTCGATCAAAGTAATCGTAGAAATATGTGGAGCCATATGAATTTCCAGATTCCTCTATTGGTTATTGTTCGAGAAGTGTCTCGATCATGTCCGCATAATTCACGAACCGTAGGGAGACACACTTAAGGATTCGACGTTGTTTGAGTAGTTATGGTATTATGAGAAAGAGACCGAATGTTGTTCGAGTCTCGGATGGGATCCGGATATCACTAGGTGATCCGGAATGGTCCGGAGAATAAGATTCATATAAGGAAAGTCCGTTTGAGTTCGGGAATGATTCCGTGTTTTCATCGGGAATGTTCTAGAAGGATCCTAATGCCCGGCACTCGGGGAAGGGTACATGAATGTGTCATTACATATTGGAATGATTGCATCATGTACTAAGTGTTCGCTGTTCCAAATAAAGGATTAAATTGAATCCTAAAACTAAAGTCAAATGGCCAGTTTGAAAGTCAAACGGCTAAAACAGAAACCGAGGGAAACAAGCAAGAGGAGGTTGAAACGACTTGGGAGGAGTCCCTCCTCCAAGCTTGGCCGCCACCAAGGCCGACTTGGGAGGACTCCTCCCCTTGGCCGCCCTCCCACCTATAAAAGGAGGGGGGCCTCCTCTCTTGACACACAAGTTCCTATCCTCTAATCTAAATCCTAGCCCTAGACTCCGGTTTAGAGCCGCTTTGGTTTAGAGCTTCTAATTGCACTAGCCTTAGGATTAGAGCCTTCTAATTGGTGTGTCTAAACCCTAGACCACTAATAGCTCTCTCTCATACTCCATCATACTCGCTCCGGCTTAAGGCGAAGCCCTGCAGGATCTCCCTCTACTTCCCCGTACCACGCCTTTGCCGGAATCGCGAGGAGAGTGCTACAACCTCATTTTCTGGAACAAGGAGAGGAAGGTCTTCATCGAAAATTTAACGTGTGACCGATCATGAGGGGCCGGGAACGCTTGGGAAGGATCGTCTACGCGATCTTGAGATCGGAAAGAGTACGACTACATCACCCACGAGAATCTGCTCTCGTTAACCGCTTTGGAATCTTCGAGGGTAAGTTATTCCATCGACTCGTTGCTACAATCTAGTGGATAGATCTTGGCTTGTTTGTTTGTATGCGATAGAAAATTTTTGTTTTCCATGCTACGAACCCCTACATTGTGAAAGAAAAGGAAAAGATGATGTATCATGGATAAAGAAAGACACACCATTAAGATTAAAGATTTACCGATACGAGAGAGGATGAATCTTTGTCTCGCCGGAAGAAAAAGAGCTAGATTGGAGAGGTTTGAACCACTATGACAATAGTATCGTATCTTCTCTCGGATTTGAGAAATGAAGTTCGGAAACAATATTGCCTTCAAACAATAGAGTCCCTTGATAACAACAGAAATATTTAGTTAGACATCGTCGGATTAGATTCTTGTTGCGCCGGTAAGAACCAAGGATCACGCAATTTAGGTGCGCATATATAACTTCCAGAGATGGATGTGAAGCCAGATCATGGTGGCATCCCGAGAAGCAAAGAATATGGAGGATCTGGAGTTTATTGTAGAGATACTTATTGCTTTCTTTAGCCTTGAGGCTAACGCAATAGATTTGCGGCTGATGGCCTCAACCATAATTGGATTTACCACAGGAAAAGATTGGTTGAAACAAAGAGAGAGATAGTTTCCTTTCATCTTGTTTGGGGATATCGAGCATCGATAGAAAGACGAGGATAGAAAAAGGTTTGCGTTTGTTTCCACCAGATAATTGAGGATTTTGCTCCGTGTAGAAAGGGTGAGATCACCAACAAGAGATTATTGATTACTTTCTTCGAAAGAGCACTCCGGAAAAACAAGGACGGAAGTAAAAGTATCAAGGGATAAAGGCCACTTCTAACTTCCGTGGAATGAGTGAAATCACATTAATTCACCAATTCAATGTACAAGAGCGAATGATAAGAGTAGTGGTATGGTAGCTACTCCATCCCGCACTCAAAGCATTACTCCGCACACGAATAAGAAAATCATGCAACCCAACTACCGAAACAGACTAAAGGTGTTGGCAAAAAATCATAGATCTCCGTTAGAAAACAAGGATAGATGCAAACGATTCGCCGGATTCATAGATAGATAAAGATGATGATGTTGTCGCCATGTCGGAAGTACCAAGCCACCAGAAAGATATAAAGGAAGATCACGGAGACAACTAGGATGTCACTCCTAGGATCTCTAGATTGGACCCACATACCAATACTAGTCTTTTCTACGCACTTTGTCCTCACTCGTGTGCACCCGGTACCCACTTCCTGGTCGGTCACTGATACATCCAATTTGCATCACCATTCTATGTCATAATTTGCCTCTATTCATTGATATATGTCTTATTATGAGGTGTTACTTATGTCTTTTCCTCTGTTTTTGCATGTTGGATGATTCTTGGAGGATGGACTGCCGGAGTCAGGTTTTTGATGGAAAAAGAGGTGTTTTGATGCAATTTCGTGAAGATCAGAAAAATACCAGAAAATATTGGAAAATTTTATTTTCCCAGAAGACGGAGGAAGCCAGAAGGGGAGGCGTAGCTGGGCCACAAGGGGCCCACACCCCCTAGGCGCGGGCCCACCTTGCCCCGTGCCTAGGGCAGGTGGGGCCCACCTGGACGGCTCCTGACTCCGCCCTCTTGCCTATATCTTCCTCACGGAACCCTAATACTAGGGGAGCAACCACGAAGATTTCACGCCACGGGCCGGAAAACACTGAGAGAGAAAGAGCTCTCCGGCAGACAGATTTCTCTGGGGAAATTACTTCCCGGAGAGGAGAGATCGTCGCCATCAACACCGTCATCAAGATAGACTTCATCGGGATCATCATCATCATCCACACCATCATATCCACCATCACCATTGTAACTACCTCGGTGAATTACGCTCCTAGTTACAAGCCTGGATGAGCGGAAATGGTTGAAATAGTACGGTGGGGCCCGAATGCCACTCACAGGTAGACCTTTCGGCCGTCCCAACCACTTCCAAACATCGGAACAAGAACGGGCGGCGTAATCGGCAGGCGAAGGGATCAACTACATACACAAATGAGTATGTATGCAAGCCACCATACAACAGTACATCAGAGCCATTCCATCTAAAAGAAATAGAAATATTGCAACGCCATACGGCAAGATCCAAATATCCTAGATAGATATAATAGTTTAGGATAGCTCCTCATACATCAAACATCGAGTATCGTGAAGCGGCAAACAAGATCCGAGTACGGATAAGAAGCAAATCGGCATAAGATGCCCCATAAATAAACACATCCCGCCCACAGATCTCACGGATCCTCGCTCTCGAATCTCTACACCGAATGATCGTTGCCCACATCGTCTCCTCCACCCAAGATCCATCTTGTGAGTGTACCTATTCATCTCAATCAAATAATTTATCGTGAGACCCTAGGGTACTCAAAGAAGTCTTTATGCCTCTAAAGGGGACACAACCTGGGTGACGAATTGCAAAGAAAGATAAACCCTAACAATTCTATAGATATTGCTAACCATCCGCCTAACCAAAGATAGACGGATGTCCGTGAATTAATGACAACATTTATAACAAGAATATCAATGATCCATCCTCCTCCTCGCTACCAACGAGGAAGCGAACACCCCCCATCCGCTGGCGTTTTATTAACCATTCCATGAGTGTTGCACTATTTACTAGTCGCCATTTAGTCAAATTAAAGCGGTACTTTAGTTATGCTTGTCTATGATCGAGAAACCGTGCTCCAAGTCGCCCATAACCGCGAACACGGCTTTCAGAAAGTTTTACCTGCAGGTGCACAAATAGCAACACACACTCGATCAACCCTGAAAACCAAATCAAAACCCAACGAGGCATTCACGACAAAGCAATCACCAGATTCAGAAATATTTGGGGCCACCCCATTGCTACCCGCAACGGTTAGCCGACTTCGAGACGGACTCAAGGTTTGCGTCAATGGTCAGAACGATGGGAACCCAAAATGTGACCGGCTTGTCGACCGTGAAAACACCCGCTTCCCTAAACAGACAAAAAGACGTCGCACAATTTAAATAAAACAAGAAAGCATGGCATAAGTACAGATAGTAAATAAAACCTCAAACTAGTTTGTGGCCCCAAGAAATAAGAATGAATCAAGCTCGCTCGGGGTCCCATAATCCTCCCGGATGTGGATAGCGCGAATATTCAAGGAACAGGAATCAAGTACTCGGGGTCCTACGGGACACAAGTGAGCATGAAAAAACCAAATAGCAGATATTGCTCACCGGTGCCACTTTCATTAGTTATCCCATAATACTCAGGTTAAGTTGTTTAGGTACCTCGTTATCCATCAGACACTCACATACCCTACACATGTTGTTCTACGACTCGCATGGCTCAAACAACTCCTATAGTAATGGCTCATGGGATGGAGGAACAAGCTTCGGTGGGGTTTAAAAGTAAAGGCTATGCAATACTTGGGATTCAATTTAATGCAATCGCGACTCAATGATGCAAGAATAAGATAGAGGCAATAGGTACTATATGTATGCAAGCATGTGGTAGTGCTTGCCTGGCAGCTCAGTTGAAGCGAGAGAAGGATCTGGGTAGTGCTCCTGGGTTTCTTGATATATCCCCTGCTCAGCGTCTATTCGAAGAAGAACCAAACAAACAAGGGCCAACATAAATAAAGTGCACAAGCATATGAATTAAATGCGACAAGCAAACAATCATGCCATGATGAATGATGCACAATTTGCATGGCATTAAAGTAGCATGGCATGGGTGAGGTGAGAAAACAATAATAAAACACTTGGTTAAAGTATTTAGGCATGTTTTACTCCCATAAACAGTTCTGATTATTCAATACTTATATGATGCATGCCTCAATTCATATCATGGAATGCATAAACAGAAAGGTCTCGTCGAGCTAATCATTTTAGACCTATCATTTGTTAAATTTGGAGTTATAAAACAAAAGTTATTAATTTATTAAGAAAAGGGCATTTTATTGTAATTTTAATCAACTTGGAAAATAAAGTGTTCAAAATATATTTTTGAGGGCATATTTGAATTCCTCATATTTTTCTGATTTGAAAACATATATTAATTGTATTATTTGGATTTATATTTTGAAAGTTATATTAAAACAGATTTAAATTTGAATTTAAAAATAATTTGAAAAGATTTGAATTATAACAGGAAAACAGAAATACTTTTGTTACTCGACCCAGACTTAGCCAGTCGGTGACAAGTGGGGCCAAGCTGATCTGGCAACACAGTGCAGAAAGTTTTTCTCACCGCGGGCTTCCTAGCTTATGCGATCGACGGTGGGTCAAGGCCTGCTGGTCCATCACAAGACGGCCACCGGTGGTCGACACATGGTGGATCCGGGACTGCGGGTTGAGGAGTACAAAACTCGGGATCCTTTTGCAAAACGCCACAAGGTCGACATGGGCCTAGAGGAGCGGTTGAGAAGTAAAAGCTATAGGGGTTTTCGCAAAACGGACGCATCGCGTGGATCTTCCTCCGAGGTTAAGACGGAACGCCAGCAGGCGCGGGCAGGCGGGAATCGAACGCTGGCGCGGGCGCCAGAGAGGGCGGAGCCACTGCGGTGGCCTGGGTTTGGTGTTAGGAGGTGGAACGGGGCCTAGATGAGTTTTTGTGCGACGCGAGCGCAGACGCTAGGTTAACGGCGCAGCTGCTCGATTTAAACGAACGGCGGCACTAGGGCGGTACGGCGAGGCTGAGCATGTCCAGGAGGATTAGGGGCTCACCGAGGAGATGTTGGTGGTGTTGGATCGGGCGGGGGCGTGGCGGATCGCTTGCGACGCAGACGCCCCAAGGCTAGGGTTTTCGCTTCGGCGCGGTCTCGGCGAGCCTGGTGCTTCTCCTCCTGTCATGGCGGTGGGCAGAGGGCTCCTCGCCTCCCGATCACCTCCACATCGCGCTTGACGGCTGGAACGACGAGGACGACGAGGTGTTGGCGGCGGGCGGCGTCGGCTGTTGGTGGTCGGAGAGGTATGAGGGGAAGAAGGAGGCTGGCTCGGGACAGATCTGGGCGAGGCCAGAGGAGGCGGAAGAGGGAGGTAGATAGCAGAGGGAGAGGGGAGGGTGCCGTGGGGAAAGGTGGAGGAAAAGGTGGTCTCGGCCACCTTTTTCTTCTTCCTCTCCTCACGTGCTCTGCAAGGTGGCGAGGTGGTGATGGGGGCCGGTGGGGGACCAGGGGACGGTGGGGAGGCTCGGGCTGGAGGGGCCCTCCTGGCAAGGAGAGGGAAGAGAGAGAGAGAGAGAGAGAGAGGGGGGGTAGGCTCGGGTGTAGCTAGGGTTGGAGCTAGAGGGGCTCGAGTTAGGGTTTTGTGCTAGGGTTGGGAAGGGTAGCTCGACCAAGGGGAGGGTGGCTAGGTGGGGTAGCCTTGGCATGGGTGGATAGGGTGGGGGTGTGGCTTAGAGAGGGGGAGCTCGGGTTAGGTTAGAGAGGAACTAGGGTTAGCTAGAGAGGGTAAAGAGAGAGGGTGAGATGAGAGAGAGATGAGGTAGGGTGGTGATAAAGGGTTAGGTGATGTGTTTTCTTTTGGCAAGCTCAAGCAAGAACAACCCAAGATCAAACAAGGGCTAGACAAAAGAGAGGAAGGGATGAAAGGTGGTGAGGGTTTAGAGAGAGAGGTTGATGTGAGGATAGGGTTTAAGCAAGATCAAATAATACCAAGCCAAAAAGGAGGGGGAGAGAGAAGAGAGATGATCCACTCAAAATGACCAAATAAAAACAAAGGAGGGCAAAATATAGAGATGGTTGCATGGCCCATGCATAATATTAATGGTAGGTTTCATCTTGTGAAAACAAAATAAATATCCATAGCATTTATACATATGCATTCCAAAAATATGGAATAAGCCAAGCAAAAGAATTTGTAGAAGTAGATCCATCCTATCTCCCATGAGCTAGATTAAATACCAAAAGAAGATCAAATGCAAGCTCATGGATAATGGAATGGTGGAATTACAAGGTGGTGAAAAGGAGGGGTGGTGGAGTAGATTAAAAGATATGCCCCCAACTCAACTTGGGCATTTAAACAATATATCAATAACCAAATACAATATCAAGAGTCAAATACAATTTACAATGCATATGAGAGAAGAACCAAAACAAAAGGGTTTTATATGATGCTCAAATGCAAGGTGGCATGATGACATGAGCATGATATAATTATGATGCAACAATTATATGTAGGAAGTAGCATTTATATAGACTAGGCTAGTAGCATTGCAATTTTTAGACAATTGGGATGCTACAACCATCATCACCACTCCATCCCGCTGTAACAATTGTGTTGGATCTTGCATTAGTTCTTAGGGGAAACTTTCCCAGTGTTAATTACTATTTGTAGTTGATGCTTGTGAGTGGAACCATTGGATTATTTTTTATGTTCAGATTGTTATCCATCACCATATCATCTTTGATCTTGATCCATATGATGTCTTGTGAGTAGTTTGTCTTGTTCTTGAGGACATGGGAGAAGTCATGTTGTTAGTAGTGGATTTGTGTTGAGTTATTATTCAATGGTTTAGTATTTAAGTTGTGGTGCTATTCTTCTAGTGGTGTCATATGAACATCGACTACATGATACTTCACCATTTATGGGACTAGGGGAATGCATTGTGTATTTGGCTACTAATTGTGGGGTTGCAGGAGTGATAGAAACCTGAACCCCCGTTAGAACACCTTTGCACAAGGGAGTGTAGGATCTTAGAGTTTAAGGTTGTGGTTAGGTTTATATCTTAATTACTTTTCTGTAGTTGCGGATGCTTGCAGGGGGTTTAATCACAAGTATGTATTAGTCCAAGTAAGGTCGGTACATTAGCACAGGTTCACCCACACAACACTTACAACACCAAAGAAGAGTACTCAGCTATTCGAAGCGAAAGCACTTGACAGAATTCCCATGTGTCTTCGAGAACGTTTGGTCCTTATAAGTATTTCCACCGGCTTGTCCTTTGTTAAGAAAGGATTGGGCCACTTGTTGCAGTTGTTCGTTGTTTTTATTACTTGTACTTTGTTTTGTTGCTTTATCAGAAAACCCCTAAAAATCCGTTTGCTAAGTATTTACAGAGATTTCCTGCTCCATACCACTAGTCAACATCTTATGCTCCTCGTTGGGAGACACTCCTATTTATCGAAAGTATTGCGATACCCCCCCTATACTTGTGGGTCATCAAGACTATTTTCTGGCGCCGTTGTTGGGGGACTGAAGCGCTATTGAAGAGTGGAACTGGTAAAGGAAACTTCTACTGTGAGTATTGATTTTTGTTTCTACCGACCGACCGAGGACTACCGATCGACCGAGGACTACCGATCGACCTAGGACTACCGACCGACCAAGAACTACTGACCGACCGAGAACTACTGATCGACCAAGAACTACAGACCGACCGAGAACTACTGAACGACCGAGGACTACCGACCGACCAAGGACTATCGACCGACCGAGGACTACCGACCGACCGAGAACTATCAACCGTCCGAGGAATACTGACTGAGAACTACCGGCCGAGGACTACTGACGGAGAACTACCAACCGAGGACTACTGACCGACCGAGGACTACCGATCGATCGAGGACTACCGACCGACCAAGGACTACTGACCGACCGAGAACTACTGACCGACCGAGGACTACTAACAGACCGAGGACACAGACCGAGAACAACTGACCGACCGAGGACTACCGACTGACCGAGGACTATTGACCGACCGAGAACTACTGACCGACCGAGGACTATGGACCGACCGAGAACTATTGACCGACTGAGGACTACTGACCGACCGAAAACTATCGACCGACCGAGAAATACTGACCGATTGAGAACTACTGACCGACCGAGGACTATTGAACGACTAAGGACTACTGGCGAACCGAGAAATAGCGACCGATCGAGAACTACTGACCGACCGAGAACTACCGACCAATCGAGAACTACTGACCGACCGAGGACTACCGACCAACCGAGAACTACCGACCGACCGAGGACTACCGACCGACCGAGGACTACCTACCGACCGAGAACTACAGACCGACCGAGGAATACCGACCGACCGAGGACTACCGACCGACCGAGAACTATTGACCGACCGAGAACTACTGACCGACCGAGGACTACTGACCGACCGAGAACTACTGACCGACTGAGGACTACTGACCGACCGAGAACTATCGACCGACCGAGAAATACTGACCGTTTGAGAACTACTGTAGCATCCCAGTTGTCTAACCCCTGTAATGCTACATGTCATAATAATAAAATGGGCCACTTCCAACATATAATTGTTGCATCATCATCATATCATGCTCATGTCATCATGTCACCTTGCATTTGAACATCATATAAAACCTTTTCTTGTTTGGTTCTTATCTCATGTGCATGATTAATTGTATTTGCCTCTTGATATTGTATTTGGTTCTTAATAAACTGTTAAATGCCCAAGTTGAGTTGTGGGCATCTCTCTTGTTGACTCCACCACCTTTCTTTCACCACCTTATAATTCCACCATCCAATAATGTGGGCTTAGCATTTTTATTGAGTATCTCTAGCCCATGTTGTTGGTTGGACCCACCCTTAACCTTTGCTTGGCCTTGCCCACCTATTGGGAATGCATATGGATAATGCCATGATTATGATATTGTTTTCACAAGGATAACTTGGCATTAATTATCTTGCATGGGCCATGCAAGTACCACTTTCTAGATTTTGGCTTTTGTTTGAATCTTAGTTGGATCTCCTTCCTGCTTAAATCATGTGTTGGCTTGTAGTTGTTTCTTTATCTTCTCTCTCTCTTCAACCTTTAGCAAAAACCCTACCTCATGTCCCATGCACCCACTTGTGCTAATGTGGCATGCAACCTCTAAACCCCCTCTCTCTCTTGGATCTTGCTTGGCCATTATTTTTGGATCATGCATGAACTAAAGAAGAGCCCTATCATCACATGACCATCTTTTTCCTTACCCTCTCAAAACTAAACCCTAATCTCTACCTAGCTAATTCAACAACCCACCTTATCTTTGCAAAACCAAGTACTCCCTCTCCTCCCTTTCTATCCTAAACTAAAACCCTATTTTACATCTATCCTAAACTAAAACCCTATTTTACATCTATCCAAAACTAAACCCTAATCTACATCTACCTCTAAACAAAACCCAAAAACTCTACCTCTCCTCTTCCCCCTATCTAGCATGGCCCCATACCCCATGCCCCTCTACCCTCCTCCCTCCTAGCTGGCCCCAGCTCGCCACTCCCCTCTCTCTACCTGCCCCAATGACCCCTAGCTACCCCACACGCCAGACCACCCCATACCTAGCCCTAGCCGAGCATGCCCTTTTTCCCCCTCTTTCCTCTCCTCTACCAAGACCGCCCAGCCTCACCCCACCTGTGCCTAGCCTAGCTACCCCACCGCCAGCCTCCTCTCCCTTCAGCTCTACCACGCCACCGGCCGTACGAGCACGTGAGAGGAGAGGTGGCCGACGCCAACCTGGCCATCAGACCCTCCCCCATGCAACCCTCCTTCCCCTGGCGTTCTTATCCACCCTCACCCCCTCCTAGCCTTCCCCAGGGCGCCCTGCCTCTCCCCCTTTTCTTCCCCTTCGCCACCGGCTCGCCACCGCCAGCCACCACCACCGCCCACGATCTAGCCGAGAAGGGTGCTGCAAGGTTGTCGAGGAAGCCTCCTGGAGCTGGGCGACGCCCCTGCCCAAAGAACGAGGAGGAGACGACCGAGCGCCAGATCTGCCGCCGCCACGAAAACCCTAGCTTCAGTTCGCGAAGCTGCGTTGATCGCCGCCTCGCGCCACACCGACCACGCCAAAGACGCCCGCGGTAATCCTCGATCCCCTGCATAACGCCCCGTTCTTGCTCGCTTCCTGGTTGCGCGGGTCACGGCGTCGAGCACCCTCTGTGCACGGTGGAAGCAACGTCGACGACTGCTCTGCCACGCGAACAACACCTTACCTAGCCGCTTAGCCCCCTCCTAGCATCTTCCCAGGCCCAGCCCAGTGGTAGCCGCCCCATTGGCGCCATGATCGCTGCGTTCGAGCCTCGCCACGCCACAAGGCCGACGCCGCGAGAAGAAGAACAGTGCGGCGTGTTCGTTTTGCGCATACCCCCTTCCCCGTTTTGCCACGCCAACCCGCAGTCCTCAGGGCCCCCTGTCAGTGACGCTGGTAATCTTTGTAAAAGGCTCCTGAGATTTTCCAAAACTAAACCCGCAGTCCTTCCCCTGGCCCGCGTGTGCTTTTCGCAGAATCACCCCTACCAAACTGTGCGCACAACCCGCGGTCCAGTCGGCCCACTGGTCTGTGTCTGTGATGTTTTTGCAAAGAGGCTCCTGATGTTTGCTCGTATCAACCCGCGGTCCCGTTTGCTTCCAGACGCTGCGGGCCAGAACCATCTCGACCCCACTGCTCGACTCGAGATAAGTTAGGTGTAGAAAACGTTTGATTGTTTTAAAATTCAAATTTATTTTAAATAAATTCAAAATTCAAATCTAATTCAGTTTTAATAACTTTGTCATACTTAATCCAATTTTGGCAAATGATATATGTATGGATATCGGAAATGAGAGGATTCTAAATATGCCATCCATTTTGTTTTTTGCACAAGTAAAATTCCAAGCTTATGTTAATTACATCAAATGCCACCGGTTTTCATTAATTCATAACTATTGTTTGGTAAATCCAAATTAAGCAAATGAGTAGTCCAAATTGATCAGCTCGACGAGACCTTTCTGTTTATGCTATCCATTACTTCAATTGCAGCATGCATCACATAATTATATATTGAACAACAATTGTTATGGCAACAAAATGTGACTAAAAAACCAATTCAAATGTTATTTTCTGTCCTCCACACCTCACCCATGCCATGCTACCTTACTTGCCATGAAATTTGTGCATCATTCATCATGGCATGATTGTTTGCTTGACGCATCTTATTCATATGCTTGTGCTCTATATTCATGTTGGCCTTGTTTGTTTGGTTTTTCTCGGATAGACACTGAGCAGGGATCATATCAAGAGAACCAGGAGCACTACCCAGAACCGTCCCTTGCTTCAACAGAGATACCAGGCAAGCACTACCACATGCTTGCATACATACAGTACCTATTGCCTCTATCTTATTCTTGCATCATTGAGTCGCGATTGCATTAAATTGAATCCCAAGTATGCATAGCCTTTAATTTTAAACTCCACCAAGCTTGTTCCTCCATCCCATGAGCCATTACTATAGGAGTTGTTTGAGCCATGCGAGTCGTAGAACAGCATGTGTAGGGTTTGTGAGTGTCATTGTATAATGAGGTACCTAAACAACTTAACCCGAGTAGTTCGGGATAACTAAAGAAAGTGGCACCGTGAGCAACATCGCTATTTGGTTTTTCCTGCTCACTTGTGTCCCGTAAGACCCCGAGTACTTGATTCCTGTTCCTTGATTTTATCGCGCTATCCACATCCGGAGGTATATGGGACCCCGGGCCGTAGCTTGATTCCGCTTTATTTCTTGGGGCCACAAACTAGTTTGAGGTTTTATTTACGATCCTGTACTTATGCCATGCTACTTTTCAGATTTAAATTGTGCGAGGTAACACATCGCATCTGTTAGGATCGGGACACGCCACGCTGTATCGACAAGCCCAGCCACACTTTCGGGTTCCCAACATACCGTCCACCCAAACCTTGAGGCCGTCTCGAGTCATTAGCTTCGTTATGGAATCTACTTAAGGGTGGCCTCAAATATTTCGATTCTTGTGATTGTTCACCGTGAAAGCCTCGTTGGGTTTTGATTTGGTTTTTCCGAGGTTGATCGAGCGTGTGTTGCTATTGGTGCACCCCGGGTAAAACTTTCAAAGCCGTGTCCGCGGATATGGACGACTTGGAGCACGCTTCTCGATCATAGACAAGCATAACTAAAGTACCTTTAATTTGACTAAGTAACTTGACTAGTAAATAGAGCCATACTCATGGAATGGTTAATAAAATTGCCAACGGATGGGGTTGTTCGTCCGCTTCCTTGTTGGTAGCAGGAGGAGGATGGATCGGATGAGATTACCATTATAATCATGTACTTAAATTCACGGACATCCGCCTATCATTGGTTAGGCGGATGGTTAGCGTTATCTGTAGAATTGCTAGGGTTTATCTTTCACGCAATTGCGTCACCCCAGTGTTGTGTCCCCTTTAGAGGCATTAAGACTCTTTGGTACCCTTAGGGTCTCACACGATAAATTCTTGATTCAGATGAACAGTACCTTCTCGTGACGGATCTTGGGTGGAAGAAGCCAAGATGTGGGCAACGATCGTATGGTGTAGAGATTCCGGAACGGGATCCGTGAGACCTGTAGTTGGGATGTGCTTATTTTCTATGGCATCTTATGCCGATTTGCTTCTTATCCGTACTGGATTCTCGCTTGCCGCCCGCATGATACTACGATGTGTGTTGTATGAGGAGTTATCCTAAATATAGATCTATCTAGGTCATTTGAATCTTGCCGTTGCTATATTTTCTTTCTTTCTAGATGGGATGGCTGTGATGTACTCTTGTATGGTGGCTTGCGTACATACCCACTTGTGTACGTAGTTGATCCCTTCGCCTGCCGACTACGCCGCCCGTACAGGTCCCGTTGAGAGGGTAGCGGTTGGGACGTCTGAAAGGACTACCAGTGAGTGGCTTTTGGGGCCCCACCGTACTATTTCAACCGCTATCACTCATCCAGGCTTGTATCTAGGAGCGTAGTTCACCGAGGTAGTTACAATTGGTATCAGAGCCATCCCGACCTTCAGGGTTTCAGCCAAACGGTCGTTGTCAGTCTAGCAAATATTTTGAGTAGTTATGTATATTAGGGAAAAACAAAACGCGAGAGTAGGACTGCTTCCACTTTTCTTCTTACCCTCCCACCCACCCTTTTCTGGTAAGGAAGTGCAACGTTTTCAATTCTCGTCTCAAAGTTCAAACTAGGATTCACGTGTTCGGGGTTTCCGTAGTACCATAGGGTGTGTGTGTGTGTGTAGGTGTAATCCCTTGTCTATCTGTTGCATCCAAGTTGTTATCTTATCTGCCTTTGGTTATCAACTGTTGGTACATTCCATACCGACAGGCTTTTGTAAACCGACGCAATCTATCTTCCTCTTGGTATCCGACGCTATCTTGTTTGGGGTGTTCGTTCCGTAGTTACCAATCTTAGGTTTTGTCGTGAGAAGAAGGGGTTAGGATATGTGTTCCACTTGTTCATGTGCGGAGTAATGATTTGAGTGCGGGATGGAGTCGCGACCATACCACTACTTGTATCATTCGCTTTTGTATATTGGATCGGTAGAGTCACTAATCTTGATTCGTTAAGTAATTTTGCGCATCTATTGGTATTTTAATGCCGAAATTTGTGGAAAATTTTTCTTTGATATGTTTGTGTACCACACTCCTTTTCACCGTGCGATATGCTTAATATCTTTGAGGTGCTATGAACTTTGTTGATATTTTTATATCATCTCAAGAATTGTATCCTTTAATCTTGGTTAATTCCATCTTGGTACTATTCTCGATTATTATCATCTTCCATTATAGTAATCGACTTGAGTTTTACATCAATGACAGATGGCTCCCCACGCCGGATCGAGGAGGATATTCCTCCTAATCGGCTCGGCTGTCAAGCATAGCTAATGCTTTGGCGGCAATGCAAGAGAACCAAGCGCTTGAGGAGAGCGTCGGAAGGAATGAGTTCGCCCACTTCCTCCACCTCCCAAGCGTGGTGACATCAAGAGCTTCCTCAAGTTCAACCTCGCCAGCGGCGACGTCGACCGACCTCTTGACGCGGATGATTGGCTGCGAGATCTCAAGGTTGCTCGAGACGCCGATGTTCCGAGCAGAGTGGGTCAAGTGTGCTACCCACCTTCTCAAGGGAGATGCGGATCTATGGTGGGAAAACTACTTGAAGGCAAGCTGCACTGGGTTCCAGCCAACTTGGGAGAGGTTCACTGCAGCTTTCAAAGAACAGTTTCTCTCAGAGATTGTGATGGAAAGGATGAAGGATGCTTTCCTCAACCTGAAGCAGGGGAATGATAACGTCAACACCTATATCAGGAACTTTATGAACCTGTCTCGCTATGGTGGTGATGAGGTATCTCATGACAAGAAAAAGCAGAAAAGATTCAGGCAAGGGCTAAATGCGTCGATCAAGTATGCACTCACGCATGCAAGACCGGCAACCTTCCTGGAACTGCAGCATATGGCACTGCAAGAGGAGGCAAGTAGGCAGATGTTCGAGGAGTCCAAGAAACATAACAGGGATGCATCAAGCTCGGCAGCAATGGCAGCTCCTTCCAAGCGGCGTGTCTGGGTTCCTAACACCCCACCGTCGCTCCCGGCTCCACCAAGACCTGCGAGCTTCACGTCAAGGCCACCAAACTTCACCACTGCGGCTCCCAGGGGCTACAACAACCCTTACCCTGAGCGCTGGCGAGTCCTCGCCACTCGCTCCACGCCCTCACGGTGCTTGTTACACGTGTGGAGATCCTGGACATCCCATCGGAATCGCCAATGAAGAACAAAGCTCTCCTCAACCCCCGCCAAGATCTCGCAACAAGCTCTCCTCGGTTCGTGCACCACCGCCTCGGGCTCTCAACATCAACACTAAGCCCGGTCTGCGGTTGTTCGAGCTAACTCGCTAACGCCTCAAGCCGAGCTCGCACTGGAGTTGTCATGGGTATGCTTTCGTTAACTCGGTTCTCGACGAGTTCTCTTTGATTCGGTGCATCGCATTCCTTTGTGTCATACAAGTTTGCGTAAGAGAATGAGTTAGTCATGGTTCCTCTCTAAGCGGTTGGTGGTACAACACCGGTTCAAACATGAGGGCTCGAGCATATCACCATGGAAACCAAGTTGAGATTGGTGGTTCTTCATTCTTGGCTTCTTTGATTGTTCCGGGCAACTCGACATTGATGTCATTTTGGGCATGGATTGGTTGACAAAAATGCAGCTGTGATCGATTGTCAACGCCAAGTGTCTCTGAAGATTCTCAAGGACATGTAGTCTTTTCTCCAAGTCTCGACTCTGCTGTCCAGCTCTATTCCTTGGCTGCTCAATAATGATGCTATGGAAGCTATTCGGTGTACCAAAGGTCCGTGAGTTCCCGGATGTCTTCCCGAAGAGTTGCTGTATGCCTCCGGATCGTGAGGTTGAGTTCGTGATTGAGCTTGAACCTGGAACGGCTCCTATCTCCAAGAGGCCATATAAAATGGGTCCTTCTGAGTTGGCTGAACTCAAACGACAACTTGATGAACAAGAGAAATTGGGTTTCATTCAACACAGCACTTCTTCTTGGGGTAGCCCAACAATCTTTGTGAAGAAGCGTGACAGAACCGATAGGCTATGTGTTGACTACCGGGCTCTAAATGCTAAAACCATCAAGAACAAATATCCTCTTCCTCGGATAAATGATCTATTTGATCAGTTGGCAGGAGCTGTGGTGTTCTCTAAGCTGGATTTGAGAAGTGGTTATCACCAAATCAAAATTCGCAAAGAGGATGTGCCCAAAACAGCTTTCACCACTCGCTATGGCCTGTATGAGTACACGGTCATGTCTTTCGGTCTCACCAACGCACCTGCTACCTTCTCGAGGCTGATGAACTCCGTTTTCATGGAGTACCTGGACAAGTTTGTTGTGGTATATCTGGATGACATTCTGTTTATTCCAAGTCCAAGGAGGAGCATGAAGAGCACCTCGGTGTGTCTCGAACAAGCTTCATGAGAACCGCTTCTATGCAAAGTTCTAAGTGTGAGTTCTGGCTGCAAGTAACATACAGGTCATGTTATCTCGCCAAGGGCATTGCAGTCAACCCGAAACCGTGAAGACAATAGTTGAATGGCTTCCTCCCGCTAATGTCAAGGAAGTGCGGAGTTTCGGCTTGGCTAGCTATTGTCGCTGCTTTGTGCGTAACTTCTCAAGATAGCAAAGCCTCTTACCGATCTTCTCAAGAAAGGAAAGAAGTACCTGTGGACTCCTGCTTGTCAAGAAAGTTTTGAGACACTCAAAGAGAAACTCACTTCCACACCAGTCTTGGTTCCTCCGGATACATCTAAGCCTTTCCAGATATTCTGCGATGCCTCTTTGCAAGGATTGGGTGCGGTCCTTATGCAAGAGAGACAGGTGGTTGCTTATGCCTCGTCGATTGAAGACGCATGAGGTCAACTATCCCACACATGACCTTGAGCTAGCAGAAGTGGTCTTTGCTTTGAAGCTATGGAGGCACTACTTGCTTGGTAACCGCTAGAGATCTTCTCGGACCACAAGAGTTTGAAGTATATCTTCACTCAACCGGATCTCAACCTACGGCAGAGGAGATGGATTGAAGCAATCAATGACTTCGATGTGACCATCAACTACACCCCAGGCAAAGCAAATGTCATGGCAGATGCGCTTAGCAGAAAAGCTTATGTCAACAACCTCATGGTGGAAGAGCAGCAGCCTCTCTTGTGCGAGGAATTCCGTCAGCTCAACCTGGAGATTGTGGAACAAGGGCATATTCTGAACCTTCTGGCTACTCCTCTCTTGGAAGAACAGATTCGATCTCGTCAGCTTGGTGATCCGCACACCAGAAAGCTCATCTCTAAGCTTGGCACTCCGAAGTATGAGTCCTTTCATGTTGATGATCAAGGAACGCTCTTCTTTGAACACCGGATGTTTGTTCCAAACTACCCGGGTCTGAGAGACCAAGTTCTCAAGGAGGCACATGATTCAGTCCTTTCTATCCATCCTGGCAGCACAAAGATGTACATGGACTTGAAAACACAATACTGGTGGCCTGGGTTGAAACGGTATTGTGCCAAGTACGTCTCAGAATGTGATGTCTGCCGCAGAGTCAAGGCTGTCCATCAGAAACCATTTGGTCTTCTACAGCCATTGAAACCTCCGGAATGGAAATGGGAGAAAGTTGAGATGGACTTCATCACCGGCTTTCCAAGGTCGCAGAAGGGCAACAATGCAATTTTTGTTGTCATCGACAGGCTTTCTAAAGTGGCTCACTTCTTCCCAGTCAAAGAAACAATTTCTGGACTTCAGTTGGCTGAGCTCTATATCAACAGGATTGTCTCTTTGTATGGGGTTCCACTTGAAATCAGCCTGCACTGGGAGCATCTTCACCTCAAAGTTCGGGAGAGTTTCCAAAAGCTTTGGGAACAAAGTTGAACTTCAAAGATCGCTTACCACCCTCGCAAGGACAAGTGGAGAGGATCAATCGATTCTCGAGGACATGCTTAGAGCTTGCGTCATCTCTTTTGGCATGAAGTGGGAGGAATGCCTTCCATATGCTGAATTCTCCTACAACAACAGCTTCCAAGAGTCTCAAGATGGCACCATTCGAGGCTCTCTATGGTCGCAAGTGCGTAACTCCGATTGGTTGGTCAGTGCAGGAGAAAGAATCTTTGGCCCTCGACATTGTGACTCGTGCAGGAGAAGGTGCATATCATTCGAGAACTCAAGATTGCTCAAAGTCGCCGAAGAGCAACTATGACAGAAGCACAGATATGGTATATGCCCTCGTGATCTCGTCTACCTTCGTGTCACTCCCATGAGAGGAACACACCGCTTGGTATCAAAGGAAAGTTGGCTCCTAGATACATCGGTCCTTTCAAGATAAGTGGTAGAAGAGGAGAAGTTGCTTATGCAATCGGAGCTTAGGAAAAACTCAAAGTCCATGATGTTTTCCACATCTCTCAGCTCAAGAAGTGCTTCAAAGACCCCGGCAAGACCGTGGATCATGAGCTAATCGACCTCCAAGAAGATCTCTCTTATCAGGAACACCCCACCAAAATCCTTGAGACCGCAGAACGAAGGACTCGCAACAAGTCCATCAAGTTATGCAAGGTGCAGTGGTCACACCATTCTGTTGATGAAGCCACATGGGAGCGTGAAGATGAACTCCGTGTCAACCATCCTTCTCTCTTTGTATCTTCTTCTTCTTCCTAGAATCTCGGGGCGAGATTCCTGTTTAGTGGGGGAGAGTTGTAGCATCCCAGTTGTCTAACCCCTGTAATGCTACATGTCATAATAATAAAATGGGCCACTTCCAACATATAATTGTTGCATCATCATCATATCATGCTCATGTCATCATGTCACCTTGCATTTGAACATCATATAAAACCTTTTCTTGTTTGGTTCTTATCTCATGTGCATGATTAATTGTATTTGCCTCTTGATATTGTATTTGGTTCTTAATAAACTGTTAAATGCCCAAGTTGAGTTGTGGGCATCTCTCTTGTTGACTCCACCACCTTTCTTTCACCACCTTATAATTCCACCATCCAATAATGTGGGCTTAGCATTTTCATTGAGTATCTCTAGCCCATGTTGTTGGTTGGACCCACCCTTAACCTTTGCTTGGCCTTGCCCACCTATTGGGAATGCATATGGATAATGCCATGATTATGATATTGTTTTCACAAGGATAACTTGGCATTAATTATCTTGCATGGGCCATGCAAGTACCACTTTCTCTAGATTTTGGCTTTTGTTTGAATCTTAGTTGGATCTCCTTCCTCTGTTTAAATCATGTGTTGGCTTGTAGTTGTTTCTCTTTATCTTCTCTCTCTCTTCAACCTTTAGCAAAAACCCTACCTCATGTCCCATGCACCCACTTGTGCTAATGTGGCATGCAACCTCTAAACCCCCTCTCTCTCTTGGATCTTGCTTGGCCATTATTTTTGGATCATGCATGAACTAAAGAAGAGCCCTATCATCACATGACCATCTTTTTCCTTACCCTCTCAAAACTAAACCCTAATCTCTACCTAGCTAATTCAACAACCCACCTTATCTTTGCAAAACCAAGTACTCCCTCTCCTCCCTTTCTATCCTAAACTAAAACCCTATTTTACATCTATCCTAAACTAAAACCCTATTTTACATCTATCCAAAACTAAACCCTAATCTACATCTACCTCTAAACAAAACCCAAAAACTCTACCTCTCCTCTTCCCCCTATCTAGCATGGCCCCATACCCCATGCCCCTCTACCCTCCTCCCTCCTAGCTGGCCCCAGCTCGCCACTCCCCTCTCTCTACCTGCCCCAGCGACCCCCCTAGCTACCCCACACGCCAGGACCACCCCATACCTAGCCCTAGCCGAGCATGCCCCTTTTTCCCTCCCCTCTTTTCCTCTCCCTCTACCAGCACCTGCCCCTACCCCCCACCGCCTGCCCTAGCCTAGCTACCCCACCGGCCTCCCTCTCCCTTTCAGCTCTACCACGCCACCACCGTCAGACGAGCACGTGAGAGGAGAGGTGGCCGACGCCAACCTGGCCATCGACCCTCCCCACGCAACCCTCCTTCCCGGCGTTCTTATCCACCTCACCCCTCCTAGCCTTCCAGGCGCCCGCCTCTCCTTTTCTTCCACCGCTCGCCACCACCAGTCTACCACCTGCCCAGTCGATCTAGCCGGAGAAGGGTGCTGCAAGGTTGTCGAGGAAGCCCCCTGGAGCCGCTGCGACGTCCCCGTGCCCAGCAACGAGGAGGAGACGGACCGGAGCGCCAGGATCTGCCGTCGCCCCGCCGGAAGACCCTAGCTTCAGCGATGAGCCATTGCTGATCGCCGCTCCCGCGCCACACCGACCACGCCAAGACGCCGCCAGTAAGCCCTCGATCCCCCTGCATAACGCCCCGTTTGCTCGCTGCGCGGGTCACGGCGTCGAGCACCCTCTGTGCACGGTGGAAGCGACGTCGACGACTGCTCTGCCACGCGCGCAACACCTTACCTAGCCGCTTAGCCCCCTCCTAGCATCTCCCCAGGCCCAGCCCAGTGGTAGCCGCCCTGTTGGCGCGCGCGTCGCGTGCTCGAGCCCGCCTCGCCACGCCAGCGCCGCTCGCCTTCAGCGTGAGAAGAAGAACAGTGCGGCGTGTTCGTTTTGCGCATACCCCCTTACCCGTTTTGCCACGCCAACCCGCAGTCCTCGTGGGCCCCTCGCTGACTGGTAATCTTTGTAAAAGGCTCCTGAGATTTTCCAAAACTAAACCCGCAGTCCTTCCCCTGGCCCGCGTGTGCTTTTCGCAGAATCACCCCTACCAAACTGTGCGCACAACCCGCGGTCCAGTCGGCCCACTGGTCTGTGTCTGTGATGTTTTTGCAAAGAGGCTCCTGATGTTTGCTCGTATCAACCCGCGGTCCCGTTTGCTTCCAGACGCTGGCGCGTGGGCCACAGAACCATCTGACCCCACCTGTCTGCGACTCAGGATAAGTTAGGCTGTGTAGAAAACGTTTCAGATTGTTTTAAAATTCAAATTTATTTTAAATAAATTCAAAATTCAAATCTAATTCAGTTTTTAATAACTTTGTCATACTTAATCCAATTTTGGCAAATGATATATGTATGGATATCAGGGAAATGAGAGGATTCTAAATATGCCATCCATTTTGTTTTTTTGCACAAGTAAAATTCCAAGCTTATGTTAATTACATCAAATGCCACTGGTTTTTCATTAATTCATAACTATTGTTTGGTAAATCCAAATTAAGCAAATGAGTAGTCCAAATTGATCAGCTCGACGAGACCTTTCTGTTTATGCTATCCATTACTTCAATTGCAGCATGCATCACATAATTATATATTGAACAACAATTGTTATGGCAACAAAATGTGACTAAAAAACCAATTCAAATGTTATTTTCTGTCCTCCACACCTCACCCATGCCATGCTACCTTACTTGCCATGAAATTTGTGCATCATTCATCATGGCATGATTGTTTGCTTGACGTATCTTATTCATATGCTTGTGCTCTATATTCATGTTGGCCTTGTTTGTTTGGTTTTTCTGATAGACACCGAGGTGGATCATATCAAGAGAACCGGAGCACTACCTGAACCGTCCCTTGCTTCAACAGAGATACCAGCAAGCACTACCACATGCTTGCATACATACCTATTGCCTCTATCTTATTCTTGCATCATTGAGTCGCGATTGCATTAAATTGAATCCCAAGTATGCATAGCCTTTAATTTTAAACTCCACCAAGCTTGTTCCTCCATCCCATGAGCCATTACTATAGGAGTTGTTTGAGCCATGCGAGTCGTAGAACAGCATGTGTAGGGTTTGTGAGTGTCTGTTGTATAATGAGGTACCTAAACAACTTAACCTGAGTAGTTCTGGGATAACTAAAGAAAGTGGCACCGGTGAGCAACATCTGCTATTTGGTTTTTCCTGCTCACTTGTGTCCCGTAAGACCCCGAGTACTTGATTCCTATTCCTTGATTTTATCGCGCTATCCACATCCGGGAGGTATATGGGACCCCCCTGGGCCAGAGTTTGATTCCGTCTTATTTCTTGGGGCCACAAACTAGTTTGAGGTTTTATTTACGATCCTGTACTTATGCCATGCTACTTTTCTGTATTTAAATTGTGCGGTACTTTGCATTGTCTTTTTAGGATCGGGACACGTTACGCTGCATCGACAAGCCAGCCACACTTCGGGTTCCCGATCGTTCTGCCGTCCACCCAAACCTTGAGGCCGTCTCGAGTCGGCTAGCCGTTCTGGAATCTACTTAAGGTGGCCCCCAAATATTCTGAATCTTGTGATTGTTCACCGTGAAAGCCTCGTTGGGTTTTGATTTGGTTTTCGAGGTTGATCGAGCGTGTGTTGCTATTGGTGCACCGGCGGGTAAAACTTTCAAAGCCGTGTCGCGGATATGGACGACTTGGAGCACGGTTTCTCGATCATAGACAAGCATAACTAAAGTACCGCCTTAATTTGACTAAGTAACTTGACTAGTAAATAGAGCCATACTCATGGAATGGTTAATAAAATTGCCAACGGATGGGGGGTTGTTCGTCCGCTTCCTTGTTGGTAGCGAGGAGGAGGATGGATCGGATGAGATTACCATTATAAGTTGTACTTAAATTCACGGACATCCGCCTATCATTGGTTAGGCGGATGGTTAGCGTTATCTGTAGAATTGCTAGGGTTTATCTTTCGCTGCAATTCGTCACCCAGTTGTGTCCCCTTTAGAGGCATTAAGACTTCTTGAGTACCCTTAGGGTCTCACACGATAAATTCTTGATTCAGATGAGCAGTACCTTCTCGTGACGGATCTTTGGGTGGAAGAAGCGAAGATGTGGGCAACGATCGTATGGTGTAGAGATTAGGGAACGGGATCCGTGAGACCTGTAGTTGGGATGTGCTTATTTTCTATGGCATCTTATGCCGATTTGCTTCTTATCCGTACTCGGATTACATTTGCTTCCGCATGATACTCTGATGTGTGTTGTATGAGGAGTTATCCTAAATATAGATCTATCTAGGTCATTTGAATCTTGCCGTATGGCGTTGCTATATTTTCTTTCTTTCTAGATGGGATGGCTGTGATGTACTCTTGTATGGTGGCTTGCGTACATACCCACTTGTGTACGTAGTTGATCCCTTCGCCGACCACGCCCGTCTGCAGTCCCGTTGAGAGGGTAGCGGTTGGGACGTCTGAAAGGACTACCAGTGAGTGGCTTTTGGGGCCCCACCGTACTATTTCAACCGCTATCACTCATCCAGGCTTGTATCTAGGAGCGTAGTTCACCGAGGTAGTTACAACTACTGACCGACCGAGGACTATTGACCGACTAAGGACTACTGGCGAACCGAGAAATAGCGACCGACCGAGGACTATTGACCGATTGAGGACTACTGACTGAGAGGACTACTGATCGACCGAGGACTACCGACCGACCGAGATACTCCATGAACGGTTTTGTCCAAGCCGGAGGGACCTTTGCCACCATGTGGACGAAAGAGTTTACTTTGCTCGGGTTGTCGATGTCTGCTCCCTTCACGGATGGTGTCCGTAGATGCTCCAGGAAAACTCCAGGTGAAATTCGTTTGCGTTCTGATCCAAGCTTAGACAGTAGATCAGCCGCCTTATTTTGCTCCCTAGGTACATACTTAACTTCGTAGCCCAAGAAGCTCTTGGCTATCTCGTCCACTTCGTCTCGATATGCCGCCATCATAGGGTTCCGTGCATTCCAGGTGCCAGCCACCTGCTGGGCAACCAAGTCGGAATCTCCACAGCAAACTATGCGTTTGATGCCAATATCCTTGGCTACGCGTAATCCTAAGTGCCACCATGGCGTGCACGCTGTCACTTTCACATACATGGAGAGAGCAGAGATCTATTGAAGCACTTGAGTAGCAAGGTAGATCTACTTGATTACAAAGCTCATGACCACAACAAGATCATGCATAGAGAGAGAGAGATAAACACATAGCTACAGGTAGAGCCCTTAGCCTCGAGTAAGAACTACTCCCTCCTCATCATGGGAATCAGCAACAGTGATGAAGATGGCGATGGAGATCGCTCCGGGGGCACTTTCCCGACCCGACAGGGTGCCGAAACAGAGACTTTCTGTCCCCTGGATCTCCCTTTCGGTGGCGGCAGTGCTACGGAGGTTTTTCTGGAAGTATGATGGATTATTTAGGGTTTTCTCCTTGGAGGCTTCTTATAGGCGAAGGAGGCAAGGTTGATGGAGGGACAGGGGCCCACACCCCCTATAGGCGCCACCAGGGCTTGCCCGCACCTGGGGGTGCGGCCACCCTGGTGCCCTACACCGTCTCTGCTTCATGGTTCCGTTTTGGTCCGGAAAAATAATTACTTTGGCTTTTGTCCTGTTCAATTCCGAGAATATTGATTTTCTTCCTTTCTGGAACCAAAAACAGAAGAAAATAGGAAACTGGCACTGTGGCATCTTGTTAATAGATTAGTACCATAAAGTGTATAAAAATACCTCAAAGTGTAGACAAAACATAGCAAAGTTGATACAAAACAAGCATGGAGCATCAAGAATTATAGATACGTTTCCGATGTATCACTCTCCAACAGACAGATTTCTGCCGGGGAAATTCCTTCCCGGAGAGGGGATATCGTCGCCGTCAACACCGTCATCAAGCTAGACTTCATCGGGATCATCATCATCCACACCATCATCTCCACCAGCACCATCATCACCACTCCATCCCGCTGTAACAATTGTGTTGGATCTTGCATTAATTCTTAGGGGAAAATTTTCCAGTGTTAATTACTATTGTAGTTGATGCTTGTGAGTGGAACCATTGGATTATTGTTTATGTTCAGATTTTTATCCATCAACATATCATCTTTATTCTTGATCCATATGATGTCTTGTGAGTAGTTCGTCTAGTTCTTGGGGACATGGGAGAAGTCATGTTGTTAGTAGTGGATTTGTGTTGAGTTATTATTCGATGGTTTAGTATTTAAGTTGTGGTGCTATTCTTCTACTGGTGTCATGTGAACGTCGAATACATGATACTTCACCATTTATGGGCCTAGGGGAATACATTGTGTATTTGGCTACTAATTGTGGGGTTGCCGGAGTGACAAAAACATGAACCTCCGTTAGGACACCTTTGCACAAGGGAGCGTAGGATCTCATAGTTTAAGGTTGTGGTTAGGTTTATATCTTAATTACTTTCATGTAGTTGCGGATGCTTGCAGGGGTTTTAATCACAAGTTGTATTAGTCCAAGTAAGGTCGGTATGTTAGAACAGGTTCACCCACACAACACTTACAACACCAAAGAAGAGTACTCAGCTATTTGAAGCGAAAGCACTTGACAGAATTCCCATGTGTCTTCGAGAACGTTTGGTCCTTATAAGTATTTCCACCGGCGTGTCCTTTGCTAAGAAATGATTGGGCCACTTGCTCAGTTGTTCATTGTCTTTACTACTTGTACTTTGCTTTGTTCCTTTATCAAAAAAACCTAAAATTTTGTTTGCTAAGTATTTACAGAGATTTTCTGCTCCATACCACTAGTCAACACCTTCTACTCCTCGTTGGGATCGACACTCCTATTTATCGAAAGTACTGCGATACACCCCTATACTTGTGGGTCATCAGTCACCCATCCCCAAATTTCTTTGAGTCAAGCACGCTTAACATCAGAGTTCTGTTTGGATGAGCTTCCGAAAAATAAGTTGCAACTTGTTGGTATGAGTATCCTATCAATCATATTAATCCATGTGTCTAGATCTCACAAATAGGTCATCTAAGCTCGGCATTACATTATCACCACCAACACCTCTCAAACATAAGAGAGAATTCCTTATTTGACACTACCTAAACTTTTGGTTCCCTATTTGACATAGAGCAATTTTTTCTTCCTTATTTAACACTAGGTGTAAATTTCTTTCTTATATGACACCGCCATCCATTCTGTTAGTCCTTGGTGTTACTTTTGTTTTTGTTGGACTAAAATACCCCTGTTCTCAATCCTTATGTAAGACTGGAAAAAAGAAGAGGAAAAAGATTCTTCTTGTGACACAACAACGACGCTAGCTAGAAAATGCAGAGTCAATCCTTATTTTAGTTATACCGGTCCTTAACTAAGCTTTGCTAGCTAGAAATAGACCACTCACGTACCGTGTAGGATAGCTAGCTAAGCTGCTCATACTCATTGGGACGGGTAATAGGCATGCGTATATTTGGAGCTGCTGATTTATTGCACGCAGCGTATGTGGGTGCATATGCTCGTTGCAACGAGAAAAAAATAATAACAACACCCATGCACGAGTGCTCTATGTACTCACTGATCACGCCCTGCAGTCTAGAGACATAAGTGCGCTGTCCTTCAGTGCGCCGACTTGCCGCCGTAGCGCAAGCCACATAACAGACGCAACTTTTTTTTTACTGGCAGCCGTGATACACAATTGCGCTGCTGTTTTTGTCCTCTAAAATGGTCACATAATGCATTAGGTGCAAAAATGTCTTTTTAGCTGCCAAGTTAACACCGTTAGTGCTGGAAATGAACTAGAGTGTCATATAGGGAAAGAAACTTACACTTAGTGTCAAATAAAGAAGAAAAAGTTTTTCGGTGTCAAATAGGAAATCAAAATTTAAGCTAGTGTCAAATAAGGAATTCTTCCCAAACATAAACCCATTTTTTTTCTAGAGATGTTGAGAAGATGCACCAAGTAAGAGTTTAGAGAATACCCTAGTGTTGACATGAGAAATGAGCCAAACTAAAATAACAATGATGTTACCTTCACAATGGCAGACAAAAATGTGATTCCATGTTCGTCTACGAGATGAGCTATCGACAATGGATTGCCACACAAATATTTTTTTACAAATGAAATCTTGCCACACCTTATCCATGTTAAGAAGCACAAAAAGGCATTTTTTCAGGAGACATTTATTTTAGTGGTTAAATTTTGAATACATATACCCCTCGTTCTTTCAAGGTTAAGAAAGCACTCCATTTGAATTACATTTTTACATTTTAAATTATCACTTTACTAAAAAAACTAGGTCAGAACAAATATTTCCTTTTTCACAACACCTCAAAAAATAAAAATATAACAATGTTGGTTAGTACCAAATTAATAAGCACTAGTCACCCTCTCGAGTAAATATTTATGCCCTTTAAACAGATCACCTTCTCCTAGATTATATTTCACATACCTTTCGAATCACTATTCAATAAATGAATTGGGTACCAAGATAACTGAAAATAAAAGGTACCAACACCACCATCGAAAGGTTGTGAGTATTGCTTCTCCACCTCCTTAGCCTAACCAAACAATAGACATAACTCTTGTGGATATTAATTTTTAATCTAGATAAACATTGGAAGATTGGAAAATGAGTTTTAAGTTCTTACTTGGTTGATAATTTTTCCTATATAGTTAGTTTTCAGACTAATATAATATCAACATAAATTTGGGGAGATGATAAAGAGAAGCCAAGTGCTAGTTAATCATGGTCAATACTAGTGTCAAAACCAGATTTGAGGTAGACTAAGATGTTCTAATGACACCATTTTTTGGTATTGGCAACCATAGGTGATTTTCATACCAGAAAATAGTTGAGGGACAAAACCTATATAGTTGAGGGACAATACTGTTATATATCCATTGTATCACAAAATTACAAAGTGTTCACAATATTTTCAGAAAAAATTGTTAATTGAAATACATATTAAAAATACCTTGGCTATATATAAGGTTTTTGTTAATACCAAATGGTAAATTTGCTTCACTATATATCAATAACCTACACTTAATGTTCTAGATCAAAGTTTCCCTTCCATCTCCAAGTACCCCTCCTACCTTTGGAATCACCTTGCCCTACACCTAACTCATTACAGTCTTTAGTTTACATCCTTAATTTATTATTATTATTGTTATTGTTGTTCTATTGTCACCTTTGGCCTTGTCACTAGTTAGTGTTTGTCTCGGGTCTATACATTACAACATCATATTTATTTGATCAAATCTAGCTTATATGAGATAAATTCAGAGAAAAACATATACAATCAGATCACAATGACTTAAAAGAAGGGGAAATCAAAGAGGACACATTGTCTCCAAGGATTCCTATGTAGATATGCTAGCAGGAACAATAACAAATCTTCCATGAAGACGTGCATGGAAAAGAATCATAAACTCATCCACACTGTCATACCAAGTGGGACCAATACGGGGCTGGATCTGGGGGACTTTTATTCAGGACAAATCCATAGGTATGACTTAGCTGTGACACCAAAACTTAACCATACAATTTTGACACATGTTTCGAAAGATGATGATCAACTCCCCCGTATCACCCACGGTTGACCTGATGTAGAAGGAAAGGACGACTGGATCCAGTTAGAGGGTTGTGACACTAGATAGAAGCGTCATTGTTTCTTTGTTTTTTCCATTCGTTTGATTCCATGATAATCAATGCCATAATTATATCAATTCAATAATCATTGCCACATTCAAACCAATGCCACCATTAGCACAAACCGGGAATATAAACGCTAGTGCCCCTCAATGATCCCAGGTGTGTAAGTAGATAGGTTTTCTTAATCCTTTTGTATTTAGTAGATTCTTTGTTTACATTGTTATAGTTTGGCATCTGTTAACATGAACATTGCATTATTTGACTTATTTTGGTCATTTTTTTATTCCTCGCTCTCGCACTACATTCCACTACCAAAAATCATGTCATTTGAACTTAAAGGTTTTTTCTTGCCATGACACATAAAACTTCACAACAGTCTCCAACAATCACATTTTGTATGTGAAGCTAAGATGTGTGTATATCGACCAAAATTCCACCAGACCTCCCAATAATGTTATATTACTTGGCTTGAGGGCACATGATGATTGCTGACCTTGACCCCTTGTTTGTACACTTACCCCCTACAATGTGAAAATGATGACCGGGCATGGTTAGGTGAAGATATCGACGACGAATAATTTCTAGAAATTACTAGTTGAATGCTCGTGCTTTGCTACGGGTTAACAAAGTCGAATATTCATCTTGCGAAACCAATAGTATAATCCACACACTTGGCTTTCTCACCTCTCGATTAAGTTTCATCACATATAATATGAAGTTGTTTGCTAGAAAAACCTCAAATATAGCCCTTGCTACATGTAGGCCGGTAGTTTTCTCTTTTTCGTAACTTGAAAACTTTTGATTGTATAATTCATTTTTTTAAACTAACCCGCCGTCGGGCCAGGCCACCTACCACCCCAAGCGGTCCAATCCAGCACGCAACAAGCCTTCCTTGCGGCCTACCTGTCCCATACCGATGCTGCTCCACCCTTCCTCCCTCTGATCTTTTGCGGTCGGGACCCTTATTTTCTCTACCGAACGTGATCATGTACTCCACCCCCAATCCTCTCCCAGCTCTCGACCCGATCCCGACCTCGACCCCGACCTCCTCCCATGATCTCTGCGCTGCCCTGCTCAATAGCTCGATCTCGCTAGCCTTGGGTCGCTAGCTCGTCGGCCGCCTGCGTCGTTCCATTCCCAAGCGTGGCAGCCGTCACCGTTCCTCGTCGCAATCAGATGTCGGCACCCTCTGTTCTAGACGTTGTCGGATCACGCGACATGGATCTCGTGCATTTCTCGGCCGATGATGGCCACGACCATCCACTTCTTCCTTGCCATCTGCGACACGCGTGACCTCGACCTGGCCTTGTCAGCGATGCCCACGGCCACTGCGCGACTCCCGGATCCCGTCTCCACCACCTCGTGGGTGGCTATGAAACAATAGGATGAACCGTTTTTCTCGCGGTGACGGTACGTGTGATTGCCCTATTGGTGGGAGGGCACAGGCACACAGAAATTTTTGGATGACGAACCTACGCTAAGCAACTTCCGTCGAGAATTAAGGTTTTTTAAGGGGCATCAAGAAATAAGGTTACTTTGTTTTTTCTGGAGAAGCGGGGTATATAATATTTTATTAAAACAGTATCATGTTTTAATTTTAGATAGTGTAGAATTCTTTACAAATAGTACTCCTCCGTCTCAAAATAGGTGTCGCAGGTTCGTCAAAACTTGGATGGATCTATACTAAATAGTATCTAGATTCATCTAATTTTTAAGAAATCCGCGATATCTATTTTAAGACGGAGGGAGTACCTAATTATTTGTAATGCAAAATAAAACACACAGTAAAAAATATGTTAATATATACACTCTTGTACACCTGAAACAGCTGCACGGGAGATGTGCTACCTTTGAGGTGTAGCTCTCTCGTTTTGTCTTGCCCTATTTGTAAACATATGGACTCGTGGTGCTCCGCAGTATGCATCTCTTTGCACATAGCACTCTTAGAGCGACTCTAACTGATCCTCTTTTTCAGCTTAGAGGACTTTATTTCAGCAGCTAACGACCGAAGCTACACCTAACCGAAACCCTAAATTCCGTTAGAGGACTATAGATAGAATTCGACGGACTAAAATCTCACCCTCCCCTCCCAAATATAGCGGCCGCCGAGCCGAGGACTAAAAATCCCCACCGCCCACTGCTTCCGCTCCGGCCGCTGCAAAATCCACCGCCACCACCGCTTCCGCGCCGGATATGGTCGGACCTTCCCACCGCCACTCCCCACCTCCCATCCGCAGCGCTAGCCGAGGTCGTGGCGGCTCGCATCACCGCTACCTCCGTCGCCGCATCACCGCTACCATGGTGTCCGACAGCGGGAGTGGGGGACGTGGGTGGCCGAGATCACCGACCGGAACACCAGTCGGCGCATCTGGCTCGGGTCCTTCCAGAGCATGGCGCAGGCAGCGTGGAGGCACGACATCGAGAATGTCGGCCTCCACGGCGACGAGTGCGGCCCGCTCAACTTCCTCCTAAGGCACCGAGCCGGTGCCGAGTTTCGCGCCTCCCGCGGCCACGCGGGCCGGATTGCGAGGGAGGACCGCGAGGCGTGGGAGCACATCAAGGCGGAGAGAGGGGACGAGTGGCGGATGGCCGAGCTCAAGTTCGCGGCCAATAAATCAGCCCTAGTCGCGGCCTCTTCGTCCTTAGCTCCAGCCAGATACCTAGCCGCGGCCTCTTCGTCCTTGGCTCCGGGCCTAGCCGCGGCCTCTTCGTCCTCAGCTCCGGCAACGGCTCCAGTGGTCATCTCGCTGGACAGCGACGAGGAGGAGGAGATCGAGCATTGTCTTGGGTCCACGGCGGCGAGCTCAACGGCGGCCTCCCCGACAATGGGGGTTCAAATTAGTCCATGTTTAGTTCAATTTATGTAATTTTTTAGTTTTAGCTATGAACTATGTATGAAATCGTTCGAATTATTATGAAATCGTCCGAAAAATGTTGAATTCGGCGCAAATTCAATTTAAAATCTATTATAGTCTTCTAAATTAAAGGAGATCGAATCCGGCGGCCACAATTTAGAGAACTTAAAATTTTAAGTCCGTCGTTTTCTGTGTATATCGACCAAAATTCCACCAGACCTCCCAATAATGTTATATTACTTGGCTTGAGGGCACATGATGATTGCTGACCTTGACCCCTTGTTTGTACACTTACCCCCTACAATGTGAAAATGATGATCGGGCAGGATTAGGTGAAGATATCGACCATGGATAATTTCTAGAAATTACTTGCCAACTGAATTAAGAGAAAGTTTATTCCTTCGGTCCCACAATATAAAATGTTTTAGCAAGCTGGGTCATATATTATGGGACGGAAGAGTGACATATAAGTCTCCGTTTGAAAGAAAAAAATCTCTTAGATAATGGAAGAATAACCCTCCCGGACTCTACACTTGTTGGTGCACACAATAAATTATTACAAAGTCTTGGTTCATCCATTCTAATACCAGAATTATAATAAAGATAAAAGCAACATGTCATCAACACGCCGAGATCTCAGGTAGTATTGCAAAGTCCTTTCAAGAAAAAAAGTTTACCACGTGTTAACAAGAACTTTGCATTACTAACTCATTTGATCTTTTTTCTAATTCCTGGCTCCGCGCACTACGATACATGCCGTGACCCAAATTAAATCATGATGACATTTGAACTTATTGAAGGTTTTTTTCCTGCCATGAGGTGTAGAACTAATACTCAAGTCATCGCCGTCACTCGAGTGCAGCTTTACCCGCTTTAGAACAATCCACAAGGTGTGCAGACATACTGGCTATGGCTAGCTAGACTTCGTCAAAAAAGATGTAATAAGCACCACAAGCCATCCACACGCGCCAGAGAAGAAGTAAAGCCCAGTTGTCCAGTTGACAATCTGACAAATACCGGAGCATATGCATTGAATATTCATGCGTGAGAAAAAGTGTAAGTTTAGCGTGTAATGCAAAAAAGGTAGTAGTAGCGACTCGTTAGAATAGTAACTAGGCGAGTCTAGCTAGAAGTGGTAACCTCGGCGCGCGCTCTAACTTGGCGAGCTAGGTAGTACGAATGGCTATGTCTGGGTGCTAGTGCTAGTACTAGTGGAGGGTCACAATACCGTGTAGTACCAGTGGAACTGGAAAGGTTGCTGGTGGGGGCGAATGTCAAACTCGGGTCCGCGATGCGATGCATGCATGTGCGGTCGGAGTGGAGCAAGGTGGGCGGTTTAAACTCGCCTCCCTTGACCGGACTAAACTGGGGGAGAGCTATAGGCTAGCTAGGGGGCGCTGCATCGGGTCGGGTCGGACGGATCAAACACGACAAGAAGACGCATGTCGACCGACGGACCCCTCGGTACCGCACGCATTGACGGCCTGACGGGCGACACGGTGGTGGAATCAGGGTCGTCGTCGTGGTTTGCTCGTACACGCGCGTGATCGGTCCGTCCGGCTGGTCTCACCCATGTGCCGGGGGCGGTGGTGGGGTGAACGACTGAACGTGTGTGGAAGGGCGGTGGTGGGGAGCGCGCCGGCACCGCACGGGCGTGGAGGGGGGCCTGGGTGTCCCCGAAACGGCCATGGCTCCGCCGGCGGTGAGGGGGCAGCCGGGTTAAGCAGATCACGGCGGCCGCGGGCGGCGAGTCAGCGGGCGCGTGGAGGAGACTCGAGGTCCAGGCTCGGCTTTGGCAAGCGTGGCTAGTTTTTATTTAAGGTCAAAGACATGACTAGTGGAAGAGCAAAACGCATAGGAGGAGCCCACGGCCGTAATGCGAGCCGTGCGTGCGGGCCATGCTTTCAGCGGCCTCGCGGGCGTATGGGCTATACTAATTAAGGAGTTGGGTGCCTCTGGTGTGGTTTTCTTCTTGGGGCTGTAACAATTCGGGCCATTTAGGTGCTTACATGGGCCAGCAGTCTCGGAGCAGCAGCATGGACGAACGGAATTCAACAAGGGTGAAACTCTAAAAAAAAAAAAGAATTCAGCAAGGGTGGAACTCTAATGGCAAAAAATAGAGGGTAGCATCTTCAGAAACTATATGCAAGATCTCTCTAATGGCAAACTTTATTAATATATGAAGCAAGAGTTACATAGGCTATCAGTTTGCTTAAAACAAAGCTAGGGATTTCTCGACCCAGTAACATCAAATTTTCGAATCAGAACATAAACCTACCCCAACCGCTCTCTAACGTTGTTTTAGTAGAGCAGTTGGAATGTCCTGTGACCCAAAACCGGCTTCAGCCTAATCCATGGTAATAGGTCGGCGATGCAGGCATAACACTAGCACCCCTTTTGTGTTTTTTGTGTGTGCTTCACCCAAAAGGCTAACAAGATTTTTTTAATAAATCAAGGAATTCTTCTCGTTTTAAAAAAGAGAGAAAAGAGATCTTAACCGTAAACCGACAAAAACCGCTACAACTGCACCAATCTTATCGTGAAACACGACCATATTGCGCATCTCGACCGATCTGGCTACCCACACAAAGCACACACGACATCAAGAAGAAATGCCATCATCGAGATTATCATATAGTGTATTTGCCATCTCTTCTCCACGAACCAACAACTCCGAGTGCACCAGTGACGGGCATTAACGGGACCTTTCCACAACCGATGTTGGAACCCATGTTGACAATGGCGAAGCTAGCATGTAAGGGTTGTGTTCAAGTGAATCCAATGGATTTATGCTTATCTATACTAAATTGTTGCTTACCACTATTTATCAATTAGCTCACATTGTAGCTTTGTAGAGTGAACCCATTGATTTATTTTTGCTAGATTTGCTGCTGCATGTCAAGGCCCATGCAAAAAAAATTGTCCATGATGGAGAGGAAGCTCTGACTTCCACGATAAGCTTCATAGGAGAAAGTTGCACACCTTGCAACGACAAAATCCACGTGAAAGTTGGTGATCCATGCACCAGTATTGCCATCCAAGTGATATCATTGCCAATGTGCCGCCTCGTGCCCCATAGCTCTAACTTTACCATATCCCACACATGAAACCAAAGTAACACCGGACAACCAACGACAAAGTACAAGCCACAGCTCGGTCCACTCACCAATGTCATTGTTGCAACATAGATCACGCCACTAGGTTGCGATCTAGGGCACATATGGATTTACATGCATGGTGTTGTTGCTTCTAAACTAGCAATGTAGGTCATCCTGACCACAATCACAAACACTAACATGTGATCCATCATGGGGCCATCCTCTATTATACTAGGATGTCTTATTGTTGGATACACATTACACCATAGGACATTTTCTACCTTTTTAAAGATTATTTTCGTTTGTTCTTTCATAGTGACGGCATCAAAACCCACATATATATAGTTCAGTGTCCTCTTCTAGTGTGACCGTTGTTTGTCTTCATGGTTAGCATCAAAGAGTTTGTGGTGTTTGTCCTAGGGAGCATTGTCTCTCTTGATTTGTTTGTATGTCGCTTTAAAATGTCAATTTTAGTTTGGTATGTGGTTATCATGTTCTAATGTGCTTCCTATTCCCCACCCCTACCCCCACAACCATCTCGCCCCATTCAGGCTATGTTTCATTAATCCCCCTTCACCAGTGGAGTGGAGTGAAGAGGATTAGGAGAAATTTGGCTTAGATGGGATTTAATCCCCCTTAATCCAAGTCAATCCCTTCCAATTCTTCGTAAACCGAACAAGGCCTCATACGGCAAGAAAGCTTCCTTATGCCTTGCAAGGGGTGTATTCGTTGCCACATGTCGTTCAACGGTTTAGTTCCTCACCTATAAGATTAGTCCAACAAAGTACTTACTGTGTTTGGTCTTTTGTAGTTTTTCGCCGAATTAAGAATGAAAGTGCGTAACCTTTAGGGTACCCTCTACCCTATTTAATATAAACAAATGAACTAAAATTTTCACGAATCATCACTTTTTGATAAAAAATATTCATTTATTTGAACTACACAAAAATAGAGGGTACTCTAAAAGTTCCAAATTGCCATCTCTATGCCAAATGATGGGGTAAACGAGAACCTGAAAATAATTTAAGGCTTTAACATAATGCATATCCATCATGTCTTACAATTTTATCCAAACTTAAACCACCTAGTGATAAATTAAAATAACATATTTAGCATTGACCATGTTAAATGTTGCCAATTTGAAAACATTAATATTTATATTGTGATTTGACTTTTCCCTCTAGTTGTGAGTGGAAAATGTATTTGAATTTCTCTTGTATGATACAAAATGTATTGTAGTTTATTTTCTATTTTCACTTTTTAATAACTTATCCCTCCGTTAAGAAATATAAGACATTTTAGCTTTGTAAAATGAATGTATATAGACGCCTTTTAGTGTAGAGGTTCACTAAAATATGTCTAGATACATTCAATTTATAAAACTAAAATATCTTGTATTTCTAAACAGAAGGAGTAGAAGTCCATCAAGGTGCACCACAAGAGGAGTGTACGACTTAAGCTATCCTCGAGCCTTCCTTGTTGACGAAACACCATAGCCCATAGACCCGCGACCACATGTGCCTCTCTCCTTTCTGTCGCCAGAGGCTGCTACATGGCCTACACCAAGAGACGTCTAGATACATTCGATTCACAAAGCTAAAATATCTTATATTTCTGAACGGAGGGAGTAGAATTCCATCGAGATGCACCAATTGCACCACAAGAGGAGTGCACGACTTACGCTAGCCTCGAGATTTCCTTGTTGACGAAACACCGTAGCCCATAGAGTCGCAGACACATGCGCCTTTCTCCTTTCTGCCGCCAGAGGCTGCTGCATGGTGAAGCCTCACGACTGCATGTGAAAGGGGCGACAACACTACTCGCAATTGAGGCAGGCATACTATCAAGAGGGGTTCTCAAGCGGGTGACTCGATCGCATCTTTTGAAGAGAGATCAAACCTTTGCATACATAGCATCATATTTCTTGGTTGTCATTTGGATCTTGTCCATAAGAGGATCTAGAGCTTGCGGTCATCATCATTACAAGCTCTAGTTCATCAAATAAGGATTTCCCTTGCATATCTTATTGTGGTTTTTGAATTTGCGAGTTTGTCAGCTCCACACCTTGGGAGATATCTCACATATGTATTCATGGTATTTTCTCCCTAGGTGATACCCAATATTTTGAACAAATTTGGTTCCATCTTGTTTGGAGTTCGGATAAAAAAGTTATTGCAGTTTTGGTTTCTGGAGTTTCCCTAGGCGGAAGTTCCGGGTAGCCACTGGTAGTACTGCTAGGTGATACGTCGTAAACGTATCTATAATTTTTGATGTTCCATGCTTATTTAGTATCCACTTTGCTATGTTTTTTCTACACTTTAAGGTATTTTTATACACTTTCTGGAAATAACCTATTGACAAGATACCACAGTGTCAGTTGCCTGTTTTCTGCTGTTTTTGGTTTCAGAAAGCTAAAAAATGAATATTCTCGGGACAAAAGCCAAAATTCATATTTTTTCCTGAACGATACGGAAAATCAAATACGAGACGGAGGAGGACACCGGGGTGGCCACACCCTAGGGTGGCACGGGCCCACCCTGGCCGCGCCACTAGGGGTGTGGCCCCCATGGTCCTCCATCGACCTTGATGATGACCCACAAGTATCGGGGGTGTATCGCAGTACTTTTGATAAATAGGAGTGTCGATCCTAACGAGGAGCAGAATGTGTTGACTAGTGGTATGGAGCAGGAACTCTCTGCAAATACTTAGCAAACTGATTTTTACTGGTTTTCTGATAAAGCAACAAAACAAGGTGTAAGTAATAAAGACAACAAGCAAACGCAGCAAGTGGCCCAATCCTTTCTTAGCAAAGGACAAGCAGATGGAAATACTTATTAGGACCAAACGTTCTCGAGAACACACGGGAATTCTGTCAAGTGCTTTCGCTTCAAATAGCTGAGTACTCTTCTTTGGTGTTGTAAGTGTTATGTGGGTGAACCTGTGCTAACATACCGACCTTACTTGGACTAATACATGCTTGTGATTAAACCCCCTACAAGCATCCGCAACTACAGGAAAGTAATTAAGATATAAACCTAACCATAGACTTAAACTCTGAGATCCTACACTCCCTTGTGCAAAGGTGTCCTAACGGGGGTTCAGGTTTCTGTCACTCCAGCAACCCCAAAATTAGTATCCAAATACACAATGCATTCCCCTAGGCTCATAAATGGTGAAGTATCATGTAGTCGACGTTCACATGACACCACTAGAAGAATATAACCACAACTTAAATACTAAACCATTTAATAATAACTCAACACAAATCCACTACTAACAACATGACATCTCTCGTGTCCTCAAGAACTAAACAAACTACTCATAAGACATCATATGGATCAAGATCAAAGATGATATGATAATGGATAACAATCTGAACATAAACAATAATCCAATGGTTCCACTCACAAGCATCAACTACAATAGTAATCAACACCGGGAAAGTTTCCCCTAAGAACTAAAGCAATATCCAACACAATTGTTACAGCGGGATGGAGTAATGATGATGGTGCTGGTGGAGATGGTGGAGATGGTGGTATGGATGATGATGATGATCCCGATGAAGCCTAGCCTTACGATGGTGTTGATGGCGACGATCTCCCCTCTCCGGGAAGGAATTTCCTAGGCAGAAATATGTCTGCCGGAGAGATCTTTCTCTCTCGGTGTTTTCCGCCCCACAGAGGCCGCGGAAATCTATCTGTGGTCCTCTCCCTGGTGTTAGGGTTCCGTAAGGAAGATATAGGCGAGAGGGCGGAGTCGGGAGCCGAGCAGGTGGGCCACACCTGCCCTAGGCGTGGCCCAGGGGGACCCGCGCCAAGGGGGTGTGGGCCCCCTGTGGCCCTTCTTCGCCTCCCCTTCTGGCTTCTTGTGTCTTCTGGAAAAATATAATTTACCCATATTTTTCTGGTATTTTTCTGATCTTCACGAAATTGCATCAAAACACCTCCTTTCCATCAGAATCCAGACTTCGGCAGTTCATCCTCCAAGAATCATCCAACATGCATAAACAGATGAAAAGACATAAGTAATACCTCATAATAAGACATATATCAATGAATAGAGGCAAATTATGATATAGAATGGTGATGCAAATTGGACGTATCAACTCCCCCAAGCTTAGACCCTCGCTTGTCCCCAAGCGAAAACTGAGCTCACTAAACATGTCCACAAGTTTATGGAGTGAAGTGTCGATAAAAGAATACGGACAAGAAGCATCACACTTACCATTGCACAACTCATAGAAGAAAGCAACTCACCATGATATAACTTAGCTTGCAACAAGTACATGAGTCACAATAGAGATGCATAAAGATAAATCATAATTGGAATTGGCAAACTTCATTCTTGGTCAGAGAACAGCCGGCAAACAGTTTCTCAAAAATCTTTTTGTAGAAGTTTTCAAAACAGGAGCACTCTTTGCTCAAAAAGGTTTTTCAATGAAGGCTTTCAAAGTAATACTCAATAGATAAGAGTTTTGTGAAAACAAGGAAGATAAAGAACATGATTGAATAAATTACCATATGAACGCTTGAAACACAACAACTCAAATGCTTGCTGGAGATAGAGAGGAAGTAGGTTTACTGACTCAACTTAGAAATAGGAGAAAGGTCCCTTTATAGAGGGAAGCAGGGAATTCAAGTCATAAAGAGCTTCTAAAAGATTATGGTACTTACTAGCTTTGAGCCCTCATTGCCCCTATAATAGGCATCTTGAGATGATTAAGGTTAAAGTGAACAAGGATGGAGTATATGCTTGACGAAATATAAGTTGGCAATCTCATGTCCCTTTAATATGAGGGCTACTCCTCATGCAACTCAACTAAAATAAGAAGTGCAAAAGGTAAAAGATGAGACTTCTCATTAATATTCAATAAAGGCACTCACACCAAGGGATACATACATAACCAACTAAAGGAGAGATACTTCCACATGCAAACCAAACTATAAGATAACATCTCTACCAAAGATATGAATCCACTAAAAAGGTAAAAGATGAAAGATAATGGTGATGATACCACGACACTCCCCCAAGTTTGGAACAAGCCAAGGGGATGCAAAACCTGATAATGAATTACTCCTTCGGTGGTGGTGTTCTCTTGATAAGCTCTTCAATAAGTTTCTTCAAATCCTTAATCTCAAAGGTCGGAGTACGAAACAACTCCGAATTCTGCTCAATGCGGTTCATGATCATGTCGGGACTAGAATTCCAGTCCTTGTTATTCTTTCCCCACTCTTCCTCCTTAGAGTATTCCTTCCCTGCATGGTTATAACGAGTGGTACGAGGAGGAAGTGTCTGTGGAGCGAGGATATGACGCGGAGTTCTCCCTCCTATAGACATCCGTGATGTCCACCTAAGCTTGGTAGGTTTTGCCACCACTCCAATGCTTGTGACGGTAGCGTGGGTGTCCGGATGCTTGTCCTCCTCCATGTCTTCTTCATCCCCAACCAAAATCTCCTCCTCCATGGGTTTTTGAGGATCATCTTCCTCGGGCTTTTTGCCTTTGTCATTGGCGGAGACCATGATGCTCTAAACTTGAGAAGATTTCCTGACAGAAACATATCGAAACGAATACACAACGAGAACATGATGCACGAACCTTGGGGGGTTATATATTACAAAGTTTAAATGCATAAGGAAGGTACTGGTACGAAAACGAGGCGGAGACGGAGCTCGGGGTGCTCTCACCCCTCTAGGCGCGGCCAGCTGGGGCCCGCGCCTAGGGTGGGTGAGGCCACCCCAGACTCTGTTTCCTCCTCTGTTCCGTCTCTTAAATTCCCTTATGTATTAAAAACATCAAAAATATAAAAAGATTAAGCTTTCATGAACCTTCTGTTTTCACCACTTTTACCTATTCAAAGACGGACTCTGCAGACTCCTTTACTCCTTCTCCTGGAAATTCCTTTTCTCACAGGGCAGTACACAAACATCAATGGCAACATTAGTGTAAGCAAAAAAAATAAACCTTTTAGGTTCACACTTCAACTGAAAACCCACCAAAACAAAAGCTTCTCTAAGAGGCAAATGCAAATGATGGCAGAAATCTGTCAAAACAGACCAACAGGTAAAGCTTGATTTTTTCAAAAACCTTATATTTCTCAAATAAAAAAGTGCAAAACTAATGAAATTTGGGTAACAACTTGGAGAACAAGCTCAGAAAAATGCAGCTCCATCCGAAGTACTGAGCTCCCTCACGAATTTTTACAATTCAGCACAAAAATTTGTTCCTAGACAGCCACTTTTCACAACTCCGCTACTTCACAAAAGTAGTTGAACATGACTCAAAAACCAAAAAAAAGGATAAGGAGCGATTATTACTGAAGTAATTGAAAGGATACGGATGTCGCCTAGAGGGGGGGTGAATAGGCGATTAAAACTTTTCCTAGAGTGGCTCAACAAAGGTGGAATAAAACTAGTGTTTACTTTGTTAAGCACAACCTAGAACAACTAAGGTTCACCTATGTGCACCAACAACTTATGCTAAGAAATACAAGCAACAAAGTGATAGAAAGATATATATTACTTCAAGCACGAAGGCTATCACAATGTAAAGTGCATAAGTAAAGAGCTCGGGTATAGAGATAACCGAGGCACGCGGTGTGGCACCCCGCAAAACCACTACTAGAAAATCACGTTGAATTTGTGCATTGCATCGTCATCATCATGCATTGTTTGCCAAAACTATTTTCGCAACACCCGTCTTATTTTCTAAAACGCCCCGACCTTTATTCAAACGCCAACCCCCCCCCCCCCCCGGATGTTCCGGATATTTTGTTGTCTAAAGCTAGTTATAAAAGCTATTGAAAATAAATAAAATATTAAATTAAATTTTAATAGGGGCAGTCGAACGGGCCGATTGACCCGATCGACCACCCCAGAGAAAATATAAACGGTCCGCCCCGTGTTCTAAACCTACCAACTAGTCTACCCACCCCTACCTGGCCACCTCACTCCCTCCAATCAGATCTCTCCACCTCATCCCTCCCCAAATCCCCACCAACCCCAACCCGCCACATCAGCCTGGCCTACCCCCTCTTTTCTCTCTTTCCTCCCCCTCCCTGGCTGGCAACACACGCCACGCACACGAAAACGCACGCACGCACACCTCTGCACTGACCCGTCCCTCTCTCTCCCTGTCCAACCGCCCCGCGGGACCCACCCCTGGGCCCCACCCCAGGCACGCACCCACGCAACCCGGCCGACCCCATCTTCCTCCTCTGTCGCTCGCTCGCTGCCCTCCGCCACCGCGCTACCTCGCCCCCTCCTCCCCAGAGCACCTCCGCCTCCGCCATGGCCCGACCGCCCCCCACCTCGCCGACCGCTCTCGCCCAACCCCACGCCTCCCACTGCGCCGCCGCCTGACGAGCCTCCACTGCACCGCGCTCTCGCCGCGCCCGCCCGCCACGCCCGCCTGCCGCCACCATGCCCTCCTCTCCCTGTGCCGCCCGTCTCCTCCCTCTAGCCCGACCCCTCCCCTTCTCCACCTCCGCCGCCGCCGGAGCCGAGCTCAACCGCCACCGGCTCCCTCGGCCACCACCGCCTGCCCCTGCCGTCCGCGCGCCGCGCCTCCCGCCGCCAGCGACCTCCTCCGCACCCGCGCCCTCCTCCGCCCATGAGCTTCAGCCGCCGGTGCCTCCCTCTCGCCGCCGCAAGGACCTCGCGTCGGACGCGCCTTCTCCGGCCGCCGCCATGCCCAAGCTCGTCGCCGGTTCCTCGCAGAGCCGCCGCGTCCGTCCGCCGGCCAGACCTCGTCGCCGAGCGCGCCAAGACCTCCTCCTCGCAGCATCCCTCGAGCTCCACCCTGATGGCCATGTCCTGCTCCAGGAGCGCTGCATCCCTGTCAAGACGGTGCTCGCCGGCCGGACACGCTCCGCCTGGACCGGCTCCTTCTCGCAGGAAAGGGGACGCTTGCGCGTGTGTCACCCATGTTGGACAGCATGTTCTTCGTGTGTTTGCAGCAGCCAAGACCGACCCATAAACCCCGATGCCGCGACACGGATCCTGGGGGGGACACCTTCCTGGGAACCGAAGATGCCGTTCAGGAAGGCCAATCCCGTAACCGGTGCCGCACCAAGATCTCCGAGAGACCCCGGTACCGGGCGAGTTAGCCGCGACCTCGAGTTCTCCCACACGGATACCAAGCGACAAGATCATCGTCATGGAACCCTAAGGCCACATGTGCGACAAGTGCTCTCTTCCGGACGCCAGGATCTCCGCAGGAGACGGCGAACCAACAACATGACCCGACGGCCGCGGACGCGACAGGACCGTCCCAGAAAACGCCAAGGCCCGAACCCGAAGACCGTCAAGATCGCCACCGAACGCGAAGTCCTTCTCCCCGGAGCTCAAGATCTGCCTCGTTATCCGAGAACGTTTCCGCCGAGGCCGACCCGTCGAACCCTGGACCCTGAGACCGACCCCGGACCCCGGAACCCCAAGTTCGTCGAACCCTAACAAGATCTGCCGAACCCTAATGTGTGACCCCTTTTCTCGAACCCTATTTTATAAATGGAATAACAAATTGTTGCATATTTAATTGTCATTCTCGCATGCATATCATGTGGTTTGGGGGCTTTATGCCGATTCACCTAATAATTAAATATGGGGCCCATATGCGGGCAAATCTAGCCTTATATTGGCCTCATCTAAGCTTGAGTAGCGAACCAGTATCTTATCTTGCCTTGTTATAACAACATTTAAATTGCGGGGGTTCTAAATAACTTGAACCATATAATTAATTGTCGGGACCCCGGTTCCACTTAATATTGACCTAATCGCATCACGCCTTTGCCATGTCATACATCATACATGCATCATGCCGATCTTCTGCCGTGTATTAAATATTGCGTCCGGTGTTCCTTATAGTGTTTTGCTTCTTCGCGGATAAGGGCGTTGAGTTGATGTGAGCTTCGCCCCGTTCTTCGGTTGAACCTTCGACAACGTTTTCAGGCGAGCATCTCCCCCTTTCTACCTATCTTATTTTATAGTCTTTATTCCCTCCTGTTGATCTATTGCTATCTGTGTTGCGATGCTTTAGTTTCCGTACCTGTGATATACCGTGCAGCCCTATATTGCCTTGGACACACCCTATTACCTGTTGTTTGGTAGATAGTTGGACTTGCGCGTCGTAGTTGCTTGCTCAAGTGCGGATGTGTGTCGTCATATGCCACAGTTGCTGATGTAATGCCGCATGTTGATATTGGAGATGATTCTAGTTTTACTTATCGTCACTTTAATTTCTGTTTAACAACTAAAATTGAAAATAAGCAGAGGCATCGGTGGGTGATAGAAAATATTTGGTTTCCGAACGCCCACTTGTGTCCCGTAAGACCCCGAGTACTTGATACCTGTTCCTTGATTTATCGCGCTATCCACATCCGGGAGGTATATGGGACCCCCCTGAGCCAGAGCTTGATTCATTCTTATTTCTTGGGGCCACAAACTAGTTTGAGGTTTTATTTACGATCCTGTACTTATGCCATGCTACTTTCTGTATTTAAATTGTGCGAGGAGCACCTTGCATCGCTTAGGATCGGGACACGATTCCATGGTGTCGACAAGCCCAGCCACACTTTCGGGTTCCCAAGTTCACAACCGTCTACCCAAACCTTGAGCCCGTCTCGAGTCACCGCTTCGGGATCTACTTAAGGTGGCCTGAAATATTTCTGAATCCTGATTGTTCGGTCGTGAAAGCCTCGTTGGGTTTTGATTTGGTTTTTCCGAGGTTGATCGGCGTGTGTTGCTATTGGTGCACCCGGCGGGTAAAACTTTCTGAAAGCCGTGTCCGCGGATATGGACGACTTGGAGCACAGTATCTTGATCATAGACAAGCATAACTAAAGTTTACTGCTATAAATTTGACTTATAATGACTAGTAATCAGCTTCACTATAACGGAATGGCTAATAATACTGCCCATAATTGCTTGTTTGGTTGTCGCTTGCGACAATTGTACCTGACTAGTAAATCTTGCAACTACAACGGAATGGCTGAATAAAAGTACCAACAACTGCTGGGTTTTTGGGTTATCTCATGATAAATGTATCTGACTAGTAAGTGTTGCCACTATCACGGAATGGTTAACTAAAAGTGCCCACTGTTTACTTTATCAGGATGATTATCTAAACCTGACTAGTAATGGCTGCAACGATAACTGAATAAATAAAACTGCCAACGGTGTGAGTTCCTCGGTTGACTTCCTCGTTTGGTCTCGAGGGGGAAACGCCAGGATGGGTTTGTTTGATGCTAGTATCGGGTTGGATTCGAATAGGTCTTTCTTACCCCTCTCTGATAGTCGCCAGTTGTATCGAGTCTCTATAGGTTGTTTAGTGCATCTTTGCCGCTTGATCCACCATACCTATGTAGGCGAGGACCGCCAATTCTAGCCTCGCTGCAATCGGCCTCGATCTTGACGCTCCTCTTTTTCCTTTGCCCTTTGTCGGCACCCCTTTTGTTTAAGCAGGGTTTGAGATCGACGTCGTTAGCAGGGTTACCCTTCCGGCTTGGCCTGGGCAGGGTTATGGACGCCATTGGTTATTCTTCAGGGCTCTTAGCCCCATTTGCATCTTGTCCGTAGCTGGACGCTCTATCGTCTTTAAGGTGATTTGGATCTTTGTATATTATATTTGTATTCTTGACTCATGGAGTCGCTGTTATATATATATCTGTTCTGTGGGTCCCATCGAGGACTGTTGTGTAATGTTATTACTTCGTTTTCCACCCGCACGAAAGTGCATGGTGGGCACCTTTGAATCGTTTCTATGCGGGTTTGGCGAATTTTGCTCAAACTTGCATAGGTCCGATTCTGAGGGTGTTACAGAGAGGACACCGATATTTTACCGAGTTACTCCCAACATGGAGTACGTCTCGATTGGATAGGGGGTGGTATCAAACCACCAACGCCACAAAAGGCCTCCCTTGTTCTCCGGTGAATCTCACCCCAACAGGATCGATCCACGCTTCCACTATCGGTGCACTTGTCGGTGGCAACCGGAACCTCTCACAAGGTTGGGGCACTTCTCCACAACTTAATTGGAGTCTCCCAACAAACGCCACTAAGGCCACAACCTGCAACACCAACAAACCGTCTAGGGTTTCAAGAACCCAAGAGTAAAAATCTTCTCAACTTTCACTCACCAAATCCTCCGGGGAGAACTCAAACCGATGCACCAAATGCAATGGCAAGAACACAAGTAGTGCTCAAATCCTTCTCTCCCAAATTCCACCAAAGCTACAAAAGCTTGTGGGGGAATAAGAGAGGAATAACAAAGGAGAATATCCACAAAAGACTCCAAGATCTAGATCCCAAGATGTTCCCCTCACTTAGAGGAGAGATGGATTGGTAGGATTGTAGATCTAGATCTCCTCCTTCAAATCCCTAAAGTGTATGCAAGAATCAAGGGAGGGATTGAAGGGGGTAGCAAGCTTCAAAAGGTCAACAATGGTGGGGGAAACTTGCAAGAGAGCTAGAGAACCATTGGGGAAGAAGGGCCCCTTAAATAGGTCCCTAGAAATCCAACCGTTAGGCCCAGGAATCGCCCGGTCCGGAGTCTCCGGACTGGGACCGGAGTCTCCGGTGTAGCCAGGCCAAACGGGGCCAATCTGGAGTGTTGGAATTATGCCCTAGAGGCAATAATAAAGATGTTATTATTATAATTCTTGTTCATGATAAAGTTTATATTCCATGCTAGAATTGTATTAAGCGGAAACATTAATACTTGTGTGGTTTGTGAACAACACCGTGTCTCTGGTACACCTCTAAGGACTAGCTCATTGATCAATGATGGTTAAGGTTTCCTAACAATAGACATGAGTTGTCAATTGATAATGAGATCATATCATTGGGAGAATGATATGATGGATGTAATCAAACTAAGCGAAGCAATTAGATCGTTTCATCGTGTTCATCTTTGCGAAGCTTTTCCTATGTCAAATATTGTATTCCTTAGACCATGAGATAATGCAACTCCACACCGGAAGAAAGCTTTGAGGTCATCAAACGCGTCATCCTATGAGAGGGTGATCATAAAGGTGTCTCTCGGTGATCGGAAAGTATCTTGGGTTGTATGTATCGAGATGGAATTTGTCCCTCCCAAGTCGGAGGGATATACTTCGGGCCCACTGAGTAATCGATATCAACACCGCTTGCAAGCATGTGGTTAAGGAGTTAATCACAAAGTGATATCGGATTACGGAACGAGTAAAGTAATTGATGTGAAGGAGATTGAAATAGGTATGACGGCATCACGATCGAATCTCGGGCAAGTAAAATATCGCGAGACGAAGGGAATATATATATGGGATTGATTGAATCTGGCATCGTGGTTCATCCGATATGATCATCGATGAATGTGGAGTCAATATGGGTGCCTGCACCTGTTGATTATTGATAGAAGATCATGTCTCATATTCTCGAACCCGCAGGTCACACACTTAACGATCTCGACGCTAGGATAGATTGGATAATTGGTTTATGAATTTTTGTTCGAGTCTCGGATGGGATCCGGGATATCACGAGAGGTTCTAATGGTCCGTAGAATAAGATTCATATAAGGCAGTTTTTGGAGTTCGAATTGTTCCGGGTTAATCGGTATTGTACCTAAGCTTCTAGAACCTTTGGAAGGGGACCAACGTGGCCCCACCTTCCGGGAGGGGCATGGGCCTATGAGGGAGTGTCCTGGCGCATTGGGGGCACAAGGCCCCATAGGGCCCGATCCTAGATAAGTTTAAACTCGTTTAAACTAGAGATAGGATTTCTAGATAAGGAAGAGTTTAAATCGTTTAAACTAGAGATAGGATTTCTAGATAAGGGAGAGTTTAAATTGTTTAAACTAGAGATAGGCTTGGAGGAGGGCAAGGCGCCCCCTCTATATATAGAGGGTGCGCCTCCCCACACACACCTTCCTCCAAGCCCTAGCCTGGCTACCTTCCTCTCCTCCCATTTGTTTGACTAGGCGAAGCCTGCAGAGAAATTCTCCACCATATACACCACGCCGTCGTGTTGTAGATCCAATCTATCTCTCCACCATACTCGCTGGTCTGAGGAAGGAGGAGACGTCGAGGTGCTGCACGTGTGCATCTCACGGAGGCACCGCCACTTGTGGTGCTAGATCGGATCAGATCGCGAGGAGGAGAAGCGAGTACGACTACATCATCCATGTTCCGACGAACGTTTCGCTGTGCGAATCTTCAAGGGTATGAAGATCTAATCCAATCTCTCTCGTTGATTGCATCTCCTAGATTAGATCTTGGCTTTCCCTCTGTTCGCATCCGTAGAAAATTTTGATTTACTATGCCGCGAAACCCTTCATGGAGGACGTACTAGACGCGGTCTGGAGATTAGTCCGGAGATTAGTCCGGAGTCTCCGGTCTTACAAAAACTGGCAGAAAGACCAATACGAAAACATCCATAACTTTTGCATCCAGACTCCGATTTTGATGATCTTGGGCTCGTTTTAAAGAGGACAATAAGCTCTACAAGATCATACAGAAAAACATAATAGTCCATCAAGGGAGTATAGAACCAAATGACGAAAGTTTTAACCTCTCTCAAAAAGACAAACCAGTAAAACCTCCAACATCGAAAACGTAGTAGAGAATGCATATGAAATCCGTTTTCGATGAACTAGAGCTTGTCATGGAGATTAAAACAAGCTCTAAATCCTCACATGAGTAAGAACAAAATAATGGAAGGTTTTACCTATCTCTAAAATACAAATCGATAAAACCTCCAAGATCAAAAACGCAATAAGATATAAAGGGGAAATCCGTTTTTGATGAACTAGGGCTTGTTATGAATATTACCACAAGCTCTAGAACCTCAGATGGATAAGATCCAAATAACAACCAAGAAAGGATGATGATAAGTATGCAAAGGTTTGATCTCTCTCTGAACGATATGATCGAGTTACTCACTTGGGAGCCCCTCTTGATAGTACGGTTATCTATCCTATAAACCGGTCTCCCCAACTAACACCACGAGACCGGTAAGAAAGAAACCCTATCAAGATCATACCTTTGCCTTGCGCATATTCCACTTGATTATGATTTAGACGGTCTTGTCCTTCTCAAGATGGAACACCTTTCTTGATTGCTCTTGTATGCACTTGCTTGATGAAGACTTGCAAGTTACTCCCCCATACAACATGGGGAAACCTTTACTTTGACCTTGTCTTCATCGATCCATGATCACAGAGGATGGAAAGCTTTAAGCATGAGATCTTCATAGGTTTAACTCTCACATGACCAATCTGTGGATCACTCTTTGAACACCTTGGTCACCACTTGATCCTCTTTACTTTGTTCTTCTCCAAACCTTGAAGCCAACATATGGTTCAAGCATTGCCTACGGACAATTCCTACAAGTACAACTTGATACAAGCATTATTCCATAGAGATTGTCATTAATTACCAAAACCACACATGGGGGACCACATGTTCTTTCAATCTCCCCCATTTTGGTAATTGATGACAATCCATTTGAGAGGGTTTATATAAGGATTTTAACAAATAAAATGGTAGCACCAATATAAAATACTACACAAGTATGTGATATTGATACCATCACCATATATAGAGCAAACTCCCCCACAATCTATGCATGTGTGATGAACTTGAATTTCATTGCATATATTGTCAATCATTATCATTGGTGGAGTTTCCTCTATATATATAACACATGCTAAGCAACAACAAAAATGCAAGATCATGAAAGGCAAATGCTTAGAAACAAACTCAAGGCATAAACCATTTCCCTTAAACCCTCTAAAACTTCTCCCTCATTGGCATCGATTGCCGAAATAGGTGACAAGTTCTAGAAGGCCAATATAGTGATAAATCCCCCAAAGGTGTGCATTCACACATATACAATGATGAATACTTGGGAGGAAGTAGAACTATATAGAGGACCCAAAGATTGCCAAAATAAAGAAAATAAAAGAAGCATCAACAACTGATGTAAGCAATCACAAGATCCGACAAACCAATTGAAAACAACCAATGAGTCCAAATGGAAACAACAAGATATTATGATACGAGTAGATGAGTGTTTTAAATAACAAACAAAGAAGATCCCCAAGATTTGTGCACAATTATATAAATGCATTGGAATACATAATGCACAAATATGGAATCCTCACTCCTCCATAAATATTTAAGGCACAATCATTGAGAAAGAAGACAAATGAGCATTATTAAATGAATTAGATGAGCTCCCCAAAGATAATGCACCAATTATGATAATTGTATTTGGGAACAAGGTGCATAATCATGGAATCCTCACTCATCCAAGTTCATTTAACAATACAAGGCATGAGAACAAATATGATAAGCACACGGTGGTACTATAAATAAAATTAGGAAGCTCCCCAAGGTACGTGCACAGATTAGGTTTTTGTATGTGAATACAATATGCACAACATGGAATCCCCACTTCCTCTATTTTACTTATAACACAACTTTGTGCAAATGAGCATATACCAAGGCATAAAATTTTCAAGAAACAAATGGTTGAGCAATAAGTAAGAGACAACGTACTAGCAGGCTCAACCACAAGGATGTGTGAGATGCATGACATAGCATATTATAAGACTAGTACAAGGATGATCATGGCATATCCACATAGTCTTCAATGAATGATATTGCTTAGCATGACCATACAACACACACGAAATAAGGAAGATATCAAGACAAAATAGAGTAACTTATTTCATGTGTATAAGTTTCTAAGTAGACAATACTGCACAGACATTGATCCACAAAGAAACATGTATACATCGAGTAGATACTTAAAATAAATAGAGCAAGATATCCAAAATGAATTCATGACAATACCAATAAGATTTTTCTTGAAAGCATGGCCAAAAGGCTCAAATATCTTATTGTACATCGATGAGATTCAACAACCAACACACCCCATACATTTCAACTATGACCAAGGGAAAAAGGAGAAAGTTGAAATATATGGAGAAAGGCAACAAATATCACGAGAAAAATATACTAGCAAAATCTCACTATTTCACATGAGAGAAGTTTGAGGAAAAGATAGGCAATAAAATTGCTAGATTGACATATTTGGGATTGATAGATCATATGAATGATTTTGTATAGTCCCAATCATATGCACTCATCTCAACTTCTACACATTTACAATAGAGAGTTCTCTTAATACCATGGCTAGAGATACACGAATTACAAATACATGAATTCATGCTAGAAGGCAACCGACAAACGGTTGGAATCAAGATATATGAGCATGAGAAAGAGATACCTGTTACCGATATATAATTGGTAGGATGTAGAGGATATGAATTCATTGATCATCCTATAGCTTGCCTCAAATTTTCATGTATGCACCACTTCTTCAAAATTGAGAGACAAGCATCCAATATATCTCCAATGCACCGCAAGGAGGAACATTGGAAATATAATAGGAGCAATATAATCCACATGACCTGGCTTGACAATTATACTAGATGAAGATCCCCCAATTCTTCATAATGTAACCAAGTCTCCAATGCCCTCCATCAATACCTATTGATCAAGTTTTGACTTATTGGTCCCCAACCAAGTTGGGTCCTAAGAGGTTAGTCACAATAGGCTTGGCAACCCAAATGGTTCTTTTCTTGAACCCACATTGAGCACCAACAAATTTGGCAAACACATTGCCAACCTCATACTTACAAAGAGAATAAGCATCATCAATAATGATAGGGTTGGATGAGGAGATACCAATAGTGTATGAGGAAGAAATATGCCCCTTTGCACGACATATGTAGCAAGTTCTTCTCTTGCCATATTTCTTCTAAGGTGAAGCCACAACTCGAGGAAGAGCTCGAGTAGTACTCTTAGGAAGAGGCCCATTAATGACTTGAGGTGGAGCTTGAGGCCGCTTCCCTTGTTGCTTCACACTAAGAGGATTTTTCTTCAATGGGCAAGATCTAACATGGTGCCCTTCTTCCTTGCACTTGAAGCAAACAATGTTGGCCAGATTCTTGACTTGATCTTGGCCATTATTATTTTTGTCCTTGTGCTTCAACTTGATAGTGGACTTGTTCTTGACATTGGAGTTGCATCCAAGCCCACTCTTGTCATTGGGGGATTTTTGCACACTCAAGATTTTGTTGAGTGTGACCTTCCCTTGATGACCCTTTTTCAAGTCATTCTTCAAAGAAGTGACTTGAGCCTTGAGCCTTTTGATTTCATCTACATGGTTATTTTCAACAAAAGTACTAGAGGAAGTAGATGCTACACTGTTAGATCAACAAGACACGGAATGTAATTCATCACGAGATATAGCATGGTTGTGAGAGGATGAATTACAAGGACTAGCACATGGCAATATAACATTTGGAGTATATATAGTGCTAATGTCCACATGAGGCCCACTAGATGTTACCTTTGACATGATTGCCTCATGACCCAACTTTAGCCTACCATGGGAGACTAGGAGATCCTCATGCGAGCTTGAGAGCTTAACATGACTTGCTTCTAATTTCCCATTGTTGCTAGTTAGAAACGCAAGTTGAGCCTTTAGCTCAACATTCTCATTCAAAATAGATGCTTCACAAGAAATATAGTTAGTAGCACAAGCATCATCATTATTAGCGAGAGGTGAGGGCAACTTGGAAAGCTCTTTGGAATATGAAGCTTTAAGTTGCTCATGAGACTCGGTGAGTTTGATGAGCTCCCTCTTAACGACCCAAGAGCCATTTTCGAGGTGCTTAAAATCCTCAACAAGTTTAGCATAAGCAACTTCAAGTTCATCATTTTTAATATTGAAGGAGTTTGCCACCACAAGTTCTCTATCATGGTATTCTTTTACTCTAGATAATTCTAGAGTGAAAGTATCCTCGAGAGATTCTTTGGTGGTTTGTTCTTCTTCAAGGGGGTCCTTTAGTTGAGCAATTTTATTAGCATACTTACACTCACGCGCAAACTGTACATCAATTAAGTTTTCTTGCTCCTCAATAAGATCATTGCCTTCTATAGTACGATTCAAGATTTCAATAAAGTTGGAGGAAGCAATTTTATGTTCGAAGAGAGCGCTGTAGACAACCTCTCCCATTTTCTTAATAGAGGTAATATCATACTTACCTCGATAATAATCATTATCATTCTCAACCTCATCATCATCATCATGAGATACAATGGGATCCAAAGAGGTTACCTTTGTTCCCTTGGCCATAAGGCATATTTGAGAACTAGAGGAAGGTGATGATGAGATTGCACTTGTAGCTCTATTCAAGACCTTGTCTTGGACCATAGAATATTCATTTTCCTCTACATGGTTAGAAACACAAGAACTAGAGGAAATAGAAGAATTTTTATCATGGCAACAAGACAACACAAGCATATCATCATGAGATTTATTCAAGCCATTACTACATGATATGCAAGGACTATCAACACTAGCATGTAAGGAGTTGTGAGTGCTAGAAGTGTTAAGGTCTGAAGATAGATCATTGCAACTAGATAGGGATGAGGGATTACAAATAGTAAGCACACTATCCACATTGCAATTTCTATCACCACTCATCATATCATTACCTTGTGAAAAATCACATGTTGTTGAGTGGTGGACGATGAGAACTCATCTCGACCGGAAGTGGAAGCAACACAATCATCCTCAATAATGTTGGACTTGCTATATTTATCTTGAAGCTTGGTCCATATTTCATGAGCACTCGAATAAGGCATGATAGAAGAAATAACTACATTGCTCACAACAAATAAAAGAATATTAGTAGTTTGAGCATCTATATGAGAGTACATCTTCTCCTCTAAAGATTCGCTTTGGGGATCCATAGGAGAAGAGAAACCCATATATAGATATTCTTCGATAATTGGATGAATGTCCCGAAAATAATCAAGCATGTGAGATTTCCAAACATCATAATTTGTGCCATAGAATATATAGAAGGAATCGTTCTCAAATCCCCTAGTCGTCATCTTTACTCTCAAGGCGGTGAAGCCTAAAATATAATAATGAAAATTCATGCCAAGATAAATATAATAATGAAAATTCATGCCAATATGCAACCTACAAAAGGTTGGAAGCAAGATAAATATGCATGAGAAAGAGATACTTGTTACTGATATATAATTGGTAGGATGTAGAGGATATGAATTCATTGATCATCCTATAGCTTGCCTCCAATTTTCATTAATGCACCACTTCTTTAAGATTTGAGAGACATGCATCCAATATATCTCCAATGTACCTAAATCACATTTAAGTACAAAATGGTGCCCAAACTTATTGGGTCCAAAGTAGTTAGTGCAACTACAATACATAGGAGATACTCCACATAAATATGTGCATATTGATATGAAATTGAATTTCATGTACAACTTAGCCGATGGGATTTTGTGGAATTTCCCCTATATATTGGATCAAAGAAAGCAAGCATGCCATAATATAGATATGTAGTAAATATGCATGCACAAGGCTTTCAAGAACCAAAAATGAGATACAATTTGAACAAAAACACCAAGTAAACCGAGATGGCACACACAAGAGTGTGACAAGACAAGCGGTGTCCAAATTGTATGAAAGAACCAATTCAACACATGATAGATCATAGGTTCAAAAAATGAACTAGGCAAAAGCCAAAGAGCAGAAGATAGATAAAAATACAAATGCTCAAGGATTTATCTCATTCTAAAATGGTCAAAATGTTAAACAAGGAATGAGACAAAACTAACTCCCAAAAAGAGTAAGGTTCCAACAAGTAAACCAAACTCTCCAAACTTTTCATGATGGCACAAAATACCAAAACAAAAAGATCAAACTTCCAAGCACATAAAACCCTATATGGATCAAACAAGGAAGCATAAAAGGATTGTTATAGATAATATATGAGAGCCCACCCATAAGTAGTACATTATATAGAAATTTCTTTTGAATGCAAAATGCACACAAATGGGAACATCACTACGACCTACATTAAATAAAACACAAGAGGATACCAATAAAGTAAGAAGATCCAAAAGTAGCAAGGAATACATGGGATCACACAAAACATTTACTTGGCCAAAGATAGGACAAGATTAAGTAAAGGCCAAAGTGAATATGATCAATAAATTCTACCATAAATTTAGTACTCATTGTCCAAGGACAAGAAATATTGGGAATAATTTTCCCAAGGTAGCATGCATGGATATCCAAGATCATAGTCGCAACAAGAAGCATATAACTAAATATAAGAATTAAGCATGATACTTCGAACAAGATTCTTGGTAGCTTCCAATAGTCACACAATCACTAGTGATTAGAGTAACTTGAAGCAAATGTTTTCCATGAGGATATATATATATATATCTAAATATGAGGGAACACATACCAAGAAACACTCTCATATACAAGATCCAAAATAAGATCAATAATCAAGCAAATTGGAACTTGTATAAGCAAATGTGTCACATAGGTGCTAGATAATTATCAGTATCAATTCTAAGTGACAAAACATCGAATATTCACATTTTCTAGGATTGTAATATGCACTAAGCATATGACTCCCCCATAATGTGATACTACCATAAAACCAACACGAGGCAAAAGGATACAAATAGAGATAATTAATGGACATTATAAAACTTAAATTTCTCATGAGAATTATACCACATAGAGACTAGAAAATAATCCAATATAAATACTAGGTGGTATTCCTCGTGTACACACAATTTTAGGATTGTGGAATGCCCAAGCATAACACTCCCCCAAAATGGTATAATCCATTAATCTCTCAAAAGAGCCAAATAAGATACCAAATATAACCAAGTAAGGCTCAAACACAAGAAACACATATACATGGTGTGCCACCTAATCATACACATATATACTTGATTCTTCAAGATAATTAAGTGGAAATCACAATATGTACAAAAGCATGGAAGATACAAAACCAACACATGCACAAGGGGGCGAGTAACTTTCAATGTAAATAGTTTATCATATGTTACCGCAAGGAGGAACATTGGAAATATAATATAATCATGATAATCCAAATGGCTTGGCTTGACAATAATAATTGATGAAGATCCCTCAGTTCTTCACAATGTAGCCAAGACTCCAATGCCCTCCAACTAACACCTATTGATAAAGTTTTGGCTTGTTGGTCCCCAACCAAGTTGGGTCCTAAGAGGTTAGACACAATAGGCTTGGCAACCCAAATGGTTCTTTTCTTGAAACCACATTGAGCACCAACAAATTTGGCAAACACATTGCCAACCTCATCCTTACAAATACAATAAGCATCATCAATAATGATAGGGTTGGATGAGGAAATACCAATAGTGCATGAGGAAGAAATGTGCCCTTTCTTACGGCATATTTAGCAAGTTCTACTCTTGCCATCTTTATTCTTAGGTGAAGCCACAACTCGAGGAAGAGCTCGAGTAGTCCTCTTAGGAAGAGGCCCATTAATGACTTGAGGTGGAGCTTGAGGACGCTTCCCTTGTTGATTCACACTAAGAGGATTTTTCTTCAATGGGCAAGATCTAACATGGTGCCCTTCTTCCTTGCACTTGAAGTAAGCAATGTTGGCCGGATTTTTGACTTGATCTTGGCCATTATTCTTGTTATCCTTGTGCTTCAACTTGATAGTGGACTTGTGCTTGACATTGGAGTTGAATCCAAGCCCACTCTTGTCATTGGGGCATTTTTGCACACTCAAGATTTTGTTGAGTGCGACCTTCCCTTGATGACCCTTTTTCAAGTCATTCTTCAAATAAGTGACTTGAGCCTTGAGCCTTTTGATTTCCTCTACATGGTTAGTTTCAACAAAAACACTAGAGGAAGTAGATGCTACATTGTTAGAGCAACAAGGCACAGAATGTAATTCATCACGAGATATATCATGGTTGTGAGAGGGTGAACTACAAGGACTAGCACATGGTAATTTAACATTTAGAGTAGATATAGTGCTAATGTCCACATGAGGCCCACTAGATGTTACCTTTGACACGATGACCTCATGACCTAACTTTAGCCTACCATGGGAGACTAGAAGATCCTCATGCGAGCTTGAGAGCTTAACATGACTTTCTTCTAATTTCCCATAGTTGCTAGTTAGCAAAGCAAGTTGAGCCTTTAGCTCAATATTCTCCTTCTAAATAGATGCTTCACAATAAATGGAGTTAGTAGCACAAGCATCATCATTATTATCAAGAGGTGAGGGAAACTTGGCAAGCTCTTTTGAATATGAAGCTTTAAGTTGCTCATGTGACTCAGTGAGTTTGATGATCTCACCCTTTATGACCCTAGAGCCATTTTTGAGGTGCTCAAAATCCTCAAGGAGTTTAGCATAAGCAACTTGAGTCTCATCATTTTTACTTTTGAGATCACTTGCCACCTCAAGATCTCTATCATGAGATCCCTTTACTCCAGATAGCTCTAAAGCAAAGGTCTCCTCAAGAGATTCCTTAGTGGTTTGTTCCTCTTCAAGAGCTTTATTTAGGTTTGCAATTATATTAGCATACTCACGCTCAAGACTACACATTTTATCAACGTTGTTATCATGCACCTCAATTTGTGTTTCTATCTTATCAATATGTTCTTTGCTCTTAATAGCAAAGTCCAAGACTTCAACAAAGTTAGAGCAAGCAATATCCTTTTTAACAAGGGCACGATAAACAATCTCACCCTTTTCATATAAATCATCAATATTAAGCTCTTCTTCCACATTATCCACATCCTCCTCATCACAAGAGGTAATGGGTTCCAAAGTAGGAGTTACCTTAGAATCCCTAGCCATAAAGCATAGGTGGGTACCGGAAGAAAGTTGTGGCATCCCGCAAAACCACTACTAGAAAATCGCGTTATTTTTGTGCATTGCATCATCATGACCGCATGCTCATGTCATCATGCCACATTGCATTTGAGCATCGTCATGTCATCTTGCATTTGTTTGCATAAAACTATTTTCGCAAGCCCGTTTTTGTTTTCTAAACGCCCCGTCTTGTTTTCAAATTAAAACCCGGGTTTCCGGATTATTTTGTTTTGTCTGCTAACGGTTTGCAAAAGCCCTGTTTTAAATAAATAAAATATTTAATTAATTTTAGGGGGCAGCCAAACCGGGCCGATCCGACCCAGTCGGCCACCCCCAGTTTAAAACGGTCCACCTAGACCCTTTTTCCTACCTAGTCCTAATCTACCCAGCCCCCTCCACCTCACCCTCTCCAATCCCTGGTCGACATGTCACCCTGCCCCATTTTCCACCCAACCAAACACTGCCACCTCACCCCCAGCTCTCTCTCCCTCCACCCATTTCACCCGCTGGCCCCACCTGCCCTCACACGCGCCACACACACAACACACCCACGCACGCCACACCGACCGAGTCCACCCTGCCGCCCTTGACCCCACCCCCCGCTGCCTAACGTTCTCTCTCCCCCCCGCATGTTCCCCTGTTCCCACCCTTGGGATCCCTGTGACCCTCCTGTCGCCTTCTTCCTCCTTCCTCGTTTTTCCCTTGCAGAAGCTCTTCCCGAGCCCCGCGGGTGCCCCCCGTCGGCCGCTCCTTCCTCCTCGCTCCTCCCCCCTCTCTGCTACCGCCGCCCAGGAGCCCCCGCTCCCTCTCGCCACCGCCTCCGGCAGCGCCGCCCCCTCGCCTCCCCTTCCGGCCGCGCGCCGTCCCCCTCCTCTCCGGCCCCGGCACCTCCGGCCTCCGGTGCGGCGCGGCCTCCTCTCCTCCTCCGGCCGCCCGGCGCCGGCGACCCCTCCTGCGTCGACTCGTCTCGCTCGGCGGGCCACCACCGCGCGCCCCGCCGTCGACCTGGGCGCCCCCGCCTCGCCAGGCCGACCCTTCCTCGTGGCCCCCTCCTCCTCCCGCCAGAACCCCGCCTCCGAGCCCGCCTCCGGCCCTCACCTCGCCGGCGCCGGTGGCTCCCTCGCCCTCTCTGCGTCCTTCCGCGGCCGCCCGTGTGCGTGCCCTTCTTCAGCTCTGGGAGGGCAGCAGCCGCGCATCCCTGCCGCTGCAAGTTCTGCTCGAGTATGGGCTTCTGTTTGCACATATGGCTTGGTGGCGTTGTTGCGGTTCCGGCTACCTCTCGTCGTACAAGTTTAACGGTTGGGCAAGTATCTCGCCAAGATCATCAAGTGTACATGGAGTCCGATGTACATGGAACGCCGAGAACTTCCACCGAAGCCGATGATCCGAAGCTCTTCTTCAAAGAGCGCCAAGTCCCTCGAAGACCGATCCCGGCGCGCCGAACCCCGTCAAACACCAAGACCCTCGGAATCACCAAGATCGCCTCATAGATTCCGAAGCCCGTTCCCGTCGAGATCCGAAGACCGATCCCGATGTACCGAAGATCGAACCCTCGGCACGCCAAGATACCCGTCGAACTCCGAAGACCGAACCCCGTGGACCGACATGACCTTCTTCACAGATGCTACAAGTACTTCTTCCCGGATCCGATGCCCGAGAACCCGGACGCTAGGTCGTCGACACGGATACGCCAAGTACTTCCTCGAGGACGCCAAGTTCTTCACCCCGAACGCCAAGGCCGACCCGATACGAGGACACGACAAGGTCTTCACGACGACAAGAACGACATCAACCAGGGCGAGTCCGAGGCGCCCCCGACGCCACACCGAGCCCTTCTTCTCGGATGCGACAAGCTCGACTTTCCTTTATCCGAGACCGCTCCCGCCGAGACCGAACCCCAGATCCGGACCCCGAGACCCGACCCCGAACCCCGGAACCCCAAGCTCGCCGAACCCTAATGTGTGAACCTTTTCCCGAGCCCTATTTTATAAATGCTATATATAAAACTTGTTGCATATTAAATTGTCATACTCGCATGCATATTGTCATGTGGTTTGGGGGCATAACGCCGATTCACCATATAATTAAATATGGGGCCCATATGCGGGCAAATCTAGTCTTATATTGGCCTCATTTAAATTGGTGTAGCGAACCGGTGCTATCTTTTGCCATGTTAAGACAACATTTAAATTGCGGGGTAGCTAAACAACTTGAACCATTTAATTAAATGTCGGGACCCCGGTTCCTCTTAATATGTCCTAATTGCATCGCACCATTGCCATGTCATACATCATACATGCATCATGCCCGATCTTCTGCCGTGATCTTAAATATTGCATCCGGTGTTCATTGTAGTGTTTTTCTTCTTCGCGGATAAGGCCGTTGAGTTGATGTGAGCTTCGCCCCGATCTTCGGTTGAACCCTCGGCAATGTTTTCAGGCGAGCATCTCCCCCTTTCTACCTATCTTACTTTTATAGTATTTATTCCCTCCTGTTGACCTATTGCTATCTGTGTTGCGATGCTCTAGTTTTCGTACCCGTGATATCCCTTGCAGCCTTATATTGCCTTGGACACCTCCTATTACCTGTTGTTTGGTAGATAGTTGGACATGCGCGTCGTAGTCGCTTGCTCAAGTGTTGTTGCGTGTCGTCAAGTACCACAGTTGTTGGAGTCTTGCCGCATGTTTAATGCTGGAGATGATCATGGCTTTAATTATCGTTACTTTAATTATTGTTTAACAACTAAAATTGAAGTAGGTAAGCAGAGGCACAGGTGGGCAATAGATGTTATTTGGTTGTTAACCGTCCACTTGTGTCCCGTAGGACCCCGAGTTCTTGACACCTGTTCCGAGATCGAGCGCGCTAACCACAGGTGGGGAGATATGGGCCTCCCATCGATTAGTACCTGATTCCAAAGTATTGTACTGGGGGCCACAAACTAGTTTGAGGTTTTATTTACTACCCTGTACTTATGCCATGCTTTACTGCTTTATTTAAATTGTGCGATGGATAGCACCTGTACTGTTTAGGATCGGGACACGATTTCGCGGTGTCGACAAGCCCAGTTTTGGGTTCCCAGTCGTTCACAGCCGTCTACCCAAACCCTAAGTCCGTCTCGGAGACCAGCCGACTTCGTTGCGGGTTTGACTTAGTGGAGTGGCCCCCATGTACTTGCTTTGGGTCTGGAAACGTCATCACTTAGGCCCCGCCGACATACCGATGGGTGTATGTTAACTGATCTGGCAAAAAGGGTCGAAGTGCTTGTGGATACTTTGGTGCACCCCTGCAGGGTTTAATCTTTTCAAGAAGCCGTGTCCGCGGTTATGGACGACTTGGAGCACAGTGCTTGATCATAGACAACTATAACTAAAGTTTACTGTTATAAATTGACTTGTATCCGATATGACTAGTAATCAGCTTCACCACAATGGAATGGCTAAATAAAAGTACCAACAACTGCTGGGTTTTGGGATATCTCATGCTAATTGTATCTGACTAGTAAGTGTTGCAACTACAACGGAATGGTTAACTAAAACGGCCCACTGCTTATTTTATCAGGATGATTATCTACACCTGACTAGTAATTGCCGCAACGATAACTGAATAAATAAAACTGCCAACTGTGTGAGTTCCTCGGTTGACTTCCTCGTTTGGTCTCGAGGGGGAAACACCAGGATGGGTTTGTTTGGTGCTAGACTCAGGTTGGTTCCGAATAGGTCTTTCTTATCCCTCTCTGATAGCCGCCAGTTGTTTCGAGTCTCTATATGTTGTTTAGTGCATGTTGCGCTGCCGCTTCAGTCCACCATACCTATGTAGGCGAGGACCGCCGAATTCTAGCCTCGCCGTGTACTGGCCTCAGTACTAACCGCTCTCTCTTTTCCCTTTGCCCTTTGTCGGCACCCCTTTTGTTTAAGCAGGTTTGAGATCGACGTCGTTAGCAGGGTTACCCTTCCGGCTTGTCCTGGGCAGGGTTATGGACGCCATTGGTTATTCTTCAGGGCTCTTAGCCCCATTTGCATCTTGTCCGTAGCTGGACGCTCTATCGTTTTCAAGGTGATTTGGATCTTTGTTCTGTATAACTGTATTCTTGACTCATGGAGTCGTGTTATATATATATCTGTTTTGTGGGTCCCATCGAGGACTGTTGTGTAATGTTATTACTTCGTTTTCCACCCGCACGCAAGTGCCTGGTGGCACCTTTGAATCGTTTATATGCGGGTTTGGCGGGAATCGCTGAAACTTGCATAGGGCCGATTCTGAGGGTGTTACAAAAGTGAAGATGAGATTGCATTTGTGGCTTCATTCAAAACCATGTCTTGGCCCATAGAATCTTCGGTTTCCTCTACATGGTTAGCAACACAAGCACTAGAGGAAATGGAAGCATTTTTATCATGGCAACAAGACAACACAAGCATATCATCATGAGATTTATTCAAGTCATTTCTACATTATATGCAAGGACTATTAACACAAGCATGTAAGAATTTGGTAGTGCTAGAAGTGTTAAAGTCCAAAGGTAGATTATTGCAACTAGATAGAGATGAGGGATTACAAATAGTAAGCACACTATCTAAATTGCAATTTCTATCACCACTCACCATATCATTAACTTGTGAAAAGTCACATGTTGGTGAAGTGGTAGAGGATGAGAACTCATCTCGACCGGAAGTGGAAGCAACACAATCATCCTCAATAATGTTGGACACAACATATTTATCTTGAAGTTTTGTCCATAACTCATGAGTGCTCCAAAAAGGAATGATTGAGGAGGTAACTACATAGCTCAAAGCATTAATAAGCACATTAGAAGCTTGAGCATCGAGATATAAGTTTTTCTCGTCCTCACAAGATAGATTTTTGAAATCCATAGGAGGAGAAAAACCTATATCTACAATACGCTCCAAATTTGGGTCCATGTCCCGAAAATGAATGAGCATGCGATTTTTCCATATATCATAATTTGTGCCATCGAGTATGAACATGTCATTGTGCACAAATCCCCTAGCCGACATCTTTACTCTCTAGGCGGTGAAGCCTAAAATGAGAGACCGGGCTCTGATACCAATTGAAAGGATACGTATGTCGCCTAGAGGGGGGTGAATAGGCGATTAAAACTTTTCCTAGAGTGGCTCAACAAAGGCGGAATAAAACTAGTGTTTACTTTGTTAAGAACAACCTAGAACAACTAAGGTTCACCTATGTGCACCAACAACTTATGCTAAGCAATACAATCAACAAAGTGATAGCAAGATATATATTACTTCAAGCACGAAGGCTATCACAATGTAAAGTGCATAAGTAAAGAGCTCGGGTATAGAGATAACCGAGGCACGCGGGGACACCGATATTTTACCGAGTTCCTTCCAACATGGAGTACGTATCGTTTGGAGAGGGGGTGGTATCAAACCACCAACGCCACAAAAGTCCTCCCTTGTTCTCCGGTGAATCTCACCCCAACAAGATCGGTCCACGCTTCCACTATCGATGCACTTGTAGGTGGCAACCGGAACCTCTCACAAGGTTGGGGCACTTCTCCACAACTTAATTGGAGTCTCCCAACAAACACCACCAAGGCCACAACCTGCAACACCAACAAACCGTCTAGGGTTCCAAGAACCCAAGAGTAAAAAGCTTCTCAACTTTCACTGACCAAATCCTCCGGGGAGAACCCAAACCGATGCACCAAATGCAATGGCAAGAACACAAGTAGTGCTCAAATCCTTCTCTCCCAAATTCCACCAAAGCTACAAAAGCTTGTGGGGGAATAAGAGAGGAAGAACAAAGGAGAAAATCCACAAAATACTCCAAGGTCTAGATCCCAAGATGTTCCCCTCACTTAGAGGAGAGATGGATTGGTAGGATTGTAGATCTAGATCTCCTCCTTCAAATCCCTAAAGTGTATGCAAGAATCAAGGGAGGGATTGAAGGGGGGTAGCAAGATTCAAAAGTTCAACAATGGTGGGGGAAAACTTGCAAGAGAGCTAGAGAACCATTGGGAAAGAAGGGCGCCTTAAATAGGTCCCTAGAAATCCAACCGTTAGGCCCAGGAATCGCCCGGTCCGGAGTCTCCGGATTGGGACCGGAGTCTCTAGTGTACCCAGGCCAAACGGGGACAATCTGGAGGACGTACTGGACGCGGTCCGGAGATTAGTCCGGAGATTAGTCCGGAGTCTCCGGTCTTACAAAAACTGGCAGAAAGACCAATACGAAAACATCCATAACTTTTGCATTCAGACTCCGATTTTGATGATCTTGGGCTCGTTTTAAAGAGGACAATAAGCTCTACAAGATCATACAGAAAAACATAATAGTACAGCAAGGAAGTATAGAACCAAATGACGAAAGGTTTAACCTCTCTCAAAAAGACAAACCAGTAAAACCTCCAACATCGAAAACGTAGTAGCGAATGCATATGAAATCCGTTTTCGATGAACTAGAGCTTGTCATGGAGATTAAAACAAGCTCTAAATCCTCACATGAGTAAGAACCAGATAATGGAAGGTTTTACCTATCTCTAAAACACAAACCGGTGAAACCTCCAAGATCAAAAACGCAATAAGATATAAAGGGGAAATCCGTTTTTGATGAACTAGGGCTTGTTATGAATATTACCAGATCCAAATAACAACCAAGAAAGGATGATGATAAGTATGCAAAGGTTTGAGCTCTCTTTGAACGATATGATCGAGTTACTCACTTGGGAGCCCCTCTTGATAGTACGGTTGTCTATCCTATAAACTGTTCTCCCCAACTAACACCACGAGACCGGTAAGAAAGAAACCCTATCAAGATCATACCTTTTCCTTACGCATATTCCACTTGATTATGATTTAGACGGTCTTGTCCTTCTCAAGATGGAACCCCTTTCTTGATTGCTCCTGTACGCACTTGCTTGATGAAGACTTGCAAGTTACTCCCCCATACAACATGGGGAAACCTTTACTTTTACCTTGTCTTCATCGATCCATGATCACCGAGGATGGAAAACTTTAAGCATGAGATCTTCATAGGTTTAACTCTCACATGACCAATATGTGGATCACTCTTTGAACACCTTGGTCACCACTTGATCCTCTTCACTTTCTTCTTCTCCAAACCTTGAAGCCAACATATGGTTCAAGCATTGCCTGTGGACAATTCCTACAAGTACAACTTGATACAAGCATTAGTCCATAGAGATTGTCATTAATTACGAAAACCACACATGGGGGCCCACATGTTCTTTCAGTAATAACTTCCAAGACTCGACAAAACTCTTGGGTTATCTCCCAACAAGTACTTTTCTTTAATGCCTTTAAGTTAGGCTCGAAACTTTCAAAGATGCTCACATAGGAGATAAGTATTTGATCAAGAAGCAAATAACCAACACATTTGATTCTAACCCACTTACTATGCATGGGGGTATCATGAGAAAACGAATTGTTGAAACAAAAAGCCACTAGCATAGGAAGACAAAACAGACGCAACTTCAAAGATTTTAACATAAAACGGGGAAACTTAACATTATTGAGATGCATAGAACCATGTTTACCTCTCTCATAATAACTTTCAGTAGCACTTTGAATAAACTTGACAATATAAATGTCGCTGGAAAAAACTTTACCATCAGAATAAGCATACTTACGGTCATCAAAAAGAGATCCAACTCATAAACTGGATCAATGGAAGCAAGTTGTTCCATCCTGAAATCTTTATTAGGCAAACTATTTTCACAAGGAGCTTTAGCAAATTTGGAAAAGTTAAACTCATAAGAATCTCCATCAAACTTAGTTAAAACTTTCTCCTTCTTACAATCTATAATAGCTCCACAATTGTTCAAGAAAGGTCTACCAAAAATGATAGGATAAGCTTTGCTAGCTGCTGAATTAAGCACTAGAAAATCAACAGGATACTTAATCTTACCGCAGAGAACCTCCACATCTCTTACAATGCCAATGGGGCAAATGGTTTCCATGTTAGCAAGGTGAATAACCACATCAATGTCCTCAAGCTCACAAGGACCAATTTCATGCATAATTTCCCTGTAAAGCTCATAAGGAATAGCACTAGAACTAGCACCAATATCACATAAACCATAATAGCAATGATCACCAATTTTAACAGAAAGCACAAGGACACTATCTTTTCTAGCTTTACTAGGATTATAGATAATGTTAGAAGCGTTTTCACAGAAGACAATGTGTTCATCCTCTATATTTCTAGTGACAGGGTCTTTCACAATAGCTACCATAGGCTCAATATTCAATTGCTCATCAGGTTCCACAGTTTTCATTGTACCTTTGTTATTTGCACTAATAATCATAGAATACTCCTTTACCTTAGCTGGAAAAGGAACTTCCTCAACATGAGGTTCATGCACAATATGATTAGTAGTACAAACTTCAGTACTTCTAGCAGGAACATGACTAACAACATCTTTATAAGGTGCATGGTACTTATTCCACTTCTTCTTGGGAATTTCTATATAAGAGGCAAAGGCCTTAAAACAGTTGGCAATACTTTGGGAATCAAGACCAAACTCATTACTAATATCACGGAAGTCATCAGTTCCCATAAAAGATTTAATGCATTCATAATCATAGTTTATACCTGACTTTCTTTCTTTTTCATTCTCCCAAGCTTCAGTGTTCTCTTGAATACGGTCTAGGAGATCCCATTTAGCTTCTTCCTTCATACGTGTGAATGATCCAGCACACAAAGCATCTAGCAAATCTTTATCATGAAGAGAAATCCTAGCATAAAAATTATTGATAATAATATTGTTAGGGAGTTCATGAATAGGACATTTAAGTATTAGTAACTTCAATCTCCCCCAAGCTTGAGTTGTACTCTTTCCGTCATGAGGCCAAAAGTTATATATCAGATTTCTATCCTTATGAATCTCACTGGAAGGATAAAATTTAGAATAAAAGAGAGATGCCATCTCCTCCCATTCCATGGATTATCCATTCTTTAGCAGCTTGTACCATTCTTCAGCTCTCCCTTTCAAGGATATGGAGAGTAACTTCTTCACAAGTTCAGTTGTGATACCTGCACACTTAAACAACCCGCATAATTCATGTATAAAAAGCAAATGATCACCACGATGGATAGTTCCATCCCCGAAATAATAATTATCCATAACACGATCAATAATACTTGTAGGTATCTTAAAAGGCTCTATCTAAACAGGTGGTGGTTCATCTACTACCCTAATAGTGTAGTAGTTTTCCCAAACATAAAACCAAGTGGGTTATCCATATTGGAAACAAAGTAACAAGCAATAACAAAAGCAATACTCACAATAGAAGTTTCCCTTACCAGTTCCACTCTTCAATAGCGCTTCACTCCTCGGCAATGGCGCCAGAAAATAGTCTTAATGACCCACAAGTATAGGGGGTGTATCGCAGTACTTTCGATAAATAGGAGTGTCGATCCCAACAAGGAGCGGAAGGTGTTGACTAGTGGTATGGAGCAGGAACTCTCTGCAAATACTTAGCAAACTGATTTTTAGTGGTTTTCTGATAAAGCAACAAAACTAGGTGCAAGTAATAAAGACAATAAGCAAACGCAGCAAGTGGCCCAGTCCTTTCTTAGCAAAGGACAAGCCAGTGGAAATACTTATAAGGACCAAACGTTCTCGAGGACACACGAGAATTCTGTCAAGTGCTTTCGCTTCAAATAGCTGAGTACTCTTCTTTGTTGTTGTAAGTGTTGCATGGGTGAACCTGTGCTAACATACCAACCTTGCTTGGACTAATACATACTTGTGATTAAACCCCCTGCAACCATCTGCAACTACAGGAAAGTAATTAAGATATAAATCTAACCACAGCCTTAAACTCTGAGATCCTACATTCCCTTGTGCAAAGGTATCCTACCGGGGGTTCAGGTTTTTGTCACTCTGGCAACCCCACAATTAGTAGGCAAATACACAATGCATTACCCTAGGCCCATAAATGGTGAAGTATCATGTAGTCGACGTTCACATGACACCACTAGAAGAATAGCACCACAACTTAAATACTAAATCATTGAATAATAACTCAACACAAATCCACTACTAACAACATGACTTCTCCCATGTCCTCAAGAACTAAACGAACTATTCACGAGACATCATATGGATCAAGATCAAAGATGATATGATAATGGATAACAATCTAAACATAAACAATAATCCGATGGTTCCACTCACAAGCATCAACTACAATAGTAATCAACACCAGGAAAGTTTCCCCTAAGAACTAAAGCAAAATCCAACACAATTGTTATAGCGGGATGGAGTAATGATGATTTGTGGCATCCCGCAAAACCACTACTAGAAAATCGCGTTGTTTTTGTGCATTGCATTTGAGCATCGTCATCATCATACATTTGTTTGCCTGAAACTATTTTCAACAAGCCTAATTTTTGTTTTCTAAAATCCACCTTCTTCTATTTCGAAACAAAGTTTAATAATTATCTGCTAAATTATTTAACTAAAAATTATTTGCTAAAAGTTTTCAGACAAAACAAAACAAATAAGTATCTTAAAAAATAATAAAACCCAAACCCTACCCCAAATCTTTTCTACCCTATCCTAACCTACCCAGCCACTCCCAGCCCTCCACCTCACCTTCCCAGTCCACCTCACCCCCTGGACCCCCAATCTTCACCCAACCCCGCCACCTCATCAATCCACCATCCTCCCCGGTCCCACCCTTGACAAACCCACTCTCTTCCCTGGCCCCACTTGCAGTGCACCTCCACCATGCCACACGCCCCTGTCCCATGGGACCCACCCCGCCCCACCGTGCCCCCTGCCCTTGACGTCCTCCCTTCCCCAACATCCCACCGCCGACGCGTCCCCAACCTCCCCTCCCCTCCTCTCCTCTCTGCCCGCTCGCCCCCAGGCCGACCTCGCCCGTCCCCTCGCCAGGCCTCCTCCTCCCCTCAGTGCCTCCCGTCGCCCGCCTCCGGCCCCACGCCGCCCGCTCCCCGGGCCTCCTCTCCGGCGCTCCTCCCCGTCTCCCCTCGCCTGGAGCTCCTCCGCCTCCTCGTCTCGCCCGCCTCCGCCAGCCTCCTCCTCGCCAGCGCGGGCCTCGCCTCCTCAGCTCGCCCCACGCCCGCCGTCGGCCACGCTCGTCCTCCTCCTCAGCTCTCCTCAGGCCCTCGCCGCCCGCACCTCGCGCGTGTCGCCCCCTCGCAGCTCCGCCCGCCTCCGCCACCGCCAACCTCGCCTCGGCCTCCTCCGGCCCCTCCACCTCCTCCTCTGCCTTGCCCGCCCGTCTTCCGCCGCCTTCGGACTCCTCCGCACCTCGCCGGAGCCTCGACGCGCCGCCGCTTCCCCGGAGTCGCCACCGGCCGCGGCTGCCGTCGCCCCTGTTTGCTCCCCGAGGCCGCCAAGATCCGTCATAGCTGCTGCTCCTGGCCGTGGGCCTCCTCTCGCCGGCCTCTGTTCGTCCCGCGTGCCTTCCTCGCCGCGAGCCGCCCCCTCTGCCGGTTCTCCTCCGCGTGGCCGTTCTCTGTTTGATGCTCGTAGAGGTTCCTACTCCAGCATGCAGTACATGTGTGACTGCAGTATACTTGTATTTGTATGTTGGTGTAGCTCTGACTGTATCCTTGATCCTTTGTCTGTGAGCTTGCCCTGTCGAGTACCTGGTGGTGCTACCAAGTCCTTCGTCTGCAAGTGTGAGCCCGACGTCCCTCAAGTCGAGAACCCCGACAAGAACCTCGCCACTAACAAAGTACGGACGAACAAGTACTTCGACATGGGACCTCAAGATCTTCCTCCTGGATCTAAAGGTCTTCGTCTCGGATGGCAAGAACTCCGGCATGAACATCAAGGCCACCTTCTCAGATGCGAAGCCCGATCCCGGCGCGCCCGAACCCCGTCGAACACCAAGACCCTCGGAATCGCCAAGTTCTCCTTCTTGGATCCGAAGCCGAGCCTGGACCCGAAGACCGATCCCGGCGACCACACATGCGACAAGACCTTCGTCCCGGATGCGGAGTCGAGAACCCGAACGCCAAGAACGCCGATGCGAATACGCCAAGTTCGTCTACCTCGGACACCGTGCGACAAGGTCTACTTCACGGATCCGAAGACCCCGGTACCCGACCCACTCAAGTTCGCCAACTACGACAAGATCGGCACCGACCAGGGCGAGCCCGATGCGTCCCGACGCCGAACCAGGTCCTTATTCGCGGATGCGCCAAGATCTACTCTGTAACCGAGAACGCTCCCGCCGAGACCGAACCCCAGATCCGAACCCTGAGACCGACCCCGAACCCCCCGGACCAAGATCTTCGACCCAGATGTGTGAACCTTTTCCCGAGCCCTATTTTATAAATGCTATATATAAAACTTGTTGCATTAAGTCATTCATATTGCATGCATACTTGTCTGTGGTTTGGGGGCCTTATGCCGATTCACCTGAATTAAATATGGTGCCCATATGCGGGCAAATCTAGTCTTATATTGGCCTCATTTAAATTGGTGTAGCGAACCGGTGCTATATTTTGCCATGTTCAAACAACATTTAAATTGCGGGGGTTCTAAATAACTTAAACCATCTAAATAATTGTCGGGACCCCGGTTCCGCTTAATATGACCTAATTGCATCGCACCTTGCCATGTCATACATCATACATGCATCATGCCCGATCTTCTGCCGTAGTATTAAATAGTGCATCCGGTGTTCCTTCTAGTGTTTTGCTTCTTCACGGATAAGGCCGTTGAGTTGATGTGAGCTTCGCCCCGATCTTCGGATGAACCTTCGGCAATGTTTTCAGGCGAGCATCTCCCCCTTTCTACCTATCTTACTTTTATAGTATTTATTCCCTCCTGTTGATCTATTGCTATTTGTGTTGCGATGCTCTAGTTTTCGTACCCGTGATATCCCGTGCAGCCATATATTGCCTTGGACACATCCTATTACCTGTTGTTTGGTAGATAGTTGGACCTGATCGTCGTAGTCGCTTGCTCAAGTGCTGTTGCGAGTCGTCAAGTACCACAGTTGTTGGAGGATTTGCCGCATGTTTACTGTTGGAGATGATCATAACTTTAATTATTGTTTAACAACTAAAATTGAAGTAGGTAAGCAGCACAGGTGCGCAATAGATATTATTTGGTTGTTAACCGTCCACTTGTGTCCCGTAGGACCCCGAGTTCTTGAAACATGTTCCGAGATCGAGCGCGCTAACCACAGGTGGGGAGATATGGGCCCCCCATTGATTAGTACCTGATTTCAAAGTATTGTACTGGGGGCCACAAACTAGTTTGAGGTTTTATTAAATACCCTGTACTTATGCCATGTTTTACTGCTTTATTTAAATTGTGCGATGGATAGCACCTGTACTGTTTAGGATCGGGACACGATTTCGCGGTGTCGACAAGCCCAGTTTTGGGTCCCCAGTCGTTCACAGCCGTCTACCCAAACCCTAAGTCCGTCTCGAGACCGGTGAGCCGTTGCTAGGGTTTGACTTAGTGGAGTGGCCCCATGTACTTGCTTTGGGTGCGGAACGTCATCACTTAGGCCCCGACATACCGATGGGTGTATGTTAACGATCCGCAAAAGGGTCAAGTGCTTGTGGATACTTTGGTGCACCCTGCAGGTTTAATCTTTTCAAGAAGCCGTGTCGCGGTTATGGACGACTTGGAGCACGATTGCTTGATCATAGACAACTATAACTAAAGTTTCTTGTTATAAATTGACTTGTATCCGATATGACTAGTAATCACTTCACCACAATGGAATGGCTAAATAAAAGTACCAACAAGCGCTGGGTTTTGGGATATCTCATGCTAATTGTATGTCGACTAGTAAGTGTTGCAACTTCAACGGAATGGTTAACTAAAAAGCCCATTGCGCTTATTTTATCGGGATGATTATCTACACCGACTAGTAATTGCATAGCGATAATCGAATAAATAAAGCGCCAACCGTGTGAGTTCCTCGGTTGACTTCCTCGTTTGGTCTCGAGGGGGAAACACCAGGATGGGTTTGTTTGGTGCTAGACTCAGGTTGGTTCCGAATAGGTCTTTCTTATCCCTCTCTGATAGCCGCCAGTTGTTTCGAGTCTCTATATGTTGTTTAGTGCATGTTGCGCTGCCGCTTCAGTCCACCATACCTATGTAGGCGAGGACCGCCGAATTCTAGCATCGCCGTGTACTGGCCTCAGTACTGACGCTCCTCTTTTTACTTTGCCTTTGTCGGCACCCCTTTTGTTTAAGCAGGTTTTGAGATCGACGTTGTTAGCAGGGTTACCCTTCCGGCTTGGCCTGGGCAGGGTTATGGACGCCATTGGTTATTCTTCAGGGCTCTTAGCCCCATTTGCATCTTGTCCGTAGTCGGACGCTCTATCGTTTTAAAGGTGATTTGGATCTTTGTATTGTATATCTGTATTCTCGACTCGTCGAGTCGCTGTTGTATATATGTTCTGTGGGTCCCATCGAGGACTATTGTGTAATATTATTACTTCGTTTTCCACCCGCACGAAAGTGCCTGGTGGGCACCTTTGAATCGTTTCTATGCGGGTTTGGCGGGTTTCGCTAAAACTTGCATAGGGCCGATTCTGAGGGTGTTACATGATTGTGCTGGTGGATATGGTGGTATGGATGATGATGATCCCGATGAAGCCTAGCTTGACGATGGTGTTGATGGCGACGATCTCCCCTCTCCGGGAAGGAATTTCCCCGGCAGAAATATGTCTGCCGGAGAGATATTTCTCTCTCAGTGTTTTTCGCCCCGCAGAGGCGGCGGAAATATATCGGTGGTACTCTCCCTGGTGTTAGGGTTCCGTAAGGAAGATATAGGTGAGAGGGCGGAGTCGGGAGCCGAGCAGGTGGGCCAGACCTGCCCAAGGCGCGGCCTAGGGGGACCCCCGCCTAGGGGGTGTGGGGCCCCTGTGGCCCTTCTTCGCCTCCCCTTCTGGCTTCCTCTATCTTATGGGAAAATATAATTGTCCCATATTTTTCTAGTATTTTTCTGATCTTCGCAAAATTGCATCACAACACCTCCTTTTCCATCAGAATCCAGACTCCGGCAGTTCATCCTCCAAGAATCATCCAACATGCATAAACAGATGAAAAGACATAAGTAATACCTCATAATAAGACATATATAAATGAATAGAGGCAAATTATGATATAGAATGGTGATGCAAATTGGACGTATCACTTGCCTCCTTAGCCTATAAGAAGCCTACGACCCAGAAACCCTAAATAATCTGAGGTAAATCCACGAAAACCTCTGTAACGCAGCCGCCACCGAAGGGGAGATTCGAGGGACAGAAGCTGTTCCGGCACCCTGCCGGGACGGGGAAGTGCCCCCGGAGCCATCTCCATCGATCTCCACCACCATATCCATCACCATTGCTGATTCCCATGATGAGGAGTGAGTAGTTCTTTCTCGGGGCTAAGGGCTCTATCGGTTGCTATGTGTTCATCTCTCTCTTTATGCATGATCTTATTGTGATCATGAGCTTTGTAATCAAGTAGATCTACTATGCTACTCAAGTGCTTTAATCAATCTCCGGCTCTCCCCACATGTGTGAAAGTGACAGCGTGCATAATGTGGTGGCACTTAGGCTAGAGTTTACATAAATACTCAAGTGCTTCAATAGATCTCTGCTCTCCCCACATGTGTGAAAGTGATAGTGTGCATGTCGTGGTGGCACTTAGGCTAGAGTTTATAAATACTTATCATGAGTATATTTTGATTTGGATGTTTTTATGAAATTGCGGTGTTTGTTGGAACCATCTAGCGCTCAAGGTGACAGTGTGGGGTCATCTAGATGGGGAAGGCGGACTTTGAGGAGTGCTTTTATAGCCCTACCATGGATTAGAGTGTCCAACCGGAGAGTAGTTCAGAGTAGTATCATGAAGAGAAGATATTTATATGAGAGTGTTGACTAGTGAAAGTATGATCCCTAGGTCTTGTTTCTAAGCATTGAAACACCGTTTAACACTAGATATGTTGCATGTTTGCTTGCTTCCATCGTTTTGCCTTTAGTCTTTTCCTCCTCGTCAGAAGCTCTTTTCTGGCACCGTTACCAATTATAATCATCCATACCACTTGTATTTTACTATCTCTTCGCTGAACTAGTGCACCTATACACCTGACAAGTGTATTGGGTGTGTTGGGGACACAAGAGACTTCTTATATCTTGATTGCAGGGTTGCTTGAGAGGGATACCTTTGACCACTTCCTCCCTAAGTTCGATAAACCTTGGGTAATACACTTAAGGGAAACTTGTTGCTGTTCTACAAACCTCTGCACTTGTAGGCCCAACAACTGTCTTGTCGTCATTATGGAAACGACAGAGCCTAACAAGGCTAGATAGAGGTGTGGGAGCAAGCATGGAAGCATGTGACGGCGTCCACATGCGGGATTGGGCACGAGCAAGCGTCGGGGACACAAGAAGTACCCAGGTTCAGAGCCCTCGGGTTGAGGTAAAACTCCTACTCCTGCCGATCTGACTATAGGGATGAACACGACAGGCTACAAGGCTCCTCGATCTGTATCTGGGCTAGCTAGTGATCAGTGAAGGTCCAACCCTTGCATTGTTGCCCCTACCACCCCTTATATAGGCCGAGGCGGCGTGGGCAACGGCCTGGCCAACTGGCGGGTCCCGCAGGCGGGCCCCAGACGGCTAGGTCATCTGCAGTGGACGGCATGGAGGGCGTGTACCCACAGTCAAGCCCATGCCACCACGCTGTCTGTAGTGGTCGCCGTGCGAGTAGTTATGCACAGTGCCACCTACTGTCTACTATTACAACCATCATCGGTAAAGTCGTCGGTATCGGCCGAGTGTCTGAGTCTCCTTTTTGTCTTGTCCGCCGTCCTGGGCTTACTGCGCACTGTGCTCTACGTCATCTTGTACCTTGTTTGTCTTGAGTGACCGGCTAGGGTGGTCTAGCCGGCTGATCTCCCTGGGCCGGATGGTTGGTTCCATACGGCTAGTCTTTAGTCTTTGCTTGCCTCATCCGGCGGATTGTCCTGCCGGTTCGATCTTGGTCTGTCTTGCTCCGTCCAGCTGGCTTGATCCACCCGACTGGCTGTCTTTGCTAATGATTCTTATCCGGCTGGCTGGTTTGCCAGCTTGGTCTTGGTCTGGCCTTCCTTCTGATCTGTCTTTGAGTTTCTGCGTCCGACTGTCCTCAGCCGGCTGGCATGTTGGTGCTCCTGTATATTTTCCGGTTAGCCTACCCGGGGGTGATCCCCCCGAAATGTCTACAACAATAGAAGTGTGTAGACATCACTAGGGCATTTTGCCGCTGGTACTACCTGTGGAAGTTCCGAGGCTTCTTCCACTCATCCTCAGTAACTTCTATGTCTAATTAATTCTATTTGGCGGAATTTGGATTGGAATTTAAGGCGGTAGTACCGCCCCCACCAGAAATACCGGCAAGGCACCGAAAGTACCGCTCGGGCATAATTTACGCCGGTAGTATCGGGTGAAATTTCGGCTCTCTTTCCGCTCACTCTCAGTAATGTCTCTATTTGGTATGTTCTATTTGGCGGATTTATGGTCGGAAGTTTTAGCGGTAGTACCAGCCCGGTCGGAAGTTCTGTTGCGTCGGCGGTAGTACCGGCCCGAGTCAATTTTATCTCTTCCACGTCGATGTTTTCTGACCGTTGGCTGGGTGCCACCAGAAGTTCCGCCCTCCCAGCGGAAGTTCCGGCCAGCATCACGTTTTTGCCCAAACGGTCAGATCTGGGAGCCCTTTAAAAGGGGCCCCTCTTCCCCTTCATGGGCACTTGCTCTTTTCTTAGTTCTTGGCTTTCTCTCTATCCTGCATTGTTGACCTTGAAGAGCTTGACCTCTCCCTTTCCCCCCTATGATTCTTGCATCTTTTTGAGCTTTTTGAGAGAGGAGATCTAGATCTATAATCCTCCCAAAACCAAATCCCTTCTTTGTGAAGGAATCCTTGGGGTCTAGATCTTGGAGAGTTTTGTGTTCTCCTATTGTGTTCTTCCTCCCTTATTCCCCCAATTGCTTTTGTAGCTTTGTTGGAATTTGGGAGTGAAGGACTTGCCCTTGCATTTGTTGCATAGGTTTGAGTTCTCTACGGAGATTAGGCGAGTACAAGTTTGTGGGATTTTTACTCTTGGGTTCTTGGAACCCTAGACGGTTGTGTGGTTGGTGTGTTGATTTCTTGAGGCCTCCATTGTGGAATGGCCTCAAGCTTGTGGTCTTTTGTGGCTTTGTGGCCTTTTATGGCTTTGTAGACTTTTGTGGCATTGTTGGTGGGAGCCTCCAATTGAGTTGTGGAGATAGCCCCAACCTTGTACGGGTTTGGTGACCGCCTTCAAGTGTCCCTTAGTGGATCATGAGTAGACCTTTGTGGCAAGCTCATGGGAGAATAGGGTGATCCTATTGTGGCATCTATGAGTTGCGTGCCTTTGCATCTCGGGTGAGGCCTTGTGTGGCTTTGGGTGAACATCGAGCCACCACACCTCAAGGTGAGCCACTTGTGGTGTTCGGAGAGAATTGCGTCATCGCAACTCTCCAACGGACACGTGGCTTCTTTGGAAGTGAACTTTGGGATAAAAATATTCGTCTCTGTGTCCATTGGCTATCTCTCAACCGAGCCCTTTACTTTTGCATTTTACATTGTGATAGCCATCATGCTTGAAGTATTTTATCTTGCTATCACCTTGTTGCCTTTATTGCTTAGCATAGGTTGTTGGTGCACTTAGGTGAACCTAGTGGTTAGATTTTGTGCTCAATAAATTAAATGTTAGTTTTTATTCCGCATTTATTTGAGCCTAAACCATATATTTTAAAAAACCTATTCACCCCCTCTAGGCGATGTCCTTTGCACTTTCACCTTCCTCCCTTTTCCTCCCTCGTCACTGCTAGAGGGCGCGATCGGGCGAAGCACGGTTGGGGTGTTGACAAGGTTTCCCCCCCCCCCCCCCCCCCACACACACACACGTGGTGGGGTGGACGCAGGTCGACTCCCTAGGTCCGGAGCATGTTTCTTCATGCGGGAAGCAGGGCGGTGGAACTCGGAGATGTCACGAGAAGGGATGTGGTGGAGCGTGCCTAAGGATGTGTTTGGTAGCCCAGGTGGGCAATCTTACCGCATACAAGTTGAGTGTAGCCATGCCCACCACATACAAGTGTGCTAGTTGTGTTATGTTTGGTAGGCCGGGTGAGATGAGCCAAGCTCAGTTCAGATCTTGTTTGGTGTGGTTGTATGACTTGATCCATGCCATACAAAAAAATGCAACTAGGTCCCTAGAACAAAACAAAAAAGCAATCGGGTCTGGGTCGGGCTTCGGGCGCTAACGGTGAGTGGAGGCACCGCCACGCTCTAACGCTTGTGAGAGGAGATGCCTCCATGCTTTTCCACCGGCGCACCGACTGTTGCTGCCACGTTTCGCTTGGAAGTCCGAGATGAGCCGCCACCAGGAGGTCATGCCTCTGCTGCTATGCGCACAGTGGACAAGGCCGGGAGATGCGGTGGCGACAGAGCCCGAGCAGAGACCGGGGGCGAGCTGGGAGAGACGCAGCGGCGAGGTATAGGAGATACATGGCGGTGGGGCATAGGAGAGACATAGGTATGGCGGAGCGGTTCGGTGTGGGGGGAGAATGGTCGAGATATGGAGTGCGGGGCCATGATCCCTGCGGGCTCCAGTGCGTGCGGGGGATGGAGTCGACATTTCCCGGTTGTGAGGCTCTATTTGAGCTTCCCAACTTGGCAGGGCTCAGGGGTAGTTTTCGTATGACGTGGGTACTACCGACCAGAGACGACCCGATCTAACAAATAGAAAAACATGGGATGAGATGAGAATATCTCAGTTCTCCCGGGCTACCAAACACGGCCTAAGTCTCTCCGAGGTGAGGGTCATGGGCATCATGGTGTGGGATGGTGGTGAACTTGACTCAGCATGGCGATAGGCACGACGTTGATTCAACAACGATGACAAGGGAAGTGGCATAGTTGGGGCCTATGGCGGGGAGACATCGGTGGATTCCATGGTAGTGGCTGGCCATGCTCGGCCTAGATCTGGGCATGTTCGGGCCCAATCTAGTTTCAGCGGGCCTCAGCCGGTGTGTCCACCCAAAGCACTACCTACAAGGTGGAGCTAGCGCAACCTTTGTGCTACAGCGCAGTGGCGGAGCTAGTCGGTTGTCGCGTTCGTTCGCCGATCACCTTATCCTCCCATTGGCAGCTGCTACCGCCCATGTAGGCATGGTTCTTTCACTGGCTGACCTCGTATGCGTAGATGGTCTCGTGATGCCTTACTGCCCTGAGCTCGAGGTATTGGACGCGAGGGCGGCGGCCCTGGAAGGTGGGCTGCACGGATGACTCTCCGGCAAGCGACGTGGTGGTGGTGGCCTTATTCTTCGGTCATTTGGATGTAGAGGAGTAGGCGTGGGAGTTCCTATAGTGGACGACGATATTGGCTTCTCCTATATCATGTTCTGGAGGTCGGGCTCGGGGACAATGGGTGTTCCGAGGTATTGGGCATGTGCGGATGTATTTTTGGGTGAAAGCTTAGCTTCTTGACGCCTACGGTGGTGATGCCTGAGAGTGTCGTAACCCTCTTGGGGTGCCACTGTACTTACCTTCACCACTCTAGGGCTCTGAGTGAAAACCTTTGACCTTGTCGATGGTGGCGGATGCGTTGCTACCCTCTTGGGGGTGTAGTCGTGGAGCTCTGATCCTCCTCCATCTCATTTCGGTGGCTTTGGTGGAAAGTCTTAGCCCTTTATGTACCTTTTTTATTTATTTTTTTGAAACGGGGGCATGATACGTCGTAAACGTATCTATAATTTTTATGCTCCATGCTTGTTTTACACCAATTGCTTTATGTTTTGTATACACTTTGTGAAATTTTTATGCATTTTCTGGAACTAACCAATTAACAAGATGCCATAGTGTCAGTTCCTGTTTTCTGCTGTTTTCAGGTTTTTACCAAAGGGAATATTCTCGAAATTGGAGGAAACAAAAGCCAAAGTTCCTATTTTTCTAGACATGACACGGAGTCCGAAGGGGAGACGAAGAGTAGCCGTGAAGCAACCACACTAGGTGGCTGCGCGGGCCCCTTGGTCACGCCACCGTATGGTGTGGGCCCCTTGGGCGTCCATCGACCTTGCCCCTTCGCCTATATATTCCCCCCGAGGCAAAAAACCCTAAATATCATAGAAAAAATCCACGAAAAGTTCGGCAGCGCCGCCGCCACCAAAGAGGAGATTCGGGGGACATAAATCTCTGTTCCGGCACCCTGCCGGGACGGGGAATTGCCCCCGGATCCATCTCCATCGACTCCACCACCATCTCCATCGCCGTTGCTGCCTCCCATGATGAGGAGGGAGTAGTTCTCCCTTGAGGCTAAGGGCTCTACCAGTAGCTATGTGTTCATCTTTCTCTCTCTATGTGTGATCTTATTGTGATCATGTGCTTTGTAATCTAGTTGAATAAGTAGATCTATTATGCTACTCAAGTGCTTTTATTAATGTGATCTCCAGCGACACCTTGTCCCATGTGTGTGAAGGTGACAGTGTGCACACCGTGTGTATATCTTAGGCTAAAGATTACAGAAATACTTATCATGAGTTATAATTTGAGTTGGATGTCTCTATAAAATTGTGGTGTTTGTCTGGAACCATCTAGCGCTCAAGGTGACAGTGTGGGGTTACTTAGATGAGGAATAGGAACTTTAAGGAGTGCTCTTATAGCCCTACCGTGGATTAGTGTTTGTTACCCAACCTAAGAGTAGTTCAGGGTAGCATAGTGAAGAGAAGATATTATATATTTATTGAGAGTGTCTACTGGTGAAAGTATGATCCCTAGACCTTGTTTCTAAGCATTGAAACATCATTTACAACCAGTCCTCCTACATGTTTTCTTGCTGCCATTTTTATTTCAGATTGCAATTACCACTTATAATCATCCATATTACTTGTATTTCACTATCTCTTCGTCGAACTAGTGCACCTATACACCTGACAAGTGTGTTGGATGTGTTGGGGACACAAGAGACTTCTTGTATCTTGATTGTAGGGTTGCTTGAGAGGGATACCTTTGACCTCTTCCTCCCTAAGTTCGATAAACCTTGGGTGATCCACTTAAGGGAAATTTGTTGTTGTTCTACAAACCTCTGCACGTGGAGGCCCAACACTTTCTACAAGAATAGAAGCGTGTGTAGACATCAGGGCAAAAGCTCAGCCCCAATATATTATTAATAAAGAGTTTTACAAGAATATAAAAGGCGCACATATTACAAATGCCTACTCTCCTGGTACAATTTCACCCAAACGCTTAGCACCCGCTAAAATCCGCAAATGTGTCTCTCTCTTAATTTTGTCTAATAGTACTAAGGGAGGCGTGTATTTGTTATGAAATACCAAGAGATTTCTTTCATTACAAATCTCCCAAGAAGCCAACAAGGTTAGGGATTCCATATCTTTGCAATTTGGGATTCGGTCGTCCGCCATCGTGGACCACCAACTCTTGATAGTAACACCCGCCCATTGACTCGGTTGTAGAGAATGTAGACCCAACCAATATTGTATGAGTCCCATAGGCGAATGGTGAAATGACAATCAACAAATAAGTGGGTGACTGATTCCGTGGTTTGCTTGCAAAGAGGGCACAAGCGGCAATTTGACCATCCCTGTTTCTCCAAACGATCCGTCGTCCAAAGCCTATTTTGCATTGCAAGCCATGCGAAGAATTTATTTTGGTAGAGGCCCACTCCTTCCAAATCACTTTGTTCATACGATGGGATGGCTCCCAAGGATTGTACTTCATAATCCCCCGTCGTTGAGTATTGTCCATTTTCCGGAAGCTTCCAACAAATGTCACCCTCTAGGTTATTATCAAGATCCACATTATTGAGAAGAACCCAAAGATCCACAAATTGGAAAAGATGTTCCATAGTGAAGTTTTGGTCCAACTTAATGTTATCAATCCACGCGTTTCCTTGTATAGCTCGATGCACGTTCCATTTCTTTCTCTTGGACAAGGCAAACACAAGAGGTCCAACCAAGGAGCGTGCCAAATTAGATTCTTCATCCAATTCCCAAAGGTGATGGTGGCGGCGGCAAAGAAATTATGCATATCATCCGCGTGCAAGGGTTCCCAGATCCGATCCAAATCTTGGAAGGGTCTTTCCATTCAAGCCAAGGCCAACGCAAGCGAAGAGCCGTAGCAAACATATCCATATTAAGCACCCCAAGACCTCCAAACTTCTTAGGGTGGCAAACCATCTTCCAATTAACTTTGCATTTTCTCGGGTAGTTGAATCCTTAGCCGACCAAAGGAATCCCCTCTCCAAATTGTTAATGAACTTAATAGTACCGATAGGGTTGGAGAGAGGTGTCAAGTAGTATATAGCTTGCGATGCAATGACGGATTTGATGAAAAGTTCGTCCAGCCGTAGTGATGAATTTCTCTCATTTCAAGTTGGAAGATTGGCGGTGCATTTATCTTCAAGGTGGTGAAAATCAACTCTTTTTAGCCTCCTAACCGAGAGAAAGCTATCTTTGTAAAAGGTTTTCCTCGTCACCTTCTATCGGATCGGCCGTGTGTGGCTTTACGGTTGCGGAGGTATACAGATGGCACCATGGGCAAAAGTGTCGAGTAGGGACTAAATGGTTAATTAAACAATGCTCGAGCACCTTTGATGAAAGGCACAGCTCGTTTTTCAGGCGTAACCATATTTCCCGGATGATTTTGTCCTGGCCTTGATGCGAGTTGTAATATATCCAAAATTAGGTACGGTTGGTTTTATGTGTGACTGTGTCGTTTGGCAATGCTCGATCAGATTGTTTATTTCTTCGCCCATTTCAGAAACGGAATGACCTACTCTCTACTCATACAAATGCAGCACATCCACATCCCCACCTGCTCTTGCTTTTCATAATCCCTTCCTGCTTTGCACCAGATGTTGCAAAGCGCTAACCCTTTCGCTCAGCTCAAGAGCCATCAGAACATAGCAAACAAGAGAGCCACACCGATTTTTTCTTCCCTTGGCCGGCCTACTTTCTGCCTTTTGCCTCTAGCTAGTGATATTCCTTTCTAAATATCTTAATACGATAGAACAATACAGTCTCATCACATGCTCTTGGCCGAATTTGTGCCCCTCTAACTCCAAGGGATGGATGATGCTTCAGAGGCCGGAAAACTGGTTTTGCTGAGATTGATGAATTGCCTGAAATTCTGTTCCTGTAGAGCTGACATTCTCCGCCATGATGAAGTTCCTGCGAAAGAGTGTACGCCAGGGATGAGACGAGATGCGATACTGCCAAATAAATCTACGAGTTCCGATGCGTGTACCGCGGCTAAGAGAAGTGAGTCTTACTCGCGAGGGCGGGAAACCCAGATGGAGCTGAGAGCACGGAGACGACGATGATACTCTCCGATGGAGAGGAAGCACCGAGCTGTCTGTCTGGTGGTCAGAATCCGCCGCATGTGGTGCAAGGTCTGCTGCCTCAGATTATCAGCCTTCACTTGCAACGCCACACCCAAAATATTTGGTCAGTTACAGAAACAGATAGTAGTTTGCAAGCAAGTTGACAGGAAATCTAACGTGAGCACTATCTACGTGACACATTTTCTCAGAGTGCAAAGTTTGCTGGCAGCAGCATCTGATGACAATAACAGGTGCAAAGCCAATGTTCCCGCTCGAGACACGGGCTAGTTGAGATCTTCCTCTGGTTGCATATTCTACATCTCTAATGCGATGATATTTTCTTCTACTTACAAGACTAAAATCCACTTATCTACAGTATCTGCATCTTAATATAGTAGTACTAGAAATTAAAAGTAGTTTTATATTCCTTTCTGGAGCCTTTGGATCTAAACTGCTCCAAATATCAACAAAAGAAAAATGCTGCTCCCAACTCCACCAAAGCTTATCCACAAACCACAGTCAAGATATCTTAAAAGGGAAAAACAGAAACTAATGGAGCAATTGGATGTCACAATCTCCTTTTATTCAGAGACGGGAGAGGAGAGAACCTACAGAAAGACAAGAGACCTTCTGTTTTAAAATTCCTTTCGTGGAGCAGCATGATCCTACTTTAATTCAAGGCTCATCTGGTTCATCACTAAGTGCTCAAGTTTAGGTTGATGCGTCTCTTTCTTGACTGCAACTGACGGGAACGCTGAACCCTTGCACATTTCGCAAGAAGCGCAACAACATATAGGCCATCCAAAACATTCCATATATGTTTGTGCATTTGTTGAACTACCAGCAAACAAAAGGGGGGCCAGTACTGTGAGAGTAGGACACACCGAACAATTTGTACAAGCCAAAAAGGTGGCCGTCATATTCCTACTCAGGCTTTATATGGAAAATGATAGGTGTTTATGTTTATAAGACATTAGTTTTATATACTTTAATGTGATAAGAAAGAACCTTGTCTGGCGCTCGGTCAGTTCCTCGCGGAAACAATTTTAAACGGTCCACAAACATCAGGCAAGATAGTTTATAAGAGACTGATTATGCATGCTGGAAAGTGCCAATGATGTTTATCTGCATGATCTAGCCAGTTGCTCAAACAAAGTTGACCGTGCTACTTAGGTACAGCTTATATCATTCGTGCCTTTCTGTTCATTCGAAAAGTAAGACATCATTCTGTAGGACCAACATTTTGACGATATCTACTAAACAAAGTGACATGGCTTAATTTTAAGCATACCGGCACATATATTACATTTCAAAAAATCTAAGAAGAGTCTCTCTTTGTATGTTTGGAAATTGATTAATCATGCCAGAACAATGAAATATTGATAGAATGACGGTACGGTGCACGAATTTGAAAGAAGTGAAAACTACTGACCTGACGATAAAAGCTCTCGAGATTGTCGAGCCTGTCAAGTGCTAGAGCCATGAGACTGGTATAGTTGGCAACGTCTGCGCCGTCGTTGAGAGGGCCAGCGCCCACGGCGTCGGCCAGCGACTGGTGCAGCTGCTGAAGCCCCTGCGTGAGCGCCTCCTCGGCCTGCCCCGACGACTGCTGCAGGTTGCACATCCCCACCAGCTGCTGCTCCGTCAGCGGATCAAGCTGAGGTATCAGCATCTGGTGAAACCAAACGGCAAGAGCGTTTAACATCAAACATAATATTCATGCAAGTGTCACGAAACAAAGCACAAAACATGGGGCATTTGTGTTGCCACATTGCGAGACCTTGAGGATTTCCGAAGGCCGGAACCCGGCCATCCAGAGGAAGCACCGCTCGGACTGCGTCGCCCACATTCCGGTCATGAGGTGGAAGACGTCGGACCTGGCGAGCACGGCCCTCAGGTGGAACAACTCGTCGTAGTGCCGGATGCATTCTTCGACGATGGTGCCGAGGTTCCCGTCCAGGACCTGGGCCTGCAACGCGCCCTGAATCTCCGTCATATACTTGTTGTCTTCATCTAGCCATCGGGCGTACTCCATGTCGAACATCACAGCGCCTGTAAAATTTTGCAATAAGTTGTTGAATTCTCAACAGTTAAAAATCGCGAAGCTTGTGACACTGTATTACCAGAACTCATTTCTCCGGGCGCGCTGCATCCACCGGTGAGCATGCCCTGAAATGATTTCGAGAGTTAAAAGGATATGGCAGCACTAGATGAAACACATGTAGCGTGATGTTCTCGAGATCTGGAACCTGTGAGCGTCCTCTCTGAAGCTCTTGCTCGATTTGCTGAAGCCTAATCCGGCCTGTTTCTAACTGCTGAACATAAGCCTGCAAAATACCGTGCAATTGTTTTTGTCAGAACATTTTTTTCTGACAATGATGAATCTTTTTACTGATTTAAACCGTTCTACACCTTTTTTCTCAGCCTGCTCTTCCTCGCAGCTTCTCTGTTCTGAGCCAATCTCCTTTCGGTCTAAGAAATATAGAGGCAAAAGCAAGAGTATGTCACCAAAAAAGAAAAAAGAAATTACAGGGCCATGCAAGCAACAAACTGAGACCAAATGAAATCACACCTTGGGATCTAACGAGTTGTCATCTTTTCTTGTGGATCCATGCCTCCTCTGCATCACAGAAAGGTCGATTCGGAAGTTAGAACAGTGTGCAATAATGCTACATTGGAGCTAAAAAAAATCCTGTTGGGTGTCGCTAGCCACCTATAAAATAACCTATTCACCACTAGGAGGTGCTTACGAAATTCTCTCTCTTAAAATAGTAGCAGTGTCTAATTGTGTGTCGTGAACTATTGAGAGAGCATGTGCCACTATTGTGGTCGTTTTATGCTCCAAGGAACAGTTCAGGTGGCTATCATGTTGCTTCTTCTATCCACCAAAAGGGAGAGACGTAAAATCACTATATATATATATGATGTCCCCAATCATCTTTTGGCGACTTCTTGCTTTTTTCGGCCTTGGACCAGCCTTGACCTTATGATATTGCCTAGGCCGCAATGGCTCTAGCTAGAAATATGCCACTTCCCGATGCCCACCGCAACGACCACACCATGAATGAACTCCTATTTCTCTCTATTCAAAGTAATGTCTAGGATCGAGAGGATGCTCAAGCTATCTCAAAGCACAGGCCAAGATTATATGCTTCTGAAAGCAAGCTTATGCTTTGAGAACGTGTCAAGGCTTAACCAAGAACTTCCCCAAATCATCAAAACTTGAACAATGAATGAAGACGACAGAGCACAGCCAAGCTTATGCTTCCCCAAAAAAGGAACCTCGAACCCATGAGTAATGAAGACGACAAAGCAAGCAAGCTAGCACACAGTGTATGTCAAGGTTTCACTGTTTACCTTATCCTGTGCTCCTCCTCCTCCTCCTGCATGTTGCTGAAAGCTTGGCGCAGCAGCAGCAGCAGCCGTCGGTGCAGGGCCGAGCCCTTGATTACTGTAGTTGTAATCATCAATGGTCACCATGAACAGCTCCTGCTGCTGCTGCGGCTGGGCAGAGGCAGAGGCCGAGTCGGTCCTGATGCTGGCTGGGGACACCTGCTCGGCCTGTGACATTGCGTTGTGAGCGGAGCTGGAGTCAGTGCTCCCTACTGACTGCGAGTTCGCCTGCGAAGCACGAGCACGCACGAGCAATTAAAATCCAAGAAACAGGAGGGAGGCCGGCACGCCGGCAAGCCGGCAGGCAGGCAGAGCCGCAGAGGGGAAGACAGCAGTTAATTAACCAAGGGAGCAACTTTTGGTCAGGGAGAAACTGTAGGAGGCCGCGAGTGATCGAGAGAAGCAGTGGTTACACTGTATGGGTGCTGTAGATGAGTCATGGGCCAGGAAGGGAAGATCTCCAGCGTGGGGGGCCTAGCTGCGAGATATCCTGCCGCCGCTGCCGCTGCCGCTGCACACATACAAACGGAATTAAAGGCCTTGTCAATCGCCCTCCTCCTCGCCCCCACGCGAGAGAGGTTCAGGAAATGTAGACAGGGAGAGAGAGAGAGAGAGGGGAGGCGTGGGGAGTCCTGGGATCACACCATTTATGCTGCTGCCGCCCCTACCCCAAATTACATGTGGTTAGGGCTCGTGGCTGCGTTTGGCAAGGCGAAAGCCGAGGGGCGGCGTGCCTATCTCTATCTATATCTATGGTGTGTGCTGGTGGGGAGAGAGAAGAAGCAAAGATACCGGTCTTTCTCGCAGCAAGGTCCAGGTGGTTAAGGATTTGGGGAAAGAGAGATGGAGAAAAAGGCCATGGGTCTTACACTTGGTGTGGGCATCACCTCCGATCATGACAGGGTCGACGCCAGCAGCACAGGTGCCATGGATAAGGGCCTCCTCCAGCTCGCCAAAGTAAGCAGCGGCTGCAGGCTGCAACTCCCTCCTGGAATGGAACAACAAAAGCAGCAGAATTCAGCACCGGTGCTGGTGGCGTGGTAGGCATATCTATGCAGTATATATGTGCAGAGAAGATAAAAACATTTCTGAGAACGTAAAGGCAATGCAAGAAAAAGCTTTGAGGGGGTTAGAGTAGAGAGGTGGACAGATAAGGATGAGGAGAGGCGAAAAAGATGGCGAGGAAAATCACTTACTGCAGGATCGTCCAGGCCTTAGGCATTAAGAAACTATTTGGTTCGTGGGAAGAGGTGTAATCCAATAAGGAGGAGGCTGGATATATATAGCAGCAGAGTTGGTTATAAAGGTGGTTAAAAAGAGGTAGCGAGAGGAGGGGGAAGGGGAGGGCAGGAAGGAGGAGGAGACTGTCTATATTTTAAACTAGTATAGACGCAAAAGAACTTTAGCTGTGTTGTCTTGGCAATGTACTAGCTATAGCTAGCTAGCTGTTGAAAGAGAGGAAAAAATAGCAGACTAGAGAGTGAAGTAGAGCAGTACAGGAAGTTGGCAGGTGGTGCAGCAGCAGGAGGAGCATGGCCTTGGATTCCATAAGCAAGTGCTTGGCCGAATGGTACAGCTCCATCACGATCGCTCCCTTCTGCCATCCCCCCCTCCACGAACTCTCTTCAGTCTTCTTCACCCTTGCAGAAGAGCTCTACTCTGCAGGAAGGGAACAGTGTAGACCAGTGAGCTATGCATGTACGTACAAGTACGTACGTATGTACGACGTATTCAAGTATATTCATTTGAGAGAGAGAGAGCATACCATACATATGATAGGATGGGATGTTGCCTCCAGAATCCTTTCTTGTCTGTCTTCTCCCACACTGTCAAATCGAATCGCCCTTGGCCTTGGAGTCTCAATCCACCACCACTGTGTACTGTACCGCAAAGAAGATATTGTGTCCTTTTGAACATGCCCTAGGAGCATGTGTCTCTTTTCAGTTTTCACAGGGCTAGCTAGAGAGAGGGAGGGGGGAATCAGATGATAGGGGAAAGATGTGGTAGGCCTTTCCCTGTCAGGATTTCTGTCGCCTACTATTCTGCTTGTAACTACCTTTCATCTCTCATTGGGTGTGCCCTCTGGGACGGCAAGTACTCGCAACAAAAGGATCATTGAGGAGAGAGAGAGAGGAAGAGGAGTAAAAGAGGAAGGACACGAGACTCTCTCCAAACAGCATTTCGTCCTAATTTATAAATAAAACCACGGTGCCCGAATAGATATAAGATGATGGGGAGATCTCTTACAAAGCAAATCAAGTTGTCACCAAAGACATGACACGAGACCGGGGTAAACCGGGGCTCCACAACGACGGCCCCAAGAGAGCAACGACACACCGCGTTGCCACAGTCGAGACCGACGGTCAAGGGTTTTCACGTTGTAGAGCCCTATTGCGAAGAAGCCGCAACGACACGTCCAAGAGGGTTACGATACCCGTAGGGATCACCGTCGTTGGTGTCAAAGAACTAAGCCTTCTACACACAAAAAACCTTCGTCCCGCCCTATTTTCCCCGAGTTAGGCCACCGGCACACGATGTGGGAGCTGCCAAAGCCGAAGCACGGTTAACACCAATGTCCCCTACCCTCTGTTCCTCGTCATCCACATGACTGAAAGAGAGAGACCACCACAACCGCCACGCCGCTCGACGTAGCCGCCACCCCGACATCCACGAACTCAAGCCAATGCTCGGACCAACATCACATCGACATGCCGACGGGTAGGACGAGGTAGGTTAGCACCAGATCATGCAGGCATCAAGCCACAGGGTAGTCGCATGGACACATCAACAATGTTGATTAGACCCATATCAGGCCCGGATTAGGCCTGGCCCGGCTAGGCCTAGATCGGGCCCTATCAACTCCACCGTCGCGCTGCTGCATCTAGGCCGTTGTCGTCCTTATGGACCCTTCACCGCACCTACACCCGCCGCTACTGCGCTGGCCTCCCCACCATGTCCCGCCGACGGAGTCGACCGGCCTGCATCACCCACCCACCCCCGCTAACCGAGGTCAGCGTGCCATGACCGGGAGTGGAACCACCGCCACATTGGCTCGAACCACGCGCCTTCGCCAGGTCGCACCTCTGCGAGCTACTCGCTCCAACGAGGAAGCCCTAGCACCAGGTAAAAGAGATCCTGCCGCCGTCGGCACCGCACAGTCTTTGCGCGACGACGCTCGCTGACAGCGGCAGGGAAGGAGGCGGCGGCGCTAGGGTTTGGCGTATCGGTCGCCCACGCGGAGGGCGAGCGATAAGAGACACGAGAGCATTTTTCGGGGGCTCACTGTTGGAATCGAAAGACACAAGACTTGTCTCATTCTATTAATTAAGAAGATATTTTACAAGGAAAACCGAAAGGTGGAGAAACGGCTGCACAAAAAGGGGCTACTCTTCCAGCAAAAGAACGGAAAAATTCTAGGGGCAGAAAATAGGGCTCGTTTGAGATTATCCTTCCAGCTAATAGGAGGTCAGCATCACTGCCTTGTCATACACTAAATAATAAAATGATTTCCCCTCGAATAGAAGTTCAGTTTAGCATTGCCGTTTTCATCTACTGTATTTGCAAATGCTGTGGATCACCATCGGCTATCAGAATATGTTTTTTCGACAAAGTTATCTTTTGATTAACTCTCATTAGTGCTTAACCCTTTGGATAAAGTAGGGGCCACGAGTATATGAGGGAAAGTGAAGGTGCATTTATAGTATACTCACCGGAAAGCTCTTGGGGTCCAAGTTCTGCATATATTTGCTGAGTCCTTTGGCCGCACAGAGACTAGTAAGACCCTTTTTCATGGCTTTCACTCTCTGAGCACACGATTCCTAGCAACAGAAATACAGAAACTTGGGAAGAAAAATCAAACTTAGCAACAGAAAGCTTGAAGCACAAATGAAGATAAATGAAAAATTCATGGCGCAATCTCTAGCCATTAACTTTGTACTATTCATTTACATAAGATGTTCTATAACAAGAAAGTGTAGGAATCACATCAAAGGAACCAAAAAGATGATCCGCACTTGATTTATATGGATATTTATGGTTATCTAAGTACAAAATTCAAGATAGTTTCTGAATTCCTATTTTCCGTGAACAATCGACCAGTCATTTCTGTAAATGTGCAGCAGCCCTATCCTATAGTGGGGTGAAATAGAGCATATGCAGTAGTCAACTTGCAGCATTTCAAAAATTTAAGAAGGCTCTAAAAAAGCACTCAACCAAAAATTGCACAAGAGATCAACCATCTTTATTTACGACAATACGGGGGCTATTCCAGAATTGGACGAGCATTTGGGTCTGAAACCATGGTACAAACTGACATCTCTGATAGGTCAACATAGTGGCAGCTCAACTGTGCGGCACTGTGGCAGGCAGTGGAAAGCAAACAGTCCTCATCAAATCACAGAGTTCGGACCTCTCAACTGCAAAATGGCCATCATTAAGAACTAAATGTAAAACAAAAAAAAGTAAAGGAACTGATCACGAAAATTAATAAGAATGTGGAGAATTAGAAATGCTTGTAACTTGTTAATGCCAAATGAGCTTTATGTCAACAACATTTTTGGTTATATGGACAACTAAAAGTAAAAGCCAGAGGATACCACGGAATATAGTCCAATTAGCTGAAGCCTCATTTTGCTTAGTTTTACCTTCTGGCTTTAGGTACACAAGCTGAACTAAGCTTGTATTGATGGTTTAATTTTCACTTAGATAAAATAATTAGAACCCCTAAATCCAAATGGAAGCCTTCTATAAGCTGAAGCCACAGTAGCTTAAAAGATTTCTCAATAGAAAAAAATAGCAGGTGACTTTAGGATCCATGTAATTTAAAACGTGGACCTCTACAAAAAAAATGTCAAAAAGCTTATTGGAGAAGCCCAACTGATCTTATATTTGTCAAATGACCAACTCAATATTTCTCTATTGCAATCAGAGTAATGTACACAAGTTACATGGGCCAACTTGTGTCTGTCTAAACCATTTTGGACTTTTGGGCTAGCTATAAACATATACATAGCATAGATACATAATCTAACACCCCTTCAAACTCAAGGTGGATCTAAGACATTGAGTTTGAGAACATGGAGCTTATGTTGTTCTCTGGTTTGAGATTTTGTGAAGAAATCTACAAGTTGAAGCTCTGATGGAACATGTTCGAGATGAATGGTTGATTGTTGACTAGAGAGCATGTGAAGAAAGCATCCACACCAATATGCTTGGTTGGATCATGCTTAACCGGATCATCCGTGATATGGATAACAACTTCGTTGTAACAAAGAATGGTTGTGGGTGCATCACATGAGACACCAAGATCAACCAATAACAGCAAAGCCATACAATCTCTAATGTAGTAGTAGATAATGCTCCAAGCTCGGCCTCGACACTACTCCCTCCGTCCCAAAAAATAAGGCGCCTAAGGATTAGTCAAAAGTCAAATCTTACTAACTTTGACGAAATATTTAGGAAGAAATATCCACATCTACAATATTGAGTGGACACATTAAGAAAATATACTTTATGGTGAATCTATTGATATTGTTTAGTATTGTAAATATTCATACTTTTGGGTATAATCTTGGTCAAACTTAGAAAATATTGACTTTTGACTAATTCTTAGGCGCCTTATATTTTGGGATGGAGGGAGTAGTGTAAGACACTACAATATGTTTCTTAGACTTCCATGCAATACGAGAGGTGCCAAGAAAAACACAATAGTCGATAACACTGCGATGATCGACATGATCACTCGCCTGGGTGGAGTCAGAGTAAGAACGAGGCTAGATCTTATTTGTGCGAGCATAAAATAGTCTGGGAGGGTATTTCCCCCTCAAGTATTGGAGGACTCGAAGCAAGTGACTAATGAACTAAGTTAGGAGAACTAACAAACCGACTTAAGATGTGAACTACATGAGCAATGTCCAATCTTGTCGCGGTGAGATATACAAGGCTGCCTACAAGGTGACGATAGCGAGAGGGATCCTCAAGAGGAATGCCATTAGTAGAATGCATCTGCAGCTAGATTCGATGGGTGAAGCAGCAATACAAGTATCGGGACCTGAGCGAGCAATCAGATCCTGAGTATATCAAGACTAAGAAATATAGTACTTCCTCCGACCCAAATTAGTTGACTTGGTTTTGTCTAGATTCGGATGTATCTAGCACTAAAACAAGTCTACATACATCCGAATCTAGACAAATTTGAGTCAAGTAATTTGGGTCGGAGGGAGTAACTATCAGTGCAATCAACCTCAATTCCCATAATGTGATTGAGAGGCCCTAGATATGACATCATGAATTGCTCACCTAGCTTTGTTTTAACAAAAGCAATGTTCTTCGAATCATCTCCGGTTATTAGCATATCATCCACATAGAGCATAAGCAAAGTACGACCATATGGTCAAATGTATGAATGAAAAGTGTAGGTCATATTCACAAGGAGAGAAGCTAGCAACTCGAATCACAAAAATGAATTGCTCAATGAAAGCACGAAGGGCTTGCTTAAGCCCATAAAATGCCTTGCAAAGGCGACAAACATGACCAGATGGGGCCTCAACACTTGGAGGTGGCTGCATATAAACTTCCTCGTGAAGATCATCATGAAGGAAAGCATTCTTCACATCCATTGTGAAATTTTCCATGATCGATAGCAACCACAACAACAATAAGAGTACATAGTATTAGCCGGAGGAGCAGAAGGCAAAGGAGTAGATAGATTGAGCCTCAGATGCAATTGCATGATGACAACCATCATGAAAAGGAAAAGAATGCAAACATGTTGGAGTTGGCGAGGAAGGAGTGGAGTGCCGAACTAGTAAGGAAGAATGCTCTGATATCTTGTCAAATGACCGACTCAAATTTTATCTATTGCAACCGCGGTAATATACACAAGTTACATGGGCTAACTTGGGCCACTCTAGACTATTTGAGACTACTTGACTAGCTAGAAACATATACATACCATATACACATATTCTACAATATTAAACCCTTATATTGTGTTACGGAATTAAAAATCTCAATAAGGCATGTCCAACAATCGCAAAAAAAGAAAGGTATGCCCAGCAATCACAAACAGGTGAAGCATGACCAATGTCCGTGATTCTTTTTCTAGCAAACTGAACCGAAAGAAAAGGAACATTCTGGGGACCGTTACTACCGTGTACATGTCAAAGCCGATGAAAAACACATTAAAATATGTGAAATTTTAAGGCCTCTTTAGTTCACGAAATTCTTAAAATATGAAAAGACAATAAAACATGAATAAGATAGTAATATATGTACAAAGAGTGGATTCGGTCACCACAGATTTGATCCCCACGCACATCCCACCGTCGGTAGCTCGCGTCATGATTGAGATTGGTGAACAGGTGGATGTTGTAATAAGTGTGTTTTGCTTAGGCATTGGGCAAACTAAGTACGGATAACCCATTCCCTCAAGAAAAAAGTACGAATGCCCCATTCCCTCAAGAAAAAAGCATTGAAAAAGCTACTTTGGGGCAAGAGTGTCATACACTGGCTGGGGGCAAACTAAGTACGAATGCCTCATTCCGTCAAGAAAAAAGTATGGATGCCCCATATGTATAACAGTACTACAACTGCATGGTACTTGCAACTCTGCATTAAAGTTATTCTTTTCCTAATATGTATTTTGGCCATCAAACATCCAATCCGACGATGACTAGGGATGTGGCACACTCCCACCGTGTGTACCCACTTAATATCCATGTACAAAATAGAAGATCGAAAAACGCAAAAAAGCAAACTATGTATTTGATTGTCATATTAAGACATGAGTCATAATAAGCATAGACAAATCAAATCCAAAGCACATGGAAAGATAAATTATGATGTTACCATGTCAATTAGGGTATCTTTGGAACGCGGAAATTGGAAAACACATGAACATAAAAGAATAGAAATAAGATGTCATGGCATATTGTATTCCGTATGAATTGAAACAACGGATTTAAGTAACACAGTTTGTTCATTCACACATTGTAAAAAATTTCTATACAGATTAGGTGGACTCCATAATGTCTTCAAGAAATTTTCAGGAGGCTGGACTCAATGGAATATTTTCCATTGGAATTTGGTGCAAAGAGGCCCGTCGAAGAAGTTCTTAAGAATCTAATCCTACAGACCTAGATTCCAGACTCTGATAGCTAAGTTCGACACCTGCGATCATATGTTACCGACTTATAGTACAAATTCAACATATCTAGCTTCTACATCTTGGTAATGCATACTGCCGAGGCCAGGCCAGTCACCATCGCGTCATGTGCAGCACCGAGATGTGACTATGTGAGAGGATTTACTGATGACTTCAGCAACCATCAGGCAAGTGTCGAGTAAGACAGACACTTTCTGCAGGCTATGTAATTCTGCATCCACCGAAACGAACCAATTTTTCAAGTAGAGTACGACAAACAATAACGATGTGATTGACAATAACAGACCCAATGGATACAACAACATCGTGGATTCGTGATCCTTCCATTAATGGCCATACCTAGTTCATCCACTAGCCCGGCATTACGATTTCCACAAATATTTCGAAATTAAAAACGCAGTAAAAAAAATGTGAACTTCGCTGGTTACAGATCAGAACGATGAGCGCCACGCACATTGATCCTGGTTGTACTGAGGCGCCAACTACACGCAGAAAACACACCATAAAAGAGTCGCTGCAGCGTGGGGAGGAAGAGGAAATCGTACCTTCCGGGGTGGGCGACGGAACCCGATCGGCGGCGACTAGGGCTAGCATGCGGCGTGAAACGGAAACGATGTTCAGTCAAGGAATTCCATCGGGCTCAGTTCTGGTCCGCGGCGGGCGGCGGCGCATACTGGCTTGTCTATTTTGCGGGGCACGTGGCCGTGCCCGTGCGGGGAGGGGAGTGACGCCGACGGTCGGAGACGAAGCGGAGAGAGACATGCTTGGGCGGTACCGTTCCCACGGTGGTTGTGCTTGCGACGAGTATCCCTCTGTCCAAAGATAAGTTTACTTCTAGTCTTTCCTAAGTAGTTAGTAAAATTTAATTAATTTTATAGAAAAATATACTAATATTTATGACACTAGATTGGTATCACTAGATATATTTTTAAATTTAGTTTTATAATATATAAATAAATATAATATATTGCTATGTTTATCTATAAAATTGGTCAAATTTGACAAAGTTTGACTTAGACAAAAACTAGAAGTACACTTATTTGCGGACGGAAGGAGTAGGTCGATTTGGAGCGGCGTCTTACATGGAGGACTTAAACTTTTTTTGAAAAAATCAAATTAAAAAAATAGAAAAAAATATAGGGCCGTGGATAATTATTTACTATAATACAACGTGTGCAAAAATTTATGTGAAATACTTTGTATTCCGGTCTCAGCGAAAAGGAGAAAAATTTAGTTCTGAAAGTAAAAAAGTGCAATTTTGAATGGACATATTATTGGCTACGCATAGGTATTTTTTTGAAAATATTTGATGATTTATAAACAAAAAAAATCAAAAACAGGCTCCAATGTGGACAGGCTTCAAACTGATTTTTGGTGTTTGTGACCTGCTATTGATCGACTAGGGCATTTTCGTTTCTTACGGTGTTGCTTGTCTGGACTTTTGGATTTGGTAGTAATGGTTGTGCTTGCGACCCGCTATTGATCTACTTGGGCCTTTTCGTTTTGTACGATGTTGCTCATCTGAACTTTTAGGCTTAGTATTAGTGGTTGTGTTTGCGGCACGCTATCGGCCTACTATGGCCTTTCGTCTCGTACTGTGTTGCTCATCTAGACTTTTGGGCTCGTTAGTAGTGGTTGTGCTTGCGACCCGCTATTAACCTACTTATGCATTTGTTTCGAATGATATCGCTCCTCTGGACTTTGGGCCTCGGTGGTGGTGGTTGCGCTTGCGACCCACTATTGACCTACTTGAGCCTTTTTGGCTCGCACGGCGTTGTTCGTCTAGACTTTTGGGCTCGGTAGTTTTGACTTGTACTCTATTTGTTTCACAATATAAGTATTTTTATTATCAAACTATATTATGGAACACGGTGTAAAAAGAATTATTTTTCATGACATGTTTGACACTTTAGGGTTTGTTTGCTTGTGCCCACAACTCACCCTAGTGGCGGGCAAATCTGGTTTGATTTACTTTAATTTTTATAATTAAATTAGACATCCCAATTTAGTCCATGAAGAGAAATAAACAGCTCCTGCCCTTCTCGGCCGGTTTGCACGGTTTACACGGCATGACCTTTGGCCTAGCCCTAACTCACCCTACCAAAATATTGGTCATGCCAATTGATGTGCCTCTTGTTTGGTTTGTTTCCAATTATTTGGTTGTATATGGCCTTGTAGTGTTTCCTTCATAAATCGTTGCCATTTTTGGCAACACCACGGTAACATAATCTTGCGCCAAATATTAGGTAGACAAGAACCAAATGGACCCCTAGCTCTTTGGAGGTGATCCGTAGACGCTTCCTTCCATCGACGTGTCTCGAATCTCCGAGGACACGTACAATGGTTGATAAGACGATTTTATCATATAAATGCCATGCAATTTTTACATGACAACAAAACATGATATACAATGAATTCTTATTTTAGTTATATGTTGGCAAACATCTTTTTTTTGTTTCTCTCTTCACCAACTCAAAAATCATCTTACGTGGCATTGCTGAGATAAGACAAAGATATGACCATTGTACATGCTCGTAAAGCCCCCGTGTCCTTTAGGGGCTGTTTAGTTTGTGCCCACCCCCGCCGTGCCAAATCCAGGGCGCACAATTTTTTTAGTGTGGGATTTGCTCGTCATAGTTTTGCCTGCGCACGGCTGTAGAATCTGGAGTAATGACCAAAAATTTGGCGTGGCTCCAATGATTAGGCTTCAAACCAAACGCTGGCTCCTGCTATCAGTCAACGCCAATATTTTGGTAGGGTAACCGTCGGCCACGATCCAAACATGTCCTTAAATATGCTTCATATTTTTTTATCCACGTAGGTGGGTGTGAGAAATTATTACTTCTTTGTAGGTTAGGTTGTGTCGACGTGGATGGTATCACTAGTCCTTTCAAAAATTGTAAACGAAATATCATTTGAACAATTTGTTTAAATTCGAGCCATTTTCAGCATTTGTCCTTTGCACTCAGTTTAAATCATAGAGACACCTGCAAAGGCCGAAGCTGTGAACGAATGAAGGAATCGAAGATTGGATCTAGAAGTAGGCAGATCAGGTTCTATAGGGAAGGCAGTTGGATATACCGAAAGCTCCTATTGAAATGGGATTTTTTTCTACGTAAGGCCATCCACTTTTTACACTAGTAACGACATCCATTTTTGTGGGACTCAGTCTTTCAGTACGTTGAAAATCATCAAATCTGTGCTCTCCATCCACACAGCCAGCGGATCTGAACCATCAAATCCCATCACCAAACCACTTGCTAAAAACAAAAAGAGTTCTCCTCCCACCATCACCTTTGCTCAGCCGACCCAAAGGCGGCCCGTGCCCTAGAGCTGCCGGCCTGCCGCCGCCCCGTCCGCCTCTCACGGTCGCCGCCTCCATCGCCCTTCCCGTGCCACCTCACCGCGCCCCTGCCGTCTCCACCCAGTTCGCGATCTCGGACATTTGGTTTCGAGGTATGAGCTTCTCCACAGGTCTCGGGTGCGCTGGTTCACTCCACCCGGCGCACCATCTGGATCCGCCGCTGGCCGGGAAGCCATTTCTCGGTGTCAGCGCGACGCATTTCCAGAGAAACAGGCGGCTCTCTGCTTGCCCTGGTCGATTCGGATGCTCCGCGAACCCGCGTCAGTCCGGGCCACGGCGCACCGCCAAGGATACCACGTACGACCTCCACCCCGAGATCTCGATGCTCTATGGAGAGGAGAACGGCGCGGTCGCCGCCCCGAGCAAGGAACTGGGTATTGGAAAAGCCACTGAAACCTTGCCAGACAGCATTTCTATCAAGTACCGCTACAACGAGCCCCGGATTAAAGTCATTGGGGTTGGAGGTGCCGGCTCCAATGCCGTCAACAGGATGATTGAGAGCTCCATGAAGGGTGTGGAGTTCTGGATTGTGAACACAGATTTCCAGGCCATGAGGATGTCACCCATTGATCCGGCAAATAGGCTGCCGATTGGCCAGGAACTGACACGAGGTCTTGGTGCCGGTGGGAACCCTGAGATTGGCATGAATGCAGCCAAGGAAAGCCAGGAGTTGGTTGAACAGGCGGTCTCTGGTGCTGATATGGTTTTTGTGACGGTAAGTTCTGCTGCTCGTGCAAATTGTGCTTTGCCTCTTGCTTAATTTTTGTAGAATTAGTGATTGGCACACTTTACTTGTCATTTAGTAATATTGAAACTGATCACCTCAGGAATTGATCTGACTTTACAGTCACAATATTGTAGATAGATGTCTTAGGTTATAATTTTTTACTTAATTACCAAATGTAATATTTTTTATGTACCTTGATCGAAACGATAATGATAATCTCTATGCTCCAGTAGCTTTCTGAAGCTTTAGTTTCACTTTGCAGGCTGGAATGGGAGGGGGGACAGGCACTGGCGGGGCGCCTGTTATAGCAGGGATTGCAAAGTCTATGGGTATATTAACTGTTGGAATTGTGACAACTCCGTTTTCGTTTGAGGGAAGAAGGCGGGCACTTCAGGCACAAGAAGGAATTGCTGCCTTGAGAAGCAATGTGGATACACTCATCGTCATCCCAAATGACAAGTTACTGACTGCTGTTTCCCCAAATACCCCTGTGACAGAAGCATTCAATCTGGCAGATGATATCCTCCGGCAAGGTGTCCGTGGAATCTCTGATATCATCACTGTAAGATCGTATTCTAAACGCCATGCTCCTCTTTTACAATTGCTGAGTATGATTTCGAAGAAGTGGCATGATGTTGTCTTAAGAAAACAAAGTTTGATGTACAGTTTAGACAATGATGCAAATATGGATTAACAAGGTCCCCTGAACATCTCTTTGTCCACCATTTTCTCTTTCAAAAGCATCACTTTCACAACACAGCGGGTTTAAATTACTCTTTGTCGCTGCTTCCTAGTTTTTTCCTGATGTGCATGTGTTGCAGATTTGCTTTAGTGCAAGTCAACATTATTTACACTCTAAAAATATCCAAACTAAGACATTCTTACCGAAGGACCATTATACATATCCAGTTAGCTGCAGCAAAATAAAAGTAGACCACTGGACATAGTTCTTTGTTCGTTCTAGCTGTTCTCTGTACACAACATTGAGTGCTTGTCTGCTTATGCCATTTGCAATGTCATGGGTCCGAAAGTTCATAAGTACTATCCCAAAACGTCTATATTTAGGAACAGAGGGTGTACTTTTTTAGCTTATGCTTTGTCGATATATTTTCTAGACTACAGTTACCTGATCTATGCAGCTAAACATGTGATTCTACCTTTATTGCTTGCAGGTGCCAGGTTTGGTCAATGTTGACTTTGCTGATGTTCGATCAGTTATGTCCGATGCAGGTTCATCCTTGATGGGGATTGGAACAGCAACAGGTTACATTTCAGGGAACCATATTTGTTCATCCGCAGATTCTGCATTCATGCATACTGCCTTGCGTTCATACAATGCCCATGCTTATTATGAAACTCCCAAGGATATTGTGCTATTAACATAAGTGGAAATTCTTATTATGAAACTCCCAAGGATATTGTGCTATTAACATAAGTGGAATGTAGTATAAATTTCTACTTTATCCGTTGGAAATCATGTAACTAACCACAAGTTCTGCTACTACCTCCGGTCCATATTAATGGTCTCAACTTTGTCTAGATACAAATGCATCTAGTCTAGACAAAGTTGAGACCATTAATATGGACTGGAGGGGGTATTATTTATACAACAGTAAAGGTTTATTAAACATTTGTTAGCTTTGTGTGATTTTACTAGACTAGATGCATTTGTATCTAGACAAAGTTGAGACCATTAATATGGAATGGAGGGAGTATTATTTATACAACAGTAAAGGTTTATTAAACATTTGTTAGCTTTGTGTGATTTTATGCAGTTATATTGAGTCCTAATCATGCAGAGACTGCATTTCCAGCATCAGATCATGCCCACAGACACACCAGTAACCTCTTACACTACCCTCTTTTGTTTGCCTGTTTCTGTTGTCCTGTTTGCAGGGAAGACACGAGCAAGAGATGCTGCACTCAATGCCATACAGTCTCCTCTACTTGATATTGGTATTGAAAGAGCAACAGGAATCGTGTGGAATATCACTGGAGGGACTGACCTAACATTGACAGAGGTATCATATAGATGACCTTAGTATATAGAACAGCTTGTACCAGTTATACTTATACTAGTACATTCTAGTTTAGAACTTCAGATCTAGATGAACATAACAAGCTACGTAAATGCATTTGTTTGTAAAGGATAACTTTGGCAGTATGTTAATTTAGAAGGCCTTATTTATAAATCAGGGCTTGTGCATCTGCAATTTTGAGTTTATACCGAGCCGCTAACTATCTGCATGGAAGAACATCTGTAAATTGGCAAACTGTTTCCTTGAATTAATTTTGGCCTGAACCCCTCTGTCATCCTTTTTAGGTGAATGCAGCTGCTGAAGTGATATATGATCTTGTTGATCCTGGTGCAAATCTAATTTTCGGCTCAGTTATAGACCCATCATATACTGGTCAGGTAAGTAACCAAATCAGATACTCCCCCTCCCCCCTCTTTTTGTCAGCATGATTATGCACATCACAACTGTGTTATGATCCGGTGAGATAAAAATAGCTATTAATTATATAATGTAAACCATATTTTTCATTAAATGGTTAGTTGGTCACTGAAACCCAGCCTAGAAAGTACTTGCTCCATTCCAAATTAATTTTGTTGCCATGTGAACTAATGCTCCACCGAAAAAAAAAACAGAATTCAGAACGCGTATAACGTCTATCACCCCCACCATCACCATCGTGCCACGTCAGCCTGCCAGCTGTGTCCACTGGTCTGAAACTGTATTAAACCGCGCTAATTGGATGATCAGTGTTTTCTGAAAAACTGTTGCGCACGGCAGGTGGTCTTTTGTGAAGAAAAGGAATCCTGGTGTATTTTTTAAACCCTGGCCCCAATTGTGTTTTTTTTTTTGTGATTTCCTTGACAAAACTAGAACTTCAGCTATTGTAAGTAGAGGGTGTACATGTAACATGGTATCCCCCCTTCAGGTGAGCATAACCTTGATTGCAACTGGGTTCAAGCGGCAGGAGGAAGGTGAAGGCCGATCTGCGCAGGTACATCCTCTTTGTGTCATTAGACTACTTTCTGCTCATTTCTGCTCTGTTATTCTGATGCAAACTTTGGGTGGTCAGGCTGGAGGTGACAGCAAACGCGGTCGCAACACTGGCTTTTCTTCAGCCTCTCAGGATGAAGGCCCAAAGCTGCAGATTCCGGAGTTCTTACAGCGGAAAGGGCGTTCAGGGTTTTTCAGAGACTGAGAACACAGCAATTTAGCTCGTCGCTTTTCATGGACTTCTCATTTCGTATAATGCCTTTATTTTATTTTTGTTTTCTTTCGTTGCAAAGCTTTAGGTCTTAGACTCATAGTAAGAGTCTAGAGCACATGGGAACCGTGTCTTGTCATCGGGCAACATACCACGCTGGGTCTAGGAAACAGGTTTTTCTCTCTCAATCAAGCGGGAAATTAGCCGATTCTCGTGTTCTAAGCAGGGCTTGAGTATCGAGCATCGATATTGTCTCGTTCTTATTGTACATTCAGATGGGAAATTTAGTAGCAGAGATCAAATCATGAGGTGATCTGCGCCGTTATGTACCATTTGTTTCCATGAGGTGTCCTTTTATATGACTGATGACTCGTGGATCACACGGTGATCGAATCGAGGTGTGTGCCTATCTTAGGCTGCAACTATGTGCAGAGGTGTGCAACTATGTGCAGTCACACGCGAGAAAACATTCAATGGAAGCCGCATTACAGTGAAAACTATTTGGAAACTACTCCGTATATTTAGAAGTTCCAAAAAGTTATGTGATAAATACTTCATGTTGTGAGGATGACGTTATAAAAATATGCAAATTTGCAAGTTCCAACTCACTCATTTCATAGTTATGTAAAAAACAAATTCAGCAATGAGTGTGTGTTTGCTACTATTCATTGCTCAATTTGGCATTTTCGTAGCTCCTAAACAACTTTGAGTTTCAACTTGAACTTTTACGTGTCCATAGAACTCTAGCTTTACATTATAATGCATATTTCTTGAGAATTTTTTAGAACCTCTTTTTAGATTGTTGTTTTTTAGTCCGATCGTTTTTATTTTGTGAAGATGCTAAGCAGGAGAAGTCGGTGTAATCCGGCTGTTCTGGTTAAAAAACAACACTCCAAACGGGGCTAAACATGATTTTTAAGTGTTTTTTCGCCGGTTTCAATTGACTCACGCCGTCACGTTGATCATGCCGAGCCTGAACGCACTATTTTAGACTATAACATGGACTCACCTGCAAAGTTCCACCAACCAGAAGGCTGTACCGGCACGAAAGAGGAAAGGGCAAGGAGACAGGAGGAACACAAACGGAAACGAGTCCAGAACCAGGAGGAATCCACCAACCGGAAAATTTCCCTTCGCGCTCCAGCGCACGCGTGCGTGTTCGCCCGCTCCCGCTTCTCGCGGATTTGATCGAATCTTTGCTTGGGGGACCTTCGGTGCCCGCGGACCGGGATCCCGTTCCAATCTCCATGGCGGAGGGCTTCGGGCGGTGGGAGTCGGATCCGCTCTTCCCCGCCGCCGAGTGCGTGCAGGATTCCGCCGACAGGTACGGATTCTTTTTTTGCTCGGTGTGCTTGAAAACTGCGCGTAGCTTCGGTTTCTTCTCTCGAGAGATTTGCTGCCGCATTGTGGAGGGTTGCGCGTGTGTTTCAATTCATGCGAATATGTGGACAGCGTGGTCCCAGTTCCTGAGCTGGGGAATCTCCGGGTGTGATTTTCCCTGTTTGTGTAAATTCTACGAGGATTAGAATTCGGGACCAACAAGCTATAGCCTAGGTGAATTCCTGAAGTTTCGTGGCTGCCTACTCAGTTAAAATTACTGGCAGTTTGCTGTAGCCTATTGTAATCCTGTGATGGCTTAATGAAATCCCCTTTCGCTGCAAAACATTTTTTCTTCTGTAGCTTATTTCTTGAGTCAGATGCACACACAGTAGCTTATTAGTGTCGAATAAAGGTTTTGGCACAAGTCTTTGTTTCGATCATAGCTTACCTTATAACAAAAGGCAAAACAACTTTGCTAATGTGGTACAGACAAACCATCAGCATGTGTCTGCACTCTCCACGGCTACGGAGGTTGAGCAATGTTTTCTACGGAGTAGTACGTTTAGCACTTCTCTTCGCAAGAGCTTCTTTCTCCATAGATTATTTGTGCCATGCGAAATACTGTATATTTTACACCAATCCATAGATTATTTGTGTCATATGAAGGTTTCTCCCAACTGACGTGATTTTTCTTAATTAATCAAAGTATTTCGCGAATTTTCTCTTCCAGTTAGTGTGAGAGCAGCTGGTGAACCTACATTAGTAATATGCCCTTCTCTGGTAGGAAGAGGTTAAATCAGAACACACCATGCTTTCGAATGCAATCATTAATTGTACCTGAAAATATGTTGTTTTTCTCTTAGCGAAGTACTGTTTTTGAACCGCCTCAAAATTATGCAGTATTTAAGCTTGTACAGTATTAAGAGTTCTTGCGCTGTCATAGAGATTATGGAAGATTTATTTTGCAGCAAGGAATGTGTGTTGCAGCTTGCTGACTGCTACTTGGATTTAATTTTCGGTTGCTGTACAGGATGGAGGGTGTCTACCGCTTGCTTTTGCATGAAAAGAAAGTTATACAAGATGATACTTCAGATGCAAAACTTTATGCACCGATACAGTATGAGAGAGATGTGATTACTGCTCTCGGAACTACCAAGTGGCAGGTTCAAACAATCGAGCTTTCAACATAGTTTGATCATGCTAGTCCATTTATCCATGTTTTCTGTGTTATCTGTTTTTTTCTCTCCATTTCCTCTAAGACTCATTCTCCTAACTCTGGCAGTTGGAGCAATTTGAGAGAGAGGTGAATGCAGCTGCATTTTCTGAGAAGTCAAATTCAAGGGAAAATGCAATCTTAAAATTTAGGCAATTTATTAGAGCTATAGCCGAGCAAATTTCTGAGGTGGAAGAAAGCTTGAAGAATATTAGGACAGATTTCTGTAGAACTCCGAAACATCTATATTCAAGTGAACAAGATGGAGATGGTCTGGCATCTTTTCTTTCTGGTAACAAAAATGATAGTCGTGCATACTACTCTACTGATACAGATGAAATTACTGAACTTAAGATCGACAGTGCACCAATGGTGAATGGTTATCATTCCTCCCAAGACCATATGACATGTGATTTGAGATATTCAGGAAATGATGTGGAAGGAACATCCAAACTGCAATGTTCATGTGGAGGAAGTGCATGTGAAGGGGATCACAATGACAAGAGTTTGCGTGGTTTGGATGCTGATGATTCAGTAGGCAGGAGCCATCGTTACAAGAACAAATTAAGCATGCAGTGCCGCAGTTTTATGAGAAACTTATGGTTTCCAAAGAGAGGCCGGGAGAGCTTTACAAAGAGAAGGAAAGATGGAGAAGTAATGGATGGCTTGAGAAATGGAAATATATTACCTTCATTCAATCTAAGTACATCAGGAAGGGTATGCTATCTTCTGCTCTGTTTCTGTTAGTTACATATTGCAGTCTATAAGCATTGTTTTATGTTGTTAGTTGTTAAAAGAATCTCAGTGTATTAATCTCCCCCTTAATGGCCTTCTGTTACTCTTTGCAGGGTAGGTATTGCTGGCCTGAGCTAATCAAGAGGAGATTAAGTAGATCCGACTACAATCATCCTCAAGTTTGTATAGCAATATCACTACTAGTTGCACTAGCTGTTCTTGGTGAGTTCTTTTGTGCTGTATGGCAATAATTTGGCCCTTTTTAACATTCAGATCTCATGATTGAACATACCTCTTTGGAATAAATAGATATTTGATTCATTTAGGCCGAAAGGTCTCTTTGGTTCCAAGCTCCAGTGCTCCCTTTATTCTTAAAATTTCAAAATCATATTTATACGTTTCAAAAAAAAAATCTGAAGAAACTTCTAGATGTAGTCGATGATGTATACTACCCCCTCCGTCCCAAAAAGGATGTCACAGATTTATCTAGATCCGTATGTATCTAGACACATTTTAGTATATAGATACATGTCAATCTAGACAAATCTGTGACATCCTTTTCGGGGCGGAGGGAGTATAAGCATGCAAAATTGCAACGCTAAATTATTTAAATTCTGGGCTAAACAAAAATGACAAAATCTGATAAATTTTGGAGTTTCGAAAATAAGCACTTTTCACTATATTCAGATCCATACTTTTTTTCATTTTTGTGTAGCTCAGAATACAAAGTATTTTAAATTGGGATTTTGTACGTTTATCGGATACATCATTAAGTACACGTTTGTTGCTTGTTCTAGTGAGATGATTTAAGATGTATCGTTTGTTGCTTCTTCTAGTGAGATGATTTAAGATGTATCGTTTGTTGCTTCTTGTAGTGAGATGATTTAAGATGTATCTTTTGTTGCTTCTTCTAGTGAGATGATTTCTTCCGATTTTGCAGGCTTGCTGGTTTTGCATGCCAGGTGACTTGAACCGGTAGTCCCTATGTATGTACCAGTCGCTGCGCTGGGACTGGGAATGCCCCTGTGTTCAACCACTGTGTTGCATCCCACCATTCGATGTGTGTGATAGTTCCTGATGAAGATTGAAGAAGGATCCACGGGCTTCCGCGATCCAGACACGGAGAGAGGCTTGCCAACGCTTTCTGTGCAGCTAATAGCTGCGGTTGGCTCCTCCACAGCGTGACCCAGCATCGAAGCGTGCTGCGATTCCCGTTGATGTCCGAAACTGCCACGTTGATGTCAGTCGTGCTGTACTTATTCATGGTTGTGGCATATTTAATCGACGAATGTTGTAGATTTCGATTGTGGCAACTCTCATGTTAATATATTCTGGCGAAAAGAAAAGTCCACTTGCTCTTGTTCTCGACTGTCTCTGTCTGGAGCATAAATCTGCTTGCTTGTGGAACCTGAACTCTGTTATGTTATTCCTGGTGTGATTTGACTCGTATCGGATGCATACGGTGAACGAGGATCTGGACTATTATGCTTTGCGTTCCTTTGTTCGGTGCGCATGTGCCTCTCCTTTCGCAGTGGAATAGTTTTGTCGTATGGGAAGTCCTGACAGGCACGTGGGTCCCAGGTGTCAGGCTGTCAGCAGGGGATGCGGGCTCACCTAGCCGCGCCATTTCCGGCCCCTGAGCCCGACCAAGGGACGCGTCCCACGGCGAGAGCAGCCGCCTGATGTGATCTGAACATCCATCATCACATACCGTCAGTTAAACTAATCCCCAGATGGCCAGATGTACTCCCTCCGTTTAGAATTATAAGTCCCGCGCGGATAACTAGGTTGTCAATTTGTATAACAAAACATAAATAGTATAGCATAAAAATTATACCATTAGAAACTTTAGAGGTTATATTTTTTAATGGTATAATTTTTATGATATATAAGTTATGTTTTATTAGTCAAATTAACAATCTAGATATACGTGTAGAACCTGTAATCCCGAAGATAGAAGAAAAATGGGCGATGGTCGTCTTTGGCACAGAACTCTGGCAGTACCCTGTACTGGCCAGTCGGCCACAGAGGTGCGGCCTTTCGGCCGAGCAGCCAGCCGGCGAGGAGGCGACCCGACCCACGGCCCAAAGCAAAGAAGAGGCGTGTGTCCCGGCCACGGCCAGGGCGGGCCACCGAGGAGCCAGACAAAAAGCCGGGCACCCCTATTAATAAGGCGGCCGTGCGCGTGCTTAGCCACCTCACCAACTTCGCCTCCACTCGCGATCCCAAAGTCCAACCGGCCTTCCCCCTGTCGACTCGCCTCCGAGATCACCCTGCGCCGCCCCTGCTCCGCCTCGGTACGTGCCCGTGCCCGTCGATCCGCCACCTTTCTAGCTCCCCTGGTTCGATCGCACGCGCGCCCCGCCCCGCCCCGCTTCGGCTGCGGCCTGCGGCGAGGTCGTTTGTAAGTGCAGCAGTAGATCGCGTTTGGTGGTCCCGTACGTGACTGCAGTCGTCCCACGGCGAGCCGGCGCCCCACGAGCTCGCGGGTTCGCCGGATCTGCGTGTCTGCTCTCGATAGATTCTGCCCGTAGTGCTGCGCTGCTCCCGAATCACGGTGAACTGTAGGACCAGAACATGATTTTTTTGGAAGGGCGTCCACTCGCTTAGGTTTTAGGGACTTCTGATTTGAACTGTGGGCAAGTGATTTCACGTTAGTCTGCAAGAAAATGGAACATAATTACTCGTTGATGTTCCATATGGGTATAGGAAATGGGGTCACTGTTAAGCTTGCTGAGAGGAGCAGTGGTCGTCATGTATGTAACAGAGTTTACAAATTACCAGTCTGACGGTACCCACGAAACAATGCGAATCGCGGAAATCTGTGATCCTTGTATCTGTAGTTCCATGCAGTATACATTCATCCAGATGTATTGACATAATTTTGTGCTTTCTCCAGGATCAGCAAGATGTCAGCCGCCACTGCTCCAAGAGTGTCCTTTGCTAAATCCGGAGCTAGCGGCATTGCTCCGGCGGTCAGGAGCCCTTCCTCCATCGGTTACATGAAGCAGACGTCAAACCTGTCGGGCCTAAGGATCTCGAATAAGTTCAGGGTGTCTGCGGTGGCCGTGCACAAGGTGAAGCTCATAAGCCCGGACGGGGAAGAGCACGAGTTCGAGGCCCCCGAGGACACCTACATTCTCGAGGCGGCTGAGAACGCCGGGGTTGAGCTGCCGTTCTCTTGCCGCGCCGGATCCTGCTCCACGTGCGCGGGCAAGATGTCGACCGGAGAAGTCGACCAGTCAGAGGGCTCCTTCCTCGACGAGAACCAGATGGGCGAGGGGTATCTCCTGACCTGCATTTCGTACCCGAAGGCGGATTGCGTCATTCACACCCACCAGGAGGAAGAGCTCTACTAATTCATATGGCTCACATATGCTTCTGTGGTGGTGCATATTATCATGGTGGATGCAATGTTCGGTTACATTCTGTTATCTGGAGATGGCTAGGTGGGCATATCTTCCTGGCAATTAGTTTGGTCTTTTGACGAGATCGTGCCATATGGGTTTTGATAATAATTGATGTAAAATGGTTTATCAGTTGGAACTGCATTTGTTCAGATTGCAGAAATTCCAACGAACACACACTGTTGGAAGACTTGAAAACGTGTTGTACTCGTGGGTCTCTTCTGGTAGAAGTATTTGGCCATTCCTCTGTTGCATACTGTTTTAATATCTTGAATGTTACGTCGGGGATTCAGAAGTCTGAACTTTTTTTTTGTTCTTATTACAAAGCTAGACCCTGTTGTTTTCAGTTGCAGCCTTGGAACTTATCAGACTTGTTTGGATGTCCTCTGGTCCATCTCATTATACTTTACCGAACTGTCCTCGCCAATTCTAGTCTAAATGTATGCTTAACTGTTCACTTAATATGGTGATTCAGGTAAATTGGCTTTACTCATTGTCTATTTTCAATTAAAGTACAAACTGAAACTGTTATGATGAATTGCTCGTACTACCTTTCTTTCCCACATCAGTACATGGGCCCTATATCACTACTCCTAGATGGGGTTTCGCTCTAGAAAACTTAATCAGAAAACGGCACCTTTTTGACAAGTTGGTTCACTCTAGTAATCTGGCCTACATAATTTATACATGTGTAATATATAAAAAAATACAACTAATAAGCCCAATATTTCACAAAGCCACAACACAAAGGAAATTTAGTCATAAAACCTCAATTTTCAGGGTAAGTTGGTTCCCTCTAGAAATCCAGCCCACATTATTTATACACGAGAAAATATTCTCGAAATAGGCTTTCGCCCCGCTTTATAAATAAAGCAAACGTCCACAACAAGTTACAAGGTTCGGAATCATCCACATCACACATGCTGGGACCACAGCACAAGACGGCCCAAAGAAAGGAAAAGATGCCACCTCGCCAAGCAAGGGCACACCGAAAAAAAGGAGAGAGGCAAAGCCGGACTAGGGGGGAAGCCGCCGAGCCGCCTCCAAAAGTCGTCAAAGAGTCACGTCCAGCCTCGCCTTGTCCCGCTGTCTACACAACGGGTACCAGAGCTGCAGAGAGGCCAGAAAGCGAAAAACCGAGTCAGAGACACGCCTAGGAAGAATCTTCTCAATAACCATCTTATTCCTGATGTTCCAGAGTGTCCAGGACATCGCAACAAACAGTAGCTAGAAAAGACGGCGACCCTTTCCTGCCCGGTTCGCTTGGGTTTCTAGAAACTCCCCGAGATCATGGGCCTGCCAATTCGGGCCCAACGCATCCCTGATGAAGCTCCAGAGAAACCGGGCCACAGGACAGGCAAACATTATGTGGGTGCCCGTCTCCGGGATCCCACACAATGGGCATAGCCCGTCCCCCGGCCCATGTCGCTTGGACACCTCCACCCCCGATGGGAGCCTATCGTGAAGCAGCTGCCACAAAAAAAATTAGTCTTAAGCGGAAGGGGGGCTTTCCATAGGGGTTTTGTCCATGGGATGGCCTCGCGGCCGAATAAGGCCCGATAAGCCGAGCTAACCGAGAAGACCACGTCACCATGTCGGGCTCATCCGCCAGGGAATGCGGGAGTTCTGCCCTGAGTTCCCTCCACGCTTCGGGTTCCTCCGGGCCAAAGGTACGTCGGAACGAGATGTTCCACGTCCCTTCTAGGGCCGCGGTGGATACCGAAGCGAGGGCTCAGAACAAATGGCGAAAAAGTTCGGGTACACCTCCCGTAGGTGGCGTTCCCGAAGCCAGGAGTCCAACCAAAACATGGTGCCCTCCCCATTCCCAATGGAGACTGAGGTCCCAAGCCGGATCTCGTTCTTGATCTCCTGGATGGAGTGCCAGAACTGGGAGGCTTCCCTCCGGTCGTAGTCCAACAGGGGCCGCCCCCGCAGGTACTTGGCCTTAATGAGCTTGACCCAAAGGCCCCATCATCCCGCAAAATCCGCCATACCCATGGAAGCATCAGGGCCTTATTGAACTGGCGAGGATACCTATGCCCCCAAATTCCTTGGGGGCGCAAATGTCTGCCCATTTGATCATGTGGTACTTCTGGCGTCCCAAAGGGTCTTGCCAGAAGAACCGGGAGAGCTCCTTATCAAAGGCCCCATGGACCCCTTCAGGCAGGAGGTACAATCCTGTAGCATCCCAGTTGTCTAACCCCTGTAATGCTACATGTCATAATAATAAAATGGGGCACTTCCAACATATAATTGTTGCATCATCATCATATCATGCTCATGTCATCATGTCCCCTTGCATTTGAGCATCATATAAAACCTTTTTCTTGTTTGGTTCTTATCTCATGTGCATGATTAATTGTAGTTGCCTCTTGATATTGTATTTGGGTCTTAATAAATTGTTAAATGCCCAAGTTGAGTTGGGGGCATCTCTCTTTTGACTCCACCACCTTATCTTTCACCACCTTATAATTCCACCATCCAATAATATGGGCTTGGCATTTTATTGAGTTATCCCTAGCCCATGTTGTTGGTTGGATCCACCCTTGATCTTTGCTTGGCCTTGTCCACATTTTTGGAATGCAGATGGATAGTGCCATGTTAATATCCTTGTTCTCACAGGGATAATTGTGGCATTAATTATCTTGCATGGGCCATGCAAGTGCCACCTTTTCCCTAGTATTTGGGTTTTGCTTGTTTTCTAAATGAATTCCTTCTTCATTGCTTGATCTTGTTTTGTGAGTATAAAACCCTAGCTCTCTCCCTCTCTTTTCCCCTTTAGCAAGGTCCCCTCCCCATGCCCCATGAACACACATGTGCTATGTGGCATGCACATCTTTAGCTACACCCCTTTCTTGGATCTTGCTTGGCCAATTATTTTGGATCATGCATGAATTAAAGAAGAACCCCATCACCTTTTGGCCATCTCTCTCCCTCTTCCTCTTTCTTGTTTGATCTTGCTTAGAGCTTGTTGAAGCTTGCATGACCAAGGTTAGTACCACCATCCTTTGCCTACCCCTCTTAGCAACCTCTAAAACCACCCCTTGCCTCTTTCTTTTCTACCCTAAAACCCAAAACCCTATTTCTACATCTACCTCTAAACAAAACCCAAAAACCCTACCTCTCCTCTTCCCCTATCTAGCATGGCCCATACCCCATGTCCCTCTCCATCCCTACCCTCTCTCTTCATGCGGGTCCCACACCCATCTACCCGAGCCTCCCCTACTCTAAACCCTAAAGCCGAGCCTTCCCCCCTCGGTTCCCCTCTCTCTCTCCCCTGCTGCCACCCCACTTTCCCAGCCCGAGCCATGCCCTTTGCACCAAACCACGAGGTCCCCTCCCCCCTCTCTTTCCCTGTACCTGCCATGCCAGCCCTACCACTATGTCGACCACAGCCTCTCTCCCTCTCCCCCCCCTGCTCTCTTCTCTCTCTTGATCACGTGTTGTGTCCTCCTAGCTCCCTCGCTGTTCGGCATAAAGCAGAAGCAGCAGCAGGCCGTTCCCTCCCCTACCTTACCACCTACCCTCCCAACCATCCGGATCGAGATCCTCCTCCTCCATCTCCTACCTAGACCACCATGGCCGTGGTCGCTAGACCAGCCGCCGCCGTCGACCGCTGTGACGCCACCCACCGCTCGACCGTGATCCGTCTGGTGCCGCCGGGCCGCGAGAGGACAAGGACGCCAGAGGAGCATCGCACCGCCTGCCGAACCGACACCCCGAGTGCGCCACGCCGCCGCTTGCACCACCCCTTCGCCGCCGCCGCTTCCCTCAAAGACATCGCCATCGCCGCAGACCCTCGGTGAGCTCCACCTCCCTCACCGCTGGCACCTCACCCTGCAGTATCGTTGCACAAGACGCAGACAGCATCGCCACAAGCGATGCAGCTGGCTGCCAACGAACGACAAAGAGGATGCAACCGTCCGTCTGCCGAAAGCACGCCTGCTTTCACCTCGCCCGACGCTGCGGCTACCTTCGCGAAAACCCCAAACATCGAAGTTGTAGCCCTAGGCTTGCTCTGCATCTTACCTTTTTGCGCCGTCGCCAGATCTGCCCTGGTTTGCTCACTTTCTTCCTCGCAAGATCGTTCGACCTCGAAGTTTAGGTGCAGCAGAGGTTCAGTCTCGACAGTGGAGACGCCTGCTCCCCATCGCTTTTCCGCCCTCGCAGACCTCCGATGAAGAAAACCTCAACACGAAACCTCAGAGTCGACATCCCTCTTCGCTTTTGGTTTTACGTTTTTTGAAACTCGCACTGCTTGTTCGTCATCTTCGCCCAAACTTTGGGATCAGCTAGCTGCTTAGCGTCAACTTCAGTTCGTCAGACAACCAACCCAGACACTTTCCTGTTTAGGCCCCTCCCTTTTTCCGGCAGCTAACCCGCAGTCCCTTGGCCTCTGTCAGCGTCCGTGGCCTTTTATAAAAAGGCCCCTGGGCTTCCTGGAGCTCAACCCGCAGTCCTGCCCCCCTCCTATCCGCTGGCATGTGGGTCCAGGTGTGCCTGTCCCCACCTGTCAGTGGCCAGAGCTAGCCTTGACCCGGTGTAAACAGTTTGACTGAGTCTGTTTAGTTTATTTAAACCTTTCTGAATATTTAAAATTCAAATAAATTTCAGATTTGAATAACTTTGCAATGGTAAATCCAAATTTGACAAATAATATATGTATGAATATCAGAAAAATGAGAGGATTCAAAATATGCCATCCATTTTGTATTTTGCACAAGTAAAATTCCAAGCTTATGTTAATTACATCAAATGCCACTGGTTTTCATTAATTCATAACTTTTGTTTGGTAAATCCAAATTAAGCAAATAAGTAGTCTAAAATGATCAGCTCGACGAGACCTTTCTGTTTATGCTATCCATTACTTCAATTGCAGCATGCATCATATAAATATATATGGAACAACAATTGTTATGGCAACAAAATGTGACTAAAAACCAATTCAAATGTTATTTTCTGTCCTCCACACCTCACCCATGCCATGCTACCTTACTTGCCATGAAATTTGTGCATCATTCATCATGGCATGATTGTTTGCTTGACGATCTTATTCATATGCTTGTGCTCTATATTCATGTTGGCCTTGTTTGTTTGGTTTTTCTTGATAGACACCTTGGGGTTGTATCAAGAGAACCGTGAGCACTACCAGAACTCCTTTGCTTCAACAGAGATACCAAAAGCACTACCACATGCTTGCATACATACAGTACCTATTGCCTCTATCTTATTCTTGCATCATTGAGTCGCGATTGCATTAAATTGAATCCCAAGTATGCATAGCCTTTACTTTTAAACCCCACCAAGCTTGTTTCCTCCATCCCATGAGCCACTACTATAGGAGTTGTTTGAGCCATGCAGTCGTGAGAACAAGATGTGTAGGGTTTGTGAGAGTCGATGAACAATGAGGTACCTAAACAACTTAACCTGAGTAGTTCTGGGATAACTAAAGAAAGTGGCACCGGTGAGCAATATCTGCTATTTGGTTTTTCCTGCTCACTTGTGTCCCGTAAGACCCCGAGTACTTGATTCCTGTTCCTTGTTTTATCGCTATCCACATCCGGAGGTATATGGGACCCCTGGACCGTAGCTTGATTCCGTCTTATTTCTTGGGGCCACAAACTAGTTTGAGGTTTTATTTACGATCCTGCACTTATGCCATGTTTATCGCTTTATTTACGATTGTGCAGGTAACGCACAATCGCATCGCTTAGGTAATCGGAATGTTTACGCGGTCGACAAGCCCAGCCACACTTTCGGTTCCCGCCGCCATACCATTGTCGAACCTTGAGGCCGTCTGAGCTTGCTTACTCCGCTATGGATCTACTCAAAGGTGGCCTCAAATATTTCTGAATCTTGTGATTGTTCACCGTGAAAGCCTCGTTGGGTTTTGATTTGGTTTTTCCGAGGTTGATCGAGTGTGTTGCTAATGGTGCACCCCGCCGGTAAAACTTTCAAAGCCGTGTCCGGATATGGACGACTTGGAGCACAGTTTCTTGATCATAGACAAGCATAACTAAAGTACCGCCTTAATTTGACTAAGTAACTTGACTAGTAAATAGTGAAATACTCATGGAATGGTTAATAAAATTGCCAACGGATGGGGGGTTGTTCGTCCGCTTCCTTGTTGGTAAGCAGGGAGGAGGATGGATGAGATTACCATTATAAGCATTGTACTTAAATTCACGGACATCCTTCTATCATTGGTTGGGCGGATGGTTAGCGCTTATCTCAGAATTGCTAGGGTTTATCTTTTGCTGCAATTGCGTCACCGTGTTGTGTCCCCTTTAGAGGCATTAAGACTTCTTTGAGTACCCTTAGGGTCTCACACGATAAATTCTTGATTCAGATGAACAGTACCTTCTCGTGACGGATCTTGGGTGGAAGAAGCCAAGATGTGGGCAACGATCGTATGGTGTAGAGATTCCGGAACGGGATCCGTGAGACCTTAGTTGGGATGTGCTTATTTCTATGGCATCTTATGCCGATTTGCTTCTTATCCGTACTCGGATTCTGCTTTGCCGCCCGCATGATACTCGATGTGTGTTGTATGAGGAGTTATCCTAAAATATAGATCTATCTAGGTCATTTGAATCTTGCCGGTATGGCGTTGCTATATTTTCTTTCTTTCTAGATGGGATGGCTGTGATGTACTCTTGTATGGTGGCTTGCGTACATACCCACTTGTGTACGTAGTTGATCCTTCGCCGCCGACCACGCCCTGACAGTCCCGTTGAGAGGGTAGCGGTTGGGACGTCTGAAAGGACTACCAAAGGAGTGGCTTTGGGGCCCCACCGTACTATTTCAACCGCTATCACTCATCCAGGCTTGTATCTAGGAGCGTAGTTCACCGAGGTAGTTACAATTGGTATCAGAGCCATCCCGACCTTCAGGGTTTCAGCCAAACGGTCGTTGTCAGTCTAGAAATATTTTGGTAGTTATGTATATTAGGGAAAAACAAAACGCGAGAGTAGGACTGCTTCATTTTTCTTCTTACCCTCCCACCCACCCTTTTTCTGGTAAGGAAGTGTAACGTTTTCAATCCTCTTCTCAAAGTTCAAACTAGGATTCACGTGTTCGGCTCGTAGTACCATAGGTTGTGTGTGTGTGTGTGTATGTGTGTAATCCCTTGTCTATCTCTGCATCCAAGTTGTTATCTTATCCGCTTTGGTTATCAATCGTTGGTACATTCCATACCGAGCTTTTGTAAACCGACGCAATCTATCTTCCTCTTTGTATCCGACGCTATCTTGTTTGGGGTGTTCGCTCGTAGTACCAATCTTTAGGTTTCACGTGAGAAGAAGGGGTTAGGATATGTGTTCCACTTGTTCATGTGCGGAGTAATGATTTGAGTGCGGGATGGAGTCGCGACCATACCACTACTTGTATCATTCGCTTTTGTATATTGGATCGGTAGAGTCACTAATCTTGATTCGTTAAGTAATTTTATGATCTATTGGTATTTTAATGCCGAAATTTGTGGAAAATTTTTCTTTGATATGTTGTACCACACTCCTTTTCATCGTGCGATATGCTTAATATCTTTGAGGTGCTATGAACTTTGTTGATATTTTTATATCATCTCAGTAAATTGTATCCTTTAATCATGGTTAATTCCATCTTGGTACTATTTTGGATTATTATCATCTTCCATTATAGTACTGACTTGAGTTTTATATCAATGACAGATGGCTCCCACGCCGGATCAAGAGGACATCCTCCTCCGAATCGGGCTCGGGCTCAAGCATAGCCAATGCTTTGGCAGCCATGCAAGAGAACCAGCAGCGCTTCGAGGAGAGCGTCAGAAGGAATGAGTTCGCTCCACTTCCTCCACCTCCCAAGCGTGGTGACATCAAGAGCTTCCTCAAGTTCAACCCTCGGCAGTTTGATGTTTCTGACCGACCTCTTGACGGATGATTGGTCGCGAGATCTCAAGGTTGCTCGAGACCGATGTTCCAACAAGAGTGGGTCAAGTGTGCTACCCACCTTCTCAAGGGAGATGCGGCTCTATGGTGGGAAAACTACTTGAAGGCAAGTCGACCTGGGTTCCAGCCAACTTGGGAGAGGTTCACTGCGACTTTCAAAGAACAGCTTTCTCTCGAGATTGTGATGGAAAGGATGAAGGAGGCTTTCCTCAACTCAAGGGAATGATAACGCCAACACCTATATCAGAACTTTATGAACTGTCTCGCTATGGTGGTGATGAGGTATCGGATGACAAGAAAAGCGTAAAAGATTCAGCAAGGGCTCAATGCGTCGATCAAATATGCACTCACGCATGCAAGACCGGCAACCTTCCCGAACTGCAGATATGGCACTGCAAGAGGAGGCAAGTAGGCGGATGTTCGAGGAGTCCAAGAAACATAACAGGATGCATCAAGCTCGCAGCTTATGGCAGCTCCTTCTAAGCGGCGTGTCTGGGTTCCTAACACCCCACCGCTCCGGCTCCACCAAGACCATGAGCTTCACGCCAAGGCCACCAAACTTCACCATCGGCTCCTGTGGCTACAACAACCCTTACCTCGAGCGCTCAAGGAGTCCTCGCTACTCGCTTCCACGTCCTCGCGGTGCTTGTTACACATGTGGAGATCATGGACATCCCACCGAATCGCCCAATGAAGAACAAAGCTCTCCTCAACCCCCGCCAAGATCGCATCAAGCTCCTTCGGTTCAGGCACCACCGCCTCGGCTCTCAACATCAACACTAAGCCCGGTCTCATGGTCGTGCTAACCGCCAACGCCTCTCAAGTCGAGCTCGCACTTTGGAGTTGTCATGGGTATGCTTAACTCAGTCGCCTGCGAAGTTCTCTTTGATTCGTGCATCGCATTCATTTGTGACTCACAAGTTTGCAAGTGAAAATGGGTTAGCATTGGATCCTCTTCAAAAGAAGTTAATGGTTCTTTCTCCGGAGCAAATATGATGGCAACTAAGATCACCATGGGAATCAAGTCGAGATTGGTGGTTCTTCATTCTTGGCTTCTTTGATTGTTCCGGGCAACTCGACATTGATGTCATCCAGGCATGGATTGGTTGACAAGAAATGCACAGATCGATTGTCTTTAACGCCGGTCTTTGAAGATTCCTCAAGGCCATCTAGTCTTTTCTCCAAGTATGACTCCTGCTGTCCAGCTCTATTCCTTGGCTGCTCAATAATGATGCTATGGAAGCTATTCGTAAGGTACCAAAGGTCCGTGAGTTCCGGATGTCTTTCCGAAGAGTTGCCGGTATGCCTCCGGATCGCGAGTTGAATTCGTGATTGAACTTGAACCCGAACGGCTCCTATCTCCAAGAGGCCATATAAAATGGGTCCTTCCGAGTTGGTCAACTCAAACGACAACTTGATGAACAAGAGAAATTGGGTTTCATTCAACACAACACTTCTTCTTGGGGTAGCCCAACAATCTTTGTGAAGAAGCGTGATGTAACCGATAGGCTATGTGTTGACTACCGGCTCTAAATGCTAAAACCATCAAGAACAAATATCCTCTTCCTCGGATAAATGATCTATTTGATCACCGGCAGGAGCTGTGGTGTTCTCTAAGTGGATTTGAGAAGTGGTTATCACCAAATCAAAATTCGCAAAGAGGATGTGCCCAAGACAGCTTTCACCACTCGCTATGGCCTGTATGAGTACACGATCATGTCTTTCGCCTCACCAACGCACTGCTACCTTCTCGAGGCTGATGAACTCCGCTTTCATGGAGTACTGGACAAGTTTGTGGTGGTATATTTGGATGACATTCGTCTATTCCAAGTCCAAGGAGGAGCATGAAGAGCACCGGTGTGTCTGAACAAGCTTCGTGAGAACCGCTTGTATGCAAAGTTCTCCAAGTGTGAGTTCTGGTTGCAAGTAACATATCTGGGACATGTCATCTCGCCAAGGGCATTGCAATCAACCCGAAACCGTGAAGACAATAGTTGAATGGCTTCCTCCGCTAATGTCAAGGAAGTGCGGAGTTTTCTCGGCTTGGCTAGCTATTGCCGCTGCTTTGTTCGTAACTTCAAGATAGCAAAGCCTCTTCGACCTCCTCAAGAAAGGCAAGAAGTACCTGTGGACTCGCTTGTCAAGAAAGTTTTGAAACACTCAAAGAGAAGCTCACTTCCACGCCAGTCTTGGTTCCTCCGGATACATCTAAGCCTTTCCGGATCTTCTGCGATGCCTCTTTGCAAGGATTGGGTGCGGTCCTTATGCAAGAGAGACAGTGGTTGCTTATGCCTCTCGTCTTGAAGACGCATGAGATCAACTATCCCACACATGACCTTGAGCTAGCAGCGATTGTCTTTGCTTTGAAGCTATGGAGGCACTACTTGCTTGGTAACCGTGAGATCTTCTCGGACCACAAGAGTTTGAAGTATATCTTCACTCAACCGGATCTCAACCTTCGCAAAGGAGATGGATTGAAGCAATCAATGACTTCGATGTGACCATCAACTACACCTGTGCAAAGCAAATGTCATGGCAGATGCGCTTAGTCGTAAAGCTTATGTCAACAACCTCATGGTGGAAGAGCAAAGCCTCTCTTGTGCGAGGAATTCCGTCACCAACCTCGAAATTGTGGAACAAGGGCATCTCCGAACCTTCGCTACTCCTCTCTTGGAAGAACAGATTCGCTCGACCAGGTGATCCGCACACCGTAAAGCTCATCTCCAAGCTTGGCACCAAGTATGAATCCTTTCATGTTGATGATCAAGGAACGCTCTTCTTTGAACACCGGATGTTTGTTCCAAACTACCCGGTCCGAGAGACCAAGTTCTAAAGGAGGCACATGATTCGGTTCTTTCTATCCATCCCGGCAGACAAAGATGTACATGGACTTGAAAACACACACTGGTGGCACAGGTTGAAAAGGTATTGTGCCAAGTACGTCTCGAGAATGTGATGTCTGCAGAGTCAAGGCTGTCCATCGAAACCATTTGGTCTTCTACAGCCATTGAAACCTCCGAATGGAAATGGGAGAAAGTTGAGATGGACTTCATCAATGGCTTTCCAAGGTCGCAGAGGGCAACAATGCAATCTTTGTTGTCATCGAAGCTTTCTAAAGTGGCTCACTTCTTCCCGATCAAAGAAACAATTTACGGACTTGATTGGGTGAGCTCTATATCAACAGGATTGTCTCTTTGTATGGGGTTCCACTTGAAATCAGATCGTGGGAGCATCTTCACCTCAAAGTTCGGGAGAGTTTCCAAAAGCTTTGGGAACGGTTGAACTTCAAAGATCGCTACCACCCTCGGTCTCAAGGACAAGTGGAGAGGATCAATCATTACGGAGGACATGCTTAGAGCTTGCGTCATCTCTTTTGGCATGAAGTGGGAGGTGTCTTCCATATGCTGAATTCTCCTACAACAACAGCTTCGGAAGAGTCTCAAGATGGCACCATTCGAGGCTCTCTATGGACGCAAGTGCGTAACTCCTATTGGTTGGTCAGTGCAGGAGAAAGAATCTGGTTTGGCCCGACATTGTGACTCGAGCAGAGGAGAAGGTGCATATCATTCGAGAACTCAAGATTGCTCAAAGTCGTCGGAAGAGCAACTATGACAGAAGCACACGGATATGGTATATGCCCTCGGTGATCTCGTCTACCTTCGTGTCACTCCCATGAGAGGAACACACCGCTTCGGATCAAAGGAAAGTTGGCTCCTAGATACATCGGTCCTTTCAAGATACGTGGTAGAAGAGGAGAAGTTGCTTATGCACTCGAGCTTAGGAAAAACTCAAAGTCCATGATGTTTTCCACATCTCTCAGCTTAAGAAGTGCTTCAAAGACCCGGCAAGACCGTGGATCATGAGCTAATCGACCTCCAAGAAGATCTCTTATCGTGAACACCCCACCAAAATCCTTGAGACCGCAGAATCGAAGGACGCAACAAGTCCATCAAGTTTTGCAAGGTGCAAGTGGTCACACCATTCGTTGATGAAGCAACATGGGAGCGTGAAGATGAACTCCGTACAACCATCCTTCTCTCTTTGTGTCTTCTTCTTCCTAGAATCTCAAGTAGATTCCTGTTTAGTGGGGAGAGTAGCATCCCAGTTGTCTAACCCCTGTAATGCTACATGTCATAATAATAAAATGGGCCACTTCCAACATATAATTGTTGCATCATCATCATATCATGCTCATGTCATCATGTCCCCTTGCATTTGAGCATCATATAAAACCTTTTTCTTGTTTGGTTCTTATATCATGTGCATGATTAATTGTAGTTGCCTCTTGATATTGTATTTGGGTCTTAATAAATTGTTAAATGCCCAAGTTGAGTTGGGGGCATCTCTCTTTTGACTCCACCACCTTATCTTTCACCACCTTATAATTCCACCATCCAATAATATGGGCTTGGCATTTTATTGAGTTATCCCTAGCCCATGTTGTTGGTTGGATCCACCCTTGATCTTTGCTTGGCCTTGTCCACATTTTTGCAATGCAGATGGATAATGCCATGTTAATATCCTTGTTCTCACAGGGATAATTGTGGCATTAATTATCTTGCATGGGCCATGCAAGTGCCACCTTTTCCCTAGTATTTGGGTTTTGCTTGTTTTCTAAATGAATTCCTTCTTCATTGCTTGATCTTGTTTTGTGAGTATAAAACCCTAGCTCTCTCCCTCTATTTTCCCCTTTAGCAAGGTCCCCTCCCCATGCCCCATGCACACACATGTGCTATGTGGCATGCACATCTTTAGCTACACCCCTTTCTTGGATCTTGCTTGGCCAATTATTTTGGATCATGCATGAATTAAAGAAGAACCCCATCACCTTTTGGCCATCTCTCTCCCTCTTCCTCTTTCTTGTTTGATCTTGCTTAGAGCTTGTTGAAGCTTGCATGACCAAGGTTAGTACCACCATCCTTTGACTACCCCTCTTAGCAACCTCTAAAACCACCCCTTGCCTCTCTCTTTTCTACCCTAAAACCAAAACCCTATTTCTACATCTACCTCTAAACAAAACCCAAAAACCCTACCTCTCCTCTTCCCCCTATCTAGCATGGCCCATACCCCATGTCCCTCTCCATCCCTACCCTCTCTCTTCATGCGGGTCCCACACCCATCTACCCGAGCCTCCCCTACTCTAAACCCTAAAGCCGAGCCTTCCCCCCTCGGTTCCCCTCTCTCTCTCCCCTGCTGCCACCCCACTTTCCCAGCCCGAGCCATGCCCTTTGCACCAAACCACGAGGTCCCCTCCCCCCGCTCTTTCCCTGGCCCTGCCATGCCCGCCCTACCACCACGCCGACCCTCGGCCTCTCCCCCTCCCCTGTTCCTCTTCTCTCTCTTGATCACGTGTTGTGTCCCTCCTAGCTCCCTCGCGTTGCCTGGCATAAAGCAGCAGCAGCAGCAGGGCCGTTCCCCCCTCCCCTACCTTACCACCTACCCTCCCCAACCATCTGGATCGAGATCCTCCTCCCCCTCCATCTCCTACCTAGACCACCATGGCCGTGGCCGCTAGACCCCTAGCCGTCGACCGCTGTGACGCCACTGCCGACCGCGTGATCCGTCTGGTGCCGCGCCGCGAGAGGACAAGGACGCCAGAGGAGCACCGCACTCGCCGCCGAACCGGACACCCGAGTGCGCCACTGCCGCTGCTTTCGCTGCACCACCCCTTCGCCGTCCTCGCCGCTTCCCTAGCACATCGCCACCGTCGCCGCACCCTCTCGGTGAGCTCCACCTCCCTCTTACCGGGCACTGCGCGCAGCACCGATGCATCGTTGCACGCCACAAGACGCAGACACGGCTGCCAAGATGCATAGCGCACGGCCAACAGCGGCAAGCAGGATGCCGTCCGTCACGAAAGCACGCCTCGTTTCACCTCGCCCGACCGCTGCAGTTACCCTTCGCGAAAACCCCAAACATCGAAGTTGTAGCCCTAGGCTTGCTCTGCATCTTACCTTTTTGCGCCGTCGCCAGATCTGCCCTGGTTTGCTCACTTTCTTCCTCGCAAGATCGTTCGACCTCGAAGTTTAGGTGCAGCAGAGGTTCGATCTCGGCTGGAGACGGCCTCTTCCCCATCAGTTTTCCGGCCCTCGCAGACCTCATGAAGAAAACCTCAACACGAAACTGAGCCGCACATCCTCTTCAGTTTTGGTTTTTACGTTTTTGCGAAACTCGCAGCCGTTTGTTCGTCATCTTCGCCCAAACTTTGGGATCAGCTAGCCGTTTTCGCGTCAACTTCAGTTCGTCAGACAACCAACCCAGACACTTTCCTGTTTAGGCCCCTCCCTTTTTCCTAGCCTAACCCAGCCCTTGGCTCTGTCGTCAGTGGCCTTTTATAAAAGGCCTCGGCTTCTGGAGCTCAACCAGCCCCGCCTCCTATCCGCTGGCATGTGGGTCAGTGTGCCTGTGCCCCACCTGTCGATGTGAGCTAGCCTTGACCCGTGTAAACAGTTTGGTAGTCTGTTTAGTTTATTTAAACCTTTCTGAATATTTAAAATTCAAATAAATTTCAGATTTGAATAACTTTGCAATGGTAAATCCAAATTTGACAAATAATATATGTATGAATATCAGAAAAATGAGAGGATTCCAAATATGCCATCCATTTTGTATTTTGCACAAGTAAAATTCCAAGCTTATGTTAATTACATCAAATGCCACTGGTTTTCATTAATTCATAACTTTTGTTTGGTAAATCCAAATTAAGCAAATAAGTAGTCTAAAATGATCAGCTCGACGAGACCTTTCTGTTTATGCTATCCATTACTTCAATTGCAGCATGCATCATATAAATATATATGGAACAACAATTGTTATGGCAACAAAATGTGACTAAAAACCAATTCAAATGTTATTTTCTGTCCTCCACACCTCACCCATGACATGCTACCTTACTTGCCATGAAATTTGTGCATCATTCATCATGGCATGATTGTTTGCTTGACGCATCTTATTCATATGCTTGTGCTCTATATTCATGTTGGCCTTGTTTGTTTGGTTTTTCTTGATAGACCTTGAAAGGGTCAGTATCAAGAGAACCAGGAGCCCTACCCAGAACCGTCCTTTGCTTCAACAGAGATACCAGGCAAGCACTACCACATGCTTGCATACATACAGTACCTATTGCCTCTATCTTATTCTTGCATCATTGAGTCGCGATTGCATTAAATTGAATCCCAAGTATGCATAGCCTTTACTTTTAAACCCCACCAAGCTTGTTTCCTCCATCCCATGAGCCACTACTATAGGAGTTGTTTGAGCCATGCGAGTCGTAGAACAGCATGTGTAGGGTTTGTGAGAGTCTGATGAACAATGAGGTACCTAAACAACTTAACCTGAGTAGTTCTGGGATAACTAAAGAAAGTGGCACCGGTGAGCAATATCTGCTATTTGGTTTTTCCTGCTCACTTGTGTCCCGTAAGACCCCGAGTACTTGATTCCTGTTCCTTGTTTTATCGCTATCCACATCCGGAGGTATATGGGACCCCCGACGTAGCTTGATTCCGTCTTATTTCTTGGGGCCACAAACTAGTTTGAGGTTTTATTTACGATCTGCATTTATGCCATGTTTATCGCTTTATTTACGATTGTGCGAGGTAACGCACAATCGCATCGCTTTAGGTAATCGGAATGTTTACGCGGTATCGACAAGCCCAGCCACACTTTCGGGTTCCCAGTCACTTACAGCCATTGTCGCAACCTTGAGGCCGTCTCGGAGCTTGCTTACTCTGTTGCGGGATCTACTCAAAGGTGGCCCTCAAATATTTCAATCTTGTGATTGTTCACGTGAAAGCCTCGTTGGTTTTGATTTGGTTTTTCCGAGGTTGATCGAGCGTGTGTTGCTAATGGTGCACCCGCCGGTAAAACTTTCAAAGCCGTGTCCATGGATATGGACGACTTGGAGCAGTTTCTTGATCATAGACAAGCATAACTAAAGTACCTTAATTTGACTAAGTAACTTGACTAGTAAATAGTGAAATACTCATGGAATGGTTAATAAAATTGCCAACGGATGGGGGTTCGTCCGCTTCCTTGTTGGTAAGGTGAGGAGGATGGATCGGATGAGATTACCATTATAACTGTTGTACTTAAATTCACGGACATCCGCTCTATCATTGGTTAGGCGGATGGTTAGCGTTATCTCAGAGAATTGCTAGGGTTTATCTTTTGCTGCAATTGCGTCACCCTGTGTTGTGTCCCCTTTAGAGGCATTAAGACTTGCCGAGTACCCTTAGGGTCTCACACGATAAATTCTTGATTCAGATGAATGTACCTTCTCGTGACGGATCTTTGGTGGAAGAAGCCAAGATGTGGGCAACGATCGTATGGTGTAGAGATTCCGAACGGGATCCGTGAGACCTGTAGTTGGGATGTGCTTATTTCTATGGCATCTTATGCCGATTTGCTTCTTATCCGTGATTTGGATTACATTTTGCCGCCCGCATGATACTCTGATGTGTGTTGTATGAGGAGTTATCCTAAAATATAGATCTATCTAGGTCATTTGAATCTTGCCGTATGGCGTTGCTATATTTTCTTTCTTTCTAGATGGGATGGCTGTGATGTACTCTTGTATGGTGGCTTGCGTACATACCCACTTGTGTACGTAGTTGATCCTTCGCCGACTCACGCCGCCTGCAGTCCCGTTGAGAGGGTAGCGGTTGGGACGTCTGAAAGGACTACCAGTGAGTGGCTTTTGGGGCCCCACCGTACTATTTCAACCACTATCACTCATCCAGGCTTGTATCTAGGAGCGTAGTTCACCGAGGTAGTTACAAATCCCATCATATACATGGGCAGGCTGGAAAGGCATGAGTCAATCAAGACGGTCTTGCTACCTTTAGATGTGAATCTACCACACCAAGGTTCGGACCTTGAGCGCACCCTGTCCACAAGCGGGTCCAAGTCCCTGATAAGGATCCTGGTGTCGCGGACTGACATTCCTAGATAAGTGATGGGGAAGGAGGAGAGCCGACAATTCAAGTTATCAGCTATCCTCTGCTGCTCGTCTTGAGAAAATCCCAGCGCGATCACCTCACTCTTGTCGAAGTTAATCCGAAGTCCTGACATTTCCTGGAAGCAAAGGAGGAGGAACTTGAGGTTCGCAATGTCTAGAGTTGAGCCTTCAATCATGATCATTGTGTCGTCTCATATTGGAGCTGGGTGATCCCCCCCCCCCGAGGATAAGGTGGCCGACCACTCCGGAGATGTGGCCCGCAGCCTTGGCTTTCTCAAGCATTTCCGCGAGGGCGTCCACCGCCGCATTGAAGAGGAGGGGGACAGGGGGTCCCCCTATCTAACACCGCATGAGGGAAGGAAATAAGGCCCGATCTCGCCATTTATGTTAATCGATGTGCTCCCGGTCATAACGAACTGCATAATCCAAGTGCTCAGGCGATCGTCAAATCCTCTTCTAATAAGGACCTGTCAAAGAAATCGCCAGTCCAGGCGGTCGTAGGCCTTCTAGAAGTCTAGCTTCAAGAAGATGCCTTTCAACTTCCTGGACTTGATCTCGTGGATAACCTCATGGAGGGCGAGGATCCCATCATGTATGTATCTTCCTTTAAGGAAAGCAAATTGATACTTATGGGTCTGGCTCTCCATGATCGGGGCAAGGCGGGAGGCGCAGACTTTCACGAAGATGCGGTGGATGACGTTGAGGACCGTAATGGGCCTGAATTGGCGAATGTTCGAGGCCCCTATCACTTTCGGGATCAGGGTAATCACGCCCAGATTCAGCCGACCCATCATAAGGGTCCCGATATAGAACTCCTGGAACATCGACATGATGACCGGTTGAAGTTCCCTCCAGAAGGTATGGAATAAAGCTACCGGGAGGCCATCGGGGCCCGGGGCGGAGTTGGCCTTCATGGCCTTCACCGCCCGCTCAACCTCTTCTGGCAGGAATGGGAGGGTGAGCTCCGCATTCTCGTCGTCTGTGACCCTGGCCCTAGACGGCCAGAAGTCAGCTGCCAACGTGACCCTAGTGTGGGGTCCCGCCGAGAAAATATTACCATGAATGAGGCTAGGATTCCACAACACCACAACCTTAGAAAATTTAACCAGAACACCATAATTTTCATGGTAAAGTGTGTTGAATTATAATGCTCATCCCTTCTTCACCATTCTAGACTCTTGGTTGAATTGGTGAGTGCATCCAATTCAACATGGTAACCAAGAGAGGTCTCAAATTCAAGATCCGACTAACCACTATTAATAACATGAGTACATGACCAACACATTATTAATAAGATAAGTTGCATCACTCCTAATAGCATGTCTAATGTTCAGTGGAGCCTAGACGTGAGGGCTAGTGGTGAAATATATTGTTCACTGTCCATCCTTCTATCGATTCGTACTTTTGGGTGAACTGGTCTATAGTTGGCGTGTTTCAAAGAATCCAAATCTCACGATTTAGTTAATTGGATCCATTTTGTGAACTAGCCCAATGGTTACGTGCCACATGCCAAAGAAGGTGTTTTTTCTCCATTTTTTTTGGACGGGCTGGACCGGAATTGAACCAAAACGTTCAAATTTTCACATTTTACAACATTTGGCCCAATTTGTGTTTAGAATTAAAAAAACTGAAACACTTCTATAAAAACTTGAACTTTTGCCATGTCACATTTGGAATTAGTCTTTGTCACTTTTGTGCCAAGATTTGCTAAAAAGTTGAAACATTTTTAAATCTTTTGTCCAAATTCACTTACGGAAAGAATGAAGAAGTACTATGATTTTCCAGTTTTAGAACTTTATTTTTTTTTGTATTTTGGCCAAGATTTACAAAAAGAATGCAAAAACTTCCAACGAGCTTGGCAAAATGAGCTCAGAACTACACAATTTACTCATTGCATGCACTTTAAATTACTGGGATTTTGAGATTATTTAAGAAGAGTTGATTTTTAACAAATTTTGGTTGAAAATTACAAAAAAATGCAAAAATTCCCAATGGACAGGCGGAATGAGATTTTTGGCTAAAAGCTCCAAAAAAAATTAAAAATTCCAAACGGGTCGGTCTAGGTCTTGTCGGTCTGCATCAAAGATGGAGGGGACCACCTCATTTGACACCTTACTGGTGGGCTCCATTTGTCGGACATGAGTTCTTTAAATTGTGTTATTCCGGTAAATTTTCTTTGGTTGCGGTTTGTGAAATCCTAATCTCAGTAGTTGTGGTATTGTGATATTTTCTCTTTATACTTAATTAGCAATAGCGGAATTTACTTCCATTTTTCTTAGATCCAGCTATAAGTCGCTGATTTGGAAACTGCCATGGAGAGAATTATCTTCGATGAGGCATGTTTGGCTCGTTCAGTTGCTGCCGCGCATTAATTGGAATTGGAATGCTGAAGCAAAGTCAAAAAATTTAGTCTTATGCAGTAGTTGTGATCAAATGGTGCACATCCTCGCAAAAGGAAAATTCTACGTAGCTAGTTACACAACTGTTGGCTACTGTTACACATGCCAAACGAAGCAATCAGTGGAGATACCTCAAACCGCACAGCACAAGCGATGATGATGGGCTTCGCTTCCACCATGCTGACTATACACATGGACACCAGGGATCCCTCTTCTCGTGGCGTTGTTTTCATCCAAGGAAATCGTGCCATCGATCTTGTTTTGAACGTGGAAGGTCGGTTTGGTGCCTGAAATTGTGGATTCAGTGACGATCGCTCTGATTTCTGTCTGGGGTCACGAAGCTCCCTACCCTATCGATCTGCTGTGACGTGCCGACGTAGTAGTAGATAGATGCTTTAATATTGTTCAGCGACTCTCACCGGCCGTCCGCGGTGTGCAGCGGCCGCCAGCTCCAGCGAGGCCGCAAGACGTCGACGTACGTGGCGTCGTCCACGCGCGCGGCCGACGGCGGCGCTCCGGCGGGCACGTGTTTTATATCCATCTGTGAGCCCTGGCTTTTGGCATTCACTTGCTTCTCTGAAGAATTCGAAAACAGTGCACGGCGCTCTGAAGTTTGAACCGTCAGGCCGGAAACAAAACTCATTCAGATATCTGTTCACGCTATTTTGGGGTATGAATGCCGTAGTAGATACAACGGTATACTACCACACGTAGCCGTCTTCCTATGCTGTGTGTATTGGTCGTCTGAGGCGTGCCGGCGAGGGTTGGCCGTCTCCACAGAGGCTGATGTTTCAGTTGGCCTACAACAAGGACTTGGAACTTGGAAGTATCTAGCTAGCTGCAGACCTCAGCAGATAGTATGCTGCGTAGCGTAGCGTAACCTGCCGCCTCAAGCCTGCAAAAATGCTGCTATATAATGCGGAGCGGAAGGTAGGCGGCCGGTCGACGACCCTAGCCCCAGGTAAGACCAAGAGAGAGGAACGTAACGGACAGGCGGGAAGGAAGGAAGGAGAGACGAGGCCAGTAACGGACGAGGCTGCGCTAATGGCGGGGAGGAGGTTGTTCTACGCCCGTTTCCTCTTCTCCTCCTCCTCTTCCTCCTCCTTCCCCTGGGCTCCCTCGCTCCGGCTCAGCTGCCTCCTGCTCGCGCTCCTCTCTCCAGGTAGATATACACGCACGCCGTGCTGATTCTCTGTTTTACTCGCTCCATTTCATAGTTCTTGTCTGACGTTTTTACTCAATTTGAGCTTAAACCACCACAAGAATTTCGCACATGTGCAAGTTGGGTAGCTAACGTTTCTCTTGCAACAGAAGGGAGAGAGTTGTTCCATCTCTTCTTGTCACCAGCTCCATAGCCCATACACGAAAATTGAAAAAAAATTGCTTTCTTTAACCATTTGTGTTTGATTAGCTTCTCTCTAATTTCAATCTAGAGTCTCAGTAAAGCGGCCAACTTAGTGCAAACTGTTCCTCGCACTATTTTTTTGTCAGTGTCTGAGCTCTGAACATTACTTCACCACGCGAGAACAAAAAATTGCAAGCTGTGGGGACGTCAACAGTCGATGAGGGTCCCACGTACTCCAGTATCGTGCAAAACAGCTGTCGTGGTATTTTTCTTCTTCAAAAAACCGTAGAGTTGTAGCGATTGGTTGCTCTTCCGTATACGTACCAGGTCGTTCTCTACGGATTAGCTTAGATTACTTTCAGTCGGCAGTCCGACGTGTCTCTGACAGGGAAGACAACGAGTTTTCCACATAGTCCCGTGGAACACAATAAATTTTCCACATCATCCCGGCGAATCCCTGTTGAAACCATGCGCATTTGATCTCGACACTTGATCGATCGGGTGTTTTGTTTTTCTATGGGTTGTTGCGTGCATCGCTAGCTAAATACTGCTACTGTTCCTGTTCATATTTGGCAGAGAACGACATCTTATTGGAAGCAGTTCTTAGACCATAGAAAAACAACAATTTGTAAGTCGACGATAGAGCCACTCGATCTAAACATTAAGATTTATTTAAGTAGAAAAGCAAGAGAGATGATCTTTATTGAACAAATGAATACATTGTGAAAAGAGTACATTGAATACATTGAAACAAAATCTTTAAAAAAGCTACTGATGTATCACAAAAACATGCAAAATATTAACTCAAAATATTTTGAATTCTGAGCTACAAAAAATTGATAAAATCCGGATTCTTTTAGATTTGAAATCACTATACTCAAATCTACACTTTTGTTATTTTTGTGTAGCTTAAAATACACATTATTTCCAATTGATTCTTTGCACATTTTTAGTATGCATCCCGATTTATTTTCAGAATTTTTTGAAGCTCGAAAATATGATATTTTTTTAAGGGATCATTGGTGCTCACGTGCACCAAATCTCCACTCGGAGTAGGAAATCTAGTCAAACCTCTATGTTTTACCAAAAGAATTATGTTCTCATTACCGGATATTTTGGGTTGTTAGCATAAAACCATCACTTCTATAGCAAATTTTACCAAACGGTACAACTTTGTTTTCTGACAAAAAACCAACAGATTTTGACGAAAAGCGGCACTATTTGTTAATTTTAACCCGGAAATTGGTACCATATTGTGCCAAATCTGGTGGTTTTCTAACATGGAAACGGAAAGTGATAAGGAGTACATCTGATAAATTTAGCTACAACCACGGTGGTTTTACGCTAACAACTCGGATATTTTCTTCTAATCATTGGAACTTCACATCACAGTTGTTTCTTGTCCTGACAAAAGCACACCGATTTTTTTAGAACGACAGAAGCAAAACGGCGCCACAAGTTCACACCATGCGCATTTGATCTCGACATTTGGTCGTGTGTTTTGTTTTTCTCTGGTTGTTGCGTGCATCACTAGCTAAATACTCCCAAGTACTATTCCTGTTCATATTTGGTCGAGTACGACCTCCTATCCGGAGCTATTTCTTCGGCCATTGAGAAACAACAGTTTTGAAGTCGACGTTAGAGCCACTCGACCTAAACATTAATATTTATGTAAGTAGAAAGGCAGGTGAGGATCTTTTATTTCTCGCTAGTTGATTCACGTTTCAACTATGTATGACTCTGATTTTGTAATACTGCCGAATGATACCCTTTTTCGAAAAAAGATTCGAAACGATGTGGATGCCGGGTTCATACCCATTTTCGAAAAAAGGAGAGGATCTTTATTGGACAAATGAATATATGGTGAAAAGGATCGGCTAAAAATTACTACCTCTGTTCCACAATATAAGCCTTTCTAGCAAGTTGTTTTTCTTTTTTGAGAAACACAGTATAATCGAAGAACGTCGCCTTCCAATGAAAGAATATTCCGCCTTTTATGCAACACACAGTGTCAAACCTGAGGTTTGAACTCTGGTGGGCTAGGGGTACAACCACCCTCCTAACCATTCAACCACTGGTTGGTTTGCTCTAGCAAGCAATTTTAGTTTGCTAAGAAGGCTTATATTGTAGAACGTGTGGAGTAGTTACACCCCTATGTTTTTCCAAAAGAATTATGCTCTCATTTACCGGTGTTAGCATAAAATCATTATTTTTGTAGCAAATTTGGTAAAACGGTACTATTTGGTAAATTTTGTATAAAGAAGTGGTACCATTTGGTGCCAAATCTGGTGGTTTTTTGTCACGAAAGCAAAAAATGGTTCCATTTGAAAATTTAGCAATAAACATCGGATATTTTCTTTCTAATCACTGAGCTTGAAAGAGGAACTTCGCATCATAGTTGTTTCATGTCATGACAAAATACACCGATACATACCTATATTAATTTTGTTTAGAAGACAGAAGCAAAACGGCGCCACAAGTTTACACCTATTCATTTGATTTTTTTTATTTTGTCATCGTAAAAATATGTTATTTTGACGTCTCCGTCCTTCTGAAATTTGACGCTGACCTCAGCCAATGGCATTGTATCGGCGGCGACGGCGCCACTCAAGTTCGGCATCAACTACGGGCAGATAGCGAACAACCTCCCGCCCCCGACGCAGGTGTCGGGCATCCTCCAATCGCTCAACGTCAACAGGGTGAAGCTCTACGACGCCGACCCGGCCGTCCTCACGGCCTTCGCCGGCACGGGCGTCGAGTTCATCGTCAGCGGCGGGGACCTCGCAACCATGTCCGACGCCAGCAACGCCCGCGCCTGGGTGGCGCAGAACGTGCAGCCCTTCCTCCCGGCCACCCGCATCACCTGCATCATCGTCGGCAACGAGGTGCTCTCCGGCGGGGACACGGCCTCCATGCAGAGCCTCCTCCCCGCCATGCAGGCCGTCCACCAGGCGCTGGTTGACCTCGGCCTCGACAGCCAGGTGAGCGTGTCGACGTCCCAGTCCGTGAACGTGCTCGCCAGCAGCTACCCGCCGTCGTCCGGCGTGTTCCGGGAGGAGCTCGCGCAGTACATGGAGCCGCTGCTCGACTTCCACGCCCGGGTGGAGTCGCCGTTCCTGATCAACGCGTACCCGTTCTTCGCCTACAAGGCGAGCCCGGCGACCGTGTCACTGCCGTACGTGCTGTTCGAGCCCAACCCCGGCGTGCATGACCCCGGCACCAGCCTCACCTACGACAACATGCTGTACGCGCAGATCGACGCCGTGTACGCGGCCATGGAGGCCATGGGGCACACCGACGTAGAGGTGAGGATCTCCGAGACCGGCTGGCCGTCCGGCGGGGACGCCGACGAGGTGGGCGCCACCGTGCAGAACGCCGCCGCGTACAACCGGAACCTGATGAAGAGGGTCGCGGCGGGGCAGGGGACGCCGCGGAGGCCGAACGTGCCCGTGGACGTGCTCGTCTTCGCGCTGTTCAACGAGAACATGAAGCCCGGGCAGGCGTCCGAGAGGAACTACGGGCTGTTCTACCCCAACGGCACTTCGGTGTACGATCTCGGCCTCGACGACGGCACGTCGTCCGGCACGTCGCCGACCACGTCGGGGGTTTACTCTTCTTGCAAGCCGATGGTAAGTGATGAGACATCTCTGAATCTTAATGCCTGCTGTGAATGCAAATTTCACTTGTTATAAACGTTTATTAAAATCAAGCAGACGGTTCAAAAACAAAGGATCTCTATTTTCTCGACTGATCAAATCAAATGTCTCGTTGAAACTTGGCAAAACAAACCAACAATATAAGAAGCAAAAGTGCAGCTACATTGAGATCTTACCGTGACCATGGCTGATGGTTCTGTCACTGTAAACTTACCATTGTTTCCCGTTTGTTCACTCTTGCAGATATCGTTCCCGGTCGGGGTGGTTGTCCTACTTGCAGCATTTTTCCTGTAATCACCATCGCCAAGCATATATATGTATTGCACTAACGCCCACGCATGATTGAGATTGTCTACTAACTGATAGTTCAGTTCGTGCCTACATAGGCACATGAGATCAGCGAATATCATACTCTACATGAGATCAGCCAATACATTATTATTCTGACATTGACATTGGGTAAGCTAGCTTATCTTGATTTCTACCATGTTACTAATTGATTCAGTTGTTCTTGATATTTCTAAAGGGATTGCCGTGGAATTTTCTATTTTTTTCATTACCACATAATTGATTTTTGGATAGTTAGAGCATTCTCAGTCAGACCCGCCATATTCTCTCCAAAGGGCTACTAGGCGAGCTGGACACAAAACTACCCGGGTCCACGCCCCCCAAAGGCTCGTTACTTCTGCATGCGGTCTAATATTGTGTCTGACACTCCTAAACCGATCATAACCCACAAGTAGCTTTGTGGGAGCGCCGGATACAAGTAGTAATCGTCGTGAGTCAATCTTGTCATAGGCTCAACGACGTGGTTAACTAGGATTAATTGTGACTTTATCGACCAATCAACTTTTGGGGGAAATGATCCGATGTTACGTCTTACTAGTTAAATGCCCGTGCTTCGCCACGGGTGTTTATTTTTTTTTCACCACACATATAACCATAATGCATATAAGATTTACGGTCACATATGAAGGAAGATCTTATTAATCATGATTCCAACATCAATACCACTTTCGTCAAAGAAAAGAGCACACAATTTGTGTTATGAAACTCACAGGCCATACTTCTGATCTGTTATACAACACACTTCTATTCCACATTTCTTCTTTTCTTGATGCTAGTGTGTACATGGCATAACAATTTGGATAGATAACACGACACCAAGAGTGGACTCATGGCTGCTGCTCTTGCTCGCTATCTGAGGACCCATGGCAGCGGACTAAGACGAAGGGGAGTCACAATAAGACGCCTAGAGCAAGAGCAACGCATGGCTACTATGGAGGATTGGGGAGGATTGATCCATCTGTTGAGAGTGAGGGGATGGCCAACATGGGCATTGCGGGATGGAGAAGGAACGCCAAGGCAGGATCTCCATCATGCCATGGTGGATTTCAGCAGTTCGGTAGCGGACTGACGGCAAGGGCACAGGGACGCGGATGACGGGACGCTTTCAACCATGATGGACAGCGAGGGCTCTAGCCAGGAGATCGGCGCTTGGCGTACATCGATCGTTATAAAAGAGTGGGCGTTTTCTATGGCTTGATTGGGAGTGTCATGCACGGAAACTGATATGCGGTAGATTTTTATTGGACGTGCCTATTTGGGAAACCCACCGGAAAGACCCAATAATCCATGCGTCCGACCCGACTAAACTGACTAACCAGAAGAAAACCAATTAACATGTTCCATTCATCTTCCTTACGAACCGCGAGACAACTTCTGCAGCGCACCACCCCTTCCATTTTTTTCTTCTGGCTACTCGCCCGACCCTAGCTCCCCCCATCTTTTCATGCTTGCCAGCACCACCCTCGCCTCACATTCCTTCTGCTCTTAGGCGCCGCCCTCCCCGCCTCGCATTGCCGGAACGTTGAGCAGCTCCGTTGTGTGTTGTCTATCACATTGGTTTATATGTCTTCGTAGTTTCAGTTTCAGTAAGAAAATAACGTGGACATGTCTCTCAGAAGGTAAACCTGAAGCTTGCTAGAGAACTCAAGAAAGATATCAATTTTGTTTTGTTCTGGGTCTTTGAAAGATGCCTGAAGCCGTAAACCATGACAGTTCTGTTTTGTTTGATGCATCATATCATTTTGTCAAAGCAAAGATATTGTAAAAAAAAAGATATAAAATACTTCAGCAACCATGCACTGTAACTCTCACTTTTAGCACAGCAAAAAAGCCCGACAGTGCAGAAATCCACTACAATTTCTAGGAACCAACGGTATTTTAAAGCCTTAGCCTACTCCACCTCAATGTAGTACATAACATAGGATCTAGACTTAAAACTGGGGCAACTAATAATTCCACTGAGAAATTATATCCTACTGAACAAATATGATCACAACAAAAACTTCTAAATAAGCCCATTGGACAGAGTAATCTGCGCCATGAGCAATACTTTGCACACGACATAATTTCACCCATACGGGAGTATAAGAAAACCGAGCTCGCCTTTGTTATCGTTATCTTGGTGAAGACATCATGTAGGACATTGTAGTTTTTATCATGTCGTACTCGTTCTTATCGTCGAAGTTCACCCAATGCAAGGCACCAACCCGGGGTGTGTTGTGTCCATCGCTGGCATGCTACCACAGCCGACTGCAGAAGTATAAATCCAAACATGCCATATTAGCAACCCCCAAAAGACAACAAAATCATACCCAAATCGCACCAGCAAATCTAGCAGAACCTAGTTCCCCAAAGCCAAACCCCGAGGACACATATATGGTTATTAACAATTCTTAATTAATGAATACTCTCTCCGTTCCACAAAAGTTGTCTCCAATTGGAAGTACAACCACTTCAAATTGACATCAACTTTTGTGAAATAGAGGGAGTATCAAACATCATCAAGAATATATAAACATGAATACTCAACTTGAATTGACAGATACTCTAAGAAAGGAAATTAGATAGCAGTGTCCCCAAAACCATGAATCTGAGGAGATTCAACACTCAGAAAGGAAGTGGATCGATGAGAAGCTGGACAAAACGTGGCTTATTGCACTTCGATTGCACCACCCATAGAGATTCAATAATAAGCACGACATGAAGAGAAGGTGCTGCAAGGAAGAGGATAAGCAAGAGCTTCTGCTCTAGGATTGTTCGGCGATGCATCTTCGAGCATGTGCAACACCTGTCATTCATGATGTAGCATGGATAGATCGAGGCCAAACTCGACGTCAGCGACATGAGAAGTGCCTCCGCCTGCTGAGGTGCTGCCAGCGTGCTGGCTGCTGCACACCACCGGCTACAGGAGAAACAGAGTGTTTTAGATGCTCATGTGGACTAAATAATAGTTATTTTGCTTCTCATATATAGCTGCTAGCTGCTTCCAGAGGGTAGTTAACTTCAATATATTTTATTTCACTGGACCATACAGAAACTACCGATAGGCTGGGATTAATAAGTATGAATGAAGGCACGTAGATCTTCATAGAAATTTCCCTAACGATAAAAAAACAGAGTCAGTTTCTTCTCTAGCAAAAGGAAGCAATAAATCTAAATAAAAATCTGAAATAATCACAGCAATATGCCTAGGCAGAAAAGTGTGACCCAAACATTAGATTGCCGTGTTTAGATGAAACATGTATTTCTTCTGAATCTTAAGGCATTGCACTACATAAATAAGAAATATATGAGTAGGAACAATCTGGTACCAAGAGTAAGAGAAACTAAGAGTAAGTTGTGTAAAAGAAACATGTTTTGTGCAAAACGCATTAAATGAAACGAACTTGCACACGCATTAGCACCCTTATTTTGGGACCTTAGAGATATGAACAGTTACTACTAATACCCAGCAAACAACACGGCTAATAACTAACCAAAGCTCCAGTACCTAATTCTCTATAAGAAACTATGCTCTTTAATTTTCTATAAGAATCTGCACTCAATTGCTAACCATCAATAAGATAATAGTATCAGAGTACAAGCTCTGGTGTGTGAGAGTCCTCTCTTTCTCCAAAAGTTGAGTCAGGTCATCCATGGCTAGACTACATATTAAGAAAGCAATCAAGCAGTGGAAGATCTGGTTTAGGATTTGGGGTGGTGATAGTCTAGTACTTACTTACCTTGGCAGGTCGACAGGAAGGGGATGTCTCAGGAAATAGTCAGGCCGAGTTCACCTCATGGAGACCCGGCGGTCAGGGACTGACCTCCTGGGCATCCTCCACTCTTTAGAGCCCAGTCCGGTTCACCATGGGAGCGTGCTCTCCCCGATCACCTGCAATCCCCCACATCAGATTGAACAAATCACACAGAAAATCCCCACAATGCCGCGTCAAATCTGATGTAACCTCCGCGGCGTAAACAGATCAATCAACCACGTCGACCGCAGCACAGACTGAAACGTAAACCCCCAAATACACGAGGGTTGCGGGCGACGCGGTGGGGAGAGGGTGCCTGTGATGGCGGGGCGAAAGCGGGGGCGTCGAAGGAGGAGAATATGCTACGATTGGGCAGGATATGGGACGGCGGAGGAAGGAGACGGGAATCCATCAAAATGGCGTGGGGCGGCTGGGTGGGGGGAGGGGGCGACGTTCGTTGGGCTTGGCCCATTCAGGCGCTTGCGGCGGGGTGAGCGGATAGGAGCGCGGCAAAGAGAAGGACGAAGGCACGACGTATCGGGCGACGACGGAACGCCAGATTCTTTTTAAGTAGTAGAGATAGAGAAGAGAAATGCATTGTATGTCCCAGAATAGGTCCTATTCTTCTATCCTTTTCAGGTAGTCGATGGCTATTCACAGCTACTACCTTAATAACACCAAAGAAGAGTTCGATCCAATGCTTTTTTTTTCTAAAAAAGATTGAGCCGAATAAAAATGGATCATAATACTATTATGAGACTTGACAAATCGAGATTAGTCTATTCTATATATCTAGAATATATAAAGGTATAATACAAAAGGCCTGTATTCAACCTTCTTTGTCAACCAGTTTTTGGTACTCTAGAGCGGAGTAGAGCAGTTTGGTAGCTCACGAGGCTCATAACCTTGTTAGCTTTGATTATTTGCCAACACTTTGTTCGACTTTGATCATTCCCTGCATATATTGACACCATCTCACATGCCTTGACAAGTGCAATATCTTCATCTTCGGTGTAGTTGGCAGATCTCGCCGATTTTCCTTTAGCAGCCGCTCCAGCTTCAAATGTTTCATCATCCACTTCCTGCAACTCATCATCATTTTTTTTTCAAAACCAGGTAGTAGCTCGGTCCCTATGTCCACCGAGTTTTCCTGCAACATATCCTGGTACGAAGTAGGCATAGAGTGCAAATCGAAGCTACAATTCGATGAAAGGGAAAATTCTAACGAGTCCAAATCTATGGCAAAATCGGTCAAATTGAGGAGCACGACGATTTCGTGCCTTTGGTTGGACGTCTCGACGCACGATGTCGTCGCTGGAGTAGGATCTTCCGATGGTTTCGTGCTGTGACTTGTCGTCCTCTTCTTCGTAGCGGCTTTTGGTTGAGCGGGTGGGGGAAGGGAAGCCCGGGACCTTCTACGCTGGAGATGGAGGATAGGCCGGAGTCACATGGATCGATGACGCGGGTGCCCATCCGCTTCCGTTTCGCCTTCCGCCCGGGGGTAGCCGTAGGTGTCACGACTTTCCCGCTATCAGGGGTGCCGATCAAAGGTGGGACCGATTGGACCGTCACGGCCATGAGAACGACCACAAGAGATGTCTCGGAATATATCAGCACGAGGGCCAGGCAAGAAACTATGAGGGGGGAGGAGATCGACGGTGGCGGCGAGGCGCGAACGTGGATAGAGGAAGCGAAAATATTGGTGTAACATCCCAGCATTTAGGACTAAACAAAGGGTATATTTAGGATTTTGTGCATCTGCATGCATGCATCTGAAACTCGGGGTAAATTTTTCGTCAAATTAAAAGGCTAGAGTGATAGAATTCTCACTCTGATGAATTAGGTTTAGTGTCATCCAAGGGGGGAGTGTGATGAATTTTGACATAACCTCTGTTGTTTTGTTGAATTATGAGGGGAGGAATTTGAATTATAAATAATTATTCACAATAAGACAAATACAAGTGCTATCAACAAAAGTATAAAGATTCTTTAAGACCAACATTGCATTGTTCTTTCATAATAAAAGAATAAAGAAAAGATTATAAAAATATTAATTAAATGAATAAGGAAAATATAAAATGAATTACATTAATGAAACAAATAGAAGAGTTCTTTATTAAAAGAAAATATGTATATGACATTATCCTTTTAGAACAAAGGAATAAAAATAAATGATTACAACAAGGATATAACAAGATTATTTATAAAAAAGAATACATGAAGTATTACATTATTCTTTTACAATAAAAGAATAAAAATAAAGTACAATATAGTAAATAAAAAATAAGAAATCATATAGATTAATGGAAATCAAAGCAATACAAATAAGAAGAAATCTTTATTTAATAATACAAAGATTTAATCAATACAAGTAAATTCAAAGTCATTACATAGATGAATAACTACAAATAAAGAAAAATAAAAGCTTTAATAAAATATAGAAGTGTTACATTGTTATTACAATAAAAATAAGAAGATTACAATAGATAAAAACCTAAGCTAGAATTCCTATCTACTTGACCTCCTGTATTCTTTCTTAGTACCTACAAAAAAATACCAAACAGACAGAAGGAAGGGGTTAGGGGTTAGTATTAATACTCTCAGTAGTAACAATGAGATGCACTGTTTTGTCACATCATTGAGTATATTAAAATGGTGCAAGTTTCACCAAAAGAATATTTGTTCTTATCAGTATGTTTTCCCTCAGAACATCCTCATTGGTAGTGGACAAAAGGGGCAACTTTCACCTTGGAAGAATAGTAAAGGAATCCATTCCACTTGGCAACACAAAAATAAAGCCAAACTTGAGATAATAGCAACCAGCCGAGTTGATCCATACCAATAAATACCCCTCTATTAAACTTGAACCCTAGGGGTCCCACTTGACAGCAGCACAGTCACAGCATGCAAGTAATATGTTGTCGACACAAGAAGCATTCACATGGAGCACAAAAGGGAGGACACAACCGTAGAACTCACCAGTACCACTTGTTATCACATCAACCAACTCCCTACTCCTTTTCTGTTTATCACACTCCAGAACAAACTACTCTCATAACACCACAAGACTCACCCAGATCACCACCACATCCCTAACTCTGGTTGCTCAGTGGAGCCATCCAAGAGCTAGGACAAGGAGGAGATCAAGATTAGCAGCAGTTTGATGAGAAGCAGGCTGTTAGTAGCAGGGAAGTTATAGTAACTCAAGAAGATCAAGATTTCCAGCAGTCCATAGATCACACACAAACAACAGGTTGGTATCACATCTATGTAGTACCAGTTCTTATCATTTCAAGAAAGCTAATCATCTAGGGAGAGAAGGCTCTCAGTGTAGCATAGAATAGCTATGCTAGAATCATCATAGAGGATAATTGGGCCTCAACTTATGCATCATTGCCAGGGGCATATCAGTTGATCATGCTGATTAGATCCACTGATGTGCACACACCTCAAGGGGGCACCACAACAGAAGATCTAAGGGTAGCAGAAGCCACAAAACTAACAACAAATCATGCACACAAGATCTACCACTGTGCACCTTCCAAAATAGAGACACCACAGTGGCAGTCTTATGAACGGAAGCCATTAGGGAGTATCTTCACATTAACCAACCACTCAATAATTCCAGCTAAAACAGAATTATCATTTTCCTAGTAAAAGAATCTAGGAATCAAATGTATACAATCTTTTACTGTCAATAAGGACATGAAGTCAGATCCTTTACCAGATTCCAAATCAATATCAAAGTTGAAAGTACAAAGGAAATCGCCTAGAGGGGGTGAATAGGCTTTTAAAATTATTACGGTTTAGGCTCAAGTAAATGCGGAATAAAACTAACGTTTAATTTATTGAGCACAAAACCTAGCCACTAAGTTCACCTAGGTGCGCCAACAACCTATGCTAAGCAATACAAGCAACAAGGTGATAGCAAGGTATAAATACTTCAAGCACGATGGCTATCACAATGTAAAGTGCATAAGTAAAGGGTTCGGTTGAGAGATAACCGATGGACGCGGAGACGAAGATTTGTTTCCCCAAGTTCACTTCCAAAGAAGCTACGTCTCCGTTGGAGAGGTGCGATGGCGCAATGCTCTCCGAACGCCACAAATGGCTCACCTCGAGGTGTGGTGGCTCGATGCTCACCCAACGCCACACAAGGCCTCACCCCGGATGCGGAAGCACGCAACTCACCACGCCACAAAAGGCTCACCCTATTCTCCCAGGTGCGCACCACAAAAGGCGGGCACTTGCTCCACTATGGGACGCTTGAGGGCGGTCACCGAACCCGTACAAGATTGGGGCTAACTCCACAACTCAATTGGAGGCTCCCAACAACAAAGCCACAAAAGTCCAATAATGCCACAAAAGGCCAACAAGGCCACAAAAGGCTACAAGACCACAAAAGGTAAACAAGACCACAAAAGGTCAACAATCCAACCACACAACCGTCTAGGGTTCCAAGGAACCCAAGAGAAACAAGCTCACAAGCTTGAAATCTCCGAATCTCCGAGGAGAACTCAAACCTATGCACCAAATGCAAGGGCAAGTCCTTCTCCCCCAAATTCCAACAAAGCTACAAAAGCTATTGGGGGAATAAGGGAGGAAGAACACAAGAGTAGAACTCAAACCTATGCACCAAATGCAAGGGCAAGTCCTTCTCTCCCAAATTCCAACAAAGCTACAAAAGCTATTGGGGGAATAAGGGAGGAAGAACACAAAACTCTCCAAGATCTAGATCCCAATGATTCCTTCACAAATAAGGGATGTGACTTGGGGGGATTGTAGATCTAGATCTCCTCTCTCAAATCCCTCAAAAAGATGCAAAAATCATAGGAGGGGAAAGGGAGAGGGAAAGCTTCTTCAAGGTTGACAATGGAGGAGAGAGAGAAAGCCAAGAACCAAGAAGAAAATCTAGTACCCACGAAGGGGAAGAGGAGCCCCATTTAAAGGGCTCCCAGATCTGCCCGTTATGGGCATTCGCGACTCCTGGCCGGAACTTCCGGTGGGAGGCCGGAACTTCCGGTGGGAGGCCGGAAGTTCCGGTGGCACATAGCCAACGGTCAAAAACTACGGAGCGAGAAACTGAAAAAGCGAATCCTGGTCAGAACTTCCGCCGGTACACCGGAACTTCCGGTGGGAGCGAAACTTCCGGTGGAAGTTCCGACAGAAGTTCTGTCAAATAGACATATTCAAAACAGAAGGTTACTGAACGTGAGCAGAACAAGAGCCAAAAGTTCGACCAGAACTTTTGGCGGCAACTAGGCCTGAGCGGAACTTGTGGTCCCTCGCCGGAACTTCCGGTGGGAGGGAAACTTCCGGTTGAAATTCCGACTGAAGTTCCGTCAAATAGCACATCCAAAACAGAAGGTTACCGAACATGAGCGGAAGAAGACCCGGAACTTCCACCGGAACTTTCGGCGGAAAAGATGCCCTAGCGGAACTTCCGGTGAGGGAAATTCCAGAAACCAGAAAGCCAGAAACGCAATAACTTTTGCATCCGAACTCCAAACGGGATGAAACCAATTTTGTTGGAAAGATAACGACGAATAGAATCCTTGGGAGAAAATATCATGAATATATATGTGAACTATCCCCCAAGGTGTGGAGCCGGAAAACTCGCAGTATCAAAAACCGCAATAAGATATGCAAGTGAAATCCTTAGATGATGAGCTAGAGCTTGTTATGATGGTGACCACAAGCTCTAGATCCTCTCATGGACAAGAACCAAATAACAACCAAGAAATATGGTGCTATGAATGCAAAGGTTTGAGCTCTCTCCGAACGATGCAGACGAGACACCCGCTTGAGAGCCCCTCTTGACAGCACGGCTATCTATCCTAAACCCGGTCTCCCAACTAACAATACGAGACCGGCAAAAGAAAAGCCCTATCAAGAACATACCTTTGCCTTGAGCATCCCACTTGAACTTGATGTAGACCGTCTTGTTCTTCTATAGAGGGAACACCTTTCTTGGATGCTCTTGCTTGATGAAGATGAAGACTTGCAAATTGCTCCCCCATACTCCATGGGGGAACCTCTTCTTTGAACTTGTCTTCATCATCCCATGAGCACGAGGTGTTGGAGATATGCCCAAGAGGCAATAATAAAGTGGTTATTATCATATCTTCACACTTATGATAAATGTTTACATACCATGCTATAATTGTATTAACCGGAAACATTAATACTTGTGTGATTTGTAAACTAAAATAAGAGTCCCTAGTATAGCCTCTTGTTAAACTAGCTTGTTGGTTAATATATGATCATGGTTTCCTGATCATGAACATAGAGATGTTATTAACAACAGGGTCATATCATTAGGAGAATGATGTGATGGACATACTCCTATAAATAAGCGTAGCATAAAGATCAAGTCATTTCAATAGTTCAATTGCTATATGCTTTCTGATACATAGTTACCTAATTCCTTCGACCATGAGATCATGCATATCACCTTTACGGATGGATGCTTTGATGACATCAAACACCACCGTGGCGGGTGGCTATAAAGGTGGCATTAAGTGTTGGAAAGTATTGGTTGAAACACATGGATCAAGAGTGGGATTTGTCCATCCACATGACGGATAGATATACTCTGGGCCCTCTCGGTGGAATGTCATCCAATTGGCTTGCAAGCATGTGACTTGGTCACAAGGGATCACATATCACGGAACGAGAAAAGAGTACTTATCGGTACGAGGTTGAACTAGGTATGCGGAGATACCGACGATCATAACCTCGGATAAGTAACATATCGTGAGACAAAGGGAAATTGGTATCGTATGTAAGTGGTTCATTCGATCGCAAAGTAATCGTAGAAATATGTAGAGCCATATGAATTTCCAGATTCCTCTATTGGTTATTGATCGAGAAGTGTCTCGATCATGTCCGCATAATTCACGAACCGTGGAGACACACTTAAGGATTCGACGTTGTTTGAGTAGTTATGGTATTATGAGAAAGAGACCGAATGTTGTTCGGAGTCTCGGATGGGATCCGGGATATCACGAGGTGATCCGGAATGGTCCGGAGAATAAGATTCATATAAGGAAAGTCCCGTTTTGGAGTTCGGGAATGATTCCGATGTTTTCATCGGGAATGTTCTAGAAGGTTCCGGATTGTCCGGCACTCCGGGGGGGAAGGGGTACATGAATGTGTCATTACTTATTGGAATGATTGCATCATGTACTAAGTGTTCTTGCTGTCCCAAATAAAGGATTAATTTGAATCCTAAAACAGAAAAGTCAAATGTCCAGTTTGAAAGTCAAACTGCCAAAACAAGAAACTGTGGGAAACAAGCAAGAGGAGTTGGAACCAACCTGGAGGAGGAGTTGGACTCCTCCAGGCCGGCGCCCAGCCCTAGGCCGAGTTGGGGAGGGACTCCCTCCCTCCTGGCGCCAAGACCCCCTCCCATAAAAGGAGGCGGGGCTCCTCCTAGAGACACACAAGTTCCTATCTTCTACCTCCGGTTTAGAGCCGTTTTGGTTTAGAGCGTCTAATTGCTTTAGCTAGCCTCGGTTTAGAGCCTTCTAATTGGTTTAGAGCCTTCTAATTGGTGTGTCTAATTACTAGACCACTAATAGCCTCTCTCATAAGCTCCACCATACTGCACCGGCTTAAGGCGAAGCCTGGGATTTCCCTCTACTTCGGTACCACCGTTGTCTTTAGGAATCGCGAGGAGAGTGCTACAACCTCCATTTTCTTTGGAACAAGGGAGAGGAAGGTCTTCGTCGAGTCTCGAACGTGTGACCGATCATTGCGAGCTGCCTTTGAACGTGGCGCTGGAAGGATCGTCTACGCGATCTTGAGATCGGAAGTGTACGACTACATCACCCACGAGAATCTGCTCTCGTTAACCGCTTTGGAATCTTCGAGGGTAAGTTATTCCATCGACTCGTTGCTACAATCTAGTAGATAGATCTTGGCTTGTTTGTTTGTATGCGATAGAAAATTTTGTTTTCCATGCTACGAACCCCTACAGTGGTATCAGAGCCGTGTCTATATGTAGATCTGTTGCACGAGTAGAACACAATGGTCATTGTGGGCGTTGATGCTTTTATTGTCGATTGCTTCTTGTGTACTTTGCATCTTGCGGTATGTTGGGATGAAGCGGCCCGGGCTAACCTTACATGACATCGTTCATGAGACTTGCTCCACGCTTGACATGCAACTTGTATTGCATAAGTGGCTTTATGGTGCCTGTTTCTCCTAGCATAGTTAAGATCCAATTTACAACGGGTGATTGACAATACTAGTATCAATGTTGTGGTTCTTGTTCGTAAGTTAGAACGACACTTATTGAAAGCCCCAAACCACGTAAAATATGCAAAGAAAGTAGAGGCGTCTAACTTTGTTTTGCAGGGGTGTGCTGTGATGTGATATGGCCATGATTGTGATTATATATGATGTATGCAATATTCCTTATTGTAAGTTGGCAACCGGCAGGAGCCATATGGTTGTCTTTAATTTATGTTAAGACCCGCGTGTCTATTCAAAGTAGTTGTAATAGTTGAAGCCGGTGGACGAAAACCATGGAGAGGCGTCATTGACCTTGATGCAATGCGGTGATGATGGAGATCATGTTCGTGCTGGAAGATGGAGATCGGAAGCACAAAGAAGAAAGGCCATATCATATCACATATTATGAATTGCATGTGATGTTAATCCTTTATGCATCTTGTATTGCTTAGTAGACGACGGTAGCATTATAAGATGATCCCTCATGCACATGAATTTCAAGTCTTAAAGTGTTCACCCTTAGTTAGCACCGTTGCTAAAGCTTGTTGTTTCGAAACACCACGTGATGATCGGGTGTGCTATATTCTGCAAGTGTATACAACGTGAGCAAGCCAGATTTGCTCATGCAGAAACTAAGGTTTGATCTTGACGAGCCTAGCATGTACAGACATGGCCTCAGGAACACGGATTACCGAAAGGTAGAGCATGAGTCATATAGTAGATATGATGAACATGTCGATTGTTCGCCATTGAAGCTATATCAACTCTCGTGATGATCGGTTTTGATGTGGTGGATTTGGTTCGTGTGATCACTAAAACAATGTGAGGGATATTGTTTTGAGTGGGAGTTCACCTAGATTAATTTGATTATTAATTAGAACTCAATTTATCATAAACTAAATCAAAGTGAATTTGTATAGTTGTTGTATTCATTGGCATCCGTTTACCACCGTACGCTTAGTTATAATTGAGATGATAGAACTATATAATTCTGGTTAATTTACTTTACGAACTGGTATCGTATTGTTTTGAAGTGTTAATATAAAGTTTAAAAGTCCTATTGCAAACTTTCAGTAAGTTCCGGTTACTCCATGAAGTTTAATAATTGGTATTAAAACAAGAGTAACAATTCCAATGTTAGTATATAAGTATCATGTTTGTCTCCATGATTCTTGATATTCAAAGGATTGTCTTAATATCAAGGTTATCTAGGATCTGAAAGAGTTGTTTCAGAAACCATGATGTGTGGAAGATATTGTGATATCTGAAACGAAGTTTTGGTTGCAACATGATAGAGTATAATATGGCTAAAGTCATGTTCTCATATTTGATGAGAATTTGCGAAAGGTTGTAGACACTTGTTGTCCTAATCCTCCAAAAGGTTTTGGATAGCAACATTATACTCGTAATTCATCGTTATAAGCTAAAGGTAGTTTGATCATGGACGATTCCATGATAAGGATGAATATTTGATGTAGGTAAAATGTTTACTACACCAAGAGATTACTAAATAAAGGAATTTGAAAGAACACCAAACATTTGATGATGGTGATCTACTTCAAGGTGCAAGTCCAAAGACATTGGTATTTAACTATACACGCTTTGGACTATGTGTCATATGTATGACTCCACTATTGATATTGATAGATTCTTTCAAATGCGAAAAGGAAATCCGAAAGAGAATCTCATAAATATATGGCGAAAAAGAAAAGATTAGAATTGTTCAATTTAAGTATATAGATGATATACATGTTATGGCTATATTCTTTGCTTATTAAACAATGTGGTTCTTAAGTATTTGATATTGAATTTGTTGGTATGAATTGTCATGCAAAACAACAGAATTCATGAACTACATGGCCTAAGTAATTAGCAAAGAATATGTGATGATGTTCATCGAGAACAAATAAAGGGTTATTGTGTTGCTCGTTAAACATCAAAGCTTGCCTTCAAGATTTGTTTTATCGGTGTTATGAGAACAAAAGGGTTGTTCAAATAATTGCGTAATCCATAAAAGATGGATGATTCACAAATCTCGTTGGAAAAATCACATCCATAAAGCTAATGCTAAAGATGTCGAAAGACAAATTAATTGAAAAGATCACTTAGGAAGTGACATCGTTTTAAATTATATTGGAAGAAAACATGAAGAAACTCCATATGTATGGAATTTTGGAGTCTTTTGATTTTGATCAAATGGCCTTGTGAAACTTTCCTAGAGATAATTAAAACTTCGTTCATAGGCCAAAAGGAACGAAAGACTAGCTTATTGGAATTTGTACATATTGTTGTACGAAGTCCATTATGTGTAGTCAAGAGCGATGGATTTCAACTTCATATGCTTTCTCCGAAAATTTGAGTGAATATATGAATATTTACTTAATAAGGATGAAGTATGAAACATTTGAAAATTTCAAAGACTTTCAAGATGAAGTGCAAAATCATTGTAACAAGAATATAAACAGTTTATGATAAAGATCATAAAGGAAGATATTTGAGTTACAGAGTTTAGCATAATACCTAAGATTTAAGGAATCGTTCCGTGGATTTGCATTTCCCGAAACACCATAAGAGTATGGAGCATTCGAGATATGTAATTAAACCTTGTTTGACATGGTGAGATCAAAGGTGTAATTCATAAAATTGCCATTGTATTTTAAAGATTAAAAGCTTTAGAGATTACCGTTTTTCCACTGAAAAGAGCTTCATCATAATCCGTTGAAATGACACCATATAAGGTTATGGTTTGGGATAAAACCCAAGTAGTCCTTTCTTAAACATTGGTATGCTATACATAAGAAAGATGTTTACTACCAAAGTCGAATGAATCTGTCTTTGTTAAGTATTTCTCCATAACACCGGAGACAAAAGTGTTTGTCGCTTAGAACGTCAAGTTTCTTTAAGAAGGAATTTTTCGTGAAAAGTTAAGTGGGAGGACAATAGAATTTTGATAAGGTTAAAAGAACCTTAGCTATATGTGCAGAGTTGCGCAGCACCGAAAAGTGTTCCGGAGGCAGCAACAAAGCTCATGGCTCACGTACCTCAAAGGTTGTGGTCACGGAGATCCAAGTTCCTATTGAAACAAGTAGGTCGGATAAACAATCAAATACCAAGATTTGAGGGTTGAATCATTATTTGAGAATAATGAACCGACTACATGCAAAGAAGCGATGATGGGCCCTGACTCCGTAAAATGGCTTGAAGCCATAAAATCCATGATAGTTCCATACACGAGAAAATCAAGTTTTGAACTTGAAGGACCCTCGAGAAAGGTGTAAGACCTTATAGTTGTGTCTGGATCTATAAAGAAATAGACATGGATGTTTCACATCTATGAAATAGTCGACATGTTGGGAAAGAGTTCACAACAATGTTCAAAGGTTGACTATGACAAGATTTGATCTGTCATAGTGATATTTAGTCTAGACGGATTAATGTAGCAACCACTACATATAATTTGTTATATGGTAGTTGAATAAACAAAACAAGTTCTTCTAATAGAATCGTTACCTAGGACATGTGCATAACACGGTCCATAGGGTTTTGTTAATTCAAAGGATGCTAAAAGCATATGCAAACTTCAATGGTTAAAGTGAGCATCATGAGTTGGAATCTTCACTATGATGAAACTGTTAAAGGAGTTTAAAAGTTCATTAGAGACAATGAAGATGCTTGCATTTGCAAGAAATTAAGTGGGGCGCTAAGACATGTTTCTAATACATTATGTGGAAGACATATTGTTGATTGGAAATAATGTATCTTTTATTAACACATATTAAGAATTTCATCCCGATGAAAGACTTAGGCAAAACCTAAATATTTGGCATCAATAGACGCTAATATGGTTGTGCCAGAAGTACATAGACAAGATATTGAATGAGTTCAATATAGAAACTACAAGAGAGGTTCTTGTCACGCAGAAAGGATTGAATAAATTCAATGTTGATGATATATTCAAGTGTATTGACATTTGGTAAAGTGAAACAAATAATCAAGTATAGATTGATACTTGATGTATAAAATCACAAAGAGTATTTATATCATACTGTGATATGTACAAATCCAGATATGTCCTATGCTCTAAATGTTGTGAGCATATACCAGAATGATTCGTAAGATGATCATTGGACAATAGTAAGGATATTCTTATGATCTTTTGGAAGAACTAAGAGTATAATATTTGTAGAAGTGACAAATAGATGGTTAGTTCATTGTAAAAGTACTACATTGATACTAGTTTTGTCACAAAGTACAAATTAAGTTTATCTCAATCTAAACTAAGGGTGGCACAATATAATGGAAGGTGAGTTCCATAATGAATTTGGATGAGTTCCAAAGTTAAAACATTGTGACAGATACTACAACAAAAGGCCAAGTATATAACTGCTATTTTAGCAGCAAAAGAGGGCATTTGTGTCAAGTAGTTTGTTATCAAACTAGGTGTAGTTCACAGTGGGATAATACTATGAAGATATATTGTGCGACAATATTATCAACATGTTTTAACCCCAAAGAGCTAAAGGTCACACCGAAAGACCAAATTTATACAAAGCCATCTCATTAGAGAATGAGTGATGCGTAGAGACGCAAAGACATGCAATTACACGGACACGAAGTGTCGGATCCAAGATCGATTGACCACTAGCAATCGTGTACATACAACACCGGAAAGCCATAGGTGTTATATACACAAAGGTTTGAAACTAGATTATTGACTCTAGTGCAAGTGGGAGACTGTTGGAGATATGCCCAAGAGGCAATAATAAAGTGGTTATTATCATATCTTCACACTTATGATAAATGTTTACATACCATGCTATAATTGTATTAACCGGAAACATTAATACTTGTGTGATTTGTAAACTAAAATAAGAGTCCCTAGTATAGCCTCTTGTTAAACTAGCTTGTTGGTTAATATATGATCATGGTTTCCTGATCATGAACATAGAGATGTTATTAACAATAGGGTCATATCATTAGGAGAATGATGTGATGGACATACTCCTATAAATAAGCGTAGCATAAAGATCAAGTCATTTCAATAGTTCAATTGCTATATGCTTTCTGATACATAGTTACCTAATTCCTTGACCATGAGATCATGCATATCACCTTTACGGATGGATGCTTTGATGACATCAAACACCACCGTGGCGGGTGGCTATAAAGGTGGCATTAAGTGTTCGGAAAGTATTGGTTGAAACACATGGATCAAGAGTGGGATTTGTCCATCCACATGACGGATAGATATACTCTGGGCCCTCTCGGTGGAATGTCATCCAATTGGCTTGCAAGCATGTGACTTGGTCACAAGGGATCACATATCACGGAACGAGAAAAGAGTACTTATCGATGCGAGGTTGAACTAGGTATGCGAGATACCTGCGATCATAACCTCGGATAAGTAACATATCGTGAGACAAAGGGAAATTGGTATCGTATGTAAGTGGTTCATTCGATCATAAGTAATCGTAGAAATATGTGGGAGCCATATGAATTTCCAGATTCCTCTATTGGTTATTGATCGAGAAGTGTCGATCATGTCCGCATAATTCATGAACCGTAGGGAGACACACTTAAGGATTCGACGTTGTTTGAGTAGTTATGGTATTATGAGAAAGAGACCGAATGTTGTTCGGAGTCTCGGATGGGATCCGGGATATCACGAGGTGATCCGGAATGGTCCGGATAATAAGATTCATATAAGGAAAGTCCCGTTTCGGAGTTCGGGAATGATTCCGGTGTTTTCATCGGGAATGTTCTAGAAGGTTCCGGATTGTCCGGCACTCCGGGGGGGAGGGGTACATGAATGTGTCATTACTTATTGGAATGATTGCATCATGTACTAAGTGTTCTTGCTGTCCCAAATAAAGGATTAATTTGAATCCTAAAACAGAAAAGTCAAATGTCCAGTTTGAAAGTCAAACTGCCAAAACAAGAAACTGTGGGAAACAAGCAAGAGGAGTTGGAACCAACCTGGAGGAGGAGTTGGACTCCTCCAGGCCGCCCAGCCCTAGGCCGAGTTGGGAGGACTCCTCCCTCCCTGGCCAAGACCCCCCTCCCATAAAAGGAGGCGGGGCTCCTCCTAGAGACACACAAGTTCCTATCTTCTACCTCCGGTTTAGAGCCGTTTTGGTTTAGAGCTTCTAATTGCTTTAGCCTTGCGGTTTAGAGCCTTCTAATTGGTTTAGAGCCTTCTAATTGGTGTGTCTAATTACTAGACCACTAATATCCTCTCTCATAAGCTCCACCATACTCGCCCGCTTAAAGAAGCCTGCGGGATTCCCTCTACTTAGGTACCACCGTTGTCTTTGCCGAATCGCGAGGAGAGTGCTACAACCTCCATTTTCTTTGGAACAAGGGAGAGGAAGGTCTTCGTGAGTACCGAACGTGTGACCATTGCGGGAGCTTAGGAGCGTGGCTGGAAGGATCGTCTACACGATCTTGAGATCGGAAAGAGTACGACTACATCACCCACGAGAATCTGCTCTCGTTAACCGCTTTGGAATCTTCGAGGGTAAGTTATTCCATCGACTCGTTGCTACAATCTAGTAGATAGATCTTGGCTTGTTTGTTTGTATGCGATAGAAAATTTTTGTTTTCCATGCTACGAACCCCTACACGAGGATGGCAAGCTTCAAGCATGAGATCTTCTAGAGATGGCGCATCTTGAGCTCGCCCTTCTTCATCCCTACTTGAGGTTGATCCATCTTGATGCAACTCTTTGCACATGCCTTGATCGACCTTCAAGCTCCTTCTTTCTTCATGATTCCAATGGGAACAAAGCCCTTGGACATTTCTTCATCTTCCAACCTTGAGACCAACACATGTCCCAAGTGATGCCAATGGACAAGCCTACAAGTGAAACTCAATTTACACATTAGTCCATAGAGATTGTCATTAATTACCAAAACCACACATGGGGGAATACATGCCCTTTCAAAAGTCACAACCATCATTCTAGTGAATCATCAGGCATTGTCCCTAAGAATCAAGCACATATAACTCCACGACCATCTTTAACAATTATAAAGTTTCAGAAACCCAATTGGTCCTGCAACGCAGTACTATACCAAGCCAAGTATGAATCTCACAAGGTTCTAATGGATGCTCATAGCATATCACAGTAGGTGAGATAAGCATGCAACCCAAAACCATATGATCCATTGGATCATATCATTAACAGGGTGGATAGGAGTAATATCACTTCTATTCCTAGATAATTCCTAGTACATAACTTATGATTGTGTAAGCCACACCAGTAGTGCAACAACACAGGTTAGCTAGCATGGAGCCAATACCAAACAATTCCATAAGCCAACTAGATCAAAACCAATTAATATTGGATCATCTCAACAACCAACCAAACCTCATGTAAGAATAAATTCATTATCCTGTAGTCACAAACCAGTACCATCCACTATCCAATACAAATAGATAAATTTACAAGCCAAATTCAGTGAGCAAGCTATGTAGCAAAGATACTATAGTGTATCATGAACCAAAGTGAGGAACCCAAATTAGGGTTCATACTGAGGGAGAGTGGGATAGAGAAAAGCTTACCCGATTGGCCTCGCACAACAAGAAGAGGAAGTAGACGGTGCTGACATAGAGGTGATAGGAGCCAGGGCGGCGGCACGAGGAGCACCTAGAGGCGCTGCAACTTGCGCCTAGGACGCAATCAAGATAGCCAAGGAGAAGCACAGCGGTGCTGGACATCACCACATCGACAAAACACCAGCTCGTCACCGCAAGCGGCTGTGGCCAACGACCACGAACACACCACCACCAGACCCTCTCCGCATCACCAGGACACCACCACAAACCAACGAGGTCGACATCAACCTCGAGAGCCATGGGCAGTGAGAACCATAGAACCAGACAATTGAGGGGGGGCAAGATCAATCAGGCACCATTTGCAAATAAAATTGTATGGAAGAGGAGGTCTGAGGTCGGCAGAGCTATGGTGGCTGGCGGCGGTGGCCGCAACAACCGGTGCTCGTCAGGATTTGGCGAGCAGCGGTAGTGGGTGTCGCAAGGGGAAAGCTCGGGATTTGCCCAGGAGCGAGATGTGAGGAGGGTGAAGGGTGTGGCATCCCGCAAAAACCACTACTAGAAAATCGCGTTGTTTTTTGTGCATTGCATCATCATGACCGCATGCTCATGTCATCATGCCACATTGCATTTGAGCATCGTCTTCATCTTGCATTTGCTTGCATAAAACTATTTGTAGAAAAACCTGTTTGTGTTTTCTAAACGCCCCATCTTTATTCAAAACCAAAACCGGGTCTCCGGAATATTTTGTTTTGACTAACTACGTTTTGCAAACGGTCCGTTTAACACAAATAAAATATTAAATTATTTTAGTGGGGGCAGTCGAACGGGCCGATTCGTCCCGAACGACCACCCCCAGGAATTAAAACGGTCCGCCCATAATCCTAAAGCTACCCAACCTATTCTACCCACCCTCCAGCCACCTCACCCCACCCTATAGCAACTCGCCACGTCACCCTGCCCCAACCCCCAGCCAACCATGCTCTGCCACCTCATTCCCACCCCCTCTCTCTCCCCACAGCCCCTCTCAACTCACCCCACAGCCCACACCCACACACGCACGCAACACACGACACACACACGCACGCTGCAGCCGGCCCCACTCCCCCTGGCCACCCAGACCCACGCGCCCAGGCCCCAACGCGTCCCCTCCGCGTGCCCCGAGTCCTCTTCCTCCCCAGCGCTCGCCGCGTCTCTCCTAAAGTTTTACAACATACATCTCATTACTTATGCATAGTAATGAGATGTATGTTGGAAAGTTACAACATACAAATCATCTAAATCCAACTCACATGTAATGTTGGGAAATTACTTAAAGTTTTACAACATACATCTCATTACTTATGCATAGTAGCATATTGCTTCTTTAAACATTGTCTTACCGGGCAATGATGGTTTTCCTGTAGAACCCAAGGTCCAGGGTCAAGTTGAGGCATTCGACTACAATACTCCGTTATATCAAGGCAAGTTCACACTTGCTCATGTCCTTTGATTATTTTCTGTACAGTATTTTACAAATCTAGTGTTGTCATCACCTGCATTTGAAAAAGGTCAGAAAACACTTTTTTTATAATAATATGATTATAGGTTATTTACCATGAGGTAATAACCTTCTATGAAAGTTACGGTGGTAAAAAAACATATTATATAGGACTTAACAACCAATGTCGCTAGTGATTCTTGCGCCATATATTACGCGTTAACCATGAGATTTGGAATGGGACGAAGAAGTCAGCTGGATCGGCTCCTTTTCGCATGCATTGGACACTGTTCTGGGCATTTGTAAGTTGCAGATCGTGGGTATAGCCGTTTTATATGGGAAAAAGTCTATCGTGGATCTGGGCTTACAAAAGACAGATTTCTAGTGTTAATGGTTGTTTTGTGTATCCAACTAAGGTATAGCCGTTTTATACGGGGAAAAGTCTACCTTGAGTTTGGGCATACAACAATTGCGGTGTATGCGGGGTCGCGGAGAATGACAGTGATTGGTTTGGATCTTAGTACGGGCCTCATACCAAGGAAGTGTGAACGGGAATGCGCCCGGATGTGCAACAAAACTAAGATCTCTCATGGGTAAAGTAATGTACCTCTGCAGAGTGTAAGAACTTTAACTTGTTACTCCCTGTTCTGGGAAGGAGCTACGAACGCGGCGGAAAATGAACTCCATGAAAGTTCTGGTAAATCCGTGAAGGCTGACGAACATAGCTTTTTAGAATAAAAGCAACCTTTGAAGAAATGTTTACAAAAACTTGCATTTCCTACGACCTATAGTCTGTGGCTATAGATATAGCGCATCAAACACTCTTTTTAGTGAACTTGTTGAGTACGCTCGTATCTTCTTAACCCTTGCTAGATTCTGAAAACAATAACTGTCAGGAAGAGGAAATACTATATCCAATTTGAAGACCAAGAAGAATTCCTCTATGAAAAATCAGAAGTATCCGAAAACATCGAAAGGAACAATTACAAAAACATCTATGGAATGGAGACCGACGTATCTGAAGTGTAGATGTATCAAATATAGTGATCTAGTCTAGTAGCATAAATCTCTATCCTCTATATATATTAAATCTCGTATAAATCTTAAAACTAGTTGCTTCTCTATTATGTTCTCAGAGTTATTATAGTTTAGCCCTGAGTAATCGGATACCTCTATGGACCTAGAAAGATCTCAAAGTCGTCATGTAATTTCTGGTTGTAATAATGATAATGAGGATATTGTGGACCCGCTTTGTTTCTGTTGTACAACTCTGAGGATGTAATATTTGCGGAATGGTACTCCGTGAGTGTTATGTCCACGACTATAGTATACTACAATATGCAGTGGTATGCTGGGTCACCACAGTTGGCCCCGCCAAGAGCTACACGGCTATGCGGGAAAAAGCAACCGGAAATCCCGCCCGCAGTCCTGCGTATATACAGGTTTTTGAGGGGGAATGCAGTACCGTGTAAAAAAATTGCAAATCGGTGGAGTTTGTGGTATCTACGTGTGATACTTTTTCTCCGATAAATCACAAAGTGGTAGTTATTTGTTGGTTTGAACGTTTCATGGAATCTGGTAGATATGCTCTAAGACAAGTATGATTGAAGATTTTACAAGCAAATACCTTCAAAACAGTAAAAACATGTTTTCTTTTAGTTGGCCTGCCATGGATTTTTCTTTTGACATAATCGTATATTTTATTAGACAATCCGTTTACAAAGATTACACATTTTTCATCAAAATAGATAAACTTGCCGCCACTTTGCACAAGTATCTCGCAAGTAGGAAAAGTACAATTCCACCATTGAAAAAACTTGTGTCTCGCCGAAATGTCATCCACCATCGTCCTCCGACGCCATCATGGCAGCACCGAAAAAAGAGACGAACAACCATCGTACCGACATCTAGGAGGGCACATTAGTATATAACCATTCTTTTCTAGCCGATGAATCAGGTCATCGCAAGCTACGAGATCGAGACTTTGTGGCACGTCGACCGGGGATCTTCCCCGTGGTCACCAGACCCCGACGCTGTCAACTTCATCTGATGCAGTCGAAGAAGAGAAACGTCGTTGCCTGCCATCATCCACACGTCTAACTACAAGACAACAAAAACAACAACAACAGCCAACACGACCGTCACCCACGAGAGTGCCGATCGCCGACTACCAAAGACGAATCTCGCCGAATCTAGAGATCGATGAAATGACCAGGCCACCTGCCCCCGAACGCCACTGGTTGGTGTGACGCCGAGATGGAGGAATAACAAATACAAATTATTCCAACAACACTCCAACTCCTACATAGAAGCAGCACCCTGAGAAAGCATGAGGCTAACCCTAACTGCAAGATAGAGCCGAAACACTGAGATCCCCACCCCCTCCCATCGTTGGAGCGGCTGAGAGAGGAGGCGGGGACCAGCGGCTTGGTGATCTGGTTGGGACAGATATGTTCATCACCGAATCCTTTTTCTCGTGACGAACGGCTCAAACAAAAAAGGCCCGCCCATGTATCTGTTCAAGCTCCGCAATGCTGAACTCTATTTTTTATTAATTCGTGTTCTAGGATTTTTCAGGATCAAATTTTGTCAACTCCAACCAAGAATATAGAAAAATATATCAATATTAATTATTTCAAATATATATATTATAAACGGAATTTCTTCTCAGACCGGTCTGAGATTGACCGCACTCGGCGGACAAAAATTTAGTGTGTCGTATATACTCCTGTATGCATCCTAAACAGGAAAGGGAAAATTTTGGCACATGCATGTGAGACCAAGATCTAATCATATAGGTACAAAAGTGTTGATATCATCAGCATAATGTGGAATTTTAATATTAAAAAAGCTTTGTATAGCTTAAACCGTTTATTCAATTTAGAATCCGTTATTGTTGGACTAGTCGTGACGACATCTTTAAAACTAGACCCATATTTATATGTTTTGACAAAAAATTAAATCCAAAAGTTATCCACTCTAACATTCATGCAATTGTATACCCACGCAATTGTATGCAAGTTATCCATATTGTTATAGGTAAGTTATCCATATTATAAATAAACTATGCAGAGACATTTTTGTATGGGAAAAAGACTATATTTAGGACATCCTAAAAATACATAAGGTGTTAGGGTACCGAGATTTTGTTGATGTCGCATCGATGAGAGACGATACCTTGGTACCCTAACACCTTTCGAGGTTTTGCCAACCGTACGCCGCGGTAGTACGTCACGCGATAAAACCGAGCCGTAGACTAATGGTTGTGTGTTACATTTGTTTACTACGGCTTAGGATGGTGGGTAAGTGGGACGTAAGACCACATTTATCATATCTTATGTAAAAAAGTTTAGATTTAATTCCTTTAAAAAATTATGTTTGATGTTTGACACGGAAACCTTTTTTTATTGTCTTCTTTGGGACGCTGAGACGGCGGCTGCGTCTTGAAGTCAGAATAAGTTCCTTTCCACCCTATTCTTGCTTCGGTAGTGCTCTAGCGTCGACGGAGGGCGCGTGGAGTCGTGTGTCCAACGGATCTCTTGTTCCGATCGTTTTCCGTATTCGTCGGTGTGATTTGAGGTCAATCTCTTCCGATCTACGGTTGTCTTCTTCGGTGATGGTTGTTGTTCTGGTGCGTTGGTTCTATGGAGCCTTAGTAAGACGATTTCTTGTTTGTCTACTAACACACGCTTAATTACGACAAGTTTTGTCCGGCTTCGGTGGTATAGGGGCGATGGCGATGGCACGCCTTTGGCTCATGCTACTGTATGTAATCGTCGCTAGATGGTTTAATGATATATTTGTATTTTTTATTATTTTTAAGTCTCTTTATACTGTTGTTGATGATTATTACTTGATCGGTGGAATTTTGAAAAAAAAATATCGCCACCCTTATTTGACGATTTTGACACACCGGTTTTAATCGTTTCCTCGTTCCGAACAGTTCCCATTCGAGACTACCCTGGTGACGTATTTTAAACCTCGCACAACCATTAGATCATACATATGCGGCCCAGATAAACTCATACGCGCCGTGTGCTCGAGTCCCGAGTCTCTGGCGGTCTGGCCCTGTGTGTCAGATCGTGGCCGTCGCGACTCGCGACTCGCGTCCCCTCCTCCTCGTCCGCCCCGTCGTCTTTGCCCCATATCCGCCGATCCCAACCGGAGTCCTAGAGGCCGAGACCCCGTCGCCATGGCGGTGCGCGCGACGGTATCCCGCTTCCCCGTAACGCAGGAGGCGTTGGAAGCGTGCGGTGTCCAGTGGGGCATCTCTGTGACTCCCTTCGCCGCCGCCGACGAGCGCGGCCAGCCGCCGGCCGCCGCCGACCACGGCGACCGCGTCCCGCGGTGCGAGCACTGCTGGGCCTACTTCAACACCTACTGCGACGTGGAGCGCTGGGGATGGGCCTGCGCCCTCTGCGGCACCCTCAACGGCTTCGACGAAGACGCCCTACGCCGCCTCCAGCGCCCAGAGGAGTGCCCCGAGCTCAGCTCCTCCTTCGTGGACTTCGAGATCCCAGGTACTTGCGCCCGCCCCCCTGCGCGTGTTGGTGCCTTGTGATTTCGAGCTTGTTTCTCATGGCCTTGGTGGTCGAAGTGTGACCCCTGGATTGGGTTTGTGCAGTGGATGAGGCGGATGGCGTGCCGGCGCGGCCTGTCTATGTGGCGGCGGTGGATCTCGCTTGTAAGTCAAACTATTCTGCTTAGTGCCTCGCGATCATGAAATTCCGTATTGGTGGAAGTTAATTTTGCCTGTGAATTTGTACATTTCTCATGGTGTTACCCAAGTAAGCCAGCTAGAAGAGAAGCATATAGAACGAGAACAGTTAGAGTGAATGTGTATAGCTTAAATTATTGTTGATTTATATGATCAAATTGCCATGCTTATGTCTGGATGCTCAGCAATCAAATTTCAGTTGGATCATCAGATAGTCTCCCCGAGGTTGTGGTATGATTTATATGATTATTGTAAGAATTGATTGTTGTCCTGTTTCACTGTCTTCAGGTTCTGAAGAGTTCCTGGAACTCACCAAGAGTGCGCTTCTGGCAGCCCTAGAAGGTTAGCATGTTTAACTTACTGAATTTTTGGTTCTCAAGCAATGTTGTGTCGTTGGCTTGTCAAGTTTCCCTTTGTCCTCAATTGGGTTTCTCCGTGCAACAGCTCTGATTCCAGGATCCCTTTTTGGGCTTATGACATTCAGCCACAAGATTGGCTTGTATGATGTACAAGGTCCAATTCCTGTTGTGAAGAATGTTTTCATCCCTCCAGACTCAGAAGAAGATGGAACACTTGTTCCCCTTGAAGATGCCATGCCCCTGCTTTCGTTTTTGGCCCCTGTATGTTACATAACTATGCCACAGAACCTATTTCACTGTCTTCAGGTTCTGTAGAGTTCCTGGAACTCATCAAGAGCTCTAGGAAGTGTTACAGGTTGGTTTAGTCAATCTCAGGATGACATTTAATTGTAATTTAATCTATGAGCAGGTCGATACATGCAAGGACCAAATTGCCGCTGCCCTGGAGACACTGCGACCTACTTCTTCGTGGGAGAGAGGCCCTGCTTCCGGGCAGGAAGGAAATACTGTTTTGCTTGGTGGGCGAGGTTTTGGAACGGCCATGTCTTCTCTAATTGACTACCTAAGTTCAGAGTATGGTTCTACTTTTGCTTTGGGTGAGTTAACACATCCCTTTCTACAATTTTAAAACACTCTTCTTGTCATGTAGAAAATTATGCTTGTTAAGATAATTGTATTCTGCAAAGAGGTTTCTACTTTCTGTTTTTATGCCTAACTACCATTTGTTTCTTGTTAATTCAAGAACAGCTAGGGTATTTTCTTTTCTGTCTGGTGCTCCTGATTACGGAGATGGTCAACTAGATACAAGGAGATATGGTGAGCAATATGCTAGCAAAGGGGAAGATGCTGACGCTGCGTTGCTCCCTGAGCAGATACCATTCTATAGAGACCTAGTAAGCTTCTGTTGAATTTGTATTGAAAAAGAAGTTACATTTGCTTGACTGTGTCGATCCTGTAGTGAGCTTAGTGAAATTTTGAAACAGGCAGCTGTTGCTGTTCAAGCAGGAGTATGTGTAGACATATTTGCCGTAACTGATGAATACACTGATTTGGCTTCATTGAAGTTTTTAAGTATCGAAAGTGGCGGCTCGGTATTTCTCTATGCAAGTGCGGATGATTCGACACTTCCTCAGGACATGTGAGCTTAATCTTATGGCTGTAATCTGTACTTTATTTTTGAAATTTCAACTTCCTAGGCTCTTAATAAATTGTGAATGGGCTTTTCCTCAATGCTTTTCCTTTTCGTCTGAACAGATATCGCCTGTTGAGTCGACCCTATGCATTTGGATGTGTTCTAAGGCTGAGAACATCTTCAGATTTTGAACCTGGCCACTCTGTAAGAAATTAGGCTACCTGTTTTCACATTATGTATAGTGTTAAATTCCGTGTATGTCACTGCAAAGTTTTATAACCCAGTTTGGGTGCCACTGACTTGTTGGGTCTGGACCCACATGTCATTGATGCAATGAGTGTTATTAACGGTTACAAAAATTTACAGTGACAGACAAGGATTTAATTAACTATATTATTCTATCTAGCTATTTTTTAATCCATCCATCTTTGTGCAGTATGGCCATTTCTTCCCTGATCCTCAATATGAAAATGTGCAACATATTATCTCCTGTGATTCTTTTGCTACTTATGCCTATGACTTTGACTTTACCCATGCTGATGGCTTCTCCAGGTATATTATTTTATCACTATTTGATGTATTGATTTCTGTTAAATAATGATATGTTGAATTTGGAATGCATGCCAAGCATATGTGGTCTGCATATATCTGATATGCCTAATGATATGGGTCCTGCTGTTCTGTGCGATATGATATGTAAATTTTTGCATAAATTAGATTTATTCAGCATAGGTCATACTTTTCTGTGCGAGGGATATTCCTACAATCAAATCCTTTTACTTGCAGTTATTTTGTAGTGAACCAGGTAGTCACTGACACAAGTGCAAAGAAGCAAAATTTTGTCTAACTCGTTGTTCAAGCTTTATTTCATTTGGTCATACGCAATTTTCTGGAATTTCAAGTCGTTATTTGTCATACATGGATGGGTAACTGAACATACTAATGGGCTAATGATTTTCCTTACATGATCATATGTAGAGTATCTACGAGAGCTTGTGCTATAAATCATAATTCATTTTCACTATTTGGATAAATCTAGGTTTTGTTGTATCCTATCAATCCAATGTGCATGCATCATATACTTCTTCACCAGCGGTCAAGTAATGTCAATATGTGATTAACAATATTTACAGGCACACAGAACCTGCTGTTGTACAAATTGCTTTTCAGTACAGTGTGGTTGAGCCTGTGGAGGGGGCATCAGGGAACGACCCACAATCATATCCAAGGTACAAGATATCTGAGTTATTTAAGTTTCCAAACATCCATCCTAGCTGTCAAGCTTTAACTAGCTTTTGGGTGCCTAACCTCTTGTAGTACTATTAATTTGTTTATCTCAACTAATGCTTGTGCTTACATTAAGTAGTACACTAGAATCATGTTAGCATCTCTTCATTCCATCTTTCGTTTTTCACCCTGTTTTACTTTTGTATTTTGTAATGTTACATTTCCGCAGCTACCAGTTTTGTCTGAAGAGACGGTTGAGAATAAGGACACTGCAGTATCGACCGGCCAAGAATATCATTGAAATGTATGACAGTGTTGATCCAGAGGCTGTCCTACATATCCTTGTTCATAAGGTAATCATATTTAGTTCGTTTAATCATACACAGTTTTCTGTGAAGATATTCAGCAGGTTGACACAAGCTAGATCATTGTAAAATAAATATTCGAGGTGATTAGTTGCAAGGTATATCAATAAGATTAGAAATGGTTTGCGCAAGATCATTGAGTTAATTCTGTACAGATTTCGATTGTTGAAGATTCTTCTAGCTGATCTGTTTTTTTGTAAGAAAGATGTTCCGCCTTTTAATTAATGCACACCCTAGAAAATTACTGTTTTTCTTATTTAATTTTGATGAGGTGCACACATATTATTTTTATCATGTTAATTCGATTCTCATCTGGAACACTGCCATCAGGTTATTTTAGTTTCATTGGAAAACGGGGTTAGAGAAGGCAGGCATTCGGTGCATGATTGGCTGGCTATCCTTATAACCCGGTATAATGACGTGTTGAGATCTGATGCACGAAATCCAGAATCACACATTGATATAGACTTCTCACAATGCCCACAGCTGCAAATGTTACCTCAGTTTGTGTTTGCAATGTTGAGAAGCCCTCTTCTTCGCTTGCATGAAGAAGGCATCCACCCAGATTACAGAATCTATCTGCAATGCCTTTTCAGGTACATAATTCTCTTTATTTTGTAATGCATTTCACAAGGCTTAGTGCTTGCAAGTGTTGGAGAATGTCCAAAAACTTCTCTTGTGGTGATACAGCAGTTTTTCTTAATAAATTGTTGGTGCTGTGGTGATATCTCGTTCTTGTCAATCAATGCGAATTAACTTTCTCACTTGCGAGTTTATAATTCTACTTTGAACTGTTCTTGCAGTGCACTGGAGCCATCTTCTCTAGCCAAAGCTATATATCCAGTTTTAACTTCGTACTCCTCACCTAACAAGCAAGCATTCCCACGGCACACTTTGAGCCGTGCTGCTCTGACAATGAGTGAGAGCCCGATATTTCTTCTGGATGCATTTACCAACCTTGTCGTTTATTATGCATCAACCGCCGATCCTTCACTTCCTTTTCCTCCACCCCATGACTGTAAGTACACCAGCCTCTTCAGTTTATGGGGCTTGCATTTTTTAGTTGTGTGTTTGTCTCAGCTTCTTATTTTGTTGGCCACTGAATATATCCTGCAGGTCTGTTGAGAACAGCGATTAACGCGCTGAAGCAGGACAGGTGTATAACACCAAAACTTACATTTGTTCGTGGAGGAGAAGATGATTCGTCATTGTTTGAGAACTATCTTATTGAAGAGCAAGATGTTGATGGTTCAGGGTTTGCAACTGGTAGAGGGTTCATATCGTTCCGTGAGAGTATAAGGAATGAAGTAGCCGATATCCTCAAGGAAGAAAGTGGCAGCTAGCTCCTGATCGCTATGGCCTTATGGTTCCAAAGGTGGTGTAAATTGTGTCAACAGCTCTTGTTTTAACCTTATGGCGTAGACTGCAACTATTAGTTAGCTGAAATTGAGAGAGAGATAGCCATGGAGTAATAAAGAGGGGAGGCGTGTTCCAATCTTACAAGTAGTTGCTTGTGTCAATAGCTCAATATTCTAGGAATGATATGTCAGAGAAAAACTTTTTATTCATGTATTCCCCGTACATCTGGCACTGGTTACTTTCGGCTTATTCTGTTAGCAGCAAAGATGGCGATGAACTCATGAGTTTTACAGTAATACATATACTCAATATACTGCTGGAACTTGCCCAAGTTTGATCTCATCTATCTGTAGTAGTGCCTTCATCTTCTGTTTTGATATGTTAAACAGCAAAAGAAACAGATAACGCCAAAAGGGGCAGCGAAAAAGGTCTTTCCCGGTGAACATGGTGAAGCCACAGTGGTGAGTCTCAGCGTTTCTTGTTGGCGAGGAAAGCTGCAGCGACAGCGATGGCCACGGCGACCGCAACCCCTCCTGCAACCATCAGCGTGGACATGAGATCGCCCTGGAGGCTGAGCCTCGCAGTCTCCTGCACATCCTCCACCTTCAGAAACAAATGCCATTTCAGTCTTAAGCATGCATAACTGCAAAGTCCGACAAATGTAAGATTGATGAAAGCCTGACACGGACCTTGTGTTGATGTTGCTCTTCTCGACGCCCGTTCGCAACGCCGGAGGAGGCTGTGTCGACGTCATGAGATCCTCCATCCAGCTCGCCGACGGTTCCTGATGTGGTCTCTGACGGCTTCTCATCGTCGCTGCTGCTACTGCTGCTGCTGCTGCTGGAGCTACTGCTACTGCTGGCGTTACTGCTCCTGCTGGCCTCCGGGGTCGTTCTTTCTTGCTCCGGCGAACTCGCCTCCTCCGGTGAACCTGCCATTATTTTCTGCGGTGCCTGTGTGTGTGGATCAGCAGGCGATTCCTACGCCAGAGAAGGGAGGGACATCCGGACAGGACAGAACAGGAAACGGGAGAGGAAGCGTAGGCTGCGGCTGCGTTTCAGGAGGTCCTAGATTGGCTGGCCTTCCGGTTTGGACTCCCCACACTGTCTGGTCTGTCGTCGCTATTTTGTACATGTTCAGGCCCTCCACTTCTTTCGATGTGCTGCAGAGAGTTAACTCCTGCTCTTTTTTCCAAAAAAACCGCAAGAACTTTGCGTTTCGATCCATTGATAGAAAAAGAGTACAAATGTACAAATGCGTCTAAGACCTCACACCCTTCACAACTCAACCCACTAGACCTACGTAGCCACGGGGATCAAGGCATGTAGGCCAATCGCACTGAGGCAGCCTAAGATCGAGCCTCGGATCGAATCGTAATCAGAAAGCTACTCATACTAGGTAACACATTGTCAAAGACCACACCATTGTGCTCCTTCCGGATTCACCATGCTGTGAGCATGATTAGCGAGTTACCCTGTGTTTTGCAAATTAAGTTGATAGGATAACATGTCACGCGTTCCATTTTCTTACCGGTTACATCTTCTCTCAGAAATTATTCCATCATGCATCTGATCTACGTACCCAGACGAGTTTGACCCGCTGGTCGTCACCTCGGCATCAGCGCATCATTCACTATCTACCCATGACTACGAGTCAGGTTTGAATTCCGTTATTTAGAGAGTGAAAGAGAGAAACAGAGAGTGTTAGCTGGACTCGTTTGGTTCAGGCCAAGAACAATGCTGAATTTTGTTTCTGGGAGGCCTGCCTGTTTCAAATCCGATGCACGTAAATTGTGAAAAAAGTTCTACACTAAATTAGACAATGACAATTGGGAACAGACTAACAACATCTCATAGCTCATAACTTGGCGATGGTAAATGGGAAAATGAATAAAACGTGATGCATGCGACTCCGAAAGACCGAAGAACTTCAGAAAGGTGCAGTAGAGACAGTGCCGGTTCCTACCAGAGTGCTTCAAAGACATCAACGCTGAAACTAACTGAAGACAGGACAACTTTCGACGAGATCGGCTCAGAACATCGCCACGCCGGCGGCACATACGAGCAGGGCCGGCCAGGCGAACCGCGAGGTAGCTGCGGCATTCTTGACCTCCACCGCGGGCGACGGCGCGGGCGAGCCCGTGCCCGTTGCCGACGTCGCGGGCGACGGGTTGGTCACGCCAGCAACAGGGGACGGCGCCGGGGCGTGCCCGGACGAGGGCGGCGGCGCCGGGGCAAGGATCGGAGGCGCGCGACGGTGGTGCCCGTCGTTCGTCCAGCGCATGTCGACCGCTCTCGCCGCCGGCACGGCGGCGAGCACCGCAACCATCAGCAGGGACAGCAAGACCATGCGGGTTCCGGACAAAGCCATCGGAGCACTTTAGACGTAGCTCCGTACGAAGATCGTGGTCGAAAAGCTGGCTTCGTAGGAGCGAAAGCGGGTCGATGGGCAGCGCACGGATCATAGGAGCAGCTATATATATCAGCTGTATATATAGAAATGTAGGAGATGATTCAGGCGTAACATTGGAGGCGTTAACGGCCTCGTTAGTTACTGCCGTAATTATTCCATGTACTGTACGCGCTCGGCACTGCCGAAAATGTGCTCATGTCTGTTTATATGCACGGCATTAAACCGGTCATTAAAAAATCGTTAATGCGTGCCTGATTTTCTCTCCGATGATTTCAATGCTGGGTGCCCGATGATCTATCCCGTGCAGGGCTACAATGTCGTGTATAGCTGGCTGGCGTCTGTATTTTTGCTGCTAACATCTGAAATGTTTTGGGATGTTTAACATGTATATGTAGCTTGTTTTATCATTTTCATAACATGGGGTTACGATGAATGGTGGAAGATCTATTAGATCCCGTCCTTACACACCGCGATGCAATCTACGTCTGCGACTAGCTAAGATGCAATATGTTCAGCTAAGATAAGATGGCAGTACTAGGAAGCTGAAAGTTAAAAACGTAAAATAAACAAAAAGATTGACAGCTGTGGGATTTGAACCCACGCCCTTTCGGACCAGAGCCTAAATCTGGCGCCTTAGACCACTCGGCCAAACTGTCTTATTGATGTTAAAGAACTCTATTGAAAGTATTTAACGAATTGTACATTTTGGTAACACACCATCTGGTTGTTTCGTACTGTTTTTTTTTCCTTTGCAAGAGGCGATGGTTTCATATATTATAGTATGATAACATATGTTTCCTGGGAAATTTTTATGCCGGTCACCTTGTGGCAATGTTAAGGCCTTGATATGCTGCACTAGCTAGCTCCTCGTCAGGGTAAGAGAATCACATTGGGAAAGATTCTCCACAGCAGAAAGGGTTGAGAGTGATTCAGCAGTGGAAACCCCCAAAGTGATGGCCAGCTTGAGAACTTGCAAACTTTCTTTATCATTCTTTTTTTTTTGAGAGTAAAAAACAGATCTTCCTGATCATTCCTTTAACATTGATGGTTGGAAGGGGGCCGCCGGATGTGCAAATTACACCGGTCTCGATCACTTGATCCGGCAGTCCTTGTCAAAACTAGGCTGTCTCCGTGTCTTCTTGGACTAGTAGTACGTGCAGATGGATGCAGTCCAAAACTAGTTGGAAGATCGTCGCAGCCACTCCCGCTCTCTCTCCAGAACGCTCATGCTGGGGCAGCCATTTTCATTCCATGGTTTGTCAATCAGCAAGTAAGCATCCAGGGGTCAACCGCTTGACTAATCCTCCAAAGCGCCAGTTGTCTATGATTGGCGTGCCACGATCACGATGCATGCCTAAAGAGACCTTCCACAGCACCTACAGGCACAAGGTCAAATCATATGCAAACCTATTCTCAAAAAAAAAAAAAAAAAAATCATATGCAAACCAAGGTTCAGACAATTCAATTCAACAGTATACTTATTTCTACATGTTGCTTGGTCATTTTCCATATCTGTGTTAGCAAATGAAGATTTTGTTCAATTGAGATCTCATGCACGTATGCCAGGGGCGACGCCAGGGGCCCCTCGCGCGCCGCCGCCACCGCATCGAAGGAGGTTTGGGGTGGTGGTTGCCAGAGGTTCCCGTTGGACCTGCTCGGACAAGGATCATCGGTGTACTGGCGTGCATCGGCTAGGGCGGCATCCCTGGTCGAGGTGGTGGCGGAGATCCTCTCCCGACGGTGCCATGGCCGGCAACGGAGGTGGGGGTGGACCTGGTGTCCATGGACAAAACCCTAGATTAAAATCTAGGCGTCTCCCGTGCCGTCCCCCAATTCCTCTTTGATGGATGGTTGGGTCGGATCCGGTGGAGGGTTGTTCCTGCTCTGCCGCTGCCCTTCTCGATGCTAGCCTAGCCCAAGGGCTGCTGCTAGGGGTCGGAGCGGCGGATCTTGCAGGTTGCTGGGCGGTGGCGTGGGGGCTGTCGGCTAGGCATGAATAATGGTGGTGGTCCTCAGATCTCTCGCACATCAAGACGAAGATATACTTGATGCGTCCCTAATGGATATGTCTGGAGTGTCTAGTTCTGGAAGGCTCTGCTGGCGAACTCCCATGAGTGAATCATGCCTGGAGATTTCTGGATCAGAAGGAATTCAGTCGTACACATAGGGGGGTTTTGCTGCCTATTTGGTTTCAGATGGAGCATGGCGAAGCTCTGCTACCTGTTACCATCATGTGTCATGTCTTTGATGATCCATGGTAAAGTCAGATGTGGAGAATTTCACGAGGACAGGAACATAAGGGCTAGCTATGGTGGATTAAGTCTTTGGGGTGTTGAGAATCTTGCTTGGTGATCTGTGACTCGCAGCAGCGTCTGTTAGAGGGGGTAACAGCACAGGAGATGTTCACAGTCTTTCCTTGCAGGGTGAAAATCCAAGGTTTGGCCTTCATTGGTTGTGCCTGGCAATGGCCTAACAAAAGGCATTGTTTTGTGAGCGAAGACTTCCTCCAGGGTCAAAACCTAGGATCTTTGATCGGGCGACGATAGCGCTTGAGCACTGTTTCCTTCCTGGAGGCGTAGTTTTTGGAGGGGTTGGACTCTGGTGTTGTTTTGGTGGTGTTAGTGTCGCTGCTGCTAAGAATCTGATCGCTTTAGCGAAACTTTTTTTTTTGTAATTCTTCTTCTTTCTTTTTTGGTTGTGTGCATCCGTAATACCAATAGGGTAATGCGTTGTTGCAGAGGCCGGGTGTAATTGGTATCTTGCGATATTAATATATGTTTTTTTCCAAAAAAAATGCATGTAGGAGGCGGTATGTGCTCCGTACATGACATGAAAAAGATGGGTTGAAGTCCTAAATGTCAGTTCTGTGATGAAAATGAAACAATTCATCATTTGTTTTTTAACCGTCCAACAAATAAATATGTGTGGGGACGACTATTGGTGCTGGTACTAGGCCTAGAAATTTTGCCCAGTTCTTCTGGTGGTTCCCTCAGTTTCTTTCTGTTAGTAGAAACGCTGAGATTACAGCGCTATCTGATGTTTGCTGGGCTATCTAAAAACTTCGAAATCGTGCATGCTCTGAAAAGAAGTGGATTAATTCTCTTGTTGATTTAATCTGCTATTATGTGTCTTTGTCAACTATTGGGCAGGCCTACATCCCGAATGTGAGCAGAACATTCTTAGGGAGGACGCGGAGAACATGCAGAGGAATGCGCTTGAAGATACTGCTCATATGCAAAGACCAAAGAGGGACACCAGCAAGGTTAGAAGCTCCTGGAACTGAGTCTTCTATAAATGTTGATGATTTATGGATGAAGATACAACGGATGTGTGAGTTATCGACAAGAAGTGGTGGCTATGACTTCAGGCTTTCTCGGCAAAATCCTGTGTGATGGTTGTTTTCATCTTTGTTGTGGTTGTTGGTTTGTTTCTTTCAGACTAAGTTTGTATCACCGGTGAACACTAGCAGTAGCGGTGCTCCACGGTTTTTTCCCCCTTTATTTTCCGTTCCTTATGTTAGTGGATTGTAATGCCTGACCGCGGAATCCGACCCCTTAATTGGGAGTCGTATGGAAAAAATGACAGAAAAAAGATAAAAGGTAAAACTTTATTTTGAATATTTTAAAAATATGAATTTTCAGAGTTTAAAAAACTTCCGAACCGAGACTATGGCACGGATACAATAAGGAATTTCCTCTTGGTATCTGCATAATTAATTATTACGCACATATCCTAAAATTATGTGAAATACAAGAATAACATATCTCGAATATTATAAAATAAAATGCACCTTCGTATTAGATGACTTGGAGCCTACACCTGTCATGCATCTTTGTGGACAAATAAACACTTCTCTCTTTTAGAGCAACTCCAACAGGTTACCTATATATGGGTAAGAGGTGTAAAAACAGTTTTCATGGGTAAGATGAGCAAAAAGCTTGCTCCAATAGCTTACCTATAAGTGGTCCCCTACCACAGATTTTTGGTGATCACCCATTTTTTATCACCTCCTACCCATATATGGGTAGATGGACACAAAATTTGGGTAAGAGACAATCTTTACCCATATGTTGTCATGTCAGCACAAAACGCAGGCGGGAGGCTCCAACTACCCGATCTGAAGTTTTTGTCCTTCTCGGCCGTGTTGACCTGACCGTGCTGCCGCTCGTTGTCGTCACTCCGGTCGTCGTCGCGCCATGCTTGGTCTTCCCAACCTCCCCCAAGCCTCTGCCGCCTTTCTCCTAGCCCACGCCTGGCCATTCCCGACCGACTCCAGGTTGCAGCCATGAGCCCATGCGCGACTGATTTCCGACCAATTTCTGCTGCCGGGCCTCGCCTCCACGGATCCTCCACCTCCGGCACCTCCCGCCAGCCTCGCCGAGGTGTTCCCGGCCTCAATTTTGTCGTGGGCACGACCTAGCTTTTGCGCGCATGACTTGAACAACAACGACGGGCAACTCGCTGGTGCCCCTAGCCTCACCCGCCCTCCCCTTCATCCACGTCTAGCTCATTGTCGCCCTAACCTTGCCGCCCCTCCCTCGTCCACGGTGAGTCACACGCGGCCCCGCCTGGCCAAAATTTAGGCGTAGAACGGAGACTACCTTAGTTGTGAGGCCCGACTCAAATTAACTGAGGCCCGACTCAATCGGACAGAAACGGACCGTTTGGATCGGCCTGATGGAGATGCCCTTATGTGGCGATATGTGACGCCAACGAGTCCGCTGTTTGACATCCTACCTGCAACCAAAGTTGCCCCACATGTTTGGAAAACTATAAGGCTAGCACAAATTAGAAGTCAGCCACACATCTCAACAGGCGAATTTGCACTTAACCAAGAGACGTTTGACTGAGCAGGGCCCCCGCGCCCGCTGTGCAATCAGTTGATGCCGAAATCGATCGATCCCTGTCAAAACTAAGCTGTCTTGGACTAGTAACAGTACGTGCGGATGCGGTCCAAACCTAGTTGGATGAACGCGCAGCTGCCGAGACCTGCTGGGGCAGCAGTAGTTTTCTTTTCAGGCTCCTGGGGTCAACCGCTTGACCACTACTCACCACCAACGTTAAACTGCCAGTTGTCTATGATAGGGCGACGCATGCCCAAAGCGACCTTGAGCAGCACAGCCACCATGTAATAAAGACGTCTTCATCGGGCCCTACCCATCCGGTCGCCCTAAGTGATCTTTTTCTGTTTGGGTCGGGCAGGTGTCGCTTTGGGATCGGCGTCCGGACTATCCGGCCGACCGTCCAACGGCGTGATCCATTTGTTCGTGTTAGCCAGCGCTGGCTAGGAATTCATATGTTTGCAGATCTTGTTATAAAATAATTTTTGACAAGCAAATAAACTAGATTAGGTAATCAAATTAAAATAGTGCTTACATATAAATAGTTTAGGCTCACATGGTTTGATTGAAAACAACCAAACCGTCGTTCAAATAACAAGAAATAAATAAAGGACTAAACGTTTAGGTTTCTCGCACGAGTCCATATATGCTCAACCAAATCTTGTTGAAGCCGATCATGGTCCGCGTGTGACGCAAATTTTCATGCACTCGCATGAAATCTTCCCAGGATGCTAGACCTGTCTCTAGCTCAACCAAATGATCCTGAAAGTCCCAGCCTTGGTCCAAGATGCCGTCATCACGCTCGTCCTCGACGATCATGTTGTGCATAATCACACAAGCAGTCATCACATCCCACATCCTCTCTGTGCTCCAGGTTCTAGCAGGGTATCGAACAATAACCTACCTTGACTGAAGCACACCAAATACTCGCTCCACATCCTTTCTAGCGGCCTCTTGCTCTTTCGCAAACCCCTTGCACTTCTCATCTGCAGGGTTATGGATTATCTTCCCAAAAGGTGGTCCAGGAGGGATAGATACTGTCAGTTAGATAGTAACCCATATCATATAGATTGCCATCGATCTTATAGGAAACCTGTGGGGCACTGCCTTCTGCCAGCCTAGCAAACACCGGAGACCGTTGCAGCACATTAATGTCATTGTTTGATCCAACCATGTAAAAAAGGAGTGCTAAATCTAGAGATCATGTGATGCAACTGTTGGAATTATGCCCTAGAGGCAATAATAAAGATGTTATTATTATAATTCTTGTTCATGATAAAGTTTATATTCCATGCTAGAATTGTATTAAGCGGAAACTTTAATACTTGTGTGGTTTGTGAACAACACCGTGTCCCTAGTACGCCTCTATGGACTAGCTCATTGATTAATGATGGTTAAGGTTTCCTAACCATAGACATGAGTTGTCGATTAATAATGGGATCATATCATTGGGAGAAAGATATGATGGACAGACCCAAATTAAGCAGAGCAATTAGATCGTGTCATCGTGTTCATCCTTGCGAAGATTTTCTTATGTCAAATATTGTATTCCTTAGACCATGAGATAATGCAACTCCCTGGTATCGGAAGAAAGCTTTGAGGTCATCAAACGTCATCCTATGAGAGGGTGATCATAAAGGTGTCTCTCAGGTGATCGGAAAATACCTATTGGGTTGTATGTATCGAGATGGGATTTGTCCCTCCCAAGTCGGAGAGATATACTTCGGGCCCACTCAGTAATCGATATCAACACCGCTTGCAAGCACGTGGTTAAGGAGTTAATTACAAAGTGATATCGGATTACGGAACGAGTAAAGTACTTGCTGTGAACGAGATTGAACTAGGTATGCCGGTACCGACGATCGAATCTCGGGCAAGTAAAATATCACGAGACGAAGGGAATATATATATGGGATTGATTGAATCCTGGCATCATGGTTCATCCGATATGATCATCGATGAATGTGTGGGAGTCAATATGGGTTTCTAGACCCCGCTGTTGATTATTGATAGAAGATCATGTCTGCATATTCTCGAACCCGAAGGGTCACACACTTAACGTGTCTCGACGCTAGGATAGATTGGATAATTGGTTTATGAGTTTTTGTTCGGAGTCTCGGATGAGATCCAGGACGTCACGAGAGGTTCCAGAATGGTCCGGAGAATAAGATTCATATAAGGCAAAACAGATTTTGGAGTTCGGAATTGTTTCGGATTATTCGGTATTGTACCGGAAGCTTCTAGAATCTTCCGGAGTGGGACCAACGTGGCCCCACTTGTCGAGAGGGGCGTGGGCCTACGAGGGAGTGCCCTGGCCGCATTGGGCCAGGGTCACAAGGCCCCATAGGCCCAGCCGGCCAAGCCCTAGGGGAAACCCTAGGGGAGCTTCTAGAAGGGGGGGAACTTGCCCCCCACTCCTTCCTCCTTGGCCGCCGGCCCTAGGGCTTGGGGGAGGGGAAAGGGACAGCCGCCCACCCCTCTATATAAAGAGGGCTGGGGACGCACCCTCCCCACACCTCCTCCTCAAGCCCTAGCCGCCCTGCTGCCCTCCTCTCTCTCCCTCCCATTGCTGGCGTGGCCTGCCGTAAACTCTCCACCGTTTGCACCACACCGTCATGTTGTAGATCCAACCTATCTCTCCACCCCACTTGCTGGACTGAGGAAGGAGGATACGTCGAGGTGCCGCACGTGTGCATCTCTCGGAGGCATCGCCAGTTGCGGTGTTGGATCGGATCGAATCGCGAGGAGGAGAAGCGAGTACGACTACATCAACCACGTTCCGTCGAACGTTCCTCTATGCGAATCTTCAAGGGTATGAAGATCTCATCTATTCCCCTCGTTGTTTGCATATCCTAGATTAGATCTTGGCTTCCCCGTTCGCATCCGTAGAAATTTTTTGATTTACTATGCTGCGAAACCCTTCAGTGGTATCAGAGGTAGATCTATGTGTAGATGTGTTTCACGAGTAGAATACAACATGCTTGTTGTGGGCGTTGATGTTTTCTGTTGCAAGCCTCTTGTTTGTGTACTTCTTATGACGCGGGATAGTGAGATCGAAGCGGTCCAGGCCAACTTTACGCGACCTCGTTCGCGAGACCGGCTCCGCACTTGACGTGTGGCTTGTTCCACACATGCGGCTGGTGGATGCCAGTTTCTCTCACTATAGTTGTCATGGGATTTATACCAGAATTTTTCAACCATAATATCACCGTTGTGGCTTTCCGTAGGTAAGAATCGTTCTTAGCTTGTTACTCCTATAAGCCACATAAAACATACAACAACAAAGTAGAGGCGTCTAACTTGTTTTTGCAGGGAGTGTTTTCTGTGATATGGTATGGCCCAAGATGTGATGTGTATGTTGTATGCAATGATCATGTTTTGTAATGTTTCACGACTTGCATGTCGATGAGTACACAACCGGCAAGAGCCATATGGTTGTCTTTATAATTGTGTATGACCTGTGTGTCAACTTCTTATACACCATGTAATAGCTTTACTTTATCGCTAAGTAGTTAGCAATAGTTGTAGTTGCTATTCGTGGTGGAGGCAATCATGGTGGAGTGATGGAGATCATGCTGGCACGCACAAGATGGAGATCATTGCGCGAAGATTGGCTATACCATGTCACATAAAGTTATATGCATGTGATGTTTATCCTTTTATGTATCTTATTATGTTTAGATCGCGACGGTAGCATTATAAGATGATTCCTCACTTAAAGATCAAGATAAAACTGTGTTCTCCCCATGTATGCACCGTTGTGAAAGTTCGTCGTGTTCAAGCATCACGTGATGATCGGGTGCTATAAACTCTACGTTCACAAACAACGGGTGCAAGCCAGTTTTGCACATGCGGAAATACTTGGGTTTGACTTGACGAGCCTAGCATGTACAGACATGGCCTCGGAACACATGAACCGAAAGGTTAAGCATGAGTCATATGAATGATATGATCGGCACTTCGTTGTCCACCATTGAAACCACATCTCTTCTCATGAAGATCGGATTAGGTGTGGTGAATTTGGATCATGTTCACTAAACAACTTGAGGGATGTTGAATTTAGTGGGAGTTTATCTAGTAATTTGATTAAGTTGAACTAGTTATCATGAACATAGTCTAAATTGTACTTGCAAATTTTGTAGATCAAATGGCTAAGTCCAACTTCAACTTCAACATTTTTGCTGAGAAAGAAAAGCTTAAGAACAATGGGTCTAACTTCACCAACTGGTTCCGCAATCTGAGAATCATTCTCGCTGGCGGACAAAAGGATTATGTCTTTGAGAAAGCGCTAGGTGACGCCCCTGCTGTAGATGCGCCGGCTGATGAGAAAGCTGTTTATCAGTCGCGCAAAGATGATTATGGTGTGATTAAGAGCACCATGTTGTTTGCTATGGAATCGGACTTTCAAAATCGTTTTGAGGATTTCCCCGGGCCCTTTGAGATTCTTGAGGAACTTAAAACTATGTTTTAGACTCAGGCCCGTTCTGAGAGATATGAGATTTCTGAGAAATTCTTTAACTACAAGATGGAGGAAGGGAGTTTCGTTAGTGAGCACGCCATAAAGATGTCGGGCTACACTCAACGCCTTGAGCAACTGGACTGCAAGATTCCAGAGGAGCTTAAGATTGACAGAGTTCTGCAATCACTCCCTCCTAGCTACAAAGGTTTTGTAGTTACTCATAATCAGATTGGTTCCACTGATACGATCACTGAGCTCTTCGCTAAGTTGAAAGCTGCGGAGGTGGACTTCAAGAAGGATAATCATGTGTTGATGGTCAACAAGCCCCCCAGCTTTAAGAAAGGTAAGGGTGCAAAGAAGCCCTTCAAGAAGGGCAGCGGCAAGCGCGTTGCCCCTGCAGAGAAGAAGCTCAAGTCTGGACCTAAGCCAGACACTGAGTTCTTCTATTGCAAGGACAAGGTTCACTGGAAGCGCAACTGTCCGAAGTACTTAGCGGACAAGAAAGCTGGCACCATCAAAGGTATATTTGATATACATGTTATTGATGTTTTCCTTACTAGCCCTCGTTGTAGTGCACAGGTATTTGATCTTGGTTCGATTGCTAATATTTGTAACTCGAAACAGGAGCTACGGAATAGACGGCGGCTGGCGAGGGATGAGGTGACGATGCGCGTTGGCAACGGATCAAGAGTTGATGTGATGGCCGTCGGCACACTCTCCTTAGTTTTACCTTCGGGATTAGTTTTAAACCTCAATAAATGTTATTATGTGCCTGCGTTGAGCATGAACATCATATCTGGATCGTGTTTATTGCAAGACGGTTATTCATTTAAATCTGAGAATAATGGTTGTTCTATTTATATGAGTAACATCTTTTATGGTCATGCACCTGCCTTGAATGGTTTATTTCTTCTGAATCTCGAAAGGGATGAAACACACATCCATAACATTGAGGCTAAGAGATGCAAGGTAGATAGTGATAATACTACTTATTTGTGGCACTGCCGTCTAGGTCATATTGGTGTAAAACGCATGAAGAAACTCCATTCTGATGGACTTTTGGAGTCTCTTGATTTTGAATCATTTGACACATGCGAGCCATGCCTCATGTGCAATATGATCAAAACCCCGTTCTCCGGAATGATGGAGCGAGCAACGGACTTGTTGGAAATCATACATACCGATGTATGCGGTCCAATGAGTGTTTCGACGCGCGGTGGATATCGCTACTTTCTCACTTTTACTGATGACTTATGTAGATATGGGTATATTTATTTAATGAAACATAAATCTGAAACGTTTGAAAAGTTCAAAGAATTTCAGAATGAAGTGGAAAACCATCGTAACAAAAAAATTAAATTTCTACGATCCGATCGTGGAGGTGAATATTTGAGTTATGATTTTCTCACGCATCTTAAAGCAAGCGGAATAGTTTCGCAACTCACACCACCCGGAACACCACAGCGCAATGGTGTGTCTGAACGCCGGAATCGAACTCTATTAGATATGGTGCGATCAATGATGTCTCTTACAGATTTTCCGTTATCATTTTGGGGTTATGCATTAAAAACCGCTGCATTCACTTTAAATAGGGCACCATCTAAATCCGTTGAGACGACACTGTATGAACTGTGGTTTGGTGCTAAACCTAAGTTGTCGTTTCTTAAAGTTTGGGGATGCGAAGCTTACGTCGAGAAGTTGATGCCGGACAAGCTCGAACCCAAAGCGGAGAAATGCGTCTTCATAGGATAGCCTAAGGAAACTATTGGGTATACCTTCTATCACAGATCCGAAGGCAAAGTGTTTGTCGCAAAGAAAGGATCCTTACTTGAGAAGGAGTTTCTCTCAAAATAAGTGAGTGGGAGGAAAGTAGAGCTAGACGAGGTTGTTGAACCTTCTCTTGAGTTGGAGAGTAGCACAGCACCTGAAATTGTTCCAGTGCCGTCTGCACCAACAATAGAGGAAGCTAATGACAAGGATCATGAAGCTTCAGACGATGCTACTACTAAACGTCGCAGGTCAACAAGGTCGTGTGCCCCTCCTGAGTGGTACATCAACCCTGTCTTAACTGTCTTGTTAGTAGATGACAATGAACCTGCGAACTATGAGGAAGCGATGATGAGCCCAGACTCTGAGAAATGGCTAGAGGCCATGAAATCCGAATTGGGATCCATGAGCGAAAACCAAGTATGGACTTTGGTGGACCCTCCTAGCGACCGAAAGGCCGTTGAGTGCAAATGGATATTCAAGAAGAAAACGGACGCAGACGGTAATGTTACTGTCTACAAAGCACGACTTGTCACGAAAGGTTTTCGACAAGTTCAAGGTGTTGACTATGATGAGACTTTCTCTCCCGTAGCGATGTTTAAGTCCATTCAGATTTTATTAGCAATTGTTGCGTTTCATGATTATGAAATATGGCAGATGGATGTCAAGACTGCGTTCCTCAATGGCAACATTGATGAAGAGTTGTATATGATGCAAGCCAAAGGTTTTGTCGATTCTAAGGATGCTGATAAAGTGTGCAAACTTCAGCGTTCCATTTATGGACTAAAGCAAGCATCTCGGAGTTGGAACCTTTGTTTTGATCAAGTGATCAAGAGCTTTGGATTTGTTCCAAATTGCTACGAAGCTTGTATCTACAAGAAAGTGAGTGGGAGCTCAGTGACATTTCTGGTACTATATGTGGATGACATATTGATTATTGGAAATGACATTGACATGCTTAACGATGTGAAGAGTTATTTGAACAAATGTTTTTCAATGAAAGACCTAGGGAAGTCGCTTATATATTGGGCATCAAAATCTATAGAGATAGACAAAGACTGATAGCTTTAAGCCAAAGTACATACCTAGACAAAGTTCTGAAAAGGTTCAGAATGGATAAGGCATAGAAAGGTTCAGTGCCTATGTTGTCAGGTAAGATATTGAGCAAGGCTCAGTGTCCAGCTACGGTAAATGATAGAGAAGCTACGAGCAAAGTGCCTTATGCCTCGGCCATAGGTTCTATCATGTATGCCATGCTGTGTACTAGACCGGATGTGTCCAATGCTCTTAGTTTGACGAGCAGATACCAAAGTGATCCAGGAGTGGAACACTGGACAGCCGTGAAGAACATCCTAAAGTATTTAAATAGGACTAAAGAAATGTTCTTAGTCTATGGAGGTAATGAACAACTTGTCGTAAAGGGTTACGTCGATGCTAGTTTTGACACCAACAAGGATGATTCTAAATCTCAGACAGGATACGTTTATATTTTGAATGGAGGAGCTATGAGCTGGAGAAGCTGCAAGCAAAGCGTGATCGCGGGATCTACAGTAGAAGCGGAATACATGGCTGCTGCAGCAGCGTCAAGTGAAGGAGTTTGGATCAAGAAGTTCATCACTGAGCTTGGTGTGGTTCCAAGTGTCTTGGATCCACTGGAGATATTGTGTGACAACACTGGCGCCATAGCACTGGCTAAGGAACCAAGATATCATCCAAAGACCAAGCATTTCAACCGCAAGTTTCATATAATTCGAGATTATATAACAGATGGAGATCTGAAGATTAGCAAAGTACATACGGATCTGAATGTCGCAGACCCGTTGACTAAACCTCTTCCACGAGCAAAACATGATCAACACCTTAGTGCCATGGGTGTTAGATTGTTGCCACATGTAAACTAGATTATTGACTCTAGTGCAAGTGGAAGACTATTGGAATTATGCCCTAGAGGCAATAATAAAGATGTTATTATTATAATTCTTGTTCATGATAAAGTTTATATTCCATGCTAGAATTGTATTAAGCGGAAACTTTAATACTTGTGTGGTTTGTGAACAACACCGTGTCCCTAGTACGCCTCTATGGACTAGCTCATTGATTAATGATGGTTAAGGTTTCCTAACCATAGACATGAGTTGTCGATTAATAATGAGATCATATCATTGGGAGAATGATATGATGGACATACCAAATTAAGCAGAGCAATTAGATCGTGTCATCGTGTTCATCCTTGCGAAGCTTTTCTTATGTCAAATATTGTATTCCTTATATCATGAGATAATGCAACTCCCTGGTATCGGAAGAAAGCTTTGAGGTCATCAAACGTAATCCTATGAGAGGGTGATCATAAAGGTGTCTCTCAGGTGATCGGAAAGTACCTGTTGGGTTGTATGTATCGAGATGGGATTTGTCCCTCCCAAGTCGGAGAGCTATACTTCGGGCCCACTGGGTAATCGATATCAACACCGCTTGCAAGCACGTGGTTAAGGAGTTAATCACAAAGCGATATCGGATTACGGAACGAGTAAACTACTTGATGTGAACGAGATTGAACTAGGTATGCCGGTACCGACGATCGAATCTCGGGCAAGTAAAATATCGCGAGACGAAGGGAATATATATATATGGGATTGATTGAATCTTGGCATCGTGGTTCATCCGATATGATCATCGATGAATGTGTGGGAGTCAATATGGGTTTCCAGACCCCGCTGTTGATTATTGATAGAAGATCATGTCTGCATATTCTCGAACCCGAAGGGTCACACACTTAACGTGTCTCGACGCTAGGATAGATTGGATAATTGGTTTATGAGTTTTTGTTCAGAGTCTCGAATGAGATCCAGGACGTCACGGGAGGTTCCGGAATGGTCCGGAGAATAAGATTCATATAAGGCAAAGCAGATTTTTGAGTTCGGAATTGTTTCGGATTGTTCGGTATTGTACCGGAAGCTTCTAGAACCTTCCGGAGTGGGAACAACGTGGCCCCACTTGTCGGGAGGGGGCGTGGGCCTACGAGGGAGTGCCCTGGCTGCTTAGGGCCAGGGGCACAAGGCCCCATAGGCCCAGCTGGCCAAGCCCTAGGGGAAACCCTAGGGGAGCTTCTAGAAGGGGGGGGGAACTTGCCCCCCACTCCTCCCTCCTTGGCCGCCGGCCCTAGGGCTTGGGGGAGGGGCAAGGGCCGTCCGCCCACCCCTCTATATAAAGAGGGCTGGGGGCGCACCCTCCCCACACCTCCTCCTCAAGCCCTAACTGTCGTGCTGCCCTCCTCTCTCTCTCCCTCCCGACTGCCGTAGGTGAAGCCCTGCCGCAGAAACTCTCCACCGTTTGCACCACGCCGTCGTGTTGTAGATCCAACCTATCTCTCCACCCTACTTGCTGGACCGAGGAAGGAGGAGACATCGAGGTGTCGCACGTGTGCATCTCTCGGAGGCATCGCTGACGAGGTTTGGTCTCGTCAATGCCCATTGTTATGGACTTGGGTTTTGGAGAAGATGGGGATGCTGGAGATCGTGGCACGGTTAACAGACAAGCAACCAGGAGACACGAGATTTACCTGTTCAGTTCAGCCCCGAGGGAAAACCCTACTCGCTTGCTCGCTCTTTGATTACGGCGGAACCGAAGGTTACAGGGTGCGCAGATTCGATCTGGCGTGGATGCGTGTGCGAAAGTATGAATCAAGTTTGTATGAGAGATCTAGATCTGTAGATCTGTTGTGGTCTAGTCTATCGGGGGGTTTATGGCGTGCGTAGATCGTTTCCTCCTCGTTGGACCCTCCTAGCCTTTATATATGGGGAGGCTAGGTCTCAGGTGCCAATACGAGTAGGTTACAAGTTGTATTCAAACTCTAGTCTTGAGGTTTCCTTGTCTTGTACGCTTGAGAGCCCGTGTCCATATGGGCTTCGTAGCAGCCGAAACGTCATAGGCGTCATGGACCCTGGCAGGTCGTCGAGTGGGCCTTCCGTCGGGCTGGACCAGTTATACTAACATCGGGTACCCGTAGGGCATATCCATGTCAATCGCCACTTGCGGTGTTGGATCGGATCGGATCGCGAGGAGGAGAAGCGAGTACGACTACATCAACCACGTTCCGTCGAACGTTCCGTTGTGCGAATCTTCAAGGTTATGAAGATCTCATCTATTCCCCTTGTTGTTTGCATCTCCTAGATTAGATCTTGGCTTCCCCGTTTGCATCCGTAGAATTTTTTTGATTTACTATGCTGCGAAACCCTTCAGCAACAGCCTCTAGTATGACGGTGCACCCATTCGCATGCCCTTTGAACCGCCCTTGCCAACCAAAGAGACAGTTCTTTCACTGACAATGCATGTAGTCGATGCTGCCAAGCATTCCAGGAAACCCCCTTCTCTCGTTGATGGACAAAAGGCGGGCAGTGTCTTCGGCGTTTGGCTCTCTCAGGTAAACTTTGCCAAACACAACAATAAGCGCACTGCAAAACCGGTACATAGCCTCATGACATGTGGACTCGCTCATGCGCATGTAGTCGTCGAGGAGATCACCGGGCACTCCATATGCAAGCTGCCGAATGGCAGCAGAACATTTCTGGTACCAGTACAATCGTACTTGGCCTCAAAGTAGTCATCGTACTCCCTCACCCCATTGAGAATGTCCAAGGACAAGTTCCTGGACATCTGATAGCGGCGACGAAATGCCTTCTATTTAAAGACCGGATTAGTTGGGCGAAAGTAGTCCTTGTAAAAGCGTACGTGGCCTTCTTATTGGTCGCGCTCATGGTTGGCTTCGCGCCGCTTGGCCGAGCCACCTCTACGCGGCGACAGGAGGTAGTGGTCGTGCACAGTCTGTGCAGCTATCAGCAGAATCTCGATCTCACCGTCGGACTCCTCCTCGGATGATGACTCCACGGAATTCTTGTAGAAGAACTCTATTTCCCTTCGACTGCTACCCATCGTAAAGTATACGACCGTCAATGGCGATGCCAACTCCCGCAGCGGGCTGAATAACCTAGAAAAAACCGGCGAACGTACCTTAGACAAACGATCGAGCAGGTTGTGCGCGATGCAGACCCAGCTTTCCACATGTCGCCACGCATCTTTTTTTCCACATCGGTCCGTGGTTAGAAGAGATCTGTCTTGAATCAAGTGCACGTACGTGCGCACTACGCGGTCCGTACAGGGGACCGGGTCACGGGCTGGGCTCACGGCGCGTACGACATGATCATTTCTTTTCTCCACTCAGCATTATCATATGCGAGAGGGGAAGGCGTGAAGCGCGACGGCACGGCCGGAGACCCCCCGATGACGACCTGGACGGACGGGTCCACGGCATGCAGATGCAGGGGACACGACGACGTCCCGGTCCGCGCGCTGAGCTGTTGCCTGCTAATCATATATTCGTATCGGTGCACTATATACGCGAATATATTGTGTGTAGGGGGGCTAGGAGGCGCGGATGCCTCTCGGTCGGACGACCATGGGTGACTCGGTCGCGACGCCCGCCGCGTGGAAGGTCCATCGTCGTCCGACCGAGCTGATCAGGAAGGAAGATGGGCCAGCCCCAGGGCACAGTAGTCGTCGCCGTCGTCGCGCCTCTAGCTCGTTGCGTCCAGGCGACAGCGACGCGTCAATCGAGATATGCAGAATCGACCAATCGATCGGCTGGGCTAGCTGGTCTGCTGGCTACCGACTAGCCGACAAACATATATCCCGGTCATGTCTGATGCACGGTGTACGTACGTGGTTGTTGACGAGCAGCGGCCTGCTAGCTGATGCCTCCACGTACTACTACGTACTCCATACTTTGATTTGGACAACGCCATGTCGCCTGTCTGACTTGTTAAAAAACCGGGAAACTAGGAGGTGTGTTCCAGATCTGCCTGTCTGACTTGTTAAAATCGAGTTGATGCATGTGGCGGCTCAGGTGTATTCCAGATCTGCTCCCAGGGTTTCTCCTGTTTTGATGATCACAGGCGGTCCTTGATGCGTGTGGCTCTTCTTATCTTAAGCTGTTGTCGTTTCCTGAGGACTTATGTAGTTTATGCTCTCATGCTTTTGCCGCTGAATGGGCGTGCTGCTGTGAAATCAGATTGCCAGGGTTTTTGTCCTACAGTGACGCCTCTCGATGGCGGCGTTCATGAGGTTTCTGATCGCACCAACTCGCTTTCGTTTCTCCTTCCCCTTTCCTTATTTTGCTTGTAACAACAGACTTTGAGCTTGGTTATTTCCGTTTAATGAAAATGGAAAGGAGTGAAAGCCCGGTTGGAAAAGGAGGTGTGTTCAGCTTCAGCTTGGAGTTCTCGTTTCACGTACAAGTGCGAGTGAGTGCTGCACCAAGACTGCATGCTAGGTTGTTGGACAGAGACGGCCGGTATCATCACGCGTTTCCACGCGTAAGCGCGTGTTGGAGGTCTGGCTTAATTAGTAAAGACCCTTGCTCGTAAGGATGTGCCAAAAGTGAAACCGGCCAAACCAGCAAAATGCACTCTAGTTCATTTCTCTTCACGAATGAAATCTAAACTCAAAAGTTAGTATTCCCTTCGACCTATATTAATTGAATGAATCTAGACATTATTTAGGGTATAGTTTTATTTAAATTTTAACAAATTCAAGTCAACTAATATGGATCGAAGAAAGTATAAAAAATAACCCAAACCAGCTAAATCAGGCAAACCGGGTTTGCACAGTCTTACTTGCTCGGACTTGCGGTGCTTCTCTGTATGTCGGTATGAAGTGGGTCAACTTAAACAGATCATATATTGCCACGATATATCGCCTGTCTAACTTATTAAAAGCAGGGACAGGAGGCGTTCAGCTTGGAGTTCCTCTCATAAAGTGCGCGAGTGCTGCACCCCAAGTGATACGTTGAACTGAGACCGTACCATCTTCCTCCAGTTTTTTTTTTTTTTTTTTTTTTTGAGTGGAGAGTTTCCTCCTAGTGGAAATCTGGCTTTAGCACTTTGCAAACGGTACTAAATCAAACCAATGCATACTGATATGATATGGGATCTCAGACTCAAAACTTTACGTGTTCAATTAGAATATAAAACGCTGGTGAGCCAACCGAATTTTATCAGAAATCCTGCTATGAAACGGGGTTGACTATGCTTCAATATGATGATGATGATTTTCTAGTTTGACAATGATCTTCAAATTGACACAAACCTATTACTTAATGTAATTTTTCAACATTTATCTGGATCAGTTTTCCCAACAAATGAAATATACCATTTTATGGAGGCAAAAAACATGTTGAAATTTTTTTTAATACTCCTCGAAATAGCCTTTCGCCCCGCTATATTAATATAGAGAACATACTGATACAAGAGTTCGAATCGAAGAAGACGCTGCGGCAACAACACATACATGCCTAAAATGAAAAGGAATGAAAACAAAAGCGAAACCACTAGGTGATGGAGACTCGCAATCGCTGCGCCCTTCAACTTTGTCCCACCACGCTCCAAGCAAACGGAAGCACTGAGTACCTAGCAGCCTCTTCCCGAGAGAAGAACCGTCGACACGGTATTGCTGCCCGGACCATGGTCCTAGGGTTTCCCCCATCACTCCAAGTAAAGGTGGATACGGAGGCTTCCCTCCAATTACGACATCCAAACACAGCGTAAGGAATATTGTCTTGGGAATTTCCTAATTTATTTGTTGTATTTTCCATCTCACTATTCTCATCTATAGGAGAAAGGTGGGGCTGGCAATGTGGGACTAAAGGATGAGGAGGGGTGACACACACCCAAGGGAGGTGGCGATCAGATAGGGTGGGCCCCACATGCCCCATGCACACGGCCTAACGTGTTCGGTGTCTGCCCTAGGCGCGGCGGCGGTGGCCCCTTTTGGTGGCTCCCACCTCAGCCTTTTTGTTGGAGATATGCCCTAGAGGCAATAATAAAAGTAGTTATTATTATATCTTTGTGTTTATGATAAATGTTTACATTCATGCTATAATAGTATTAACCGGAAATATTAATACTTGTGTGATTTGTAAACTAATTAGAGTCCCTAGTAAAGCCTCTTTATAATACTAGCTTGTTGGTTAATAGATGATCATGGTTTCTGGATCATGAACATTGAGATGTTGTTAACAACAAGATCATATCATTAGGATAATGGTGTTATGGACATACTCCTATAGATAAGCGTAGCATAAAGATCAAGTCATTTCAATAGTTTGTTTGCTATAAGCTTTCTGATACATAGTAACCTAATTCCTTCGACCATGAGATCATGCTAATCACCATCACCGGATGGATACTTTGATGACATCAAACACCACACCGTAACTGGATGGCTATAAAGGTGGTATTGAGTGTTCGGAAAGTATGTGTTGAGGCACATGGATCAAGAGTTGGGTTTGTCCATCCATATGAAGGATAGATATACTCTGTGCCCTCTCGGTGGAATGTCATCCAATTAGCTTACAAGCATGTGACTGGCTCACAAGGTATCACATATCAGGGGAACAAGAAAAGAATACTTATCGGTAACGAGGTTGAACTAGGTATGCAGAGATACCGACGATCAGACCTCAGATAAGTAAAATATCGCGAGACAAAGGGAAATTATTATCGTATGTAAATGGTCCATTCGATCACAAAGTAATCGTAGAAATATGTGGGAGCCATATGAATTTTTAGATTCCTCTATTGGTTATGGATCGGAGAAGAGTCTCGGTCATGTCTGCATAATTCACGAACCATAGGGAGACACATTAAGGATTTGATGTTGTTTAGTAGATATGAAATGTAAGTAGGGAGACCGAATGTTGTTCGGAGTATAGAATGTGATCCGGGATATCACGAGGAGATCCGGAATGGTTCAGAGAATAAGATTCATATAACGAAAGTCCAATTCCGGAGTTCGGGAATTATTCCGGTGTTTTCACCGAAATGATCTAGAAGGGTCTAGAAGGTTCACCGGACTGGAAGGGGAAGGGTGCATGAATGTGTCATGACTAAGTGGAATGGTTGCATCATGTACTAGGTCAAAGGGCTGTGCAAATAAAGAGTAAAATCAAACTCCAAAATTGAAAGTCAAAAGGCAAGTTTGAAATGTCAAATGGGACAATGTTTCCTGGTGGAAGAAGGAAAGAATCCTTCTCTCCCTCCACCACAAGCCTAGAAGGAGAGGGAGTTGGGGTAGGATTCAAACTCCTCTCTCCCTATCTTCCCTCCCGCTCATAAATAGAGGGGAGGGGGCTGCCCCTCCACACAACACCACCACCCCGCCTCCAAGCCGTCGCCGCCTGTTGTCGCCGCCGGCCTCACCTCCTCCTCTTCGGCTTCTAAACCCTAGATCACCGAGGAAACCCTATTTCTCTACCATAACCCGCTCCGGCTTAGGTGAAGCCTTGCGGGATCTTCCCTCTACTTTCGACACGACGCCGTCGTGCTGCTGGAATCACGAGGAGATAACTATAACCTCCGCTGCCTGCTGGAACAAGGGAGAGGAAGGTCTTCATCGAGTACCTAACGTGTGACCGACTGCGGAAGCGCTGCCGGAAGGATCTTCTACGCGATCTTGAGATCGGCAAGTGTACGACTACATAACCCACGACAATATGCTCTCGTTAACCGCTTTGGAATCTTTGAGGGTGAGTACTCTAATCAACTCGTTGCTACAATCTAGTATGTAGAACTTGGCTTGTGTGTATTCGTGCGGTAGAATTTTTTTGTTTTCCATGCTACGAACCCCTAAAGTGGTATCAGAGCCGTGTCTATATGTAGATCTGTTGCACGAGTAGAACACAATAGTCACTGTGGGCGTTGATGCTTTTGTTATCGATTGATTCTTGTGTACTTTGCATCTTGCGGGATGGTGGGATGAAGCGGCCCGGGCTAGCCTTACATGACATCGTTCATGAGACTTGATCCACGCTTGACATGCAGCTTGTATTGCATAAGTGGCTTTGCGGGTGCCTGCTCCCAACATAGTGAAGATTCAATTTACAACGGGTGATTGACAATACTAGTATCAACGTTGTGGTTCTTGTTCGTAAGTTAGAATGACACTTATTGAAAACCCCAAACCACGTAAAATATGTAAATAAAATTAGAGGCGTCTAACTTTGTTTTGCAGGGGTGTGCTATGACGTGATATGGCCATAATTGTGATTATATGTGATGTATGAAATATTCCTTATTGTAAGTCGGCAACCGGTAGGAGCCTTATGGTTGTCTTTTAAATTTTGTTAAGACCTGCGTGTCTATTATTCAAAGTAGTTGTAATAGTTGATGCTGGTGGACGACAACCATGGAGCGGTGCCATTGACCTTGACGCCACGCTGGTGATGATGGAGATCATGTTCGTGCTTGAAGATGGAGATCGAAGGCACAAGAAGAAAGACCATATCATATCACATATTTTGAATTGCATGTGATGTTAATCCTTTTATGCATCTTGTATTGCTTAGTTCACGACGGTAGCATTATAAAATGATCCCTCTCACAAACTATCAAGTTATTAAGTGTTCGTCCTTAGTAGGCACTGATGGCGCCCGGTATTGACGTGGGAGCGCTTCGTTGGAAACCCCAAGAGCAAGGTGTGAAGAGCACAGTATCAAGTATTCCCTCAGTAAGAAACCGAGGTTATCGAACCAGTAGGAGGAAGGAAACGTCTCAAAGGTGTTGCAACCAATGTGGAAACCTGCACAACAAAAACTCAAGACTTTGCCCCAACGAACAGTGAGGTTGTCAAGCTCACCGGTTTGCTGTAACAAAGGATTAACTGTATGATGTGGAAGGTTATGATGGTTTGCTGCAAATAAACAATAAAAGTGGAATATGTATCAATGGTAAAGATTGGACCAGGGTCCATAGTTCACTAGAGGTGCTCTCCTTAGATAAACAACATGGCATGAAGGGTAAACAAATTACAGCAGGGCAATTGATGTGAACCCAAAGGCATAACAATGCAATACTAGACAAAAAGATCCTATGAGATTCAATTGGGCAATACAACAATATCCATAGACCGCCATCCAACTGCATCTATGACTAGAAGTCCACCTTCAGGTTATCATCCGAAACCCCTCCAGTATTAACTTGCAAGCAATAGACAACCGCTTTAAGCAAAGTGTGTAAGGTAAATAATACAATTGTTCCATGAACAAGAGACCGTTGTTTTCTCCCTAGTGGCAACAACACATCTACCATCGAAGAGATTTCGGTCACTTCCCTTTAAAAGTAGAGGCATGAACCCACTATCGAGCAGGAAGGAGGATACTACGAGGAAGAAGCCGAGGAGAACTTCAACCACTGCTCTGCACAAGGCAAGCTAACACTTGAAATTATGAAAGTTAGATAACCTAGGAAATGCACTAAGCATGCTTGGTTGGACACATTTGATGATACCCAATCCTAGTTTTACTTGCAAGCTTTATACTTTCTTTCTTTATCAAAGCTTTCTCTTAGAGTTTACTTAAGTGAATTGTAGATTCTAGAAAGATAATTTAAGGTTGCATAAAGAGCATTAAAATTGGCCTAAGCTAGATAATCTTGATGTCATCCTAAGGCATGAGATTGAACTTAGTTAATCCCCACTTGTTTACCACCCCTCCTTAGTATTTAGAACCCCCTGGAAGATGCTAGTGCTAAGCATAAAACTTGATCAACTTTAGATGGGAATACTTGGTGAAAATGGTTATGAAAACCTTAGAATGATGAGTCATTCTACTGAAATGTTTTGACATGTGTTTCCGAACACCAGATGATTTTGATGATGAAAATGTTGAGGCATGAGCCTTACCCCTTTATAAAACTAATGGTTGTCTCGATGTGATACCATTCCAATTTTACCATACAACCACAATACCCGAAAATTGGGTAGGTCTTGACTAGAAACTTATATACCTTAGTATGGGTTCCCTCGCGGCCAAGGTTTGAGCTGAGGCTACCTTGTGAAGATTGTCCACCTGTGCAGTACCCATGATGACAGTTGGTCATGGTTGGGAGGCCAAACTCACAGGAGAGGTGCCTATACTAGGGTGTGTAATTGAAAGGTTAGGATTGATTATCCGCATACTGAGTATGGTGAATTCAGGATTTGTTCCCGACGGATGTATCGAATGTTATGGTGAAAGTGTACAATCTCTGCAGAGTGTCAAACTATTCGAATAGCCGTGTCCGCGGTTATGGACAGTTGGAGTGGCCATACTGTTCCCCCGTCAGATGTTTTCAAAATGACTTGTGAAATGAATTGAGACTTTGACTTGACCACAACAGAGTTGTGATATGAAATACAAGTTCCCACTTAGGTGTTATAAAACTTCAACTAGTTTTTATTTGCTTATGAACTTAGTAGAGGTAAATCTGGCTTTTTGCAAAACAACCCTAGAGCCTAGTGTCCTACTACAAAACCCCCTTCCCTTGTTAGTATTAGTTTGCGAGTACTTAAAGAGTACTCATAGCTTTGTCCCTGGCTATTCACGTGGCCAGACTATGAAGAGGAGTACCAGGATGATGGACCCCAGGAAGGTTATGACAACTCGGATCATCTCCCATCGTTAGCATTGCCTGTGACCCCGAAGATGGAGCTTCGCCTGTGCTACTTTTATTACTATTTTATTCCGCTGCTTGAGTTGTATTAAGAACTGGATCATGAGATCCTTATTTGTGTAAGACCTTATGTATGGTTTGTAATGGATGATGTACTATGATATCCAAATCTATTATGTCTCGCAAAAATGGTAATCCTGGGATTGCGATGTATGGCATAACAGGCATCTGGGATTAAAAACCGGGGTGTTGACAGTATTTATGCTCGATAGTGGGTTCATGCCTCTAGTTTTCAAGGGAAGTGACAGAAATCTCTTCGGTTGTAGATGTGCTGTTGCCACTAGGGAGAAAACAACGGTCTCTTGTTCATGGAACATGTGGACTGTTTACCTTACACACATTGCTTAAAGCAGTTGTCTGTTGCTTGCAACTTAATACTGGAGGGGGATGATAACCTGAAGGTGGACTTCTAGTCATAGATGAAGTTGGATGGCGGTATATGTATCTTGTTGTATTGCCCAATCGAATCTCATAGGATCATTCTGACTAGTATTGCATTGTTATGCCTTTCTCAGTTCCTGTCAATTGCCCTGCTGTAATTTGTTTACCCTTCATGCCATGTTGTTTATCTAAGGAGAGCACCTCTAGTTGTTACCATTGATACATCTTCCACTGTTACCTGTTTACTTGTTGCAAACCACCATTACCTTCCACACCGTACGTTTAATCCTTTGTTACAGCAAACCGGTGAGCTTGACAACCTCACTGTCTAGTTGGGGCAAAGTCTTGAGTTTGTGTTATGCAGGTCTCCGCGTTGCTTGCAACACCTGTGTGACATTTCCTTCCTCCTACTGGTTCGATAACCTTGGTTTCTTACTGAGGGAATACTTGCTGCTGTGATGCTTCATACCTTGCTCTTGGGGTTCCCAAGAGGCTCCACATCAACTGAGCCATCAACAAGTTTTCTGGCGCTGTTGCCAGGGAGGCTAAGGACGTCTTCACAAGGGGAGTCCTCCACTTCCTTTTGTCTTTACTTTGTTTTTAGTTTGCTTAGTTTCTTTGCTTGGTTTTGTTTGCCTCTTTCCAAAAAACCACAAAAATTATTCTAGTTTGGTTTGCTTTCTTTATTCAAAAACACACAAAAATCAGTTCCTACTCTAGTTGTTGGTCCGTTGTTGCCTTGCTTGGTCATGCTTTCTATCAATGGTTGGTTTCTTTGAAACTAGTTCTTATTGGCATGGCGGGTTCATGGAAGAAGAAAAGTATTATTATAAGGATCACCGTTTGTCACAGAAAGGGAAACACTTATGGGAACAAATTGATAAATTGAATACTATTGCTAGAGAGGTTTGCTCTTCTTATAATGTTACTTATTGCTTAGATAAATCTTGTTGCTGTAGGAGGTATAAACACCTGCCTTTTCAATGTGAGTACAATGATAATGTTACCATATCTTATTATGTTAAAGGAAATTATGACTTTTATGATGTGGAACAAATTGAAAAATTTATTGCTTTTAAGGGTGCATTTGAACTTGCCAGTTTGCTTGAAAATACTGATGATGCACCTTATGAATATGAGGTTTATGAGATACTTAAATTTTGCTTTGATAATTATAAGGAAGAAAATGGCTATTTTTTCTTGAATATTTTAATAAGTGCTTTCCACAAATGGAAGAGACTAATGTCTTGAAGGAGCCTATGGAAGAAGAAATTGCTGAAACAGGAAGCTCATTATATGAAAAGGGGGAGGATGAATGTTATGCTCCTAGGGATTCTTTTGAAATATCTACTATGGGTAAAACTTGTGATGATGTTCCTATGCATGTTACTTATATTAGTGATCATGATTGGGAAAGGCACACTTATTTTGATATTGAAAACCTCTTTGGTACCAATTCTGAAAATTATATTTCATATGATGATACTTTACCTCCAATTTATGATGATTAAAATGATGATATTGATATTTTCAGTCCACCTACTATTGAGGAGAAAATTTATTGTGATTATAATATGCCTCCTATATTTGATGATTATGGTGATGAGAATAATAATGATAGCTATTTTGTTGAATTTGCTCCCACTACTTATGTGAAGAGTAATAATCATTTTATGCATGTGGATCATGATAAGAATGTTTTATGTGATAGTTATATTGTTAATTTTATTCATGATTCTACTGAAATTTATTATGAGAGAGGGAATCATGGTCTTATGTATCTCAACAATATTAAGTTTCCCCTCTTTATGTTGAAACTCTTGAAGTTGCACTTGTTTTGCTTTCCTATGCTTGTTGCTTTGTGCTATTATGACTTGTTTCTTTACAAGATTCCTACGAATAGGAAGTGAGTTAGACTTAAATGTGTTTTGAATTTGCTTCTTTATGCTCTATTTTACTTCAATTCATATTTCTCATGAGAGCATCTTCTCAGACTATCAAGCCTAACTTAAACGCATTAAAGAAAAGTACTTGTTGGGAGATAACCCAAGAGTTTACTTGAGTATTGGAAGTTATTACTTCAGTAATTACCTCTCCTTATTCTTTTTGTTTTCTTTTTGTGCCAAGAATGACCTCTAATGAGAGGGAAGTAAGATTTGGGGAGTTGCTGTCCCGAAACACATTTCTGTCTTCCACCATAAAAATTCGTGAGGAGTCTCTGTAACTCTGATTGAGCTCAAACTTTACAAATAAACCCCCCAGTATGTTAGATAACTTTTGTTAGTTCAACACTTTTTGATGTGAGCAACAAAAGATGTTCGAAAAAATCAGTTTCTGCCTGCTGGTCTGTTTTGACAGATTTCTGCCATTATTTGCATTTGCTTCTTATTGATTCCGTTTTGAGTTATCTTTTGGGGAATTGAGCTTTTTTATGGATTTACTACAGTAGCTTGTGTTTTTAGTGAAAAGTCTTGCTATTCCAAAGCTTTGCTAGAGGCCTAATATCTTTTGAATACACTAATGTTGCTAATGAAGATTGTTTGAAGTTTTGTATGAAGGAAAAATTTCAGGTGTAGAGAGAGAATGATGTAATGAGATGAAGAATGGACAAAAGCTCAAGCTTGGGGATGCCACCATCGTGTCACCCCAAGAAATATCCAAGAGGTACAAGCGTCAAAGCTTGGGGATGCCCAAGGCATCCCCTTCTTCATCAATAAAAAGCTCAGGTCTGTCTAGACACTTTGTTTTTATTGTTTCATGCACAGTTGTGTTGTTCTTGGAGCGTCTTAGTTTTCATTTGCTTTGCTTAGGTTGTTTAGTTTGCTTGAAAAAAGTAGTTTGGACCCCCGTTCTCGCTGTGTTGTTTTGCAAATAAGTTGCTTGGTGTTGGAAAGGAGTAGTAAGTTCTTGCTTGTAAGTGCAAGAGGAGCTTGCATTGAATGTGACTTAGACTTTAGCATGACATGCTAGGTATTGTTTTGACTTTATGCTTAGTAATTATTGCTGTAGAATGGCTTGCTCCAAGTCATTGGGATTGCTTAGTGTGCCTTGAAGAAATTATGCGTTGTTTTAGCATGCAAAAGCATAGTATTTGGGTATTCTCCTTTGATGCTTTGTTTGGGTTGACTTGGCACATGCTCACACCATGTTATGACTATGACAAGTCACCATAGTCTCTATGATCATTTAGTACTTGACTTGTAGTACCACTCTATACTTTGATTAGTAATGCTTTGTTGCCCTGCCTGATTATGGCCATCATGCTCTCTTAGTTGGTTGCTCCTAGTCTTTTGCTAGCCTCCACTTATATGAGTGAGCTCTACTCATGCTTCCAACTCCTAAGTAACCAAGTTTTTCCAAAGTGTTCATAATAAACTCCTACGCATGGTGTGTTACACCATTCCAAGTATATTCTTATTTTCAGCTATCTTCCAATTAAAAACTATTTTGTTATGTAAAAACTTAGTGATTAAAGCCCTCACAAACTTGATGGCACACTTTATATTCTTTGCCCCTAATAAACTTGAACCATTGTGTCGTCTATGTTGTATATTATTGCACTTATACGTTGGAATTAGCAGAACCATGCTGTCACGGGGAACGTTTTCTATATTACACTTGTACTTTCTACTCAGTTGATATCATGCTCTTTTGTCTATGGATGTCACCAGTGTGAAATAAAGAGGAAGCTTGTAAGTCCATGGAGTTTGTATTCTGTGTTAGAGAAACGCCTAGGCCACTAGCCTAAGCCATGCCTAATCATGGTGGAAACTTCCAGCATCACCATAGTGAGCTATCTATGAAGCATCCTCAATAAAAAGCTATGCATATAGTAAATAAAAAAAATCGCTGAGATGTTCATTGTCTGCTTGCCTTGTCATTTTGGTTATGGGATAGCTCCTGTACCATGTGCAAGGGGTACCCCGTTGGCGGTTCTCTATGTTATGCAAATACTTACAATGACAAGAACTTATAGGTGACTGAAGTTGAGTAGCATGAGGTGTGGCCCTCGTATTCAAGGGACTTGAGATTGCCAACTTATACTTTGTCAAGCATATACTCTATAGTTAGTTCACTTTAACCTTAATCAATTAAAGATGCTTATGATAGGGGCAATGAGGGCTGAAATCTAACAAGTACCATAATTTTTGGAAGCTTTTTTTGAAACTTGAAATCCCTGCTTCCTTTATAAAAGGCCTTTCTTCCACTATTATTGAGTCTCCACCTTCTACCTTTAGGCACCATTAAGAGAGCTTAGTTGCCATCCTGTGTGTAGTGTCCCAAAGCTTATTGATTAATGCATATTGTGATATTACTTGTTCTTGTGCTATTTGTTTCTAGTCACCCTTGTGAACTTTGAAGGTGTCATATGCATCTATTTGCTACTCTATGAGGGACAAGATGATTGCCACTATGCCATGTTTTCTGTATGTGAAACAAACAAATGTTTTGCAATGCATGTTATTCATGATCTTTGTTTGTAGACTTTCATGTTGCTTGCATAGTTACTATGTCCTATTGTTAGAACTACATCTTTCATGCACGGTTTAGAGTTCTTTGATCTCAGCTTTCAATACTTTCAAATGGTTTGATCTTTATTGTGAAGGTGCATGTCATCTCAAAAAATATTCTTTTATCACTTACCTACTCGAGGACGAGCAGGAGTTAAGCTTGGGGATGCTTGATACGTCGGAAACGTATCTATAATTTTTTATGTTCCATGCTTGTTTGGTTTCTACTTTGCTTTGATTTGTCTACACTTTGAGGTGTTTTTATATCTTTTCTGGAACTAAACTATTAACAAGTTTCCACAGTGCCAGTTGCCTGTTTTCTTCTGTTTTTGGTTCCCGAAAGGTAGAAAATCAATATTCTCGGAATTGGACGGGACAAAATCCAAAGTCAATAACTTTCCATGGGGAACACGAAGTCCAGAGGGGAGACGGAGAGAAATACAACCTCTGCTGCCTGCTATAACAAGGGATAGGAAGGTCTTCATCGAGTACCGAACGTGTGACCGACTACGGAAGCGCTGCCGGAATGCAGCGTCGGAAGGATCGTCTACGCGATCTTGAGATCGGCAAGTGTACGACTATATCACCCACAAGAATCTTCTCTCGTTAACCGCTTTGGAATCTTCGTGGGTGACTACTCTAATCGACTCGTTGCTACAATCTAGTAGATAGATCTTGGCTTGTGTGTGTTCATGCGGTAGAAATTTTTTGTTCTCCATGCTACGAACCCCTACACTTTTCCCTTCAGGGATTTGGCCCATTATGGAAGTTGCCCATTAAAATTAATTTTAAATATTATTTTTATTATTTATTCCAATAATTAATATTAAAAACATATTTAACATTTACTCATGATCAAAAACTCCCTTTTGATCACTCCAAACAAATTTGGACTTTACGCGAAACATTTTTGTTTTCTCTCTTCTTTCCATTGGTGATCCCAACAATTCCATAATGATCTCAAGCATTGTAGAATCCTTAAGTGCGTTTCCCTAGGGTTCGGGATTGTCATAGATATGATCGAGAACTCTTTCATATAAATGATCATTAGAGGGAACGAGATGCCCATAATAACCCCTACGCATACCACAATGTTATGTCGTTTGAACCATAAACTTGGAGTCCAATTCCTTTTGTTTCTTTGATACATAACTTGTCTGAAATATGATCATCGGTATCAACATACAAATCTTGTTACCGACAAGTCTACTTAACTCGTTCCCGTGATATCACATCCCATGACCTAGTCATTCGCTGCAGCTTATTGGATGAAATGTCACCGATTTGGCACAGTGTCCCACCACGGGGGAGAAAAAAACCCGATATTGATGCATACGCCTCAATGTGTCCCTCTGGAATACCCAACATACACCTCTATTATCACCCTGCTACAGTATGCCAGTTGATGTAGTCTAAGCAGCCGCGTGTGACAGTGATTAAATATAATCTCACGGTCATAGGAGAAGGTTTCTTAGTTTCTAACTATTGCAACGATAAACCATGTGACTTGATCACGTCGCAATACTTATGTGGCTAATGTCCATAATGTCATTCTTCAATGTCATGACCTTATTGTCAACTAGAATAAATGCTCCATAATCAGGAAACCTTGATCATCGATTGCCCAACAAACTAATATAAATATAAAGAGAGATACTACTAGGGAATTGGTTTGTTTACATACCATATTTGTATCAGTGTTTCCGCTTGATGCAGTTATAACATAGTATGAAAACTATTATGAACTAATTGTTATGCATTATACATTGTGATACCCTTCATGCTTGAAGTATTTTCTTGCTATCACCGTGTTGCTTGTCTTGCTTAGCATAAGTTGTTGGAGCACATAGGTGAATCATAGTATATATATAGGTCTTATGCTTAACAAAATAAATGCTAGTTTTATTCCATATTTTTTAATCCCATCTCATAAAAGTTTTTAACCACCTATTAATGCCCCCGTCTAGGCGACATTTATGTCCTTTCAATAGCATTATGGACACTTTTTGCATACTTGTTGATGGTCAAATTTCTTCAAAGTACATTATATGTGCTATGTGTTTTAATATTCCAAATCATCTCTTTTGTGGACGCGACTAATATGCTCTAGAGTGCATATGCTCCTTTTATTTGAATTTTATTTTCAACAAATTATAAAATGTCAAACAATTAAAAAAATACTTGCGCGTACATCTCCATGTTTTAGATTCGCACAAAGTCGTTTCACAAAAAATGATATTTTGTGTGGTTTGTGTAAAAAGACAAAATTTGGTGCTAAAATAAGGGTCTCCATGACACATGTTTTTGTCTTTTTATGTGCCCCACAAAACATATCGTTTTTTCGTGAACTGCATGTGAGGACATCAAATGTGCAAATACACACGCAAATATTTTTTCGATTTTTTAACAATTTGAAAAATGTGTTTTTAATAAAGGGAGCAAATGCACATGGGATGAAATGTGCATTTCCGCTTTTTGTGTAGTTTAAAGCTTATGAGAAAGTAATATGTAAGTGTTGGAGATATGCTCTAGAGGCAAATAATAAAGAGAGTTTATTATCATATCTAATTAGTTTATAATAGGTTTTATATCATGCTATAATTGTATCAATGAGAAACATTGATACATGTGTGGTATGCAAACAAACCAAGTCTCCAGTAGCCTCTATTCAACTAGTTTATTGGTCAAATAATGATTAGGGTTTCCTGATCATGGGCATTTATGCCAATTGATAATGAGGTCATATCATTAGATGAATGATGTGATGGACACTCAACCCAATATAGGTATGCAACATGATTAATTCACAAAGTTCATCATTGCGATAATTAGAAATGTAGTAACCTAATCATTAGACCGTGAGATCATATATAATCACTATCACCCGAGGCTACCTTGAATGCAACAACCGTCACACCATAACAGGATGATCATAAGGTGTATGTCAAGTACTCCAAAGGGATAGGCTGAGGCGTATATATCAAGATCGGGATTTGTTCACCCACGTGATGGGAAGATACACTAGACCCACTCGGTGAGATTACATCAAAGAAGTTGTAGCGTATGACTAGGTCATGAGGGTGGAATATCACGGCAACAAGTAAAATAGCGCTTGTCGGTAACGAGATCGAACTAGGTATTATGATACCGATAATCAGATCTCAGACAAGTCATAATATTGAAATAAAAAAAGGGAATTGGACTCGAAGTTTATGGTTCAAACGATATTTACATCGTGGAATGCACATGGGCCATTATGGATATCTAGATCCCGCAGATCATCATTGATTAGATTGTCTCGATCATGTATTTGATGTTCCCGAACCATAGGGTAACGGACTTATGAGTTCGATGATGCTTGGAGATCGCTTTGAAATCATCGAGATCACCGGAAGAAAGAAGAGAGAAAATTGAAAGGACTTCGGGAGAAACCAAAGGTTGTTCAGAGTGATCGAAAAGGGATTTTTGATCATATGGAATTAATCAAATAATATTTTAATATTAATTATTGGAATTAACTATTAAAATCTTATTTAAAATCAATTTGGACAAAACTCCTTATTGTGACACTTCCTAGAGGAAAGGGGCCGCGAGGGAGGGCCGCCGCCTAAGGGAGCATGGGGGCGTCTGGCCAAGGGTTGCGCACGGGGTGGGGACCACCGACTGCCGCCTCCCCTCTCCTGGTGCCACCACCTCCCCTCCTTTTGTCTCATCTTTCCAGCTGTCCCTTGGGGGTTCGTCCCCTTCCTCTATATAAAGAGGTGACACATGGGGAAGGGCATCACACCATAATTCCCGAGGCATAATTTCCTCTAGGAATTCTCTCTCTGGCTCTTGTGCTTTCGGTTCCAACAAGAACTGCACGTGTGGGAGACACCACCACCACCGGCACGCCGTCGTGCTGTCAGATCCTTGTTCTAGAAGATATTCCGCAATCTCGGCTAGATCAGAGAGATCAGGAGTCACTGTTGAGGACCAAACTTGTGCGAAACCACAAAGGCGGTGTGAGATCCAGACACATGGATTAATAGGATTGATGGGATGCTCATACCAACAAGTTGCAACTTCTTTTATAGAAGCTCATCCAGAAAGAAATCTGAGGTTAAGCGTGCTTGGCGTAGAGCAATTTGAGGATGTGTGACCGACCAGGAAGTGGGTACTGGGTGTGCACAAGTGAGAACAAAATGCGCAGAAAAGACTAGTCTTGGTCTGTGAGGCAAGTCTAGAGATCCTAGTAAGCTGTCAAGAGTGACACCCCTGGGACCAGTGTTTGGACAGGGTGTTACAAATGGTATCAGAGCTGATCCTCACGGTTAAACGGGTGTGTGCGTGTAAGTGATGGGACATGTGGAGCATGACGCGTGTGGACCGCGGTGGGCATGACATGGCACATGTGCCAGGACTGGGTGCACAGACGCGTGCCAAGAGGGGACGCCCCTTGCTTGTACTTGATCGATGAGGACATCGATCTTCTAAGGGTGGGTGTATATGAGATCCAGACACATGGCTTAATAGGATTAATAGGATACTCATACCAACAAGTTGCAACTTCTTTTTCAAAAGCTCATCCAAAATGAACTCTGAGGTTAAGCGTGCTTGGACTAGAGAAATTTGAGGATGCGTGACCGACCGGAAAGTGGGTACCGGATGCGCACGAGTGGGGACAAAGTGCGCATAAAAGACTAGTGTTGGGCTATGGGCCAGTCTAGAGATCCTAGTAAGTTGTCAGGAGTGACACCCCTAGGGCCAGTGTTTGGACGGGGTGTTACACGTGGTGCCAATTGTGGCACCTGGATTGCCGTGCGAGGAGAAATGCGACCTTGAGGTAGGCTAGGAATACGACTACATCATCCATTTTTATCGTGAATGTTAACACTTTGGGTCTATAAGGGTAAGTCAAACCTATCTCCATTACAACATTAATTATAGATAGATCTTGGTAATTGGTGTTGCACTAGTTAAGAAAAATTATTGTTTTATGATGCGAACCTTTTTAGTGGGGTGAAACCACTAGTGCACAACTTCTTAAAATAAAGTAGAATAATGATTAAACTTAACCCGTTGTGACTAGAATCATATAAGTTATGTGTTTGCCAACTTATGAGTTCAAAGTTAGCAAAACCATGATGACATGGGGCACACTTTCATCATAGAACTATCTGTTGATATCATGTATTATTTTGGTAGTAGGTGCCTCCAATAGGAAACCGCACTGGAGATTTTTGGAGTTTGTATATATGTCAGAGGGCTTCCTGAGCCACCAACCTAACCCATTCTATGCATCATGGTGAAAATTTATAGCATGGGCACCAATGAAGCATTTTAAATAAAAAGCTATGCAAATAGTAAATAAAAAGAAAAGCCAAGGGCTTCATTTGTATGTATGTCTTGTCATGTGAGTATGGGTAGCCCCTCATAAAGGGACTCCTTGTAAAGGGGGCAAGAGGTACCTCGGTTGCCATCCTCTTTTGGAACTATATGCTTATAATGACAAAATTATTTGCGGCCCAAGTTGAGTAAACACACGTTGGTGCCCATGGTCAACGGGCATGAGACATTCAACTTGTAATGGGTCAAGCATATAAACCATGATCGTTTTCACTTTAACCATAACCATAAAGGATGCTTGAAGCCCACCTCTTATGATTACTATTAACATGATCTACATATCCCAAAGCTTTATTTTACTTTCTCTTATAACTTTTTATTTTATCAAAGATATAGCACATGTATTCTCTACTTACGCTATGCCACTTGGAAAGTGGCCTAGTGGCATGGGCCCACATAGTGATCGCGCCACCTACCCTTGTTCTGGCCTCGTTGCTCAGATGTCGTCGATTCCACCGCCATCCTTTTCATCTTGACCTAAAACCCTCTATAAAAAGTGTCCTCGACGTGATCTCAGAACAAACATAGGCGGAGATTGAAAACACCAAAGCAGAGAGTCTGTAGGCCGTTGTCGGAGGAGATCGGAGGGGGAACCACTGCTGGAATTGCCTCCGGTTGCCTCCACCTCCCTCCGGCGTGGTCATCATCAACATCTACAACGAGATATTCTCCATTCACCTACTGTAGTCTCTTGGCAAACATGATGTGTGATATAATATATTGTTTACCCATGATGTATTATATCTCTATGACTATGTTTGAGTCATAATTTGTTTATGGGAAATATGAAATTGTTCATTGTTGGTTGCATACAAGAATATGTTATCTTCTAAGATGGTCTTATGTACTAATATATGAGTGCACACATATGTTGGAGGATACATAAAGTTGTTACGTTTGCATGTTGATAGGAGCAGGGACGACCGGAGATTTGACATAAACCGTGTCCCAAGTCTTAAATATGCATGGGAACCTTAAAGCTAACAGGGGTAAATGGACTTTATGTCTTAATAACTCCATTGCTTGCTCGTAAAAGGCCTTGGGATCAATCAATATTGGTGTATTTGCAGAGTAACTTGGCTGCACCTATTTATGGCTCCTATCTAGAAGAAACAATAAAAATACTATCCATGTGCTTTACTAATTATGACAACCAAACAAATGAAATAACAATTTTTCTAAACACTTGCTCACTTGAATTACATGATTCTACTCGACTCGTTGTTAATTTTACTTGTTGTTACTTTACTTGTTTTTACTTTACTTGGAGTATTTTACTTCCTGTCTTTACTTTCAGCACTTTACAGTTTTCTAGTTAGAAGTAAAAAATACCCTATACACCTTAGTTCTTTGCATTGCATAAAGGCCATATAACTGAGTTATAGTGCTCTAGGGAATAGGGCAAAAGAAAAGTCCCACATTAAAAAAACGAACAAATAGACGGCAAGTTTGTCTGGGCAAACGGCAGGAATCATGTAACGAGTTCACGATAACTATTGACATTCTTTCAATAGCTAGGCCAACTCGTAGTGGCACGTAATTGCGCGAAAACTAGTGATACAATCGTAAAAAAACCTAATAACTGTGTGAAGGCAGCCACAGAGGACGAGCGATTGGTAGCCTGTGGCTATTTTGAAGCTCTCCGAAACATGGTCCTGCGAAGGCATGCCCCATGAACAACGCGACTTGGACCATGTTTACCGCGCTTGGCTAACCTGGTGATACAATTGCCCGTGCCACGCGGAGGTGATGTCACACGAAAGATATCGACCGGTGAAGGCAGCCAGGTTAGTTAAAAGGGCCAAAACCCAATCAACACTGATTAACTAAGACACTTTATTAAGAAAAGGGAGTTCCAGCAAGGATGAGACTGACCCAGTCCTCCCCTCCTCCCCCACCCGGTAGCAGCGCCCCTTGCGACCCCCACTGTCTTGGTACACTTTTCCACCACGGCCTGAGAAATTTCTCCACGATCAAGCATGTCATCGATCGCCATGACAGCATTACGCCTCCATAGCGTCCTCCTATATAACAGCCGCGCCGCAGACATATACCAATATACCATACATGCGTTCTCACTGCACTCGATCGAGCTCGACGGACGATCGAGATCAGCTGCGAGACGGCGACGTACGGGCGAGTTGATTCTGCGCCTGCCATGGGCGAGCTGCCTCCGGGGTACCGGTTCTACCCTACGGAGGAGGAGCTGGTGCGCTTCTACCTCCGCCACAAGCTCGACGGCAGCCGCCGCGACGACATCGAGCGCGTCATCCCCGACGCCGACATCTGCTCCCTCGACCCCTGGCAGCTCCCAGGCACGTACAGCTATACTCCCTCGATCGCCATGAGTAGCTTATAGTACAGTACAGGCCAGTATTATGTTTACAGGTGCCGTGTAATGCATTGCGATTGACCGCGAAAGAATTGATTTGCGTGCGTACAGAGGTGTACCGGGGCGCGTGCGCCGGCGACGGGGAGCCGTGGTTCTACTTCTGCGCGCGGCAGGACCGGGAGGCGCGGGGCGGGCGGCCGAGCCGCACGACTCCGTCGGGGTTCTGGAAGGCGGCGGGCACGCCGGGGCTGGTCTACTCGGCTGACGGCCGCCCCCTCGGGACCAAGAAGACCATGGTGTTCTACCGCGGCCGAGCGCCGGCCGGGGTCAAGACCGACTGGAAGATGAATGAGTACAGGGCCTTCGACGACGACGACGACGCCAATGCCGATGCGCCAAACCCTTTTCTCCAGGTAACTAACTAACAGCGCCCATTTTGGCTAACGTACATGAGAAACCAAAATTACATGAGAAGCCAGTAAAATTATCTGCAAGTTACAGTAAGTTTGAACATGTATACATTTTTTGTGCTTGTTTATAGGCACGGAGTGAGTTCACCTTGTGCCGGTTGTACACAAGGTCAGACAGCATGAGGCAGTTCGACCGCCGGCCGTGCACTGCCGCCCGAGGCAGCCGCTCCGAGGACCCGGCGTCGTCTTCCGCCGCCGCGGCTGCTTTGGCCAACGAGGACGATGAAGTCGGAAGGGGTCAGAAGAGGAAAAGGCAGTCAGTGACCAACGGCACATCGTCAAGCGACGCCGACCGCTCCATGGAGCAGCAGAAGCAGGGCGGCGCCGATGAGGTGCTCGGCGACGACCTGACGGACTGGGCAGAGTTCTTCGACTGGTTCTGATACATGGATTACCAAGTTCTCAAACACAAATTCCATTCATTAAAAATGCTTTAAGAAAAAAGTGCAGTTGGAGAGAGTACACAATTCTGTACCGAAGCTTTAGATAAGCTAATTGATTCTTGTATGGAGTAGTATTTTTTCTTCATTGACACGGTAATGCCATTAACTATGTAGTATCCCTTCCCTTCGTGGAACAATGCAATTCGTTTTCATCATCAAAATAAAATAAGAGCCTACAAAGTCAACTTGTGTTCTCTCCATGCGTGCGTGCAATGATTCCTTTCCACTGCTAGCGAGCGATCGCGACGTCTGCTGTTACGTGGAGAAAAGGGAGGAGGTAGGAGCAAAACGTACTCCTACTGTAGTAGACTACCGCCTGACGAGGATCACTAGACGTCAATCCTCAGATTGACTATCCGTTGAACTTTGCTTCCTGATGATAGAACGCAAACCCGTTTTCCCGTCTCCACCGAATATATATGATATGGGTGGCATTTGCTGTCGTGCTTGGAGGTGTCATGTCAATGTATCGTATGCAGTTCTGCAGATCCATGCATGTTCATCCCTTCTTTTGAACGCATTTCCTATACCTCACCAAAACGAAAGTGGAAAAACCACTCTAAGGCTAAATGGCTTTGACTTGTATGGTTTTTTTTCTTGCGGTTTTCTCTTTGACTTGTATGGCTTTGACTTGTATGTTTTTTTTTCTTGCGGTTTTCTCTTTGACTTGTATGGCTTTGACTTGTATGGGTTGATGACACAAAAGCTTGGATTTGCCTTAGGAAACCCTTGCAATAAGCAAGACCTGGTGGCTACGGTTGTCACGGTTGGCAATGGAGAAAAGACAAAGTTTTGGTCATCCTCTTGCTCTTGGTTAGGAGGCATTCGGCAAACGGATGCGCCCAAGCATTTTGAAAAATCTAAGCGGAAAAATTGCGGTGTTCAGAAGGCTCTTGATAACAACTTTTGGGTCAACCAAATAAATCTCCGACAACGCCTTGATGTGGCCCGCATCCAAAAATTCGTGACCCTTGGGGAGTTGCTTGCCGATGTCCAACTCAACCAAGATGTGCCTGACTCTATGCAATGAAATTCAGGAATGATGGCAAATACTACGCCTCTTCGACATACAAAATACAATTTGAAGGAATCAATCCAACAACTCTCGGTTTGGAAGGCGTGGCCTCCCTCCACACCCCACGCGGTCATTGTCAGCAACAAGATCAAAGAAAAGGCAAGAGCTTGGAGTTTGGCCAGTGCGTCATATTCCAGTAATATAACTTAGGGAGAGTAGACTCCACTTTAAAAGTCCTTGGACTTGTCCTAGGCATTTGTTGTAATACCTTATTCTCTATTAACCAAAATGCCAATCATTTGCCTTGTTTTAATCTTTTTTTTAGCGGGAGTGGCATTTGTTAGGATTTAACATGAATTCTCATCACAATGCCAACAAAAAGGAAATATGTAATAACCGTGGACATACTGTCGATAAGCATTTTTAGGGTAAATAATACTGTGCATTTGTTGACGTTTTGGCTCGTGCATGGTGTACTTGGCTGGGCCTGTTCAGTTGGACTCCTGGGCCATGCACTACACTCGCGAGGCAGACTGCAAGACCGTACCAATCGGCCTAAAAGAAGACGACAATCTTCCTCTCATGTCCCATCATCACGTATCTTAATTCTTAACACAATAGACAATAGTACTTGATGTCAAATTGTCAATTGCCAGAAAGCCACACTCACACGAGCAAGACCGATCCTTCATGCATGTTCTGTACGTGTGCATGCACACAACTTTGGAGTAAAACCAAGAGAAGAGGAAAAGCGTAGTAGCATCCCAACGATGAACCGTACCGTACCTGCGCCGCAGCTTCCAGGGAGGGAGAGGCAGTGGCCAGTGCGCACGGGACTCTGATCACCGGAGTCGCTCACGACTGTCCATGGCGACGGTATCAGATTCCGACCGATGATGATGGTCCTCGTGGTGGTGCCGTGGTGGTGGTGGTGGGCGGCCGGGAACCTCCGTGCATTTCCACACCCCCGAACCTTCTTCGCCTCTTCTCCCCCTGGATCTATCGATCCACCCATATGCGTTGCACCTGACAGACGATCCACGGGTCCCGGTGGGCTTATGAAAAGCCACAGGTCTCGCTCGATTGCCCGTCAAGGTTCCCGACTGACATCCAGCTGCACTATGCTGACCGGCCTGCTGCGGGCTGCGGGCTGCGGGCGGGCGTCCAGATAGATACGCGCGCTGCTGCCTGCTGGGTCGGAACACGCGGGTAATCTTTTCAGATCGGAATTGCTGAAACGCTGGGGACGAACCTGGCCTTGTCACCGGAAAGGAGATCCCTGCACTGCTACTACATCTCTGCACAGTCCTGGAGGATCTGGTACCTCTCGGTCGTTTCTCTGGCCGGAAATATCTGGTCTTGGTTCGGAATACGCTGGGGACGAAGCGTTCCGGATCGGCCGTAAAGGGAAAAAAGCTGCACGCGTAGATCGATCCACGACGGGATCCGGTACCACAGTTCGCCTTCACCCCGAGAGAGAGAGAGAGATCCGGCCTTCTTTTCTTTTGGCGGAGCAGATCTGATCTCCGGCCTTGTTTCTTTTGCACACATCTGGGGGGGCCTGCAATCCGGTCATGCATGGCGGCGCGTGCGAGCATATATATATATACAGTATACTGATACGAACGAATCTGCGCGTGTGGGGAAAGATCAGCAATGCCATTCCAAACCTTTTTTGAGGAAATCCCCGGTCCTACCTATACCAAAGGAGATTGCAGCTTCATCTGCATATAGAGGCAAAACTTAAACTTATGGGAAAAATCCTCCATCGCCGCCGGCCACTCGGAGTTGGTTTGGGGCGCCCACGTATGCGTAGGGCCCAAGCACCCCCGAAGCGGATAAGGTAATAATCTAGCGTGACCCGCCACGATTACGTGCGGCGAATCCAGAGCTAAAGCTCGCTCCTTTTTTTTTCTGAAACAAAAAGGGGCACGGGAGGAGAGCGAAGCAGGGGAAGTGGCGGAGAAGTGGTCTTGCTTTCTTCGGTCCTACTCGTAGTGACGCCTTGCTCAAATTGTTTAGTGGGCTCCGATCTTATCCGCAAAGGGCGTTGGTTGGCCCGCAAGGCCCACGCAGGGGATCCGACGGGAATTGCGACGGTGCTCGCGTCAGCGGATTCCGGACGTGGGCGGCGGCGTCTGCGCGAGCTGCCGCCCACTCTTGCTTTTCTTTTTTTTTCTCCCACGCGCACGTGCTCCATTGGGGGAATCTTGCCTTGTGGAAAAAGAATCAACCACCGGCTATGATTAGCTGCTCGTATCATTACGTGCAACGCCTTTGGTTCAAACAGAAATTGAGCACAAATGGGAAGTACATTGTCTACCTTTCTTGTACAAGTAGATCCTCTCGTGCAATGCGTCTTACGTGCACTCTGAAAACGCATAAGACACATTTGATTACCTTGTTAGGCTTAAGTGGATTGCCTAACTCTTTTCATCAGAATCGGTCTTCTGGAATAGTTGGTTAGTGCATGAAGCTTAATATGGTATCAGAGCCTAAAGTCTCGAGTTCGAGTCCTGGTATCCCCCCCTTGTCTATGTATTGGCCTCTTCAGTCATACATCTCTGTTTACACGTATTGACTTGTCTTTCCGTCACACGTGAGGGGAGATGTTGAACTGTATAAGTGGATTGCCTAACTCTTTTTATCAGATGCATGAAGCTTAACATATTTATATTGATCTAACTGGTAAGACTGATGAGATGTACTAGTAATTTTGTCTACTCCTTCCGTCTTGAAATAGATGTCTTAGATTTTTTAAATTTAGATGATTCCATACTTAATAGTGTTTAGATTTATATAAATTTTGATAAATTTAAGATATTTATTTTAAGACAGAGAGAGTACATTATTTCTTGCAAAATATTAAAGCCTTTAACGTTGTTGATGCTAAACTGAGCACGGGTTACGTCGATCTTGAACATGTCCCGACTACTTTACCAATGTATTCGTATCAATACACATAGTGGCAGAATTAAAATTCTGAACTCATGAGTTAACAAGTATGTGAAAACACAACACAATGCAACTCTAAAGGGCACCAAATGTCAACCGATGATTTTGGGTGATAAATAACAACATGATCGAAAGGACTCGAGCAAAAATTTGTCAAATAAAACAATTCCACGACATGTTTTACATTCCACCTAGGTAATCATAAGACAACACTCACTTGAGAACTTGTGGATGCACAAAGGAAACGAATAGTTCGAGCGTCATGCTGACGAGGTTTAATCTCGTCAATGCCCATTGTTATGGGCTTGGGTTTTGGAGAAAATAGGGATGCTGGAGATCGTGAAACGGTTAACAGACAAGCAACCAGGGGACACGAGATTTACCCAGGTTCAGGCCCCCGGAGGAAAAACCCTACTCCTGCTTGTCTGCTTTTGATTACGGCGGAACCGAAAGTTACAGGGTGCGCAGATTCGATCTGGCGTGAGGTGCGTATGCGAGAGTATGAGTCGAGAGGTCTAGGACGTGCCCTCCTGGCATTTATATAGACTTAGGCAGGTTCCGGGCATAGTCCTAGTCGGTTACAAGTTTTAGGGTTTTACCCCTTTAAATTTCCTATCTAGGCTAGTCTTGCTCTCCAAGGATCCGAAGGCGTCATGGGCCTTGGCCACCCGAAAATCTTCATGGGCCAGCGTATGTCTGCCGTGGGCCTTCCTTGGGCTGGACCAGGTATGCTGAAGTCATGTACCCGTAGGGTATAACCATGTTAGTAGCCCCCGAGTGATCAGTCGAATCGTAGATTCGGCTGAGGACTCTTCAATCCTTCGGGTGCAACCAGGTGTTAACAATATATGTGTGTTGGGATTGTTGATACATGTGCCTGACTCACCTGACGGATCAGGGTCAGTTAACTGTCTTAGGACGAAACAACATGATCTTCGTCAGGTTCGAGTCCCTTAACTTAAACCCGAAACATATGCTGGCGTAATTCGACTCAGTCCGCGGAGGACTTACAGGAGTGGAATTCCAGTGTTTTTAATTGATGTACCCAACGCGTCTGTCGGGATTTTTCATCACGCCTGTTGGCATGGATTCATACTAGCAGAGCGTAGTCGTGTACGTTGCCAGGCCATCAGATGATATCTGCAGGTCTTATCTTTGCGTCGCAGACGCAGCATCCGAACATTTGTCACCACGGAGGTGCTTCGGGTGGCCAAGGAGATTGTCGCTCACTCAGCATTTTGTTGGGGCAGAGTTGCCAAAAAGTTTTTGCGTACTGATCCGAAAGATCGCAGTCGGAGATTTCATAGGGTGCGACCGGTCCCTATGGGAGTAGCTCGAGTGTGCTCGAGTCGTGAACTCGGCGAGAGACTTTAGTTCAGGCATTGTTCAGTTGTTAAGTCCGTAGGACACGAAAATTTTCGGATGCTTAAATTCATCCTCCCTATGGGAGTAGCCCCCGAGTCCGTAATGGAGTCGTAGACTCGACATAGGACTCGAAGAAATACTTTGTATTTATTCATCTTCCGGGTACGCGGCCAGCGCTCCTGATAGGAGTAGCCCCCGAGCATTTAGTCGAATCGAAGATTCGAGTGAGTACTCTTAGATGTGAAGCCGAAGAATTATAGTTGGTGCTAGTATAGATTTTGATGACATCAGTGCTGACGATCAAATGACCTCAAGCGTCTGCTATGCCAGAGATGACTTGACTGGACGAACGTGGGTCCCACTTGCTGATTTTGAATTGACCGGTCACGCGCGGCCTGGAGATAATTACGGCGTCTCCTCGATTTCCGCGCGTAGTGGACGGCATGGTAATGACGGTTCGTTGTGATGTTGACACGTGTATGGTCAGATCTGCCGTTAGCGTTAGGGCTTCTGGATGGACGGCTGCCGTGCGTCGTCTTCGCTGTTATAATCATTGGGGAAAGCTGCGGTTTGTTTTCACCGCATCAGTTCTTGTTTCCACTGCTTCCTTGTGCTCTAGCGATTCTTGCTGCACACTGGGATTTCCTTCCACATTTCCGTCGTTGTTTCTACGTTTTCACCGCCGGCGCTGTAACACCCTCAGAATCGGCCCTATGCAAGTTTTAGCGAAACCCGCCAAAACCGCATAGAAACGATTCGAAGGTGCCCACCAGGCACTTTCGTGCGGGTGGAAAACGAAGTAATAACATTACACAACAGTCCTCGATGGGACCCACAGAACAGATATAGATACAACACGACTCCAAGAGTCAAGAATACAGATATAATGTACAAAGATCCAAATCACCTTGAAAATGATACAACGTCCGACTACGGACAAGATGCAAATGGGGCTAAGAGCCCTGAAGAATAACCAATGGCGTCCATAACCCTGCCCAGGCCAAGCCGGAATGGTAACCCTGCTAACGACGTCGATCTCAAAACCTGCTTAAACAAGAGGGGTGCCGACAAAGGGCAAAGGAAAAAGAGGCGTCGATCGAGGCCAAGACAGCGAGGCTAGAATTCGGCGGTCCTCGCCTACAAAGGTATGGTGGACTGAAGCGGCAGCGGCAGCATGCACTAAACAACCTATAGAGACTCGGTACAACCGGCGGCTATCAGAGAGGGGTAAGAAAGACCTATTCGGATCCAACCTGAAACTACCACCAAACAGAACCCGTCCTGGCGTTTCCCCCTCGAGACCAAACGAGGAAGTCAACCGAGGAACTCACACAGTTGGCAGTTTTATTTATTCAGTTATCGTTGTAGTAATTACTAGTCCAATATAGATAGGCATCCTGATAAAATAAGCAGTGGGCACTTTTAGTTAACCATTCCGTTATAGTGGCGTCACTTACTAGTCAGATACATTTAGCATGCGATAACCCCAAAACCCAGCAGTTGTTGGTACTTTTATTTAGCCATTCCGTTGTAGTGAAGCTGATTACTAGTCAAATCGGATACAAGGCAGTTTATAACAGTAAACTTTAGTTATAGTTGTCTATGATCAAGCACTGTGCTCCAAGTCGTCCATAACCGCGGACACGGCTTCTCGAAAAGATTTAACCCTGCAGGGGTGCACCAAAGTATCCACAGGCACTTCGACCCTTTTGCGGATCGTTAACATACACCCATCGGTATGTCGGCGGGCCTAAGTCATGACGTTCCCGCACCCAAAGCAAGCACGGGGCCACCCCACTAAGTACACCATAGCGAAGTCGGCGGTCTCCGAGACGGACTTAGGGTTTGCGACAATGGTCAGAACGATGCAGATCCCCAATCGGGACTGCCGATACCATGAAAACATTCCGCTTCCTAAAGCAATGCAGTGCTCCTCACAATCGTAAATAAAGCGGTAAAGCATGGCATAGGTACAGGATAGTAAATAAAACCTCAAACTAGTTTGTGGCCCCCAGTACAATACTTTGAAATCAGGTAATAATCAATGGGGGGCCCATATCTCCCCACCTGTGGTTAGCGCGCTCGATCTCGGAACAGGTGTCAAGAACTCGGGTCCTACGGGACACAAGTGGGCGGTCGGAAACCAAATCTTACCTATCACCCACCGATGCCTCTGCTTAATTCAATTTTAGTTGTTAAACAGGAATTAAAGTGAACAATAATTAAAGCCATGATCCTCACCAACATCAACATGCGGCAATCCTCCAACAATTGTGGTACTTGACGACAAGCAAAACACTTGAGCAAGCGACTACGACACGCGGGTCCAACTATCTACCAAACAACAGGTAATAGGATGTGTCCAAGGCTATATATGGCTGCAAGGGATATCACGGGTACGAAAACTAGAGCATCGCAACGCAGATAGCAATAGATCAACAGGAGGGAAGTAAATACTATAAAAGTAAAATAGGTAGAAAGAGGGAGATGCTCGCCTGAAAACATTGTCGAAGGTTCAACCGAAGATCGGGGCGAAGCTCACATCAACTCAACGGCCTTATCCGCGAAGAACCAAAACACTAGAATAAACACCGGATGCAATATTTAATACACGGCAGAAGATCGGCATGATGCATGTATGATGCATGGCATGGCAAAGTGCGATGCAATTAGGTCAAATTAAGCGGAACCGGGGTCCCGACAATTAATTAAACGGTTCAAGTTGTTTAGATACCCCGCATTTTAAATGTTGTTTATCAAGGCAGAATATATCACCGGTTCGCTACACAAATTTAAATGAGGCCAATATAAGGCTGGATTTTGCCCGCATATGGGCCCCATATTTAATTAGAGGTGAATCGGCATAAGGCCCCCAAACCACATGACGAGATGCATGCAAGATGACAATTAAGTATGCAACAAGTTGATATCATTTATGAAAATAGGGTATCGAGGGAAAAGGGTCACACATTAGGGTTCGGCGATCTTGGGGTTTCGGGGTTCGGGGTCGGTCTCAGGGTCCGGGGTCCGGTCTCGGGGTTCAGGGTTCGTCGGATCGGTCTCGCCCGAAGCGCTCTCAGATAACGATGGTAGGTCTTGTCGCACGGTGCCCGTGTCGGTGACCTCGGCATCCGGGAAGCAGGACTTGCTTCGGCGCCGGGGCGCATCGGACTTGCCCTGGTTGATGCCGTTCTTGTTGTTGCGCAGATCTTGTCGGGTCCCACGGGGTCGGTCTTGGCGTTCGGGGTGAAGCACTCGGCGCCCTCGAGGAAATACTTGTCGCATCCGTGCAGAATTCCTTCGGTCATCGAATCCGTGTAGGCGCACCCCGGTCTCGACGTCTAGGTTTCGTGAAGATCTTGGCTAATCCGGTCATCGATCCTGCTTGTGCTTCCCGTTGTCGATCTTGTCGCACGGCCCCTGTACATCTCCGAAGCATGCACTCCCCGGCAGAGGCCAAACCACGCATCCTTGTCTTCGGGAGATCTTGTCGAGCCTTGTCGCATGCGAGCACACAGGTACTAGGCAGATCATCTAGCAGGAGCACCGCAGCATCCACCAACGCTAGGGCCTGGGGCGAGCTTGGCGGAGGTTGGCTCGGCTTGGCGGGCAGGCTCGGAGGCGACGCGGGCGGCGCGACGGACGCGGGTTGGAGAGGGGTTCGGGGCGAAGCGGCGAGCAGGACCGAGAAGGCCGGTGAGAGGCGGGCCGCACGCCGGGAGCATGGCGGGCGAGGAGGCGGCCTGGCGGCGCGCGCGCCTGCAGGACGGAGGCGAGGTCGCTCGGCGCTGGGACCGCTGCTCACTGGGCGGCGGTGGCTCGTCGGTGGTCGGGCGAGGCTGGAGAGGCGAGGCGGGCCGCAGAGGAGCGGGAGGCGCAGGGCGGCTCATGAAGCGAGCGATTTAACGGCGGCGGGCTGGTGATGGGTGGCCGGGCGGTGTGGAGGTTGTCGGCGAGGAGGAACTCATGCGGGAGGAGGTCCCATGGGCCTGGCTGAGACGGAGGAGGTCCGACGGTGGCGGAGCCTGGGTCGAGGAGGCCGCACGGCGAGCCAGGAAGCGGGAGGCGCGGCTAGAGAGGCCGGGCGAGGTTCTCCATGTGAGGCAGGAGGAGGCGACGCCAAGGAGGCGGAGGCGGCGAGGCGGGCGGCGGCCAGGAGGTGGGAGGAGGCTGCTGTGAGAGGGAGAAGGAGGCGGGCGTGCCGTGAGTCTTGGTGGGGCAGAAGTGCTGCGTGCCCGCGTGTGAGTGCGTGCGTGCGTGTGTTGGTTGGTGGGGGCAGGGTGAGTGGAGGGAGGGGTGAGTGGAGGGAGAGGCCACGTGGCAGCTCGTGGTTGGGTGGGGGCTAGGGAAAGGTGAGGTGGCAAGTTGCTATTGGGGGGAGTGAGGTGGAGGGTTGGGCTGGGTAGGTAGTTTGGTAGGTTTAGGATTATGGGTGGGACTGGTTGGACCGATTTAAAATCCTGGGGGTGGTCGTTCGGGTCGATCTGGCCCGTTCGACTGCCCCCACTAAAAATAATATAATTTTTATTTGTTTTACAAACACCGTTTGCAAACCGACAGCAGACAAACAAAAATCATCCGGAGACCCGGGGTTTGATATTTGAATAAAGATGGGGCGTTTTAGAAAACAAAACGGGCTTTGCGAAATAGTTTTATGCAAACAATGCATGATGATGACGATGCAATGCACAAATTCAACGCGATTTTCTGGTAGTGGTTTTGCGGGATGCCACAGGCGCCGCCGTAGCTCCATGGGGAAACCAAAGAAATCGTCATCTACGGTTGGGACCAGCGCCGCCGGAGGAAAGAAGGGCACCACCGCTACCCGTGTCACCGATGGCGACTGGCGGCGATCAGAGACGCGGGAGAGCGATCTCCGCAAGCTTCGCGAGCGGGGCCTGATCCCGCAGGATAGGGAGGCCGTCAAACTCCCCGGCAATGAGGTAATCCCCCGTCCCCCATCTGGGTATCGGGTTATGTTTCTCGCCTTCATTTTGCGTGGGTTTTCTTTTCCAGTCCACGACTTCCTTCGTGGACTGCTCTTCTTCTATGAGATTCAGCTTCATCATCTGTCTCCCAATTCTATTCTCCACATTGCGTGTTTTATCACTTTTTGCGAGTGCTGGCTTGGCATTGAGCCGCACTTTAGCCTCTTCCGGAAGCTCTATTCCGTGAAGAGGCAATCTGGTTCGGATAGTGTGTATCACATTGGGGGTTTCATCATATCCCTTAGTCTCAATCTGCTCTTCTTTTCCTTTTCCATGTCCGAATTTGTCCAGTACTAGCGGAGGCGATGGTTTTATATCCGCGACTCCGTAGTGCCCGTGCAAGATTTTGGTCTTGTTCCCTTTGACCCCTCCCAAATGATTGAGCGAAAAAGGTCTTCGAAAAACCAAATCTTGGACGGTGAGGTGGCAGAGATAGAGGCCCTTTACCGTCGGGTGGAGGATCTCCAGCTGATTTCGGAGAAGGAGGTGAACGGCGTGGACATCATCCGGACTTTTCTTGAGCATCGGGTGCAGCCTCTCCAAGCGAGGGCGCACCCGATGTTTCTTTATTCTGGGCGCCGTGATCCGATGAGGGTTTCGGCTGAGAAAATGTCCGAGGGGGATCTTGACAGGGCCCTTCGCGCGCTGCTGAAGTTCAAAGCCGGAGAAGAAATCCCGGGGAAGTCGCTAACTCCTCCATTTTCTTCGACGTTGGCCGTACCGCAGGTGTAGATTTGTGCACGTAGTGCTTTTTGTCGGCTGTGTATTTATTTCCTTTGTTTGCTAACAAATTTCCTTCTGATTTTGCAGAGCTTCAAAGTGCCGGGCATGGTACCGCCATTGCCCGAAAGGTATCCGAATGCCCCGGATAATGAAGTGGTTGATTCCGTGTCCGAGCTGCCGTCGGCGCGATCTCCGGCGGAGGATGCCGACGAGTCGAGTGAGTACCATACGTGAAAACGGTCACGGAGCTCCAGCGAGTCTTCGGATGCCTCGACTCCTCCGACTCCCAGAAACCCTCTGGGCCTTGAGCGTCATAGTGACGGTCATGGAGGTTCTTCTTCTCCCATTCCTGCCATTCCTGTGCGGGCTGTAGCGCCGCACCCTCCAGCGAAGCGAAAGAAGGAAGAGAAAAAGGAGGAGAAGAAGGAAGAAAAGAAGGAGGAGAAGAGAGCCCGAAGGACTCCTCCTGTCTTCGACCTGAGCTCACTTGGCTCGTAAGTTTCTTGTTGTACTATTGTCCTTTTTCCTTCATGATTGTTGCGCTTGTGCTGATTGGTTCGTATGCAGGCATTCCTCCCACGATTCCTCCAGTGGTGGTGCGCGGGAGATGATGGGGGAGTCGAAAATTGCGTCTCCTCCGCCTCAGACGGTGGCGACTTCGGGTGGCGCGGCTCCGGATCATCCGTTGCAGGAGGTGCAGGTGGTTGCGCCTTAGAATTTCGCGGGCGGTCCTTCGGAGTCGTCATCAGAGCATGTAAGTTTTTCTGCTTCATGTCACGGGGGGGGGGGGGGCGAGTGTCTTCGTGTGCAAATTTTGTTTTTACTCCTTTGTGTTGGGCGTAGCCCCCAAGCCCTTTTCTTACTGTTATTTCTTTTTCTTCAGCCTTTTGTGTAGGATGCCAAGCGGCTGGTGCAGGAGCGCCTGACGCTGGAGGCAAACCTTTGGCAGCTTCAAGGTATCTATCTGCCTTTTAATGCCTCTCTTATTTATCCTGGACCTGTTCTTTAACGCTTGCTTATCTTGAATGCAGAGGAGCATAACATTTCTCTCCGTGAGGTCGATGCTCTCAATAAGAGCCTTGGTCAATCGGAGCAGAAGGCCGAGGCCGCCGTTGGTGCGAAGGAACGCCTTGAGCTAGAGCCGAAGCCAGGCGAAGAGCGTCTACAGGAGGCCGGATCGTGAGGAGCGTGGACCGCCACCGTTGCGGCCGCCGTGGAAAGAGAGGTATGGAAGCTCATGCTTTCACGCCAAGGCTATTTCGGGTGAGTGCTAGATTTCTGCTTGTTTCTTCATGTCTCATGTCTTCTTCTGTGTTGCTTTTATTCATGTCTTCCTTCTTATTTTCTGTCTCAGATGCCGCGGGCATCGAGTTCGACCGCGGTTCTCTAGAGCACGGGAGTGCTCTAGATGATGCTACTGTGGCGGTCGAAGACCGCTGCAGCACCGTCGTCAGCTCCCTTGCCAAGGCGAAGGAGGTCCTTGGCCGCTTCTACAAGGAGCTTGTTCCTAAAGGTGCACCCCTCGATGATGTGGATGCTCTGGCGGAGGCTCTGTCAGCCGAAGCGCATGCGGCGTACAAGCGCAAGCAGAAGGGCATCGGCGCGTCAGTCGGGCTGGCGATGGCCTTGGCGGCTGGATCGGAACTGGATCTGCCCCAGATGACCTCTTGGATGCCGACGACTGCGGATGGATCCGAGGTAGCCTTTGCTGCCTACTACTCGCCAGCGATATGGGCCAAGCTCATTGATTTGTCTCGAGTATGCATCATGGCAAAGGCGGGGCCAAAGCTAGGCAGTCTGGCTCCGTGGCGACTCAGGGTGCCGCATCTCAGGCATTGTAGACGTAGGGTAGTTTGTAGTCTACTTTTGTTGTAAATATCTTGAAGAACACCATCCTTGTGCCACGTAGTGGCCCTTAATGAATTATTCTGAGTTGTGCTCTATCATTTGTCTGAATGTTTGTGTTCCTTTCTTTTTCTGCTGCTATAGGTTCCTTCGGGTGCTGACCCTGTTGACACCCCATCCGCAATGCCGCTGCGACCATCTTTGGATGATTCCTCGCAACTCACTTTTCTTCGGGATCGTGTCTGCGAGAGGAGAGGGAGTTGCTCGGGTTACGCGGTCATGCCGATGTTTGGAAGTCCAAGGCGGATCGTGGTGCAGCCAGAGAGGAGTACTTGATGGCAGAGCTGGTTTGGCTGTCCGAGGAGCTGCAATGTAAGTTGTTCTTTGGTTCGAGCTGTAGCTCAGTTCTTCGGATGGGCTTGCTGGCCTTACTCTTATTTTGTGTGATTATTGTAGGTGCCAACCTTGCTCCGAGGGAAGAAAAGAGCGTGTCGCTATTCGGGTCAATTGCTTGACTCAACAGGACATGGAGGTGTAGGGGTTCGTAGCATGGAAAACAAAAATTTTCTATCGCATACAAACAAACAAGCCAAGATCTATCTACTAGATTGTAGCAACGAGTCGATAGAGGAACTCACCCTCGAAGATTCCAAAGCGGTTAACGAGAGCAGATTCTCGTGGGTGATGTAGTCGTACACTTCCGATCTCAAGATCGCGTGAGCGATCCTTCAGCCTTAAGCGGTGCGTAGTATGGTGGAGCTTATGAGAGAGGCTATTAGTGGTCTAGTAATTAGACACACCAATTAGAGGGCTCTAAACCAATTAGAAGGCTCTAAAGCTGTTGGCTAAAGCAATTAGAAGCTCTAAACCAAAACAGCTCTAAACCGAGATCTAGAGTAGAAAGTAAAGCGTCTATGGAGGAGCCCTGCCCCTCCTTATATGGGAGGAGGTCCTTGGCGCGCCAGGGGAGGAGTCCTCCCCAACTCGGACCAGGGCTTACGGCGCCTGGAGGAGTCCAACTCCTCCTCCGTGTTGGTTCCAACTCCTCTTGCTTGTTTCCCAGTTTCTTGTTTTGGCGCTTGACTTTCAAAGCGGACATTTGACTTTTCTGTTTTAGGATTCAATTTAATCCTTTATTTGGGACAGCAAGAACACTTAGTACATGATGCAATCATTCAATGAGCAATGACACATTCATGTACCCTTCCCCGAGTCTTGGGACAATCCGAACCTTCTAGAACATTCCCGATGAAAACACGGAATCATTCCCGAACTCAAACGGGACTTTCCTTATATGAATCTTATTCTCGGACCATTCCGGATCACCTCATGATATCCGGATCCCATCCGAGACTCAACAACATTCGGTCTCTTTCTCATAATACCATAACTACTCAAACAACGTCAATCCTTAAGTGTGTCTCCCTACGGTTCGTGAATTATGCGGACATGATCGAGACACTTCTCCTAACAATAACCAATAGAGGAATCGGAAATTCATATGGCTCCACATATTTCTCACGATTACTTTGCGATCGAATGAACCACTTACATACGATACCAATTTCCCTTTGTCTCACGATATGTTACTTATCCGAGGTTATGATCGCTTGTATCTCGCATACCTAGTTCAACCTCGTTCTCGATAAGTACTCTTTTCTCGTTCCGTGATATGTGATCCCTTGTGACCAAGTCACATGCTTGCAAGCTAATTGGATGACATTCCACCGAGAGGGCCTGTAGTATATCTATCCGTCATGAGGATGGACAAATCACTCTTGATCCATGTGTTTCAACCAATACTTTCCGAACACTTAATGCCACCTTTATAGCCACCCGATTACGGTGTGGTGTTTGATGTCATCAAAGCATCCATCCGGTAAAGGTGATATGCATGATCTCATGGTCGAAGGAATTAGGTTACTATGTATCGTAAAGCATATAGCAATTGAACTATTGAAATGACTTGATCTTTATGCTACGCTTATCTATAGGAGTATGTCCATCACATCATTCTCCTAATGATATGATCCTGTTGTTAATAACATCTCTATGTTCATGATCGAAACCATGATCATATATTAACCAACAAGCTAGTTTAACAAGAGGCTATACTAGGGACTCTTATTTTAGTTTACAAATCACACAAGTATTAATGTTTAGGTTAATACAATTATAGCATGGTATGTAAACATTTATCATAAGTGTGAAGATATGATAATAACTCACTTTATTATTGCCTCTTGGGCATATCTCCAGTCTCCCACTTGCACTAGAGTCAATAATCTAGTTTCAAACCTTTGTGTATATAACACCTATGGCTTTCGGTGTTGTATGTACCACGATTGCTAGTGGTCAACTGATCTCGGATCGACACTTCCGGTCCGTGTGTAATTGCATGTCTTTGCGTCTCTACGCATCACTCATTCTCTAATGAGATGGCTTTGTATAAATTTGGTCTTTCGGTGTGACCTTTAGCTCTTTGGGGTTAAAACATGTTGATAATATTGTCGCACAATATATCTTCATAGTATTATCCCACTGTGAACTACACCTAGTTTGATAACAAACTACTTGACACAAATGCCCTCTTTTCGCTAAAATAGCGATTATATACTTGGCCTTTTGTTGTAGTATCTGTCACAATGTTTTAACTTTGGAACTCATCCAAATCCATTATGGAACTCACCTTCCATTATATTGTGCCACCCTTAGTTTAGATTGAGATAAACTTAATTTGTACTTTGTGACAAAGCTAGTATCAATGTAGTACTTTTACAATGAACTAACCATCTATTTGTCACTTCTACAAATATTATACTCTTAGTTCTTCCAAAAGATCATAAGAATATCCTTACTATTGTCCAATGATCATCTTATGAATCATTCTGGTATATGCTCACAACATTTAGAGCATAGGACATATCTGGATTTGTACATATCACAGTATGATTGATATAAATACTCTTTGTGATTTCATACATCAAGTATCAATCTATACTTGATTATTTGTTTCACTTTACCAAATGTCAATACACTTGAATATATATCATCAACATTGAACTCATTCAATCCTTTCTGTGCGACAAGAACCTCTCTTGTAGTTTCTATATTGAACTCATCCAATATCTTGTCTATGTACTTCTGGCACAACCATATTAGCGTCTATTGATGCCTAATATTTGGGTTTTGCCTAAGTCTTTCATCGGGATGAAATTCTTAATATGTGTTAATAAAAGATACATTATTTCCAATCAACAATATGTCTTCCACATAATGTATTAGAAACATGTCTTAGCGCTCCCACTTAATTTCTTGCAAATGCAAGCATCTTCATTGTCTCTGATGAAATTAAACTCTTTTAACAGTTTCATCATAGTGAAGATTCCAACTCTGCTATGCTTACTTTAACCATTGAAGTTCGCATATGCTTTTAGCATCCCTTGAATTAACAAAACCCTATGGACCGTGTTATGCACATGTCCTAGGTAACGATTCTATTAGAAGAACTTGTTTTGTTTATTCTACTACCATATAACAAAATTATATGTAGTGGTTGCTACATTAATCCGTCTAGACTAAATATCACTATGAAAGATCAAATCTTGTCATAGTCAACCTTTGAACATTTTGTGAACTCTTTCCCAACATGTCGACTATTTCATAGATGTGAAACATCCATGTCTATTTCTTTATAGATCCGCACACAACTATAAGGTCTTACACCTTTCTCGAGGGTCCTTCAAGTTCAAAACTTGATTTTCTCGTGTATGGAACTATCACGGATTTTATGGCTTCAAGCCATTTTACGGAGTCAGGGCCCATCATCGCTTCTTTGCATGTAGTCGGTTCATTATTCTCAAATAATGATTCAACCCTCAAATCTTGGTATTTGATTGTTTACCCGACCTACTTGTTTCAATAGGAACTTGGATCTCCGTGACCACAACCTTTGAGGTACATGAGCCATGAGCTTTGTTGCTGCCTCCGGAACACTTTTCGGTGCTGCGCAACTCTGCACATATAGCTAAGGTTCTTTCAACCTTATCAAAGTTCTATTGTCCTCCCACTTAACTTTTCACGAAAAAATTCCTTCTTAAAGAAACTTGACGTTCTAAGCGACAAACACTTTTGTCTCCGGTGTTATGGAGAAATACTTAACAAAGACAGATTCATCCGACTTTGGTTGCAAACATCTTTCTTATGTATAGCATACCAATGTTTAAGAAAGGACTACTTGGGTTTTATCCCAAACCATAACCTTATATGGTGTCATTTCAACGGATTATGATGAAGCTCTTTTCAGTGGAAAAACGGTAATCTCTAAAGCTTTTAATCTTTAAAATATAATGGCAGTTTTATAAATTATACCTTTGATCTTACCATGTCAAACAAGGTTTAATTACATATCTCGCACGCTCCATACAATTATGGTGTTTCGGGAAAATGCAAATCCATGGAACGATTCCTTAAATCTTAGGTATTATGCTAAACTCTGTAACTCAAATATCTTCCTTTATGATATTTATCATAAACTGTTTATATTCTTGTTACAATGATTTTGCACTTCATCTTGAAAGTCTTTTAACTTTTCAAGTGTTTCATACTTTATCCTTATTAAGTAAATATTTCAAATATTCACTCAAATTCTCGGAGAAAGCATATGAAGTTGAAATCCATCGCTTTTGACTACACATGATGGTCTTTGTACAACAATATGTACAATTTCCAATAAGCTAGTCATTCGTTCCCTTTTGGCCTATGAACGAAGTTTTAATTATCTCTAGGAAAGTTTCACAAGTCATTTGATCAAAATCAAAAGACTCCAAAATTCCATACATATGGAGTTTCTTCATGTTTTCTTTCCAATATAATTTAAACGGCGATGTCACTTCCTAAGTGATCTTTTCAATCAATTTGTCTTTCGACATTTTTAGCACTAGTTTTATGGATGTGATTTCTCCAACGAGATTTTGTGAATCATCCATCTTTTATGGATTACGGCAATTATTTGAACAACCCTTTTGTTCTCATAATACCTGATAAAACAAATCTTGAAGGCAAGCTTTGATGTTTAACGAGCAACACAATAACCCTTTATTTTGTCCTCGATGAACATCATCACATATTCTTCTGCTAGTTACTTAGGCCACTGTAGTTCATGAATTACATTTGTTTTGTATGACGATTCATACCAACAAATTCAGTATCAAATACTTAAGAACCACATTGTTTAATAAGCAAAGAATATAGCCATAACATGTATATCATATATATACTTAAACCGAACAATTCTAGTCTTTTCCTTTCGCCATATATTTATGAGATTCTCTTTCAGTATTTCCTATTCTGTTTGAAAGAATCTATCAACATCAATAGTGGAGTCATACATATGACATATAGTCCAAAGCGTGTATAGTTAAATACCAATGTCTTTGGACTTGCACTTTGAAGTAGATCACCATCATCAAATGTTTGGTGTTCTTTCAAATTCCTTTATTTAGTAATCTTCTTGGTGTAGTAAACATTTTACCTACATCAAATATTCACCCTTATTATGGATTTATCCATGATCAAGCTACTTTTAGCTTGTAACGGTGAATCGCGAGTATAATGTTGCTCTCCAAAACCTTTTGGAGGATTAGGAAAACTAGTATCTCCAACCTTTTGCAAATTCTCATCAAATATGAGAACATGACTTTTGCCATATTATACTTTATCATGTTGCAACCAAAAATTTCGTTTCAGATATCACAATATCTTCCACACATCATGGTTTCTGAAACAACTCTTTCAGATCCTAGATAACCTTGATATTAAGACAATCCTTTGAATATCAAGAATCATGGAGACAAACATGATACTTATATACTAACATTGGAATTGTTACTCTTGTTTTAATACCAATTATTAAACTTCATGGAGTAACCGAACTTCTTGAAAGTTTGCAATAGGACTTTTAAACTTTAGATTAACACTTCAAAACAATACGATACCAGTTAAGAAAGTAACTAACCAGAATTCTATAGCTCTATCATCTCAATTATAACTAAGCGCAAGGTGGTAAACGGATGCCAATGACTACAACAACTATGCAAATTCACTTTGATTTAGTTTATGATAAATTGAGTTCTAATTAATAATTAAATTAATCTAGGTGAACTCCACTCAACACAATATCCCTCACATTGTTTTAGTGATCACACGAACCAAATCCACCACATCAAAACCGATCATCACGAGAGTTGATATAGCTTCAATGGCGAACAATCGACATGTTCATCATATCTACTATATGACTCATGCTCTACCTTTCGGTAATCCGTGTTCCCGAGGCCATGTCTGCATACATGCTAGGCTCGTCAAGATCAAACCTTAGTTTCGCATGAGCAAATCTGGCTTGCTCACGTTGTATACACTTGCGTAATCTAGCACACCCGATCATCACGTGGTGTTTCAAACAACAAGCTTTTAGCAACGGTGCTAACTAAGGGTGAACACTTTATGATTTGAAATTCATGTGCATGAGGGATCATCTTATAATGCTACCGCTGCCTACTAAGCAATACAAGATGCATAAAGGATTAACATCACATGCAATTCATAATATGTGATATGATATGGCCTTTTCATCTTTGTGCTTCTGATCTCCATCTTCTAGCACGAACATGATCTCCATCATCACCGGCATTGCATCAAGGTCAATGACCTCTCCATGGTTGTCGCCCACGGCTTCAACTATTACAACTACTTTGAATAGACGCGGGTCTTAACAGAAATTAAAGACAACCATATGGCTCCTGCCGGTTGTCGACTTACAATAAGGAACATTGCATACATCAAATATAATCACAATCATGGCCATATCACATCACTGCACACCCCTGCAAAACAAAGTTAGACGCCTCTACTTTCTTTGCATATTTTACGTGGGTTGGGGCTTTCAATAAGTGTCGTTCTAACTTACGAACAAGAACCACAACATTGATACTAGCATTGTTGATCACCCGTTGTAAATTGGATCTTAACTATGCTAGGAGAAACATGCACCATAAAGCCACTTATGCAATACAAGTTACATGTCAAGCGTGGAGCAAGTCTCATGAACGATGTCATGTAAGGTTAGCCGGCCGCTTCATCCCAACATACCGCAAGATACAAAGTACACAAGAAGCAATCGACAATAAAAGCATCAACGCCCAATGACCATTGTGTTCTACTCGTGCAACAGATCTACATATAGACACGGCTCTCGATACCCTTTGTAGGGGTTCGTAGCATGGAAAACAAAAATTTTCTATCGCATACAAACAAACAAGCCAAGATCTATCTACTAGATTGTAGCGAGTCGATAGAGGAACTCACCCTCGAAGATTCCAAAGCGGTTAACGAGCAGATTCTCGTGGGTGATGTAGTCGTACACTTCCGATCTCAAGATCGTAGACGATCCTTCCAAATGCGCCGTTCCTGCAGCGCTCCCGATCGGTCACGTTCGGTACTCGGCGAAGACCTTCCTCTCCCTTGTTCCAAAGCAGGCGGAGGTTGTAGCACTCTCCTCGCGATTCCTAGACAACGGCGTGGTACCGGAAGTAGAGGGGAGATCCCGCAGGGCTTCGCCTTAAGCCGGTGCGAGTATGGTGGAGCTTATGAGAGAGGCTATTAGTGGTCTAGTAATTAGACACACCAATTAGAGGGCTCTAAACCAATTAGAAGGCTCTAAACTGTTGGCTAAAGCAATTAGAAGCTCTAAACCAAAACAGCTCTAAACCGGAGATCTAGAGTAGAAAGTAAAGCGTCTATGGGAGGAGCCCTGCCCCTCCTTATATGGGAGGGAGGTCCTTGGCGCGCCAGGGAGGGAGGGAGTCCCTCCCCAACTCGGACCAGGGCTTGGGCGCCGGCCTGGAGGAGTCCAACTCCTCCTCCAGGTTGGTTCCAACTCCTCTTGCTTGTTTCCCACAGTTTCTTGTTTTGGCAGTTTGACTTTCAAACTGGACATTTGACTTTTCTGTTTTAGGATTCAATTTAATCCTTTATTTGGGACAGCAAGAACACTTAGTACATGATGCAATCATTCAATGAGCAATGACACATTCATGTACCCTTCCCCGGAGTGCTTGGGACAATCCGAACCTTCTAGAACATTCCGATGAAAACAGGAATCATTCCCGAACTCAAAGCGGACTTTCCTTATATGAATCTTATTCTCCGGACCATTCCGGATCACCTCATGATATCCCGGATCCCATCCGAGACTCCGAACAACATTCGGTCTCTTTCTCATAATACCATAACTACTCAAACAACGTCGAATCCTTAAGTGTGTCTCCCTACGGTTCGTGAATTATGCGGACATGATCGAGACACTTCTCCGAACAATAACCAATAGAATAGTCTGGAAAGTCATATGGCTCTTACATATTTCTACGATTACTTTGCGATCGAATGAACCACTTACATACGATACCAATTTCCCTTTGTCTCACGATATGTTACTTATCCGAGGTTATGATCGTCGGTATCTCCGCATACCTAGTTCAACCTCGTTCTTGATAAGTACTCTTTTCTCGTTCGTGATATGTGATCCCTTGTGACCAAGTCACATGCTTGCAAGCTAATTGGATGACATTCCACCGAGAGGGCCCAGAGTATATCTATCCGTCATGAGGATGGACAAATCCCTCTTGATCCATGTGTTTCAACCAATACTTTCCGAACACTTAATGCCACCTTTATAGCCACCCGATTACGGTGTGGTGTTTGATGTCATCAAAGCATCCATCCGTAAAGGTGATATGCATGATCTCATGGTCGAAGGAATTAGGTTACTATGTATCGAAAGCATATAGCAATTGAACTATTGAAATGACTTGATCTTTATGCTACGCTTATCTATAGGAGTATGTCCATCACATCATTCTCCTAATGATATGATCCTGTTGTTAATAACATCTCTATGTTCATGATCAGGAAACCATGATCATATATTAACCAACAAGCTAGTTTAACAAGAGGCTATACTAGGGACTCTTATTTTAGTTTACAAATCACACAAGTATTAATGTTTCCGGTTAATACAATTATAGCATGGTATGTAAACATTTATCATAAGTGTGAAGATATGATAATAACTCACTTTATTATTGCCTCTTGGGCATATCTCCAACAGGAGGCTGGCGGCTTCTTCTGGATGGATCGTTACCGCGCCGTAGCTCTGGCGACGATGCAGGATCGTGTGCACCAGGTTTCTCGAGTGCTTCGCCAAGTGCAAACGTCGCTTGCCTCGGTGCTGCACGTCATGTTCCCTTTGGATGCCGTACCGACAAGCCTTGCGGGTCTTCTGTCGAAGTTTCGGAACGTGAACAATGTCAAGGAGTTGGTGCGGCAACAGATCGTCACAGGAGTGAAGGCTGCTTTGTCTCTTGTGAGGCTGCACCGGCCTGACGTGGATTTGGCTGTTGTGGCCGCTGGGCCACCTCTTCGCCCTGATGGTGGTGAGTGGGACATGCGTCCGCTTTACGCAGCTGTAAGGTAGTATGCCGAACAGGTCGTAGATTTGTTTGAGCAGCGTGCTCAGGTTATTCTTCAGGGTAGATAGAACCTGAAAAAAGAGATAGATGTAAAATTTGTATATTTTGGCTGGGCGTGTTGTGCCCTTTGTTGTAAAGGTTTGTTTGTTGTGAGCACGCAGTGCTTTTATTGAGTACGTGTCCTTTTCGTTTGCCTGATGTTGTCAACTACTCAGGTATACACGTTTGATCCTCAGTCGATGAAATCGTGAGGTGGGGGGAGCCCCCGAGTGCGTTTGTAGCATGTAGTAAAGTTGCAAAAGAGCGAACTGAAGTTTTTTGGGGCAAGACACTTAGCTTTATTTATATCGTAATGGAGGAGGTACATTGTTCGGCTGAATAGCCTTGGCTGAAAGCCTTATTGAAAGTAAAGGGGTAGGTAGCTATGGATAGAATCGTCGCAGGTGCGCGATGTTCCATGTGTTGGAGTATGCGACTCCAGACTCCACGTGCTTGAGGCGATAGGCGCCTCCTGGGATGACTTCGGTGATGACGTAGGGTCCTTCCCATGGTGACTCGAATTTATTCGTTCGCTTTTGCTTGAGTCGCAAGACGAGGTCTCCTTCGACGAAGGACCTTGGGCGCATCCGGCGGCTGTGGTAGTTGCGGAGACTCTGCTGGTACACCGTTGATCGAGCTGCTGCTATATCCCGTGCTTCGTCGAGTGTGTCGACAACGTCTTCGAGTGCCATCGTGGATTCGGCTTCGCTGTAAGCGACGACCCGTGGGGCCTGGTGGCGTACTTCGGCTGGTAGCACGGCTTCGGCTCCGTGTACCATGAAGAACGGTGTGTAGCCGGTGGAGCTGTTTGGCGTGGTTCGTAAGCTCCATAGGACGGATGGTAGCTCTTTCGTCCAGGCTCCAGCTTTTTGTTCGAGTGAACTCATGAGGCGCTTCTTGATGCCAGCGCCGATTAGGCTGTTGGCCTTTTCCACTTGCCCGTTCGTTTGCGGGTGCGCCACTGAGGCGTACGTGATGTTGATCCCAAGGCCTTCGCAGAAGTCCTGGAATTCCTCGGAGATGAAATTCGATCCGTTGTCGGTGATGATGTTGTACGGTACGCCGAACCTATAGACAATGGACTCGAAGAACTTGACGGCAGTTTTGCCTTTCTGGTTGGTGACCGGCATGGCCTCGATCCACTTGGTGAATTTGTCGACTGCAACCAGGAGGAAGACGTGTCCCCCTTTCGAGGATTTTGGCAGTTTGCCGATCATGTCGAGGCCCCATTGAGCAAAAGGCCAAGCTATGGGTATGGGTCTGAGCTCGGACCCAGGTGCGTGCGGTTTGTCGGCGAACCGTTGGCATCCGTTGCATCTTCGGACGATGTCCTTTGCGTCGCTCATGGCCGTTGGCCAGTAGAATCCTGCTCGTAGAGCTTTGGCGACAAGGGAGCGGCTGCCTGCGTGGTCGCCGCAGATGCCCTCATGGATCTCTTGGAGTATGGCCTTGCCGTCGTCGATGGTGATGCACCGTTGTAGTACACCCGTGATGCTGCGCTTGTACAGCTCGCCGTTGATGATGGTGAAGGCTTTTGACCGGCGAGATATGCGCCGCACTGTCAGTCGCCGTGCGTTCTCCGTTTATCAAGAACTGGAAGTATGGTCGCGTCCAAGTTTCTTCGACTGCCATGACCTGCATTAGGTTGACCATGGCTACCTCTGTGTCTTGTTTTTCGGGTCCTTCGTGTCCTTCGGGTAGCGTAGCTCCCGAGTGGTCTGCTTCTTCGGGTGATCCCTTGGGGAATTTCCGCTTGATGGATGGCACGCAGATTTGTTCGAGGAACACACCTGGTGGCACCTTTGCGCAAGTGGAGCCAATGTTGGCGAGTCTATCGGCTTCCTCGTTGATTTCTCTTCCAACGTGCCGAAGCTCGCAGCCGTCGAATTCTCCTTCGAGTGCGTTGTAGAGCGCGTGATACACGATCATGTTTTCGGCGTGTGCGTCGCACTCATTCATCGTCTGCTGGACGACGAGGTTGGAGTCGCCGTAGATGACCAGCGCTGCCGCCAAGATATCTTGCCATCCTCATGCCATGGATGAGGGCTTCGTATTCGGCCTCGTTGTTGGAGGCTCGGAATTTCATCCGGAGGACGTACTTCATCTTGTCGCCTTGCGGGGAGGTCAGTATGACCCCTGCTCCCGCTCCAGCTTCTCTCTTGGAGCCATCGAAGTGCATCGTCCATGACTGCGACATATCTGGGGTGTCTGGCAGCTGCATCTCCATCCAATGTACCAGGAAATCCGGAAGGACTTGAGATTTGATTGCATGTCGCTTCTCGTAGACGATGTCCAAGGGTGACAGCTCGATGCCCCACAGGGCCACCCGTCCTGTGTCCTCTGGATTATTCAGGATGCTGTTCAGGGGTGCCTCGTTGACGACCATCACTTGGTGCTCCTGGAAGTAATGGCTCAGCCGTCGAGCCGTCATGAACACGCCGTAGGCTAGCTTCTGGTAGTGAGGATACCTCTGCTTTGTTGGTGTCAGTACCTCGATGAGGTAGTAAATTGGGCGTTGGACCCCGTGGGTCTTGCCTTCTTCGGGTCGTTCGACCACGAGTACGGTGCTGACCACCTGGTGTGTGGCTGCTATGTATAGCAGCAGGGGCTCGCGCTCCTTTGGCATAACCAAAACGGGCGAGGTGGAGAGGAGTCGCTTGAGGCTTTCGAATGCGTCATTGGCTTCTGGTGTCCACTCGAACTTGTCTGCCTTGCGCAGCAGCTGATAGAATGGTAGGGCCTTCTCGCCCATGCGGCTGATGAACCTGCTTAGCGCCGCTACTCGTCCTGCGAGCTGCTGGACGCCTTTGAGGGTTTTTGGCTTCTCCATCGTCATGATGGCTCTGATTTTCTTCGGGTTTGCTTCTATCCCTCGTTGAGAGATGAAGTACCCGAGCAGCTGGCCCGATGGGACGCCGAAGGCGCACTTTTCGGGATTGAGCTTGATCCTGTAGCGATCAAGGTTGTCGAACGTCTCGCGGAGATCGTCGATAAGTGTCCTTGCCTCCTTGGTTTTTATTACTATGTCGTCGACATAGACTTGGACGTTGCGACCAATCTGGTCCTTGAGGCAGGCCTGCATGCATCGCTGGTACGTGGCACCCGCATTCTTTTGCCCGAAGTGCATTGTGTTGTAACAAAATACCCCGAACAGTGTGATAAACGCCGTTTTCTCCTGATCTTCGACTTTGAGTCGAATCTGGTTATAGCCTAAGTAGGCATCGAGGAAGGAGAGGTTCTCGCAACCTGCAGTCGAATCGATGATCTGGTCGATCCGAGGAAGAGGGAAATGGTCCTTTGGGCAGTGCTTGTTTAGTGACGTGAAATCCACGCACATCCGCAGGTTTCCCGTGTCCTTTTTTGGGACCATCACTGTGTTTTCCAGCCACTCGTTTTCCTTGATTTCCCTGATAAAGTCCGCAGCGAGCAGTCTGTTGATTTCCTTGCCGATAGCTTCGGCTCGTGGCTCCGACAGTCTCCGGATGGACTGCTTGACTGGCTTGGTGTTTGGAAACACATTGAGTGCGTGCTCGGCGAATTCCACGAACTCTCTGGCATGTCGCGGGACACCGGGAAAGATTTCCCACCGCCACGGAGGAATTCGATGGCCGCCTTCCTATCTTGCCGAGGTCGTTGGCGATCAGGGCTGTCTTGGAGGCATCCGTTAGATGGACTTGTACTTTCTTGGTATTGACGGTGGAGTCGAAGGACATGTCAGGTGCGTTCTGCCTTGTGACTGGGGGTACCCCATTGTCCGTCACCTCGCGGAGCCTTACAATCTCGTCTTGCATGCCGAAAGACTGGGAGATTTTGTTGAAATCCCTGTCGCATTGGTCCGATCGGGTGAAGCTCCCGTGGACTGTGATGACTCCCCTTGGTCCTGGAATCTTGAGTAGTAGGTATGCGTAGTGTGGGACGGCCAGGAACCTTGCGAATGCTACACGCCCCAGGATGGCGTGGTATTGCGACGGCCATTCCACCACTTCGAATTCGAGTCGCTCCTGCCGAAAGTTGTCCGGCTTCCCGAAGATGACATCGAGCCCGATTTTGCCTAGGGGGAATATGCCCTTCCCTAGGACAATGCCGTGGAACGCGTTGATCGATTGTTCAGCTGCATTGCGGGATCCGCATTGCGCTAGAGTGCTTGCGAACATTAGGTTGATGCGCTGCCGCCGTCCATGAAGACGCGACTCATCTCGAAGCCTCCGATCTGCGCCTCCGACCAGGCAGCATGACTGGCGAGGATCGCAAGGGTGATCCGCGAGTGAATGTGATGCAGGACTCCGATCCGCCGATGTACTCGAGGATTGCAGGAGTTGCCACGGCCAAGTTGATTTGTCGGGTGATTTTCTTCTGCACCCTATTCGTGGGGCGTCCCTTCTGGATCATATTTAGTGCTCCTTTCGGTGGGGGGTACCCGATCCCGGCGTTGTTCTACGCTGGTGCGACTGGTTGGTTTGGGCCTCCAATAGGCGGCGGCGGAGGAGCTCCGTTTGCTACTTCACCTGGCGCAGGTGCGTTTCCGAACGCAGGGATTGGGGCTTATTGCCTCATCTGCACCATGCTTTGTGAGTTTCCGGAACTCGCGGTCCTTGAGCATGTGGTGGCTTTCTTTTGCCATCCTGTTTGTCGATGTAGAAGTGGATGTTGCATGGACCGAAAGTTTGTCGAATGTCGAGGGTCCGTTGTCGCGTCGCGCGTTACCCGACTGTCTTTGGTCGCCATTGTCGCGGAAGTTTCCTCCGCTGTTGCGGTTGTTGTCGTTGCGGCGGTCGGCGTAGCCGGCCGCGACCATGTCGGGTCCGTCGCGGTCCTCGTAGACGCGCGATCTCCTCTTGCTGCGGCGTTCCCGTCTTCGGCCGTAGTCGTCTTCTTCATCCGATTGTGCTCGGTGAATGCAATCTTCGCCGTCAGCCCACCTGTTGGCGATGTCCATGAGGTGGTCGAGCGTCTTGGGCTTGACGCGCCCAAGTTCCTCCTTGAAATCTTGGCGTTTGACGCCGTCTCTGAAGGCGTCGATGGCTCTCTCCTCGGAGATATGTGCGGTGGAGTTCTTGGTGGTAGACCAGCGTAATATGTACGAGCGAATAGATTCGCCCATTCTCTGAGTGTAGGCTCGCAACTCTTCGATTGAGGCGGGCCTCTTGCTGGTGCCCTTGAAATTTAGGATGAAGCCGTAAGCTAGCTCCTCCCAACTTCGGATGGATCCTGATGATAGGTCATTGAGCTGACCGCTCTGCGCTGTCGATTCTGTTGAAGGCATTGCATGGCGGTTTCTTTGTTACCGCCATGCAGCTTGACGGATGACAGGTGGTCGCTGAGCCAGGATTTTGGATCTTGTGTGCCGTTGAACTTCGGAGTATCCGAAGGAAGCTTGAAATTGTGTGGCATCTGTGTTCGCCGGACAGATCTGCTGAAGCATCGAGCTCCGCAGAGTTCTCCTTCATCTTCATCCATCTCGGACTCGGACGAGCATGGGAGTTTGGCTCGTGCTTTGTCGATTTTGCGCTGTGTAAGCGCGTCTCTAGCGTCGTAGTCGCGTTTATGGCGATGCGAGCTCTTCTTCCTTCGAGGAAGGTCGTGCTCCTCTTCCTCTTCGAATGAAGGGGTGGGACTCCGGTCGCGCCTGGCCGGAGCTTTCTTCTTCGGCTCCACAGGAGCGTCTTCGTGGAGCGCAGCTCCGACGAGTCTGAGTCCGGTGAGTGTGGACTTATGCATGGCTCTTTTCGGGTCCCCTTCCGGAGGTTGGTGGGCCGCGAGATACGCAGTGGCAGCCATGATCGCAGCTTGCGGTGTCTTCGGGATGATGTTGCCATCGGCATCCATATCCATGAACGATGTGTGGAGAGTTCGGGTCACATCACGGCGCTCCTTGGGATCCATGTTCTCCACCCGCGAGCGGTGCTTGTTTCCCTGGTTTCCGTTCGTGCTAGAGACGGGTGCCATGGCGGAGAGCGCAGCTCGCTACCGGACTCGAGTAGGCTGCTTGCGTTTGTCGAGCGTCTCCTGCATCTTGACTTGCTTCTTGTGTTCCTCAATGAGGAGGTAGTGGTATGCCATCAGTAGGTCACGTGAGGAGTCCACAGGCAGGACTATGTCGCCTGCGACGGCACGGCGTGCCTGGACCCATCCTTCTTTGCTAAGTTGGATGACGTGGTCGTTTTCTCCTTCGGTGGGGGACGGCTTCTTCGCTCCCGCCGTTTCCGCTCGTTTCGTCTGCGGGTTAGGCGTTTCGCTCTGGATGATTGCGGCGCCGGTAGCGCCAGATCGTCGGTCATTGCCGCAGCCTTTCGGATCCGGAATCGTAGGTCCTTCATCCGAAGGTGGATCGCAGATCGGATTTGCATTTCTGTCGTAGAACTCATCTGTCGATGGTGATGTGCGCAGCACGGGGTGTGGAGCCCATGAGGCGGGCCTGATTGACGGCACGGGCACCCGCTCAGGGAGGCGGAGGGTGCCAGTTTGTCCCACCTGGAAGCAGAAGGTCCCGAACAAAATTTCGAGTCCGTCGCCCACGGGCTCGAAATCCTTCATGGTGGCCGGCGAGTGGGCGGTGAAGTCGAAAGAGCCGAAGAGGAAGTGGTTCTCCGTCGCTGCGGAGTTGTAAATCGATCGGGTCGGGACCGTCACGATCGCACAATCAGCAGCCCCGATTCCCACAGACGGCGCCAATTGACAAGGTTTAATCTCGTCAATGCCCATTGTTATGGGCTTGAGTTTTGGAGAAGATGGGGATGCTAGAGATCGTGGAACAGTTAACAGACAAGCAACCAGGGGACACAAGATTTACCCAGGTTCAGGCCCCCGGAGGGAAAACCCTACTCCTGCTTGTCTGCTCTTGATTATGGCGGAACCGAAAGCTATAGGGTGCGCAGATTCGATCTGGCGTGAGGTGCGTATGCGAGAGTATGAGTCGAGAGGTCTAGGACGTGCCCTCCTGGCCTTTATATAGACTTAGGCAGGTCCCGGGCATTGTCCTAGTCGGTTACAAGTTCTAGGGTTTTACCCCTTTAAATTTCCTATCTAGGCTAGTCTTGCTCTCCAAGGATCCGAAGGCGTCATGGGCCTTGGCCACCCGAAAATCTTCATGGGCCAGCGTATGTCTGCTGTAGGCCTTACTTGGGCTGGACCAGGTATGCTGAAGTCATGTACCCGTAGGGTATAACCATGTCACATGCCTTTTTCAAGGATACACCCTATAAGGTGTATCAGGTTCATAAAGAGATAGGCCAAGACAGCAGGTACGATGCAAAAAGGCTACACGAACGCCACATAGATTACAACACTACCCACATAAAAGAAAAGGCCAATTGACACAGACTCACATTGAACCATCTGTAGTCAAGAAAGGCGAGGAGGTGATACACCAAGCTTTTAGGACGCACGACAACCGAAGAAAGGAACTACACACGACCGATCAAACTCTAGGTAGGAACAAGCCAATGCACCGTCGACGCCGACCCATAGCGTCTAAGAGTCGGTGAGTGAGCGGCAAGGCTAAACTTGAACAGAGGAGGCATCGACGAGGAAGCGCCATCAATGTCATACATAGCGCCTCGTAAACCCATGATCTGGGCCGCAGCCAAGGCCGCCGGACTCCAACTAGCGCACTGAGACTGCAAGAACTAACCTAGGCGACACCCCAAGCAAGGAATGACACAGCTGCGCTGTCGCAACCTGGTTCGTAAGACGGGTTAAGGGTTTCCCCCGGTGCTCAAGGCGGTAAAGCACGTGCATTACCATGATTAGGGATGTAAACGAACCGGATCGAATATTGCTATTACCATATCCTTTACCATATTTTTTTTACGGATTCAGATCGTAGCGGATAATAGCCGCATACGGATTCGAATGCAGATTATATCGGATTGCGGATACGTAGTGGATTCAGAGCGGACTTGGATCGAAAGAGGATAATTGAACAAATACACATAGAAAAATAAAAATATATTTAGTTTATGCAAAAAAAAAAGCGTGCAACACTAGATAGCAGTAGTATAAAATTGCAAGATTGATAATAACATAGTATAACATGCATATATAGCATGCATAGCTAGTCGATACACTTACTACATTGTCTAGAAATTGGGGTTGTGCTAAATTTATCGGATTATCCTATTTGAATACCTCAGATAATTCGTATAAAATGTCGGATTATCCTTATCCGTCGGATATCATCAATACCATATCCGCTATCATATTCGTCGGATATCCACTTGATAAATATCCACATCCATATCCTCCGGATATCTAAAAATGCATACCATATCCTCAAAAACTGACGCGGATGCGGATTCAGAGCGGAAATTATCCGTACCATTTATATCCCTAACCATGATGACGCCTCAAAGGAGGTGATGGTACCCACATGGTGTCGCTGTTCCCAGCTTCACGCATTGATTTTGCCTTGGCCCTGCCATCAACCCCAACTCCATCGGACGCACAACAAGGAGTCGCTTTTTGACACATCACTAACGGGAAGAGAGCCACATATGTCGTCGGTCGAGCAGGAGTGTTGAGCACCGTATTGTAGGGTTTCGTAGCATGGAAAACAAAAAAATTCTATCGCATACAAACAAACAAGCTAAGATCTATCTACTAGATTGTAGCAACGAGTCGATGGAATAACTCACCCTCGAAGATTCCAAAGTGTTTAACAAGAGCGGATTCTCGTGGGTGATGTAGTCGTACTCTTCCCGATCTCAAGATCGCGTAGACGATCCTTCCGGCGCTGCGTTCCGGCAGCGCTCCCGTAGTCGGTCACACGTTCGGTACTCGACGAAGACCTTAATCCCGTTCCTGAATCCCGTTCGAGACTCCGAACAACATTCGGTCTCGTTCTCATCATTCCATAACTACTCAAACAACGTCGAATCCTTAAGTGTGTCTCCCTACGGTTCGTGAATTATGCGGACATGATCGAGACACTTCTCCGAACAATAACCAATAGAGGAATCTGGAAATTCATATGGCTCCCACATATTTCTACGATTACTTTGCGATCGAATGAACCACTTACATACGATACCAATTTCCTTTTGTTTCACGATATTTTACTTATCCGAGGTTATGATCGTCGGTATCTCTGCATACCTAGTTCAACATCGTTACTGATAAGTACTCTTTTCTCGTTCCCGTGATATGTGATCCCTTGTGAGCCAGTCACATGCTTGCAAGCTAATTGGATGACATTTCACTGAGAGGGCCCAGAGTATATATATCCGTCATATGGATGGACAAATCCCACTCTTGATCCATGTGTCTCAACCAATACTTTCCGAACACTCAATGCCACCTTTATTGCCACCCATTTACGGTGTGACGTTTAATGTCATCAAAGCATCCATCCGGTAAAGGTGATATGCATGATCTCATGGTCGAAGGAATTAGGTTACTATGTATCAGAAAGCATATATCAATTGAACTATTAAAATGACTTGATCTTTATGCTACGCTTATCTATAGGAGTATGTCCACCATATCATTCTCCTAACGATATGATCTTGTTGTTAATAACATCTCAATGTTCATGATAGGGAAACCACAATCATTTATTAACCAACAAGCTAGTATTATAAAGATGCTTTACTAGGGACTTCAATTTAAGTTTACAAATCACACAAGTATTAATGTTTCCTTGTTAATACTATTATAGCATGAATGTAAACATTTATCATAAACACAAAGATATAATAATAACTACATTTATTATTGCCTCTAGGGCATATCTCCAACACGTATCACCATCACTGAAACGATCACAGGGCAGTGAGGACCCAGCCACCACCGCCTAGACGACCGTTGGAAGCTCCAAGGGCGCTGGCCACCACCGGGCTTGCTGCCAGCCGACATGGGCTCGGCGGAGGAGGCCCCGCATGCCAACCGACTACCACAGCTGCAACATCCATGTAGCGCGCCGAACCAGGAGCTCCGCGCGTCGCCACCACACCCCAAAGTTGCGGCCCGCATAGGCCCAGATTAGGCCCATCCGCCACGCGCGACCAGGGTATGAGGAGCTAGGCACCTACTGTAGCCTCCGTTGTGTACCTGGCGTACCGTCGTGCCGTGCCCTCCCTGTGTCGCCACATGGCACCACACGGTCGAGGACCACCGCCGCCGACCAGGCCGACAGATGGTGATGAGGCACCACAGGAGAGGGAAGCCCGACCGTTATTGTCGGCGACGCGAGCTTTGCCTAGCCATGTCCTCGTACGGAGGTGGGGGAGAGAGGCAAGGCGGCTGGCCCCGGGCGACGGCTAGGGTTGGCCTCCGGTGCCGCCCGAGTGGAGGCGTCACAAGAGGAGTGGGGTGTTCAATCTATCTAGACCCGGGGGTCATACTAAGATGTTATATGAACTATCTATTTTCTAGAACTGGCCGAATTTAAATTTAATTTTGAATTGTTGTACAGACTATACGGAAATGCTCTTATATCTCTCAGATGAACTGTTCAGTGGAGTATGTGATTTTTAATACCCATTTTTCTTAGGCTAACTTTTACCAGCGATTTTCTGAAGTTTTTTTGTGCTTATCTGTCTTTTCTTCTTGATTTTAGTCCGCATTTGTTCAGGACACACCAAGTCTTGAAAAACAGTACTCGTGTCTTTTGCTGTTGATTTTACTTGGCATTTGTTGTGGATATATACAGAGGCTTGAAAGAACATGGGTTTAATCGAATAATAATCCTCAAAACGTAAAGGTCATGTAGCATGAATATTTATAGCGGTGTCACTGGCCTGTGTCGTCGCGCGCTCGACCGAATTCCTTTCCTCGAAGCAGCTAGCATTACCATATCCAGCCATCCCGTGCATCAATTAATCACCGTATCTCTTGCCGTGTGTCCGAACTCCGAACCATAGCAGCTCGGGCTAGCTTCTCCTTTCAGTCTCAGCAGGTCGCGTCCACCGGCGGATACGATGCGCTCGCTCCGTCAGCAAAGCGGGAGTACGGGCTGGCCGGCCGGTAACGAACCTCATCTTCCTTCCTGGGAATCTCGAGACGGATATATAAAATAAGAGGACGTAAAGATAGCTAGCGGACTGGTGAGGAATCCGAATCACCCGTTAAATTGGTTCGATCCCCGGCGCCCTTTCGTTTTCACACTGTTGGTTTGGCTGCCGCGGTGCGTGGCCCCTGGTGCCCTGCCCCGTCAGAGGACGGCGGCGCCAGCCACGCGAATCCGGTGCAGCGCAAAAAATGTTCTCATCACCTGGCGCCTACTAGACTCGCACCGCGACAAAGACGCTATACTCTAATAATCCGTCTCGCCCTGACCGAATCATCGGTCGCCGACATCGCGGTGGCTGGCGCCCTTTGCTTCAATTCGGCTGCAGCATCTGCACTGCAGAGCATCGTTCACAGTAGTAGTAGTTTAGGACGTGATGCTAAAGTACGGAATATGTGTGTGAACGACGCACGTGTCGCAACAGCAAAAGGTGTGCAGATCAGTGCAACACAATCCTATTCCGGACGGATAAAGCCTTGCAAATTGCCGTTATCGCAATGCTACAAAGATCTGCTGTTTGCCCTCCTATGGTGTATGTGCGTGCTCACGTCAGGTTAATCTTCAGCTCGTTGCTCCTGCAGCTAGCAGAACCACTCGTTGGCGTTTAGTGACGCCAATGTCTCTTTAGTGGGTGGTCTCCCCGTTCAAATGCCTAGCGAGATCACGCATCGTCATCCACAACAGGCACCGCACCTACCTACTTAACCATGCATGCCCGAACAGATCGAAAAATTACGTTATCCGGTGCCTCCAACCTTTACAGCAGAGCTAAGCTCACACCCTCCTGGACAGCGACAAGGTGCATCCTTCTCCCTCCCGAGGATAAGGAGGGCCTGTTTTGGTAAGTCCCGAGAGATCCAAGGCATGCAAACTGGATAAGCATGGGGGCAACAGCGGAAAGGGCGGTCATGCCGAAACAAACTCCACTCCACCGGGAGTGGGGACTGGCAGTGGCTCGATCGGGCCAACGGCGCTGGGCCAGAGCGCTTCTTCCGTGGGGACACGCACCGGAGATCCGTGGCCTCGCTCCCTGCCACCCACCGTGCCCGCCGGCGAGCTGATGCTGAGGTGATCGATCCGATTCCGACGCGAATGCGAACGCAGGACAGGACCACATGTCAATGTCACGCGCGACAAAGGTGCTGTTGTTGTTGTGGTGTACTACTGGTGTACCACTCATCAAAGCTCAAAGTTCCTCTGCTCTGTTCTGTTGTGGTAGCTCTCACGGACGCACGGGGGATTCTGCTGGCTCGACACTAGATTGTTTTATGTAATCATATGGCTAATTTTAGCTTATCCAAACCTTATTTTTTTTGGCACAAGTATGATTTGTTGATCGTTATGACGGAACAGAAAACAGGTGGTGTTTTTAGGCCCTTGTCCCTAAGAATTCAGTTATACGTATTGGACTAAAAATTTGTACCTCCGTTGGAGATGCACTAGCTGAGAGATTATGAGAAAAGTATCAATATCAACTATTGATATTATTTCAGTTATTATATGTATTGAACTAAAATGGTGTACTCTGTTGGAGATCAAGGCACAAGTATGATTTTATTTCCAACGATACTCGGTAGATCTTTCAATATCACATCCATATACATGTAAATTTCATTTCATCTAATTAAGTTTTGCATTATGCATTATCTCTATATCATAGGATATATGATCATTAAGTCCTAGACAAAACACGGAAGGAAAAACTAAGTCGGTTATCCAGCTACCTTAGTTGAGAAAGTGTCTACAACTTAAGAAAGCAGACACACTGCTACAATATCTTCTTGAGGGAACATCTATGGTTCGGAAAGATATTTTTTCTATCACTCAGGTGCATCAAGACCCACATAAATTACATTATATCATAACTAGTTGGCTATAAGAATCTCTTTCCCCATTACCTCCACCTTTTTTATTTGCGGGTAAAACCAGACCTTTTATTAATCAGCAAGAATTACAGGAAGTTCAGCCATGAGCTCCTGAACGATAACATCAGGACCTGACCTAAACCAAAATCTAGTTATGTTCTCTGTCCTTGCCCAATTAGCAAGGCAGTGGCTAATTCTCACCTGACTACGGTCTACTTTTACAAAACAACACTTTCTATTACCTCTAACCAAGCTTCGAATCTCCGAAATAGTATGCAGATAGGCAGAACGATCACGATCTTTAGATAGAACAGCCGAGACCAGCTGTGCACAATCAGATTCCACAATAATGGGTAAGTTGGACTGATGAAGAGCATAATCAAGTCCTTCCCTGCAGGCCATTATTTCTGCTTCATAAGCATCCACGCAGTCCAATAGAGAACGACACGCTGAAAAAATTACCGCACCAGTGTCATCACGAAGGACCATACCAAGGTCGCAGATCCATTATCTTCTTTAAACGAGCCGTCAATCGTTAGTTTTACCCACCCATGGGGGCTTGACCCAGATTACTCTGTGGTGCTTCCTTCACAACAAAGCAATTAAGCATCCATAGGAGGTACAACATCTTCTCTTTCAAAGATCGGTCATTGAGACAACCGAGATGGAGCTAAGGGTGTTTGCATAGCTGCATAGAAATCTTCGTGGACCTTCAAGAGACGGAAAGAGTTTATCATGGGTAATCTCATTCCTCTCATACCAGGCCCTCCAGTAACGCAGTGTTTTGTCCACTAGGTGGCCAGGGATGGTGTGGATAACCGACTTGAACCATGTAGGGGATGAAATATGGAATTCCGCTGTAGAAGGAAGGGTCCAACAGTCCCTCATCGCACTCCAAAGTCGTTTTGCATGTGGACAAAATACAAGTGCATGTGCAACATCTTCCACTTCAGATTCACAAATCTTGCAAAGGCCTGTAACAGGTATCTTGTAGCTCCACCTTAATGCCATTACCTCCACCTTAATGCCATGAACTTCCATGTTGTTTGATATGGTGTGATTCCATGCTAAAGAATAATTTGAAGATCAAATACCTTGTAGCTCTCGTGGACTGTTAGCATCACCACATCATCATTAACTTAAAATTTATGTTTTGAAGAAAAAACTTTTTGCATGCATTTCGTGCTCGAACAAAACACCGCCCGATCGACTATTTTTCTGGCTCTATTAGGAATAGTTTGTAGGATATCAGAACAATAATATCTAGACTCAAGCATGTCCATAATACAACACATGATCACTTCAAATTATCATAGGAAAGGGTTGATATATTTAAGCAGCAATTTCAAAGTCTATGGATCTTTTACTATCCTACTAGACCATAAAACTATGTGCACCGAAATATGGATCAGTTGATGTACCTATTATATAAATCCATATCTATTGTAGCTTCTACTTTTTTATATTCCTCATGGTGACTACATGAGGCCCTACACACTAGGATGATAGTGTCACAAGTCATGTATTGTAGATCCGGTTTGGTGCATTTTCTAAATATATTTTTTAGTTTAATTGTGATGTGTTGTTATTGGCAAAACACATTTTCTAAATTATTTGGCAAAACTTTTTTTAGAAAAATCCAAATAAATAATGTGGATATGCTTTTTGACTAAGTCATACCAATTAAATGTCATTAGTATATAATAGTTGATTATGTTTGTTTTCAACAATATTATGATGTTAGGCAGTGTACTCGTACACAGTTAGTGCTTGAGTTCTGTAAAACAAATGTAATTGATTTCTTATTTGTCTATGCTAAATTGAGAAGCTCAATGATTCACCGACGGTTTAAAGTGTCATTGTAACTATCTTTCTAGTTTTGACACGTGTGACACACTGGTGATGTTGATCAGTTGGAGATTGTGGAAACAACACAATGCAGAGGGTTTTTTAGAAGCTGAACAAGCATTTTTCGGTGGAGGGTTCAATCAACCAAGTGTTGGTGGAATGGGACCAACATACATTGGCAAGTCTCTAAGGGTGTAACACTTCAAGAGTAGTTCATTAGGGTGTAGGCGTGTGTGAGAGTCTTGACACACGTTGCATGTAACCATTGATGTCAATCTTGTAACCAAAATTCTATCTTCTATGAAAAAACTCTCTTTCTAGTTGCATAGTGGGATGACTTAGGCCATAAAAATTCAAAAAAGCACTACCCACATAGGCAGGCTTGTTGCCACGACTCCTGTTTTGGCTTATAAGCTTAATTGTTTTTGTTTTTTTCCTAATCTAGAGGAGATATGAAACACCCTCACCTAAGGCCTTGTTTACTTTTAGGGTATTTCCACCCCATGGGAGTTTGGGGATGAGTGGGGATTTGGTGAATCCCTCCTTTTTCACCCAATCCCCACATTTCCCATCATTTCTCCACATTTCCCCTTGCTTACCATCGCATGTTTACTTTGAATTTTGGGGACGGGAGATAATAGACATCAAGTGATAAAAGAAGGAACTTTACACCTACAACTTGTTAATTGACAAGTCACTCAAGTAAAAATTAAATCTTTGCATGGAGCGTTAACATCTCATCATAGACTTCACGAGTATTGGTTTAAATATATCCTCAACAGACTGAATCTAAACAATAGTCTCATTATTTCTACAATAATATTTTGGCCGAGAATAATTTTTTTATGCCCATTCCAAAATAGTTGATGCGATCATTTCCTTGTCTAGCTCTGCTAAATGCTTTCATCGACACCCTATTATATAAAAAAAGTGTTAAGGGCAAAATAGGACAATCAACACAAGAATTGTTGGTAGTTCGCTGCATGTATAGTCAAAACAGGCTGCGAAATGAATTCGGAAATATGGAATGTTCAACACGAAGCTGACATTTATAACATTTACCACAAAACTTGACGGTAGCTACTTTTCCAGCCCCGGACATTCATGCTACCTAGCTACACCACTAGAAAAACAACAGAGATGGTTGACACCAGTTTGTAGGAGCACTATGTCTTTATATAATATATGATTTATACCACAACATTACCAATATGTGCCACACGTTCAGACTATGTTGTTAAATATATTTTCAGTTCTAGATGTACCAGATGTGAAGTTTAATGCCACCGTTTGTGGTTCTTTAACATGTTCATGTCCAATATGTAGATAGGTACACACGGAAAATTAGGAGTATTATTTTCAAATAAATAGATAGAAAATGAATAAATAACATGTAAGCTGCAATTTTAAATGAACTTTATGAATTCATGTGACATATAATCATCTGCATATTCTCCATTTTATGTTGTCTACATTGCAAGAAGCAAGTGCCACATCAGAAGAAAGTAAGAATATATATTTTTTGAGCAGGAATAGAAGTGTTACCTCAAGATAACTCTTGCAGTACACCCCGGAGCCACATTATAGCCAACTATCCATCTTGAGCAGCCTAAGTAAGAAACTTATCTTGATTTTTGGCACTTTTGAACGCTTCTGAAGCCTTCACTCTCTCCTCACATGAGAGATCCTTCATATTTTGCAAAGCTGAAATGCACTTGGCGATACTTCTCTATATAACAGACTATAAATAGATTCCTTAGCACCTACTATGAACAGTTTAACACCCACATTAAGTTCAAACAAATATATACGTGTGATAGGACTAAATGCACACTTTACGAAATTTTAACCAAGTAGTATTGTAGTAAAGATAGCTAATGTTTCTAATAAATGATGCACTAGACAAATAAGAAAGTTCCATATATTACCACCTCGTCTATTCAACTATACAATATAGCATTGACTAACATAAATAAATTTATGGAAGTTCCAAGTGTAAATTGACCAAATTATTGCAGTACTCGCCCAATTGGATCGATGGTTTAGTAATCTTATAAAGTTATCAAACTCAATGCCACATTCTACATCATGCATAGTAGCATGCTGCCAAGTATATATTTCTCCTGGTAGATATATCTGCCAGCTGGTACAGGTACATGCAAGCTAGAAAAGAAATCTCTCTAGTAATTTTTCTTGTCGTATTACATCCTAATCGATATGAAGTGCATGGTTGATTAGATTGCTTAATTTGACCTAGACAATGGAACATGCAGGTAATGGTTACTCTGACATGTAGTGTTATAATCGTGACAAGTAAATAATGAAGAACGAAAACGAAATCATAGAAAAAGCGGACACAGATTTAACGTGAAAAAACTTCTCCAACAAAGAGAGGAAAAACAATGGGCGCCAGCCAGCGGAACTTCACTATATCGGGAAGCGTTTACACAACGCCGAGGGTTTTCACAGATGCAACTTATGCTAGCAGGCGGCTTACAAGAGGTTTATATATCAACCTAGGTCTTTTACGATCCACTCGATCTAAGCCTCCGGCGACGTGCCTCGCTTCGCTCATCAGAAGTTGGCCTTTACTTTAAAAAAACATCTTATATTTTTAAATGGAGGGAGTAGGTCGCAGTACAACAAATTAATCAAGAAAATAAACTGTTCTTTTAGTTCTGCAAGGGGAATCCACAAATCAATCCAAGAACCGGAATGTGCGACTACTCTTGTGTAGAGATACCCGGCCACACACTTCGGTCGTGCGTGCCATGTAAGTAGGCCAAAGAATGGGCGAGTGCTATGGAACCCATCTCTCTTGCGCTTCTGGTGGGACGTGGACGACGTCGGTGGCCAAGAAACCCTAGGGAGGGGGAGAAGGAAAGAGGCGGGAGAGGGGATCACCAGCGAGAAGATCTTGGAGTAGGAAGAGGAGATGTCTGTCAGCGGCATCCCCAGGTCGGCGTCCACACGGTCGACTCCAGTACGCTCTGTCGCCTTCGTCCTCGAGAGGCAGGAGCTTGCTTTCTTCCTTGCCAACACACGAGGGTAGGGTATTGTATACTCACACACGAATTGCGTCGTGTTTGGGTGGGGAGTTCTTGGGATGGGCCGGTATGATCCCCGAGAAAACCTGATAGGTAAACAGGCTCACAGGGAAAACCTGAGAAGTAAACAAGACCAAAGTGAAAATCTCCTCTCAAGTTGCACTTATGCTGAACTTTTTTAATTTTCGTAATTCATCTCGCATATAATTTTTAGTTTTTTGATACGTCATTTGATGTGCTATCCTAAATACATTTTCATTTATGTCGGACAAATTAAATTTGTAAACATGCTTTTATTTATTATAATACAAAATTTCCATATAGTTGTACTTCGTACCACTATATTTTATGGTGCAAAATAACAATGTAAGTTTTCACAAACATGTTTTACTTTTTTTGCATTTGTATGTCTAAGAGAATCTTTGCTTACAAAATAGTTCACTCTAAATCTTTGAAAACCAACAGTATCACATCACATTATATTACCCCATAGTTATGGTGTACTCCGTAATGCATTATTGTGTCTCTATATATGTTTTTCTATATTAACCTTCAATATGTACAAAACTTGGTAGCATTCCTCAAAATAGATAACGATGGCATATAAAAAGACAAAATAGTTTTAGATCAAGACTATCAAATTTATAATGTCACTATATAGATAATTCTAGAGTGTATGAAGTGTCAATGGCTACTTTTTATACCCAACGATGTGCGTGTGGGGAGGGGGTGGCCTCCCCTTTATTGACACATTTCTGCTATGTATGAATAAAAACTACACCATTCATAACATTCATGAGCATTCAAATTACAAATTATATATGTAGGTTGTAATGTTGTTTGTTTGTACATTAATCATTTCTATAAAAAACTATAGTAGCCCTCTTTTTTCAAAAAAAATATTGTAAACTACTAAAATAGTGGCTTTGTTTATCACAGCTCGTTCAAAACCAACCCAATATTCTAGAACCAATCTCATTCGATTATGGGTAAATAATTATGTATTCGACTAAACATTGTAGATTTACATCACTACTGGATCAATTGGGAATTTTACCTATTTATGGAAAAGAAGGAATAAGTTGCCACTACTATACTACCAAATAATGCACTATTTTATCGCTATGAGTTACACCTCATAGAAAGATGAACTTAGGTGTGTTCCTTATTTCCCTTCCTAAGAAATGATCAATGTTAAGAAGGAGAAAATCTCAGAGTAGAGATGGTACTCATATTTACCTGGATTTTCTCCTTCACAAATCATGTTTGACATGACCGGAGATTCCCCTAGCTAGTGAATAGGTGTCCAAGAACGGTCACATATTCAAGATAGGACTCCATCACTTCATGTTGGTGGGAATGTTGTGACCCGTGATAAGATGGTATGAAGGTAGTTTAGTAGCATGCACATTTATGTTATGTGTTAAGTTTCTATGGAGAGAAACTACCATTTATTTGACAGTAACGCGTTGTATTTTGTCGAGGTGGCCATTATTAGTAAGGGGGATGTTTATCTACTCACCTCTTGATTTCTTAGATTGTCCTAGTGGCATTTCAAATCGGGCTCGGTGGCCACATGTCTGCACCCTTATTTAGATTGTCCCCTCAGGGAGTTCTTGGTTTCCCTGTATGTAATTTTTGTGTGGCATACTATATATCTATTTGCATAGCGCATATAATTTTTCTTTTTTCTCTGTGTGAAGGTAAGAAGAGTTCTCATCTATTCTTCATGTAGATACATAGAACTAGATCAAAAAGGTTAATGCGGATTTGGAAGGAAGGTAGAGGGTGGGAGCACCATGATGATTTTGGTGCTTATGGGAGTGGGTACAGGCACGTGGGGATGCACATATGGACAAATTTTCCATGTAGTGAGGGTATATGCTATGTGTGTGTGGTGTCAGGGAGCTAGTGTACATATTTCAAGAAAGATATATGTGTGTGTGGCATGGTAGAGAAATTATAAAGTACCAACTTTAGTTGAGACTAAAACAAGAATCAATATAAGAAATTATAAGAATGAAATTTCGTGTTTAATCATACAATAATTCAAAAACCAAGAATAAGTGATATAATTCGTTTGAATCCATCAGATAAAACAAAAATATTCTTGTAGAACTAGGTATTTACTATTGTCATCATGTGCACAAAAGTAAATATTCCTATGCATTTGGACTCAATCCCAATTTTCCTTTCAAACCGGTGTAAAATAGTCTATATGAAAAAACATAGAATTGTTTTTATCCTACATATAACCGTGAATCTTTCTTTACCAAATATTACACTCTAAATATAGAAAAATATAATATCACATTACTCCATAGGCTAATTTATACCCATTTATGTATTATTGTGTGTATATAGTGTTTTCCATATTAACCTTAAGTACATACAAACTTGGTAGCATTTCTCAAAATGCATAACAATGGCAAATAATAAGAAAAAAATGTTTTAGAGTACAAGACTATCTAATTTATATTCTCACTACATAGAGAATTATTCTAGAGCATATGCATTGCCAACAAGTACTATGTCCATGAATATCCCCCTCCATTATTGGTTTTTGGTGGTGCTTGTTTATTGTTAAATTTCATTTCTGGTTCTTTGGGTTGCAGTGGGGGTTCCTCCCCTTCACTAACGCATCTATGGTATCTATAATTAAAATCACGTCGTTTAAAACATTCATGAGCACTTTGAATTACAAATTATATGTGTAGGTCGTAATGTTGTTCATTTGTACATTGACCATTGATATGAAAATAAAATATTGTAACCCTACTTTTATACAAAAAACTAGTGCAATCTAATAAATTTGTGTATCCATCCACAAGATAGTGGCTTGGCCTATGTCCACTCGTTAAAATCCAATCCAACCTTCTAAATTTAATCTCATCTGATAAGATTTGTGCATTGATGGGTAAATAATTGTATATTTGAGTAAACCTTATAGGTGTACAACGTTAACACTACTGGCTCGTTTGGGACTATACCTATTTATGGGAAAATACTGAGATGATACTACTATGCTTCCAATTCATGTGCTATTTTGTATCTATGGGTCCAGTGGCAAAGCGTGAATGGAATATAATTATGGGCCGGATTGTCAACCATGAAGGTAGTATGGGCCAATCAGGCCAAATCTCTTCGATGGTCCATTATTTACCAGATCTGTTTGGTCAAAAGGCCTAATAAAAATGAATTTTAGTTTGAGAAGACTGGGCCACCACCTAGGTTGGCCTCGAAGACGCGCCGCCCATATATGAGTTAGATCCCATAGATAGAGGACCCTTGGTGAGTTCCCTTAGTGCCCTTTGAAAGGACCAATTGATGTTAAGAAGGAGCAAATCTCATACTCTCTCTGTCCCAAATTACTCTGCATTCCAGGTTTGGTCAAAGCCAAACATATTAAAACTTGTCTAAGTATTTTATACAAAATAAAAACATTTATAAAATCTATTACATATAATATAAAAGTATGTTTTATGGTGAGTGTAATTATATTTATTTCATATTTTAGATGTTGATATTTTTCCTAATATACATAGTCAAAGTTTATAAAGTTTGACTTTAACTAAACCCGAAACATGGAGTAAATTGAGACAGAGGGAGTAGTAGAGATGGTACCGATCTTTACTAGGATTTTATCCTTCATAAAGCGTGTTTGATGAGACATGAGATTCACCCCTAGTGAATAGGTTTCGAAGCACGGCTGCACATGAGAGATAGGTCTCTATCATTTCATGCCAGTGTAAGTGTTGCGACCCTAGATAAGATGGAATGAAGATCGTTTAGTAGCATGCACATTGTTTATGTGGCAAGTTTTGAAGGAGATAACCACGATGTCTTCGATGGTAAGGAGGATGTTTCTTAGTGCGCCCCTTGATTCATTAGACGCCCCCTGATTCCTTAAACGCCCCCTGATTCCTTAGTCTATCTTAGTGGTATTGCATACCGGGCTTGGTGGTCACATGTTTTCATGCTTATGTAGATTGCCGTCTTATGGAGTTTTGAGTTTCCTTGTACGTTAAGTTTTTATGGCGTACTATGTATCTATTCGGAACGCATAGTGCGTGTCTTATCTATCTTTTCTTTTTTGCTCCGTGTGAAGGTCAGAGAAGGGTTCTCATATATTCTTCATGTAGATACATCGAACCATATCGAAAGGGTTAATGCGGCTTACGAAGGAAGGTAGAGGGTGGGAGCACCATGAGGATATTGGCGCTTATGGGAGTGGGTACATGCGCGTGGGGATGCACATATGGACAAACTTGCGGTGCGGTGAGGATATAGGCTATTTGTGTGTGTGGTGTCAGCGAGCTAGTGTACATATCGCAAGAAAGTTATGCGTGTGCGGCACGGTTAGAGAAATTATATAGTACCCACTTTAATTGAGACTAAAACAAATATTGATATAGGAAATTATAAGAATGAGATGCCATGATGTGTTTAATCCTACAATAGTTCAAAACCCAAGAATATGTGACATAATTCGTTTAAATTCATCTCAGTCCAGAAGTGAAGATTTTTAAACAAAATATAATTCGTTTGAATTGAACAAAATATTCTCGTAGAACTAGGTGTTTACTATATTGTTTTCATGTGCCCAGAAGTGAAGATTCTCAGTCCCAATTTTCCTTTCAAACCGATGTAAATAGTGTATATGGAAAACTTTGATTGTTTATTAAACTACATATTAGACAAGTTTTATAGAGAACTGTTCGTCACGTACAACGCTAGTGTGATGCACCGTTAATATGATACCTGTACAAGTTAAACATAACAATTACCGTTGTGGGCTGCGGCACGGTACACGCGTACACTATGCGGTGTGGTGCGGTGCGGTGCGGTGCCACTGCCACGGCAGGGCCGGCACGCCCAAAACGTGTGCGCGCGGAGGGGCACACAGAGAATCATGCCCTCCCGCCGTCCAACCCTCGCTCCAAATCCTTTATAAGGCGCCCATTAGCCGACCCAATGACAAGATCCTCAGAGCGAACCTGCAGAGGCAAATTCGCAGAGCAAGCTAGTATAAACAGTAGGTTGTTACTTCCGCGGCATGGCTTACTTCCGCGGCATGGGTGGCCCTTCGTCCTCGTGGGCGCCGGCACAGGTCCAGCCGATGATGATGCCGCCGCCCCCGCCGCCGCCGCAGCCGCAGCCGAGGCCGTGGACCAAGGCCGAGGACAAGATGTTCGAGAGCCTTCTGGTGCAGGTCCCGGAGCACGTGCCGAACCGGTGGGTGTACGTGGCGGCGCAGCTGCCGGGGCGCACGCCGCAGGAGGCCTGGGAGCACTACCAGGCGCTAGAAATTGACATCGACCTCATTGAGCGCGGCCTGGTCGAGGTCCCCTCGTCCTGGGACGAGGAGGCCGGAGGAGCAGGAGGGCGGGGCCGCGGCCGCGGCGGGGGCGGCGACGAGCGCCGCAGAGGCGTGCCCTGGAGCGAGGAGGAGCACAGGTATACATACGCACCAGGCAGCCGAACGCGCCGCCAGAATCGCAACTCCCTCCCTCCTCTGCCTCTCTGTTCGTTTTTTGTTTTTGTCCTTTTTCCCCTGTTATTCTTCGGCGCGTCGTTCGAGGTCCTAGATTCTTCTCCGGATCTTTATTTCCACGTCGGATCTCTAGATCCCCATGGCCCCACCCCGCCAAGTCACGCGGAGATCTAGTAATTTAGTAAAGCTGACCATATTTCTTCTTCTTGGCATGGCATGGCAGGCTGTTCCTGGAGGGGCTGGAGAAGTACGGGCGCGGCGACTGGAGGAACATCTCGCGGTGGTCGGTGAAGACGCGGACGCCGACGCAGGTGGCCAGCCACGCGCAGAAGTACTTCATCCGCCAGGCCAGCGCCGCCAGCCGCGGCGACACCAAGCGCAAGAGCATCCACGACATCACCACCCCGTGATCCCGTCGTGGAGCAAGATCAGGGAATCCGGTTCTGGCCCCGAGCTGAGCTTTAGCTGAAACCCACCGTCGTCCTCGCCGTGTCTCCTCCGTCGGCGGCCGTAGTTCAGACGATGCAGGGGAAACGCTTAATTAGCTCGGCTGGATCCTGCGATTCGCAAAATCTAGTAGCTGTGGTGTGATGATGCTCGAATAATCAGTGTCGCTTGTCGTGCGCGACATGTTTGTTAAGGAAGGAACATAACAGAGTCTGGAAAAGATTTACAGCATTAATGCGCCGCAATGTTTTTTCTTACTGCTTTCCTTGTTTAGAATCGATGACAGTGGCATGGCTTCTTTTTTTTTCACATCCCGTTCTCATCCGTTTAAGATTCAGTACATCTGTCGTACTGACAAGTGTCCTTTATCGGGGTTCTTGGTACTTCTCTTGTCGCGTTGCTCGTCCTGTCACGTCGACTCTGCCTGTTTCGGGAGATGTGTACGCCGCCTGTTCCAGCATGCGCTGAAAGCGGCTTGACTGCGGCAATAGATCCGGGTTTTATAAAATATATTTACAGGTTTGAACGGCACATAGTGAATTAGGATCCTTTGGTTAACAAACACCAGGGCCGACCTCCTACTCTGGCGCACTACCACCAGCGTCCAAATTCGAAGCATCTTGCTGAACTTGGTGCTGTCACTTGTCACCTGTTTAGGCAACTGTGCAAGCTATACGTATTTGCTCTTTCTGGCAAGTTCCCTGGTGGGAACCAGGTATGGCTATCGACTAGTCTCGTCTAGTTCACAGCAGGAATCCAATTACATGAGTACAAACTATCTCTCCCTGCAAAATGAAATACTAACCTAGTAAGTACTGCACACAAGAATGGAAGCTAGGAAAATAACATGAGCTAGATAAAAAAGATATCATAGAAAGTACATGACCAATGTCAAATCTAAATGTTATTTCCCACTCTAAAAAAAACCTAGGCCTATGCTCTCACGTACGTTACATTATTTCCTTTTGTGAAACCCACGGCTATAAGATCGGACAAATAATAATACGATCTTTTGTGAACCATACCGCTATAAGATCCGACAAATAATCAATAACAGCAGATAGCACGCCTAACCACTTTTGTTTCATATACATGTGCGGTGCTCATCGTAGAAACTCGTTGTCGGTCCCGCAATATGATATCCGACAAATAGTTTGATGGCGGCATAAAATGCACTTATCCCCAAGGTTGTTCGGTGCACGCCGTCAGCATGTTCCCTTTCACATGAACAAACCTATGGTAAAAGATTCGGCGAATATTCTTATGACCTACAATAGCACGAAGCACTCACATGGTTGGTTATTTCTTTAATTTTGAGGCACTAGCTGTCACCAATGTATATACCATTGCAATACTGGAGGTTAATTGTCATGTAGGAACAAATACTAGTATGCAACAAACACAATTTTAAGGTTAAAGATCTAATTTGGTTTGGCTCCATGGTTGATCTAGTGATTGCATCTTTGTGTTCTTATTTCGAGGGTGCACACTGGATAATTAATTCACTTTTCGAGTAACGTTTCTAGAATTAATTTACACTTATGAAATGAAGGACTCTAGACATTATTCCTGGCGCATAACTTTGGAACAAGTTAAAGATGGGTGACAGAGGACGAGCATTAGTAGAGAAGGCGTCCCAAGAAAAAATTTGAACAAGAAGATTGAGAACTAATCTAAAGTAGTGAGTTAACTTGTATTTTACATTACTATAATCAAAAGGTTCAGTGAAGAAAACTTACACGCTAACGCAAATTGCCTACTGGACGCTTCTCTTTTGGCAAAACTATTCTACTGAATCCACACAATAGTATGATGATAATAGCACAAAGTGCACCTACATGGATGTTTGATGCTTGTACATGCCTTGTGCTCGTCGACAACTTACCTTCACAAGGTCAATGGTACATTGTGGTACCTAACAAATAGTGTGACGGTAATGGAACAAAATGCACCGTCTTGGTTCTCATACAAACAAATTTGGTAATCGTCATCAACAACTTGCCTTTCACGTGCGATGCTTCTCTTTTATGAACCCTACAATATCACACCCAACAAATTCTGATGATAATACCACAAAGCACACCTACCTTGGATGTTTGTTTGTTGTGCTTGATGCTCGGTGTTGGAAACTTCCCTCACAAGACAAATCATACACATTGAGATCCGAGAAATAGTGTGATGGTAATATAACAAATACCACCTACTATATTGTTTGTCTCTCAAACTGGATTGATGATCACCATCAACAACTTTCACATGGTCAATCATGCACTCGTAGATCCGTCATGTGGTGTGACGACATATAATAGCATAAAGTGCACTCACATTGTTATTTGTTTCTAAAACATGTTCGGTGATTATCGCCAACAACTTTCCTTCCACATCATTGATCTTACATGTACCAGAGTCGACAAATGCGCCCATGGTAATAGCACAAGGTTTGTAAAACTTGGATGTTTGTTTCTCATAATGGCTTAGTGAACATATCTAGCTACTTTATTTTCACTTTGTCAGAAATAGTCCGGTGATAGTGCCCAAAGGGTGCATACATTTGGTTGTTTATTTCTCATACTTGGTTGGTGCTCATGGAAAAATTTAAGAACACTTGATGTTAATGGTAGTGATGCATGTTTGAAAGATGCACACTATCTATATAAACTAATGATGAACTTCAAAGATTTGAAATGTCTTAATTAATGTAAAAATGCACAAATATTCTTTGTCGTAATAGAGTCATACCATTATGCCAAAATAATAGTGCCAATAACACTTCATCGTAAATTGGGGAAACTTGTGGAAAGAAATTAAATATTTCTATACAAAATCTAATAAATGAATACAATACTAGAGCAAGGATTCTTGCAATTATTTGGTAGAAAACCAAACATTTCAAAATTAAACCTAGGGAGAAATTCAGTAAGACAAAAAAACTCGAGAGAACATGAACTACTAAGAAGCACCCAAGTGCGGCCCTCCCTTTTGTCACACCGTACCATCAATATGCATAGGGATATGCATAGATCATGTATTAGTGATCTATGAATCTAATTTTGATATTTGAGATAAATTAAATGCAAGCCAAACATGTACTACAGGAGACCAATCTAACAACTCACAAGTACCCGACCTACATATGAATCCAAACAATTTCCCTACTTCGCTCTCGAACCGTACAACAACTAACATTACCGTTGGAAATTTGACACTCGTTAAAATTGTATTGTATTCCTAGATGAACATAGGAATGTAAAATTTTATTTGGTAGCATTTCTCATATATTTGAAGAAAAATAAGGGAACAGAAAATAAAATGATGGTTGGATCACATTAGATGATAATTTTTCAACCAATCAAGAGGCACCTAACCACTCAACCATGGTCCCAATATTTCATGTAATTACAATAAAAATATTGGGACACTAAATCCAAATATTTATGTCTCTCCTAAGGAAAATCATAATTTCAACATGCTAATTTAAAAAAAATTGAGTGAAATTAAGTGAAATTCATTCGTTAAAATTAACATTGAAATTTCACGATACTAAATCCATGAAATTGTGTATTTTCTAGGAAACTAAGAGTTTCTTGAAACTAATTTCAGTTTTTTTGAAAGTCTATTAATGATTTTTTAAATCAAATTTTAAGTGGAAAATTACTAAAAGTTTAAGTAAAATCCATAATGTAATTTCAGAAAAAATGGTGATACTAAATTTGGAATTATGTCTCGCATGAGAAAACTAGGAAATTAGATATGTTAGTTTTGGGAAACAAAAACATCCAATGAAATTGCTTGATTTTTGAAGTTTAGTTTGAAGTGGAATTTTGTATCTTAAGTCGAAGTTGAAGAATAACACTTTAGATCAAGATTTTGAATTTCTAAAAGAAGCTAGGGACTTAAATTTGGACAAGAGGTATTGAAACATGGTATTTAGGTGGACAATAAAAGCATATTTTTTAAGGTTGAGTTATTAAAAAAATTAGTACATATAATATAAATTTACTAGATCACCATATGAAGTTACTTGTTCTTTTTTAAATATGCAGTCTTATTTTCTCAAATTTAAATTAAAATCATTTGAAATGGGTGAGAATAAAACACATTTAATGGAACAATCATTCTTGTTTGTTTACCTATCTCTCTTATTAATATTTTAGGTACACATCCCTAAGATCATTATCACGATGCATATATAGGGCTCTCCCACCTAAGAGACATTTATTCCCATCCATTTGGGTGCCCACTATATTACATAAATATGGCACAAGTCTTTGTGTCATATACTCAGATTACATGGTGCAATATATGATGTATCATCAATGGCATATCATTTATGTTATCGTTAAGTGCGGCCAATTCTTGTGATATGTTAAAATTATCACTATAATCCACCGGATTTAAAAGGTCTCCTGATATAATAATGATGGATCCATTTATAACCTCAGTAATTGTGACATAGTATTGGATTAGATATGAATTAATAGATGCTTAATTTGGTTGAAAATGTGCTACATTGGCGAGAGAGTATTTATTTCACTAGTAGTTTAAATGTAATGCAATGCTTGCACTCATTTTGATGAGCGATTGTGCCTAAATGTATGAATTTAGAACTCTTCAAAGTAATATTTGTTGCATGACTATAAGAAATGTAATATCTCTTCGACTTTGAAACAAAAACTACAAAAATATAGACTAGAAATATAAATCCAAAAAATTCACATAATTCGAAGAAATCTCATAATCGATGATTTCTCTTTTTTTTTCATGGAAAGGTCGAATGCATGAAATTCACAAGTTAATACTCACGGGGAAGCAAATGTTCGGTTTAATGCTAGTTTGATGCACTATACGGTTCTGATAAATTATGAAAGGTGACCATTGATACTACTCATACATGCATGTAGGTAGATTAAATAGTACTAGGTACTTATTGTGAATGTAATTAGTAACTTTTATATTGAAAATTTTATTTAAAGTTTGCAAGTATTTGTATTTTGAGAAATTGTGACACCGACATTACAAATATTTGAACACATAAATATTTGAATACGAACAAAACAAGTAAAAATATTAAAAATTTATTTATTATGTATAATCTGGCCATGTATGTATGCAATATTGTAAATATTCCAAACCATAAATAGAATGTACAAGCACGAACAATTCGAGAATCAAAGTTTATGTACGGTTGTTCTTAATATTTATTATCAGAGCACTTGTTTAAGTATCATTAGTGTCATTCAAAAATGTGCTTGGTTGATAAATGGGTGATAACCTTGTATTTTACATTACTTGAATCAAAAGGTTTAGTGAAGAAAACTTACACGCTAACGCAAATTGCCTACTAGACTCTTCTCTTTTGTCAAAACTACTCTACTGAATCAACAAAATAGTATGATGATAATAGCACATAGTGCACCTACCTGGATGTTTGATGCTTGTAAATGCCTTGTGCTTGTCGACAACTTACCTTCACAAGGTCAATGATACATTGTGATACCTAACAAATAGCATGAAGTTAATGGAACAAAATGCACAGGCTTGGTTATCATACAAACAAATTTGGTGACCGGCATCAAGAACTTTCCTTTCACGTGCGATGTTTCTCTTTTATGAACCCTACAATATTAGACCCTACAAATTCTGATGATAATACCAAAAATCACACCTACCTTGGATGTTTGTTTGTTGTGTTTGATGCTCGGCGTCGGCAACTTCCCTCACAAGATAAATCATACACATTGATAACCGACAAACAGTGTGATGGTAATATAACAAATCCCACCTACTATATTGTTTGTCTCTCAAATTGAATCGATGATCGCCATCAACAACTTTCACATGGTTAATCATGCACTCGGAGATCCGCCATGTGGTGTGACGCCATATAATATCATAAAGTGCACTCACACTATTGTTTGTTTCTAAAACATGTTCTATGATTATCGCCAGCAATTTTTCTTCCACGTCATTGATCTTACATGCACTAGAGTCGACAAATGCGCCCATGGTAATAGCACAAGGTTTATAAAACTTGGATGTTTGTTTCGCATAATGGTTTAGTGAACATATCTAGCTACTTTATTCCCACTTTGTCAGAAATAGTCTGGTGATAGTGCCCAAAGGGTGCATACATTGGGATGTTTATTTCTCATACTTGGTTGGTGCCGATGGACAAAATTTCAGAACACTTGATATTAATGGTATTGTTGCATGTTTGAAAGGTGCACACTATGTGTATAAAATTTAAAATTTCTTAATTAATGGAAACATGCACAAATATTCTTTGTCATAATAGAGTCATACCATTATGCTAAAATAATAGTGCCAACAATTACTTTATGCTATGATACTTCATAAATTGGGAAAGTTTTGGCAAGAAAGTAAATATTTCTATACCAACTCTAATAAATGAATACAACAATTGAGTAAGATTTCTTGCAATTATTTGGTAGCAAACCAAATATTTTCAAAATTAAATCTAGGAAGAAATTTAGTAAGACAAAAAACTCGAGAGAACATAAATTGCTCAGCAGCACCTAGGTGCAACCCTCCCTTTTATCACACCATCAATATGCATAGGGGTATGCATAGAACATGTAGTTTGATATGTATTAGTTATTTATGAATCTACTTTTGATATTTGGTATAAATTAAATGCAAGCCAACATGTACTACATGAGACCAATCTAACAACTCACAAGTACCCGGCCTAAATGCATCCAAATAATTTCCCTACTTCACTTTTGAACCGCACAACAACTAAAATTACCGTTGGAAATTTGACACTCATTAAAACTATATTGTCTTCCTAGATTAACGTAGGAATGTAAAATTATATTTGGTAGCATTGTTCCTATATTTGAATAAATACAAGGGAATATAAATAATGTTGGAGATATGCCCAAGAGGCAATAATAAAGTGGTTATTATCATATCTTCATGTTTATGATAAATGTTTACATACCATGCTATAATTGTATTAACAGGAAACATTAATACTTGTGTGATTTGTAAACATAAAAGAGTCCCTAGTAAAGCCTCTTATTAAACTAGCTTGTTGGTTAATTGATGATTATGGTTTCCTGATCATGAACATTGATATGTTGTTAACAACAAGGTCATATCATTAGGAGAAGGATGTGATGGACATACTCCTATAGTTAAAGTGTAGCATGAGATCAAGTAATTTAAATAGTTCACTTGCTATAAGCTTTCAAATACATAGTAACCTAAATCCTTCGACCATGAGATCATGTTAATCATCATCACCGGATGGATGCTTTGATGACATCAAACACCACTTCGTAACTGGGTGGTTATAAATGTGGCATTGAGTATTCCGAAAGTATGTGTTGAGGCACATGGATCAAGAGTGAGATTTGTCCATCCATATGAAGGATAGATATACTTTGGGCCCTCTCGGTGGAATGTCATCCAATTAGCTTGCAAGCATGTGACTGGCTCACAAGGGATCACATATCACAGGAATGAGTAAAGAGTACTTATCGTTAACGAGGTTGAATTAGGTATGCAGAGGTACAGATGATCAAACCTCGGATAAGTAAAGTATCGTGAGACAAAGGGAAATTGGTATCATATGTAAATGGTTCATTTGATCATGAAGTAATCATAGAATAATGTGGGAGCCATATGAATTTCCAGATTCTTCTATTGGTTATTGATCAGAGAAGAGTCTCGATCATGTCTGCATAAATCACGAACCATAGGGAGACACACTTAAGGATTCGATGTTGTTTAGTAGATATGGAATGTGAGTAAGAGACCGGGACATCACGAGGAGATCCGGAATGGTCTGAAGAATAAGATTCGTATAAGGGAAGTCCAATTCTGAAGTTCGAGAATGGTTTTAGTGTTTTCACTGGAATGTTCTAGAAGGGTCTAGAAGGTCCACCGATCCGGAGTTGGAAGGGTACATGGATGTTTCATTACAAAGTGGAATGGTTGCATCATATCCTAGTTCACTTGGCTGGGCAATGGGAAGAGAGAAATCAAACTCTAGTTTGAGAATTCAAACGCCAATTTGAAAAGTCAAATCCCAACATTGGTTGCCTAGTGGAGGGGAAGGAATCCTACCTAAGGGAGGATTCATCCCTCTCCCTTGCCACCGGCCCATGTGGTGGAGTTGGGGAAGGATTCCCCTTCCCCAACCACCTCTACCCATCTATAAAGGAAGGGGTTGGGGCGCCCCAAGCAACCACCCCACAAACCCTAGCCGCCGGCCCTTGGCCCCCAAGTCGCCACCGCCTAGACCGTCCTCTAAACAGCCGCCACCTAGCTAAACCCTAGTCGCCGGCCACCTCTAAAACTCGGCCCTCTAAACCCTAGATCGTCGGGGATCCCTCTACTCCATCATACTCACACCGTCTTAGGCGAATCCCTGCGTGATATCCCCTCTACTTCCGACACCATGACGTCGTGCTGCCAGAATCATGAGGAGAGAGCTACAACCTCCGCTGCCTACTGGAACAAGGGAGAGGAAGGTCTTCATCGAGTACCGTACATGTTACCGACTGCGGGAGCGCTGCCGGAACGCGGCGCCAGAAGGATCGTCTACACGATCTTGTGATCGGCAAGTGAACTACTACATCACCCACGAGAATCCGATCTCGTTAACCTCTTTGGATCTTCGTGGGTTACTACTCTATGAACTCGCTGTACCTATCTAGTAGATTAGATCTTGGCTTATGTGTGTTCATGTGATAGAAAATTTTTGTTTTCCATGCTACGAACCCCTACAGTGGTATCAGAGCCGTGTCTATACGTAGATCTGTTGCATGAGTAGAACACAATGGTTATTGTGGGCGTTGATTCTTTTGTTGTCAATTTCTTTTTGTGTACTTTGCATCTTGCGGGATGGTGGGATGAAGCGGCCCGGGCTAACCTTACATGACATTGTTCATGATACTTGCTCCACTCTCAACATGCAAGTTGTATTGCATAAGTGGCTTTGCGGGTGTCTGTCTCTCCCACCATAGTGAAGATTCAATTTACAACGGGCGATTGACAATACCAGTATCAATGTTGTGGTTCATGTTCGTAAGTTAGAACGGTTCTCATGCGAAAGCCCCAGCCATGTAAAACATGCAAAGAAAGATTAGAGGCGTCTGACTTGTTTTTGTAGGGATTGTGTTGTGATGTGATATGGCCATGATTGTGATTATATATGATGTATGCAATGATCCTTATTGTAAGTTGGCAACCGGCAGGAGCCTTATGGTTGTCTTTTAATTTCGTTAAGACCTGCGTGTCTATTATTCAAAGTAGTTGTAATAGTTTATGCTGGTGGACGACAACCATGGAGCAGTGCCATTGACCTTGACGCCACGCCGGTGATGATGGAGATCATGTTCGTGCTTGAAGATGGATATCGGAAGCACAAGTAGAAAGGCCATATCATATCACATATTATGAATTGCATGTGATGTTAATACTTTTTATGCATCTTGTATTGTTTATATTGTGACGGTAGCATTATAAGATGATCCCTCTCACTAAATATCAAGTAATAAAGTGTTCATCCTTAGTAGGCACCGTTGTTAAGACTCGTCATTTTGAAGCATCACGTGATGATCAGGTGTGATAGATTATACGTGTGCATACAACGGGTGCAAACCAGATTTGCACATGCGGATACTAAGGTTAACCTTGACGAGCCTAGCATGTACATACATGGTCTCGGAACACAGAATACCGAAAGGTAAAGCATGAGTCATATAGATGATATGATGAACATGATGATTGTTCGCCTTTGAAACTACATCATGTCACATGATGATCGGACTTGGTGTAGTGGATTTGGTTCGTGTGATCACTAAAACAATGTGAGGGATATTGTTTTGAGTGGGAGTTCAACAGAAATATGATTAAAAGTTAAACACTATTTATCATAAATTAAATCAAAGTGAATTTGCATAGTTGTAGTCATTGGCATCCGTTTACCACCTTACACTTAGTTACAATTGAGATAATAGAACTATAGAATTATGGTTAGTTACTACGAACTGGTATCGTATTATTTTGAAGTGTTAATCTAAAGTTTAAAAGTCCTATTGCAAACTTTCAGTAAGTTCCAGTTACTCTGTCAAGTTTAATAATTGGCATTAAATCAAGAGTAACAATTCTAGTGTTAGTATATAAGTATCATGTTTGTCTCCATGATTCTTGATATTCAAAATATTGTTTTAATATCAAGGTTATCTAGGAGCTGAAAGAGTTGTTTCAGAAACCATCATGTGTGGAAGATATTGTGATATCTAAAACAATGTTTTGCTTGCAACATGATAGAGTATAATATGGCCAAATATATGTTCTCATATTTGATGAGAATTTGCGAAAGGTTGGAGACACTAGTCGTCCTAATCTTCCAAAAGGTTTTGGAGAGCAACATTATACTCGCGATTCACTGTTGTAAGCTAAAATAGCTTGATCATGAAATTTTTTCATGATAAGGATGAATATAAGATATAGGTAAAATGTTTACTACGCTAAAAGATCACTAAAGAATGGAATTTGAAAGAACACCAAACATTTGATGATGGTGATCTGCTTCAAAGTGCAAATCCAAAGATATTAGTATTTTACTATACATGCTTTGGACTATGTGTCATAAGTATGTCACCACTATTAGTGTTGATAGATTCTTTTAAAAGGAAAAGCAAATGCTGAAAGAGTAATCTAAGAAATATTTAGCAGAAAAGAAAAGACTAGAATTGTTCAGCTCAGGTATATAGATGATATACATGTTATGGATATATTTTTTGCTTGTTAAACAATGTGGTTCTTGAGTATTGGATACTGAATTTGCTGGTGTGAATCATCATATGAAACAACACAATTCATGAACTACAATGGTCTAAGTAACTAGCAAATGAATATGTGATGATATTCATCGAAAACAAATAAAGAGTTATTGTGTTTCTCATTGATATCAAAGCTTACCTTCAAGATTTGTTTTAATTAGGTATTATGAGAACAAAAGGGTTGTTCAAATAATTCCCGTATTCCATAATAGATGGATGATATACAAGTCTAGTTGGAGAAATCACATCCATAAAACTAATGCTAAAAATGTCGAAAGACAATTGATTGAAAGATCACTTAGGAAGTGACATCGCCATTTAAATTATAATGGAAAGAAAACATGAAGAAACTCCATGTTAATGGAATTTTGGAGTTTTTTTATTTTTGATCAAATGACGCTTGTGAAACTTTCCTAGAGATAATTAAAACTCAGTTCATAGTCCAAAAGGGAATGAATTACTAGCTTATTGGTACTTGTACATATAGATGTATGAAGCCCATTATGTGTAGTCAAGAGCGATGGATTTTCAACTTCATATGCTTTCACCAAAAATTTGAGTGAATATATGAATATTTACTTAATGAGGATGAAGTGTGAAATATTTGAAAAATGTTCGAAGACTTTCAAGGTGAAGTGGAAAATCATTGTAACAAGAAAATAAAGAATTTATGATAGGATCATAAAGGAAGATTTTTGAGTTACAAGTTTAGCAAAACACCTAAGATTTGAGGAATCTTTCCATAGATTTATGTTTCCCGAAAACACCATAGTAGTATGGAGTATTCGAGATATGTAATCAAACCTTGTTTAAACATGGTAAGATGAAAATGTGTCATTTATAAAAATGGCATTATATTTTAAAGATTAAAGCTTTAGACACTAGCACTTTTACACTAAAAAGAGCTCCATCATGATCTGTTGAAATGACACCATATAAAGTTATGGTTTGGGATAAAACCCAAGTTGTCCTTTCTTAAACATTGGTATGCTATGCATAAGTAAGATGTTTACAACCAAAGTCCGATGAGCATGTCTTTGTAGTTTATTTCGGATAATCATTGGGTACTCCTCCATAACACCAAAGACAAAATTGTTTGTCGATTAGAACGTCAAATTTCTTAAGAAGGGTGAAAAGTTAAGTGGGAGGACAATAGAACTTTCAGAAGATTAAAACAACCTTAGATATGTGTGCTGAGTTGCGTGTAACATCCCAAAAACCATGATTTATTAAAGTTTGCATTTCATTCATGCATTCATAGCATTTGGTCTGCACAAAATTTTCCAAAAAAAATTCAAATAAGAAACCATGTTATGCCTATTATTTTATGCAAATAAGGCAATGGTTTTATATTTATTTTCCAAAGTATGAGGGAGCTTTTGATTGATCAGTGATGTTTTAAAATGGATGCAAGGCTTGCAAAAAAAATTTCAAAACAAAATTCAAAATAAAACCATTTATATGCCTAATATATATATATCAATAAAGGCATGGTTTTATTTTATTTTTCAAAGTGTCAAAGTGAATTTGACTTTACAGTAGTGTTTTATACATAATTAGGTGCAAAGGTTTCACTACAAAAATATATAAGTGATTTGAATTTAAACCCATTTGAATTTGATTTGAATTTGTTTCCTGAAAATCAAATTAGAAAAGGAAAATGAATAAGGAAATAGAAAAGGGCCGGCGCTATCCTTTCGGCCCAGCACCATTAACAGCCCACGAGCCCACCCAGGTCGTTTCCCCCCTCTCCCTCTGTTTCTCACCCCGCACCGCACACCCACTCGCTGACAACTGGACCCCACGGCCACGTCACTGCGTCGTCCTCAATCAGCGTCGATGACAACCTCGCCGCTGCCATTTCTCCCCATCACTATCGTGCTTAATTGCATTGATTTGGCGGGCGACTCTCTCCCCCGATCCCCTCTACTTAATCCCCTCCTCCTTCCGCTCATTTCCCCTCAAACCACAACCGCAAAGAGCCCCCAGGCTGCCCACGTTCGAGCTCACTTCGCCGCGGTACCGAGCATCTCCGGCGACCAATTCCAGTGAGAAACTCCCCGCCCCTTGCCCTCCTGATCATGCTGTCATGTTTGCCACACCTCCGCGCATCTAACACGGCTGACGGGCTTCCTTTTGGTGGCTTACAGTGTCGTCTTCGTCGACGACCGCGCATGCCCGTCGACGTGCTCTACTCCGACGAGCGACTACGGTAAACCTAGCCCTCCCCCTCCTCTCTGGTTCACGCTCGTAAAATCACCGTCCCAGTGCGTGTCTAATGCCACCTTTCACTTTCCTTCTCGTGCCTTGTAGCACCGCCAAAGACGACGCCTGAGCACACCCGAAGCCGCCCTCACCTCCGGCGAGGAATTCCCTATGGTCCCACACGCCCGCGCCTCCACCTCGTCGACCATCGCCATCACCTCGTCTCCGCGCTTCAGTATGACCCACACCTTCCCCACTTGCCCCCTAGCGTTGCCAGTTCACCGCCAGCAGGAGCATCGCCGCCGCTCTGGCCATTCGCGCCGCCACTCTTTGGTCAAAGCAACATGCACCGTTGGATCTAGATCTAGGGGACCAGATTAGGTCACTTACTCGAAAGGGTATAGATCAATCTGGCCTGTGCATTTTAATTAGATCCTGCGGCTCATATTGATCGAAAGCACATTTAGTTTATTTAGACTATAAATGTTTAGTTTTGTGTTCAGTACTGTTTTACTTGTCTTGTTTAGTTTAGAAAATTCATCGCATGGCATTTGCATGCATTCATATATTTTTGCTTGATTATTTTGAATGTAAATTTGGTGCTATCATTTTATGTGTAGATTTTGGTGCTAGTGGTGATTGTGATTGTGAGGATTGTTGCTATTCCCCCAACTACCAAGGCAAGTGGTGCTTCATGTATTTGTCCCATTATTTTGACTATGCACTAGTGATATTTTGTATAGGGCTTGCATGAAACTTTTGCTAAGTATCTATATGCTATGCTATGGGAAATCCTAGTAGTTGTAGTCTTGATTGAATTATTCTCTAAGTTAAGATACTTTTTGATATCATGCTTAGCCTAGCTATTAGTAAACAAGGGTGGTGTATATATACACATGATATGGAAATTTTACTAAGTCTTTTGACTATGTTTTTGCTTAATAAAACAACTAAGTGAATGAAACACCGGGGTGGAATGGTAATTGCTTGGATGAATTTATGTTGAGTGGTTATACAAGGCCAGAAAACTAGTGAAAACTTGTGTATCTCACTTGTGGAAAGCCACCCAGGAATAAAGAGATTTGAGATGTCAAATGTTGAGAAGCTTCTAGTGCAACCACATGGTATATGGGCTCTGCCAGGATCACATAGGTTGCAATAACTTAGCCAGGTGGACAGAAGGTGGTAGGGGGTGATAGTATGGAACGCCTCCATTTGGTCTAAGGGAAGGCTTCTAAAAGATATTGTCTCGATGCATGTCGAGTCTTGTTGGGAAAGTGCACCACCTCTCGAGAGAGTAAAATCTAAGTACTTAGTCGTCCCCGGCAATGGATAGTTTGAGCATCAAGACATTGAAGCTATCAAGGATCTCCTCATCCCAATTTCTAAGTTAAAGGTTTGTGGTTAAACAAGGGTTAAAGGTTCCTCAATACTCATTGGTGGTTCCTTGGGAGTTTTGACAAACAAAAACTTAGTGATTTCAACTGATAGGAAAAACCTATTTTGAGCAAAGCAAGCCTAAGCTACACTTAGCCAAATTCATATAGATGTTAGGAACTACTATTCTACTATGGTATCACTTACCAATACTATTCCAATGTATTGACCCACTAAGGCTGTAACTTATGATGTTGCAGGTTACTCTGATGAGGATTAGGGTTATGAGTCTACACTCAACATGCTTGCCTATGGCACATGAAGATGAAAACTTTACTTTATTTACTTATGTTATGAACTCTTGTACTAGCCTATGGCTATGGAGTTGTAAAAGACTATGTTATCTCTGGAATGAAGATGTAATAAAGACCTTTGTATCTGTGTACTTGATCTTAAACTATGGATGCTAGCAATTGTTCCAGGGACTAGCATTGTAATCACAGGGATCCTTTACCTTATAAAGGTGGGGTCTTACATTGCGCAACATCGGAAAGTCTTCCGGAGGCAGCAACAATGCTCATGGCTCACGTGCCTCAAAGGTTGTGGTTATAGAGGTCTATGTTCCTATTGAATCAAGTAGGTCGGGTAAACAATCAAATACCAAGATTTGAGAGTTAAATCATTATTTGACAATGATGAACCGACTACATGCAAATAAGCGATGATGGGCCTGACTCCGTCAAATGGCTTGAAGCCATAAAATTCGTGATAGTTCCATAAATGAGAAATCAAGCTTTGAACTTGAAAGACTCTCTAGAAAGGTGTAAAACGTAACGGTCGTATATGGATCTATAAATAAACATGGATGTTTCACATCTATGAAATAGTCGACATGTCGGGAAAATAATTTACAACAATGTTCAAAAGGTTGACTATGACAGGATTTGATCTTTCATAGCGATATTTAGTCTAAGAAGGATTGATGTAGCAACCACTACATATATTGGTATATGATAGTTGAATAAACAAAACAAGTTCTTATAATAGAATGGTTACCTAGGACGTGTACATGACACGGTCCAAAGGGTTTTGTTAATTCAAATGATGCTAAAAGCGTATCCAGACCTCAATGGTTGAAGTAAGCATCGAGGAGTTGGAATCTTCACCGTAATGAAACTGTTAAAAGGTTTAATTTCATCAAAGACGATGAAGATGCTTGCATTTGCAAGAAATTAAGTGGGAGCACTGAGACATATTTCTAATGCATTATGTGGAAGACATATTGTTGATTGTAAATGATGTATCTTATATTGACACGAGTTAAGATTTTCATCTAAATGAAAGGCTTAGGCAAAACCCAAATGTTTGGCATCAATATCTATATGGATAGATTGAGACGCCAATATGGTTGTGCCAAATTTACATAGATGAGATATTGAAATAGTTCAATATGGAAATGACAAGAAAGGTTCTTGCCACACAGAAAGGATTAAATCGAAATTCAAGTGTATCGACACTTGGTAAGTGAAACAAAGATTCAAGAATTTTTTATACTTGATGAATGAAATCACAAAGAGTGTTTTTCAATCATACTATGATATGTACACATCCAGATATGTCCTATACTCTAAATGTTATGAGCATATGCCAGAATGATTCATAAGATGATCATTGGACGATAGTAAGGATATTTCTTATGATCTTTTGGAAGAACTAAGAATATATTATTTTTGTAGATGTGACAAATAGATGGTTAGTTCATTGTAAAGTAATACATTGATACTAGTTTTATCACAAAGTACAAATTAAGTTTATCTCAATTTAAACTATGGGTGGCACAATGTAATGGAAATAAAGTTCCATAATGGATTTGGATGAGTTCCAAAGTTAAAGACATTGTGACAGATACTACAACAAAAGACTAAGTATATGACTGTTATTATAACAGCAAAAGAGGGCATTTGTGTCAAGTAGTTTGTTATCAAACTATGTGTGGTTCATAGAGGGATAGAACAATGAAGATATATTGTACAACAATTGTATCCACATGGTTTGACCCCAAGGGAACTAAAGGTCTCACCAAAGGACCAAATTTATACAAAGCCATCTCATTAGAGAATGAGTGATGCGTAGAGACGCAAAGGCATGCAATTCCACACGGACCTGAAAGTGTCGGATCCGAAGATCAGTTAACCACTAGCAAGTGTGTATATACAACAACGGAAAGCCATAGGTGTTGAAAACACAAAAAGGTTTGAAACTAGATTATTGTCTCTAGTGCAAGTGGGAGACTGTTGGAGATATGCCCAAGAGACAATAATAAAGTGGTTATTATCATATCTTCATGTTTATGATAAATGTTTACATACCTTGCTATAATTGTATCAACAGGAAACATTAATACTTGTGTGATTTGTAAACATAAAAGAGTCCCTAGTAAAGCCTCTTGTTAAACTAACTTGTTGGTTAATTGATGATCATGGTTTCCTGATCACGAACATTGAGATGTTGTTAACAACAAGGTCATATCATTAGGAGAATGATGTGATGGACATATTCCTATAGTTAAGCGTAGCATAAGATCAAGTCATTTAAATAGTTCACTTTCTATAAGCTTTCAAATACATATTAACCTAAATCCTTCGACCATGAGATCATGTTAATCACCATCACCAGATGGATGCTTTGATGACATCAAACACCACTTCGTAACTGGGTGGTTATGAAGGTGGCATTGAGTATTCGGAAAGTATGTGTTGAGGCACATGGATCAAGAGTGGGATTTGTCCATCCATATGACGGATAGATATACTCTGGGCCCTCTGGGTGGAATATCATCCAATTAGCTTGCAAGCATGTGACTGGCTCACAAGGGATCACATATCACAGGAACGAGTAAAGAGTACTTATTGGTAACGAGGTTAGACTAGGTATGCAGAGATACCGACGATCAAACCTCGGATAAGTAAAGTATCGCGAGACAAAGGGAAATTTAGTATGTAAATGGTTCATTCAATCATGAACTAATCGTAGAAATATGTGGGAGCCATATGAATTTACAAATTCCTCTATTGGTTATTGATCGGAGAAGAGTCTTGATCATGTCTGCATAATTTATGAACCATTGGGAGACACACTTGAGGATTCGATGTTGTTTAGTAAACATGGAATGTGAGTAAGAGACCGAATGTTGTTCGGAGTCTCGGATTGGATCCGGGACATCACGAGGAGATCCGGAATGGTCTGGGGAATAAGATTCATATATAAGGAAAGTCCAATTCCAGAGTTCGGGAATGGTTTCAGTGTTTTCACCGGAATGTTCTAGATGGGTCTAGAAGGTCCACCGATCCGGAGTGGGAAGGGTACATGGATGTGTCATGACAAAGTGGAAATGGTTGCATCATGTCCTAGGTCACTTGGCTGGGCAATGGAAAGAGAGAAATCAAACTCCAGTTTGAAAAGTCAAATCTCAACATTGGTTTCCTAGTGGAGGGAGGGAAGGAATCCTACCTAAGGGAAGATTCCTCCCTCTCCCTTACCACCGGTCCATGAGGTGGAGTTGGGGAAGGATTCCCCTTCCCCAACCGCCTATCCCCATCTATAAAGGAAGGGGGTGGGGCGCCCCAAGCAACCACCCCACAAACCCTAGCTGCCGGCCCTTGCCCCCCCAAGTCACCGCCACCTAGACCCTCCTCTAAACAGCCGCCGCCTAACTAAACCCTAGTCGCCGACCACCTCTAAAACTTGGCCCTCTAAACCCTAGATCATCGGGACTCCCTCTACTCCATCATACTCGCATCGGCTTAGGCAAAGCCCTGCGGGATCTCCCCTCTACTTCCGACACCACACCGTCGTGCTGTCGGAATCGTGAGGAGAGAGCTACAACCTCTACTGCATGCTGGAACAAGGGAGATGAAGGTCTTCATCGAGTACCGTACGTGTGAACGACTGCGGGAGCGCTGCCGGAACGCAGCACTAGAAGGATCGTCTACACGATCTTGAGATCGACAAGTGAACAACCACATCACCCACGAGAATCCGATCTCGTTAACCGCTTTGGATCTTCGAGGGTTAGTACTCTATGAACTCGTTGGACCGATCTAGTAGATTAGATCTTGGCTTGTGTGTGTTCATGCGATAGAGTTTTTTTGTTTTCCATGCTACGAACCCTACAAATAAATTGATGGTTTAATCGCATTAAATGATAATTTTGCAACCAATCAAAGGCACCAAACCACTCTACCAGGGTCCACTGCCATCTGGATGATATTCCCGTAAAAAATGGAACTAACAGAAAATAATATTATGGTTGGAGAATGGATATTGAGTAATACTATAAAGTTATGAGCCCCAAATTCAAAGTTTAAGTGCAAAACTAAGAGTTGCATGAATCTAATTACATGAAACTTTGGGACATTAAATCCAAATATTATGTCTCTCGTAAGGACAATCAGTATTTCAACATGCTAATTTTAAGGAAAAATTGAGTGAAAATTTCGAGAAATTAATTTTGAAAAATTCACATTGAAATTTCACGATACTAAATCCGTGAAACTGTGTCTCTTCTAGGAAACTAAGAGTTTCTTGAAACTAATTTCAGATTTTTTTAAAGGCTATTAATGATTTTTAAAACCCAAGTTTAAGTGAAAAGTGGGTACTCCATAATGTTAATTCTAGAAAAATTGGTGATACTAAATTTGGAATTATGTCTCGCATGAGAAAACTAGGAATTTAATTATGTTAGTTTTGGGAAATAAAAACATCCAATGAAATTTCTTGATTTTTGAATTTTAGTTTCAAGTGGAATTTGTATCTTAACTCGATGTTGAAAATAGCACTTTAGATCAATATTGTGAATTTCAAAGAAGCTTGGAACTTAAATTTGGACTAAGAGGTATTGAAGCATGGTATTTAGGTGTCCAATAAAAGCATATTTTTAAGGTTGAGTTATTAACAAATTTAGTACATATAATATAAATTTACTAGATCACCATATGAAGTTACTTGTTTATTTTAATATGCATTCTTATTTTGTCATGCTTAAAATAAAATCATTTGAAAATGGGTGAGAATAAAACACATTTGATGAAACATCCATTCTTGTTTGTTTTCCTATCTTTCTTGTTAATATTTTAGCTCTATATCCCTAAGATCATCGACACGATGCATATATAGGGCTCTCCCACCCCCTAACAGCCATGTGTTCCCATCCATTTCTGTGCCCACTTTATTACATAAATAGGGCAGACGTCTTTGTGTCATATAGTCAGCTTACATGGTGCAATATATGATGTAGCATTGGTAGTACATCATTTATGTTATCGTTAAGTGCAGAAAATTCCTATGATATGTTAAAATGATCACTAGAATATATCGGCTTTGAAAATCCTCTAGATATAATAACGATGGCCATTTATACCCTCAATAATTGTGACATATTGGATTGGATATGTATTAATTGATGGTTAATTTGATTCAAAACATGCTACATTGGAGAGTGTGTATTTATTTCACTAGTAGTTTAAATGTAATGCAATGCTTGTGGTCATTTTGACGAACATTTGTGTCTAAATGTATGAAGTTAAAACTCTTCAAAGTAATATTTGTTGCATGATATTTTAAAAATATAATTTCTCCTCGACTTTGAAACAAAAGGTACAAAAATCTAGACTAGAAATATAAATCCAATAAATTCATATAATTCAAAGAAATCTCATATGCGAGGATTTCCCTTTTTTTCATGAAAAGGTCGAATGCATGAAATTCACAAGTTAATACTCACGGGGAAGCAAATGTTCAGTTTAATGCTAGTTTGATGCACTATAAGGATAAATTATGAAAGGTGGCCATCAATACTACACATACATGCATGTAGGTGGACTAAATACTACCAGGTACTTATTGTGAATGTAACTAATACGTTTTGTATTGATTTTTTAAAAAGTTTGCAAGTATTTATATTTTGAGAAATCATGGCACCGACATTATAAATCTTTGAACACATAAATATTTGAATATGAACAAACCATAAAAATATTAAAAAATTATTTATTATGTATAATCTGGCATATGTATGCAATATTGTAAATACTTAAAACCATAAGCAGAATGTATAGAAAACATAAACAATTCAAGAATCAAAGTTTATGTATATTTTTCAATTTATATTTATAATCAGAGCACTTGTTTTAGTATCATTAGTGTCATTCAAAAATTTGCTTGGTTGATAAATGGGTCAAATACACACATTCAGTGCAACAAATCAAAGAGATATTGGTAGGCTCTTTGTGGACCAAAGACATTAATGGTGGATTTCGGTGGTGCACATATAATCAAAGAAACAACAAGGAAACAAAACTATAATCTATCTAATACTCCCTCCGTCTGAAAAAGGATGTCACAAATTTATCTAGGTTCGTGTGTATCTATACACTAAACCTTTGATCTCAGAGTAACTAATACCTCCTCGTCCCAAGATGTAATGCTTCCTTGATTACCGCTAGTTAACAACTTATAATTTTGGTTACTATTATATGTGAACAAAATTAGTAGATATATAAAATAGAAGAGTTTTGCAAGATAAAATGTAATTATACCATTTGACATTTCTAATTCATATACTTTGATATATATATTAGTAATGCATAAATAGTAGTGCATATATATTAGTAATGATCAAAGTAGTGCATAAATAGTAGTACCAAATAAACCGCACCTTGAATTTTAAGACAGATGAAGTACATCACCAATCATGAAGTATCCAATCGAAGGAGATTTCATCCTGGTTGGAAACCATGTTTGCCATGGTTTTTTCCGATCAGGTTGATAGCTTTTGTTCTAGCTGGACCAAATAGCTAGCCTTGCCCATGCTCTGCTGCAGCTCAAGAGTGTTATATGTTTCGGGCTTTTGCCCTATTTAAACTTTTAACATGTGAAAATATGATAAGCCCATCAGTGGCCATCGTTGTACTGCTTCTTCCAATCTCATCCTTGCGCCTCTCCGTCTTGTGAAAACTTTAGATATGCTACTAGGTTACCGTAACATATCTAATACTCCCTCCATTCCAAGGATTAAGACATATAATTTTTTTCAAAAGTCAAACAAACTAAAGTTTAACCAAGTTTTTAGAGAAAAATATTAATATTTATAATACGTATCCACATCCTTTCATACATCATGAAACATATTTTTACATGGTATCTATTATACTATATAGATACCATGTAAAAATATGTTTCATGATGTATGAAAGCATATGGATTACGCATTATAAATATTAATATTTTTCTCTAAAATCTTGGTTAAACTTTAGTTTGTTTGACTTTTGAAAAAAATTATATGCCTTAAGCCTTAAAACGAAGGTAGTATGCGGCATATGATTATTTTGGACAACAAAGGCCTGGCATGAACGGCTAGAGATCCTAACGCACCAACATCAACCCATAACTCTAGCCCACTCACTAATAGAAGCTGAGGCCCTCTACATTTTGTAAGAAGGCTCTGCCGCCTACAAACGGCGAAGACACTGGCCCAGCCCAGCCCCTTCACTTCTAAAGAAGACGCAAACCCGAGCTAAATATATGTAGACAGCAGTTTCAGTGCCGAACATCGGACCAGGGGCTGGGGTGCTTATTGTTCGAAATTCCAATGGTGAAACTGGATGCAGGTGCAGGTACTTAGCATATCACCCTCAAAGCTTGAATATGTTGTGTCGAGGACTGAAGCCATCGCCCGCATGTCTGGTCTTCGCTGGGCGCACTCTTTGGCCACGACGAATGTTCAGGTGGAGTGGAGACAGACTCCCAAAAGCTTCATCAGGCTACCAATGGTCGATCGCAAGACCTGATTCTGTACGTGTGTTTATTAAGTGCCAGCGATTTTGCTGTGCGCACCGGTACCATCTTCTAGAAAGAAGGCAAATGGTTGATTGGTCTAAAGCTCTTAGCTTCCAAGAAATCGCCGCCATGCCACTTGAGTCTGTCACTGAGCCTGGTTCGAATTCGAATTCTGGACTCTGAAAAGAAAGGAAAGGAACCTTTGAGAACAGAGCACTGCTCACGGCCCGTCCAGAGTTCCACTCGCTACCGCCTACCGGCGGGATAAACACGAATAGGCAGCATCCGTGCACTCGTCTGATAAGAGAGCGGCTCAACGACTGGCTGTCAGTTTGTACCGGCCGCACAATGCAACGAGCTACTGTACACTACGGCACACATCCTACGGACCGGGCAGGATCCCACATGACGTGACACAGCATCAAGTCAGAACACACAAACGATGAATCATCTTACTACTATGTTTTTTATTTTATTCTGAAAATACAGTCTGAAAACCGAGCCACGATCCGATCTTGTGGTGCCATCCCCATGACTAGTTTCTGCAGCTCGTGCTACAGTATCCTAACGACTAGGCGAAACGGTGAAGAAGGAGCCTAGCAAACTTTGCAAAATCTAGAGGCATCGTTCACAGACAGATGTGGTTATTCTGAACCAGATGGTGTTCTCTGAACTTCTACATCTGCTGAACTTTGGGAAAGAAGAAGTAGAACTCTTGGATGCTGATGAGAATTGGGCAGCCCTGGTGGTTGGTGTGTTTGTAAGGTGACAATGTAGCTGTGATTTCGTTAATAAATCGGAGAAAACACTTTTATTTTTAAAAAAATTGTGTTCACTGAACTTGACAGCTACGGGTTCAGAGACACGTCTGACCGACAGACAACGAGTTTAGGAAATATATCCAACAAAACACCCCAACACGCACGCACGCCCGCCCGCACGCAATTTGGATTGTTTGGAGATGCTCACCCTGTACAACGATCTATGGATCTGAAAATTTAAAAGAATGTAACTCCGTTCCCCCAAATAAAAGGAATATTCCCGCTGGTATCTCATTACTGTATCTGGCTCTAAATAAGTCAAAGTCGCAAGTAAACAGCAAAATAGAAAACTACTCTATGTTACTCCATAAAAGAGAACATGGTTTTAGATAGTTGTAGCATGTACTCCATTAAAGATTTGCTTCCATCTAAATTATACTCCTCGCACTGATCCTCATATATGATATACTTCTTGGAAGTTGACTTCTACCTCTTTTGATTTTTACACGCATGTCAACATAATAGAAATACATGACATGAACATGTCCTCTTTTTTATGTGTTGTCCCGTACGCATACTTGTTATAATTTCACATGGATAGGAGTACCGAAAAGTCTTTTTGGCACATGAGCACCAGTGAAACCATAGTTATATTTCATTTGCAGGAATATAAGAGACATAATCGTGTGCAAGTACTTTTAGGATCAGCATAGTAGTATAGTTTTCATGCGACAAATCTACAAACTTAAAATATTCGATCACGTACATGCACTTTAAAGCATCTATAATCAAAATGGAAATCTACATGGTTGACTTAATAGCGTGTATACTATAAATTTACATGTCGGTGTTAACTCATAGTATAATACATATTTTTTTAATAGTCATTCTAGACATTAGCATGGTCTTTGTAACTCTTCACCTCCTATTTATCGTAACGCGATTTGTTCCGCTCCCACCACGCGCGTACACACATTGCACCCTTTTGTTATACATGTAAGGCATTGTCCATTAACCATATGGGGTTTAACTTCTATGTCTCCTTGATGTCGAATGACTTCAGAGGGTAGACCTCCTGAATTACTAATGGATACCATTTTGAAACCAGTTTACCTAAAGAAAACTTGAAATGAGAGTTGAACAATAACACTTGATATCTTACTTTAAACTCTTTTTTATGATTTTTTTCTTATGCCAAATTTTGACTTTTTCTTTAAACAACCTAACACTTGCATAAGCTTTGTCCCGCCGCTCATCTAACATGTATAAATCTAGAGTTATCTTCTCACCAACAACTTTAAAATCAATGTTTAGTTGTTTAACTTCCCAATGAGTTTTATATTCTAACTTCGGAATATGACAAGTTTTACCATAAACCATTTATAAGGAGACATACCCATATGATATTTAAAAGTAGTTTTATAGACCCACACAACATCAATAATTTTATTTATTGAAAAAGTTTAATCTCTCTATTACTCAATTCAATTTGACCACTTGTTTGCAGATGATATAGAGAAGTAACTCTATGTGTGACCTGTATTTGGTAAAGTCTTTCTGAGAACACCAATTACGAAATAAGAACCCCCATCTATAGCATGAAATCTTGGTACTCCAAACCTGGGAAGTACGATGTCTTGAAGCATCTTCATTGTTGTAAGATGGTTGACACTTTTAGTAGGAATCACATCTACCCATTTGGTGACATAATCATCTGCAGCCGAATTGTGAGTATATCTGCTTGACGGTGGAAAGAGACACATAAAGTCAAATCCCCACACAGCAAATGGTTTAAGAGGTCAAGAATACTTCATAGGCATTTTCTGTCTCCTACCAATATTTCCTACTCTTTGACATTGACCACAAGATTTAACAAATTTTGTAGCATCTTTAAATAGAGTAGGCCAATAAAAATCACATAGTTATACCTTTTTGGTTGTGCGTTGACCCACATGATGAACTCCATAAGCACTAGTATAGTAGTCTCTTATAATATCTTGTCGTTCCTTCTCAGGTACACAACATCTAACGATACCATATATATTTTTCTTGTAAAAAATTAATCATCCCTAAAATAATGTATAAGATCATAAAATAATTTATTTCTTTGTTGGGTAGTAAAATGTGGTGGTCCTAGCATTACAATTATCATAATCAGCAAACCATGGATATGCAACTCTAATACTTGATAATTTATCATGGCGAAAACTACTGTCAATAGGAATAAGATCAACTAGAGTGTTTTCCATTCTAGTTAAATGATCAACTATAGAATTATCTTCACATTTCCTCTAAAAAATATGCAAATCAAATTATTTGAGTAAAAGTACCCATCTAATAAGCCTAGACTTAGCATTTTTCTTATTCATAAGAAATTTAATAGCTGGATGATCAATATATATGCACAACGAGTTCAGAATTCATAATGTGAGATCTAAACTTATCACAAGAACATACAATAGCTATAAATTCATTTCTTGTAGTAGCATAGTTTCTTTCAGCACCATACAATATTTGCTAGCATAATAAATAACATTTAACTTCTTATCAACATGTTGACCTAGAAAAACAACAACGGCATAATCTGAAGTAAATATGCCTGAGAGTCAATAATAAAATGGTTATTATCTTATTCCAAGTATATGATTGATATTTACTTCTCATGCTAGAATTATATTAATCGGAAACGTTAATACATGTGTGTTTAATAAACAAACAAGAGTTTCTAGTAATGCCTTGTAGGGTTCGTTGCATGTAAAATAAAAAATTCTACCGCAAGAACACATAAAAACCAAGATCTAATCTATGGACAAGCCAAGACCTAATCTATGAGATTGGTGCAATGATATTATAGATAACTAACCCTCATAGATCCAAAGCATTTAACGAGATTCGGATCTCGTGATTGATGTAGTCGATCACTTGGCGATCTCAAGATCGTGTAGACGATCCTTCCGGTGTCGCGTTCCGGCAGCGCTTTCGAAGTCGGTCACACATACGGAGTCGATGAAGACCTTCCTCTCCCGGTTCCAGTAGGGCAGCGTAGGTAGTAGATCCCCTCCAAATCCCAACAACACGACGGTGTGGTGGTGGTGGAGGAGGAGATATTTCTGCAGGGTTTCACCTAAACCGGAGCAGGACAGTGGACAAGAGAGGGGGAAGCGGCGGCTAGGGTTTAGGCGCCAAGGGCAAGGGTGCCAGGAGGGATGTGCCCCACCCCTACTTATATAGATGGGGGGCGGCAGCCAAGGGTTCCCAACCATAGCCGAGCCCCCCCTGATACGTCGGAAACATATCTATAATTTTTGATGTTCCATGCTTGTTTAGTATCTACTTTGATTTGCTTTGTCTACACTTTGAGATGTTTTTATATGTTTTTTCTGGACTAGATGACACCATGCCAGTTGCTTGCTTTCTTCTATTTTTGGTTCCAGAAAAGGCAGAAAATCAATATTCTCGGAATTGGAGGGACAAAAGCCAAAGTCAATATTTTACCGTGGGGAACACGGAGCCTTAATACGAGATGAGGAGCCACCACACACTGGCACAGCTGCCTGGCTGCCCCCTGCCTCGCCTCTTCGCCTATAAAGACCCCCCGATGCCAAAACCCTAAGTACCCGATCAACGTTCCATAAAATCATTTGTAGCCGTCGCCACCATCGTCCCTAGATCTAGGGGATCTGAAGCTCTTCCCAGCACCCTGTCGGAGGGGAGATCATCCTGGAGGCATTCTTCTTCATCATGCCAGCCTCCGGTATGAAGTGTGAGTAGTTCCACCTTGGACTACGGGTCCATGTAGTAGCTAGATGGTTGTATCTCCTCCTTTGTTCTACCATGTTTAGATCTTGTGAGCTCCATTCATGATCAAGATCATATATTTTGTAATCATGCATGTTGTGTTTATGGGGATCCGATGGATATTGAGGTTTCTATGTCAGATTGATTAATGGTTTTGTCTTATTGATTCTATCATATCTGTGTTGTTTGAGATATTGCATGCTCTCCGTTTCTAGTAGCTATCTTGGACAAGTAGATGCCAGTGACTCCAAGAGGGGGTATTTATGCTCGATAGTGGTTTCATGCCTCTATTTAAAATAAGGGAAGTGATAGAAATCTCTAAGGTTGTAGATGTGTTGTTGCCACTAGGGAGAAAACAAAGGTCTCTTGTTCATGGAACAAGTGGATTGTTTACCCAACACACTTTGCTTAAAGCAGTTATCCGTTGCTTGCAACTTAATACTGGAGGGGTTCGGATGATAACCTGAAGGTGGATTACTAGTCATATATGCAGTTGGATGGCGGTCTATGTATCTTGTTGTTTTGCCCAATGGAATCTCATAGGATCATGAATGTCCAGTATTGCATTGTTATGCCTTGCTTAGTCCTGTCAATTGCCCTGCTGTAATTTGTTTACCCAGCATGCCATGCTTGTTTATCTAAGGAGAACACCTCTAGTGAACTATGGACCCTGGTCCAATCTTTACCATTGATACATCTTTCTCTGTTACTGTGTACTTTCTGCAAACCACTATTACCTTCCACACCATACAATTAATACTTTGTTTTTAGCAAATCGGTGAGATTGACAACCTCACTGTTCGTTGGGGCGAAGTCTTGAGTTTGTGTTGTGCAGGTTTACAATTTGCTAGCAACACCTTTGAGTCGTTTCCTTCCTCCTACTGGTTCGATAACCTTGGTTTCTTACTGAGGGAAAACTTGTTGATGTGCTCATCACACCTTCCTCTTTGGGTCTCCCAACGAAGCTTCCACGCACCATCAAGATTTTCCGGCGCCGTTGCCGAGGAGGCTAAGGATGGCTTCACAAGGGGAGTCCTTCACAACCTTTCTCTTTACTTTGTTTTTGTTTTGCTTAGTTTCTTCTCCTTGGTTTTGTTTGCCTATTTTCATCAAAAACTCCAAAAAAAATTAGTTTGGTTTGCTTTCTCTTATCAAAAACACAAAAAAATTAGTTCCTGCTCTAGTTGTCACCTTGCTCTAGCTTACCATGTTGATCCCCAAGTTCACCCTGAAGGACCTTTCAATAGGTAGTGACTCTATAATTGGGAAGGAAAATATTCAAGAATTCTTTAATCATATTAGCAAACATGAGAATATTGAGGATATATCCATAACAGAACTTGCTCCTAATTATGAAATTGCTGCAGCTTATTTAGTTCATATGTTGGAGGCTAGGTTTGTTAACCTTAACCCCATGATGCAAATTTTGTTTCTTAAACTAAAAGAAGAGGATGCTGAAAAGAGAGAATTTATCCAAGAAACTTTACTAAAAGAGTTCAATTATGTTGCTAAGAAAGCCAAAAAAGGTCTTTGAACGTTTTAATATGCTAGGCTCATGTGTAGATGTTATGGGTACTTTAGATAAAACCAAACCGAGAGAGGAAATTAAGATACCCATATCTTTTAAACTTGTAGGAATGCATGAAGCCTTAGAAAAGAATTTTGATTGGATTGTTCCTGAAAACCCATTTGATGAAAATAGTGAACATAAGAGAGATGATAAATGATCCTCTAAAACTCATTTGGATGAGATACCTTTCCTAGTTGAAGATATTTCGAGTATTGATCTCAATGCTTCTTCATTTGAAAATACTTGATTCTTACTTCTTGTGCCTAACTTAAACGCGTTAAAGAAAAATACTTATTGGAAGATAACCCAAAAGTTTTCTTGAGTCTTGTAAGTTATTACTTCAGTAATGACATCTCCTTATCCTTTTTGTTTGCTTTTTGTGCCAAGAATAACCTCTAATGAGAGGGATTGCTGTCCTGAAACATATTTTTATGCTCCACCGTAAAAAATTTTGTAAAATATATGTAAGTCGGATTGAGCTAATATTTTCTGAATAAACCCCCCTGTATGTTAGCTAACTTTTGTTAGTACAACACTTCTTGATTTGAGCAAGAGAAGGTCTACGAAAAAATCAGTTTCTACCTATTGGTCTGTTTTGACAGATTTTTGCCATTATTTGCATTTGCTTCTTATTGATTCCTTTTTGGGTTCTTTTTGGGAAATTGAGCTTTTTGAGGGAATTTCTACAGTATATTGTGTCTTTAGTGAAAGTTTTGCTATTCTAAAGCTAAACCCAAAGGTCTATTATCTTTTAAATACACTAATGTTGCTAATGAAGATTGTGTGAAGTTTTGTATGAAGGAAAATTTTCAGGTGTAGAGAAAGAATGATGTAATGAGATGAAGAATGGAAAAAAGCTCAAGATTGGGGATTTCACCCCGTGTCACCCCAAGAAATATTCAAGAGGTACAAGCGTCAAAGCTTGGGGATGCCCAAGGCATCCCCTCCTTCATCAATAAAAATCTCAGGTCTTTTTAGACACTTCGTTTTTATTGTTTCATGCATTGTTGTGTTATTCTTGGAGCGTCTTATTTTTCGTTTTAGTTAGCTTGAATAAATTAGTTTGGACCCCCGTTCTCGCTGTGTTGTTTCAAATAAGTTGATTGGTGTTGGAGAGGAGTAGAAAGTTCTTGCTTGAGTAGTACAAAAAGAGCTTTCTTTGACTATGACTTAGACTTTAGCATGTCATGCTAGATGTTGTTTTGATCTTATGCTTAGTGATTATTGCTGTAGCATGACTTATTCCAAATAATTAGGATTTCTTAATATGCCTTGAAGAAATCATGCATTGTTTTAGCATATAAAAGCATAATATTGCGGTATTCTCCTTGGGATGCTTTGTCTAGGTTGACTTGGCACATGCTCACACCATGTTATGACTATGAACAAGTCACCATATATAGCCTCTATGATCACTTAGTACTTCACTTGTGGTACCACTCTTTGCTTTGATTAGTAATGTTTTGTCGCTCTGCATGATTATGGCCATTATTGCTCTCTTAGTTGGTCGCTCCCAGTCTTTTGCTAGCCTCCACTTGTATGAGTAAGCTCTACTCATGCATCCAACTCCCAAGAAACCAAGTTATTCCAAAGTTTCCACTATAAATTCCTATACATGGTGTGTTACAACATTCCAAGTATATTCTTGTTTTCATCTATCTTCCAATTAAAAAGTCTCTCTGTTATGTGAAAACTTAGTGATTAAAGCTCTCACGAACTTGATGGCACACTTTATTTTTCTTGCCCCTAATAAATTTGAACCATTGTGTCATCTATGTTGTATATGCTTGCAATTATACGTTGGAAATAGCAGAACCATGCTATCATGGGAAACACTTTCAACATTTCACTTGTACATTGTACCCAATTGATATCATGCTATTTTGTCTATGGATGTCGTCGGTGTGAAATGAAAGGGGAGCTTGTAAGTCCATGGAGTTATGTATGTGTGTTAGAGAAATGTCTGGGCCTCTAGCATAATCCATGCTTAATCATGGTGGAAACTTGTAGCATCACCATAGTGACATCTATGAAGCATTCTTCTTATAAAAAAGAGATAGAAAAAAGATTGAGAAAAATAAAGAAAAAAATATGAGAAAAGAGGAAAGAGAGAAAAAAGCACCATTTTCCCATGGTAAATAAGAAGATTGCCGAGATGCTCATTGTCTGCTTGCCTTGTCATTTTGATTATGGGATAGCTCCTGTACATGTGCAAGGGGTACCCCGTTGGCGGTTCTCTATGATACACATGTACTTACTATGACAAGAACTTGCAAGTGACTAAACTTAAGTAGCATGAGGAGCGGCCCTCGTATTCAAGGGACATGAGATTGTCAACTTATACTTTGTCAAGCATATACTCCATAGTTTGTTCACTTTAACTTTAATCACTTCAAGATGCTTATGATAGGGGCAATGAGAGCTGAAAGCTAACAAGTACCATAATTTTTGGAAGCTTGTTTTAAAACTTGAAATCCCTGCTTCCCTTTATGAAGGGCCTTTCTTCCACTATTATATTGAGTCTCGACCATCTATCCTTAGGCACCAATTAAGAGAGCATAGTTGCCATTCCTAGTTCTATGTGCATTGTCCCAAAAATTATTTATTGATGCATATTGTTGATATTACTTGTTCTTGTGCTATTTGTACCTAGTCACTCTTATGAACTTTGAAGGTGTCCTATGCATTTATTTGCTACACCATGAGGGACAAGCTAAAGGCCAATATGCTATGTTTTTTGTATGTGAAACAAACAAACGTTTTTTAATGCATATTATTCATGATCTTTGTTTGTAACCTTTCATGTTGCATGCATAGTTACTTTGTCTTATTGTTACAACTCCATCTTTCATGCTCATGTTTAGAGTTCTTTGATCCCAACTTTCAATGCTTGCAAATGTTTTGATCTTGATTTTGATGGTGCATGTCACCTCAAAAATTATTATTTTTATCACTTACCAACTCGAGGACGAGCAGGAGTTAAGCTTGGGGATGCTTGATACGTCGGAAATGTATCTATAATTTTTTATGTTCCATGCTTGTTTAGTATCTAATTTGCTTTGCTTTGTATACACTTTGAGGTGTTTTTCTTTGTTTTTCTGGACTAACCTATTAACAAGATGCCACAGTGCCAGTTGCCTGTTTTCTTCTATTTTTGGTTCCAGAAAAGGCAGAAAATCAATACTATCGGGATTGGACGGGACAAAAGCTAAAGTCAATATTTTACCATGGGAAACACAGAGCCTTAATACAAGACGGAGGGGAGCCACCAGGGGTCCACACCCCCTGGCCGCGCAGCTAACCCTAGCCCGCGCCTGGGGGGGGGAGGGTGCGGCCGCCCTAGCTGCCCCCTACCTCGCCTCTTCGCCTATAAAGACCCATGGATGCCAAAACCCTAAGTACCCGATCAATATTCCACGAAACCGTCTGTAGTCGCCGCCTCCATCGTCCCTAGATCGGTGGGATCTGAAGCTCTTCCCGGCACCATACCGGAGGGAAGATCATCCCAGAGGCCTTATTCTTCATCATGCCAGCCTCCGGTATGAAGTGTGAGTAGTTCCACCTTGGACTACGGGTCCATGTAGTAGCTAGATGGTTGTATCTCCTTCTTTGTGCTACCATGTTTAGATCTTGTGAGCTCTATTCATGATCAAGATCATCTATTTTGTAATCATGCATGTTGTGTTTGAGGGGATCCAATGGATATTGAGATTACTATGTCAGATAGATTAATGGTTTTGTCTTATCGATTCTATCATGTCTGTGTTGTTTGAGATCTTGCATGCTCTCCGTTTCTAGTAGCTATATTGGCCAAGTAGATGCTAGTGACTCTAAGAGGGGGTATTTATGATCGATAGTGGGTTCATTCCTTTATTTAATCTAATTGAAGTGACATAAATCTCTAAGGTTGTAGATGTGATGTTGCCACTAGGGAGAAAACAATGGTCTCTTGTTCATGGAACAAGTGGATTGTTTACCTTACACACTTTGCTTAAAGCAGTTATCCATTTCTTGCAACTTAATACTGGAAGGGGTTCGAATGATAACCTGAAGGTGGATTACTAGTCATAGATGCAGTTGGATGGCGGTCTATGTATCTTGTTGTATTGCCCAATCGAATCTCATAGGATCATGAATGTCTAGTATTGCATTGTTATGCCTTGCTCAGTCCTGTCAATTGCCCTGCTGTAATTTGTTTACCTAGCGTTCCATGTTTGTTTATCTAAGGAGAACACCTCTAGTGAACTATGGACCCCGGTCCAATCTTTACCATCGATACATATTTCTCTGTTACTGTGTAATTTCTGCAAACCACTATTACCTTCCACACCATACAGTTAATCGTTTGTTTTCAGCAAACCGATGAGATTGACAACCTCACTGTTCGTTGGGGCAAAGTCTTGAGTTTGTGTTGTGCAGGTTTCCAAGTTGCTAGCAACACCTTTGAGTCGTTTCCTTCCTCCTACTGGTTCGATAACATTGGTTTCTTACTAAGGGAAAACTTGTTACTGTGCTCATCACACCTTCCTCTTGGGGTCTCCCAACAAATCTTCCATGCACCATCACCCCCCACAATTCGGCCAAGGGAAAATTGGGGGACTTGGCCCCCAAGTATCCCTCTTACGGAACTAGGGTTTGAATTTTCAAACTAGGATTTGACTATTCAAACTAGGGTTTGACCCCTCTTTCCTAGTGCTGACCGGTTGGCCCATTTGGGATCGATGCAGCTAGCCCCTTAGGGCCCCCACAACATGCCACATCCCAAGTGACCCCCTCCCAGGGTGATGGAACCACTGGTGGTTCCTCTAGAACATTCTAGAAGTATCCGGTCAAAACACCAAAACTTTTCCGAACCCTGGAAAACCACTTTCCTTATATGAATCTTATTCTCTGGACCATTCCGGATCTCCTCGTGATGTCCTGGATCCAATCCGATACTCCTAACAACATTCGGTCTCCAACTCATATTCCATATCTACTTAAACAACATTGACTCATTATGTGTGTCTCCCTATGGTTCGCGAACTATGCAGAGATGATCGAGACACCTCTCCGGTCAATAATCAATCGAGGGATATGGAAATCCATTATTGCTCCCACATATTTCAATGATGACTTCGTGATCGAATGAACCATTTACATGTGATATCGATTCCCTTTGCCGTGCGATACTTCACTTACCCAAGGTTCGATCATCGGTATCTCTATACCTAGTTCAACCTCGTTAATGATAAGTACTCTTTACTCGTAATATGATGTGACATCCCTTTTGACCTTGTCACATGCTTGCAAGCCAATTGGATGATACTCCACCGAGAGGGCCCAGAGTATATCTATCCATCATATGGATGGACAAATCCCACTCTTGAATCATGCGCTTCAAACCATACTTTCAGAATACCCAATGCCACCTTTATAACCACCCAGTTACAAAGTGGTGTTTGATGTCATCAAAGCATCCATCCAGTGTTGATGATTAACATGATCTCATGGTCGAAGGATTATGTTACTATGTATTTGAAAGCTTGTAGCAAACGAATTTTAAATGACTTGATCTTATGCTATGCTAAATATGGGTGTGTGTGTCCATCACATCATTCTCCTAATGATATGATCTTGTTATTAATAACATATAAGGTCCATGATCAGGAAACCATGATCATCTATTAATAAACAAGCTAGTTTAACAAGAGGCTTACTAGGGACTCTTTTATGCTTACAAAACACACAAGTATTAATGTTTCTGGTTAATACAATTATAGAATGGGATGCAAACATTTATCATAAACACAAAGATATAATAATAACCACTTTTATTATTGCCTCTTGGGCATATCGCCAGCAGCCTCCCACTTGCACTAGAGTCAATAATATAGATTACATGGTAATATACCCAACGCCCATGGCATTCTGGTGTTGGTCATGTTTTTCCCTAGGGAGAGGTTTAGTCAACGGATCTGCCACATTCAGATATGTGTGTACTTTGCAAATACTTATGTCACCATCTTGGACATGCTCGCGAATAGCATGGAAACGTAGCTTGATATGCTTCAGCTTCTTGTGTGACCTTGGCTCCTGTGCATTAGCTATGGCACCCAAGTTGTCACAATAGATGTCCATCGGGTCCAACGCACTAGGAACCACACCAAGTTCCGTAATGAACTCCTTCATCCATATCGCTTCTTGTGAAGCCTCCGAAGCAGCTATGTATTCCAATTCAGTTGAAGATCTCGCCACAATGATTTTATTAGCACTCCTTCAGCTCAATGCTGCACCATTTAAAGTAAATACGTATCCAGACTGATTAGAGTCACCCGGATCAGTGTTCCAACTAGCATCGGTGTAACCATTTACAACGAGATTTTCGTCAGCTCCATAAGAAAGAACCATATCCTTAGTCATTCTCAAGTACTTTAGGATATTTTTGACCGTTGTCCAGTGATCCACTCCTGGATCACTTTGATATCTGCTGGTCAAACTAACAACATGTGCAATATCCGGTCTTGTACACAACATGGAATACATGATAGAACCTATGGCCGAGGCATGGAGGATTTTTCTCATCCTCTCTCTATCTCCTGCCGTAGCTAGACTTTGATTTTTACTCAAGGTCATATTTGGCAACATGGTCAAGAACCCTTTCTTGCTTTCTTCCATTCCAAACCTCTTTAGAACCTTGTCCAAGAATGTACTCTGTGAAAGCACTATTAAGCGTCTAGATCTATCTCTATAAATCTTGATGCCTAAAATGTATGCAACTTCGCCAAGATCCTTCATTGAATAACTCTTATTCAAATAGGCTTTGACACTTTCAAGAAGTTCTATATCATTCCCAATCAACAATATGCCATCCACATATAGTACTAGGAATTCTACAAAGCTCCCACTCACTTTCTTGTAAATACAAGCTTCTCCATAAGTTTGTATAAATCCAAAGTTTTTTATCACCTTATCAAAACGTTGATTCCAGCACTGGGATGCTTGTTTCAGTCCATAAATGGAGCGCTGAAGTTTTCACAACTTGTCGGCATCTATAGGATCGATAAAACCTTTGGGTTGTACCATATACAACTCTTCCTCAATATCACCATTAAGGAACGCTGTTTTGACATCCATCTGTCAAATCTCATAATCGAAAAATGCAATGATTGCTAATAAAATCCTAACAAACTTTATCTTCGCTACCGGTGAGAAAGTCTCATCGTAGTCAACTCCTTGAATTTGTCGTAACCCTTTCGCGACAAGTCGAGCTTTATAGACGATAACATTACCATCAGCATCTCTGTTTTATTTTTGAAAATCCATTTGTTCTCGACAACCTTGCGGCCATCCGGTAAGTCCACCAAAGTCCACACTTGGTTTTCGTACATGGATCCAATCTCGGATTTCATGGCTTCTTGCCATTTGTTAGAATCTAGGTTCATGATTGCTTGCTCATACGTCGCAGGGTCGTCGGTGTTGTCCACCAACATGACATTCAACACAGAATCATACCAATGAGGTGTGGTACGAGCCCTCGTCGACCTGCGAGGTTTAGTAGTAACTTCGTTCAAAGTTTCATGATCATTATCATTAGCTTCCTCTCTTATTGGCGTAGGCGACACAAGAACATCTTTCGGTGCTGCGCTACTCTCAAATTCGAGAGAAGGTTCAACAACCTCGTCGAGTTCTACTTTCCTTCCCATCACTTCTTTCGAGAGAAACTCCTTCTCAAGAAAGGATCCATTCTTTAAAATGAAAACTTTGGCTTCGGATCTATGATAGAAGGTATACTCAATTGTTTCTTTAGGCTATCCTATGAAGACGCATTTTTCCGCTTTGGGTTCAAGCTTGTCGGGTTGTAACTTCTTTACATATGCTTCGTGGCCCCACACTTTAACGAACAACAACTTAGGTTTCTTACCAAACCACAATTCATACGGTGTCGTTTCAATGGATTTATATGGTGCCCTATTTAAAGTGAATGCGGCCATCTCTAATGCATAACCCCAAAATGATAACGGTAAATCTGTAAGAGACATCATAGAACAAACCATATCTAAGAGAGTTCGATTACGACGTTCGGACACACCATTACGCTGTGGTGTTCCAGGCGGTGTCAATTGTGAAAGTATTCCACATTTCTTTAAATCCATGCCAAACTCGTAACTCAGATATTCACCCCCGCGGTTAGAACGCAGAAATTTAATCTTCTTGTTACGTTGATTTTCTACTTCACTTTGAAATTCCTTAAACTTCTCAAAAGTTTCAGACTTATGTTTCATGAAATAGATATACCCATATCTACTCAAGTCACTCGTGAAAGTAAGAACATAACGATAACCACTGCGCGATGCCACAATCATTGGATCACACACATCGGTATGTATGATCTCCAATAAGTCTGTACCTTGTTCCATTATGCCAGAGAATGGAGTCTTAGTCATTTTAACCATTAGACATGCTTCACATCTTTTAAGTGATTCAACAAGTCTATCGAAATGGAGTTTCTTCATGCGCTTCACTCCAATGTGACCAAGACGACAATGCCGCATGTATGTAGAATTATCATTCAATTTCATCCGTTTAGCATCTATATTATGCACATGTGTATCACTACTATCGAGATTTAATAAGAATATACCATCCATCTTAGGCGTATGACCATAAAAGATATTACTCATATAAATTGAACAACCATTATTCTTAGACTTGAATGAATAAATGTCTCGCAATAAACAAGATCCACATATAATGTTCATTCTTAACGCAGGCACCAAATAACAATTATTTAAGTTTAAAACTAATCCCGACGATAGATGAAGAGGGAGCGTGTCGATGACGATCACATCAACCTTGGAGCCATTTCGAATGCGCATCGTCACCTCGTCTCTCGCTAGTCTTTGTTTATTATGTAATACATGTTTCGAGTTACAATATGAGCAACCAACCAGTATCAAATACCCAGGTACTACTATGATTACTATTAAGATACACATAAATAACATGTATATCGAATATACCTTTCTTCTTGATGTTGCCGTTCTTCAGATCTGCCAAGTACTTGAGGCAATTACGCTTCCAGTGACCACTCTTTGCAACAAAAGCATTCTGCATCAGGGATAGGGCCATCTCGGGTCTTCTTCTCAAGTGCAGCAAAAGATTTGCCGTCCTTCTTGAAATTACCCTTGTGCTCACCCTTTTCCTTTAAGTCTACTTCGGCAGCCAACAAAGTGGCAGCAAGTTCAGTGAGCGATCCAATCGCACCACTTATCTTGTAATTCAGCACAAGCTCTTTGTAACTGGGTGGGAGCGACTGCACAACTCTATCCATCACAAGATCAATTGGGATAACATATCCAAGTGTCTTGAGACGTTGAACATAGTTCATCATCATGACGTGATCTTTCATAGAGTTGTGTTCCTTCATCTTAACACTAAAGAACTCGCTAGAAATCATATATCTCTTAGCACAGATTTGGCTCTCAAACATGGTTTTGAGTTCCTACACCATAGAAGCAGCGCTACTAAGTTCAAAGCGTTCTTGGAGATCAGGCTCCATTGACCTAAGGATCACAAATTTCACAAGATTGTAGTCATCACGCTTTGTGTCATACACATCGCACTCATCCCGGGGTGCATTATTTGCAGGTGGGTCACCTACCGGTGCATTGAACACATAGGTAAAATTTCCAGCATCGAGGACAATCCTCATATTATAGAACCATTTCGTGAAGTTGCTTCCATTGTATTTCAACTTTTATTTCTCTAGGAACGTATTAAAATTGATGGTAGGGGTCACCAAGATCTATAATAAAATTGCAAGAGTTTAGACTAAGTTTATGACAAATTGAGTTCTAATTTAATTCTTAAATTAACTAGGTGAACTCCCACCCAAAACAACATCCCTCACGTTGCCTTAGTGATTAAACGAACCAAATCCACTATACCAAGTCCGATCTTCACGAGAGAAGATGTAGTTTCAAAGGAGAACAATCAACATTTTTATCATATCATTCATATGACTCATGCTTTACCTTTTGGTATTCCGTGTTCCGATACCATGTCTGTACATGCTAGGCTCATCAAGATTAACCTTAGTATTCGCATGTGTAAATCTGGCTTGCACCCGTTGTATGAACACGTAGAATCTATCACACCCGATCATCACGTGATGCTTCGAAACGACGAGTCTTAGTAATGGTGCCTACTAAGGACAAACACTTTATTACTTTATATTTAATGATAGGGATCATATTATAATGCTACCATCGCAATCTAAGCAATACAAGATGCAGAAAAAGGATTAACATCACATGCAATTCATAATATGTGATATGATATGGCCTTTCTTCTTGTGCCTTTAATCGCCATCTCCAAAGCAAGAACATGATCTCCATCATTGATGATGGCTCAGTTGATGTAGAACCTGTTGGGAACCCCAGAACCTGTTGGGAACCCCAAGAGGAAGGTATGATGAGCACATCATCAAGTTTTCCCTCAGTTATAAAACCAAGGTTATCGAACCAGTAGGAGAAAGAAACCACTTCCGTAGGTGTTGCTAGCAACGTGGAACCTGCACACAACACAACCAAAATAATCTACCCCAACTTATCAATGAGGTTGTCAAGCTCACTGGTTTTGCTGAAAACAAAGGATTAAACGTATAATGTGGAAGAAAGTAATTGCTTGTGGTAATTGCGGAAAGTAAACAGTCGATAGAGTATCAACGGGATGGAATACACCAGGGTCCACAATTCACTAGAGGTGTTTTCTCCATAATATAAATAACATGCTGGGTGAACAAACTAAAGCGGGGCAATTGGCAAATAGAGAATGCATAACAATGCATGTACATGACATGATGATCACTATGCTATTCATTTGTGCATTACAACATGATACATAGACCGTAATCCAACTGCATCCATGACTAATAATCCACCTCCAGGATATCATCCGAACAACCCTCGGGTATTAAGTTGCAAGCAATAGATAATTGCATTAAGCAAAGTATGTAATGTAAACAATAAAATTGCCCTTGGGCAAAGTATTTTTTTTTCTCCCTAGTAGCAACAACACATCTACAATCTTAGAAGTTTCTGTCACTCTCCCATATTACTAGAGGCATGAACCTACTATCGAGCATAAATACCCCCTCTTGGAGTCACAAGAAAATACCTGGCCAAAGTAACTACTAGCAACGAAGAGCATGCAAGATCACAAATAACATAAACAGATAGAACAATAATCAATCTGACATAATACTCAATATCCATCGGATCCCCGCAAACACAACATGTAGGATTACAATAAGATGATCTTGATCATGATAGGCAGCTCACAAGATCTAAACATGATAGCACAAAATAGGAGAAACAACCATCTAGCTATTGCTATGGACCCATAGTCCAAGGATGAACTACTCACACATCACTCTGGAGGCTAGCATGGTGTCACATCCCAAGTCTTAGATTCGGTTCTGCATATCACTCATGTCATTCTGCATTCATGAACCATTTGTCAAATTCAAAACCCTGCATTCAAATCCTAGACGAAGTGCCTCAAGTGTTCCTACAAGGGAATAGTTGGACCTTGAAGTCACTAGTTAGAATTAGACTTTTGTTGCTAAAATTGATCCTAGGATGATCCTTGAAATTTTAGAAAATTTTGAAGACAAAAATCAATTCATTTGGTTTCCCTACTAAAAATTTACGAGGGAAACAATAAAAACAAAAAGGATAAAAGAAAGAACAAAAAAAAAACTAACCTACCCCGGTGAGCCACCAGCCCACCAGCCCCGCCAACCATCACGCATCAGACGCCTGTCACAAGCTGGCCAGCTGGCCGCCAACGCGACCGCCGCTACGACCCGCTCCCCTCCCGCAGCCGCTGACGCCCCGGGCCCACCCGATGCCGCCGCCCCGCCATGACCGGCGCAAACTCCTCCACCCGCCGCCGCGATTTCCGTTCGTATCGGCCACGAACCGCCTCGCCCCACTCCCCAAAATCCCGGACCTCTTAAACGACGCCGCCTCCCCTCTTTTCCCCCTACTCGCACGCCCTATCTCGCTCCCGACCTTGGGCGATTTCTCGCCGGAATTTCTCCGTCGCCGCCGCCGTTCGAGCTCGGTGAGCTCGCCGCCGCCTTGCTCCGCCTCTTCCTCTCTCACCGCGAGCTCGTCATCGCCTCCCCGCTGACCTGCCGCCGCCTCTCTCCCCGAGAGACCATGCGCCAGTCTGGCACACCGCCCACGCCCAAGGCCGCCGCCACTTTCCCCGACAGCGACCCGCCGCTGTCGGGAACTCGCCGACACCGCCAGAGCCTTCGCCACGCCACCTGCCGACACTGGCCGCCGAGGTAAGGACCCGAGCTCCCCCGGCCGTCCGATCGTTTTTTGACGCACGAGATTAGAACGCGACCGAACCGGTACCGGCGCGCCGCGTGGCAGCCGCGTGGAGCCCGCGTCAGCGCTGACGCGTCAGCCGCGTTGACCGCGCAGTAAAGGATTTAATTTGATTTAGAAAATTCAGAAAATAGCTAAAACTTGCAAAATTCGTAGAAATTAATCTACTGGGATAAAAATTGCAAATAAAATATGTGTAGATTCAGTAAGTCGTGTAGAATCTTGTTGTACCATTGTTTCACACTTTTGCAGCAAGATTTTGTCCAGATTAATTAAATGATTTAATGACCTTTTTGGAGTAATTAATTCGTAGAAAAAGATTTGTAACTCCAAAAATTTCATGTGATATGTCCCTGGATTCAGTAGAACAAGGGGAATCTCAAAGTGAATTAAAAAGTTAGGCTTATAGTAAAAACTTCTGCAGAAACTATTTAGTGGCTTTATGCAGTGTTTTAATTATTCAGGGAGTTTTATAATTCCTTTTTGAGTAATTCCAGTTGGTACTGTTCCTAAATAGCAATGCCTATGCAGTAGACTTTTCCCAAGATTTTACAAATAGTATACTACCAGTAGTGAATTATTTGTGTTCTAGCTCTAGTTTTGAGTATTATATTTTGCATAATAGTTTTCCTTGCGCTAAAACTATTTTTCCATGCATGCAATCAGTAGCTTTACTAAATAGGATTATGTGATGCTGCTGTAGCATCAATTCACTTGTCATGCATGCATTCATGCATCATCCTTGTTGCATATGCTTGTGGAATTGTTTGTTTATGATTGCAATTGTATCGTCTAGATTGTGACGAGTGCAACGCTTGCTCGTGTGTGGATTGTTCTTCCGATCGCTACAACCAAGGAAAGTAGATGCTACCTTGTTCATGATATTGTCCTACTATTTTTAATGCATTGTCGTATATTTTGTAGATGCATGCGTAGGATGATACTATCGCTATGCTATGACCTATTATGTGGTAGGGCTTTCCTTGTAGATGAACCACCGTTGGTAGAAGTGCTTAGCCATGCTATGATGAACGAGCGAGGGCTGGGTTACATCACTGAAAGTTGTTTCTAAATGTGTTGGTTTGCGAAAACTAAAACAACTTAATCAATGAATCTCCTGGGTGTGATGGGATTGATAATTTTTGGTGGTTTCATTGCGGAAAGGCACCCAGGTATCAAGAGAAAATGATTGGCTTCTTTATTCTGTAGCTTACGTGTACAACCATGTGCCAATAATGAAATGGGCGGTTGGTTGGACTTAGTAGGTTGTGGTGACTCGAACCCGCGTATCCAGAGATGTAGAATTTTGGTAGGTTGGACCGGTGCGCGTCGGGATTGGGGAGCTACTTCCTAATGTCTCTTCTTGGACTTCTCCCTATAATCACCCAAAATGAGAGTGATGGTACGAGCTGGGCTGGCCAAGTCACATGGGTAAAGTGTACTAACCCCTGCAGGGTGTATAATCTAATCGATTAGCCGTGTCCCCGGTTATGGACATCTGATTTGCTTGATATTGATTCCATGACATGTTTCTCGCTCATTCTAATTTCATAATTGCTTTAATATTGTTGGGTTAACTTAATTGGGATCTTTTCAAAGAAAATCAAAAACTGTTTATGAAAGTAGGACAAAGGTATTTGCAAATGCAAGCTAGACACAGCTCCACTTGCCAAATATGCATGTAGATGTTAGCACTATTGTCTCCTTTACTAGCTCTACTTGCCATACATTCCATGTATTGAACCTTCGGGGCTGCTACGTTTCATGTTGCAGGATATTCCGATTCTGAGTAATCGATATAGGCCACGGTACTCCACTCGGCACTTGTTCACTTGTGGGCAATTTGAAGAATGGAGGATTTACTTTATTTATGTTGCTACCTGAATAATTTGAGCTAGCCTTGGGCTAAGCTTTTATTGTAATAATGGTACTCTGGATCTTCGTTACTTATGATACACGAATATTTTGCTATGTTATTCATCTTATTCTATTGTGGGCCAATGAACCGATCCAGGGATTGGCATGTCACATAGAAGCCACGGTCTTTTCAGAACCGCAGTGTTACAAGATGGTATCAGAGCCCGTGAGTCGACTGTAGGATCGTGACCTAGGATTGGATTAGGAAGCCATAGAATTATTAAAGCTCATGTTAAATCTGTCTTTCATCTTATGCCTTTCACTCTCGTAAATCCTTATCATATGCTATTCTCACACTTTCCTCTTTTAATTGATAGATGGGAGAAGTCAGAACCAGTATGCAACCATGGAGTCACCAAGGCCCTTTGCAAGACAGTTAGCATGACTCGCAGACATTGGGATTGCCACTTCCCATGTTCAAGGGAAGAAGGTTGTACACCTATGGATATGGTGAGGATGCATGGGAGATCACCACCTTCATCTTGAGGATGCCTTGCCAAACCACATGCATCCGATCTACACCAAGACATACCTGAATCGGGGACTTGGAATCAACTTGGCCATACATGAAGCCCTGTATCGCCAGTGCCACCATGTCCGACACCTGCTGCCAGCAAATTCACCCTACCGTGACTATGGAAGGCGTGATGAAGAAGGGCACATTGTAGTTACCCCGGGCGACAGGAACAACATGCCGCCCCGTCGGAGGCACATAGAGTACATGGAAAGGGAGAATGGAGCTCTAGCTGAGAAAGTGATGATGATAAAGGAGATTGCAGATTTTGCTAGCAATGGTATGGTGGTCCAAGGACAGGAGATTGACACCTTGCATGAAGCTATGGGAGTTCTGGAGAATGCCCTGATAGCCAGATATGCAACCATAGCTCACCTTCATGGTACTGTGAAGGAGAACACCCAGAACATACAACAGTTGCAAGGGACCGTCCAGGAAAGGGATCAAACTATTGAAGCTATGACAGCCTAGATTACCGCTCTCCAAGCACAGCTGAATCCACCCTCTGATGATGACAATGGAGATGATGGCAACAATGATGATGAGGATGACAGTGGGAACGATGATGATGATGAGGACGAGGATGATGATGATGGAGACGATGATGGTGGAGGAGATGAAGTTGTTGCAGTTGCAGCTGAAAGTGAAGAAGAAGAGGAGGATCCAGAAGAGGTGGAGTTTGAGATTTCAAGTGATGACTCAGGAGAGGTGTATACTCAGCCGCCATGGTTGAACCGTGGACCGAAGCGCCAACGCATGAGTGCAAGGACCTACCGCAACCTCTTCAAGAAGTAGATAGAAGTCCACCAATTAGTCCTCGTTAGGAAAAAAATCGTTAGGATTAGTCTCAATCGATGTAAAACTTAGTTACTGCTAGTTTAAGAGTGTTTAGTTGCTTATTTGTGTACTCCAATATCCCAGGAATTATTTGTGCGAATTTTATGAAAGAGTTATGGCAAGTTTGGTTACTATCTGTGTTATTTTCGCTGCAGTTTTCTGCTGAAACAGCAGTACTGTATGATTTTTCATATTTTTCTGGTAACTGGGAAAAATCTGAAAACAATAGGGTGGGTGCGAAACTCTCTGTACTGTATGTGCAAAAATCAGCATATTTTTCTGACGAGTCTAAGTCAGGTAGAAAAATTCGTGAACGCTGGACTGCTCGCGAGATTGTTTTTGTTGCTTAGTTGATCAACTGTTTAGTTAACCATTTCCAACTCTTGTAAAACTATTTCAGTAGTTATATACTGCTAGGATAACCCCTGGTATGTTGCTGGACCACTTGTTTGTTGATGTGTTGCTTGCTTGGATTTGTATGCTATTGTTTGTTGTTGTTTGATCATATGCATGGGTAGAATCCTAACATCGTAGTTGATTCTTTCTAAGCTTACCTGTGCTGAACCGCAGATGCCTCCCACAACCCACTGAGTTGGAGCAGCTCATGGCAGCTCAGGCACAGCTGACCCAAGTTATGACTCAGTTCATGGAAGCTCAGAAGAACAACAACAACAACAACAATGGGAACAACCAGCCTCAGGGAGATGCTCTCACCAGGTTTCTGAGGCTAAGGCCAGCTAAGTTCTCTACTGCGACGGAACCAATGGTTGCTCTCGACTGGTTGCGTTCAGTCAACAAGGATCTGGTAACTGTCGGATGCACTGATGCTGAGAAGGTAAGGTTTGCCGCTCACCTACTGGAGGGACCAGCCGCTTCTTGGTGGGACACTTTTCAGATCACCCACCGGATACCTTGTGACTTGGGCAATGTTTGAGGAAGGTTTCAGGACCACGTGTCTTCGGGAGTTCTAAGCAAGAGGAAGGAGTTCCTAACTTGCACCAAACCAACCGCACTGGTGAGTACATTGAGGAGTTCAACAACCTGTCCTTATGCACCTGAGGATGTTGACACTGATGCAAAAAGGAGGGAGAGATTCGTGGATGGCCTCGGTGATGAGATTTCAGTGCAGCTACTGGTGGTTTATTGCCCCACTTTCCAGGAGCTTATGGACAAGGCCAGGATCTTGGAAGGGAAGCACAAGCAGGTGGAAAGCCGCAAGAGGAAGAGCAGCAATCACCACTCTGGTTCTCACCACAAGTCTCGCACTTCATATGATGGGTAGTCCAAGCATGGAGGGAGTGACCATGGGAGCCATGATCGCCACCACCATGGAGGCAATGGACATCGCCATGACAACCACAAGATCAGCCACCACAGCCACAAGGGAGGACACTCTCACCATTCTGGAGGACACGGTGGACATGACCGCAACCGTGATCGCAGCTTTGTGAAGAAGGATCTGAGTGAGGTGACATGCTTCAAGTGTGGACAGAAGGGACACTATGCTGACAACTGTCCGGAGAGGAAGGGAATGAAGCCAACCAACAACCAGAAGGCCACAGTGAACCACATGAATGTGGAGGAGATCCCAGATGAGCCTGACCTTGTGATTGGTAAGTTCCCAATCAACACTCACCCTGCATTTATACTTTTCGATACTGGTGCATCGCATTCATTCATATCAAGGGTGTTTGTGGATAAGTATAAGCTACCTACTGAGTCTATGAAAGAGTTTATTAGAGTGAGTTCACCTGGAGGATATATGATAGCTAGCGCGGGATGCCGCAGTTTAACTGTGAGGATTGGAACACACAACTTCATTGCACATCCGTAGTGTTGGAATCACAAGGGTTAGATGTTATTCGGTATGGATTGGATGTCTATGCATGGGGCACATAGATTGTGCAATGAGCGTTCACTCAAAACCCCAGATGGTAAGAGAATTAGATTCAAGTCGGCAGTGCGACCGGGAAGGTGTAAGCTGAATTATCTTAAGGGGGTTAGCATGGATACTGTGCCTGTGATTAGGGATTACCCGACGTATTTCTAAGAGCTGCCAGAATGCCACCGACGGAAGTGGAGTTTTATCGACGATGCCGGAACATGACCTATAGCAAAGAGACCATATAAGATGGATGTGGATGAGTGAAGGAGTTGAAGAAACAAATTGAAAGAGCAGTTGGACAAGGGATTCATTCAGCCTAGTTAAATCGTCATGGGTGCACCTATTACATTTGTGGAGAAGAAAGACAAAGACAAGAGATTAGTGGTGGACTATCGCTCGCTGAACGAGGTGACTATCAAGAACAAGTACCCCCTGCCGAACATAAATGATTTGTTTGATCAACTGGAAGGAGCAAAGGTGTTTAGTAAGATTGATCTGCGATCAGGCTACTTCCAATTGAAGATCCAGGAGGAAGACATACCAAAGACCGCTTTCACCACTAGGTATGGTTTATATGAGTATACAGTTATGTATTTTGGACTAACGAATGCCCCGACGTATTTCATGACCATGATGAACAAGGTATTTATGGAGTACTTGGACAAGTTCGTGGTGGTGTTTATTGACGACATACTGATATATTCCAAGGATGAAGCCGAGCATGAGAAACATCTGCGACTGATTATGGAGAAGCTGAGGGAACACAAGCTGTATGCCAAATTCAGCAAGTGTGAATTCTGGCTTAACACTGTTGGATTTCTTGGACACGTGGTGTCAGGAGAAGGAGTCTCTATTGACCCAAGCAAAGTGACTGCGGTAACTGAGTGGGAAGCACCCAAGAATGCAGGAGAGATACGAAGCTTTTTGGGACTTGCTGGATATTACAGGATATTCATTGAAAACTTCTCCAAGATTGCTAAGCCGATGACAGAACTACTGAAGAAGGAGAGGAAGTTTGAATGGACGGATGTGTGTGAAGCCAGCTTTCAGGAACTGAAGCGTCGACTAGTGACTGCGTCTGTTCTGTGTTTACCTGATCTTTAGAAGGATTTCCAAGTGTACTGTGATGCTTCTCAACAGGGACTTGGGAGTGTGCTGATGCAAGATGGGAGAGTAGTGTCATATGCCTCGCGGCAACTCAAGCACCATGAGCGGAATTACCCCACACACGACTTAGAGTTGGCGTCAGTGGTTCATGCGCTCAAGGTATGGAGGCATTACTTAATGGGAAAACACTGTGATGTGTACACCGACCACAAGAGCCTGAAGTACATATTTACACAGAAGGAACTGAACATGAGGCAAAGGAGATTGTTGGAACTTATCAAGGACTATGATATGAATCTATAATACCACCCAGGAAAGGCCAATGTAGTAGCAGATGCTCTAAGCCGGAAGGTCTATGCCAACGGATTGACAATTGGGGAATTGCCTAAGGATTTGTGCAAGCAGTTCAAGGACCTTAGACTGGAGGTAGTATCAGAAGGATACTTGGCAGCAATGGAAGTCCAACCAACGCTACAGGACAGAATCAGGAAGGCTCAAGTGGGAGACAAAGAGATAGGTGAAGTAAAGGAAAAGATGAAGGAGGATCGAGCAAGGGAATTCCGCAAGGATGAGCAAGGAACCTTGTGGTATGGAGATCGTTTGTGCGTTCCCAACGGTCCGGAGATAAGGAAGTTGATTCTGCAGAAAGCTCATGACTCGTCGTATTCCATACATCCGGGCAATACGAAGATGTATATGGACCTAAAGGACAGATTCTGGTGGAACAACATGAAGGGAGACATCGCGGAGCATATTGCCCTATGTGATGTATGTAGCCAAGTGAAGGCGGAACACCAGAAGCCAGCAGGATTGCTACAGCCATTGCCCGTGCCAGATTGGAAGTGGGATAGAGTGGGAATGGATTTCATCACAGGATTGCCCAGGACCAGGTCAGGATATGACTCCATCTGGGTAGTGGTCGACCATTTGACCAAGGTAACCCACTTTATACCGGTGAAGACGACCTATACGAGTGCAAAGTTGGCCAAGATTTACATGGACAGGATTGTGTGCCTACATGGAGTTCCCAAGAGTATCGTATCTGATAGAGGCACCCAATTTACCTCACACTTCTGACGCCAGCTGCACGAGTCACTTGGTACTAGATTGGAGTTTAGCACAATGTTTCACCCGCAGACTGATGGACAGACCAAGAGGGTGAATCAGATTTTGGAGGACATGCTGAGAGCTTGCGCTTTGGCTCATGGCTCTAGTTGGGATGAGAATTTGCCGTATGCTGAGTTTTCCTACAACAACAGCTATCAAACCAGCATCAAGACGTCACCGTTTGACATACTGTATGGGAAACGGTGTCGGACACCATTGCTATGGGATGGAGTAGGAGAGTGACAGTTGTTTGGGCCTGATTTGATCAAGGACGCTGAGGAGAAGGTCGCCTTTATTAGCGACAGGCTGAAGGTAGCACAATCAAGGTAGAAGAGCTACGCTGACGCCAAGCGCAAGGAAGTGGTGTATGAGATAGGTGATAGGGCATACCTCAGAGTGTTGCCACTTCATGGAATCAAGAGATTTGGAATCAAGGGTAAGCTGGCACCTCGGTTTATTGGACCGTATCGGGTCTTAGCACGCAAAGGAGAAGTTGCTTATCAGTTGGAGTTGCCAGAGGCTCTGTCCGTTGTTCACAATGTGTTCCACGTGTCCCAGCTGAAGAAGTGCCATCCGGAGATGGTGGATACACCATTGAGGGACACTGTGCCACTAGAAGAGGTTCAGCTTGAGAATGACTTGACCTATGAGGAAAAGCCAGTCAAGATTCTGGAGACAGCGGAGAGGATTACCCGTACCAAGACGATCAGGTTTTGCAAGGTGCAGTGGAGCCACCACACCGAAGAGGAAGCCACTTGGGAGCGTGAGGATGACATCCGAGAGGACTACCCGCACCTATTTGCTAGTCACGAATCTCGGGACGAGATTCATCTTAAGGGGTTAGTCTTGTCACATCCCAAGTCTTAGATTGGTTCGCATATCACTCATGTCATTACGCATTCATGAACCATTTGTCAAATTCAAAACCACGCATTCAAATCCTAGAAGTGCCTCAAGTGTTCCTACAAGGGAATAGTTGGACCTTGAGGTCACTAGTTAGAATTAGACTTTGTTGCTAAAATTGATCCTAGGATGATCCTTGAAATTTTAGAAAATTTTGAAGACAAAATCAATTCATTTGGTTTCCCTACTAAAAGTTATGAGGAAACAATAAACAAAAAGGATAAAAGAAAGAACAAAAAAAACTAACCCCCACTGAGCCACCCGGCCCAGCCCACTGTGCCTAACCACCGCCCACTTGACGCCTCACATGTGCAGTAGCCGCCAGCTGGGCCCAACCCGCTGCGCTCCCCTCCCTGGCACGACACCCGGGCCCACCCGACGCCCGCCGTGACACAGCAAACTCCTCCACCGCCGCGATTTCCGTCAGACGGCCCGAACCGCCTCTCCCCAAAATCCCGGACCTCTTAAACGACGCCGCCGCCCCTCTTTTCCCCCTACTCGCACGCCCTATCTCGCCCCCGACCTTGGGCGATTTCTCGCCGGAATTTCTCCACTTTCCCCAACAGCGACCCGCCCTCCGCCACCGCCGGGAACTCGCCGACGCCGCCAGATCCTCGCCATTGCCACTTCGCATCCACCGCCGGCACCGCTGCCGAGGTAAGGCACCGAGCTCCCCCGGCCGTCCGATCGTTTTCGACGAGATTAGAACGCGAACCAGTATCTGGCGCGCCAGCGTGGCGCCACCAAGGCGTTGACCAGCAAGATAAAGGATTTAATTTGATTTAGAAAATTCAGAAAATAGCTGAAACTTGCAAAATTCGTAGAAATTAATCTACTGGGCCAAAAATTGCAAATAAAATATGTGTAGATTCAGTAAGTCGTGTAGAATCATGATGTACCATTGTTTCACACTTTTGCAGCAAGATTTTGTCCAGATTAATTAAATGATTTAATGACCTTTTTGGAGTAATTAATTCGTAGAAAAAGATCTGTAACTCCAAAAATTGCATGTGATATGTCCCTGGATTCAGTAGAACAAGGGGAATCTCAAAGTAAATTAAAAAGTTAGGCTTACAGTAAAAACTTTTGCAGAAACTATTTAGTGGCTTTCTGCAGTGTTTTAATTATTCAGGGAGTTTTATAATTCCTTTTTGAGTAATTCCAGTTGGTACTTTTCCTAAATAGCAATGCCTATTCAGTAGACTTTTCCCAAGATTTTAAAAATAGTATACTACCGGTAGTGAATTATTTGTGTTCTAGCTCTAGTTTTGAGTATTATATTTTGCATAATAGTTTTCCTTGCGCTAAAACTATTTTTGCATGCATGCAATCAGTAGCTTTACTAAATAGGATTATGTGATGCTGCTGTAGCATCAATTCACGTGTCATGCATGCATTCATGCATCATCCTTGTTGCATATGCTTGTGGAATTGTTTGTTTATGATTGCAATTGTTTTGTGTAGATTGTGACAAGTGCAACGCTTGCTCGTGTGTGGATTGTTCTTCCGACCGCTACAACCAGGGCAAGTAGATGCTACCTTGTTCATGATATTGTCCTACTATTTTTAATGCATTGTCGTCTATTTTGTAGATGCATGCGTAGGATGATACTATCGCTATGCTATGACCTATTATGTGGTAGGGCTTTCCTTGTAGATGAACCACCGTTGGTAGATGTGCTTAGCCATGCTATGATGAACAAGGGCTGGGTTACATCACTGAAAGTTGTTTCTAAATGTGTTGGTTTGCGAAAACTAAAACAACTTAATCAATGAATCTCCTGGGTGTGATGGGATTGATAATTTTTGGTGGTTTCATTGCGGAAAGGCACCCAGGTATCAAGAGAAAATGATTGGCTTCTTTATTCTGTAGCTTACTTGTACAGCCATGTGCCAATAATGAAATGGGCGGTTGGTTGGACTTAGTAGGTTGTGGTGACTCGAACCCGCGTATCCAGATATGTAGAATTTTGGTAGGTTGGACCGGTGCGTCGGGATTGGGGAGCTACTTCCCAATCTCTTCTTGGACTTCTCCTATCATCACCCAAAATGAGAGTGATGGTACGAAATGGGCTGGCCAAGTCACATGGGTAAAGTGTACTAACCCCTGCAGGGTGTATAATCTAATCGATTAGCCGTGTCCCCGGTTATGGACATCTGAGTTGCTTGATATTGATTCCATGACATGTTTCTCGCTCATTCTAATTTCATAATTGCTTTAACATTGTTGGGTTAACTTAATTGGGATCTTTTCAAAGAAAATCAAAAACTGTTTATGAAAGTAGGACAAAGGTATTTGCAAATGCAAGCCAGACACAGCTCCACTTGCCAAATATGCATGTAGATGTTAGCACTATTGTCTCCTTTACTAGCTCTACTTGCCATACATTCCATGTATTGACCCTTCGGGGCTGCTACGTTTCATGTTGCAGGATATTCCGATTCTGAGTAATCGATATAGGCCACGGTACTCCACTCGGCACTTGTTCACTTGTGGGCAATTTGAAGAATGGAGGATTTACTTTATTTATGTTGCTACCTGAATAATTTGAGCTAGCCTTGGGCTAAGCTTTTATTGTAATAATGGTACTCTGGATCTTCGTTACTTGTGATACACGAATATTTTGCTATGTTATTCATCTTATTCTATTGTGGGCCAATGAACCGATCCAGGGATTGGCATGTCACATAGAAGCCACGGTCTTTTCAGAACCGCAGTGTTACAAGATGGTATCAGAGCCCGTGAGTCGACTGTAGGATCGTGACCTAGGATTGGATTAGGAAGCCATAGAATTATTAAAGCTCATGTTAAATCTGTCTTTCATCTTATGCCTTTCACTCTCGTAAATCCTTATCATATGCTATTCTCACACTTTCCTCTTTTAATTGATAGATGGGAGAAGTCAGGACTGAGTATGCAACCATGGAGTCACCAAGGCCCTTTGCAAGACAGTTAGCACAGCTCTCGCAGACATTGGGATTGCCACTTCCCATGTTCAAGGGAAGAAGGTTGTACACCTATGGATATGGTGAGGATGCATGGGAGATCACCACCTTCATCTTCAGGGATGCCGCCTTGCCAAACCCTGTGCATCTGATCTACACCAAGACATACTGCAACTGGGGACTTGGAATCAACTTGGCCATACATGAAGCCCTGTATCGCCAGTGCCACCATGTCCGACACCTGCTGCCAGCAAATTCACCCTACCGTGACTATGGAAGGCGTGATGAAGAAGGGCACATTGTAGTTACCCCGGGCGACAGGAACAACATGCCGCCCTGTCGGAGGCACATAGAGTACATGGAAAGGGAGAATGGAGCTCTAGCTGAGAAAGTGATGATGATAAAGGAGATTGCAGATTTTGCTAGCAATGGTATGGTGGTCCAAGGACAGGAGATTGACACCTTGCATGAAGCTATGGGAGTTCTGGAGAATGCCCTGATAGCCAGATATGCAACCATAGCTCACCTTCATGGTACTGTGAAGGAGAACACCCAGAACATACAACAGTTGCAAGGGACCGTCCAGGAAAGGGATCAAACTATTGAAGCTATGACAGCCTAGATTACCGCTCTCCAAGCACAGCTGAATCCACCCTCTGATGATGACAATGGAGATGATGGCAACAATGATGATGAGGATGACAGTGGGAACGATGATGATGATGAGGACGAGGATGATGATGATGGAGACGATGATGGTGGAGGAGATGAAGTTGTTGCAGTTGCAGCTGAAAGTGAAGAAGAAGAGGAGGATCCAGAAGAGGTGGAGTTTGAGATTTCAAGTGATGACTCAGAGAGGTGTATACTCGGTAGCCATGGTTGAACCGTGGACCGAAGCGCCAACGCATGAGTGCAAGGACCTACCGCAACCTCTTCAAGAAGTAGATAGAAGTCCACCAATTAGTCCTCGTTAGGAAAAAAATCGTTAGGATTAGTCTCAATCGATGTAAAACTTAGTTACTGCTAGTTTAAGAGTGTTTAGTTGCTTATTTGTGTACTCCAATATCCCAGGAATTATTTGTGCGAATTTTATGAAAGAGTTATGGCAAGTTTGGTTACTATCTGTGTTATTTTCGCTGCAGTTTTCTGAAACAGCAGATCAGTATGATTTTTCATATTTTTCTGTAACTGGGAAAAATCTGAAAACAATAGGGTGGTGAAACTCTGTATGTATGTGCAAAAATCAGCATATTTTTACGACGAGTCTAAGTCGTAGAAAAATTCGTGAACGCTGTGGACTGCTTCGGCAGATTCTTTGTTTTGTTGCTTAGTTGATCAACTGTTTAGTTAACCATTTCCAACTCTTGTAAAACTATTTCAGTAGTTATATACTGCTAGGATAACCCCTGGTATGTTGCTGGACCACTTGTTTGTTGATGTGTTGCTTGCTTGGATTTGTATGCTATTGTTTGTTGTTGTTTGATCATATGCATGGGTAGAATCCTAACATCGTAGTTGATTCTTTCTAAGCTTACCTGTGCTGAACCGCAGATGCCTCCCCGCCGTCAACCCACTGAGTTGGAGCAGCTCATGGCAGCTCAGGCACAGCTGACCCAAGTTATGACTCAGTTCATGGAAGCTCAGAAGAACAACAACAACAACAACAATGGGAACAACCAGCCTCAGGGAGATGCTCTCACCAGGTTTCTGAGGCTAAGGCCAGCTAAGTTCTCTACTGCGACGGAACCAATGGTTGCTCTCGACTGGTTGCGTTCAGTCAACAAGGATCCGTAATCGCTGGGATGCACCGATCTTTGAGAAGGTAAGGTTTGCCGCTCACCTACTGGAGGGACCAGCCGCTTCTTGGTGGGACACTTTTCAGATCACCCACCCGCTGGATACTGTGACTTGGGCAATGTTTGAGGAAGGTTTCAGGACCAACCACGTGTCTTCAGGAGTTCTAAGCCTGAAGAGGAAGGAGTTCCGCAACTTGCACCAAACCAACCGCACCGTGGCTGAGTACATTGAGGAGTTCAACAACCTGTCCCGTTATGCACCTGAGGATGTTGACACTGATGCAAAAAGGAGGGAGAGATTCGTGGATGGCCTCGGTGATGAGATTTCAGTGCAGCTACTGGTGGTTTATTGCCCCACTTTCTAGGAGCTTATGGACAAGGCCAGGATCTTGGAAGGGAAGCACAAGCAGGTGGAAAGCCGCAAGAGGAAGAGCAGCAATCACCACTCTGGTTCTCACCACAAGTCTCGCACTTCATATGATGGGTAGTCCAAGCATGGAGGGAGTGACCATGGGAGCCATGATCGCCACCACCATGGAGGCAATGGACATCGCCATGACAACCACAAGATCAGCCACCACAGCCACAAGGGAGGACACTCTCACCATTTTGGAGGACACGGTGGACATGACCGCAACCGTGATCGCAGCTTTGTGAAGAAGGATCTGAGTGAGGTGACATGCTTCAAGTGTGGACAGAAGGGACACTATGCTGACAACTGTCCGGAGAGGAAGGGAATGAAGCCAACCAACAACCAGAAGGCCACAGTGAACCACATGAATGTGGAGGAGATCCCAGATGAGCCTGACCTTGTGATTGGTAAGTTCCCAATCAACACTCACCCTGCATTTATACTTTTCGATACTGGTGCATCGCATTCATTCATATCAAGGGTGTTTGTGGATAAGTATAAGCTACCTACTGAGTCTATGAAAGAGTCTATTAGAGTGAGTTCACCTGGAGGATATATGATAGCTAGCGCGGGATGCCGCAGTTTAACTGTGAGGATTGGAACACACAACTTCATTGCACATCTGGTAGTGTTGGAATCACAAGGGTTAGATGTTATTCTGGGTATGGATTGGATGTCTATGCATGGGGGGCACATAGATTGTGCACAGCGAGCTGTTTCACTCAAAACCCCAGATGGTAAGAGAATTAGATTCAAGTCGGCAGTGCGACCGGGAAGGTGTAAGCTGAATTATCTTAAGGGGGTTAGCATGGATACTGTGCCTGTGATTAGGGATTACCCCGACGTATTTCCGGAAGAGCTGCCAGGAATGCCACCTGACAGGGAAGTGGAGTTTCTTATCGACCTGATGCCGGGAACATGACCTATAGCAAAGAGACCATATAAGATGGATGTGGATGAGCTGAAGGAGTTGAAGAAACAGCTGAAAGAGCAGTTGGACAAGGGATTCATTCAGCCTAGTTCGTCGTCATGGGGTGCACCTATTCTGTTTGTGGAGAAGAAAGACAGCAGCAAGAGATTAGTGGTGGACTATCGCTCGCTGAACGAGGTGACTATCAAGAACAAGTACCCCCTGCCGAACATAAATGATTTGTTTGATCAACTGGAAGGAGCAAAGGTGTTTAGTAAGATTGATCTGCGATCAGGCTACTTCCAATTGAAGATCCAGGAGGAAGACATACCAAAGACCGCTTTCACCACTAGGTATGGTTTATATGAGTATCTGATTATGTATTTTGGACTAACGAATGCCCCGACGTATTTCATGACCATGATGAACAAGGTATTTATGGAGTACTTGGACAAGTTCGTGGTGGTGTTTATTGACGACATACTGATATATTCCAAGGATGAAGCCGAGCATGAGAAACATCTGCGACTGATTATGGAGAAGCTGAGGGAACACAAGCTGTATGCCAAATTCAGCAAGTGTGAATTCTGGCTTAACACTGTTGGATTTCTTGGACACGTGGTGTCAGGAGAAGGAGTCTCTATTGACCCAAGCAAAGTGATCAGTAATCGTGGGAAGCACCCAAGAATGCAGGAGAGATACGAAGCTTTTTGGGACTTGCTGGATATTACAGGAGATTCATTGAAAACTTCTCCAAGATTGCTAAGCCGATGACAGAACTTCTGAAGAAGGAGAGGAAGTTTGAATGGACAGATGTGTGTGAAGCCAGCTTTCAGGAACTGAAGCGTCGACTAGTGACCGTTCTGTGTTTACCTGATCTTTAGAAGGATTTCCAAGTGTACTGTGATGCTTCTCAACAGGGACTTGGGAGTGTGCTGATGCAAGATGGGAGAGTAGTGTCATATGCCTCGCGGCAACTCAAGCACCATGAGCGGAATTACCCCACACACGACTTAGAGTTGGCGTCCCGTGGTTCATGCGCTCAAGGTATGGAGGCATTACTTAATGGGAAAACATGATGTGTACACCACCACAAGAGCACAAGTACATATTTACACAGAAGGAACTGAACATGAGGCAAAGGAGATTGTTGGAACTTATCAAGGACTATGATATGAATCTATAATACCACCCAGGAAAGGCCAATGTAGTAGCAGATGCTCTAAGCCGGAAGGTCTATGCCAACGGATTGACAATTGGGAATTGCCTAAGGATTTGTGCAAGCGGTTCAAGGACCTTAGACCGAGGTAGTATCAGAAGGATACTTGGCAGCAATGGAAGTCCAACCAACGCTACAGGACAGAATCAGGAAGGCTCAAGTGGGAGACAAAGAGATAGGTGAAGTAAAGGAAAAGATGAAGGAGGATCGAGCAAGGGAATTCCGCAAGGATGAGCAAGGAACCTTGTGGTATGGAGATCGTTTGTGCGTTCCCAACGGTCCGGAGATAAGGAAGTTGATTCTGCAGAAAGCTCATGACTCGTCGTATTCCATACATCCGGGCAATACGAAGATGTATATGGACCTAAAGGACAGATTCTGGTGGAACAACATGAAGGGAGACATCGCGGAGCATATTGCCCTATGTGATGTATGTAGCCAAGTGAAGGCGGAACACCAGAAGCGGCCAGGATTACCAGACCATTGCCCGTGCCAGATTGGAAGTGGGATAGAGTGGGAATGGATTTCATCACAGGATTGCCCAGGACCAGGTCAGGATATGACTCCATCTGGGTAGTGGTCGACCATTTGACCAAGGTAACCCACTTTATACCGGTGAAGACGACCTATACGAGTGCAAAGTTGGCCAAGATTTACATGGACAGGATTGTGTGCCTACATGGAGTTCCCAAGAGTATCGTATCTGATAGAGGCACCCAATTTACCTCACACTTCTGACGCCAGCTGCACGAGTCACTTGGTACTAGATTGGAGTTTAGCACAACGTTTCACCCGCAGACTGATGGACAGACCAAGAGGGTGAATCAGATTTTGGAGGACATGCTGAGAGCTTGCGCTTTGGCTCATGGCTCTAGTTGGGATGAGAATTTGCCGTATGCTGAGTTTTCCTACAACAACAGCTATCAAACCAGCATCAAGACGTCACCGTTTGACATACTGTATGGGAAACGGTGTCGGACACCATTGCTATGGGATGGAGTAGGAGAGCGACAGTTGTTTGGGCCTGATTTGATCAAGGACGCTGAGGAGAAGGTCGCCTTTATTAGCGACAGGCTGAAGGTAGCACAATCAAGGTAGAAGAGCTACCGCGCCAAGCGCAAGGAAGTGGTGTATGAGATAGGTGATAGGGCATACCTCAGAGTGTCGCCACTTCATGGAATCAAGAGATTTGGAATCAAGGGTAAGCTGGCACCTCGGTTTATTGGACCGTATCGGGTCTTAGCACGCAAAGGAGAAGTTGCTTATCAGTTGGAGTTGCCAGAGGCTCTGTCCGTTGTTCACAATGTGTTCCACGTGTCCCAGCTGAAGAAGTGCCATCCGGAGATGGTGGATACACCATTGAGGGACACTGTGCCACTAGAAGAGGTTCAGCTTGAGAACGACTTGACCTATGAGGAAAAGCCAGTCAAGATTCTGGAGACAGCGGAGAGGATTACCCGTACCAAGACGATCAGGTTTTGCAAGGTGCAGTGGAGCCACCACACCGAAGAGGAAGCCACTTGGGAGCGTGAGGATGACATCCGAGAGGACTACCCGCACCTATTTGCTAGCCGCGCCGAATCTCGGGGACGAGATTCATCTTAAGGGGGTTAGTCTTGTCACATCCCAAGTCTTAGATTCGGTTCTGCATATCACTCATGTCATTCTGCATTCATGAACCATTTGTCAAATTCAAAACCCTGCATTCAAATCCTAGACGAAGTGCCTCAAGTGTTCCTACAAGGGAATAGTTGGACCTTGAGGTCACTAGTTAGAATTAGACTTTTGTTGCTAAAATTGATCCTAGGATGATCCTTGAAATTTTAGAAAATTTTGAAGACAAAAATCAATTCATTTGGTTTCCCTACTAAAAAGTTATGAGGGAAACAATAAAAACAAAAAGGATAAAAGAAAGAACAAAAAAAAACTAACCTACCCCGGTGAGCCACTGCCCAGCCACTGTGCCCTCGCTAACCACCGCCATCCTTGCGCCTTGTGGCCAGCAAGATGGCCAGTCCCAACGCTGCCGCCCCGCTCCCGCAGCCGCCGGGCCCACCCGACGCCGCCCCGTGACGGCAAGAACTCCTCCACCGCGATTTCCGTCCGTATCGGCCCCGAACCGCCTCGCCCCCAAAATCCGGACCTCTTAAACGACGCCCTCTTTCCCCTGACGCCCTATCTCGCCCCCGACCTTGGGCGATTTCTCGCCGGAATTTCTCCACTTTCCCCAACAGCGACCCGCCCTCCGCCACCGCCGGGAACTCGCCGACGCCGCCAGATCCTCGCCGCTGCCACCGCCTGCATCCACCGCCGCCGACAGCCGCCGCTCGCCGCCGAGGTAAGGACCCGAGCTCCCCCGGCCGTCCGATCGTTTTTCGACGCACGAGATTAGAACGCGGCCGAACCAGTACTGGCGCGCCGCGTGGAGCCCGCGTGGGCGCCGCGTCAGCCGCGTTGACCGCGCAGTAAAGGATTTAATTTGATTTAGAAAATTCAGAAAATAGCTGAAACTTGCAAAATTCGTAGAAATTAATCTACTAGGCCAAAAATTGCAAATAAAATATGTGTAGATTCAGTAAGTCGTGTAGAATCATGATGTACCATTGTTTCACACTTTTGCAGCAAGATTTTGTCCAGATTAATTAAATGATTTAATGACCTTTTTGGAGTAATTAATTCGTAGAAAAAGATCTGTAACTCCAAAAATTGCATGTGATATGTCCCTGGATTCAGTAGAACAAGGGGAATCTCAAAGTAAATTAAAAAGTTAGGCTTACAGTAAAAACTTTTGCAGAAACTATTTAGTGGCTTTCTGCAGTGTTTTAATTATTCAGGGAGTTTTATAATTCCTTTTTGAGTAATTCCAGTTGGTACTTTTCCTAAATAGCAATGCCTATTCAGTAGACTTTTCACAAGATTTTAAAAATAGTATACTACCGGTAGTGAATTATTTGTGTTCTAGCTCTAGTTTTGAGTATTATATTTTGCATAATAGTTTTCCTTGCGCTAAAACTATTTTTGCATGCATGCAATCAGTAGCTTTACTAAATAGGATTATGTGATGCTGCTGTAGCATCAATTCACGTGTCATGCATGCATTCATGCATCATCCTTGTTGCATATGCTTGTGGAATTGTTTGTTTATGATTGCAATTGTTTTGTGTAGATTGTGACAAGTGCAACGCTTGCTCGTGTGTGGATTGTTCTTCCGACCGCTACAACCAGGGCAAGTAGATGCTACCTTGTTCATGATATTGTCCTACTATTTTTAATGCATTGTCGTCTATTTTGTAGATGCATGCGTAGGATGATACTATCGCTATGCTATGACCTATTATGTGGTAGGGCTTTCCTTGTAGATGAACCACCGTTGGTAGATGTGCTTAGCCATGCTATGATGAACAAGGGCTGGGTTACATCACTGAAAGTTGTTTCTAAATGTGTTGGTTTGCGAAAACTAAAACAACTTAATCAATGAATCTCCTGGGTGTGATGGGATTGATAATTTTTGGTGGTTTCATTGCGGAAAGGCACCCAGGTATCAAGAGAAAATGATTGGCTTCTTTATTCTGTAGCTTACTTGTACAGCCATGTGCCAATAATGAAATGGGCGGTTGGTTGGACTTAGTAGGTTGTGGTGACTCGAACCCGCGTATCCAGAGATGTAGAATTTTGGTAGGTTGGACCGGTGCGCGTCGGGATTGGGGAGCTACTTCCCGAACAGTCTCTTCTTGGACTTCTCCCTATCATCACCCAAAATGAGAGTGATGGTACGAGCTGGGCTGGCCAAGTCACATGGGTAAAGTGTACTAACCCCTGCAGGGTGTATAATCTAATCGATTAGCCGTGTCCCCGGTTATGGACATCTGAGTTGCTTGATATTGATTCCATGACATGTTTCTCGCTCATTCTAATTTCATAATTGCTTTAATATTGTTGGGTTAACTTAATTGGGATCTTTTCAAAGAAAATCAAAAACTGTTTATGAAAGTAGGACAAAGGTATTTGCAAATGCAAGCTAGACACAGCTCCACTTGCCAAATATGCATGTAGATGTTAGCACTATTGTCTCCTTTACTAGCTCTACTTGCCATACATTCCATGTATTGACCCTTCGGGGCTGCTACGTTTCATGTTGCAGGATATTCCGATTCTGAGTAATCGATATAGGCCACGGTACTCCACTCGGCACTTGTTCACTTGTGGGCAATTTGAAGAATGAAGGATTTACTTTATTTATGTTGCTACCTAAATAATTTGAGCAAGCCTTGGGCTAAGCTTTTATTGTAATAATGGTACTCTGGATCTTCGTTACTTATGATACACGGATATTTTGCTATGTTATTCATCTTATTCTATTGTGGGCCAATGAACCGATCCAGGGATTGGCATGTCACATAGAAGCCACGGTCTTTTCAGAACCGCGGTGTTACACATGATGATGAAGAAGGCCTTCAGGATGATCTCCCCTCTCTGGCAGGGTGCCGGGAAGAGCTTCAGATCCCTCCCGATCTAGGGACGGTGGTGGCGGCGGCTATGGACTTTTTTTTGGAATTCTGATTGGGTCCTTAGGGTTTTTGGCTCGAGGGGTTTATATAGGCGAAGGGGCAAGGTTGATGGAGGATCGAGGGGGGCACACCCTAGGGCTATGCGCCCCCTGGCCGTGCCTAGACCAGGTGTGGCCGCCCTGGGGTGCGCCTCCCACTCTCCTCCGGACTCCGTGTCTTGTCGGGAAAATAGGAACTTTGGCTTTTCATCCAATTCCGAGAATATTTCTTTACTAGTTTTTCCGAAACCAAAAACAGCAGGAAACATGAAACTGGCTCTGCAACACTTGTTAATAGGTTAGTTCCAAAAAATGCATAAAAATGCCACAAAGTGTGGACAAAACATAAGATAGTTGGTGCAAAACAAGCATGGAGCGTCAAAAATTATAGATACGTTTGCAACGTATCAGCATCCCCAAGCTTAACTCATGCTCGTCCTCGAGTAGGTAAGTGATAAAAAGAATAAATTTTTGAGGTGACATGCACCATCACAATCTCGATCAAGGTATTGCAAAGCATTGATAGATGTAATCAAAGTACTCTAAACATAAGCATGAAAGATATATTTCTAATAACAAGACATAGAAACTATGTTGCAACATGAAAGGCTACACAAACAAACGATCATGAACAATTCTTTGAAAGACATTTGTTTGTTTCACATATAGAAAACATAGCAAGAGTGGTATTCAGCTTGTCCTTCATGGAATAGCAAAACATAAATGCATAGGATACCTTCGAAGTTCATAAGGGTGACTAGATACAAATAATTTAATAACAAGCAATACCATAATTATGAATCAATCAACAAGTTTTGGGACAATGCACATTGAACTCAGAATGACAACTATGCTCTCTTAACTAGTGCATAAAGATAGAAGATGGAGGCTCAACAAAAAGTAAAAAAGAAAGGCCCTTCGTAGAGGGAAGTAGGGATTAAATGGTTTTATAAAGCTTCCAAAAATTATGGTACTTACTAGCTTTGAGCTCTCATTGACCCTATCATAAGCATCTTGAACTGATTAAGGTTAAAGAGAGGGCAAATAAGAGTTATATGCTTGACAAATTATAAGTTAAAAATCTCACGCCCCTTGAGTACGAGTACCGAGACCTCATGCTACTCAACTTTGGTCCCAAGCAAGTTCTTGTCATTGTAAGTATATGTGTATCATAGAGAACCGCCAACGGGGTACCCCTTGCCCCATGACACATGAGCTATCCCATATCAAAATGACAAGGCAACATACAGTGAGCATCTCATCGATATTTTATTTGCTATTTGCATAGTTTTCTATTGAGGATGCTTCATAGAATGCCACTATGGTTTTGCTGCAAGTTTCCACCATGATTAGGCATAGCTTAGGCTAGCAGCCCATACGTTTCTCTAACACATATACAAACTCAATGGACTTACAAGATCCCATCTTATTTCACATCGTCGGCATCCATAAACAAAAGAACATGATATCAACTAAATAGATAAGAGCAATGTTGAAAGCGTACCCCATGACAGCATGGTTTTGCTAATTCACAACTTACAACTTGCAAGCATATAATCATATAAGACAGTCACAATGGTTCAGGTTTATTAAGTGCAAGAAATAAAATGTGCCTTCAAGTTTGTGAGAGCTTTAATCACTAATTTTCACATAACAAAAATTAAATTTGGAAGATATATAAAAACATGAATATACTTGGAATGGTGTAACACACCATGCATAGGAGTTTATAGTGGAATCTTTGGAATAACTTGGTTTCTTGGGAGTTGGATGCACGAGTAGAGATCATACTCAGTACAGATGGAGGCTAGTAAAAGACTGGGAGCTACCAACTAAGAGTGCAATAATGGCCATAATCATGCAGAGCGACAAACCATTATTAATCAAAGCATAAAGTGATATCACAAGTAAAAAATTAAATGATCATAGAGGATAAGGTGATTGGTTCATAGTCATAACATGGTGTAAGCATGTGCCAACTCAACCCAAATAAAGCATCAAAGGAGAATACCACAATATTATGCTTTTGCATGCTAAAACAGCGCATGACTCTTTCATGGAACATTAAGAAATCTCAATTGTTTGACACAAGTCATGCTACAACAATAATCACTAAGCATAATGTCAAAGCAACATCTAATATGAAATGATAAAGTCTAAGTCACAGTCAAAACAAGCTTCTTTTTGTACCACAATAAGCATGAAACATTCTACTCTTTTCCAACACCAATCAACTTATTTGAAACAACTCACAAAGATAATAGTCAATAAAGACCAAAGATCTTGTCTAACCTAACTACAAAGAATAACTAAAAAGTTCTAATAAAAAAGCAGAAGAAAACTAAAGCTAAATGCAGTGCTAGTAAAAGAGAACACACAGAACAAGAAAAGTGAAAACTAGAGTGTTCTAGGCAATGAAGAACATGGTGTGACTTCTCCAAAAGAAGTGTGCTAGGATCCAACCAACTTATTGCAGCAAAAAAACAACAGAAAACTAAAAACAAAAACAAAGACGCTCCAAGAACAACACATAGTGCATGAAGCAAAAAATATAGTATCATGAAAGAAGACCTGAGATTTTTGTTGATGAAGAAGGAGATGCCTTGGGAATCCCCGATCTTTGATGCTTGTACCTCTTGAATATTTCTTGGGGTGACATGGGTGACATCCCCAAGATTAAGCTTTTTTCCATACTTTATCTCATCACATCATTCTCTCCCTACACTTGAAAACTTCCTTCATACGAAAATTCACACAATCTTCATTAGCAACATTAGTGTATGCAAGATAATAAACCTTTGGGTTCAGTTTAAACTCAAGTAAATCATCCATTAAATCATAACCTACTGTATCAATTCCTTTTAAAATCTCAAGTGATCAAAAGAACTCAAAAGAAATCGATTTAAGAGGCAAATGCAAATAATGGCAGAAATCTGTCAAAACAAACCTGCAGGTAAAGACCGATTTTTCGAAACTCTTCTATTGCTCAAATCGAAAAGTGCAAAACTAATGAAAGTTTGGTAAATACTAGGGGCATTCGCACAAAAAATTACAGATCAATACGATATTCTGGGATTTTTCACGATTTTTATAGTGAAGCACATAAATCTGTTTCGGGACAACAACTTCCCCAAATCTTATTTCCCTATCATTAGAGGCTATTCTTGGCACACAAACCAAACAAAAAGGATAAGGAGAGGTTATTACAGAGGGATAACTTCCAAGACTCAACAAAAGGAAAACTTACTGAAATAAAAATATTGGGTTATCTCCCAAGAGTGCTTTTCTTTAATTCCTTTCAGCTAGGCACAACAAGCAAGAATCAAGTATTTTCAAATGAAGAAGCATTAACATCAACTTTCTTGCATCTACCTTTCTTGCCTTTACTCTTACCTTTAGGGAGCACATGATTGCTTGGTGGGGAAGTGAAATTCATGGTGCCTTTTCCCACATGTATTATTGCTCCAAGGAGTTTTAGCAGGGATCTTCCAAGTGTAATTTGTCCTTTTCCTACACATTCAATAACAAGATAATCAGTAGACACCACTTTCCCTAGGATTTTTGCAAACACTCCTTCATCTATTCCAATGGGTAATATAGTGGCATTATTGGTAAGAGATATTTCTTCTCCACCCTCAGAAAGTCCCCAAAGATTCAAATATTCATAAATATCTTTAGGCATAAGACAGAGTTCAGACATAATATCACAACGAGTATAATAAGTTTCACCATTTATAGCAACTTTTACTGTAGGGAGCCATTTTGAAGGTTCAGAATTTATTGGAACATAATCATGATGCTCTCGAAGCATATTATAACATCCTTTTAAACAAGTTGTATATTGTCTCAAGAGTGTTTAATCTAGCACAAATGCTTATAAAGGATGAATCAAATTTACTAGGCAAGTTATATGTTGCAATTAAATTTTTTATAGCATTAAAAGCTTCATCCCCATCACAATGAAGGAAATATCCTCCTACTAGAGCATCCAAAGCATACCTATAACAAAGAACAAGACCAAAGTAGAAACTGCTAAGAAGCAAGCCTAGAGTCATTTTAGGTTCATTTTTTTCATAAGAATCAGAAATTCTAGACCAAGCTTCTTTGAAACTCTCACATTCCCTTATTTGAAAGTGAAGATCATTTCCTCAAGTGACATAGTGATTGGAGTAGAATGATACGTCAGAAACATATTGTAACGTCCCAGCATTAGAGCCTAGAAATAAGCTGAACCCAGATGTGTGCATTGCATTCATGCATAGAAAATCCGAATAATTTTCGCGCTTTTACATAAGAACTTGTCAAAGTGATTGAACCTTCTCTCAACTTGATGAAATTGAAGTAGATCGTCAAGTTTACTGCGATAAGTTTCAATATGATCTTTGCTAAAACCTTATTTGGGGTAAACAAGATTTGATCTAAGGGTACATCAAATATAATAAAATGTTACTCATAATGCATTGCTTAAATGATTAATATCCGATCCTTAAGGGATCATACCATAATATTCATCACAACAACTCATAAATGCCAAGTTATGATTACAACTTAAGAAATAAGAATGTAATGACTAATCCTGACCTATCTTATTCTTATATATTCTTACTATGAGTATCATGGTAATATCTAACCTTAACTATGAGTAGGAAAGAAACCAAGTCAAGATCATTCACCATATATCTTTCTTCCATATCAATCCTTATGGAACCCTATCTTAATAGCTGTTGTTCATCAATGTTGAGTAATCAACTATTGATTCACAAATTCTTAATCTATCAACTCTTTACCATAACATAACATACATTTAAGTGCCTATAAAGAAACAACTAAGAAGAGGTGAATAGTAATACTAGTTTTAGATATCATCTATAGAATGGGAGTGATTGAAGAGAATTAAATCAATCTGATAATTGATAGAGCTAAACTCACTCCTGGAATAACAGAAGAGTTAATGGAATATATAACTATATGGTAGTAAAGAATATTACAAGGATATATCTTGAAGATAGTTACCAGTAGTAATTCTATTGGATCAATTGGGCATAGTCCATGAATAACAACCTTAATCCAATTAAAGATACTAAGAATATAATTCCAATACAATTGTATGGTTGTATTGATAAAGCCTTGATTAGCCAACTAAAAATCTAAGCTATAAATGATTAAAGTATTATAAGGATTAGGCCTTACCCACCAAGATTGAATATTATCCCTGTATAAGTAACATTGGTGGGTAGAACATGATTGAAACCCTAGTATAGATAAGTTATACTAGAGTGGTCATTACAAGTCACATTAATATAATGTGAGGTTGGAGTATGAGTTATTAGAGTAAAGTAAATGTAAGATAGTATGATTAAATCAAAGCTAGTATAGCATGGAGTTATGGAAGTAGTGTTATTCTTCTTAAAGGATAGTAAGCTTTAGAGAAAGGTAGTTGGATGTATACATCTTATGGAGAAATATTAGTGATGGATGATTATGGAAGAATAGGAATGGAGTTAGAAATAGCTACTTGTTGAATTGAAGGTTATAAGCAGAAGAGTAGTTGATATAACCAAGTTTGGATAGATGATGATCATGAAATGCTTTAGTGTCAAACTCATTGGATTCATCAATGAGTTCAGAAGAATAAAAGGTGGATAAAAATATTCTTGTGAAGTAAAGCTCATCATGTTAGCACATGATGATGGATATGTAGGAGAAGAATATCTAGGAAAGGAACTCCTCATTTAGAAGTCCAGGATTGTGAATTATGGAAGATAGGAATTCTGGGTAAACACCCAACTCTAAATCTCAAACCAAACATCATATCCATTTCATGTTATTGATCCATTATCTTATCTCCATACCACTTTGTAGGAATAATTCCCTATATCAAATCACTTAAGTACATCTGTGCCATTCTCAACCATTATTATCCTAGGTACTTAAGAACTATCTTTATTAATTCTTTCTCATAAGATAGCCTAGAAAACCATACCACTATTTTACTTTAAATGGTGATATCATTAAAGATCACAAACAGAAGACAATATGCTTAGTTATTAAATCTTTACTCACATCAACAAAAGAATAGAAGTAAATTAAGAACCCTAAACTCTAGGGTAAGCACTTACAATTCAAACCCTAACTTCTATGTTAATCTTAATAGAATATATACCTTACCATTTTCTAAATTAATGGAAGTAGTATTAACCATATTAATTTCTTTTGTATTTAATGCATCAAATAATGATACAGGATCATTATATATAAAAATTTCTATTCAAACTATGAATTAACTAGAATTAGGTTGAATAAAAAAAGAAAAAATATCAAATAATAAAGCCATGGTTTAGTATAGAAAGAAAATTAATAATAAAGGCTTCTACAAAATATTAAAAGAGATTCATATAAAGAAAATAAAGAAATATAAAATATTTATCATTAAGGTTTACAAAGTAAATATAAATCAATATTAATTGTTGCTGCAAGTATTCATCAAATAAACTTTGTTAGAAAAGTTCAAATTATAGGTTAAATATAAATCTAAAAAGCAAAACAGAAAATAGAAAAGGAAAACAAATAAAAAAGACAATTCCTGGCCGTGGCCCAACTTCCATCTTCTTATCTGTTACCCACGTGTAGCCCACAAAAAGCCCAGCAACCAGCCCAGCTCATCCTCTTCTGTGACTGACGGGTGGGACGAAATAAGGACCGCAGGTTGAGCTGAAAGAATTGCCAAGGGGTTTTCCGCAAAAGTGATGTCGTTGTCATCCTCACGCACACACGCAGCTCGCTGGAGGAGTTCGCTGCCGCCCGATGTCGTCGTCATCGTCAGCTGTGCGTCAAGATGCTCGTCGCCGATCTAGAGTAGGATAAGAAGGCCACCGTGACGCCCTACCTCAATCCCTATCCACATTCCCTCCTTATCCTCTCTTATTCGAATGGGGCCGAAACCCTAGCTCACCGGAGCCACACCTCGCCGTCGAGCCGCACCTCCCCACTCTCTTCCAAGTAGCCATGGAGAAGCCCCGTGCTCCGTAGATTCTCTGGGTGAAATCTTGCATCAAGGGGAGCACTGGAGTGGATGAATTTTGTCGTTCCTCTTTGCGGTAGTTCGTCGGAATCCTCGTCAGAGAGCTCGCCTCCGACCATGCATGTCCTCGCCGACCTCTCTATCATCATTAGGGTGAGTTCCTGAACCTTCCAGTATCCTTAAATCGCCTTATCTCGATGTAAATCGCCGTATCACCTTGTGCCACCATCGGCCACCGTCGGAGCTCGTCGGAGCCTCGGCTCCGATGACCATTTCTGAGTGGCGCCGCCACTTTAGGGTTCAGCGCGTTGCGCTGATTCGAGCTAAGTTAGTTTTGCTTGCTAGGGCATCGTGGATCGCCGCCGGCGACCACCCACTGACGGCGGTGGTTGTGCTAACTCCATAGAAACGTCATGCCGACGCCACCCTAGGCCCAATCCACTGTTTGACCTTGTCTTTGTCTCGCGTGGCAAGTGACGTGGCCCCTGGCCCATCTGTCATTGTCTAGGAGTAGCAATCAGGCCGGTAACAAATGCATTTATTAACTTGAAAGCTCATGTGGCTGCTAGCCCACTAGTCAGTGACCTAGGGTAGAATAGCCTCGGTACAGAAACTTATTTTGTCTTAGAAATAAATAAAATGTCATAAGCCCAAATTTAAATATTCCAGAAATAAAATAAAATCATTAAAACTTATTAAATCCATAACTTTTGTTTCATAATTCAAAAAAATATGTATAATATATGAAAATTTATAGAAAAATAAAATCTATAATATTAAGCTATTGTCAAACATTTTTATGTTAACAATTTAAATAATTATTGTTTAATTAAGATTTTAAAATTAATAAAACTTTGATAATTCATATTTTAATAATAGTAAATGTTAAAAATATAAATAAAATACCAAAGATCTTGGAAAAATAAAAACAATACTTTAAAACTATAATCATACATTATTATTTCACTTAAATAAGTATTTATTATTTATAAAGTAATAAACCTTATAAAAATCATATCTGATTATTTATAAATCACAAAAATAAATGTAATATACCAAAATGATCACAAAAATTATACCTACATGTTAAAAATATAATATTACACTTTTGAGGTAAATAAAAATTTAAATACTTTAATAACTTAAATATAAACTTATTTCCTTAATAGATAATTCATATAAAGGTAAATAAAAAATTGTTAATATTTCTAAAATTGCCAATTTAGATCTAATAAGTAATACTAGTCTTAAATCGTTATAGTATATAGTCAAAATTGTTCAAAACATTATAAATACAATTTTATTGAATTATCCTTCAACCATAAGTGTAGATTATTTTCCAAAAGGATCCTTATCCAATATAAAAACTCCAAGAATAATTGTAACTAAATCCAATCTTTTACATATACTTCAACCACCATATTACAAAACTATTACAACACTATAGTAAGTCCATAAGTAGTTAAGTAATATTACTTCTTTGTTTATAAACTATAACCACTCAATTATAAAAAAGTAAAGGATACTATTCCATTATAAAATCAAGAAACCACTACACCAAGTAAAAGGATAGCCATTCTTAAGTAACCTTAAGGAGACATTATCAGGTACACAAGGTACAAATCTCATAAGCGTTACACTTCCAAACTATCTATGTTTTTAAAAGTTAACGTTAGTCTCAAGGTTTATAAACATTATATCTAATAAACTACATATGTTTTTTAGTTAACTTTGGTCTATTCCAATTAAGACATAAATCATCTCAAATCCAAACTAATCAATTACACACCAAAATACATTGAACACATCCTATTAACCACAAATATTGTTTAAACCTTAGAGAAGGAATCTTTTCTTCAAATGTTATTCTTTTTGCCACTTCAAACAACAACTCTTATATAAGGAATCCTGTGTAGCATTTCACATTTGTGTGTATCTCATTACTTTATAATATTGTAATTACATGTTGTTTCACACACACTCACAAACCTTAATAAGAAGCACAAGTATGAAACTTATCAAAAAGGGCAACACATTCTAAAGGAACCACTTCCAGTTTCCAAACCCTAGAACAACATTATCCCCGGGATTCGTGTTTATAAAGTGCATCACATTACTTATGCATAAAAGCATCTTGCTTCTTTAAACATTAGTCCTTACCAGACCAATGATGCTGATTTCAGATATTGGATCTTATATTGTCTTGAAGACCGTGAGTGCATAATCTTGCAATCACCAAATGCAAGTTCACACTTGCTCATGTCCTTTGGTTATTTTCTGTAAAGTATGTTACAAATCCAGTGTTGTCATCACCTGTATTTGAAAAAGGTCCGAAAACACTATTTTCATAATAATTGATTATAGGTTATTTTACCTTGAGGTAATAACCTACTATGAAAGTTTCGGTGGTAAAGGAGCATATTATCTAGGACTTAACAACCAATGTCGCCAGTGATTCTTGCGCCATATATCACGCGTTAACCATGAGATTTGGAATGAGACAGAGAAGTCAGCTGTATCTTCTTCCTCTCGCATGTAGCCGGATGTGCAGGTCGTGGCTGTTATCACTCGTAGCGCGCATATTAATTGGTAATTCGTAGAGGATATGCAGCATATGGGTGGCAACCCTCAACGTCCCACGATAGTTCTGGCATATAACGGTTTGTACAAACCATTGCCGTAATTCAATATGTGGGCATGGTGTACACCAAGGAGACATGCGAGGTCGCGAAGAGGGCAGTGATTGGCTTGGATCATCTTCTGGGCCCCACATCATGGAATTGTGGACGGGAATAAGCTGCCCGGTTGTGCAACAAAGAGTTTATCTCTCATGGGTAAAGTAGCGCACCTCTGCAGAGTGTAAGAACTGTAACTTGTTACTCCCTGTTTCGGGAAGGAGGTGCGAACGCGGCGGGAAAGGAACTCCATGAAAGTTCTGGTAAACCCGTGAAGGCTAACGGACATAGTTTTTCAGAATAAAAGAAACCTTTGAAGAAATGTTTATGAAAACTTGCATTGCCTACGACCTACGGTCTATGGCTGTAGATATAGTGCATCAAACACTCCTTTTCTAGTGAATTTGCTGAGTACACTCGTACTCAAAGTATCTTCTTAACCCTTGCTAGATTCTGAAGCCATTAAGATGACGTCTACACCAAGTTATGCTCCAGGAACCATCATCCAAAGCTAAAGTTCTTCAACGAAGACAAGGAAGTCAACAAATACTTCAACTCAAGTGAAGACTAAGTTACTAATTAGATAGGAATATACTCTCTAACCAAAGAACATATTTCTGTAGAGCATTGCAATAGTAGAAATGTCAACCCCTTAGTTAGGATACTATTATTAGCAGTATATTAGTTTCTGCGTTGTTTATCTTTGATTCTTCTTTGCAAGAAGTTCTTTCTCTCTCTTCAACCTAGAGTGTTCTCTGGATCTTGTGTATAGAGTGAGTTGTAACCTTTAGCCATGTATTGGACCTGCTGTGTTTCTGTTGTACCGCTCTGAGGGATGTAATACTAGTGAACGGTGTTTCACTGGTGTTATGTCAACGACTATAGTATACTACATCATGTAGTGGTATGCTGGGTCACTGCACGTATCTATAATTTTTGATGTTCCATGCTTGTTTATTATCTACTTTGCTTTGCTTTGTCTACACTTTGAGGTGTTCTTATATGTTTCCTGGAACTAACCTATTAACAAGTTGCCACAGGGCTAGTTGCCTGTTTTCTTCTGTTTTTGGTTCCAGAAAGGCAGAAAATCAATATTCTCGGAATTGGACGGGATAAAAGCCAAAGTCAATAAATTACCATGGGCAACACGGAGTCCAGAGGAGAGACGGAGGGGAGCCATAGGGTGGCCAGACCCCCTAGGCGCAACCAAGTCTGGCTCGCGCCTGAGCAGGGTGTGTCCCCCCTGGCCGCCTCCCAGCCTCGCATCTTCGCCTATAAGAAGCCCTCGATGCAGAAACCCTAGGAACCCGATCAAAACTCCACGGAACCTTCTCTATCCACTGCCACCATCGTCTCTAGATCGGGGGATCTGAAGTTCTTCCCAGCACCCTGCCGGAAAGGAGATCAACCCGGGGGCCTTCTTCTCCGGTATGAAGCGTGAGTAGTTCCACTTGGACTACAGGTCCATGTAGTAGCTAGATGGTTGTATCTCCTCCTTGTTCTTTCATGTATAGATCTTGTGAGCTCCGTTCATGATCAAGATCTAATCTATTTGTAATCATGCATGTTGTGTTTGCGGGGATCCGATGGATATTGAGATTACTATGTCAGATTGATTAATGGTTTTGTCTATTTGATTCTATCATGTTTGTGTTGTTTGTGATCTTGCATGCTCTCCGTTGTTAGTAGCTATCTTGGCCAAGTAGTTTGTAGTGACTCCAAGAGGGGGTATTTATGCTCGATAGTGGGGTCATGCCTATAGTTTCCAAGGGAAGTGACAGAAATCTCTTCGGTTGTAGATGTGTTGTTGACACTAGGGAGAAAACAACTGTCTCTTGTTCATGGAGCAAGTGGATTGTTTACCTTACACACTTTGTTTAAAGCAGTTGTCTGTTGCTTGCAACTTAATACTGGAGGGGTTTCGGACGATTAACCTGAAGGTGGACTTCTAGTCATAGATGTAGTTGGATGGCGGTCTATGTATCTTATTGTATTGCCCAATCGAATCTCATAGGATCTTTCTGTGTAGTATTGCATTGTTCTGTCTTGCTCAGTTCCTGTCAATTGCCCTGCTGTAATTTGTTTACCCTTCATGCCATGTTGTTTATCTAAGGAGAGCACCTCTAGTGAACTATGGACCCCGGTCCAATATTTACCATTGATACATCCTCCACTGTTATTGTTTACTTGTTGCAAACCATCATTACCTTCCACACCATATAGTTAATCCTTTGTTACAGCAACCGGTGAGATTGACAACCTCACTATTAGTTGGGGCAAAGTTTTGAGTTTGTGTTGTGCAGGTTTTCACGTTGCTTGCAATTTCCTTCCTCGTGCTGGTTCGATAACCTCGGTTTCTCACTGAGGGAAGACTTGTTGTTGTGCTGCTTCACACCTTCCTCTTGGGGTTCCCAACAGGCTCCACATCAACTGAGCCATCATAGAACTAGACATAAAAGCAACTTGAAGAAGGAACTATTTTTTTGTGTTTTTGATAAAAAGAAGCAAACCAAATAAAGCAAAAGAAACAAAGCAAAAACAAAGTAAAGAGATTGGTAGTGAGAGACTCCCCTTGCAGAAATCTTCTTTCTCCCCGGCAACGGCGCCAGAAAAAGGCTGATGATGGCTCAGTTGATGTAGAACCTGTTTGGAACCCCAAGAGGAAGGTATGATGAGCACAGTAGCAAGTTTTCCCTCAGTTATAAAACCAAGGTTATCGAACCAGTAGGAGAAAGAAACCACTTCGGAAGGTGTTGCTAGCAACATGGAACCTACACACAACACAACCAAATTACTCTGCCCCAACTTATCAATGAGGTTGTCAAGCTCACTGGGTTTGCTGAAAACAAATGATTAAACATATAGCATGGAAGAAAGTAATTGCTTGTGGTAATTGCAGAAAGTAAACATTAGATAGAATATCAATGGGATGGAATGCACCAAGGTCCACAGTTCACTCGAGGTGTTTTCTGCATAAGATAAATAACATGCTAGGTGAACAAATTACAACGGGGCAATTGACAAATAGAGAATGCATAACAATGCATGTACATGACATGATGATCACTATGAGATTCATTTGGGCATTACAACATGCGGTGACCCAGCATACCACTGCATGTGTAGTACACTATAGTCGTTGACATGACATCCATAGAACACCATTCCGTAAATATCACATCCCTCAGAGTGGTACAACAAAAACATTGCGGGTCCATATTACAAACATACACACATTATTATTATTACAATACCAAAAGTTCAAGACTTCAAAAGATTCAACTTATAAACCAAATATAAAGTGTTTCAGCGGAAGTTTTAAAGTGACAACTTCAACTCTGAATTAAGCTCAGCAACTTATTATTATATATTGTTCATGTTGCTCGGCTCAATTGGTTACTACTACTAAGGCAGTTATTCTGACTCATTGTGCTCTCCTCCATAGACGACGTCGTAGTCCACCCCTTCTACAACATTGTACATATCTGGTTACTCGTAGAAGACCTCCTCTTGGCTTTCAGCTGCCTACATTGGGGTATCTTTTGGATCCTCAGAGTCTAAGTAGGGGATCAAAAGAAAATGTGAGTAACAACGTTACCCAGCAAGTTCATTATATGCAAGCTGGGAAGTTTGATGCTCTATCTACCACCTCGGACTATAAGTCCTTGGCACTATGCAGTTTTCGTAAATCTTTCTTCAAAGATTGATTTTATTTTTAAAAAATATGTCCATCAGCCTTCACAGGTTTACCAGAACTTTCATGGAGTTCCTTTCCTGCCGTGTTCGTAGCTCCTTCCCGGAACAGGGAGTAACAAGTTACAATTCTTACACTCTGCAGAGGTGTGTTACTTTACACATGAGAGATCAACTCTTTTTTTCACAATCGGGCGTACTTTCCAGTCCATAATTCCATGATGTGGGGCCTAGTAGGCGATCCAAGCCTATCACTGCCCTTTCCGCGACCCCGCATGTCTACATGATCCTTCGGGGCTGGCTCACCTCCATTAAGCCCCCTTTCGGGTAGGCTAAAACCCTGATGAGTCCCCAAAGACTCTATGAGATAGTGATGCCCCTGGAAAGTACCATATAGGTTTGGATATACCTCCAACATCCACTCATAGATAATCTAGACACCAAAAACGTGGGGCCTAAGGGTGCCCACCCATATGTTGAATCCGCACAAGGAATCACAACATCACGTTAAGGTCGTCTTGCCTCCATACAAAAGGAAAAGGATACAGCTGACTTCTTCGTCCCATTCCAAATCTCATGGTTAACGCGTTATATATGGCGCTAGAATCACTGATGTCATGGGTTGTTAATTCCTAGAAGATTATCCTTGTTGCACATAGAAACCTAAGTTCTATTGCTCCACTATATCATAACTTAGGATGATATCAACAATTTATTTATTTGAGAAAATAATATTTTATTTCCTCGAAACATAGATGATAACACACAATTTACAAATACTTTGATAAAGACTCTTCAAAGGACATTAGCATGCGATGAACTTGATTGCAAGATAGTGAAGTCGGATGCTTGCAGTGGACCTTGAGCTTCTATGTCTACAAAACATCATTATTGCCTGGTAAGGACAATATTTAAAAAAAAGCAAAAATGAACATGCATAGTAATGTAATGCATTATTTGTTATTTATTTTCTTTATGTGTTTTACCCAATATTTTAGTTTTCTAGAATATCTTTAGGAACTTAAGAAATTCATTTTAACGAATAACCCTAAAATTTTATAAATACTATTTTCACTTATTTTTATAATGTAATATATTATTAATAGAGTTAAAAATGATTTTTTATTTAATTTTAACTCTTATATTCATTTAATTAATAATTCATTTTAAGAATTCGTATTTAAATTAAGAAGATTTTATTTTAGTAACTTCAAATATTTATTTCGTATTTTTCTAAAATACTATAATAATCAAGTATAATCAAAGTTATTTTTATTTATTTTTATGTATTTTCTCGATTTTTTATAAAATTCCATAACGAATATATATATTATAAATCCTTAACCTAAAATTTATTTATAAAAAATAGGTTTCTTAATTTAATTTAATTTAATAGATTGTTTTTTATGTATCTAAAAATACATTATTTATATTTTTTAAGGTTTTTATTGTATTTTCTAAGATTTATTGAATTATAGGGGTACTTTGGTCTTTTACTTAAATTATTAAAATTCCATTTTTGATTTTGGGCCAACTCATTAAGCTATTTGGGCCAATCTTGGCTCAATTGGCCTGGTCAAAATATCCACCTGAGGTGGTACTGGCCCTATCGGCCCAGTACACAGCCTCCTCTCTCTCCGTCGTTCTCTCCTTCTCTTCTTCCTCGACCCCATGGTCACTGACACCGCCGTCGTGCGATTCACGCCGTCGTGGTCCTCTCTGTCCGCCGCCGTGGTGTATGGTGTAGTTGTCGACCTCGCTCCTTCATCTAGTCCAATTCGATTTGAATTTGAGGCCCTTCTATGGTAGGCTATCTCCGTTCCGAACCCTATGGTTTGGGGTGGTGCCGGTGATGCCACTGCTGCTGCCCCAGTGGTGATATGGTGGTGCTGCTCGACCTCAAACGTTGTTGTGGCTGCCACCTCGGCTCGGTGCGGGTTGTAGCTCCCCTTGGGTGCTCCGCGTGCCGCCGTGTGCTCGTCGGCTTCTCTCCTTCCTCTTCTAAACTACAGCGAGGGACTTTGGTGAGTTGATCTTAATCTTCCCCTTGTGATTGTTTGTCCTCTGCCCCTCCTAAGCTATGTTGTGTGTCTCGGTTGTGCACCCATAATTAGGGTTTATATCCTATTCTAGGGTTTCTCCCTTTGTTTACTTGTACAAGATGAACTGGAACTAGTGGTGGTGACTAATGAGGATTACGATTAATTACACTTAATTGCTCACTGTTCTCATTTGATTATATGATGTTAGTGGCCTTGTAGTGTTGATTCTAGTTGGTAGTTGAGCATGACTAAAGTGGTAATGCTAGTGTGGAATTCTACTGGTGGTGTTGGTGATCGGTGAGTTCACCAGTGTCAAAATATTGGTACTGACAGTGGTACTGTTAGTGATTATCCACTGACTTATTGAGCACTCATTTGTGGATTTGTACTTAGCATTAAGGTAATGATGTGATTAAAGTGATGCCTTGATTATGTGGATAGATATAGTATTGGTGATGATTCCTGGTTAAATTCCAGGAAGATGATATTACAGGTTTACTTAAGCAAACTAAATAATTGATCAGCTTGATTTTAGAATCTATCTTTGTGACACTATCTTTAAATGGTACACAAGTTTAGCTTCTACTACTAGCTTGATTCTATTGATGCTTAGTTTTGGATTTGAATCAAAGTTGAGTTGTGATCTTCTTCTTAAACATTTATGACTATGATGTTGGTCTGAGGCATAGGAACTAGTTTCCTATCTTGTTGTCCCTAAAAGGAATGTTCTGATATCTTCATTGGTTACTGGATCTTAAATCCTCTTGGCTAAGATGGTTGGGTGCTCATAGATTTATATTTGTTCATAGGATTTGTGAATTCTGAGGTGCTACTCAATTAGGATATGTGCCCAGAATTCATAATCTCTTCTAAGTACATGTTGGAATATATGATGTGGCTATCAAATCTTGGATCTATGATGCTGGTCTGAGTTCCTGGTTTGATTGGTAAAATTTATGTATACTCTTTATTTAAAAGATCATCTATGATGGATTCACTCCACTTGGGTAATTTTTGAGAGATCTAGATATAAAACAACACATGAATCTTAGTCTAGAGAAGATAATAAGATCATGTGATGGTTTTATTTCACTCACCACAACAGTTGATTTTTCTAGAGTTGTGGCTGGTTGATTTGGTTGGATGGATCTTGTTGATGGTGATGCTAACTTGAGCTTGTCCTTCTCCTGATGGTTCCTATGAACTTGGCCTTCATCTTGCCCTCTCTGTCCACCTAATCCACCCCCTCCTTATGTCACCATCTGGTAAGTACTAGGATGATTTTGTGTGTGGTTGGCTAATGGTTTGCTTGGCTCTTGCTAAGCTTAGCTTGCTTTTGGTTTGGTGTTGGAAAGGAAAAATATGCTGCTGTGAGCCTTGCCACGGCTGGGCTCTTCTCTTTTGCTTGAGTAGCAGCTGCTCTGTGTTGACAGCTCGTACCATGCATTTAGGTGATTGTGCTGCGTGTGTGCTTGGTTCACAGTTTGGATCAGATCGATGAGGTGTTTTACCTTTTTATCTTTTAACATTTAACTCTCCTGGTGAAATTTGCCCCTTTTACTTACTGTTAAAATCTGTATTGTGGCTTATTGATTCTGAAAGAACAATTCTTTCATATTGGTGAAACTTGCCCCTGTATTAATACTCAATGATGTAATATGAGCAATGCACCTCACTGCTCTCCAGTGAGAGTATTCTCACAACTAACCTTTTATTTTCCTTTTTGTTTGTTTTAAATTTTGTTGTAGGTACAAAATCTGGTGTTTCAAGATTTAGTATAGGAGTACTAGATAGATAGATTCTTATTGCAATCTTTATTTTATTTTGTTTGTAAGAATCATGTAATAGTTTATTCATATTTGAATTTCCTTTCTTGTAATCTCTTTACTATAATGAACCTTTTCATTGATTGAATGAGTTCCTCTTTGTAAAATGTTTATGGAATAAAGATAAAGAATAAGAATTCATTTCTTATTTGAATTACTTTATTTATCATTATCTCATTATTATAACAAATGATATTACTAAATCATTTAAAAATCACTTTAAAATAACAAATCTTAACTTTTAAATATAAGTTCAAATTTCAAATTCGAATTCAAATTCTCCCCCTCAAAACACAGTTATCCAAAAAGATCATGTCAGAATTTATAACGAGCACTCTCAATATCTATTCCTAAACACAAAGAGTTAAAGAAACTCTGATCACTTTAGGGTTTTTGTTTGGCGAAAAATTTACCCGCATTTTACAGATGAATGCATGCATATGCACAAATTCCTAATTCTACCCTTCGTTGGTTCCTAAATGCTGGGATGTTACACAACATGATACATAAACCATAATCCAACTGCATCTATGACTAATAATCCACCTCCAGGATATCATCTGAACAACCCTCGGGTATTAAGTTGTAAGCAACAGATAATTGCATTAAGCAAAGTGTGTAATGTAAACAATACAATTGCCCTTGGGAAAAGGATTGTTGTTTTATCCCTAGTAGCTAAAGCACATATACAATCTTAGAAGTTTCTATCACTCTCCTAGATTACTAGAGGCATGAACCTACTTGGAGTCACAAGCAAATACTTGGCCAAAGTAACTAATAGCAACGAAGAGCATGCAAGATCACAAATAACATAAACATCATAGAACAATAATCAATCTGACATAATACTCAATATTCATCGGATCCCCACAAACACAACATGTAGGATTACAATAATATGATCTTGATCATGATAGGCAGCTCACAAGATCTAAACATTATAGCACAAAATAGGAGAAACAACCATCTAGCTATTGCTATGGACCCATAGTCCAAGGGTGAACTACTCACACATCACTCCAGAGGCTGGCATGGTGATGAAGAAGGCCTCCGGGATGATCTCCCCTCTCCGGCAGGGTGCCGGGAAGAGTTTCAGATCCCACCTGATCTAGTGACGACGGTGGCGGCGGCTATGGACTTTTTCGTGGAATTCTGATCGGGTCCTTAGGGTTTTTGCCTCGGGGGGGGGGGGGGTATATAGGCGAAGGGGCAAGGTCGGTAGAGGCTCGAGGGGGCCACACCCTAGGATGGCGCGCCCCCTGGCCGCGCCTAGACCAGGTGTGGCCGCCCTGGGATGCGCCTCCCCTCTCTTCCGAACTCCGTGTCGTGTCGGAAAAAATAGGAACTTTGGCTTTTGTTTCATCCAATTTCGAGAATATTTCTTTACTAGTTTTTTTGAAACCAAAAACAGCAAAAAAACAGGAAACTGGCTCTGCGGCACTTGTTAATAGGTTAGTTACAGAAAATGCATAAAAATGCCATGAAGTATGGACAAAACATAAGATAGTTGGTGCAAAACAAGCATGGAGCGTCAAAAATCATAGGTACTTTTGCAATGTATCAATCATCACCAGCATGGCGTCAAAGGTCAATGGTGTCACTTCATGGTTGTCCATCACTAACAACAACTATTACAACTACTTGGAATAAAGCTATTACATGATGAATAGACACGCATGTCTTAACGAATTTAAAGACAACCATCAGGATCCTACAAGTTGCCATATTACAATAAGGATCATTGCCTACATCAAATATAATCACAATCACATCATGGCCATATCACATCACATGCCCTTCTTTGCAGGTTTTACGTGGCTTGGGGATTTCGAATAAGAACCATTCTTACCTACGAACAAGAACCACGACACTGATACAAGTGTTGTCAAGTGCTGACGATGGCTCAGTTCAATGTAGAGCTTCATTGGGAGACCCCAACATGAAGGTATGATGATCACAGCAGCAAGTTCTTCCATCAGTAAGAAACCAAGGTTATCAAACCAATAAGAGGAAGGAAACGACTCAAAGGTGTTCCTAGCAACTTGGAAACCTGCACAACACAAACTCAAGACTTTGCCCCAACAAATAGTAAGGTTGTCAATCTCACCGGTTAGCTGAAAACAAAGGGTTAACCATATGGTGTGGAAGGTAATAGTGGTTTGCAAAAAGTAAATAGTAACATTGGAAGATGTATCAATGGTAAAGATTGGACCAGGGTCCATCGTTCACTAGAGGTGATCTCCTTAAGATAAATAAAACATGGCATGCTGGATAAACAAATTACAGCAGGGCAATTGACAGGACTAAGCAAGGCATAACAATGCAATACTAGACATTCATGATCCTATGATATTCGATTGGGAATGCAACAAGATACATAAACCGCCATCCAACTGCATCTATGAATAGTAATCCACCTTCAGGTTATCATCAGCCCCCCCCCCATCTAGGGACGATGGTGGCGGCGGCTACAGACTGTTTCGTGGAATATTGGTTGGGTACTTAGGGTTTTAGTATCGGGGGGTCTTTATAGGCGAAGAGGCGAGGGGCAGTTGCAGCACCCCAGCGCTAGGGCTAGGCTAGCGGCCGAGGTGTGGCCCCCTGGTGGATCCCCTCCGTCTTGTATTCTGGTTCCGTGTTCCCCACGGTAAAATATTGACTTTGGCTTTTGTCCCGTCCAATTCTGAGAATATTGATTTTCTGCCTTTTGTGGAACCAAAAACAGAAGAAAACAGACAACTGGCACTGTGGCGTCTTGTTAATAGGTTAGTCCAGAAAAACATATAAAAAGACCTCAAAGTGTAGACAAAGCAAAGTAGATACTAAACAAGCATGGAAAATCAAAAATTATAGATATGTTTACGACGTATCAAGTGCCCATTGTAAATTGAATCTTTACTATGGTGGGAGAGACAGGCACCCGCAAAGCCACTTGTGCAATGCAAGTTGCACGTTGAGCATGAATCAAGTATCATGTGCGACGTGTAAGGTTATCCCGGGACACTTCATCCCACCATACCGCAAGATTCAAAGTACACGAAAAGAAAGCGACAACAAAAGAATCAACGCCCACAAAACCATTGTGTTCTACTCGTGCAATAGATCTACGCATAGATACAGCTCTGATACCACTATAGGGTTTGTTGCATGTAAAACAAAAAATTCTACCACAAGAAAACATAAAACCAAGATCTAGTCTATGGACAAGCCAATATCTAATCTACGAGTTCGGTGCAACGAGACTGTAGAAAACTAACCCTCATAGATCCAAAGCGTTTAACGAGATTCAGATCTCGTGGTTGATGTAGTCGATCACTTGCCGATCTCAAGATCGTGTAGACGATCCTTTCGGCGCCGCGTTCCAGCAGCGCTTTCGCAGTTGGTCACACGTACGGAGTCGATGAAGATCTTCCTCTCCCGGTTCCAGCAGGGCAGCGGAGGTAGTAGATCCCATCAGAATCCCAATGGCACAACGGTGTGGTGCTGGTGGAGGAGAGATATCTGCAGGGCTTCGCCTAAGCCGTAGAAGGACGGTGGACGAGAGAGGGGAAGCGACGCCTAGGGTTTAGGCGCCAAGGACAAGGGTGCCAGGGGGTGTGCCCCACCCCTCCTTATATAGATGGGGGCGGCGGCTAAGGGTTCCTAGCCCTATCCATGCCCCCCCAATTCGGCCAAGGGAAGAGTTGGAGACTTGGCCCCCAAGTCTTCCTCTTACCAAACTAGGGTTTGACTTTTCAAACTAGGATTTGACTATTGAAACTAGGGTTTGACCCCTCTTTCCTAGTGCTGACCGGTTGGCCCCTTTGGGCTTGGTGCGGCTGGCCCCTTAGGGACCCGACGACATGCCACAACCCAAGTGACCCCCTCCCAGGGTGGTGGAACCACTGGTGGTTCCTCTAGAACATTCTATAAGTATCCGGTCAAAACATCAAAACTTTTCCGAACCCAGAAAACCACTTTCCTTATATGAATCTTATTCTCCGGACCATTCCAGATCTCCTCGTGATGTCCTGGATCCAATCCGAGACTACGAACAACATTCGGTATATAACTCATATTCCATATCTACTTAAACAATATCGATTCCTTAAATGTGTCTCTCATGGTTCACGAACTATGCAGACATGATCGAGACACCTCTCCGGTCAATAACCAATAGATGGATTTGGAAATCCATAATGGCTCCCACATATTTCCATGATGACTTCGTGATCGATTGAACCATTTACATACGATACCGATTCCCTTTGTCGCGCGATACTTTACTTATCCAAGGTTCGATCATCGGTATCTCTATACCTAGTTCAACCTTGTTACTGATAAGTACTCTTTACTCGTATTGTGATGTGACATCCCTTGTGACCTGGCCACCTTCTTGTAAGCCAATTGGATGACAATCCAATGAGAGGGCCCAGCGTATATCTATCCATCATATGGATGGACAAATCCCACTCTTGATCCATGCGCTTCAAACCGTACTTTCAGAATACCAGATGCACCTTTATAACCACCCAGTTATGAAGTGGTGTTTGATGTCATCAAAGCATCCATCTGGTGTTAGTGATTAACATGATCTCATGGTCGAAGGATTAGGTTACTATGTATTTGAAAGATTGTAGTAAAGGAACTTTAAATGACTTGATCTTATGCTATGCTAACTATGGGTGTGTGTCCATCACATCATTCTCCTAATGATATGATCTTGTTATTAATAACATCTAATGTCCATGGTGAGGAAACCATGATCATCTATTAATCAACAAGCTAGTTTAACAAGAGGCTTACTAGGGACTCTTTTATGTTTACAGAACACATAAGTATTAATGTTTCCAGTTAATATAATTATAGAATGGGATGCAAACATTTATCATAAACACAAATATATAATAATAACCACTTTTATTATTGCGTCTTGGGCATATCTCTAACATGCCTCTCATTTAACTAGCTTGTTGATTAACATATCATCAAGATTTCTTGGTCACGAACATTGGATGTTGTTAATAACGGAACATATACCCAAAGTAAGTATAGAAATACGATATAGTCATTAAGTGTACATTGCTATATCAAACACATACAAAGTACCCGTAATCCTTAGACCATGAGATCATATCAACCACTAACTCCGGAGGAGTACTTAGATGGTGCCAAACATCACAATGTAATATGGTGAATATAAAGGTGTCATTGGGTACTCTGAAATTATTAGTTGAGGCTCATGAATCAAGAGTGGGATTTGTCGATCCAGATGATGGAGATATATACTCTAGGCCCTCTCAGTGATATCACATCAACACGACTTTCAAGGATGTGACTAGATCACAAGGATGTTATATCACAGAATGAGTAAAGAGTACTTGTCGGTAATGAGATCAAACTAAGACATGGTTGATACAAATGATTGGATCTCGGATAAATAAAATATCGCGAGATAAAAGGAATTGGGTATGACGTTAATGGTTCACGTGATCACACGATTCATCATTGAATATGTGGGAGTCATTAGGGATCTCCAGGCCCCGCTGTTGACTATTGATCAGAGATGTGTCTCGATCATGTATAAATTATTTATGAACCGTAGGATCACACACTTAAGTATCATTGACGCGTTTGAGAAGATAATGTATGTTGGAGAAAAGGTTTAACAAGCATCACCATTTTTTTGTAGGACTATTTTCATGTAGACAGTTCGTGAAATTTGTAATTGCTCTTCTCGCTCTAGTTAATTGTATTTTGGGATAAAAGAGAAATATAAACTCTCCTTTTAATATATCCCAAAGTATCATTTTTTTCACATGACAAGTTCTATACCAAGCCAGGCCAGTGTTGGTTAGAGATTGGCTACAAAAATTAGTTTTAATTCATCATCAGAAAATCCTTTCAGTTTAATCATCCAACATAACTCTATAAAGTTACTTAAATGAGCATAAGGATCTTCATCAAGATCATCTCCTGCAAAACTTTTTTCGTGTAGAATAGAAATGAACCGAGGCTTAACCTCATATTTTGCATTTCTTTCCTTTAGGAATTCTTTCACATAACCTCTATTAAATCTCCCAAGGTATTCAGTTGCGTCGACCTTGTTCATAACCCCGAGCGTAGTCATGGTGTTTATCTAAAACTAGTAAACGACTTTGGTGTAACAATTAATAAAATGAGCAACAAAGACTAAAGACCAAAAGCGCTTAGATCCCTAGCAACGACACCGGAAAGTATCTTGATGACTACAAGTGCACATCTATATTGTAGTTAGTTTCAAAAGTAAGAGTATCGAACCACATATAGCTATATGGTGAAGCTCTTTATACCCGTTTTCACTATCTATCAAAAGACACTTGTAAGATGTCCTTGATTTTAAGTAAGAGTGTCTTGATAAAGTTGTTTTGGGTGCATAGTAATAACTGAGAGTAAAGTAAAGAGAGAGTGACAAACGTGATGTAAATAGTAATGAGACTTCAGTAACGTCCTTGGGGAATTTAGGATACACCTCTAGCATTGGTATTAATTATAATTAAGATAAATCTATGTATTTTGTTATGAAATGTGTGGGGGGACCTAAATAATAAGATGTTCACATACATGCCATATGATATTACATCCCTAATAACCACTACAATGATCATGAGCAAGCCACTCGGATCCCTCACAATTATGGGTTTTTCCATAGATATTGATATGAGCTTAGTGAATCTCTCAGTATCCTCCTCGACCCATATGAATATCATGTATGTATGCTATGTCACTAAGCATCGTACATACTACCATATGTCCACGACAATTCCATCTCTAGTCCCGAGGTAAATATTACATGGTCGACTTCATATAATATCTAGAGAGAAAATTAACATATAATCATACACCAAAGTTACAGTTCATATTTATTTCATATCATAATATTGCCATGGTTTATCCATCTCTCCCCAAGAACAAATTAAACTACTCACACATGGAGACAATCAACAACAACATCATGATCATGTAAATGAAGTACAAATATATGAATGAATTCAAGTGGAAATCCACAATAGTAATTGGAAATACAACAAGATGGAGTTGAACGACATGAGAATGGAGATGACGATGAAGATGCGGCGATTAATGATGGGGAATGATGTGTTGGCCTCCAATGATCCGTGTAGCGGCGAGGATGATGCCCTTCTGCAAATTCTCCCTCTAGATCTCTTCCGAAGGTGACGTTTCTGCCTTTTCTGGTGTCTCTAAATGTGGGATCTTAGATTCATCTTCGCCAGGTGAAATTATTTGACGAGGCGAGACGGCTGGCAAGTGGTACGGTCGGTGATTTAACACTCCTTCCGATTTTTAATGAGTATAAGCATTTTTTTTACAATTCTGTTGCTCTTTCCGATCCATAATAAGTATCGGTAATTTAATACTATTTTAGTACAAACTTTGTACTAAGTCTCCGGCACTTACTTTGGATCGGAGAGAGTATTATTTTTTTCCTTTAATTTTTTGGTCGACTGAGAGTATGTTTTACTTGTAAAACCAAAATGGAGGTATGCAGCATCGAAAACGTAGGTAGGGATCGTGGGACGGAGGGGCCGAGGGAGGGAAGCAACAGGAAGGAATTTAAATGCTCGTGTTCCCGGCAATAAAGAAGAGCATCACCTCTCCTCCACCTCGACGCAGCAGCGCCTCATTATATATCGCGAACTGGAGCTGCACCAGCAGCCCTCAAATACCCAGGCACAGGCGCGGGGGCTTTTCACTTGGTCCGTGACCTTCATCCCGGCCGGCCGCCCGCCCGCCCGGTACGTGCGTGCAAGTGGCCGCCCGCACCCACCCACACTCTCTGCTACATTATCTTCTCGCAGAGTGCATTCGTCCGGCTAGCTCCAGCATCACGGCACTAGCTTCACCTCCCAAGGTGATGTACTGCGTTCACCCCATTTTAGATGGTCAATATGTATGTCGTGCTGTGTTTGAGATCAAGTACATCATCGTGCAGAGCGTCGGCGGCGAGCAGGGTTTAGCTTGATCGAAGATGAGCAGGAACAACGGCAAGGGCCCGAAGCTGGACCTGCGGCTGAGCTTCTCGCGGTCGCGCGGCGGAGTCGGAGGCGGCAGCGGCGGAGGCGGGGGGCCGTCCGCGGCGCCGCCGGGAGGCAGCAACTCGCCGAGGAGGATGTCGTCTTCGTCGTCGTCCTCGGCGTCCCCGGCGAGCTCGTGCGTGTCGTCGGAGGGGAGCCCCGAGCCCGAGGCGGGCGGCGGCTCGTCGATGATCCTGGCGGGGTGCCCCCGGTGCATGATGTACGTGATGCTGTCGCGGGAGGACCCCAAGTGCCCCAAGTGCCACAGCACCGTGCTCCTCGACTTCAACGACCAGAGCCACTCGGGGTACGGATCCGGCGGCAAGTTCGGCAAGGGCAAGCGCGGCTGAACTGACGCCGCGCACCTCACGCCGACGCCGGCCGGGCTTCTTCGATCTAGATGCTTCGTCGTCGTCATCGTCCCCGATCGATCGCCTATAGCTGCTAGCTAGCTACCGTTGTTTCTTTCGTTGTTGCTCAAATCGTGTGTGTGCGTGTTGTTGTTGGTGTTGGTGCGTGTCTGAGATCGATGAGTTTGATCAAGAAGGAATTATTCCGTAGACCCGTCCTTCCATGGGCTATAGCTAGCTAGTTGGTGCCCATGGAACGGGTCTAGGTAATAATTTCGTTTCATCTGTACTAGTGCTACAGTGTACTACGTGTGAGTTGAGTTGAGTTGAGGCGTGCAGTGGTGTGTGGTGTGGAGAGTAGTGCGTGCGTTAATTTGTACGGGCGGGGCAGTACTGCCGAGGATTAAGATTTTGTCTTGCGGTTTTATGGGAGGCAGTAATGCTCTTGTCTCGCCCCCCGTACGTCGTCCTTGCACGTCTTCACCGCGCCGGCCGGCATAAATACGCTGCAGTGACGCATTTCATTTCATACGGACCGACGTACGTCGACCTAGCTAGCCCCTAGCTAGCTAGAAGCTCACGTCGATCGATCGTTTAAAACTCTCTGCCCATGTGTGTGAACGCTAGTGGCGCCGGCACAGATGAACCATGCATATATAGGTTTTCTCGCGCTGAACACATTCGTACTCTTTCGCTTCGTGCTGGTGGTACATGTTTTCCATATGTAAGTTGTAGTAGTACGCAGGGGACAAAAATCTCATGGGATCAATTGGAATGGAACCCTAATGCAAGGCAGCTGGCAGGCAGTCCAGGCATGCACACATCTGTGAGATGAAGAGTTGATATCTCGATCGACAGGCTCTTAATTCTGACCTGCAAAAGAAGTTTGCATGTTGTTTGGTTCAGAGAGAGAGAGAGAGGCAGGCATGGGGAGATGCTGGGTGGTTAGGGTCATTCAAAGGGGAGACTATTGCGGATTAACTCGCTTTTAAACCCAGAATGAATGCGCGAGTAATTGGAGACAGTTGCGCGCGCGGGAGAGAGAGAGAGATCGGTCGTGTCAGGCCTGGCGACGCATGCATGAAACCACACTCTTCTTCATGCCAACCCTGTCGCTTCAATGCAGTGTGTATCAAATGGAAGGAAGGCGAATTGATGCGCCTTCGGTCGAGCCTGCCAGTAAGCCACCACTAACTTCTGCCTGTCCAGCCGGTACGTACGCTTTACTCTCTCAATGCTACTATACGCTGTACGTACGTACGGGGTAGTGCCTCCTTCTGCCCACAGAATCAAGGCACGCTATAGCTGCGCCAGTAGGTACCCTCGACGACCGCCCTTGTATATGTAATGCAAAGAGCGGGCTAGCTGTCGGTACAGTCGTATGCTTAATGCCTAGGAGAGAAACAGTGCTGCTCCTGCTGCAGCGGCAGCAGGAAAGATTATGAAAATTACTAGCAGCAGGACTCAGGAGCACAGTGTACACTATCATAAAATTAAGGCAGTACGTACTACGTACGTTGATCGATCGGATGCCCTCTCTTTTCTGAAAAGGGCCTGTTCAACAGTGACCTCTGGAGAAGACACTGGTCCGTCCGTCGATATCAAGTTCGCTGCCCACTTCTAGGCAGAGCTGTTATGGTGTATTTGCATTCAGCTATAGCCGACGGTAGGATGCGGTCCGTGCGTGGGGAGGTGTCAACTGCGTCCATACGTACAGATCGATCGATCGAGCATGCATATGCATGGCCATGCAGCAATCCTTGTCAAGCAAATTACGCCGATCGATCGACCAATCAAAGTCGACCAACTACTCGGCTTTTAAAAACCCCCACTCCGGCCTAGCTAGCTAAAAGATCAGCTCCGTCGTAATTGAGATCATCGGAATTGAAGGCCATATAGTGCCCGGAGAGAAGAGATACGTACAGGCTACACTAATAACTCATAAGTGCTCATGAATAAGAGTTGTTGCTCCTTGGCCAGGGTCACAGCTCCGACTGAGCTGTTCTTCTTTCCATACAAGGGATACTCCAATAACACTGCCAGCCCCATCCGTGTAAAACCATGATCCAGATCATCATGCTCGATCATAACGCAAATTTATTGTCCAGATGCTCAGCCGAGTGCTCCGTTTGATCCTCAATGTGTGGCTCTCTAGAAGCTCAGAACTCCTTCAACCATGCACTTCTGTACTCGAGAATTTCACAGCCTTACATATATATATGCAGCATATGGCATGACAAACTAATTAAGGATCCTCCAGAGATTAATCAGTGGGGGTAGTACCTGCTACCATGCACAGCACAACTCACAAGAACTGTCGTAGTTGGTACGCTAGTAGTGCCAATAGCTTGCTCATTTGTTGTGCAAATCGTATACCCAGCTATTACGAGGTCAATGGTCCATACGTGTGTCACTTATTTGGCATGCATTTGATGTAGCCAGCTAGCTGTACTGCAAAGTACCAACGTGGATAACTCGAGGCTCATCGATAGTATACCTGCTCGCTTGTAATGCTTTCGTCAAACAAATGTAGAATCAATGTACTGAAAGATAAAATTCTCCAAGCTACCTATGTGACGACGTTGTTGTCCTAGTTTCTCCCGGACGATCTTAAAGCTCAGCCGACCGCTTTTTCTTCACGTTCTTCGAAAACTCCAAGACACCGAGGGCCAGAGGCTACGCCGGCCAAAAGTCAGGACAGTTGGCGTAGACCACAAATCGGGCACCCACGAAGCTGGCCATCATCATAGGATTTCTGTGGCGATGGTAATGTTTTTGGCATAGCTTTCATACGCGTAGCTATTTTTCCTTTTACCATATTAATCTTTAAAAAGTCATAACTAAATCATTCTAATTCACAAAAATATAAATAATACATCAAAATTTGCAGAAAAATAAAATCTATCTATCTATACTCAAATATTACACATCTGTTGCGGTGACCCAGCATACCACTACATGATGTAATACACTATAGTCGTTGACATAACACCAATAAAACACCGTTCACTAGTATTACATCCCTCAAAGTGATACAACAGAAACACAACATGTCCAAGACATGACTATAGGTTACAACTCGACTCTTTATATAAGATCCAGAGAGCACTCTAGGTTAAAGAGAGAGAAAGAAACTTCTTATAAAGAAGAATCCGAAATAATCAACTCAAATCTAATATACTAATAGACTAGTATCTGAACTATTGAGTCTTGCATTGCTACTATTGCAATACACTACAGAAATAGGTTCTATGGCTAGAGATGATATTCATATCTAATCAGTAACTTCGTCTTTACTTGAGTTGATGTATATATTGACTTTTCTTGACTTTATTGAAGAGCTTTAGCTTTTGATGATGATTCCTGGAGCATAACTTGATGTAGACGTCGTCTTAATGACTTCAGAATCTAGCAAGGGTTAAGAAGATACGGTGAGTACGAGCGTACTCAGCAAGTTCACTAGAAAAGGAGTGTTTGATGCACTATATCTATAGCCACAGACCATAGGTCGTAGGCAATGCAGGTTTTCGTAAACATTTCTTTAAAGGTTGCTTTTATTCTGAAAAGCTATGTCCGTCAGCCTTCACGGGTTTACCAGAACTTTCATGGAGTTTCTTTCTCGCCGCGTTCGTAGCTCCTTCCCGAAACAAGGAGTAACAAGTTACAGTTCTTACACTCTGCAGAGGTGCATTACTTTTCCCATGAGAGATCTTAGCTTTGTTGCACATCCGAGTTATAGGCTCGTTTATATTCCTTGGTATGAGGACCAGACTAAAAGATCCAAGTCAATCACTGCCCTCTCCACGACCCCATATGTCTACACGATCCTTCGGGGCTAGCTCACCTCCGTTAAGCCCCCTTTCGGGCAGGCTAAAACCCTGATGAGTTCCCGAAGACTCGATGAGCCGGTGATGCCCCTGGTAAGTACCTTATAGGTCCGGCTAAACCTCCGACGGCCACTCATAGATAATCTAGACACCAAAAACGCGGGGCCTAAGGGTGCCCACCCATATGTTGGATCCACATAAGGAATCACAACGTCGCGTTAAGGTAGTCTTGCCTCCATAGGAAAGGAAAAGGATACATATGACTTCTCCGTCCCATTCCGATATCATGGTTAACGTGTGATATACGGCGCAAGAATCACTAGCGACATTGGTTGTTAAGTCCTAGATGATATATTCATGAGCAGTGGTATTCCAACTACCAGATTTAATAGATTAGCTGATCACCCTGGACCAGTAACCAATAGTTCACATTATTATCAAAAATAGTGTTTTCTGACCTTTTTGAAATGCAGGTGATGACAACACTGGATTTGCAAAATACTTTACATAAAATAATCAAAGTACATGAACAAGTGTGAACTTGCCTTTTGTGATTGTAAGATTATGCACTCACGGTCTTCGAGACAATTAAGATCCATTATCTAAAATCAGCATCATTGGTCCGGTAAGGACTAATGTTTAAAGAAGCAAGATGCTATTGTGCATAGTAATGTAATGCAATTCGATAAACTCGAATCCCCGTAATAAGCGTTGATCTAGAGTTTGGATGCTAGGAGTGGTTCCTTTAGAATGTGTTGTACTTTTAGATAAGTTTCACATTTGTGCTTCTTATTAAGGCTTGTGAGTGTGTGTGAAACAACATGTATTTATAGTATCATACAACAATAAGATACACAAATGTGGAATGCTACTCAACGACTTCTTATATTAGAATTTTTCATCTTCAAATTTTACTTTACAAGTAATGGCAATTATAAGGAACTTAGGTTTTAACAATTCTAAATATACTATTATAAGTTTTAAAGCAATGGGATTATGATTAATTGTCATCTGTTGACTATGATGGAAGTCCTTGAATTTGGTTGTTAAAAGTTGGAGATACTATTATAAGATTTGTTGTTTGAAGTGGCAAAAAGAATAACATTTGAAGAAAATATTTCTTTTCTAAGGTTTAAACAATCTTTATGGTTAATCGAATGTGGTCGTTGCTTCTTGGTGTTTATGTGGTTGTTTGGTTTTGATATGCCCTAGGTCTTAATTGAACAGATCAAAGTTAACTATAAAATAAATAACAAAACCTTAATCATGGTGTTTATAGTCTTGTAGACTAAAGTTTTAACCTTAAGGACATAGGTGGACTTAAGATGTAATGCTAATGATAATTTTACTTTGTTCACTTCATAAGGTTTCTTTCAAGTTAACTAGGAATGGTATTACTTTTATGTGGTGTAGTGGTTTCTCAACATTATAATGGAATAGAATCATTTATCCTTTTATAAATGAGTGGTTATAGTTTGTAAACAAGGAAATAATATTACTTAACTTCTTATGGATTCACTATAGTGTTTTGGAATGTTTATAAATTTGTGATTGAAGTAAGGGGAAAGGTTTTATTTAGTCAAAATTATTCTTGAAGATTTATATTTGATAAGGATCTTTTTAGAAAATAACTTACACTTATGGTTGAATGATAACTCAATAAAATTTATTTAAAATGTGTTGAACCATTTTGACTCATATTATCAATATTTAAGACTAATACTATTTATTAGACTTAATGGACTAATTTTAGAAATATTAACAAATTTTATTTACCCTTATGTGAATTATTGATTAAGGAAATTGGGTTTAAATTCAAGTTATTAGAGTATTAAGTTTTTGCATACTTTAAAAGTGGAATGTTATATTTTTAACATGTAGGTATTATATTTATTTTTGTGATTTATAAATAATAAGATATGATTTTTATAAGATTTATTACTATATAAATACTTACTAAATATTAAATATTAAATTAGGTGAAATATTAATGTATGATTTTAGTTTTAAATTATAGTTCTTATTTTTCTAAGAATTTTGGTATATTATTTATATTTTTAGAATTTACCAATATTTAATTATGAACTATCAAAGTTTTATTACTTATAAAATATTTATTAAATAATAATTATTTAAATTATTGGCATAATAATGTTTAATAATAGTTTAATGTTATAGATTTTATTTTTCTGAAAATTTTCATATGTAAAACATATTTTTTCGAATTATAAAAAAAGATATTAAATTTATAAGATTATTCATTTTCTAAATAAGGAATTAACTTTTTACACTCAGACTAGGCCTACCCAAAGTCACAGACTGGTGGGGTTAGGCCACGTCGGCTTGCCACCTAGGCAAAGACTGAGTCAAACAGGCTGACATGATCATGGGTGACGCGAGCATGACGTCGAGATGACGTCACCCGAGCTGATCTTCTCAGATCGATGATTGATCTCGCGATTTGGTGAGCACGCGGGGCAGTGGTTAGGCTTATCGGAAAGAGGGTGCGACGAGGAACCTGATAGTGGCGGCGCCGCCCTATTTTGGTCACCGGAGCTATTTCGGGGACCAGCAACGATGGTGGCCGACGGCGGTACACGGCAGAACGGCGATACACAGCCAGAAGGAGAGATTAGAGGGGTCCATAGGGATCGGTAGCTCACCCTGATGCTATTGAGGTGGTTGATAATGACGATTGCGCTCCGATACAGCCTGATTTTCATGAACTCTGACGATCACCGGCGAAAGGGAACGGCGAAATAACCATGACTCCGAGCGCCCCTTGCTTCACTTCTACCCCTCAAGCGACAAGGACAGTGAGGCGCTTCCCCTCGACTACTCCATGATCTCCGGGACGACCTCTACTAACGACGACAGTCTTCTCTGACCAGACCTAGGGTTCGGTGTTCATGCGGGAGAGGAAAAAAGAGCTTGAGAGAGAGATTGTGAGGAGATGAGGATGAGAGAGGGCACTCCGGTGGTTCTTATCCTCTCTTCCGGAGCTCAGCATCGGCGGGAATCGCAGCGGGGCGATCGACAGCAGCCGGCGCGACAGGCAGCTGCTTATGCCGGCGAGGAAGACGACAAAGACAGAGTTGAAGAGGTACGGTCTCTAAGTGGGCCGAGTGTGGGCCAACATGGGCTGCAGCTATATGCATCGGGCGGTAGTTTGGCATAGGAGAAACTCTGGGCCGGCCTGCTGCTCGGGCCTGGGTCTTTTTTCTTTCTGTTTTCCTTTTCTATTTTCTATTTCATTTTCATATTTTTATTTTTCATTTGTTTTGGAATCTTTCTTCATAGAATTTATTTGCTAAATAATTGTAGCAATAGTGAAATGTATTTAGTGTCATTTTGTGAACTTTTATTATATATTGTTATGTTTCTTTATTTTCTTTATATAAATAATTTTTAATATTTTGTAAGGGCCTTTGTTATTAATTTTCTTTCTATAATAAACCATGGATTTATTATATGATATTTCCTTATTTATTTATAAAACTTAATTCTGGTTAGCTTATAGTTTGGAGGGAAATTTTTATATAATGATCCTATATCATTATTTGATGCATGATATACTAAAGAATTAATATGGTTAATATCATTCCCATAAATCTAGGAAATAGTAATGTATATATTGTATTATAACTAACATAGGAGTTAGGTTTTGAATTGTAAATGCTTACCATAAGTTTTTAGGAGACTTAATATACTCATATTATTTTATAACTGTGGATGAACATTATGGATGAAGACATATTGCCCTCATATCTGTGATCATGAATGATATCACCTTTTTAGAATAGTAAGATTATTCTCTAGAATAACTTATGAGAAGGAATTGATAACTATATTTCCTAGGCACATATTATTTTTTAATATTTTGAAACGACAAAAATATACTTAAGTGATTTGCTATAGGAAAATATTCCTATAAGGCATTGTGGAAATAGGATGATAAATCAATCATATGAAATGGATATTTATGTTTGGTGAAATATTTAGGGTTTAATGTTTACCAAGAATTCCTATCTTCCATACTTCATAACTCTGGACTTCTGATTAAGGAATTCCTTTCCTAGATATTCTACTTCATTATATCCATCATCATGTGTTAACATGATGAGATTTACTTCACAAGAATATTCTTATCATTCCTTTCTTCTTCTAAATACATTGTAAATTGTCAAAACCCGGATTTTTAATCCCATATGCCTGTTATGCCATACATCGCAATCCCAGGATTACCATTTTTGCGAGACATAACAATTTGGATATCATAGTACATCATCCATTACAAACCATACATAAGGTCATACACAAATAAGGATCTCATGATCCAGTTCTTAATACAATTCAAGCAGCGGAATAACGTAATAGTAATGATAGCATGGGCGAAGCTCCATCTTCAGGGTCACACGCAATGCTGACGCTGGGAGATGATCCTAGTTGTCGTAACCTTCCTGCGGTCCGTCATCATGGTACTCCTCTTCATAGTCTGGCCACGGGAATAGCCAGGGACAAAGCCATGAGTACTATTTAAGTACTTGCAAACTAATACTAATAAGTTAAGGGGGTTTTTGTAGTAGGATACTAAGCTCTAGGATTGTTTTGTAAAAAGCCATATTTACCTCTACTAAGTTCAAAAGCAAAGAAAGCTAGTTGAAAGTTTCATAACACCTAAGTGGGAACTTGAATTTCATATCACAACTCTGTTGTGGTCAAGTCAAAGTCACAAATCATTTCATAAGTCATTTTGGAAAACATCTGACGGGGGGAACAGTATGGACACTCCAACTGTCCATAACCGCGGACGCGGCTATTCGAATAGTTTGACACTGTGCAGAGATTGTACACTTTCACCACAACATTCGATACATCCGTCAGGAACAATCCTGAATTCACCATACTCAGTATGCGGATAATCAATCCTAACCTTTCAATTACACGCCCTAGTATAGGCACCTCTCCTGTGAGTTTGGCCTCCCAACCATGACCAACTGTCATCTTGGGTACTGCACAGGTGGACAATCTTCACAAGGTAGCCTCAGCTCAGACCTTGGCCATGAGGGAACCCATACTAAAGTATATAAACTTCTAGTCAAGCCTTACCCAATTTCGGGTATTGTGGTTGTACGATAAAATTGGAATGGTATCGCATCCAGACAACCATCAGTTTTTTAAAGGGCTAAGGCTCATGCCTCAACAGTTTCATCATCAAAATCATTTGGTGTTCAAGAACACATGTCAAAAAATTTCAGTAGAATGACTCATCATTCTAAGGTTTTCATAACCATTTTCACCAAGTATTCCCATCTAAAGTTGATCAAGTTTTATGCTTAGCACTAGCATCTACAAGTGGGGGTAAAGACTAATGAGGGGTAGCAAATAAGTGGGGATTAGCTAAGTTCAATCTCATGCCCTAGGGTGACATCAAGATTATCTAACTTAGGCCAAATTTTATGCTCTTTATTCTACCTTTAATTATCTTTCTAGAATCTACAAGTCACTTAAGTAAACTCTAAGAAAAAGCTTTGATAAAGAAAATAAAGTATTAAGCTTGCAAGTAAAGCTCGGATTGGGTCATCAAGTGGTGTAAGATTGCTAAGTTAATAGCTTTCTCATAATTAGGGTATCTTGCAAGTGTTAGCTTGCATAATTGCAAGTATAAGCTTGCTAAATTCAACTAGTAGTATTAGGCTTGCCTTGTGCGGAACAGTGGTTGAAGTTCTCCTCGGCTTCTTCCTCGTAGTATCCTTCTTCCTCCTCGTATCCTTGGTCGGTACTAGCGTCTATAAATACATACGGGGTACACAATCACCAAACAATACTTAACTATTTCTAAATATCACACAAAGGTTCACATTAGATGATCTAGCATCATCACTACTATCACAAGGATTAAAGCACTTGTCTTATTTATTTTATTTGAGAAAAGTAATTTCTACTCATTGAAAAACTACTTAAGATTTAATATTCTCCAACTCAAACATGGGATCATGTTGACACATGTCATCACCACATATTTCAGTACATGGGAATGTGATTTAAATGGTGTCACAATTTAATAAGGTTTAACCTTTTTATTTTAATTAAATAAAGTGACTAGAAATGCCTATGGGGCATTCTTTTATTACTTGAACATTACCTCTGCAAGTAAACCATATGTTTTTATATATTCTGAAAGGTATGATCAAATGTGATTTTTGAGAGTTGGAATCAACTCAAAAACTCTTATGGTTGAATTTTGAAAAATGTTTGAATGCAGAAAAGCTTCTGCCTTGTTATTTTTTACCATGGTTGATCTATACATCCAAATGGTTTGAATCCAACAGGCTTGGATTAAGCATTTCAGTACCTTTCTAACAAAATTAGTTTCATGCATTTTGGTTCAGTGAATCGAGCTGTGTTGATTTTTGAATCTAGGTATAGAACTGTGTTTGAAAATAAATGAATAAAAGTAAATTTGAATTGTTGGGTCGCGCGGGAGGGTTAACTGGGCCGACCCACTACGCACAGCACACACGCGGGCTGGTTAAGTGGTTGTCCCCACGCGTTAGTGAGACGGGGAGGGGCGAAGCGGTACGGGGCAATGTGGACCGTGGGATCTAGTTCTAATCGAACGGCTCTGGTTCATCGTCCACGTCGGGCAGCGCCGGCGACACAGAACCCTAGCGCAGCAGGTGGGGGTCGTGGGAGGCTCACCGGGGCTTAGGCGATGGTCGGTGACGGGGGCGAATGACGAAATCGACGATGGCGGTTCTCTTGGTACCGGTAGCTTCTCCTGGGGCGGCTCCAATCGACGGCTCCTTTCTCCTCCAGCCGCGGCGGGCTCCGGCCAAATTCCGGCGATGCGCTGCTCGCCTTGCTTCGGAAGTGAGGTGGGGTGGTTCTGAGGTAGAGGGGAGTGAACTAGTGTGAAGAAAATGAGCGATGGAGGCCTCTATTTATAGTGGTTGAAGGGGACTGACGGGCGCGGGCTGATCTCGTCGTGGTCGATGGCACAGAGGGCTACTGGCATGGGCGATGGCAGGGGGCGGTGCTGTTGTCAACACCCGGATTTTTAATCCCAGATGCCTGTTATGCCATACATCGCAATCCCAGGATTACCATTTTTGCGAGACATAACAGAATTGGATACCATAGTACATCATTCATTACAAACCGTACATAAGTTCTTACATAAATAGGGATCTCATGATCCAGTTCTTAATACAACAACAAGCAGCGGAATACGTAATAATAACGGTAGCATAGACGAAGCTCCATCTTCGGGGTCAAAGTCAATGCTTACGATGGGAGATGATCCTAGTTGTCATAACCTTCCTGGGGTCCACCTCCAGGTACTCCTCTTCATAGTCTGGCCATGGGAATAGCCAGGGACAAAGCCATGAGTACTCTTTAAGTACTCGCAAACTAATACTAACAAGTAAAAGGGGTTTTTGGTAATAGGACACTAGGCTCTAGGGTTATTTTGCAAAAGCCAAATTTATCTCTACTAAGTCTAGAAGCAATGAATGCTAGTCACAATTTTATAACTCCTAAGTGGGAACTTGTATTTCATATCACAACCCTGTTGTGGTCAAGTCAAAGTCTCACTTCCTTTCACAAGTCATTTTGAAAATTCTGACGGGGGAATAGTATGGCCACTCCAACTGTCCATAACCGCGGACGCGGCTATTCGAATAGTTTGACACTTTGCGGAGATGGTACACTTTCACCACAACATTCGATACATCCGTCAGGAACAAATCCTGAATTCACCATACTTAGTATGCGGATAATCAATCCTAACCTTTCAATTACACGCCCTAGTATAAGCACCTCTCCTGTGAGTTTGGCCTCCCAACCATGACCAACTGTCATCTTGGGTACTACACAGGTGGACAATCTTCACAAGGTAGCCTCAGCTCAGACCTTGTCCATGAGGGAACTAATACTAAGGTACATAAGTTTCCAGTTAAGCCCTACCCAATATTCGGGTATTGTGGTTGTACGATAGAATTGGAATGGTATCGCATCCAGACAACCATCAGTTTTATAAAGGGCTAAGGATCATGCCTCAACATTTTCATCACCAAAATCATCAGGTGTTCGGAAACACATGTCCAAAACATTTCAATAGAATGATCCATCATTCCAAGGTTTTCATAACCATTTTTCCACCAAGTATTCCCATCTAAAGTTGATCAAGTTGTATGCTTAGCACTAGCATCTATAGGTGGGGGTATGTACTAATGAGGGGTGGTAAACTAGTGGAGTTTTAGCTAAATTCAATCTCATGCCTTAGGATGACATCAAGATTATCAAGCTTAGGCCAAATTTTATGCTCTTTATGCAACCTTCACATATCTTTCTAGTATCTATAATTCTCTTAAGTAAACTCTAGGTAAGAGCTTTGGTAAAGAAATAAAGTATAAAGCTTGCAATTAAAACTAGGATGGTTTATCAAGTGGTATAAGCTTACTAAGTTAATAGCTTGCATAGGTCAATTGATGTAGTAAGGCTTGCTAAATTGCAAGTGTTATCTTGCACATTCAACTAGTAGTATTAGGCTTGCATTATTGTCAATATAAGATTGCTAAGTTAATAGCTTGCAAGTATTGGCTTGCTAAAGTAGAGTATTTTGCAAGTGTTAGCTTGCCTTGTGCAGAGCAGTGGTTGAAGTTCTCCTCGGCTTCTTCTTCGTTGAACCCTCCTTCCTCCTCGTATCCTTAGTCGGTACTATCGTCTATAAATAAATACGAGGTACACAATCACCAAACAATACTTAATTACTTGCATCAATGCAATGCACACACCTGGGTTCAGCTTATTTCTAAGCTCTAATGCTGGGATGTTACAATTGTAAATAAACTTGACTAAAATATAAAAATATTACATATAGTTTAAAACGGGCATAAGAAATTCAAAAATGATCCAAATAATGTAAAACCTTTGCATGTTATCATATTATATGATATAGTTGCAAGAAAAATATCAAACTTTGAGTATTATAAATATCACAAAAAACCTTCTCAAACTGAGCTATCATGTTCGAGGTTTCATGACTTTCAATCCAAACGACCAATGTTATGGCTAAAATCGTGGCATAGTTTGTGATAATGTGGTTATATTGTGCACACATGTTGTAACATCCCAACATTAGAGCTTAGAAATAAGCCGAACCCAGATGTGTGCATTGCATTCATGCATAGAAAATCCGAATAATTTTCGCGCTTTTAAAACAGAACTTGTCAAATTGATTAAAGCTTATCTTAACTTGATGGAGTTGAAGTAGATCATCAAGTTAACTGTGATAAGTTTCAATATGACCTTTGCCAAAACCTTATTTGGTTAAACATTATTTGGTCTAAGGGTAGACCAGATATAATAAAATGTCACTCATAACACATTGCTTAAATGATTCATATATGATCCTTAAGGGATCATATCATACTATTCATCATATCAACCTATGAATACTAAGTTAAGATTACCACTAGAATAATAAAAATGCAATTATTAATGCTGACCTATCTTATTTTTATCTATTCCTACTATGAGTATCATAGTAGTACTTAACCTTAAAATCTTTAATGAGTTGGAGTTGGAAAGAGACTAAGTCAAGAATTCCTTAATAAGAAGTCTAGAATTATGAATTATGAAAGATAATAATTCTTGGTAAACAATCAACTCTAAATCTTAAAACCAAGTATAATATCCATTCCATATTAAGAATTCCTCATCTTATATCTATATCACTTGATAGGAACATTTCCCTACAACAATTCACATAAAGACATCTCTCACAATTCCAACCATCAGAATTAAATGTGCTTAGGAGTATCTTTATCAATTCCTTTCTATATAACATTCAAGATATAAATTTCAAGTACTAAAGGTGATGTCATCAAATATCCCAAACAGAAAACAATATGCTTAGTTATTGAATCTTTAACCACATCCATAAAGGAGTCTAAGTATATTAAGAAAAACCCTAAACCCTAGGGTAAAGAATCATAATCCAAAATCTAAAACCTCTTTGTTTATCATAATAGAATATATACATTGTCATTTTCCAAATTAATGGAAGTAGTAAGAATCATATTAGTTCTTTCATATTTCATGCATCAAATAATGGTATAGGATCATTATACATATAAAAATATATATTCAAACTCTGAACCAACTAGAGTTTAGTCTTATAAACAAATAAGAATATATCATTCCAGAAATCCATAACTTAAAGAAGAGAAAAATAATAAGAAAAGTTTCTACAAATCATTAAAAAGGGGTTCATATTGAATAAATAAAAGAAATACAAAAGGATTATATAATAAATGTTCACAAATGATACTAAATATACCTTAGTATTATTGCAAATACCCAGCAAATAAATCCTACAAAGAAAGGTTCAAAATATAAAACAAATTCAAATCTGAAAAGGAAAACAGAAAATGGAAAAATGTAAAACAAATAAAAACATTACCTGGCCGTGGCCCAACATTTCTTTCCTTATCTGACGCCCATGCATAATAACAGCCAACAACCCATTGACTCTTTCTCTCATGTGAGTGACAAGTGGGGCCAGGGAAGGACTGTGGGTTGAGAATAAAGAAACACTACGGGGTTATCCGCAAAAAAACATGTCGTCGTCACCCTCACGCATGATGCCATCGTCGTCGTCAGCCGTGCGTCAAGATGCTCGCCGTCGTTCCAGAGGGGGATAAGAAGGCCACCGCGATGCCCTGCCTCAATCCCTATCCACAATCCCTCCTTATCCTCTCTGATTCGAATAGGGCCTAAACCCTAGCTCACCGGAGCCACACCTCGCCGTCGAACCATATCTCCCCACACCCTTCCAAGCAGCCATGGAGAAGCACCGTCCTCCGTAGATCCTCTGAGAGAAATCCTGCATCAACGGGAGCACTGGAGTGGACGAATTTGGTCGTTCTTCTTTGCGGCAGTTCGTCGGAAATCTTGTCAGAGAGCTCGCCTCCGACCGCGCCTGTCCTCGCCGACCTCTCTATCATCATCAGGGTGAGTTCCTGAACCTTCCAGTATCCTTAAATCGCATTATCTCGTTGAGAATCGCGGCCTCACCGTGTGCCATCTTCGGCCACCGTCGGAGCTCGTCGGAGTTGAGGCTTCGATGACCATTTTCGAGCGGCGCCACCACTTTAGGACTCAACACGATGAACTGATTCGAACTAGGTTCATTTCGTTTGCTAGGGCGTAGTAGATGATCGTCGGCGACCAACCATTGACGGCGGTGATGGTGCTGACGCCATAGCTACGTCATGCCGACGTCACCCTGAACCCAGTACCCTGTTTGACCAGTCCTTGCCCGTGTGGCTGATGACATGGCCTTGGGCCCATATGTCATTGTCTTCGGGTGAAGACTGGGTCGTTAACGAATGTATTTTCTTTAAACAGTGTGATGAGGTGGTCACTGGCCCACTAGTCAGTGACTAAGGCTAGCTTTAGGTGCGGTGTAAAAAGTATTTCCTGTTTAAGAAATAAATAAAATGTTATAATCTTAATTATTAATATTCCAGAAATCAAATAAATGATTAAATCTTGTTTAATTAATAACTTTTGTTTTGTACTTCAGAAAAGTGTGTATAATATATGAAAAAATTTAGAAAAATAAAATCTATAACCTAAAACTATTATTAAATCTTATTGTGATAACTATTTAAACCTCTATTATTTAATAAAGGTCTTATAAGTAATTAAACTTTGATAATTCATATTTTAATAATGGTAAATGTTAATAATATAAATAAAATACCAAAATCTTAGAAAAATAAAAATTGTAATTTTAAACCATGATCATCTATTATTATTTCACTTAATTAAATGTTCATTATTTATTAAGTAATTATAAAGTAATAAAAATTATAAAAATCATATCTTATTATTTATAAATCACAAAAATAAATGTAATATACCAAAATGATCACAAAAATAATATCTACATGTTAAAAATCTAAAATTCTACTTCTGAGTTAAATACAAATTCAAATATTTTAATAACTCAAATTTGAACTTATTTACTTCATTAATAATTCATATAAGGATAAATAAAATTTATTAATATTCCTAAAATGAGTAAATTAAGTATCATAAATAGTATTAATTTTAAATGTTAATAATATGAAGCCATAATCGTTTAAAACATTATAAATGTTTTTATTTTAGAATTATCTTCAACCTTAAATGAAGTCTACATTCTAAAAGGATTCCTATTCATAATAAAAAAACTTAAAGAACAACTTGTGAATAAATCAGATCCTTTCTATCTACTTTAACCACCAAATTACAAAAACTACCACAACACTATAGTAAGTTCATAAATAATTAAGTAAAATCATATCTTGGGTTATAAACTATAACCACTCATCGATAAAAGGTAAATGATACTACTCCATTATAAAATCAAGAAATCACTACAACAAGTAAAAGAATAACCATTCCTAAAGTAACCTTAAGGAAACATTACCAGATACACAAGATACAAATATCATAAGCACTATACTTTCAAACTATCCTTGTTTTAAAGCTAACTTTAGTCTACAAGAATCTAATATAACACTATAAACATTATTATATGTTTTATAGTTAACTTTGGTCTGAACTAGTTAAGTTATAAAGCATTTCAAGCTAAAACTATTCAAGCAAACACCAATAACCTTGACCACCACTAACCAACCAGAAAGATTGTTTAAACCTTAGAAAAGGAATTTAATCTTCAAAAGTTAGTCGTTTTGCCACTTTAGAAAATGTATGACAAATAATCAAAATCACCTTACTTCATACTTCACTTGTATACCTAGGAGCAATAACACATAAGTTATTTATAAATGACTATACTTATAAAGTCAAGTTTGAAAATAAAGAATTAAAGTATAAACAATCTTGAAAAGCATTTCATAGGTGTATATTTTATTGCTACATAAATATGTGTTGTTCACACACACTCACAAGCCCTAATAAAAGCACAAGTGTGAAACTTATCTAAAAGGACAACACATTCTAAAGTAACCATTTCCGGAATTCAAACCCTAGGACAACGTTATCCCCGGGATTTGCGTTTAGAACGTGCATCACATAACTTATGCATAAAAGCATATTGCTTCTTTAAACATTAGTCCTTATCGGACCAATGATGCTGATTTTAGATTTTGGATCTTATACTGACTCGAAGACCGTTAGTGCATAATCTTGCAATCACAAAAGGCAAGTTCACACTTTCTCATGTCCTTTGTTTATTTTATGTAAAGTATTTTACAAATCCAGTGTTGTTATCACCTGCATTTGAAAAAGGTCTAAAAACACTATTTTCGATAATAATGTAAACAATTGGTTACTGATCCAGGGTGATCAGCTAATCTATTAAATCTGACAGTTGGAATACCACTGTTTAGAACTATATCACCTAGGACTTAACAACCAATGTCGCCAGTGATTCTTGCACCGTATATTACGCGTTGACCATGAGATTTGGAATGGGACGGAGAAGTCAGTTGTATCTTCTTCCTCTCGCATGAAGCCAGATGTGCAGGTCGTGGATGTTATCCTCGAAGCGTGCATATTAATTGGTAATTCGTAAAGGATATGCAGCATATGGGTGGGAACCCTCATCGTCCCACGATAGTTCTGGCATCTAACGGTTTGTAAAACCATTGCCGGAATCCAATATGTGGGCATGGTGTACACCAAGGAGGCATGTGAGGTCGCGAAGGGGGCAGTGATTGGCTTGGATCATCTTCTGGGCCCCACATCATGGAATTGTGGACGGGAATAAGCTGCCCGGCTGTGCAACAAAGAGTTGATCTCTCATGGGTAAAGTAACGCACCTGCAGTGTAAGAATCAGAACTTGTTACTCCCTATTCCGGGAAGGAGCTGCGAACGCGGCGGGAAAGGAACTCCATGAAAGTTATGGTAAACCCGTGAAGCCTGACGGACATAGCTTTCAGAATAAAAGCAATCTTTAAAGAAATGTTTATGAAAACTTGCATTGCCTACGACCTACGGTCTGTGGCTGTAGTTATAGTGCATCAAACACTCCTTTTCTAGTGAATTTGCTGAGTACGCTCGTACTCAAAGTATCTTCTTAACCCTTGCTAGATTCTGAAGCCGGAATAGACAACAACCACATCAAGTTATGCTCCAGGACTTATCATGCAAAGCTAAAGCTCTTCAATGAAGACAAGGAAGTCAACATATACCTCAACTCAAGTGAGGACAAAGCTACTAATTAGATAGGAATATAATCTCTAGCCAAAGAACCTAATTCTTTAGTGCATTGCAATAGCAGCAATGCCAATCCCTTAGTTAAAATACTAGTTCTAGTAGTATAATAGTTCTTGCGTTGTTTACATTTGATTCTTCTCCGTAAGAAGTTCTTTCTCTCTCTTTAACCTAGAGTTCTCTCTGGATCTTGTGTAAAGAGTGAGTTGTAACCTTTAGCCATGTATTGGACCCGCTGTGTTTCTGTTGTGCCATTTTGAGGGATGTAATACTATTGGTGTTATGTCAACGACTATAGTATACTACATCATGAAGTGGTATGCTGGGTCACCGCAGTTGGTATCAGAGCATATGCTTTGACCTTAGGTTGGAAACCTAGTAAATGGGTAGAACCTGTAGAACACATCCTAGTGCTAATAAAGAGTTCTCTAGTGATATGAGTGATATTCATTTGAGAATAATCCTGTTATGTTACTAGTGCGATAACTCTTTTATATGATTGCAATTCCGATCATTACCCAAGAGTTTTAACTCTATGTGACTGATGATAATTTCTTATCTACAGTTCCACATGGCACCTCGATATCCACCCCAGAATGTTCAAGTGATGAACAGGACGTTGGATGACTACGGAGGGGATTGGACAGATAATCTCCGACAACTTCTATGGAGTTTGGAATGTTAATCGAGACTTCTGGTCAAGATTTACAGTTACTATGATGGACAGGTATTAGCTAAATACCGTGTCATGATCATGTTACCCAAGAAGTTAGGACTTAAGGGAGAAATGCCATCAGGAGAGGCAAGGTGCATGGCATCTGCATACCACATTGTCGTAGCAGCAGCCATAACCATGATCCAGGAACAAAAATCCCAAGCTCTAGAAGGTAGTACTCACGCCATTATACCACATGAAACCTCAAACTCAGAACATGAGTTATATCACTCTACCTTAGTCCAAGCTTAACCTACTCTAGTTGTAGAGTATATGGATCGTTATCAGTCTTTGCTAAACACTTATTACAACACTCACCAAGTTTTAGTTCAGGAAATGGATACGGTCATTGAGGATTTTACTGATCCTGCTAAAGCAATGGCACGTAGGAAGAAGTTAGATAAATAAGCTAGGCATCCCAAATACATACCTTCAGGATAAGTGTTTGAGGAAACTGAGTTTGATGACCCAAACTCGGAAAATTATGCCTATTACCAAAATGATTTCAAGCCACCTAAAGACCTATGGGCCAAGTAAAACTCCGAACAATAGGAATGGAATAAAGTTATTCCAAATAACCCTGAGCCAAACCAGTATAAATGGGGAGTAGAATCTCAAGGTGGAACCATAGAAAATCCTATACCTTGTGATACAGGTATCGGAGAAGAGACCAACTATAACCATAAAGAGCCTTATGGACCATATGGGGGTGATCCCAATCCAATAAACTTAGAAGAGTATTCCGATAGCTACTATACCAATCTGTACGACTGGATCCAAGAAAAAGTTAACGAGCCAACTTACTATGAGGAAGCGTTACCAGATAATCAGGAATATCCTGTAGAGGATTACACCAACTCTAGTCATTTTTCAATGACTAATCTCAGTCTCGGTATTTCTAATCAAGAATACGCACCTCCTGGATGCTCTTACGCTCCAGAAGGCAGTCGTAGGACTTCACGTCATCATGGACGAAACTCCAGGAAGCACTAGAGGAAGATGGAAGTAAGAAAGGAACGACATCCCAAGGGATGAGTGCTTGAATAATGTATATAAAGGGTAATGTGTATTGTAGTTTGAAAGGTTTGCCAGAATAAGTGAGGATATATCCACAAGAACAAGAAGTTCTTGTAAGATAGTTGTGTAAATATGTATGGAGCAAACCGTTGGAACATCTAGTACCTTTGTAAATTATTTAAAACCTATGTGTAATACATGGTATATGTTTTGTTGTTTATCGACTTTTGTGTCTTATTGGATCTTCTTGATTGACTAGATATTTAAATGAAGTTTAATTAGGTGTGCAAAGGCATGATGTAACACCCAGTTATTACTTGATGTATAGACCTAGATAGAAACGGGAATTCGTGTAAGGGAGTGACAAGTTCCGGAGATCATAAGGAAGACTGACTTGAAGGATGAAGCAGGATATAAGGGGTATTAACACCATTTGGAGGATAGATAGAGCATAGGTCATTTTTGTCCAGCTCAGGAAGAAAGTCTATTGTAGAAGATGTAGGGAGCAACAAGATATGATAAACTAAAATCTCATTCAAAGTAGGTAAGATGCTAAGAATTTAATGAAAGAGTTGTACCAAGTTCATGGAAGTATCATGAAAACGTACAAAGAAGATGCCTTGGAACCAAAAGGGTATTCAAGCTCTGACAATTCAGAGGGAATGCCAGTTGTAGGTCAGAAACTGTAAGGTGAAACCTACCACCCAGAATGATCCGCCTTTGGTACTTAATCCCTAGTCGGCATTCTGATCCAAAGTTGGTATTTTGTCCGCAGCTGGTATTTGGTTGACATAGTTAACCAGATCATCTTAATGGTTGCATAAACAGCATTAAATTTGGCATAAGTTAAGTAAGACCTAAGGAAGTATAGAAAATTTGAAGACGATTGTCTTTCGATATGCTTCGCAAAGTTAGACTTACCCCAGCGAAAAGGTCCAATAGTAAGTACAACATATAGTGCTGAAAGATTTGCTTCAGAGATCCACAACTATGTGGATACACCGTATAATCTTTCATCGGACCCTAAACCGGTAAAATATAAGCTGAACAGGGACCAACATTCTAGTTTAAGAACCAATGGTCTCTATGTATGTAGTTTAAAGACTATTAGTAAAACCTAAGGGGGAGAGTAGACATTATGAATGAAAGTTGAAGAAAGTACTATAGGTAATAATGAAAGATTATTTAAAAAACCTTAAGAAAGTATAAACTTGAAGGTGATACAGGATACATTTAACCAACCAATTCTAGAAGGAACAACTCTTAAGTAACCCTTAAGAAGTATTAGAGAACACCCAACTGGACAAGTATTGAGAATAAGAAATTCCAATGGGTATGGACTAAATGAGTTCAAATCCAATCTTGGAAGATATACCAGTATCAACTATACTATGACATGAATAGAAATATAGACTTTTGACCACAAACAACGTGCATATAGAACTTAAAACTTGTTTTAGCGAGAACCTCTAAACTGTACTTAAAATAGTAATAAAGTTTGATGATTAAATAAAAAGAATTGGATTAGGATATCTAATCAGGTTATGGAATAATCCAATTAATTCCATTTAAGGTCATCATGGGGTGGAGAATATAGCAACCGCTGCAAAACAATTTCTTACTCCAAAACGTGAGAGTTTGCGAACTTCGAGGACGAAGTTTAATTTTAAGGGGGAGAGTCTGTAACATCCCAGCATTAGAGCTTAGAAATAAGCTGAACCCAGATGTGTGCATTGCATTCATGCATAGAAAATCCGAATAATTTTCGCGCTTTTAAAACAGAACTTGTCAAATTTATTGAAGCTTCTCTTAACTTGATGGAGTTGAAGTAGATCATCAAGTTAACTGTGATAAGTTTCAATATGACCTTTGCCAAAACCTTATTTGGTTAAACATTATTTGGTCTAAGGGTAGACCAGATATAATAAAATGTCACTCATAACACATTGCTTAAATAATTCATATATGATCCTTAAGGGATCATATCATACTATTCATCATATCAACCTATGAATACTAAGTTAAGATTACCACTAGAATAATAAAAATGCAATGATTAATGCTGACCTATCTTATTTTTATCTATTCCTACTATGAGTATCATAGTAGTACTTAACCTTAAACTCTTTAATGAGTTGGAGTTGGAAAGAGACTAAGTCAAGATCATTCACTAAATATCTTTCTTTATATAGCAATCTTTATGGAACTTATCTTAATATCTGTTGTTCATCAAGGTTGGGTAATTTCCCATGGATTCACAAATTCTTTAACTATCAATCCTTGATCGACTATTTCTTGATCTTATCATAACATCTACTTAAACCTTTTAAAGAGGGCATAGTCCATAAGTAACCTTAATCTAATATGAGATACTAAGAAGATAATTTCAAGATAATGGAAAAGTAGGATTGATAAAGCCTTGCTTAGCCAACTAAGAACTTAAGCAATAAATGATTAAAGGATTATAATGGTGATGTTTTAGCCACCAATATTGAATGCTTATATTTAGTATAAGTAATACTGGTGGGTTGAACATGATTGGAACCTTAATAGAGATAAGTTATCCTAGAGTAGTCATTACAAACCACATAAATATAATTTAAGGTTGGAGTTTGAGTTATTGGAGTAAGGTGAATATAGGATTATATTATTCAATTAGAGCTAGTAGAGCATAGAGTTATAGAAGTGGTGTTATTCATCTTAAAGGATAGTCAACTTTAGAGTAAGGTAGTTGGATGCATACCACTAATAGAGATACATTAGTAATGAATGGTTAATAAGATTATGAGTAGAGTTTGAAGGAACTATTTGTTGGATGGAAGGCTATCAATAGTAGGGTAGTAAATAAAACCAAGCAAGGATATGAGAAAACTATGAAATACTTTAGTATCAAACTCATTGGATTCATCCATGAGTTAGAAGAATAAAAGGTGAATAAGAACATTCTAGAGAAGTAAAGCTCATCATGATAATCATGATGATAGATAGAAAAAAGGTAGTATATCTAGGAAAGGAATTCCTTAATAAGAAGTCTAGAATTATGAATTGTGGAAGATAATAATTCCTGGTAAACAATCAACTCTAAATCTTAAAACCAAGTATAATATCCATTCCATATTAAGAATTCCTCATCTTATATCTATATCACTTGATAGGAACATTTCCCTACAACAAATCACATAAACACATCTCTCACAATTCCAACCATCAGAATTAAATGTGCTTTAGGAGTATCTTTATCAATTCCTTTCTATAAAACATTCAAGATATAACTTTCAAGTACTAAAGGTGATTGTAACACCCTCAGAATCGGACCTATGCAAGTTTTAGCGAAACCCGCCAAACCCGCATAGAAACGATTCAAAGGTGCCCACCAGGCACTTTCGTGCGGGTGGAAAACGAAGTAATAACATTACACAACAGTCCTCGATGGGACCCACAGAACAGATATATATATGACTCAAGGAGTCAAGAATACGAGATATAATATACAAAGATCCAAATCACCTTGAAAATGATAGAGTCCGACTACGGACAAGATGCAAATGGGGCTAAGAGCCCGAAGAATAACCAATGGCGCCCATAACCCGCCTGTGCCAAGCCGGAAGGGTAACCGCTAACGGCGGGTCGCAAAACCTGCTTAACAAAGGGGTGCCGTCAAAGGGCAAAGGAAAAGAAGGAGGCCAAGATCGAGGCCAAGATGCAGCGAGGCTAGATTCGGTCCTCGCCTACATAGGTATGGTGGATCAAGCGGCGGCAAGATGCACTAAACAACCTATAGAGACTCGTGACAAGGCGGTTATCAGAGAGGGATAAGAGTGACCTATCCGGATCCAACCTGAAGATAACACCAAACAAACCCATCCTGGTGTTTCCCCCTCGAGACCAAACGAGGAAGTCAACCGAGGAACCCACACAGTAGGCAGTTTTACTTATTCAGTTATCGTTGCAGCAATTACTAGTCAGGTTTAGTCAATCGTCCTGATAAAATAAGCAGTGGGCACTTTTAGTTAACCATTCTGTTGTAGTTGCAACAATTACTAATCAGATACAAATAGCATGAGATAAACCCAAAACCCAGCAGTTGTTGGTATTTTATTTCAGCCATTCCGTTGTAGTTGCAATACTTACTAGCCAGGTACAATGGTCGCAAGCGACCCTCCAAACAAGAAATTGTGGGTAGTATTAATTAGCCATTCCATTATAGTGAAGCTGATTACTAGTCATTATAAAGTCAAATTTAGAGCAGTAAACTTTAGTTATGCTTGTCTATGATCGAGATACTGTGCTCCAAGTCGTCCATATCCGCGGACACGGCTTTCAGAAAGTTTTACCCGGCCGGGGTGCACCAATAGCAACACACGCTCGATCAACCTCGGAAAAACCAAATCAAAACCCAACGAGGCTTTCACGATGAACAATCACAGATTCAGAAATATTTGGGGCCACCCTTGTAGTACACCCACAACGGTAAGCAAGCTTGAGACGGACCCAAGGTTTGTGGGGTCATGGTAACGAGCAGATCCCCAAACGGGACTCGATACCACGAACGGGTCACAATTCCTAACAGACAAAGTGTGCTCCTCGCACAATTTAAATACGTAAAGTAGCATGGCATAAGTACAGGATCGTAAATAAAACCTCAAACTAGTTTGTGGCCCCAAGAAATAAGATGAATCAAGCTCGCTCGGGGTCCCATACCTCCGGATGTGGATAGCGATAAATCAAGGAACAGTATCAAGTACTCGGGGTCTTACGGGACACAAGTGGGCGTCGAAACCAAATATTATCTATCACCCACCGATGCCTCTGCTTATTTCAATTTTAGTTGTTAAACAGAAATTAAAGTGACGATAAGTAAAACTAGAATCATCTCCAACATCAACATGCGGCAATACATCAACAATCGTGGCATATGACGACACAACAACACTTTAGCAAGCGATCACGCGCAAGTCCAACTATCTACCAAACAACAGGTAATAGGAGGTGGCCATGGCAATATAAGGCTGCAGGGGATATCACAGGTACGAAAGCTAAAGCATCGCAACACAGATAGCAATAGATCAACAGGAGGGAATAAATACTATAAAAGTAAGATAGGTGGAAAGGGGGAGATGCTCGCCTGAAAACATTGCCGAGGGTTTTCCCCGAAGATCGGGGCGAAGCTCACATCAACTCAACGGCCTTATCCGCGAAGAAGCAAAACACTAGAATACACACCGGATGCAATATTTAATACACGGCAGAAGACCGGCATGATGCATGTATGATGCATGACATGGCAAAGGTGCGGTGCGATTAGGTCATATTAAGCGAAACCGGGGTCCCGACAATTAATTAGGTGGTACATGTTGTTTAGCTACCCCGCAATTTAAATGTTGTTATAACCAGGCAAGATAAGATACCGGTTCGCTACACAAGTTTAAATGAGGCCGATATGAGAACTAGATTTGCCCGCATATGGGCCCCATATTTAATTATTAGGTGAATCGGCATAAGGCCCCCAAACCACATGAATGTGTGCATGCAAGACAAGTATTATGCGACAAGTTGTATTTCAATTATAAAATAGGGTTTGCGGGAGAGGGTTCACACATTAAGGGGTCTCGACGATCTTGGGGTTTCCGGGTTCCGGGGTCGGTCTCAGGGTCCAGGGTTCGACGGATCGGGCTCGGCGGGATCGTTCTCTCGCTCTCGGTAACGGGGCAGATCTTGCGTTCCGGGAAGAAGTACTTGGCGTTCTGTGTCGGTGCCGTACCGTCCGTGTTCTCGAGCGTCGCATCCGAGGAGGAATACTTGTCGCACAATTGTCCTCGGGTCCGTGTAGACAGTCATGGCGTCCCCGAGGGAGTACTTGTCGTATCCGTGGTGGCGTGCATGTCGAACCGGTGGCGATCTCGGCGGTCATCGGGTCCTTGGTCATCGGTAGATCTTGGCGGTTATCGGGTCCTTGGTCATCGGTGCGAGAGGGAGTTCTTGTCGCGTCGGGGTCTTGGCGTCCTTGGGTTCCGGTAGGAGATCTTGGCGTCCGGCGGGTTCGGCCTTCGGATCGGGCTTCGGGGTCCTGGGATCCGTGAAGGAGTTCATGTGGCGGTCTTGTCGATGGCGACACGCTAAGAAGTAGAACTCGGGGCGTCATGGTCCTCTTTGTCCAACAGCTCAATTAGCATCACCGCAACACGTTTACACCAAAACTCACAGACACTACACCGGGACATAGAGGCGAGGCGGGGTCGCGGGATAGGGCGAGGCCGACGACGACGGACTTGGCGCTGGTGGCAAAGCTCCACGGCGGGCGCGGCCGGAACAGGGAACCGCGACGGCGTTGACGCCGAGCTGGGGCAGGGGCATCTTGGAGGAGGGCGCGGCACGGCGGTCGGTCGCCTGCTTGGCAGAGGCGCTGTGTGATGGTCGATGGCGTCATGGGCGAGGCTGCTTGGGCGAGGCGGCGCCAGGAGCTTGGTAGCGGGCGGCGGCGGCATGGGCTGGCGTCTTGGGTGGAGCGGGGCGAGCCGGTGGGGAAGGCGAGGTTGTAGGGGGCGGTGGTTGCCGGCGGGGCAGAGGGAGGCAGAGCGGGGCGACGGCGGAGCACGGGGCTTGCAGGGGAGCGGCGGAGCAGGTCCGCGAGGGGGCGCAGCACCGAGGAGGCGGCCGGGCGAGGCGAGGCGGCGGATGCGGGAGCGAGAGGATGGAGCGTGGGAGGAGCGGTGCGGGCTGGCAAGGAGGGGCGCATGGGAGCTGAGCCGGAGCGGCGGGCAGCTCATGAGAGAGAGGAGCGAGGCACATGAAGAGAGAGGGACAAGAGAGAGAGGGACGGGGGCGCGTGGGGGTGGGTCCCGCGGGGGCCCAGGTCGGGGTGGGGGTGTGAGCTGGTGGGGGTATGCGCATGGCAGGTGGGCCACGGGGGAAGCGGGGCCCACGGTCAGGGAGTGTGTCTGGCGTGCATGCGTGCGTGCGCAGAGTGGGTGTGGGTGCTGGCAGGTTGGAGAAGTGGGGTGATGTGGCAGAGGTTGAATGGGTGAGGGAGAGGGGGAAGATGAGGTGGCGAGGTCTGATAGGCTAGGGTGAGGTGGAGGGTTGGGTTGGGTAGATAGCTGGGTAGCTATAGGATTTAGAGGGGCAGACTAGTTGGACCGATTTAGTTTATGGGTCGTCGTCACTCGCCTGCTGACTGCCCCTATTAAAAATAATCTTAATATTTTATTTATTTTAAAATAGCTTTTATAACTAGTTTTAGACAAACAAAAATATCCGGAACATCCGGGGGTTTGGCGTTTAAATAAAAGACGGGGCGTTTTAGAAAACAACCCGGGTTTCCGAAATAGTTTTATACAAACAATGCCTGATGATGACGATGCAATGCACAAATTCAACGCGATTTTCTAGTAGTGGTTTTTGCGGGATGCCACAGTGATGTCATCAAATATCCCAAACAAAAAACAATATGCTTAGTTATTGAATCTTTAACCACATCCATAAAGGAGTCTAAGTATATTAAGAAAAACCCTAAACCCTAGGGCAAACAATCATAATCCAAAATCCAAAACCTCTTTGTTTATCATAATAGAATATATACATTGTCATTTTCCAAATTAATGGAAGTAGTAAGAATCATATTAGTTCTTTCATATTTCATGCATCAAATAATGATATAGGATCACTATACATATAAAAATTTATATTCAAACTCTGAACCAACTAGAGTTTAGTCTTATAAACAAATAAGAATATATCATTCCAGAAATCCATAACTTAAAGAGGAGAGAAAATAATAAGAAAAGTTTCTACAAATCATTAAAAAGGGGTTCATATTGAGTAAATAAAAGAAATATAAAAAGATTATATAATAAAAGTCCACAAATGATACTAAATATACCTTAGTATTATTGCAAATACCCAGCAAATAAATCCTACAAAGAAAGGTTCAAAATATAAATCAAATTCAAATCTGAAAAGGAAAACAGAAAATAGAAAAGGTAAACCAAATAAAAACATTACCTGGCCGTGGCCCAACATTTCTTTCCTTTACTGACGCCCATGTGCAGCCCACAACAGCCCAACAGCCACCCAGCTCTTTCTCTCCTGTGACTAACAAGTGGGGCCAGGGAAGGACTGCGGGCTGAGAAGAAAGAAATGCGAGGGGGTTATCCGCAAAACAACATGTCGTCGTCACCCTCACGCACATAGACAGCTCGCTGGAGGAGCTCGCCGTCGCCCGATGCCGTCGTCGTCGTTAGCCGTGCGTCAAGATGCTCGTCGTCGTTCCAGAGGGGGATAAGAAGGCCACCGCGACGCCCTGCCTCAATCCCTATCCACAATCCCTCCTTATCCTCTCTGATTTGAATAGGGCCAAAACCCTATCTCACTAGAGCCACACCTCGCCGTCGAACCATATCTCCCCACACCCTTCCAAGCAGCCATGGAGAAGCATCGTCCTCCATAGATCCTCTGAGAGAAATCCTGCATCAAGGGGAGCACTGGAGTGGACGAATTTGACCGTTCTTCTTTGCGGCAGTTCGTCGGGAATCTTGTCAGAGATCTCGCCTCCGACCGCGTCTGTCCTCGCTGACCTATCTATCATCATCAGGGTGAGTTCCTGAACCTTCCAGTATCCTTAAATCGCATTATCTCATTGATAATCGCCGTCTCACCGTGTGCCGTCGGCCACCGTCGGAGCTCGTCGGAGCTGAGGCTCCGATGACCATTTTCGAGCGGCGCCACCACTTTAGGACTCAGCACGATGCACTGATTCGAACTAGGTTCATTTCGTTTGCTAGGGCGTAGTAGATCATCGCCGGCGACCAACCACTGATGGCGGTGGTGGTGATGACGCCATAGCTACGTCATGCCGACGTCACCCTGAACCCAGTACCCTGTTTGACCAGTCCTTGCCCGTGTGGCTGATGACATGGCCTTGGGCCCATATGTCATTGTCTTCGGGTGAAGACTCGGTCGGTAACGAATGTATTTTCTTTAAACAGTGTGCTGAGGTTGTCACTGGCCCACTAGTCAGTGACTGAGGCTAGCTTTAGGTGTGGTGTAAAAAGTATTTCCTATTTAAGAAATAAATAAAATCTTATAAACTTAATTATTAATATTACAGAAATCAATAAATGATTAAATCTTGTTTAATTAATAACTTTTGTTTTGTAATTCAGAAAAGTGTGTATAATATATGAAAATTTTCAGAAAAATAAAATCTATAACCTAAAACTATTATTAAATCTTATTGTGATAACTATTTAAACAACTATTATTTACTAAAGGTCTTATAAGTAATTAAACTTTGATAATTCATATTTTAATAATGGTAAATGTTAAAAATATAAATAAAATACCAAAAATCTTAGAAAAATAAAATTTATAATTTGAAACCATGATCATCTATTATTATTTCACTTAATTAAATGTTCATAATTTATTAAGTAATTATAAAGTAATAAAATTATAAAAATCATATCTTATTGTTTATAAATCACAAAAATAAATGTAATATACCAAAATGATAACAAAAATAATATCTACATGTTAAAAATATAAAATTATAATTTTGAGTTAAATAAAAATTCAAATATTTTAATAACTAAAAATTTAAACTTATTTACTTCATTAATAATTCATATAAGGATAAATAAAATTTATTAATATTCCTTAAATGAGTAAATTAAGTATCATAAATAGTATTAATTTTAAATGTTAATAATATGAAGCCATAATGGTTTAAAACGTTATAAATGTTTTTATTTTAGAATTATCTTCAACCTTAAATGAAGACTACAGTCTAAAAGGATTCCTATTCATAATAAAAACCTTAAAGAACAACTTGTGAATAAATCAAATCCTTTCTATCTAGTTTAACCACCAAATTACAAAAACTACCACAACACCACAACATTATAGTAAGTTCATAAGTAATTAAGTAAAATCATATCTTGGGTTATAAACTATAACCACTCATCGATAAAAGGTAAATGATACTACTCCATTATAAAATCAAGAAATCACTACAACAAGTAAAAGAATAACCATTCTTAAAGTAAACTTAAGGAAACATTACCAGATACACAAGATACAAATATCATAAGCATTATACTTTCAAACTATCCTTGTTTTAAAGCTAACTTTAGTCTATAAGAATCTAATATAACACTATAAACATTATTATATGTTTTATAGTTAACTTTGGTCTGAACTAGTTAAGTTATAAAGAATTTCAAGCTAAAACTATTCAAGCAAACACAAATAACCTCGACCACCACTAACCAACCATTGTTTAAACCTTATAAAAGGAATTTAATCTTCAAAAGTTATTCTTTTTGCCACTTCAGACAATGTATGACAAATAATCAAAATCACCTTACTTCATACTTCACTTGTATACCTAGGAGCAATAACACATAAGCTATTTATAAATGCCTATACTTATAAAGTCAAGTTTGAAAATAAACAATTCAAGTATAAACAATCTTGAAGAGCATTTCATATGTGTATATTTTATTGCTACATAAATATGTGTTGTTCACACACACTCACAAGCCCTAATAAGAAGCACAAGTGTGAAACTTATCTAAAAGGACAACACATTCTAAAGTAACCATTTTCGGAATTCAAACCCTAGGACAACATTATCCCCGGGATTTGCGGTTAGAACGTGCATCACATCAATTATGCATAAAAGCATATTGCTTCTTTAAACATTAGTCCTTGTCGGACCAATGATGCTGATTTCAGATTTTGGATCTTATACTGACTCGAATACCGTGAGTGCATAATCTTGCAATCACAAAAGGCAAGTTCACACTTGCTCATGTCCTTTGTTTATTTTCTGTAAAGTATTTTACAAATACAGTGTTGTTATCACCTGCATTTGAAAAAGGTCTAAAACACTATTTTCGATAATAATGTAAACTAATGGTTATTGATCCAGGGTGATCAACTAATCTATTAAATCTGACAGTTGGAATACCATTGTTCAGAACTATATCACCTAGGACTTAACAACCAATGTCGCAAGTGATTCTTGCGCCGTATATTACGCGTTGACCATGAGATTTGGAATGGGACGGAGAAGTCAGCTGTATCTTCTTCCTCTCGCATGAAGCCGGATGTGCGGTCGGTCATTATCCTCGAAGCGTGCATATTAATTGGTAATTCGTAGAGGATATGCAGCATATGGGTGGGAACCCTCATCGTCCCACGATAGTTTTGGCATCTAACGGTTTGTACAAACCATTGCCGTAATCCAATATGTGGGCATGGTGTACACCAAGGAGGCATGCGAGGTCTCGAAGGGGGTAGTGATTGGCTTGGATCATCTTCTAGGCCCCACATCATGGAATTGTGGACGGGAATAAGCTGCCCGGTTGTGTAACAAAGAGTTGATCTCTCATGGGTAAAGTAACACACCTCTACAGAGTGTAAGAATTGTAACTTGTTACTCCCTGTTTCGAGAAGGAGCTGCGAACGTGGCGGGAAAGGAACTCCATGAAAGTTCTGGTAAACCCGTGAAGGCTGACGGACATAGCCTTTTAGAATAAAAGCAATCTTTGAAGAAATGTTTATGAAAACTTGCATTGCCTACGACCTATGGTCTGTGGCTGTAGTTATAGTGCATCAAACACTCCTTTTCTAGTGAATTTGCTGAGTACGCTCGTATTCAAAGTATCTTCTTAACCCTTGCTAGATTCTGAAGCCGGAATAGACAACAACCACATCAAGTTATGCTCCAGGACTTATCATGCAAAGCTAAAGCTCTTCAATAAAGACAAGGAAGTCAACATATACCTCAACTCAAGTGAGGACAAAGCTACTAATTAGATAGGAATATAATCTCTAGCAAAAGAACCTAATTCTTTAGTGCATTGCAATAGCAGCAATGCCAATCCCTTAATTAAAATACTAGTTCTAGTAGTATAATAGTTCTTGCGTTGTTTAGATTTGATTCTTCTCCGTAAGAAGTTCTTTCTCTCTCTTTAACCTAGAGTTCTCTCTAAATCTTGTGTAAAGAGTGAGTTGTAACCTTTAGCCATGTATTGGACCCGCTGTGTTTCTGTTGTGTCATTCTGAGGGATGTAATACTAGTGAACGGTGTTTCATTGATGTTATGTTAACGACTATAGTATACTACATCATGCAGTGGTATGCTGGGTCATCGCACATGTGCATCTTGGGTTGGCTTACAATCTTGCAGGAGGAAGTTTTCCTTTTTATCGCACCAAAAAGCTATTTTCCATTTCCTGAGTGCAAAAAAGGGGTGTTTCGTGAAGCAACCACTAAATAAAAGTTTCACATTGGTACTACCCAATTGCTCAAAAATACTAGATCACCTTACATGGACAATTTTCTAACTGGGGTATCTTAAACATTTTCGTCCACCTCTCATGAAAAAGACAAAATGCTGAATCGGTAGGAAGTCGGTCAGATTCGAACTACATGTACATGATCTAATACTCATAATTTTTTGGAAAAACAATTTTTAGGTTCACAATATGCTATTTCGTCAGAGATCCACTACAAGTTTAGCGAGGCTCATCCCCGAGCTAAGAATCTCCATGCCCACCATTTCGATCATAGTTTGAAACGGGCATAAGAAATTATGACTAAAATGGCGGCATGGTTTGAGATAAGATGATATGGATATCATAATTCGAATTCCTCTCACTTTTATGATCGATTTAGACATATTATTTGTTGAATTCTGATTTACAGATTTAAAAATATTAATTATTCCATATTAAATAGAAAAATACAAAAAATAATTATTATATTTTTATTTGAATTCAATAACATTACTCTCTCCGTCCAGAAATAACTGACTTTGGTTTGTCTAGATTCGAATGTATCTATATACTAAAATTTGTCTGGATACATTCAAATCTTAACAAACTTAAGTAAGTTATTTCTAGATGGGGGAGTATGTAGCATCCCAGTTGTGTAACACCTGTAATGCTACATGTTATAATAATAAAATGGGCCACTTCCAACATATAATTGTTGCATCATCATCATATCATTCTCATGTCATCATGTCACCTTGTATTTGAGCATCATATAAAACCCTTTCTTGTTTGGTTCTTATCTCATGTGCATGATTAATTGTATTTGCCTCTTGATATTGTATTTGGCTCTTGATATATTGTTAAATGCCCAAGTTGAGTTGAGGGCATCTCTCTTATTGACTCCACCACCTTTTCTTTCACCACCTTATAATTCCACCATCCAACTAATCTGAGCTTGGCATTTTGTTGATTTATCTCTAGCTCATGATTGGTTGTTTGGATTACACCCATAATCTTTGCTTGGCCTTGCCCACCTTTTGGGAATGCACATGAATAATGCCATATTAATATTATTGTTTTCACAAGGATAAATGTGGCATTAATTATCTTGCATGGGCCATGCAAGTGCCACCTTTTCTAGTTTTGGTTTTACTTGGAATTCTAAGTGGATCATCTTTCCTTTGTTCATATCTTTGTTGGCTTGTAGTTTTTCCTTCACCATATCATCCATCTTTTTCCCCCTTTTAGCTTAACCTCTTGTCCCCATGCTCCATGCACACACATGTGCTCATGGGGCATGCCCAACCCTAAAACCCTCCTTGTCTCTTGGATCTTGCTTGGCCAATGTTGGAGCATGCAGGGACCAAAGAGCACCCCATCATCTCATGATCATCTCCCTCTCCCTCTTTTCTTGCTTGATCTTGTTAAGGCTAGTTTGGAGCATGCTTGATCAACCAAAGTACCACCTCCCTCTTTCTTACCCCCTCTTAGACAAACCCAACAATCTACCCCAAACCCCACACTAGCTACACCTAAACCCTAAGCCACCCTTTCCCCTCTAATCTACATCTCCCCTAAGTAAAACCCTAAGTACCCCCTCCTCCTTTCTAGCTTCTAGTTTGATCACCCCATGCCCCACTCCATCTCTCCCCTTCTCTCTTCCATGCAGGCCCCACCCCAGCACCCTCTACCAGCTACCCTTCCCCCACACGACCAGGGACCCCCCCAACCTAGCCCTAGCCCGAGCCGGCCCCTCTCCCCTCCCCTCTTTTTCTCCCCCTCTCTGCCTCACCTGCCCACGACCCCAGGGCCACCTGCCTGCCTCCCTGGCCTCGCCTACCCCACCTGCCAGCCTCCCTCTCTCCTCCCCAGCTTTGCCGCGCCACCCCTGGCCCCCCATGCCGCATGCTGTGAGCAAAAGGTGGCACCGGCCACCTTCCTCCCACACGCAAGCTCCTCCTGGCCGTCCTTATCTACCCCCCAGCACCCTCCTGCCCTCCCCAGATCTGCCAGGGCTGCGCCCTCTTCCCCCTTCCTCCCCTAGCCATCTTTCTCACCTCGCCACACACCGCCGGTCTACCACCTGCCCCCGTCGATCTAGCCGGTGGCGTGTTGCTGCGGTGTCGAGGAAGCCCCGTGGAGCCTCTGCGACGCCCCCTGGACCCAGACGCGAGGAGGAGACGCCCCCAGCAGCCCTGCACGTCGACGCCACGCCGAAACCCTAGTTCATCGGTCCGTCTGCTTCGCCGTTGATCGCGACCTCCCCAAGCCTCGCCACCGTCACCGACAGACTCGCGGTGAGCATCCCCGCCTCCCAGACACCCTCTCTCGCTCCGTCGCTTCCTGGACGCGGCGGACTTTCCGTCGAACGGTTTCTGTGCGCCGGCGGCGAGTTTGTTTCTGCTAGCTCCCAGTCGTGGCCACCTTATCCAGCACGCGCCCGTCTCTCTGTCAGCTAACCTAACCCACCCAGTGGGCGATGCACTGCGCGAGCCGTAGGCGTGAGTTCGATTCCCATCACATGCTGTCAGCGCGAAGCATGTGCCGTCGAGGTTTCGAGGAAGATCCACAGTGCGCGTGGCAGCTTTGCACAAAACCCCCTGCAAAACCTTTTTTGCCAACCCGCGGTCCAGCCTGGCCCTTTTGTCTGTGTCTTGGTAGTTTTGCAAAAGGCTCTGACGTTTTTCGAGTAAACCCAGATCCCCTTTCTCCCACCGACATGTGGGGCGTGTGCTCGGACCCATCTGTCAGCGTCTAGGGTCAGTGTGGCCTGAGTGTTAGATGTTTTTCGTAATGTTTAGAAATTCAAACTAACTAAATTATTTCAAAATTCAAAATCAAATCAGAATTTAAATAACTTTTCCATAGTAAATCCAAATTAGACAAATAATATATGTTTGGATATCAGAAAAATGAGAGGATTCCAAATATGCCATCCATATTGCCTTTTGCACAATTAAAATTCCAAGTTTATCTAAATTACCACAAATGCCACTGGAATTTAAATAATTAATAACTTTTGATTTATAATTCCAAATTTAGCAAATGATATGTCTAAAATGATCAGCTCGACGAGACCTTTCTGTTTATGCTATCCATGACTTTAATTGCAGCATGCATCATATAAAAATATAGGGTACAGCCAGTGTTATGACAACAAATATGATTCCAAAACCCCATTAAAATGTTATTACTTGTCTTCCACACCTCACCATGCCATGCTATCTTACTTGCCATGGTAAATTGTGCATCATTCATCATGGCATGATTGTTTGCTTGACGCATCTTATTCATATGCTTGTGCTCTATATTCATGTTGGCCTTGTTTGTTTGGTTTTTCTCGGATAGACACTGAGCAGGGGTTATATCAAGAGAACCAGGAGCACTACCCAGATCCGTCCCTTGCCTCAACTGAGATATCAGGCAAGCACTTCCACATGCTTGCATACATACAGTACCTATTGCCTCTATCTTATTCTTGCATCATTGAGTCGCGATTGCATTAAATTGAATCCCAAGTATGCATAGCCTTTACTTTTAAACCCCATCAAGCTTGTTCCTCCATCCCATGAGCCACTACTATAGGAGTTGTTTGAGCCATGCGAGTCGTAGAACAGCATGTGTAGGGTATGTGAGCGTCTGTTGGATAATGAGGTACATAAACAACTTAACCTGAGTAGTTCTGGGATAACTAAAGAAAGTGGCACCGGTGAGCAACATCTGCTATTTGGTTTTTCCTGCTCACTTGTGTCCCGTAAGACCCCGAGTACTTGATTCCTGTTCCTTGATTTAACGCGCTATCCACATCCGGGAGGTATATGGGACCCCCCCTGGGCCAGAGCTTGATTCCGTCTTATTTCTTGGGGCCACAAACTAGTTTGAGGTTTTATTTACTATCCTGTACTTATGCCATGCTATTTTCTGTATTTAAATTGTGCGAGGTGCACACTGTACTGTTTAGGTAAGCGGAGTGATTACGCGGTATCGACACCCCGAGTTTTCGGGTTCCCAGTCGCTTACAGCCATTGTCGCAAACCTTGAGTCCGTCTCGGAGCTTGCTTACTTCGTTGCGGGTAGACTCCAAGGGGTGGCCCCCTGAAATATTTCTGAATCCTGTGATTGTTCAGTCGTGAAAGCCTCGTTGGGTTTTGATTTGGTTTTTCCGAGGTTGATCGAGCGTGTGTTGCTATTGGTGCACCCCAGCCGTAAAACTTTCAAAGCCGTGTCCGGATATGGACGACTTGGAGCACAGCTTGATCATAGACAAGCATAACTAAAGTACCGCTTTAATCGACTAAGTAACTTGACTAGTAAATAGTGCAACACTCATGGAATGGATAATAAAATTGCCAACGGATGGGGGTTGTCGTCCGCTTCCTTGTTGGTAGCGAGGAGGAGGATGGATCGATGAGATTACCATTATAACTGTTGTTCTTAATTCACGGACATCCGCCTATCATTGGTTAGGCGGATGGTTAGCGCTTATCTGTAGAATTGCTAGGGTTTATCTTTCGCTGCAATTCGTCACCCCGTGTTGTGTCCCTTTAGAGGCATTAAGACTTCCGAGTACCCTTAGGGTCTCACACAATAAATTCTTGATTCAGATGAACAGTACCTTCACGGGACGGATCATCGGTGGAAGAAGCCAAGATGTGGGCAACGATCGCTCGGTGTAGAGATTCCGGAACGGGATCCGTGAGACCTGTAGTTCGGATGTGCTTATTTCTATGGCATCTTATGCCGATTTGCTTCTTATCCGTACTCGGATTTTGTTTGCCGCCTGCATGATGCTCGATGTGTGTTGTATGAGGAAGTATCCTAAAATATAGATCTATTTAGGTCATTTGAATCTTGCCGTATGGCGTTGCTATATTTCCTTTCTTTCTAGATGGTATGGCTCATTGTACTCTTGTATGGTGGCGTACATACCCACTTGTGCACGTAGTTGATCCCTTCGCCGACTCACGCCCGTCTGCAGTGTCCCGTTGAGAGGGTAGTGGTTGGGACGTCTGAAAGGACTACCAGTGAGTGGCTTTTGGGGCCCCACCGTACTATTTCAACCACTACCACTCATCCAGGCTTGTATCTAGGAGCGTAGTTCACCGAGGTAGTTACAGAGTATTATTTATTAATTGTTGTTTACTTAAATAATTGTTTGTAATTGACCGGGAAGTTTGATCAAGACTGCATTTTAATCAAAGATTAAGTGTTATTAGTGTTAAAATATTCCAAGTAAGAGATTAACGACTCAAACAATTTAGATTTTAAAAAATAAAAATTGACAAAAATCGAAACAAACACACCTAGGTGTTAGGCTATACCAAGGGAAAAGCCGTCGGTGTAGCCTATGCCGATGGAAATTCATATGCCAATGACCAAAAGTGCTTGTGCCGATAGGGCATTATGCCGAGGGGGCTACATCAAGGGCTGCCCTCGGCATAGCCTGTGTTGACGACGTTTTAGGGCTGTGCCGAGGGCAGTTGGCACTCAGCACACCGCCGTTTTTCTGTAGTGTTCCTAGATCACAATATTGGTTGAGATTTTCTTAATCTTAACAATTCAAAAAAATGTAATTTCCTTATCTTTACTTCTCAAAATCGTCCATCTAGTACAGAACATTGATATTTTCTTTAAATAGATCTAAAGCAACTCACGGAAGTGCAACTGCAGTTTAATGAAAGTTCAACTTTTCTAGAAGTGCAAGTCACTATTGTCAACTTATTTTTAACTTCTGGAACATATTCTAGGCCTAGAATTGGAAATCCCAAAAGAAGGGGGTTTAAATCTAGCCAGTTTTTTTCCACCACGACTCCCCTTTCCTTCACGAACTGAGAATCCGGTCGGGAGTCGATTCTGGACAGATTCCCGGGATTCCACGATCTGAACCAAAACGGTATCCAGACTGGCCCCGTGGTTGCCTCTATTTATAAAGAATGCCACCGTGAAGAATATACATAGAAAAAGAAAAATAGCGACCGGTTCGCTCCTGCCTACCTCCACCCCACGTACCCCTCCCAGCAACAGGAGAGAACCCAACTAGGGTTCCTTTCGTCCGCCGCCGCCATCACCCGCGCCCCGCCACCGGTGAACCCACCCTGACTCAATGCTGTGAGGCTAAAGAGCGACGCCCAGACGCCTGGCTCACTTCACGCCCAGCAGCCCATCGCCCAACACCATAGCCGTCCATTGCTCACTGCCACCATCACACGCCTGACCATACCGCCACCGCGCCTGCCTTCTATGTCCTGCTGCAACACCGACGAGCGAGGCTCCAGGTGCCACCTCGAGCTCGTCCTCCCCTTGGCTTCCTCCCAGCTGCAGCCACATATTCCTTCTTGCCCATCTCACCATGTGTTGTTTTATTTGAGTGCAAAATGATACAAGATCTGTCACAATACATGAGTTTAATTTTACTGTTTAGTTGGTTCAATACTTGATTTTGATTACTAGTATCAACTAAATTTCAGTGTAGTTCAATTATAGTGTATGCTTGTATCATGGTCAGACTGTTGGTAGTGTTTAGGGTCAGATATTGTGTCATATTTCCTAATATTCTGTTAGTATAATTTCCTAATGTTCTGTGATAGTGTTATTAGCAAACCATGGGCAAGTTAATTACTAAAAACTAGCATACATATGAAATTGAGGATGTTATAGACATTTTACAACTTAACACATCAAACAAACCAAATTTCTAGATGCTAAAAAGAATGAAAGAACTATATTTTGTGAGCTTCTCCCCACAATCTTCTAAAAGCTAGCATCTCTAGAGTCATAAGCTAAAAAGAAGCCGCCCTATATACTATGGTTGCGGTTTTCCAAATCGATTTAGACTTAAGAAATCCCAATCAACCGAGACTTATTAAATCCCTTTCTAAATTGGTTGTGACTTATTAAATTTTTAATCAAGCAATATATATAAATTGGTTGGTTACGGCCCGCTTATCACCCCTATCGCCTTGCCTCATACGTCCCACGACTCTTGCCTTGACCATGGTTGTCGGTCATGTCGTCACCTCCAACCATCCTTCTAATCCTGAGAAGGCGTAGTCTTTTTTTTTTTACTTTAGTCCCTCTCATAACTGTAACCCTGTAAGGTAAACCTCCTTGCCCTATCACGACATCATTATAGATCCACTATGTCGTCGGCAACACCTCAATAAATGACATACCACTTAAACTCCTAAGCTATGAAAGTACATAGGTAGATGCAGTGACCCATGGACACCACCACAAGTTATAGTGTACAAGTCGTTGACATAATACTCACGTAAATATCACATCTCTCACGGTGGTACAATAAAAACATTGCGGGTCTAAAACTAGGATCTAGGAAATATAAATGACACACGAAGATCAATCCCAACTGGCGATCCTTGACTGTGGATAGCAAGGGAGCTACACGGGGGTGCTAGTTGTCGCTTGACGTGGGGGTGCTATAGGACGCCCGCTGGGTTTCCTATTCGGATGTGACACTAGCGCATGGCTTAATAGGATTGATAGTATACTTATATTAACAAATTGCAACTTTTTTTTGAAAGCTCATCTGAAAAGAACTCTAGATTAAGCGTGTTTGGTCCGGAGCAATTTAAGAATGGATGACCAACCGGGAAGTGGGTACCGGGTATGAAGGAGTAAGGATAAAGTGCGCAAAACAGACTAGTATTGGTCTGTGGGGTTAGTCTAGAGATCTTAGTAAACTGCCAGAAATGACAGCCACGGCTCCGAAGAGGCCAGGGTGTTACAGCGGGGCGCCGTTTGAAGCCGTTCGACCATGGGTCATGCCCAAATGAGTCCCACTAACATGTACATGTTTGAATTATTATTTGTTTTCTTACTATAATGAAAATGTCAGATTTTGCTCATAAAAAAGTTGGATTTTGAAAAAGTTCAAATTAATTTTTTTTGTTCAATTTTGAAAATTGTTCAACGTTGAAAAATATTCAAATTCAAATTTTGATTACTTTTTAAATTTGTTTAAATTTATATTTTTCAAAACTAAAATCTGTTCAGATTTGAAACTGTTCAAAAAAATTAAAAAATATTTTTCTAAAAAGGAGAAAGAAAAATGAAAAATAAGATCAAACAGAAAACAAAACAGGAAAAGATAAAAAATAGGAAAAAAACCGCGTTCGTATAAAATGGGCGGCCCGCTCCGGGTTGCCCCAGGCGGAGCCCCAGGTATTCTCCGCAACGAGCGAACCCTTCGAGGAATTGGGCCTGGTCCAAGAGACGACGCGGGCGGAGGGTGGGGTGTGCGCAGTGAGCCAGATAGAGACAATAGGAATTGCCGCTCGAGGCGACATGTCCAGCTAGCGACTCCTGAAGCAAGCGCTAGATGGTCCGGCCCATTACTGCATCTGATGTTGATCAGCTGGTACGTGTTTCTTCTCATTTTTATTTTTATTTTCAAATCTGAATGAATTCCAAAAAAATTTGATCTAAAACTAATTTCCATTTAGAGAAATACGAATATTAAGAAACGTGAACATTTTTGAAAAATCATGAACAATGTTCAAAAAATCATGAACAAAATTTTGAATATCATAAACCAAATTCAATATAAGGGTTTTGCTATTTCTCAGTCGACTGAGATTTTTCTTAAGTTTCAGCCACCTAAAAAAATGCAACCGTCTGTTTAAAAAAAGTGTAACTGGTTTTAGTTACACTTTTCTGTAGAAAAATGCAATTAGAAAAGTGCAACTGAAACTGAGTTGCACATTTCTTTTAACTACGGTTGCACTTTTCTTGGTTGATTGAGACTTAAGAAAATCTCAATCAACCGAGACATAGACAAACCCTTCAAATAATCATGAACCATCTTCAAAACCTATGAATAATTTTTAAAAAATCATGAACTAATTTCAAAAATTCATGATTTTTTTAAGAAAACATGAATATTTTCGAAAATCATGAACAGAGAAATAAAGAAGGAAAAGAAAATATAGAAAAATAGAAACAGAAAAGCAGAACCAACAAAAACCACTGAAGCTAAACTGGGCTCACCCATTGGGGTTGCCCGTACATCATGATGATTACGGCTCCGCCAAACCGGCGCTATGCGATGCATTTGCATCAATTTCCTGAACCTCGCGCGCACCCAGAGACCCAGCTGACCGGAAGCAGGTCAAGCAGCACCGGTTGCACAAGCCAAACGCTACCGCGGCGTGCAGGTGCAGGTGCAGCACGGTACGATGCCCAAAAGGCCAAGAACTCGACGCAAATTTTGAAGTCTCCTCATGTCGCCCAGTCAGTCGCTCTGGTATTCTCTGAATCGGCAACGAGGCATGACCACGCATACCTCTCGTGAATATGCCACGAGAGAGACCCAAAAAGTGACACTGCACTGCGCGAGACGTACTAGTAGCAAGGCACCTGCAGCAGTCAAACACGAGCTAGCTAGAGGGAGAAGAACACATGAGGCTGATGATGATGATGATCCACACTCCTAGCTAGGCCTACTGTAGCTATCATGAGCTAGATATATTCAGACGAGATGATGCAGTCATGCATGCAGATGCCCTCTCTCTCTCTCTACATACTAGCAAGCTGTTCTGTTCACAGCAGTGGCGCTGCAGCAAGTGCAAGCAACACATATGCCCGCGCAGCTCCTGCTTCAGTACCTTTTGGACTGCCTATCAGGCCAATGGGCAATGGCGACAGTACCAAGCGATGATGCCCCCTGCGTTTCTTCTCTTTTTTTCTCTGCATATGCACGTCCAAAGCCATGAGCTTGTTTGAACCCTGCTGGATATAAAATTTCTTTCGTAGTAATTGTACTATCGTGCTGCTGAAGAGAGACAAGGCAATCATGGCCTCGAGGACGGGTACACTGGAGATGTTGGAGATATAGCATGGGAAGGGGACGGTACAAAGAGAAAAGCCTGCCCGCTTGCTGCTCCTCCGATGGCAATTTGCCACGCAAGACAAGGCTGCTATCCATGTGGACTGTGACCATATTTTGGGTGGATTTGCGGGCAACTGTGGCTGTAGATGGTAGAAAAGGAGATTCTGTTTATGAAACGGCAAAGAAATAGTCACACATGTCATGATTGTTCCCCGCTGATCTCTGCTGCTGCTACCACCTCTGTACATCATCCGATTCCAATACCACATACTACTATACCTCAATACATATGCATTGCCCTGTAACACACGAAAGCATACATGAAAAATGAGAGAGAGAGAGAGAGAGGAGAGAGAGAGGGTATAGGTATACTCCAGCTCGTACGTACCTAGGGTTATGACAAGCTCAGAAAGCAGCAATGAATAGTACTAACTGTCACACGGGCCAAACTTCTGAAGTTCTTGTAAAAAGCTCGAGGCCTTTACACTGCTCTACTGGCAGGTAACTCATGAGATGAGATCAGAGGCCTTGCGATGGCCGAGGCCCGGCGAGCTCTGCGGCGCCACAGACGCATACGTACAACTGTCTTGCAGCCTTGGTCATCATGGCAAATAGTCACCAGAGCCACAGGACAACGGCGCGCCATTAGACACGTCCAAACCCCAAAACATGGCAGGTTACGACGCCCACAGTGAAGGGGAGCTGTCGTCCATCTTTTGTTTTTCCCTGGCCCTGGGGCATGCATGGTGCTGACCCTCCATCATCCATCCGCGGAGTTTACTTGGACTCTGAATTTGTAGAGTACACTTCACATGATCTGATTCAGTGAGGGCCAATGCCCCCCTGAGGTCTAAGAATTTTAGTAGTTGATAACTAGCATAATTGTACACCATACATGGCATAGGAATTCGTATTAGCCTCAACCATTTTTGCCCCCTCTCAATTCACGGTCAGGCTACACCACTGACCACGTCTTGATCACGGTGGACGAGTGAGAGGCTAGCGAGGAGGGGGCTCCAACATCCTCTGTGCTACCTGATGTGTGACCAATCGGAAGAGACCATGAGGCATCTTCTCACAAGGTGCCCTTTCTCTCGGACAATATGGCACGAGGTTCTATCTTGGATTCGATCCATGGCTAGACCTCCGGATGAGGAAGACGACTTCGTGGATTGGTGGAAGGGCCAAGGGGGGCCAATGCCCCCCAGGTCTAAGAATTTTCTTCCAATAGTAGTTGATAACTAGCATAATTGTATATCATACACGACATAAGACTTCGTATTAGCCTCAACCATGCTTGTCCCCTCTCAATTCACAGCCAAGCTCCACTACTAACCACTGTCTTGTTCCCATGCTTGTCCCCTCTCAATTCACAGCCAAGCTCCACTACTAACCACTGTCTTGTTCCTGGTGCAAGTTGTGCATTGTTGTCGTTTATCGTGATCAAACGAACGGTTGCTGGTGATGTATATTTTATTGCATGAAGCAAGAAAGATTGTTTTACTCTTCTGATTCAAATTATAGGAGGTTTTAGTATTTTTCTCAAAGGTATACATATATGGATATCTTTTAGTGTGTAGGTTTGAAACAAAATGAGTGAAGCTACACACCAAAAGACGTCTTGATACATATGTTTTAGAAAAATGCTAAACATTTTATATTTACGGAGGGCATACATAAGCAAAGAAGTAGATTATTGTAGTGGCCTCTCAACACACGTCGAGCAAGTTGCAAATTTAGGTAACGGTTTTGGCCTTGAATTGCTATTGAGTTGTCATCCTGTCACCATGTTGTTATCAAGATTTTGGTTTCATGTCTGCCTTGCAGACAAGCAACACCAACACATTTTGGTTACAGAGAAAATTTGGCTTCTGGGTACATGACCCTAGTCACGGCTTATTGTGCTAGACATGAAAGGTAACACCAGGGTTGGACCGTCAGTCAATATCGAGGTGGCTTGTTCAGCAGCTAGTTCCATAGCAGTTGGGAGTCTCAGCCTAGCCATAGCACATAAAATCTATGACGACACACATCAGTCAACGTTGCAACAAGGACATATACAGATGGGTAGGATAAACAATACATGAGAAATCAAATATACGATAGTCTTATTAACTAATCTAGATATTACATGTAAGCAGAAATGATATAACAACGTACATATCAACAAACCAAATAAAATGTATCCAAAGTGAAAATATATTGCCACAATTGTGCATATTGGTCAACGACATAGATACTCCACATGCTACATTCGTATTTTTGTTGCACATCGAACATGATTGCAATATCTTCTCTTGTGGTCTATTAAAAACATGCAAAAACACATTTCAAAGACACCGATGTAGAAAATTCATAGTATGCAACAAATATCCATTCGAATAAGGTTATGGCGTATACAACAAAAAAATTAAGCGTAAACAACATTCAGAAATAACGTTCACAACAAGGCAAAACAGGTTTGCAAGAAGAAAGCACCACTCACAACACACTTATAATAATTGCAACATAATAGCTATGTGTACACAATAGACAATATACGAGCTTGCATCACATCAAAACAACCTATGAAACTTTGAAAATCACAAATTTATTGACTTCTCGCTAACAACATTTGATGCACCGCAATGTCTTTGTTGAGTCAGGCTTGCAACCGAAAAATACGGCTCAATCGAGCCTTCTTGGAGTAGTATTTGGTGACACAAGACATACCCACCTCCATGCACCATGTTCTCCGAGGTCAGTGGCAAGCATAGAAATCTTTTTGGAGCTTCAACCCGACTTTTCCATGAAATCATCCATGGAAATTAGCTCATCGACCTTCAAGTGGGGTAGAGGATAATACGCATCACGGAAGAGGATAGTGCAATGGCAGGCCTAGGGGATGCTACTTGGAGGGGGTGGGTGGAGCCATGGAGGAACATCTAGGGCGGAGAAAGTGGGGCTAAGTGGGCGAAGGAGCAGTGGGAAGGAGGCAGTATGGAGAAGCGGAGAAGCAGGAGACGAGGGGCGTTCAAGGATACGACACATTGAAGAAGGAATACAAGTTTAGAAGGTTGAGGCGCCTAGACGTAGACAAGGTATGAAGGAGATGAACACCGACCGTCAACCGATATATTGATGCCCACAAGTGCACTCGATCACTTATAGTCCCTTGTAGCATCCCATTTGTCTAACATCTGTAATGCTACTGGATCTAGTAATAAAATGGCCACTTTCTACATATAATTGTTGCATCATCATCATATCATGCTCATGTCATCATGCCATCTTGCAATTTGAGCATCATACAAACCCTTGTGTTTTGGTTCTTACCTCATATGCATCATTAATTGTATTTGCCTCTTGTTATTGTATCTGGTTCTTGATATATTGTCAAATGCCCAAGTTGAGTTGGGGGCATATCTTTTCAATCAACTCCATCACCTCTCTTTCACCACCTGACAATTCCACCACCCCATTAACCATGAGCTTGCAATTATTCTTTCTTTTGGTGTTTGGTCTAGCTCATGAGAGATAGGGTGGGTCCAATGCTACCAATCCTTTTGCTTGGCCCTTACTCCAACTTTGGAGGATGCAAATAAATAAATGCCATGAGATATTGTTTTGTTTTCACAGGATAAGACCTAGCAATTAATGCATTTGCATGGGCCATGCAAGAACCACCTCATCTCTTTCCCTCTGTTTTGTTTCCTTCAAGCCTTGGTTCCATGTGAAGATTCCGTAATTTTACACATGTTTTCATCTAATTTGCAAAACCCCATATCTTCATATTCTTGTAAAAGGCCACAATTGGCACATTCATAAATTATGTATGTATGCATCAATCACCTCCACTTCTTTTGTCTCTCTTTTCTATCCTTTGGCCTTCCCAATTCTATGTTCAAAATTATCTGCTAGGTTCAATAGGTTTTGAAATAAAAAGGTTGGTTGAATTTGAAACATACAAAACAAACAAAAATAAAGGAAAGGGTTTTTGTGAGAGGAAGCAAAGAACCTCACTGGCCTTACATGCTAGCAGCCTCAAGTGCAACAAGAAGAACCAGCCCACCCCGCCCAAGACTTCTTCACCCCGCCCACGCCTCTGTTCTTCTTCCTCACGATCGACGCTGCCTCCTGCTTCCTCTCTCGCATGGCAGAGACAGGCAGACAGCAGTCGCCGTCCCTCCGTCACCAAGGCCACCCACCGCCTCTTCTTATCCTCAAGCTGAGGCCCTCGAACCCTAGCTTTCCTTTTCCTCCTCTCTGGAGCATCCGGGAGCCAGACGGTTCACAAGTCCGCCTTCCCTTCCGCGTCGATGCCATGAGCTCCACAAGGCCGAGCCGAGGCCGGAATTGCACCAGACGCTTCCTCTTACTTTCACCGGCCGAGGCCGAGCCGGTTGCAGAGGACGCCAAGGTCGTCTCATGGCACGCGGCCACTCACGCCATTGACTTCTTCCTTCCGGTGTCATCGCCCCGCCGCCTCTCCGGTAGCCAACCTCCTTCATCAGCCACTCACGGTGAGCCCCCATGTCGCCCATCTCCGCCTCGCCAGACGGCATTGCCGCAGCCGCCACGCCCATCGACGCTCGCCAGAGCTCGCGCTTAGGACAAAGACGCGTACACCAAAGAACCTCGCGCAGCCTCCTTTTTCCCTCTGAACACCGGCGAAAAACTCCAGGATTCAGGCCATATCTCGTCGAGCCCTTTTTAGATGGATCTATGTTTTCTCTCATACCGGCATCGTCCGTTTCGGCCTCCAGCTCTCGCCATCATCGCCGGAAGTCAGCCGTCTCAGGCGAAGTTTTGGCCGAAGCTACAGCGGCCACAGCGACAGATTGCCGCCTGCTCGCTCCTTCTTGACGCTGCATACCCTCCTTTGAAGAAACTTGTTTTTGCAAAGTTGGAGCCCTTGAGATCTGCATCTTTTATTTTTGAGGCTTACCCAAATTAAGAACTGCTTTGCTCGACATCTTCCGTCTAAGTTTGGAGTCACCGCTGCTGGTCCAGCTTCTTCGTCACGACAGCTCCGAGGCGCTTTGCAGAAAAACCCCTGACTTCTCCTTCTGCCTAACCGCGGTCCCTCCCTTCTCGCCCTTTTGCAAAAAGGCACCCGCATCGTTGCCTCCCCTCAAGACTCCCGCCGACACGTGTCATACATCGCTCGGTCCCGCGCGCGGTGGCCCTTCTCGCCCTCTGGCCCACATGTCAATGACGGAGGGTAGACGTCCCCGAGTGAGAAAAGTCGGCCGAGTTTTCTGAAATCAAATAAAATTCAGTAAATGTTTAAATCTAATTAAATTCATATCTTTTGAAATAACTCGAATTTGTAAAAACTTTCAAAATGAAAAGTAAATGTTTTACAAATATGAATTCAACCATGTTTTCGAATTTGACCAAGTTTGACTCTATCTAGTCAAACCTTTGACTTTGACCCTATTTAATAATTTTGACTATAAAATAAATTTAAATTCATAATTCCAAATAATACAAATAATATATGTTTTTGAATCAGAAAAATGTGAGGATTTCAAATATGCCATTCATAATATTATTTGAACACTTTAAATTTCAAGTTGAATTAAATTACAACAAAATGCCCCTGGACCTTAATAAATTAATAACTTTTGTTTTATAACTCCGAATTTGACAAATGATATGTCTAAAATGATCAGCTCGACGAGACCTTTCTGTTTATGCTATCCATGACTTCGATTGCAGCATGCATCATATAAATATATAATATACAGCAACTAATAGGACAATAAAAGGGGACCAAAACTCAATAAAAATGTTATTTCTTGTATTCTACACCTCACCCATGCCATGCTACATTATTGCCATGCAACTTGTGCATCATTCATCATGGAATGATTGTTTTCTTATCGCATTTTATTCATATGCTTGCGCTCTTTATTTATTTTGGCCCTTGTTTGTTTGGTTCTTCTTCGAATAGACGCTGAGCAGGGGATATATCAAGAGAACCAGGAGCACTACCCAGATCCGTCTCTCGCTTCAACTGAGTTGCCAGGCAAGCACTACCACATGCTTGCATACATACAGTACCTATTGCCTCTATCTTATTCTTGTATCATTGAGTCACGATTGCATTAAACTGAATCCCAAGTATTGCATAACCTTTACTTTTCAACCCCACCAAAGCTTGTTCCTCCATCCCATGAGCCATTACTACAGGAGTTGTTTGAGCCATGCGAGTCGTAGAACAGCATGTGTAGGGTATGTGAGAGTCTGATGGATAACGAGGTACCTAAACAACTTAATCTGAGTAGTAATGGGATAACTAATGAAAGTGGCACCGGTGGGCAATATCTGCTATTTGGTTTTTCCTGCTCACTTGTGTCCCGTAAGACCCCGAGTACTTGAGTCCTGTTCCAAGAATATTCGCTCTATCCACATCCGGGAGGCTTATGGGACCCCCCTGAGCCAGAGCTTGATTCATTCTTATTTCTTGGGGCCACAAACTAGTTTGAGGTTTTGTTTACTATCCTGTACTTATGCCATGCTTTACTGCTTTATTACGATTGTGCGAGGAGCACCTGTATTGTTTAGGATCGGGACACGTTTTCGCGGTGTCGACAAGCCCAGTTTTGGGTTCCCAGTCGTTCACAGCCGTCCACCCAAACCTCGGGTCCGTCTCGGAGTCCATTAACTTCGCGTTGGTGTACTCAAGGGTGGCCTCAAATATTTCTCAATCCTGTGATTGCTTTGTCGTGAAGGCCTCATTGGGTTTTGATTTGGTTTTTCCGAGGTTGATCGAGTGTGTGTTGCTATTTGTGCACCTCAGGTAAAACTTTCAAAGCCGTGTCCGCGTTATGGACGACTTGGAGCACGCTTTCGATCATAGACAAGCATAACTAAAATACCGTTTTTAATTTGACTAAGTAATTGACTAGTAAATAGTGCAACGCTCATGGAATGGTTAATAAAATTGCCAACGGATGGGGGGTTGTTCGTCCGCTTCCTCGTTGGTAAGCGAGGAGGAGGATGGATCCGGATATTACCGTTATAATCATGCCATTAATTCACGGACATCCGTCTATCTTTGGTTAGGCGGATGGTTAGCGAGTATCTATAGCACTGCTAGGGTTTATCTTTTGCTGCAATTGCGTCACCCCAGTTTGTGTCCCCTTTAGAGGCATAAAGACTTGCCGAAAATTAGGGTCTCACACGATAAATTATTGGTTCGATGAATAGGTACACTCGCAAGACGGATCTTGGGTGGAAGAGGCGATGATGGGCAATGATCGCTCGTGTAGAGATTCCTGAACGGGATCCATGAGATCTGTGGGCGGATGTGCTTATTTATGTGGCATCTTATGCCGATTTGCTTCTTATCCGTACTCGGAACTTGTTTGCCGCTCACCGATTCTCGATGTGTGATGTATGAGGAAATATCCTAAACTATTAGATCTATCTATAACATTTGAATCTGGCCGTATGGCGTTGCTATATTTCCTTTCTTTTTAGATGGAATGGCTCTGATGTACTTTTGTATGGTGGCTTGCATACATACTCATTTGTGTATGTAGTTGATCCTTCGCCGACACGCCTGACAGTCCCGATGAATTGGAAGTGGTTGGGACGGCCGAAAGGTCTACCCGTGAGTGGCTTTTGGGGCCCCACCGTACTATTTCAACCACTTCCGCTCATCCAGGCTTGTATCTAGGAGCGTAATTCACCGAGGTAGTTACAATTGGTATCAGAGCCATCCCGCCCTTCAGGGTCTCAGCCAAACGGTCGTTGTCAGTCTAGCAAATATTTTTGGTAGTTATGTATACTAGGGAAAAACAAAACGCGAGAGTAGGACTGCTTCCACTTTTCTTCTTAACCACTCACCCACCCTCTTCTGGTAAGGAAGTGTAACGTTTTCAATCCTCTCCTTAAAAATTCAAACTAGGATTCACGTGTTCTGGGTTTCCGTAGTACCATAGGATGTGTGTGTGTGTGTATATGTGTGTGTAATTCTTTGTCTATCTGTTGCATCCAAGTTGTTATCTAATCAGCCTTTGGTTATCAACTGTTGGTACATTCCATACCGACAGGCTTTTGCAAACCGACGCGATCTACCTGATTCGTTGTATACCGACGCGATCTGTCTTACTCTTTGTTATCCGACGTTATCTTGTTGGGGTGTTCGTTTCCGTAGTTACCAAACTTTAGGTTCAATGTGAGAAGAAGGGGTTAGGATATGTGTTCCACTTATTCATGTGCGGAGTAATGATTTGAGTGCGGGATGGAGTCGCGACCATACCACTACTCTTATCATTCGCTTTTGTATATTGAATCGGTAGAGTCACTAATCTTGATTCGTTAAGTAATTTTGCGCATCTATTGGTATTTTAATGCCGAAATTTGTGGAAAAAAATTTCTTTGATATATTTGTGTACCACACTCCTTTTCAGTCGTGTGCGATATGCTTAATATCTTCTAGGTGCTTTGAACTTTGTTGATATTCTAATATCATCTTAGTAAATTGTATCCTTTAATCTTGGTTAATTCCATCTTGGTACTATTTTGGATTATTATCATTCTCCATTATAGTACTGACTTGTGTTTTATATCAATCACAGGATGGCTCCACCTTGCTCGATGAGGACATACCACCTGAACTGGGATCCGCGCTGTCAAACATCGCCAATGCCTTGGCAGCGATGCAGCAGAACCAACAGCGCTTTGAGGAAAGTGTTCGGAGGAATGAGTTTGCTCCACTACCTCCACCTCCCAATCGAGGAGACATCAAAAGCTTCCTGAAATTCAACCCTTGCCAATTTGATGTTTCTGATCGACCACTGGATGCGGATGATTGGTTGCGGGAGATGTCAAGGCTACTCGAGACTGCTGATGTTCCGGAGCAAGAGTGGGTAAAGTGTGCTACTCACCTTCTGAAGGGAGATGCAGCTCTCTGGTGGGAGAATTACCTGAAGGCAAACTATGCTGGTTTTCAGCCTACTTGGGAACGGTTCACGGGAGCGTTCAAAGAGCAGTATCTGTCAGAAATTGTCATGGAGAGGATGAAGGAAGCTTTTCTCAACCTCAAGCAGGGAAACGATAATGTCAACACCTATATCAGGAACTTCATGAATCTTTCTCGTTATGGTGGCGATGAGATCTCCGATGACAAGAAGAAGCAAAAGAGGTTCAGGCAAGGGCTCAATGCATCGATTAAATATGCAATCACACATGCAAGGCCGGCATCTTTCCTGGAACTTCAGCACACAGCTCTGCAAGAGGAAGCAAGTAGGCAAGTGTTTGAGGAGTCAAAGAAACACAACCGGGATGCACCAAGCTCTTCAGCTATGTCAGCTCCTTCTAAGCGGCGTGTCTGGGTTCCTAACACCCCACCGTCGCTCCCGGCTCCACCAAGACCTGCAAGCTACGCGTCAAGGCCACCAAACTTCATCACTGCTGCTCCCAGGGGCTACAACCACCACTACCCTGGAGCGCCTGGCGGAGTCCCTGGCTACGTTGCTCCACGTCCACCTGGTGCTTGCTTCACATGCGGAGACCCTGGGCATCTGAACTGGAACTGTCCGTTGAAAAACAAAGCTCTTCCTCCACCCCCGCCAAGATCTGCAGCAAGCTCTCCTTTGGTTCGTGCACCACCACCTCGGGCTCTCAACATCAACACTAAGCCCGGGTCTACTGTTGCTCGTGCCAACTGTGTCAACGCCGCTCAAGCTGAGTATGCACCTGGAGTTGTGATGGGTATGCTTTCCGTTAACTCAGTCCCTGCACGAGTTTTGTTTGATTCTGGTGCATCGCATTCATTTGTTTCTCACAAGTTTGCAAATGAGAATGAGTTAGTCTTGGTTCCTCTCCTTAAGCGGTTAATGGTCCTTTCTCCTGGAGCAAACATGAGGGTTGTTCATATCAGCCATGGCAATCAAATTGAGATTGGTGGCTCTTCGTTCTCGGCATCCTTAATTGTTCTGGGCAATTCTGACATTGATGTCATCTTGGGCATGGATTGGTTCACAGCAAATGCAGCTGTGATTGATTATGCTGAACGCTCGGTTTCTCTGAAGATTCCTGAAGGCCATATAGTCTTTTCTCCAAGTTTGACTCCTGTTGTCCAGCTTTTCTCTTTGGCGGCTCTGAATGATGATGCTATGGAAGCTATTCAGAGTGTTCCGGTGGTCTGTGAGTTTCCAGATGTCTTTCCTGAAGAGTTGCCGGGTATGCCTCCGGATCGTGAGGTGGAGTTTGTAATTGAGCTTGAACCTGGAACAGCTCCTATCTCCAAGCGGCCTTATAAAATGGGTCCTTCTGAGTTGGCTGAACTCAAACGTCAACTTGATGAACAAGAGAAGTTGGGTTTCATTCAACACAGTACTTCTTCTTGGGGTAGCCCAACAATATTTGTGAAAAAACGAGACAGGACTGATAGACTTTGTGTTGACTATCGGGCTCTCAATGCTAAAACCATCAAGAACAAATATCCCCTTCCGCGGATTAATGATCTCTTCGATCAGCTAGCTGGAGCTGTGGTATTATCTAAGCTGGACTTGAGAAGTGGTTACCACCAAATCAAGATTCGCAAGGAAGATGTGCCTAAAACAGCTTTCACCACCCGCTATGGCCTGTATGAGTACACGGTCATGTCTTTCGGTCTCACCAACGCACCTGCTACCTTCTCGAGGCTTATGAACTCGGTTTTCATGGAGTACCTTGATAAGTTCGTTGTGGTCTATTTGGATGACATCCTGGTCTATTCAAAGTCAAAGGAAGAGCATGAAGAACACCTTCGGTGTGTCCTAAACAAGCTTCGTGAGAACCTCTTGTATGCAAAGTTCTCAAAGTGTGAGTTTTGGCTGCCTGAAGTAACCTATCTTGGTCATGTCATCTCTGCCAAGGGCATTGCAGTCAACCCGGAAACTGTGAACACAATTGTTGAATGGCTTCCTCCTGTAAATGTCAAAGAAGTGCGGAGTTTCCTTGGTTTGGCTAGTTATTGTCGTCGCTTCGTTCAGAACTTCTCGAAGATAGCGAATCCTCTTACCGATCTCCTCAAGAAAGGCAAGAAATACCTTTGGACTCCTGCATGTCAAGAAAGCTTTGAGACACTCAAAGAGAAGCTCACTTCCACACCAGTCTTGGTTCCTCCGGATACATCTAAGCCTTTCCAGATATTCTGCGATGCCTCTTTGCAAGGATTGGGTGTGGTCCTTATGCAAGAAAAACAGGTGGTTGCTTATGCCTCTCGACAGTTGAAGACGCATGAGATCAACTATCCTACACATGACCTCGAGCTCGCAGCAGTTGTCTTTGCTTTGAAGCTATGGAGGCACTACTTGCTTGGCAACCGTTGTGAGATCTTTTCTGACCACAAGAGTTTGAAGTATATCTTCACTCAGCCTGATCTCAACCTTCGGCAGAGGAGATGGATTGAAGCAATTAATGATTTTGATTTGACCATCAACTACACTCCGGGCAAAGCTAATGTCATGGCCGATGCTCTCAGCCGCAAAGCTTATGTCAACAACCTCGTGATGGAAGAACAACAGCCTCTCTTGTGCGAGGAATTCCGTCAGCTCAACCTTGAAATTGTGGAACAAGGACATCTCCTGAACCTTCTGGCTACTCCTCTCTTGGAAGAAAAGATTCGCTCTCGTCAGCTTGGTGATCCGCACACCAAAAAGATCATCTCTAAACTTGAGCTTCCGAAGTATGAGTCCTTCCACGTTGATGATCAAGGCACGCTTTTCTTTGAACACCGGATGTTTGTTCCGAACTACCCGGGTTTGAGAGGGCAAGTTCTCAAGGAGGCGCATGATTCTGTTCTATCTATCCATCCTGGCAGCACAAAGATGTACATGGACTTGAAAACACAATATTGGTGGCCGGGTTTGAAACGATATTGTGCCAAGTATGTCTCGGAGTGTGATGTCTACCGCAGAGTGAAAGCTGTCCATCAGAAACCTTTCGGTCTTCTACAGCCATTGAAACCCCCGGAATGGAAATGGGAGAAAGTAGAGATGGACTTCATCACCGGTTTTCCAAGGTCGCAGAAGGGCAACAATGCAATCTTTGTTGTCATCGACAGGCTTTCTAAAGTGGCTCATTTCTTCCCCGTCAAAGAAACAATTTCTGGAATTCAGTTGGCTGAGCTCTATATCAACAGAATTGTCTCTCTGTATGGGGTTCCGCTTGAGATCAGTTCGCACTGGGAGCATCTTCACTTCCAAGTTCGGGAAAGTTTCCAAACGCTTTGGGAACAAAGTTGAACTTCAAAGACACTTACCACCCTCGATGCAAGGACAAGTTGAAAGGATCAATCAGATTCGAGGATATGCTTCGCTTGCGTCATCTCTTTTGGCATGAAGTGGGAGGAATGTCTTCCTTATGCTGAATTCTCTTACAACAACAGCTTCCGGAAGAGTCAAGATGGCACCATTTGAGGCTCTCTATGGTCGCAAGTGCGTAACTCCGATTGGTTGGTCAGTGCGGAGAAAGAATTTGGTTTGGCCCCGATATTGTAACTCAAGCGGAGGAGAAGGTGCATATCATTCTTGAAAACCGAAGATTGCTCAAAGTCGCCAAGAGCAATTATGATAGGAAGCTTACCGGACATGGTGTATGCTCCGGTGATCTCGTTACCTTCGTGTCACTCCCATGAGAGGCACACACCGCTTTGGTATCAAAGGAAAGCTGGCTCCAGATACATCGGTCCTTTCAAGATTCGTGGTAGAAGAGGAGAAGTTGCTTATGCCCTTGAGCTCCGGAAAAACTCAAAGTCCATGATGTTTTCCACATCTCTCACTCAAGAAGTGCTTCAAAGATCCCGACAGACCGTGGATCATGAGCTAATCGATCTCCAAGAAGACCTCTTATCAAGAACACCCCACAAAAATCCTTGAGACCGCAGAAGAAAGACTCAACAAGTCCATCAAGTTCTACGCAGGTGCGGTGGTCGCACCATTCCGCTGATGAAGCCACTTGGGAGCGTGAAGATGAACTCCGCCAACTATCCTACCCTCTTTGTGTCTTCTTCTTCTTCCTAGAATCTCAAGAGATTCCTGTTTAGTGGGGGAGAGTTGTAGCATCCCATTTGTCTAACATCTGTAATGCTACTGGATCTAGTAATAAAATGGCCACTTCCTACATATAATTGTTGCATCATCATCATATCATGCTCATGTCATCATGCCATCTTGCAATTTGAGCATCATACAAACCATTGTGTTTTGGTTCTTACCTCATATGCATCATTAATTGTATTTGCCTCTTGTTATTGTATCTGGTTCTTGATATATTGTCAAATGCCCAAGTTGAGTTGGGGGCATATCTTTTCAATCAACTCCATCACCTCTATTTCACCACCTGACAATTCCACCACCCCATTAACCATGAGCTTGCAATTATTCTTTCTTTTGGTGTTTGGTCTAGCTCATGAGAGATAGGGTGGGTCCAATGCTACCAATCCTTTTGCTTGGCCCTTACTCCAACTTTGGAGGATGCAAATAAATAAATGCCATGAGATATTGTTTTGTTTTCACAGGATAAGACCTAGCAATTAATGCATTTGCATGGGCCATGCAAGAACCACCTCATCTCTTTCCCTATGTTTAGCTTCCTTCAAGCCTTGGTTCCATGTGAAGATTCCGTAATTTTACACATGTTTTCATCTAATTTGCAAAACCCCATATCTTCATATTCTTGTAAAAGGCCACAATTGGCACATTCATAAATTATGTATGTATGCATCAATCACCTCCACTTCTTTTGTCTCTCTTTTCTATCCTTTGGCCTTCCCAATTCTCTATTCAAAATTATCTGCTAGGTTCAACAGGTTTTGAAATAAAAAGGTTGGTTGAATTTGAAACATACAAAACAAACAAAAATAAAGGAAAGGGTTTTTGTGAGAGGGAAGCGGCCTACAGGCCTTACAGCCTGACAGCCAAGTGCAACAAAGAACCAGCCCACCCTGCCCAAGACTCCTTCACCCCGCCTACGCTCCTGTTCTTCTTCCTGGCGACGCCTCTTCTCCTCTCTCTCAAGGGCAGGAGAGAAGCAGACGGAGCAGGTCGCCGTCCCTTCCGTCAGCCGCGTCACCCACCTGCTCCTCTTCTTATCCTCAAGCTGCGGAGGCCCCCTCGAACCCTAGCTTTCCTTTTCCCCCTCCTCTCTATGAGCATATGGGAGCGGCACGGTTCGCAAGTCTGCCTTCCCCTTACGCGTCGATGCCATGAGCTCCACAAGGCCGAGTTGAGGCCGGGAATTGCACCAGGACGCTTCCCTCTTCCTTTCGCTGAAGGAGGCCGAGCCGCATGCAGAAGGGCCCAAGGTCGTCTCACGGCACGCGGCTACTCACGCCATCGACTTCTTCCTTCCGGTGTCATCGCCCCGCCGCCTCTCCGGCAGCCAACCTCCTTCATCAGCCACTCACGGTGAGCCCCCATGTCGCCCATCTCTCTGGCCTCGCCTCGCGCCAGTCACGCTGCGATCGCGCCCATCGACGCCGCCAGTAGCTCGCTTAGGACAAGATGCGACACCAAGAACCTCGCGCAGCCTCCTTTTTCCCTCTGAACACCGGCGAAAAACTCTAGGATTCAGGCCATATCTCGTCGAGCCCTTTTTAGCAAAGTTGTAGCCTGTAGATGGATCTATGTTTTCTCTCATACCGGCCTCGTCCATTTCGGCCTCCAGCTCTCTCCATCATCGCTGAAGTCGGTAGTCTCATGGCGAACAATGACAGCGGACCCAAGGCCGACGACAGATTGCCGCTCTGTTCCTCCTTCCTTCTTGGCGCGTACAGTCCCCCTTTGAAGAAACTTGTTTTTGCAAAGTTGGAGCCCTTCGGTAGATCTGCATCTTTTATTTTTGAGGCTTACCCAAATTCGTAACCGTTTGCTCGACATCTTCCGTCTAAGTTTGAGTCACCGGTGGCCGTTTGCGTCGATTCTTGATTTCGTGACAGCTCCGGCGCTTTGAAAAACCCCGACTTCTCCTTCTAACCGCGGTCCCTCCTTCTCGCCTTTTGCAAAAGGCACCAGCTGCTTGCCTCCTCAACCGCACTCCCGCCTCGCACGTGTCATACATCGCTTTCGGTCCCAGCTGTGGCCCTTCTCGCCCTCGCCCACATGTCAATGACGGAGGGTAGACGTCCGAGTGAGAAAAGTCGGTAGTTTTCAAATCAAATAAAATTCAGTAAATGTTTAAATCTAATTAAATTCATATCTTTTGAAATAACTCAAATTTGTAAAAACTTTCAAAATGAAAAGTAAATGTTTTCCAAATATGAATTCAACCATGTTTTCGAATTTGACCAAGTTTGAATCTATCTAGTCAAACCTTTGACTTTGACCCTATTTAATAATTTTGATTATAAAATAAATTTAAATTCATAATTCCAAATAATACAAATAATATATGTTTTTGAATCAGAAAAATGTGAGGATTTCAAATATGCCATTCATAATATTATTTGAACACTTTAAACTTCAAGTTGAATTAAATTACAACAAAATGCCCCTGGACCTTAATAAATTAATAACTTTTGTTTTATAACTCCGAATTTGACAAATGATATGTCTAAAATGATCAGCTCGACGAGACCTTTCTGTTTATGCTATCCATGACTTCAATTGCAGCATGCATCATATAAATATATAATATACAGCAACTAATAGGACAATAAAAGGGGACCAAAACTCAATAAAAATGTTATTTCTTGTATTCTACACCTCACCCATGCCATGCTACATTATTGCCATGCAACTTGTGCATCATTCATCATGGCATGATTGTTTGCTTGTCGCCTTTTATTCATATGCTTGCGCTCTTTATTTATGTTGGCCCTTGTTTGTTTGGTTCTTCTTCGAATAGACGCCGAGCAGGGGATATATCAAGAGAACCAGGAGCACTACCCAGATCCATCTCTCGCTTCAACTGAGTTGCCAGGCAAGCACTACCACATGCTTGCATACATACAATACCTATTGCCTCTATCTTATTCTTGCATCATTGAGTCGCGATTGCATTAAACTGAATCCCAAGTATTGCATAACCTTTACTTTTCAACCCCACCAAAGCTTGTTCCTCCATCCCATGAGCCATTACTACAGGAGTTGTTTGAGCCATGCGAGTCGTAGAACAGCATGTGTAGGGTATGTGAGAGTCTGATGTATAACGAGGTACCTAAACAACTTAATCTGAGTAGTAATGGGATAACTAATGAAAGTGGCACCGGTGGGCAATATCTGCTATTTGGTTTTTCCTGCTCACTTGTGTCCCGTAAGACCCCGAGTACTTGATTCCTGTTCCAAGAATATTCGCGCTATCCACATCCGGGAGGCTTATGGGACCCCCCTGAGCCAGAGCTTGATTCATTCTTATTTCTTGGGGCCACAAACTAGTTTGAGGTTTTGTTTACTATCCTGTACTTATGCCATGCTTTACTGCTTTATTACGATTGTGCGAGGAGCACCTGTATTGTTTAGGATCGGGACACGTTTTCGCGGTGTCGACAAGCCCAGTTTTGGGTTCCCAGTCGTTCACAGCCGTCCACCCAAACCTCGGGTCCGTCTCGAGTCACTAACTTCGTTATGGTGTACTCCAAGGTGGCCCTGAAATATTTCTCAATCCTGTGATTGCTTTGTCGTGAAGGCCTCGTTGGGTTTTGATTTGGTTTTCCGAGGTTGATCGAGTGTGTGTTGCTATTTGTGCACCCCTGCAGGGTAAAACTTTCTGAAAGCCGTGTCCGCGGTTATGGACGACTTGGAGCACAGTTTCTCGATCATATACAAGCATAACTAAAGTACCGTTTTTAATTTGACTAAGTAATTGACTAGTAAATAGTGCAACACTCATGGAATGGTTAATAAAATTGCCAACGGATGGGGGTTGTTAAATCCTTCCTCGTTGGTAAGCGAGGAGGAGGATGGATCTGTGGATATTACTGTTATAACTGTTGCCATTAATTCACGGACATCCGTCTATCTTTGGTTAGGCGGATGGTTAGCGAGTATTTATAGCACTACTAGGGTTTATCTTTTGCTGCAATTGCGTCACCCCAGGTTGTGTCCCCTTTAGAGGCATAAAGACTTGCTGAGTACCCTTAGGGTCTCACACGATAAATTATTGGTTCAGATGAACAGGTACACTCGCGGAGACGGATCTCGGGTGGAAGAGGCTGATGATGTGGGCAACGATCGTTCGGTGTAGAGATTCCGGGAACGGGGATCCATGAGATCTGTGGGCGGGATGTGCTTATTTATGTGACATCTTATGCCGATTTGCTTCTTATCCGTACTCGGAACTTGTTTGCCGCTTCCGCCTGATTCTCTGATGTGTGATGTATGAGGAAATATCCTAAACTATTAGATCTATCTATAACATTTGAATCTGGCCGTATGGCGTTGCTATATTTCCTTTCTTTTTAGATGGAATGGCTCTGATGTACTTTTGTATGGTGGCTTGCATACATACTCATTTGTGTATGTAGTTGATCCCTTCGCTGACACGCCGATTCAGACAGTCCCGATGAATTGGAAGTGGTTGGGACGGCCGAAAGGTCTACCCGTGAGTGGCTTTTGGGGCCCCACCGTACTATTTCAACCACTTCCGCTCATCCAGGCTTGTATCTAGGAGCGTAATTCACCGAGGTAGTTACATCCCTCTATCCTGAAAAGGATGTCATAAATTTCTATAGATTTATATGTATCTATACACTAAAATACGTATAGATACATGTTATATAGAAAAATCTGCAGCATCCTTTTCGGGGTGGAGGGAGTAGTATCTTTAACAAGTAAAAGTGTCGAACCCAATGAGGAGCAAGAAGAATTTTTTATATGAAAATAACAAGATAAAACTACAATTGTTCGAGAAAGTTGTGGAGTAGTTATTATACATTAGAAACAATGAACAAAGAAAATAATAGAAAGTCGTGGATCAGTAATTATACAATTGTTGGATAAAGTTGTGGAATACTCCCTCTGTTTGGAAATATAAGACGTTTTAGCTTTGTGAATTGAATGTATCTAGACGTCTTTTAGTGTATAGGTTCGTAGAGGTTCGGAGTGAACCTATACCCTAAAAGGTGTCTAGATACATTCGTTTCATAAAGGTAGAATGTCTTATATTTACGAACGGAGGAAGTAGTAATTATACATTAGAAACAATGAATAAAGGAAATAATAGAAAGTTGTGGATTGTTGGAGAAAGTTGTGGAGTAGTAATTATACATTAGAAACAACGAATAAAGGAAATAATAGAAAGTTGTGGATCAGTAATTATCAACTCGAGAAAGTTTAGGCTGGACGGATGTTGGAAAAGAGCTCTGTTGTCACATCATGGCGTATATAAGAGACACAAACTCTCTCGTTTCAGTAGTTTGTCTGCGTATCCCTGTAATTCAGCGCTACGAATGGCCAACTGCGATCACGAGATCCTTGCCGCAATTGTCGAAACTTGCAAGGCAGAGCCACGTCCAATCAGCACAGTGAAGAAATACTGAAACAGGACATCAATGCTTGGGCGGCCGGGGCACAACAGGACGTACGTGTACGCCAAGGAATAAAAGCTTCTGGTATGGCTTGCGTGCAGTATTTCTGCCTTCTGCTAGTACTACGTGTTTTCCCTCATGGTGAATACATTTTTTTAACAAAGTCATGGTAAAATTTGCACCTAATCTTTAACCTTTGTCCCTCTAATATACTCCCTTCATGCTAAAATATAAGATGTTCTAGTTTTTTCTTCTAAAATGCATGTATTTGAATGTTTTTTTTAATAAAATGAGTGAACCTACACACTAAAACTAAAAGGTGTGATACATATGTTCTCGAAAAAAGCTAAAACATTTTATATTTTTATAACAGAGTGAATACTTATTTAACTCCTTTTAATTGATATAACGGTGCTTTGATTCGACATAAATTGTACATGAAAGAGATGCACATTGACAACAACCGGTTCCTTGTTTCGTTGAGTATTTGAACGTCTATTTCTGGCTTACATTTTTAGGTTTTTTGAACATATTGTGTCAAATTCCTCGCACACAACCGACTGATTTGAAATTTTCTTTGAGGGGAAGCTTCGCCTCGCCGTTTTGCATGACTTTCATGTTGTAAATTTTCTATTTTGACATTTCTAAACGAGTAGATCTACATTTTTCCTAATACATAGTACAACTTACAGAAACAAAGTTGTGTGAAACGGCAAGCTGAAGCTTTCCCTCGAAGGAAATTTAAAAGGTCGACCGTGTATGAAGATTTCGAAAAAAAAATCGTCTAAAAAAGCTCCAAATATGAAGATGAAATAGAGTTTCAAACAATCAATGAAACTAGGAACACAATGCAAAATGGAATCTGTTGGGGTTCGCAGCAGAAAACAAAAATTTCTACCTACACGAACACGACAACCAAGATCTAATCTATGTAAAGATAAGTAACGGAGATGAAAAACGGAGTTCATACCCTTGAATACCATGACACGCCATACGTAGGTAGGCGCATATCGATCAAGACAGCGCCTCAACTGTTGCGCCTCGAATCTCTACACACGTCCGATGTAGGGACGTCCCCCAGGATCTGATCCAGCAGAGCAGCGGAAGAAGAAGGAAGCCGGACCGTCCTGCGCATGATGGTAGTGCGGAGGTGGAGAACTAAACCAAGTATCTAGATCCAATCTAATGGAGAGAGCTCTGGGGTTTAGGGGAGAGAGGAGAGAACTTGTTGTTGGGATGTAAATAGAGGGGAGGGGGCTCCTCTATTTATAGTAGGGAGGGGGTAGGGTCAAACCCTAGGGCTTGGGGATCGGAACCCCCAAGCCGCCGCCGGCGGCCCTGGGCCCCACCCCAGGGGTGGGAAACCCTAGGGTTTCGGCTGGTGGCCCCCTTCTCCCTCTTTTCCTCAGGCGCCTAACCTATGGGCCTTTCTAGAAGCGGCCCAATAGTAATAAGGCTACTCATAAATATAAATATAAATATGTTTTAATATTAATTCAAATAATTAATATAAAACACATATATTAATATATTCCATACATTGAAACTCCTTTCGGTCCCCTTCCGATCATCATCGGATGTTACCCGAAACCTTTACGGTTTCTCTCTTTCATTTCTCCTTCGGTGCCGGTTCGATCCCAATGCATCCTCACCCTTAAGTGTGCCACCCTTCGGCTCGAAGATGCTACGGACATGACCAAGAATCTCTAGTATCAATGATCAACATCGGGACATGGATGTCCATAATGATACCTAGGTAATCTGAGACGCAAAAGAACGGATTTGCTAGTTCTCCTGAAAACTTACTAAATCTTATTCACCTTTCTCATCATTGCATATGCCTCGTGATTCGTGAGTTTTGGGAGTTGTATGTGGGCTGCAACTGGGAAAATGTTCACGCAACACAAAAAAATTATTCATACAACGTAAAAAAATTATTCACGTGGTACAACTTTTTTTATTCACATATAATGTTTTTTGGTCATGAGGTCAAAAATTATTCATGTGTCACAAAAAATTGGATGATGTAGTTGAATCTTAGTCGACTGAGTTCTAGGCGCTCCCAAAAATTTAAATCAAGCTAGTTTATTTTTCTAGTGAATTTGTAATGATTGAACGGACTTGGAGAAAACACGTTACATGTAGTTCAATTTTAGGAAAGAGGTCGATGAAAAGTGTCAGATTTGCGCTGGATGTTCACTCGATATAGTCATCCTTTTTCTAAGAGTGCAGACACGCTTAGAAACATAATTTTTTGTTTAGAAGTTGAGTCCCTCGATCTGTCTTTGTCGATGAAGAAGTACACAAAATGAGTAGCCACATAAGATCTTCTAATTTACCATCACACAACCACCTTCAAATAGGGGAATGTAGCCGGTGAACCCGTGCACCTAAGAATCGGCAGGTCCCTTTGGATGAAACAATAACTGATGAGATGCAGACTAAGTTTTTTTGCATAAAAAGCCTTGTGTTGCATATAGATGTTTTGTATGCGTAATTTGTTGAAAACTTGATGTAACTTTAAGTTTACTATAGATGTATTAGGTGCACCGATTAAGCATAGGTTACCCTTCATTTAGACCCATTGAAACACACTTTTGCTCTGGTCTCTCCCATCTCCTCCAAATATACAAACAAAACTATCAGAATTTGCCATACCCTAACTAAAAGATGTCGGTTAATCTTGGCCGTAGTTGATTTTTTAGGTTTGGTGAATTTGGAAAAAAATCCTATGAGACCCGGTCTATATTCACTGCAGGATAGACCCACCCGATGCATAATCGCTAGAAAAAAAGCTAATTAATAGACAAAAAAGTCTAAAAAACTGAAAAGATGGAAGGTATCAGACATTAGAGAGGGTCTATGCCTGCCACGTGTTTATCTTTTCAGTTTTCTAGAATTTTTTTGTCTGTTAATTAGTTTTTTTAAAACATCATGCATGGAGATGGGTCTATCCTTCAGTAATATAGACCAGGTCTTGTAGGATTTTTTTCCCTTTATTTCCCACCACACCTGGTCGAAACACTTTATAGCTTGCAGTGGACCAAATAGACCCCGAGTTTGAAATACTCAAAGGCGCGTCCAAACACACACACGACCTTCAGCTCCCTTGGCCAGTTCACTTCCATCTCTTTCTCTTGTTTGCTGCAGCCGCGTCTTCCCTCCTCCCGCACTCCACATCGACTGCTCAGTGCTGCTGGCCACAGCAATGGTGAGGAAGCAACCACTGAGCTCGCTCTTCTACGCCGTCAGCTCGGCCAACAAAGACACTACTCCACCGTCGTCACCTCCCACTCCGACGGTCACCCAACAGGCATGGATGTGGCCTTCCTGCAAGCACCCCACAACCAATTCCTTCCGCACACCGTCCGCTTCCGCGGCGGCGGCGACGGCGGTGGCCAAGAACGCCGCGTCTCTGTTCGTGGACTCCGCCGAGTCATCCTCCTTCACCAACTCCTCGGCGCGCATGCACCACGACTGCGCCGCCTCCGACAGCCTCTCGACCGAGTCCGAGCCCTCCGCCGCTGCCGCCGAGGACACGGCCGACGCCATCGTCCGCGGCCTCCGGTCCGACCGCCTCCGCTTCGAGCCCCGCGCGCCCTCCAGCTCCATCCTCGAGAAGAAGCCCGCGCGCGGCGGCCACGGGCCGTCGTCCGCGGCGGGGCCGTTCGGCGGCGGCGTCCCGCTGGCCTTCGACTCCGCGGACCCGTACGAGGACTTCCGGGCGTCGATGGCGGAGATGATGACGGCCCACGGTGCGGGCGACTGGGATTGGCTGGAGAGGATGCTGGGGTGGTACCTCCGCGCCAACGGCAAGGACACCCACGCCGCCATCGTCGCCGCGTTCGTCGACCTGGTCGTCACCAGGACCGCCGCCTGCCCCTCCTCCTCGGGCCACTCCTCCTCCTTCACGCTTGCCGGGAGCGACCTGGAGAGCGGCAGCGCCGGCGGCGGCAATGGGTCTTTCCGTCTCAGGCGAACCAAATCATCCGTGTCAGGCTAGCCTCTCAGGAGCTAGCTGCTCTATGTGCTAGTAGATCGTGTGCGTGCGTGCTAGGTGTGTTTATCTATTGATTTTGCCATGACTTGGTCGAGTAGCTGCAAAATAATTTGTTGTAATCCGCATGGTGTTTGTTACACTTACTACTGCGTACTAGCTCGCTCGATGAGGGCGTAACCGCTAAGTACGGCCGGTGGTACACAGCAGCATGCATGCCGGCGTAACAGGCTAGCGATGAGGGCGACGTAGCACACCTGTAGCCCAGTTAGATCTGGCATCCGGCGAGAGAGAATATACGGCCGGCGTCACTCCGCCGGGCACACGCGCAGCCGGACAAGGAGCGAGTTTTGGACTCATTTCCTGAGGTCGCTGTGAACTGGACGTAACAGATCTCGTCATACGTACGTTACATACCCCATGTGATGTGAGACCAACTACGTACAGCGAACGTCTTATCGTCAGCGGTTTGGCCGGCCGGCCGGACATGGTCCCCGGCGACATGCACGTGCCGCCGAGATCGACCAGACAGCGGGCTAGCTAGGTTGGCCTCGACGTTGATGCGACAACCGGAAGAGCAACCCCGGCCGGCAACCAATCCAACCATCCAGCTTTGCCGGTCGATCGAGTTCCTTCTCCGGCGTTGCGTGTGGTTACTCTGGGGCATAAGCTAATCTCATTCAGTTTGTCCTATATGTGGAGAACCAAACTATGATTAGATGGTTATAGGAGGATGTATAGTGGCAAACCAACCCGTGGTTGGATGGTTAGGAGGGTGGTTGTATCCCAGCCCACCAGAGTTCAAACCTCAGGTTTGACACTGTGTGTTGTATAAAAGACGAAATATTCTTTTAGTGGGAGGAGACGTTTTCATCGACAGCGAGGCACAAGCTGAAATATTCTTTAGTGAGAGATGATGTTTTCATAGATATAGAGATATCAGTCTCTCAGCCTCAATTGTTCGGAGGAGCTCGTAGGGGTACGCGTGTATGTCTATAGGGATAAGTGTTTGTACGTATTTATGAATGTCTACGTTTCAGTGGATTTTGCAAATAAAAAAGTTTGGCATAACTATATGTCACGTCCATGAGCGCCAGCAACAAACGGCCAAACGCCGCGTTGCCCCGCGCGCAGGCAGCAGCGTCTCAGGTGAAAGAAAACGGTGCTGGACTGGACCGGACTGGACTGCTGGGCGCTGTTGCATGCGATGCAACGCCCTTTTCTCGATCGGGTCCAGCCTCCAGCCAGCCTCGTGTGGATGGGGGCGGCTGCTACTTCCCCCTGCTGCTCCGCTCCTCTCTCGCTCGCAGATGGAGCTAGCTAGGCCGCCCCACCGTCATGTGGCAGCTGTGCCGTTTTGTCCGACGCCATTCAATAGTTTGAGACCTTCTTGTTCAATTAGACGGGCGGCACTGCTACCATAAAAAGAATCTTTGCCCCACGGTCCCTCCCTCCTCTTGCGTCCATGGCCTTTCTACCCTCGCTCTTGTGCCGTACCCACCCCCCATGGAACGGGAATCCACGCAACGCATGTCACTGCCTGTGAGAGTCGTTATTACGAGGCTGTGTCTTTTAGGTATCGTACAATGACACTACTTTACCCCAAAACATGTGCCACCGTGTTAGGGCATCTTCAACTGACGCAAACGGACCGAACGGGGCACAGACCACGATCCATTTTTAGCTCAAATTTGTCTACACAACTGAATAGGCCCCCTCCAACTGAACGGGGCACTGACCTCCCGGATCCTCCCTTCAGTGGCATACAAACTAGTCTACACAGTCTTTCCATGCCGCAACACCACCGCGCAGGGCCGGCTCTATATTTTGCGGGGCCCTAGGATGAAGTTACAATATGGACCCTTAGTCTAATACATATTTATGCATATCTAGATATATAGTCTTTTAAAATATTGAACGTTAAAATCCGACCACTCGTTCTTAATCTAAGATGTTCAAATAGTTTTTAAGCACATATACAATGTCATGTTATACAGAAGGGCTAAAAAGAGTAGCAAAATATAACAAGTAGTATTTTCCGGGAGTTCTATTAGCTTAAAGATAATAAGAACCAAATTATAGTGGGTCTATCAGCGATAATGTTTCAGTGCTTCACAAAGAATCTTCTTCGGGCATTTTTAGATGAAAAATCATTGAGGGCAATATCAAGATCTATGTGGTCCAAGATATCCTTCTCAATACAATAGGTAGCTAATTCGTTCAATTCTTCTTGTGATGTAGTTGACCTGAAACAATTTTTTAGAAGTTTCAACTTATAGAAACACCTCTGTGTAATTCAATAAGCTTATTCTCATGTGTGTTTTTTCCTGTTCCGAGCACCCGACTTGTGCTTCGGCATTGTAACACGTATAGTTTGGAAGAAATAAAAACTACTCCCTCCGTGCACAAATATAACACATTTTAGCTTTATGAATCGAATATATCTAGACGCCTCTTAGTGTTTAAGTTCATAGAGATCCGGAGTGAACGTCTAGATACATTTATTTTACAATCTAAAATGTCTTCTATTTCTAAATGGACGGAGTATGAATTAGAAGTTTATCTACCATGCTTGCTAAAGAGGAGAGGAATTGAAATTGCAAATTATGAAGTAGACTAGAAATTAGATAACGAATTAGATCACGTATTGTGGATTTACTAGATGGGACAGACGACGGGGCAAGTAGGAACAGACTCTTGAAGAGAGAGCAGCCGAGAGGAGCCGAGCGAGAGCGAGTAGGGATGTCGATCATGAATTCATGTCTCCCACACTCCCTGGTTCACTCTCTCGACCTCTCCTGGTCTACCCGATCCATGCACTGTAGCCATTTCTACTCCCCGTCCAAGATAGGCCTCTGTGTATGTGACGGCTGGGGCTTTGCCCTTTCCAATATTTTGCCTGCGTGTGGTACTAGGAAAGGAAACATAAGAAAGGAGCAGCTGTCATCGGCCCCACCCAGGCGTGGGCCCATGGCCGTCGCACAAGGTTGCCATAGGTCTTAACCGGGCTTGCCACCGGGATGCCACCGCTCGCCAGTACCATCCCTCGCCACTCCCGAGAGAAACCCTCTTGTTGGCCGTTGCTTGCCGGGGACCAAGTCGTGAGCGGTGTCCACGACATGTTTGGCCAATCGCGTGAACATAATAGTGGTACAAACGCGGCCTATATTTTGTATTGGCCGACCGGCGCCGACATAGACATGGATGACCATTACATGATCAATGTATTTATGTTGTACATGGGTGGATTGTAGCTCGATCGAGTTTTACTTCAACCATGTCATCGATAAATCATTGGACGACACCTCTGATGGACGATGGTGGTCAAAATTTTGATGGCCATGGCAACCCTCATCCATGATCACAACAAGGCGATGATGTCAAATTGCATGGGCTTGGTTAAGGGACATAAAGCCAATTTGCGGCGTGACGAGAAGGTGGCCATGAACGACTCTGCAAGGACTACTTCCATCCTACAGAGCCACTATACTCGGAATACATATTTTGGCGTCAGTTTCGGATGCGAAGAAAGTTGTTCGTGACTATTATCGATGTCGTGAGGGACTATGATCCGTACTTCGAATACAAGAACGATGCCATCGGTAATTCTTACCAAAAATGTTGCACAACGGTTCACATGTTGCATATATGGAGTTTCTGGTGATCTTGTTGATGAGTACATGTGCATTAGAGTAAACACATGCCTTGAGTCATTGTACAAGTTCTGCCAAGCAGTAGTTGCAGTGTTCAACAAAGTTTACTCAAGAGAGCCAAATGTTGCCAATAGAGCTCGGTTGTTGTCGATCAACGAGTCAAGGGGGTTCCCTAAGATGCTTGGAAGCATAGATTACATGCATTGTGAGTCAAATAATTTTACCTTTTCTTGCAGTAGCAATATAGTGGGCATGTGAATGAGTGCGCAATCATACTTGAAGCTAGTTGTTACATCACAAAATCTTTAGATTTAACACTCTTTCTTTAGCACAACAGGTTCTAACGATGACACCAACACGCTCCAACGCTACCATGTTTCTCTAGGCTTGTGCATGGCAAAGATCCAGTGCTTCACTATGAGATCAACGGCCAAGCATACAACAAAGGGAATTATCTAGCTGATGACATCTATCTTGATTGGTAAACACTTGTGGATATAATTCGTGACCCTGAAGATGAGAATTGTAGGAGCTTTGCAAAGAAACAAGAGGCTTATAGGAAAGATATGGAGCAGACATCTGATATGCTCTAATCTTGTTGTGCTATTGTTTGGCATCCTACTAGAACATGGAGCCACGAGATCATGTGAGAGATGATGACTTCTTGTATTCTCATACAACATGATCCTTAAGGATGAGCATGATGATAGCATGTATGACCAAGGGTGGAAATTTTAGGGTGCATTGGTTGAGCCATCGCTGGAGACAACATCGTTTGGCAAGTTTCTCCATGTGCATCATGAGAACTGTGATCGGGACACTCACAATCGACTTTTAGGCAGATTTGATTGAACATATGTGGGCAGACATAGGAAAGTGCTAGTCATCTCCAATTTTATTTGTTTGTGAACTATGTTTGATTGTCAACTTTGCTCGTGAATTATGTTGCTTATTTTCTTGTGAACTATTTCAAATTTTCAATTGTGAACTGCATCATTATTTTTTATTTTAAATGGTCAAATTAGTTGAAGTGGGAAAACAGGCCAATGCGTCAGACTACTGGATGCACCTGGCCTCAAATGGACCAGCAACGGATAATGGACATTGGCATGTCTGTGGGCCGGCCTAAACAAACAAAAACAGACACATTTGGTGTCCGAAATGGCTCTAGACTGCTAGAGATGCCCTTATTTCCGGATTGAAATAAAAATAACGATTTCTAACTTAGTGTTTGTAACAATAGATCCAAGCATCGAGCGAAGATTTGGTGCACATGAGCACTACTGGTCTTTTTCTAAATTAAAACAATATTTCTGAATTTTAGAAAGTTCCAGAAAAAAATCAGGATGTAGCCAGTGATAAACCACAAACTTGTAAATTATCAATTGGAAGCAATATACATTTTGAACTACACATAAATAAATAAACCAATGGATTTGAATATCACATTTTCAAATCTTTAGAAAATATCATACTTTGCTATTTTTGTGTAGCCCATAATGCAAGAAATTTGGAATTGTGATTTTGCATGGTTACACGATACTTCATTTAAACTTATGAACATGTCCACATTTGTTTTCAGATATTTCGAAACTCATAAATGAATATGTTTCTTGATTTTTTTTTTCAAATGAAGGGATCACTCGAGCCTAGGAGCCCAATACACTTTCCGTCCGAACATCCAGTTCAAGAACATAATTTTTTAAAAGAAATCATGACTGTAAACTGTTGATGCTGACGTGGACATAACAATTAACGTTTATTCGAGTGAGCTACAGTTAGTCCCTACCCTTATTCAATATACGATGCACACCAATATGCCTTACTATAATGAGATATTGGGCAGGAGGCTACCAATATCAACACAAAAATACTACAGTACCTTTGTTCCATAACATAGATTGTTTTACCCAACTAAATTAGTTTGTTAAAACTATCGGATTTGCTAGTTCTTAGCCGCCTGAGAACTTCTTAAGTCTCAGTCGTCTCTTTCACCGTTTGATTCGCCGTGATTAGGTATTCGCATAAGTTGCAACTTGGTATCGAGAATTTAATGAGTTCTGTTAGGTTATGGCGAAGATAATCTGAGTCATGAGTTGCAGAATTTGCAGACTTAGCACAAATATTAAAATAACATCAGCGATTTAGACATAACTAATTCTCAGATGCCCTGAGATCTAGACACTCCCTAAAACCATGAGAGGCATGATTCATGCGAGTCAGCAAGAGCGCCCCTTGATGGCATGGCTCTTGGAACAGTCGTTCGTGTACAAGGAGGCAAATCGCGTTAACAAATGAAGCTATAGGCAGCCCGCACGGGCACGGTACGGCGCCGCTGCCCGGCCGACGGCTAGCGAATCAACCGGCCGGCGTACGGGCGCGCGCGGCACGTTTCTACGTTTCCCCGTGCGTTCGTGCATAGAGAGGTCCATGGAGACGGTACGGCCTTCGCCCAGCCGTAGCACGTACTACTTGGGACGACGACGAACGCGCGCACCCCGCCGTGCCGTGCCGTGAGTCGACACCGGGGCGCCCGGCCGTCCGCTGGAGGTGCGACTGCGAGCGAGGCAGACGCGCCAGGTGTGGAGTGGTCCAGGCTCTGCTCCTGTGCTGTGCGCTAGCGTTCTTTGCCTAGGCACTTGGCTGGCTACTGCCCCGCCCGGCGGTGCGGCAGCTTTACGCAGCGTCTTGCATTTATTTGTTGCACTCTAAGGATCTTTGTTGTTTTGCCTCGTGGCCGAGCTGAGTTCCCAATACACGCGCGGGTGGCCGTGACGCGACCATGCATGCAACCGCAAGGTTCAACTTGATCAAGACTGTAGCTGGCCAGCCGAGGGCACAAATCACCTTGAGCTTTTGGACTGGGAGGCGGGCGGTGGACCGGTTCAACGTCGGCCCTTTTCCGGCCGCCGGTCAGTGATCGTAGCTGGAAAGGGCTGAGACCGTATCACATCAGCCAGCTGCCAGCGTGTGTGCTGTGTGCCCCGAATAGTTCGCTCCTGCCACGGCGTTCCCAGCTTTCCAACTCACAGTCACAGTGCATGAATGTATTCTTGGGCCAACGACCCGACCGAGCTACCAGTTTTCAGTCAGTCTCTCGTAGATTGACATGGACCTTAGTCATGTCGATCGCCTGAAATTCCAGTCCATCGTCACCATGTTTTGTCCGGAATATTCGGCAGCACAGTCAGTGGTATTTTTTAAAAGGAAAATGATCGGAAGATGACCGTGCTCGTCGCGCGAGCCACCTCCACCACCCATCTCTTTTTTCTCTCCGGTGTTGTTTTTTCAACGAGGAACAGGGCTAACGGAGTGCTACACGACGTCAGCCAGACTCCTCCCCACCAGCGAGCTAGCCGCGGCCTGCGCCTGCAGCTCACGCCCCCGCCAGTCCCTTACAACCCATGTTCGGTTGCCAACGCGACTCCAGCGCCCGGCGTCCCTCCGGCTGCTCCTAAACGAGGACCATATGACTCCTCTTCGTCGACCTCGCGGCCCAGCTCGAGCCCTGGTGTGCTGTGGTCGCTGCCTCCATGGGGTTGGTCATGGCCTCCCACAGACGAGGTGGTTGTAGGTCTGGCTAGACACTCTCCTGATGCAGGGTCTCCTGCTTATCTGCTGCAAGGCGTGTCGCCCGTCGGCGCGGTGTTGCTGCGGAACCACGACATCGAAGCTGCAAAGCCTGGGCGGCGATGCTACATGAAGTGGCCATCGTTGCTACAAAGCAAGGGCATCGACGCTACAACGATGCTACAAGTGTTGATAAGATTTGCTACCAACAGTCGTCGGGTCTGCTACGGAGGATGTTTCGTGTTGCTGCCAGCGGGTAGAAGATGCTACCGATTCGGGGTGTGTTTTATTTTTCCTACAACTGTAATGTAATTTTGCTACAACAACTCTATAGTTTTGCTGCAATAGTACAAAGTGTTTTCGACGAGGTCTCCGGTGATTTCTGTGGCAAAGTCTTCGATGATGTCTCTGGGGAAGTAGGGTTTTCTACAATAGCACATTTGTTAGTACGACTATTATGTAGTTTTTCTATAATAGTATAACGGGTTTTGCTACGATGTCTCCGACGAGGGCAATTTTTTCACTATTTCTGAGGCAAACCTTATTTTTTACTACAATGCACTAAATATAGTAAAAACGGGATATTTTATAGCAAAAGCGTGATTACAGAAAAAAAAATGGACACCTGGTTAGCTGGGACCTAGGGGGTCGAAAGTTTTGCTCCCATAAGGGACACAAAGCATGATTTTTTTTTAAAGTAAGGCAAAAGACCTGCCTTTGTTCAATGATAAGAAGTAAGTTGCACAAAATTTATATCTGAAGGCTTCAAAACAAAATGAAAAGGCTTACTAATCTCTCGATAAAAGATGACCCAAATGCTTTTCTCCCGCGAAATTCCAACATCTCACGTCCATTCTGATGCATGCACTACTAGAGAAAAGCCTATAGGAGACATGCTTATGCGAGGCATATTTAGCATATGCGCCTCCTATAAAAATAGGCGAGGCGCACTTTGCGATATGCGTCTCTAGTATAAAAATAGGCGAGGCGCATATGATAAGAATGCGCCTCCTATAATCCCTGTACGGACAGAATCTAGCAGCCCCATATTATGCGAGGCGCATTCTAGTCATATGCGCCTCGTATATATCAGATAAGCGAGGCGCATATGGACAGAATGCGCCTCGCATATTCTGTGTGGGCCCGCGTGTTGGTAGGTGCACGAATATGCGAGGCGCATATGTGTGGCATCCCGCAAAACCACTACTAGAAAATCGCGTTGATTTTGTGCATTGCATCGTCATCATCATGCATTGTTTGCTAAAACTATTTTCGCAACGCCCGTTTTGTTTCCTAAAACGCCCCAACTTTAATCAAATATCAAACCCGGGGCTCCGGATTATTTTGTTTTGGCCGCTATCGGATTGCATACGGCCCGATTAAAACAAGTAAAAATTATATTATTTTTTGTGGGGGCAGTCGAACGGGCCAGATCGACCCGAACGACCACCCCCAGGTTTTTGAATCGGTCCAACAGCCCCTAAATCCTACAGTTACCCAACTACCTAACCACACCCCCTGGCCACCTCACTCCCTCCAATCAGCTCTCGCCACCTCAGCACACCCCAAACCCCCACCCAATCAGTTTCTGACACCTAGTCCTACCCTCTCTCCACCTCCACCTCACACTCACCCACACACACCACTCCCACCAGCCCCACACGCCTGGGCCCACCGCCACCTCCCCTGGCACCCTCCCCAGAACCGCCCAGCCCCACACGCACACACTACACTCCACGCACCCCGCTTTCCCACTCCTCCGCCACGCTGGCCACCATGGACCACCCCACCTCCGCTGCGCGCCCCACACCCTGTCCCCAACCTCCCTTCTCTCCCACCTCACGCCACCGCTCCAACCATCTCCGCCAGACTTCGCTAGCTCCGCCTCTCTCGCTCTCACAGCGGCCCTAGCTCCTCCGCCGCCAGACCGCCCAGCCCCCACCCGCCTCTCTTCCTTCCCTTCTTCCTCCCACCATGGCCGCACTTCGCCTCCGCAGCCGCCTCACACCGGCTCACGACTCTCCACTGCTTCTCCTCCACTGCAAGCCGGCCTGCCTCGCATCCCGCACCGCCTCTCCAGCCTCCTCCTCCCGGCCGCCCGGCCACAAGGCCTTCTTCTTCTCCGGCCAGACTCCGCCTCCGCCTGAGCCTGTTCGGTGCCCATGAGCGGCCTCGCCTCGTCGCATCCCGTCACTGGCCGCCACTGCCTGGCCACGCCACCGCCCGCCGTGACCTCTGCCCGACATGCTTCCGCTTCAGCCTTCTCGGCGAAGGCCGCCATCCCGGCCTCGGCCGCCCCAGCGCCTCCCGAGCCGCCTCACCGCAGCGCTGGCCTCCCCGCCAAGCCCTCCTCGACGCCATTCCCGAAGCTTCCCAGCGCCTCGCCCGACGGTCGACCTCGCCGTCCCCTGCAGAACCGCATCCCGAGCCATCCTGGCCGTGGCTCGCCTCGTCTGTCGCCGTCATCGCCGGGTCCCGCTTCGTCCGCGTCCGAGCCAACCTTGCCCCAGCCGCACCGGCCCTCACGCCTCCTCCGCGGAAGGACCCTCCGAGCGAGCCCGCTGCCGGATTTGCCCGAGCCGCCTCCCAAGGTCGCCAAGGTCGCCCAGCCCTGCGTGGTGCTCGTGCGTGTTTGCATTGGTGCTTGTGTGCTGTACCAAGACCGTCCTCAAGGCCTCCAACAGAACCACAAGAGCGCATCACGGACGCGTCACGGTTTCGGTGGAACCCTCAAATGCAAGTCCGCCTCGAACCCCGGAGACCAAGCCTCGACACCGAACCCGGCGCCAAGGCCCGACCAAGATCGCCAAGAACGCCCCGCACGGACAAGTTCGCCATCGATCTCGAGGACGCCTACACGAGACGACAAGACCGCCACACCGACGCCGAGACCCCTGAACCCCGAGTCCCCGAACCGAAGGTCGATCTGAAGCGCCAGGACCTAAACCTGCAGAATGCCAAGATCGCCGAGAACGCCAAGATCTTCACCCGACACCGAGTCCCCGACGCGACAAGTGCTTCGTCCCGAACGCCAGGACCGACAACATGCCCCGAGAACCCGGATGCGATAAGATCTACCCCGCTACCGAGAACGTTCCCGCCGAGACCAATCCGTCGAACCCTGGACCCCGAGACCAACCCCGAACCCCGGAACCCCAAGATCGTCGAGACCCCTTAATGTGTGAACCCTCTCCCGCAAACCCTATTTTATAATTGAAATACAACTTGTCGCATAATACTTGTCTTGCATGCATACATTCATGTGGTTTGAGGGCCTTATGCCGATTCACCTAATAATCAAATATGGGGCCCATATGCGGGCAAATCTAGCCTTATATTGGCCTCATTTAAACAGGTGTAGCAAACCGGTTCCATCTGTTGCATTGATAAACAACATATAATTTGCGGGGTAGATAAATAACTTGAACCACCTAATTAATGTCGGGACCCCGGTTCCGTTTAATATGACCTAATTGCATCGCACCTTTGCCCTGTCATACATCATACATGCATCATGCCGATCTTCTGCCGTTGTATTAAATAGTGCATCCGGTGTTTCTTCTAGTGTTTTGCTTCTTCGCGGATAAGGCTGTTGAGTTGATGTGAGCTTCGCCCCGATCTTCGGTTGAACCCTTCGGCAATGTTTTTAGGCGAGCATCTCCCTCTTTCTACCTATCTAACTTTATAGTCTTTATTCCCTCCTGTTGATCTATTGCTATCTGTGTTGCGATGCTTTAGTTTCCGTACCTGTGATATACCGTGCAGCCCTATATTTGCCTTGGACACACCCTATTACCTGTTGTTTGGTAGATAGTTGGACTTGCGCGTCGTAGTTGCTTGCTCAAGTGCTGATGTGTGTCGTCATATGCCACAGTTGCTGATGTATTGCCGCATGTTGATGTTGGAGATGATTCTAGTTTTACTTATCGTCACTTTAATTTCTGTTTAACAACTAAAATTGAATAAGCAGAGGCATCGGTGGGTGATAGAAAATATTTGGTTTCCGAACGCCCACTTGTGTCCCGTAAGACCCCGAGTACTTGATACCTGTTTCTTGATTTATCGCGCTATCCACATCCGGGAGGTATATGGGACCCCCCTGAGCCAGAGCTTGATTCAGTCATATTTCTAGGGGCCACAAACTAGTTTGAGGTTTTATTTACGATCATGTACTTATGCCATGCTACTTTCTGTATTTAAATTGTGCGAGGGGCACACTGTACTGTTTAGGTAAGCGTAATGTTTTCGCGGTATCGACAAGCCCAGCCACACTTTCGGGTTCCCAGTCGTTTACAGCCATTGTCGCAAACCTTGAGTCCGTCTCGGAGCTTGCTTACTCCGTTGCGGGATCTACTCAAAGGGGTGGCCCCGAAATATTTCGAATCTGTGATTGTTCACCGTGAAAGCCTCGTTGGGTTTTGATTTGGTTTTTCCGAGGTTGATCGAGCGTTGTTATTGGTGCACCCCGCCGGGTAAAACTTTCTCAAAGCCGTGTCCATGGATATGGACGACTTGGAGCACGAGATCTCGATCATAGACAAGCATAACTAAAGTTTATCGCTATAAATTTGACTTATAATGACTAGAAATCAGCTTCACTATAATGGAATGGCTAATTAATACTGCCCACAATTGCTTGTTTGGTTGTCGCGACAATTGTATCGACTAGTAAGTATTGCAACTACAACGGAATGGCTGAATAAAAGTACCAACAAGCTATGGGTTCCGGATTACATCATGCTATCTCATGTCGATTAGTAATTGCTTAACTACAACGGAATGATTAACTAAAAGGGCCCATCGCTTACTTTATCAAGACGATTATCTAAACCTGACTAGTAAAGTGCCGCAACTATAATCGAATAAGTAAAGCGCCAACCGTGTGAGTTCCTCGGTTGACTTCCTCGTTTGGTCTCGAGGGAAATACCAGATGGGTTTGTTTGGTGTTAGCTTGTGTTGGATCCGGATAGGTCTTTCTTACCCTCTCGATTGCCGCCATTGTATCGAGTCTCTATAGGTTGTTTAGTGCATGCCGCCGCTTGATCCACCATACCTTTGTAGGCGAGGACCGCGAATTCTAGCCTCGCTGCATCGCCCTCGCATCGACGCCTCTTTTCCTTTGCCTTTCGGCACCCCTTTGTTTAAGCAGGTTTTGAGATCGACGTCGTTAGCGGTGGTTACCCTTCCGGCTTGGCAGTGGTTATGGACGCCATTGGTTATTCTTCAGGGCTCTTAGCCCCATTTGCATCTTGTCCGTAGCTGGACGCTCTATCGTTTCCAAGGTGATTTGGATCTTTGTATATTATATCTGTATTCTTGACTCATTGAGTCGCCTCTGTATATATATCTGTTCTGTGGGTCCCATCGAGGACTGTTGTGTAATGTTATTACTTCGTTTTCCACCCGCACGCAAGTGCCTGGTGGGCACCTTTGAGTCGTTTCTATGCGGGTTGGGCGAATTTGGCTCAAACTTGCATAGGTCCGATTCTGAGGGTGTTACAATATGGCTATATGCGCCTCCTATATTTGATAATATACGAGGCGCATATGGTCAGAATGCGCCTCACATATTCTGCGTGGGCCCGCGTGTTGGTAGGTGCAGGAATATGCGAGGCGCATATGGTTATATGTGCCTCCTATATTTGACAATATGCGAGGCGCATATTGCCATATGCGCCTCAAGTAACTCATGCGGACCCGGGCGCTGGTAGGTGGCCGCATATGCGAGACGCATATTGCTATATACGCCTCCTATACCTGATAATATGCAAGGCGAATATAGCATAACGCGCCTCCAGTAAATCCCTCGCACAGACGCTCCCACGTGCAGATCTTTGCCCACGCGTGGTCAAACCGGACCCGCGACCCCACACCGACCCCGCACAGCCGCACTTCGCTCGCGGCCTACCACCCCACCTCGTATCCCCCTCGTCTCTTCTGGCTGCCCACCACGCCCCACCTGTAACCTTCTTCCCCTCTCGCCTAGCTCGGCCACCGCCGCCGACCAAGACAGAGAGAGAGAGAGAGAGAGAGAGAGAGAGAGAGAGAGAGAAGGAAGGAAGGGAGGATGGGGACCCGGGACGTGCCGCTGCCTCGCCTGTTCAAGATCCTCCACGACGAAGGTTACCGACATCCCTACCGTAACCAATCTCCCATCGATCTGCCCTCCTACGTCCCCACCTCCGCTGCGCCGTCTCATCACTCGATTCGCTTTTTTCGTGCAGACCGCGACCGGTGGCCGCTGGAGGACAGGTTCATCGCAGCCGCCCACAACGGCGACGTCCGCAAAATCAAGAGTAACGCCGCATCCGCAGCCGTCTCCCTTTTCGGCGTCAGTTAATTTGCTCCGTCGCTTGATCCGAGGGGTTAAGGATTAGCTGGATTGTGCGCGTCCAGGGTCTCGATTTGGGGATTTAGACCGGAGGCGTCTGGTGATAGGCTACTTTCTCGTCGCAAGTTGTGGTTTTCCTCACCAACTCATTTTTCTGGGACCTGCGACGATTTCTCTCTGATTTCTCGTCACGATTCGGCTAAAATGCCCTTTTTCGTGATCGCAGAGATTGCCAAGGAGCTGGACGCAGGGCACGGGATCCCGCGACGGTGGCCAAGCACGACCTACATGGGCATGAACGCTCACGCCGGGCGGCGAGGGCAAGCGCCGCCTACCAAGACCTTTGTCGAGGAGGTCGGGATGGACGCCAACAAGCGAGACACCACTCAAGGTAGCTCGCCTCTCCGATCCTATATTCAGGTTGTTGACTTGATGAGCATCGTTAACTTCATTGTCTTGGATCTATCTTGATGCTAGAGTTTACGCTGTGGTGCATGCCGTCATCAACGCTGCCTTCCCGCCAAGTACCTTATTGATCATGGCGCCGATGTGCATCAAGAACGCCCAAGGAACATCACTCTTCTTCATACAGCTGCAGTTCTTGGTACGAAGGAACTTCACTTGATTGTTACTTTCCCTGCAGTAAGAATATAGGTGGACTTTGAGTTGTTGGCAGAGATCAGCTTTTAGAGGACTCATTATTGCTACCAACCAATCTTTTTCAGTTTAGCCATTTAAACTAGTTTCTGGAGAAGCGTTTGTTTACCAATTCTTGGGGCATCTATTTCATACACTATTCTGTTGTAGCTGTTCAAAGCAACCGCCATACCCTCAACCACCCTGCCCCAAATGGTGACTCATTATTTAGTATGATTGCTGAATTCTTATGGTGACCCATATATATGCATGATTCTATCTTGTGAACTGCTAGCTATTGCTTTCCACTGACATAAGTAATATCATCTTTATTATGTGTAGGAGATGGCGAGGAAGTGTTATGTCGTGTACATCGGTCGGGTTCCAGGTGTGTACGAGGAGTGGAAAGATCGCCAAGCAAGTGAACAACTTCTCGGGCAACAACTACCAAGGATATGAGAGTAGAGAGGTGGCAGAAGAGAAGTGGAGGAGGCATGGAAGGAAGAACTGGAGGAACTTCCTCGTGATCACCACCTTGTTGCTCTTCATGGTAGGTTATGTGTTCTACTTCATCTAGGTAGAGCTACGTCATTGGAGTTGTAATGTGATTGTGAACTTGTACTCGGAGGTGTAATGTGATTGTAAACTTGTACTCGGAGGTGTGAACTTGTGGCACAAACACTTGATGTATGAACTTGTATTCATGTTGGTTCTATTATGCTTCGGCAAATTGCAAGTTTCTGAAAAATTCTGTGCTCTTTATACTGTATTCTGGACTATATTGTATATTTGAATATCTGTATATTATTATTTATAGTGGTCTGTAAAACTTGAATTTCGAAAATATTACCGGAGGCGCATATAGGATACTATAGGAGGCGCATAGACTATAAATATCCGAGGCGCATTCTGAAACATATGCGAGGCGCATACCTCCTATACTTCACATATGCGAGGCGCATATCGATATGCGCCTCGCATAATAATATATGCGAGGCGCATATCTCGCATATGTGAAGTATAGGAGGCGCATATCATATGCGCCTCGCATAAGAAATACCCGAGGCTTGAAGCTAGAGGCACATGTGATATGCGCCTCGGATAGGCTTTTTGGTGCGCCTCGCATAGGCTTTTCTCTAGTAGTGATGCAAGAACGATCGAGGCCATGGTACTCTTATTCTTGAAAACTCTAGCGTTGCACTATTCTAAAGCTCCCATGAGAGGAGCATCAAGAGAGAGGGCATCGCTCTCCCCCTTCCGGTATGACCATGAACAATGTGATCCAACCAAGATTTAACATCCTCGAAGCCTCCCCACTCCGAATGCTCAAAGGAATGAAGGCCAAGCCAATCTTTAATCATGGACCAAATCCTAATGGAGTAACGGCAATAGAAGAGCAGGTGGGTCGCCGACTCGGGAACCCTATTGCAAAGGGTGGAATTATTGTAATTAGGTCAATTCCTCCTTTGATGACGGTTTGCTATCCAAGCATGGTTTCGGAAGATGAGCCACCCGGAAGATAATAAACCGGAGGCGAGTAGCTTGCAAGAATTTGCTCTTTACTTATTTCTGCTTGAACACTTGATACCAGAAGGAATATATGCGTTGGACCATATATACTCCTTTAAGATATCTATCATCATATTTAATAATATCAAAACACTACACAAAAATATATATGTATGACAAAATATATGCAAGAATCACAAATTACATGATGGTCATGACTAACTTGACCACAACTTCTCGCATGAAGCGACAGTGTTATTCAATCACGTACTTCATAGCTTATGACAAAAAATATGTAATTAATATTGTTATGATAAAATAAAATATAAAATTAACATTACCCTTATTTTAAAACCTTTTGTAAAAGTATATAAGTTTAGTATAAAAATACATAGTTCTAACATTTTAGTTGCCGCGATAACTACAAATTAAAAACAACTTAATAGTAAATAAAAATATAAATAACAATCAAGAACATGCCAAAAACTAAGAATGCATCTACCGAAGGAGGACATTTCTTTCACTTCCGGGCCTTTAAATTTGAGGCATGGACAATCTTACTAGTATGAAAAAATGTAAGAACCAAATAGAATTTTAGTGTAGAAATGGATTATTTAGTTAATAGCTTTAGATCCTTTGTCTACATATAAATACACGAGAAGCATTGGTGTGATGTAATCTTAGCTACTAGCTAATATAGGGATGGAGGGCATTAGGAAGATTTGGTGGACGGGGTCAAGGAAAAATACCTCTCTCATGCGCGTAATGTATTACAAGAAAATGTCTAAATTTTCTTACACTTACAAGATTATTTACAGCACTTGCCACACAATTATTGTATCTAGGAGTGTGATGACGAATTGCATAGCCTTATGTATAGATTCTATGTGGCGGTAGTCCTAAACAATTGACACCCTATCCTGCTGTGCAAAGTTATCATTTGAGCATTTTACGCATTCTAGTCTTAATGGACATTTTTCATATAAAGTAATCAAACAAAAGAAAACCGTTGTTTCAATTCTGCAATATGGTTTGAATATTTAACTTCCACCAAAAGACTTTGCTCTATAGAATACTTAGAAGAAAATAAAATATCCAATCAACACTTTCCTTCAGCAGCTAGCCATATGCCGAGGTGTTACAACATCCTAGATATTATAACTATCACCGTCCTTGTGAAAAAGGAATCGGTTCATCCAATAGCCCAACAACCAACCACTTCAGAGACTGGATCTCCCCCTAGATACGTTACTTCTTCCTTTGCTCTTTGGGCGTGGCCTCCCTCCATGGTTTGGCAAAGCCAGCAAACTGTCGAACCAGAATTAGCCATACAAATATCCATACAACCATAGGTGAAATCTTGTAAGATGATAGCAATGAACAAAATGAAATGCCCCTGAGTTAGCCCACACATTATCAAGCCAAAATTTGACGAAACCAAAGCCCAAATAGCGATTGTTTGAGCGAAATGAATGATTGGTAGGACCCTAAAGCCACTTACCCATGTCGAATGTTGTCACGTTTTGGGCCGCTGGAACACCTCAAGTGCGATTGGAGACGCAAGCCTGGCCCAACAGTTATGAAGATCGGTAAGCCCAGTCTACCTCACCCTTATCGCAATCCATGAACAGAGTCAAGTCAGAAAAAGACAGGGTCGAGCATGAATTGTGTCTTTCAAGGAAGAACATGAATTATTTTTGTCTTGCTCATACACGCGTCATTACGCTGATTATCTTGTCGAGCTTAAGCTCTAGTACTACTGTAGTAGAGTGCAGAGTAGAGCAGCATAGGAGTACAGAGATCGCGACAAAGAACAACAGGTAGATATGTTCCTAGCTAGAACTAGGTAGGGAATCTGCATTATGAGCTAGATTACGGCTAATGGAGTATAGCTAGGTGGCGCATGACGGCGCGATATGCATGTCTCTAGCTAGCTAGCAGTACGTAGCTAGAAGCGGAGGCAAGGGGAGGGAGGGCAGAAGAGGCCGCCGCGCGGGGCCCAGAGGTCGGCGAAGGCGTGGAGGATGAGCGGGTGGTGGCGCGGCGAGTTGAGCGAGAGGAAGCCGTGGAGGAGCGCGTTGAGGTCCTCCCACGCGTACATCTCCTTCTCCACCACCATCGCCGCCATCGACTCCAGGAAGTCCTCGTACGGCGCCGCAGACACCACCTCCACCGCCACCCCCGCCGCCTCCTCCTCCTCCCCGCGGGTCATCATCACGCCCACGCCCCTCCCGCCGCGCTTCCTGTGCCTCCTCGCCGACCTCCTCCTCCGCCTCTGGCGCCTCGCCTCCGCGTCGTCCGCGAAGAGTACGGTGTTGGTGTTGGTGGCGTACGTCGCGGTGCCCCACGAGTCGTCCACCGACGAGACCGTGGTGGTGCCCGCGGCGCTGGAGGTGAAAGCCGTCGTCGCGGTGGAGGACGACGACGAGGCGTGCGGCGACTTGCTGCCTCCTCCGCGCACCCGGGACGTGAGCGACGTGTACAGGGAGCCGAGCACATTCGCGGCGCTGCAGTTGCAGCCCACGTCCGTCACCACCGGTGGCTGCCGCGGCAGCAGGAAGCCGCCGCCGCCACGCCGACTACATCCACCACCACGTGCACCAGACAGCATCGGCATGGCGACGGCGGCTTGGTCACGAAACTACTACGACGACGAGCTAGCTAGGGATCGAGCGTGTTCTCGTCTCAATGTAGACAGACGCACGAGGTGGTGTGGTGGCGGTATATATCGCCGGCCGGGGCTCGAGCGGCTTAAATGGTGGACTAGTAAAGAGTGCGTGCACGCCATGATCACAACGAGCAGCTAGTGACATGAAAAGAGGCGGTAAATGGCAAAGATCGTAGCCTATCCTAGCTAGCTAGCTAGCGTGCATACGAATCATGGCGCCGGTGCAGTAATTAAAGTGAATCGATCGTTCGGGAGTACGTGTTGCTGCAGGCGCGTATGCATGCACCGTTCGATTCGATGGCTGGTGGTGATATGACTCCTCGAGGGAGGGATCGCCCTATAATTCAGTTTTTACAGCGGTAAATTCTTTGCCTGCCTGCCGGGCAGAGATTGTGACCAGTAGATCATAGGAGGAGGGAACAGTGGTACGTGTACGACCGGGAAAAGCCTGCTCTGAGTTGACTAACTCAGCACGCAAGTGAGGACAAGACGCTAGCTGCCCTATTCACTGCCCGCTACTCGTCCTACTCCTAGCTACCGCACCTTCAATTTTTACAGTTTGTTTTTGGATTTTTTTTTCTGTACACCGGAAGACAATTCTGTGGGTACGGTTCAGAAACGATGTGTACTACCGTTGCTTTGGGACGTGCAGCTGATGATCGAAGGGTGGATTCGCGCGCATTTTCATGAAAAACCATGATGATCCAATGCAGCTGCAGCAGCAGCAATATCGGGTTGCTCGTCGGCTTTGGTTCTTTCTCGAAGCAAGATTGCCCCGTAACTTTCACCAACGATCTCTCTGTGTGGCCATGCCCTTTCCGCATCTGTCTCGGTACGGCCCAAGATCGAAAGAGCTGGATACGATTCACACGCGCACCATGAGCTAATCATTGTGAAATGCAGCGACCAGTCAACAATGGTACTGTACTACTTACATTACACCATGGTTATTTTTGGGATGGTGGCTGCTAGACATGCACTGGAGCAGCGATAACGTGACAGCATGAGTGAAAATAGCTAATCTGATTCAGGACATGATCGATCGAGTCTGTCAGGTGGCGAAGTGCGTGCACGGTTGTAGAGGAAGTCAAAAGAGATTGCGCCGGCTAGCTAAATGATAGTAGTCCTGCTCCGGTAGAATACAAAGCATCCATGCATGCAGCAAAGGTTTGCCCCAATGTCTCGTAGAATTATTACCTGCAAAAGAAAGTGACTCGTAGAATTGGATTTCACCTTTTACCCGTAGTGTGCATTATGGACGAGTGGATATTATCGATCGAGTCGGGGCAAAAAGACAAAATTAACCCTCGGACAAAACTTAACGGAATGAACCGCATCTCTCAAACTTGAGCCTGAAGTGACCATCTTGAGTGCCAAACACTCCGGTTCTCCCGTGGTTAGAGCATAATCAACTGTGCCCATAAATTTGCTGGCCTAAACGTTGTCCGCAGAATGTAAGTTCCAAAAACGAGCTTTCAGCGGGGCGCAAATTATTCCGGACTGGCGTATTTATGGTTCAAATCGAGCAAAATCGAGCATTGTTTACAATCGCTCTGTCCGTGCACACAGTGCAAGCATCCTCTCCCCCGTCCTTCCGTGGCCCACGTTTCATTAAGAGGTATATTTTTTGACTGCAATTAAAATTGTTATAGTAGACACATGGTGCCCACAATTCACCTACTAGTTGGCGGAGTTCGGGCCGGTGATGACGCCGGCGATGGTACCCTACCCCTACCACTACATGTTGGCCGAGTGGGGGGCCGACGATGCCGCGCAGGCTGCTCCCCGCGCTCTCCTATGACGATGCATGGTGGCTGGCTGGCGGTCGATTAATGTTGCGGCCATTACCCTCGCCACTCCCCCAATTTGTAGTGTGTCCATTGAAGAAGCGGGAAAACCCAACGAGCGCGGAAACATCAAAGGGCAAGCGCAGGAAGAGATTCGTGCGCACGGGAACTTGGTCGTCGTGCGGCAAACACTTCCACCACGAGCGAGAAGCCTGATCGCAGACGGGATAGCCCGCTTGCCATGGGAGGTGATAGGAAGCTAGGGGATAGACGAAGGGTAACAAAAATAAATGTTTCCCGTCGGACATAGCGTGGACATGGAACGAAAACCGGTTCCGAACACGCTCTAAATGGACAAAATGGGACAAGCATGCCGCTTGGGATGCCCATAGTGGTGGCAAACTGGGCTGGCATGGGAGGCCCACTTCATTGACGACTCTCACGTCTAGGCAAGTCACTTTGTGGGAAACCCTAGGCGGCTAGGGTTGCCCAGAGGCATTCGGCTTGTGATTTTCTCCGTGGAAAGTTTGTGAGGGTTTGGAGACTACCTTAAAAGTCTACCACGAGTAAGTGAGATATTCCTTCGCGGGATAGGCTCGGAGAAGATGGTGAGCCTTTGTGGCGCGTGAGGAATCCTTCGTGGAACCTCACACCTCTCCAACGTGATGTACCCCCTTCCCAAAGGTGGTGAACACGGGAATACATCTTCGTCTCCGCGTGCTTCGGTTTGTTCCTTAACCGATCTCTTACTTGTGTTGTTTACCTTGTGATAGCCTTCGAGCTTGAAGTATCTTGTTCATCATCTAGGTTGCCTCACCTAGTTTGCATTTAGGCTCACTTATTTTCTGCAAAGCCTAAAACTTGCAAAATATTATAAAGACTTTTGTAGAAACCTATTCACCCCTCTCTAGGTTAACCATCTTACACTTTCAGCTTCATATCCCCCCGATCTAGGGACAATGGTGGCGGCGGCTACAGACGGTTTCGTGGAATATTGATCGGGTCCTTAGGGCTTAAGCATCGGGGGGCTTTTATAGGTGAAGAGGCGAGGCAGGAGGGCGGCCAGGGGGCCCACACCCTGCCCAGGCGCGGGCCCAACCTAGTTCTCGCCTGGGGGGTGCAGCCGCCCTGTGGCGCCCCTCCGTCTCTCCTCTGGACTCCGTGTTCTCCTCGATGAAATGTTGACTTTGTCTTTTTTCCTGTCCAATTCCGAGAATATTTCCTTACCAGCTTTTCTGGAACCAAAAATAGCAGAAAATAGGCAACTGACACTGTGGCAACTTGTTAATAAGTTAGTACCAGAAAACATATGAAAAGCACCTTAAAGTGTGGACAAAGCAAAGCAAAGTACATACTGAACAAGCATGGAACATAAAAAATTATAGATACATTTCCAACGTATCAGTATTCTACTAGTGGTAGTTCTTGAGGCGATTCAGACACCTTTACAAACTACTTGGGGCAAGCCACATGCTCGAAGTTGATGGGACCTCTCCAGCTGTCTAGGTTCCCTGCAAACTCGAGAGGAAAATTCATGAAGTAAGCTCAGAGGGGAAATCAAAGATTTGCTCGTGGTGGAATCACGAGCCCAATAATCATGTTTATTTTCCCTCACTTGGATGCAACTTCGAATTAATGTATGTAGAGAAATCAAGGTTAGGTCAACAGTCGCAGTTTAGCTCAGATCCAAAAGGTTGGCCTCTTTGGAGAATAAGACTCTCTTATACATAGGCACACAATTTTATCTTGACTTCATTTTTCAAAAATCTTAGAAATTCTAAATCCTCTTCATAGAAACCTATGAGGTTATCTCTATGCTTTCCAAGAGAGGTCGGTACCGGCTCAGAGGTTGTCTAGATCAGGATTGGAACCTCTAAGCTTGAAGTTTGGTAATTGCGTGATATCGGAATATCCCTGGGGTTTCACTTAGGCTTTTATGAGCCCATTTATGATATATATTTGGTTTTGATCCTACTCCTTGCAAATGGCGAACCCCTCTTAATAGTCCAACTTTCATGCCACCTATGAAACAAAGAATGATGCATATAAAATATAAATACCTTATCTTGACATTATTTTTCTGTCAAAGGGACCACAACCTAAAAACCGTTGCGGCACTTGTAAAACTATTAGTCCCTTAGAGAGTTGGACACAACAACAAAATTGACATAGAAGTTGAATATAACCTTCCAATTTTTCCTCTATGGCTCAATTGACACCTCCAATAGCTCAAACAAAAACACCCATCGTTGTTATCCTACCCCGTGTCATGAAAATTTTAAAGAAGAAGAGGATAACAGGAAACTAAGACCACCATTAATAATTACTAGATCTGGGTGGGACGCCGGCCACACACCGGGTGCCCACCTCCCTGCAGCCAATGGCAGCGCCGCCGCCTTGTAGGACACCCGGCCACGGGTTCCACGCCGCCGCAACAGGTCATCGTCCGCTGCTGGGCAGGAGGCCCCACCCTCCCACTGCACGCCCCAAAGAAGACCACGCCACCACCGCCGGCCCCGCGTGGGAGAGGCCCGGAGGTCCACGCCAGTGGCGGTGTCAGGGGAGAGGGAGGAAGAGGAGGGACGGAGAATGATGGGATCCGCCGTCACCCGCGGAGAGGCGAGAGCGACACGGTCGTTTTTTTCGAACTAGTGTCCCACTACCACTCTGTTACCCAATCCAAATTACTACTAGAACATATGCTCAATAATAGGAAACTAGAACTAACATTTGTTAGCATGTATTTCCTCATATAATTGTGCACTTTGTGTAGTCAATTTTTTTTGTAAAATTTCACCCATCTATTATAATCATCGACAATAGTACAAAGTGCACCAGAAGTAATAATAAATATAGGTTTTTGGATCACCTAGTGGTGACTACATACACTAGTGCGAGCCAAAGGCACATCGTCATTCTCACCCCTCCGTCACCAAAGTCATGCAAAACTTGTTGGTGTAAGCATATTATAGTAGACAGATAGAAAGTTATCGTGCTAAAGTCTCAAAGGACGAGCACATCAAAGCAGCAACCATCTTTAATGATGACAACCGTAAAGAGACCGACTTAAAACCACACGAACAAACACGAAAATGGATCGAATACTAGGATATCCGCTAGACACACATGACTCCATGTGCTCTCTATCGGTGCTAGACACATTGCCAAGGCGAGAATAGAACAGAGAGAACCTTATTCTTTTTTCAGTATGTAGTCACCGTCTCACCGTCCCAAAAAAGACACTGAAAATAAGGTAAACAACGGATGTCATACTCGTCAAGACTAGTCGGCTTCCCACATATGCTAGAGCGAAGACATTGTTACTACTATGAGGAGAGCATTCGCGGGACGATGCTCCAACATAGGTACCGAAGTCGAACCTTCAGAAGAATTATTCCAAAGCAACCTCGTCGCACACATGACATAGAGATTGATGCCCTCGACGTTGACAAACTTTCAGGGCCGTCACCCGACATACAGCTCCTCTGCCACACCCAGCGCATACCACCAACACCACCTTCTAGACCGCTATCCCGACATGCCACCGCTCGCGATGGAGCCCATACGTCGCACGGCCCGACCGCCTGCAACAGACAAATTGCCCATAGACCACAACCGCTGTACCTGCATCCGGGGACGACGCCCCGCCATAAATTCCAATCGCGTCCACTGTAACGTGTTGTCCGAGCTGACAACCTTGCCACACCGGCGACACAAGATTGGCACCCAAGACCCGCCACATGAAACTGCTACCCACCAAGGTTCCTAAGGCCGCTGCCTCGACGCGCATCCACCACCCAAGGCCACCCCACCGACGTTCACAAACCCTGACAAACCATATGTCGACTCTTCAACGACTCTTCAAGACGACACCCTCAATAGTGGAGCAACGTAGACGTCGTCATCGCTTGCTCGGAGAGCATGGGATTTCCCCCCTGATAGCCCACGCCTTTGTCATTGGGATAGGAAGGGGACAACTCACTCAACGATGCCTCAGCTGAGCTACGTCTACAGACGCGGCATAGTTGGAAAAAAAATTGCTACAAATAATTTAGAAGGGGTGCGTTTTTGGAAAAAAAAAAGATGGTACAACTAATTTAGAAGGGAGGGGAAGTACAGTGGTGAACATTTAACATGTCCACTAACCGATGTGAGAAAAACTATTAGAAATATGGAAAAATCCAATTGATTTCACAAATCAAAACTAGTCCAAATTCAAATATTGGAAACACCAACAAATTCAATTGATTTCACAAACTCCAGAGTGGTTCCAATTTCAAAATTTTAAATTCAAAAGCTTGGTAGGAGAGTGGTTCCAATTTCAAAATTTTAAATTCAAAAGATTGGTAGGGGCCGCGCGAACGCGTACCCCCTCTACCACAAATTATAACGTCCATTCTCCTCCATGGAGGAGATGGTGGACCAGTGCTCCTCCCAAGTGCAATGGAGGCCACTAATCCAGGCCATGGATCTTCTTGATCGTCCATTGACCCCGTCCAGGTAAGTAATTCTTTCGGTAGCACCAGGCGTCCTATATGAAGCCTTCATGGATGTGAATCCCTCTGTCAACAGGCGGTACGGGACTAATCATCCCAGCTTAGGTCGCTCCGCGGTTTTGCCTCCCGGGTGCTGGCTGACGGGCTCAAAGAATGTCCTGTAGTTGGGCTTCTTGGGCCACTGCAACTCTCGCTCCGTTTAATTAGTTCTGGCACGACCGGCCCAAGTTGCTGCTACCTCGACCCTTACCAGAAACAAGAAAAATAAACGTAGCCTCTGCATCATGCAGCTTCACCAGGTAGAATTCAGACCACTCGGGATTCAAGACTGGAGCAAGTCTGGACACTGGAGTGCCCATTTAAATTCTGAATGCTGGACTTCCTCCTATGAATGAATATCCACACACAGCTTGACCGTACAAACCATTTGTTGCAGCACTGAAGGAAATTTTATTTCTGCTTACAGGTCTTGGCTATGTACAACATACGCCACAAAGAATGGGTTGAATCAAAAGGCAAAACCACCAGGCAACGCAGACCACACGCTGTTAATAAAACCAAGCGAGTTTTTGAGCAAGCTCAGAGAGCACAAAGGGGCCAGCAAGCAAAACAAAACAAAAAGCCTCAAATGCTACAGAAATACAGACACTCACGTCGACGTGCGACTCGCTTCGTCGTTCATCATCCCTTTAAAGCTTCTGGCCAGCCAGATGGCCGTTTCTCTTGGGGAGACCTTGATCTTCCCGAACGGCTTCAGAACGATCGCGAGCTCCTCCAGCCTGTTGTCCTCCAGCAGGTCCGCAGAAAGCTCCAGGAGCCCCTCCAGGGCCTCGGCCCGCTGCCTGAACGACGTGACGTCTAGCATCTCCTTAGCAGGGGATGTCTCTCCCTTGACAGCAGTGGCTAACTTCACTGCGTCTAAGATGGCTGGTATCTTGCTGGCAGGCAGTTCGGAGGCAGCTGAGGGAAGAAGTGTAGGAGGCAGTGTGTTCAATGAGCATGAGCTGTTTCTTACATCCAGATCGTCTCTTACCACGTTCAGAAGTTTACCGACATCCATGTTCTGAGTTTCACCTTGAACATATTCTGATATTGGCTGCTCACTGCCAACATTCAGATTGATGCGTCGAATACTCTGTACGGCATTATCAACCAGGGGATTGCACATCATCCCCTGGTCATTCTCCAGCTTTGTTTGTTTCTTCATTGATGACTGAGCAGAACTGGGGCCATTCTCCAACTTTGTTTCTTCAGTGGTTGAGACAAGAGAATCGACATACGGTGGAATCGATGTAAGAAGCTCTTGGACAGTAAATTTATCCTCTCCACTTTGTAATGTGGCCAGGTTCTGCCCATGCTTACTGGATTGCACATCATCCTTGCAAACAAACTCTTGTTCAAAGCTTGGAATGGATTTATCCCAAACAGAGCTAAGGCTTGAATCATCATTGTTAACCACACTTTTCTGCAAATTGTCTGTGTTAACTTCTGAACATGGTATGGCTGTAAGATAATTGTCTTCCGGGGCAGCAACACCGGGCACTGAGCCTGTGCGAGAGGAAATCAAGCAGGCTGGTGACTGAGGTTCAGATAGCTCAGGCTGTTCGAACTTTTCAACACAACCAACTGTAGAACTTGAGCAAGGACTGATGTCTTCCTTGGTCGCTACAGCAAACAATTCCTGGGGAGAAGATTTAGCATGTGAATTTTCTAGCATGATGTTCAGTCCCTCTGAAGGACTTCTAGTTACCCTTACTAAATCTCCCTGGGTGGTCGCTACAGCAAACAATTCCCGGGGAGCAGATTTAGCATGTGAATTGTCTAGTATGATGTTCAGTCCCTCTGAAGGACATTTAGTTACCCTTACTAAATCTCCAGGGGTACTATCTGGAGAATGGGCAGGTTGGAAGGGACTTTTCTCAGCCTCCGCCATGACCTTAGTATGAGCTCCCTTTTGCACAGTGACTGGGAGGCTGGTTGTCCCTACTCCAGCTCGTCTCTGAGGGCTAGGCCGTCTAGTAGCACTAGGTGGGGTCTTGGTTTTTGACTTTCCTGAAGCTGCAGAACCATTTTCTATGATCTGTTTGGCAGGTTCAGGAGTTGGTGACCGAGAAGTTTTGACATTTGAACGGTGTTCACCAATAGGTAACTGCATGACAAGTAGCAGGAGAAAGGAGTTAGCAATTGAAACAAACTGGATTTTCATGATAAAAGAAGCAGGCTCGTACCAGTTGCTTTAAGGGTGGTGATGCTTGTACTGAATTCGTGTATTCATTGTTGGTATTGGCCGACCCATGAGATGAATCATCACCAGACTTTGATCTGTGTGAAGCATTGCTGTGGAGCCTTGAAGTATCTGATGATTGATCTGCCTCATTCTTATGGCTGACTGCAGAACTCAGCTTTACACTTCTAGTTCTTGCAGGAGTACTGCTTTCTCTAAGCCTGCTCTCCTCTCTTAAGGTTGTCATTATCTTCTCAATGATTTTTGGTTGCTTACTCTCACCTCTGGGATGCTGATCTATGGATTTAGACGAATCTTGTCTTTTCAGTTGAACATACGATGTGTCTTTGTTGCCTCTGAGATCTTCTGGAGTTGTACACTTTTCATCCGAATCATCCTGATCAGCATCATGAATACTTTGAGCATCAACGACCTTGATATCAGTACTTCCAGCTCCACCTGATGTGCTTCTGTCACTTGATAGTGTGCTGTCTATGTCACTACTAGAAATGCTACTGCTTTGGCTGTCAGACATGCTTCTTTGACTGCTCCGCGAAGTGGACAATGGTTTATGTGGTGTCCGCATGGGATTTGAAGCATCATACAGGGCACGGCATTGATCAATATAAGGTTGCAGATATGGATTCTTCATAATCTCTGATGCCTGTTCACACGAATTACATGTTATTCAGAATACAGATGGAGTGGAAGAGACAAGGCTATAGTTAGAAGGTTTCCAGCTTCATAGTAGCTTACAGTAGGTCGATGCTCAGGATTCTTCCGTAACATAATTTTGATAAGTGATTTCCTGTATGTAGCATAAAAAGAGAAACCATTTATGAAGCTGCTCTTATAATATTATAAATTTATTATGACTTAAAAAGGACAATAAACTGCAACATGCCAGTGTCGCTACAGATGTTTCCAAATCTTTACTTGGTTTTGAAGCATAAGAATAAGGATGATGACTTAAAAGTACAGATCATGCGATTGAAATGAGACAAATGATAAGACAACTTAACAAATGAAAAGGAAACAAATATACAGCTTATTTACAACCTACTCTATGAAGAAAAGTGCACGTACATAGAGGAAGAGTAGCAGGTAGGCAAGGGACCCATGGCCGACCTATTTATCTTACTTATCAATCCAGCCATATCCTGCAAGCATTCTTAATTGGATAAGTCCACTGATTTGTTAAATGAAAAGCAACTGTAAATAGTACTGTCACCAAATAACAGCTAGGAAAGCCAACTTGCAGATTTTTATTTAAAGGGTTTAAAAAGATCCTACTAACTATATTTCATAGTTTTCATGGAAACTATTTTTGGATACCTAATATGTTCCAAATTTTGATACTATATGTAATGAAATAGCTTTGGATGAATCATAAACGCCATTAGCAATTCTCTTACAAAATACTGATATAGAAATTACTTGGAAGGTTGCATCGATAATTAAAAAAACTGCAATGCTCTTAAATATGAATAGATATTTGTAAGTCAGTACATGTCAATTATGACTGATAGATTAATTGAGTTCTTTTTACTCAATTTAGGCAATTACCATGGTAGTTGGATTGTTCTTGTAATTCGGCCTGAAGCACTTCTGAGTATTGCCTCGACAAGAACATATCTTTTACATACGAAATGAGTTTACACGCAGAGTTTAGTTATGTTCCTTTTTGTATTGTATAGCATCTGAAAAGTATTTTCGAAGAAGAATATACAGGATAGACTATAGAGTTAGCCGGGTCTTGAGCTAGTTCTAACAAAATATCACAGTTTTTTCAACATATTAACTACTAAGCCAGAAAAACTAAAAACGAGTATGAACCCTTTTGGATATATGTAAATGCAAAAGGTAAATACTCCATTCATAATGCACCCAGGAAAGCTATTGCGGGATAATGATTCTCCAAGGAAATAGATAAGGTAAGAACTCACAAAGGCCTTGAAAGCAGGTCGATGAGCTGCCATCTCATACATACAGCATCCTATATAAGACAAAAGGTAAATTAAACTCATAGGCAAATATGTAATAATCTAGGGAAAAGTTCAGAAACATTAGCCAGTTTTTTTATTTTTACCAAGCGACCAGATATCTGACTTGAACCCGTAGGGAATATCTGTAAGCAGCTCCGGACACATGTAATTTGGTGTTCCAACAACCTAAAGAAACGCAATAAAGTCAGAATCCAGTAAGAGTCTGAGCATAGAAACACGATCGTGCCTGTATCTTCTCTCCACAATACAGATGAATGTATGTCTACATTATTTTTGGTCAGTAAGGGGAGACAAAGACTGTAAATAGTATGGGGTATATATGCATGACAAACAGCATGGCCGCCATTGGAGTATAAGGGGTTACTAGCTCGATAAATGGAATGCCCTTGTAACAGTGGGAAAGGCTATGGTAATGCAATTGTTTTACACCAAGCTCAATCAAAGGAAATAAGGGAGGGGGAGAGAGATCATACTGAAGAAGTTAAATCGTCTTCCTTCAGAGTCTTGGCTAGGCCAAAATCCCCTGCAAGAAAAACCAAAGGATTTCAAATTGATGAAACAAAAGGTTAAAAATGTTGATGTGGTGCAAAATAGGTGCAGACGTGCAGTACTGTATTTGTTATTAGGAACTGACCAAGGCGTATATCATGATCTTTGGTGAGAAATATGTTGGAGCACTGCAATTATGAGGAACAATTGTCAATTGTACCAAAAATACAAATAACTGAATGATGATTATATCCGTTGATGCATACCTTGAGATCACGATGCAAGACATAGTTGGAATGCAAGTAGTCAACAGCTAATACCAGTTGCGCAAACCATTTCAGCAATTTCTGAGGAACAATCAGTATTATTATGAGCTCATTATTGGGTGCGACTTTCCCTTCAGTCGGATGAATGAAAGAGACAAGTTATCTCATACCTCCTCAGGGAAGTAAGTACCATTTAACTTCTTCATCAGCTCATCACTGTGGTTAAAGAAAAATTTAATTCTATTTAAAAAATGGTAAAGATAAACAAAACTCCGAAGCACCAAATAACACTCACATATCACCCCCTTCACAGTAGCCCGTGATGATGCAGACATAGCAACCCTGCACAAACTCTCCTTGTCAGTAAATAAGTCCAAAAACTGAAACTTCAAACACAACCCACCAAGCAAAAGTCAAATAAAGTTTTCAACTGACAAACCTTCTCAACCCAAGCCTCTTTGAATTCGACGATGTAAGGATGCTGTAGCCGAGCAATCAGAGCCATCTGCAATTTTTACTGTCTTCTTAATCAATCCTTCAAAATAGCACCCCGTGAATCGGTCTGTAGACAAAGCCCAAGGGGATTTCACGAACCTCTTGATGAGCAGACCTTCGGCAGCGCTCCGTCTGCCTCGCGAGGCGGATTTTCTTCAACACGTACCTGCAACCAAATCACAAAGCATACCGATGTCAACCAGAGGCGACGGGCGTGAATGAAAGGAAAACCAATACAGTGGAGCATAATAAAACCGTATCCTACTTCTTCTTCTCAATCTTGTGATTGACGAGGATGGCGGCGCCGAAGGCGCCACGCCCAATCTGCTCCATGATCTCGTACTGATCCATCCGGGACTCCATTGCGTCGTCCCCAAATTCGCAGCAAGATAACCACAGCAGCCTCCCCTCGCGGCAACAGTGAGCCCGCCTCTGGATAATACACCCAGACGACGACGAATCACACTCCTGCTGCCATGCCCATACCGCGGTTCAAACGCCTGCACATCCTCGCAACCAGGCCCTGCAGCAAAAGCGACGATACAATACAAGCGCATAAGCCAAACAGCTTTAACCAAAGCGTACTCCCGTCACGTGCGGGCCAATGAAAATCAACAGCATCAACTACTAGTAGTTCGAAGCCTTTTCTTAGAAAGGGGACGAGGAGAGGCACTGTTGGTTAGCACGGGAGCCGATGAACTACTACTTGGCGAAAACCAGCGCATCGCGGGGAGAGGGAGAGCGTCGGTTATCCAGAACAGTAGCAGAGGGAAAAAAAATCTGCGGATCACGCGGGACAGCGCTTCCCACCAACTGTGAGCCGGCCGGAGCAGGTAGTTTACCTCGGGGGTGTCCGCAAGCATTGGCTGGCAGGCGGGCCGGAGGGCGGCGGCGCCTCTCGCCAGGAGGTCGCGGTGAGATCTCCCGCCGCGCTGGGCGCTGGCTACCGGCTTCTGCTCGCTCGCTCGCGCGTCTGGAGCTCGTGCAGCCGCCTCAGGCGCCCGCTCGCCTCCGCTCTACTGGCACACCTCGCTGTTGGTCGAGCGGCTTCGTCCCTTTGGATTTTTTTTTGCTGTTTTTATTCGGTGGAGCTTTGATGCGGCGTAACGGTGTTTGGTTGGAGCCGAAGGAGTTTTTGCCCGGTGGCTTATATACGGCAGCATGACCGCAACAGCGAGCGGTGGTGGCGACGGCCCCGCCTGGCGGTGTTGTGTTGAGGTTAAATTAAGCGAGGGAGATTACTAGTGGCTTAAAAGGGATATTGCAACTTGCAAGTGTATGTGTATCTCCCACTAACCACTGCCCTCCATATTTGTGAAGCAAAAGGGCAGAATGTTTACAAATGATGAGAAAAACATTTATGGATACAGAAGGAAAATGAAAGAATGGCAATACCGTAATCAAGGCATATTCCAATGAAATATCATCACAAATAATTTAGCATTTTTTCTCGAATCTTGTATACTATCGAGTATACTCCAAACATAACCATACTCAATTGATAGACCCACTCTACGACATCAGGCAGAATGAGGTAGTAGCTGAGTGATCACATCATTTGGTGGCTTGGTGCTGCACAAAAGAAAAATTAGTTCAAGTGTTTTTATACATGAAGTAATGGCCGTTTATGCGTCCACTAGTAACGCATCCTGCATTCCAGATTCCTCTGTTTACCTTCTAACATCATCTGGTTCTCGAGCCGCACTTGTGTTGATCTGAGCTTCCAACAACCGATCTAATTGTGCATGTTCAGTTTTTCACCCATCGTCAACTTGCTTGCTTGACAGCTTGGTGGGGTACCGTGCATGACAGATCGATGGGTGTACACAGATTTTGAAGATATGAATCTGTTAGTTGCATCTCCCATAAAATATGTTAGATGCAACCATCCAATAATACGAATTGATATAGTATGAAGTTTGGGACGCGTCATGTGTCGTAACGCATCGTCAGATATCTTGGCTTATATCCTGTCTGGCACAGGCAACAAACTAGACAAGTGGTTATTTGATTAAGTTATCGCCCACATGTAGTCTCATTTTGGTAATTTGCTCACCTGTACTTGACTCCCATTTTTATAGTGTACTATCTGTACTGTGCATGGCTTTCTCGGGCTAGGAGTTCGTTAATTGAAGTCAATGAGACAAAAGAAGGTTAAACATGAAGGGAATTAACCGTATCCTTATACGAAGGAATCTTTTTTAAAAAATATCAGCAACAAGAGTACTTCCCCGTTAGTGTATAGATACATGTCAATTTAGACAATCTGCTATATCTTTTTCAAGATAGAAGAAGTAGTTGATATGCCAACTCAGCAGGCTAACTCAAAATTCGCCTATACATACACACGCGTGCGGGTCAGGAGAGAGGCAACGACATTGTAAAACCCATCTAGGGTTTTGCCCCTCTTGCCAGCCTCGCCGATCCGTTCTATTGGCTTTGGTGCCTTATTGATGTGACGGGCCAGACCACGGTCTCTCGTCGGCAGAAAGGTTCACGTTCTTTGTTTATACTGTTTTCAGTGTATTTTTCAGAATGTTGTGGCGGTGGCTATATCCTGAAGTCAAATAAGGTCATTCCTGCCATATTCTTGTTTCGCTGGTGTGCCTAGCGCCGTGGAGGGTGTGTGTGTGTGGAGTCGATTTCTTGGGATCCGATCGTTTTTCGTGTCCTTTGTTATGGTATGAGGACAGTTTCTTTTGATCTACGATCGTTATCTTCGATGATTGTTGTTGCTCTGGTGCGCTGGTTTTTCGGGGTCTTAGCGTAATGACTTTCCGTTTTCTACTATAACAAGCTCTACTATGATAAGATTTGTTGGCTCCGGTGATAGAGAGACGAGGACGGCCGCGCGTATTTGACTCGTACTAGTGTATTTAGTCGTCACTATGTGGTCAATGACCTATTTGTACTTTTCATTATGCTTGAGCTCTATTCTAATGTGTTATGACTATTAATACTAGATCAATGGAATTTGAAAAAAAAACACCTCTAACTTGGCATTAACCATGGCCGCCTCTAACTTGAAGCACATAGCAGCGGAGCGGGAGCATTGACCAGCAGCAGGCCCCCGAGGCAGGAGATTCTCTGTTACGGCAATCGAGAAGTTGCGTCACGAGGGGGCGCGAGCTCTGCACCGTCCCAACCTGCGGCATCATTAACGGCAGTAGAAATAAATATCACCCCACTGCTTTCGCCAACACCACGTCCGTACAAACTACCGTTTGCCTTGCGTCAATGACGACTGGGCCCATGTGTTCATCTAATCATCCCGATTCTCCGACTACGGCAAAACGCCATGTACAATGAGCCACGCCCTGCCAGGCGTTCGACCATAGCTGCCGGCGAAGGTTTAAAACCGGCCAACTGGCCAAGGCAACCGAGTTGAAAGGCGCACGGAAGCACGCTGCCGCACGTGACGTCGTACTATCGATGGTCGCTCTCGCTCGTGCCGTTTGGGCAAAGGCGAGCTCTCCAAGGTCGGGTTGCCTTCGTCCCTCGCCAAAACAAAAACCAAAGCATTGACCTGTCTGTATATGTCTGCCTGTCAGATGGACTGCAGATCACGGCAGGCAACGCCGTGGCAGTGATTCTTCCTGCTCCCTCCTGCCCAGATGGATCAAGTGTTATCTCTTGAGTCTAGACACAATAATTCTGGCCAGGGTCTCCCACAAAAAAAATGGCCAGGGAATCCGAGACCTTGGGAATCATTACATTTCTTGGGTAACCTGTTCAGGCATTGTTATGGCAGTGATCCAACAGGCCATTTCTCTCCTCGCAACAAAGACTTGCCTGGAATTGTCACTGCAAAACACATGTCATCGTCATGGCAACCTTCTCAAAATCGTCCCAACGAAAACACCATCCGTCCGTGCGTCTGAAACCCGATGAGTAGGAGGCATCTCAACTCAAAAAGGTTGTACGAAACACCCATCCAAGGTTGCTGTCCCGTAGTCGTCGGGAGGGGACAGGCCGGGCCGCCGGAAATCTATCCTGCGACCTGCGATCTGATTTGATCCGATCGAGCCTTGGTCAGATCATCATCCGAATTAACAGGCCAACCCTTAAAGAAAACCCGGCCGGAGAAGGACGGTGCAACCACCGGCGAAGGGAAAGTACTTACAGGCGGAGCCGGCCAGCAGACAGCGGACAGCGGGCGGTGGCCTGATTAGCCAAGAAAAGGTTAGGTTAAGGCTTCGTTTTCTGTAAGCTAAAGGCGATTAGTGAGGGAGATGGGTAGGTTTAGGACGGGAGCGCGCGCGCAACCGTGTCGTTATCGTATCACGGACGGACGGGCGTGCGGGTTTTTTGTGAATATTAATTTTGTCGAAAGGGAAAATGCTGGGGGAAAAGCCAGAGCCAATCGACGGAGACGTCTGTCTTGTGATGAGATCATGCGATGGGATCTTTGTCCTTGGCTTTGGCTTTTGGTTGGGGTTAATTTTTGTTGAAGTGATTGGACTTGAGGGCGTGCGTGTGGGCTGTTAAGGTTCGGGAGAGATCGTTCTGTCTGCCTAGTGCCTACCTCTAGGTGTTAGGCCGGTGATCCTGTCGTCGAGGGTTTAGAGCATCTCCACGACTCTACCCACGAGGTCGATCCGGACGTCGAAAATCGGCCCAGTTACATATCCAGGGACTTATTTTCGTATGGACAACTTTGGTCCGGACTACCCAGGACGAACACAGGATCCCGGATACGTCCTGAGGATGCCGGATGACGAGAATTCGGCGAGTGGACCAGCCTGTCAGCGACAGAAGCCGACTCGCCGCCATCCTTCCCGCCGTTTTACTTTTACCGCCCTCGCCGCTACACCCCTCCCGCCATTCTTCCGGCCTATATAGCCATACATCTCGCCGTCTCTCTTCACAGGCCCTCACACCACCACAACTCCGGCAAACTTCAAACGTTCGCACCTTTCTTCCTCCCTAACTCCGCCGAGAAGCCATGGTCGACGACGCCGCCGCTGGAAGCTTACCGCTCATGCCAGGCGCTTATACGGCCGTCGAACACTCGCCCCCTAGGCCGGAAACTCATTGTCGGTCCGCCGGCGCTGACGGCAGACCTCGCCGGAGATCCGGCCGCTATCGCCGCCATGGAAGACCCGAACTTCGCCGGAGATCCGAGCCTTATCGCCGCCATAAGGCTCGACACTCATGCCGGATCAGACAACTGGTCTTCGAGGCGCTACGGCAGCGCCGAGAAACTCGCCCGACACGACGGACCGCCGTGCTCGCCGCCACAGAACAATATGGCTTACCGCCCGGTGGAAGCGTTCAAAGCGGACTCGCCGAGTCATGACGCACATCAAGGCTGGCAACAACCCCCGCCTCGGCATGTAGTTGCGGCGTCCGGCGTCGATCATGGCGGCATCCTTTCCTAGTTAAAACCGATGTACTATGTGCCCCCTCGACTGCTTTAATAAAATTCCTCCTATATTTGCACATATTTTGCCGAGTTTAAATGAATTTAGCCAAACTTGGGAACACGGCCTAGTTACGCGAGTGGACGACTGGGTATACCCAGGCCGAAAACGCGATTCGTCCGGCCAAAAATTTGTCCGGTTTTCGGCCTGCATACGACTCTATGCATCAGCATCAGCTGACACTAAAATGTTGTAACGTTTCTGTACGTAGGGGCTTTCCTAGTGCGTGTGCCGTCACAGGCGTGCGGCCAAGGCGTTTCGATCAAACAGTGGCAGCGCAGCTTTGCATCCGGCGGGAGAGTTTGTTGCGACGAGCTGGGCGGGCCAGCGGAACGGGTCACGCGGTGCACGGCACCTACCGAACCGGTGCGCGCCGGGTCACGGGAGCAGCTCTTTCACGGTCACACCATCCGCGTGCGTGCCCCGGGACGCGCACGCGCAAGCAGAACTTGGACTTCGCAACGGCAACAGGGATTTTTTGTTCTCTTTCTTTTCGGGTGACGGTAGGTCGGTAGCAGCAACAGGCAGGCTGGGCTGGATGGCCAATGTGGCTAGACGCATAGGGTTGGGTGGGGTTCCACGTGACCACGCGTTGGCCACGGAGCGGATGCCATGCCCGATGCCGATGCCGATGCCGATGCCGATGCCGAAGGGAGCGGTAGCACGTTGCCAGGATGACGACGCATTTCGATCCATCTCCAACTTGATCGCCGAGGCCAGGCGTGCGTAGCTGCTGACTCGTGGGCTCGTGCCTGCTGACTACTGACTCTCGTCTTCCCTGACTTCCTATTTCATCAGGTCGTACAGGCCCAGGTCCACGAACAATTTAGAAACCTTACACATTTGAAGCCCAGCAGGTTTATGCATTCTGGGGCCATTGTAGCCCACGTACACTCTTTTCTCTGCGATTTTCCTCAACAGACGTCTAAGGTTGAACCACCACACAGAACCCCGCCGCCGATGGACTCCTCCTCTTCCTCCTCGGCGGCTGCGCCGGCGGCCGCGGCCGCGCAGGAGGCGCCTCCGGCGACGGAAAATCTCGCGGTGTTCTGGCACGAGGGCATGCTGGCCCACGACGCCGGCTGCGGCGTGTTCGACTCGGGCCACGACCCGGGATTCCTCGACGTGCTGGACCAGCACCCGGAGAACGCCGACCGCGTCCGCAACATGGTCTCCATCCTCCGCCGCGGGCCCATCGCGCCCTTCCTCTCCTGGCACTCCGGCAGCCCCGCCCACGCCAGCGAGCTCCTCTCGTTCCACACCCCAGGTCAGTCCCCCCCAAATCTCCTCCACAAATCATCATCCGACCTAGAGCTCTTACAGTCGTGTTGTTGATATTGTCAAAATCACCTCGATTTATGTTGTGGTACATCTGGATGGTGTTTACATTGCAACAACAGTCTATATTGTAATCATTATTTAGAACCCTTTTCCATGTTCATGTGAGGGAATGAAGAGCCGAATTCTGAACTTTCTGTGTTACAAACGAACCCTCCCCTGAATCTTTACGTGGTTGGCAGAATACATTGACGAGCTCGTACAAGCGAATGCCAACGGAGCCAAGAAGTTCTGCGCGGGCACTTTCCTGAATCCCGGCTCATGGGGCGCGGCGCTCCTGGCTGCCGGAACAACCTTATCGGCGGTGAGGCACATACTAGCTGGGCACGGGAAGATAGCCTACGCGTTGGTCCGCCCCCCTGGCCATCACGCGCAGCCGGACCGTGCCGACGGTTACTGCTTTCTCAACAACGCCGGGCTTGCCGTGAAGCTGGCTTTGGATTCTGGCCGCACAAAGGTTGCCGTCGTTGATATCGATGTGCACTTTGGGAATGGCACCGCAGAGGGCTTCTACCGGACTGACAGCGTGCTGACGATCTCCCTTCATATGAACCATGGATCTTGGGGTGAGTCTCATCCGCAGAGTGGCTCGGTTGACGAGATTGGTGAAGGCAGCGGGCTTGGGTACAATCTCAACATACCTTTGCCGAATGGAAGTGGGGATGCAGGGTATGAATATGCAATGAATGAGTTGGTTGTCCCAGCAGTTGACAAGTTTCAACCTCAGCTTCTGGTTTTTGTCATTGGCCAAGATTCTAGCGCGGTAAGTTCTGGTTGTGTATTCTTCTATACTTAATTCATCACATGTTCTATTTATCAATCTTGCTAAATCATATGCAATGTGCACTACATACTGAGAAGTAAAATTGTAGTTAGCACTTACCATATTCTGCAAACAAAAAAGATTGCCTAGGAGGACCTAGGCAAAAAAAATCTGGACAGAAAAATAGGCATCTTAATTGTAGTGGAGTAGAATTCAAACCTCGATGACATTCACACCTCCCACCAACTGAGCTAGGCTAAAATAACCTTTTTATTTCTAATTAACATAACTTCAGGATTAGCCTAAAACTGGAACAACAAAACTGAAATTAAAAAAATGCTAACCATTGCTTGGGAAGCCATCGGTGCTTGATCACCATTGGGAATGAAGTTCTCTTGGATAGTCGGTAATGGGACATGAACCTGAATTTCCTCAAGATCTATCTTCCTAGATTGTGTGCTTCCACCCATTTCTGCATTTTCTAAGAACACAACATGTGTCCTTTGCACTTAGTGACACGATTTGGGCTGTAAAAGAAATATGCCTTTCCTTTGAGAGGATAACCAATGAAGCAACAACTTGCAGTCTTATGGTCTAATTTCTGAAGTTGTGGATTAAAAATCCTAGCATCAGCAGGACAGGCCCACACTCTTAAATAATTTTAAATGAGTTTCATGTCAGTCCACAATTCACAAGGTGTTTTGGTTGTTGACTTAGTGGAACTCGATTAATATGTGAACGGCTGTCTTCAATGCTTCCACGACTTATGCCAGTACCCTGATTATGAGGATGCTCACCTCTAGTGGAAACATATCATGTCCACTTACCGGGAATGGACATGGATCTCTCTCCGATGACTTTCTTGTTCATTTCATTATAACTTCACTGCAAAGTGAGTTTGGCCCATCTAATATTACTATAATACTCAGAAGGAAAACTGGAGTATCACTGACCTCATTAGCTATTTCGTCAAGGAAGAGCAAATGTAGAAAGCTCAGCAGATGCAAGACTTAGTTGATGTCATTAGTCCTGGTAAGTGGAAGCAAGGGGGGCCTTTTAAGGCTTAGAAGCTCCAGTTGTCTCCTAAGGCTGAATCCAGTAAATCAAAGAGATATTGTGTCTCTTCTGGAAGAAGTGAGGGCATATGCAGAAGGATTGTGCATGCTTTAAAAAGTGACTTGCTGAAAAGGCTAATGATGAAAGGAGTCCTTTTTGCTGATTTTTCCTGTAATACTTGGTGGATTGACTCAAGTTCCACCGCCCGTGTTACTTGGGGTTGCTTTGTGTCAGGACTATATGAATGGCAGAGGGAAATCTTAAGGCTGCTGATTAAAAGGAGATTGAAGTCGTAGCTATTGGATGTTCTTACTAGCATTAGAAGGCGACTACACACTCCTAAAGCTAGTCGAGAACACCCGATAGCTTTGACTTCAATTTCCTTTACATCAGTGACCTTAAGATTTCGCTCTTCCCTTCTTATAGTCCTCACTTAGTTACGTGCACGGTGGAACCTGAGTCAATCCACCATGTATTATGGGAAAATTAGCAAAAAAGGGAGTCAACAACAAATGAAATTGCATCATGACCCTTTTTAGCACGCCACTTAAAGCCTGCACAGTCCTACATATGTTCTTCCTTCTTGCAGAAGATGCAATATCTCCCTTGAGACTTAGGTCTCTTTGACTTACCGGACTCAGCCTTAGGAGAGAAATGAAGCTTCTTCTTAGCCTTAAAAGGCCCCCCTTGGTGCTTCCTCAACGCAATAGCTAATGAGATCCGTTATGCTCCACTTTTCCTTCTGAGTAGTATAACTTATCTTAACAAGGGTCAAACTCATTTAGCAATGAAGTCATAAAGAAATGAACAAGAAAGCCATTAGAGAGTCATGCCCATCCCCCTAAGCTTTGCGGCCATATTACACATGGACATGGTCTTATGCTGCCAGAAGCCATCATACTTGGAGATGACCATTGTCATAATCAGGATACTGGCATAAGTCTTGGAGGAGCCATTAAACTGCTCCTCCACTAAGGCCAAATACGTCTTAGCATCTTCGAATCAATCAGGGGTTGCTCCCTGTATCCCAATTGAGATGGTGCTCTCATCATTGACATCCTATTTGAGCGCTCCCCTTCTTAGCGTTAACACCATACTCTTTTTTCTCAGCATAATTCAGTGTTGAGACTAGAGGAGCTGTGGGAGCATCCTCACGCATGGCTTAGTCAAGCTCTAATTCTGCAAGTCAGATCATTTGTTTTTCCTTCTAGGCATGGAAGTTAGTCCTGTTAAGCTGCTCAATGCCAGGGAAGTTAGTCCCGTTAAGTTGCTCAATGCCATTCAAGCAAATGGCAATGTTGTTGGTGTGGTTCACCGAAACAAATCAAGACTTATGAGAGTCATAATAATAAGCAAAGAATTAACCCTACGTTTGTCTTATTAAAAGAATGCTATGACTGTTCTAATCCACATCACCGTTGGGAAGAAAACGGACTAGAAATAAATATGCTAAGATAGCATATGTTAATAAACAACGTTGATCAACTTATAATCATATGCAAAATTAACCTCTTTTAAAACTTTTCGTTGGATCCATTTTCATAAGAGGATCCTTACAACAGCTTAACACCAATTAACAACTTAATACATAGAGAAATTAATAAACAGCTGCTAAATACATAATTGAAAGGGAAAAACACCATACTGTGTTAAGGTCCTAAAGTTCATGGCATGAAGAACACGACCCATGGCCAAGGAGCTAAAACCTAGAAAAAGATAACATAAAACACACCCATCAGCCCAAGCTCGCAGCAAAAATGGTCCACTAAGCCGCTGAGGCCTGTTAAGGCCCGCCGACGCCGGGGCGCAACCTCATCCGGCCGATCTAATTGGACGGTTCACGTGAATATCACTTTGAACAAAACCAGCATTTTTGTGTATAAAATATATACGTAGTAAAATAAAGAGGAGCAATTGTACCTTGAAGATTGAAATGGTGAAATATGAATGATAGCCTCCTGTCTTAGACTATGCTAGTCAATTGGACTAACTAATCGTGTTTTTCTTCCGTGTAGTTCGATCCCAATGGAAGACAGTGCCTGACCATGGATGGTTATAGGAGAATCGGACAAATAATGAGAAGCATGGCTAATCGGCACAGCGACGGGCAGATGTTGATCGTCCAGGAAGGGGGCTACCACATGACTTATTCAGCATATTGCCTGCATGCGACACTAGAAGGTGTTATGAGCCTTGAAGCCCCGCTGCTGGATGACCCAATCGCATATTACCCAGAGGATGAGGAATACACCATGAAAGCTGTCGACGTCATGAAGAAACGCTGGAGAGAATCCATTCCCTTCTTGAAAGACATCTAGAGACGCGTACGTCTCTTGGATTGTGTGACGGTGGACGGCCTCGGTTTAGAATCATGTCGTAGTCTGCAATCATGGCGGAAAGGAGCAGCTTGGGATTTCACGCATCTTCCCTGGACTGGACCCCTGGTTGCCGAACTCTTGGTCAGAAGAGTGTTGTACATGTATTGTTGTAGGTTTGTTATGTGATGTCAACTGGTACTTGCTGCCAACGTTTAGTTTCAGCATGTAAAAGATATCTTTGACGGCCACTTATCTGTATGCTTTTAGTCTTGTAATTTTCATGACTCTTATCCTGTATAGTCTTGGGACAGCCATTAAATTGCATTGTCAAAATGCTTTGGCTACCACTTATCTGTACTAGTTAAATTTTCATGTAATTTTTATCCTGTAAAAGGAAGGAGATACAAATAAGCAGTCGTATCACCATTAGTAGAAGTGTTCAGACATCTGTACGCGGTACGCCAACCCGTGGCAAGTCTTGATCTCGTCTGGTGGAGAATGCTTACCTGTTACCACATCCCTCGTCCGTTGAACAGAGCATACTTCTTCTGTGGCATGCTGTCCGTTGAAGGGAGCATGTATCTGTCCCGAAAGTAGACACTGCTACGGAGAATACCGGAAGAATCGATCTCAGCTCTTCATGGGAGAAAGGAAGACGGCTGGCCTCTTCCAGCCCCCCTTGCATCGCATCCTATTCCTGCATGGCTGCACATACATCATCTATGCTGATCTTATAGCAACCATGTGCTCTGCGAAATGTTTGTTTACTTTTGTTCATGACTTATATTCGCTCCGTTTAAAATATAAGATGTTTTAACTTTATAAAGCAAATGTATCTAGACTACTTTTAGTATATAGGTTTACTCATTTTTGGAGTGAATCTACGCACTAAAACAAGCTTTTTTTTTTCATAAACCTAAAACATCTTATATTTTGAAACGGAGGGAGTAACAATCATCTCATTGATCCGCCAATGTTGGTGTTGTCTTTTTTTTCTTATTTCTTTTTTTGGGGTGCTTTATTGTAATGTTTTGACTTGGCATTAGAGCATCTCCACTCACGTTCCCGGAACGCCGATCCTAGGGCGAATTTTAGGTCCGGACGCCGAAATTTTGTCCAATTGCGTTCCTAGGAACCTGTTTTCGTCTGAATTTAGGCCAACTTTGATCCGAGCTTCCCAGGCCATTCCCAGGATCCCGGAGACACCAGACGAAGCGAATTTGGCAAAAAAAAACAGCCGGTGAGTGGACCCACCCAGTCAGCATATATTCGCCATATTCATCCAAAGTTTGCCCAAAGTTCGCCCATATTCTATCATATTCACCCAAATTTCATCCATATTCTCCCATATTTGCCCAAAGTTCGCATATATTCGCCCAAAGTTCGTCTATATCGACCATATTCGCCCAAAGTTCGCCCATATTCACCCCAAACTGCTTATATTCGTCAATATTTTTTCTATATTCGCCCAAAGTTATCGACCATATTCGTCCAAAGTTCGCCCGTATTCGCTCATATTCGCCCAAAGTTCATCCATATCAACCATATTCGCCCAAAGTTATCGACCATATTCGCCCAAAGTTCACCCGTATTCGCCCAATGTTCGTCCATATCGACCATATTCGTCCAAAGTTTGCTCATATTCGTCCCAAACAGCTTATATACGCCCAAAGTTCTCCTAAAACCATCTATATTCGCCCAAGTTTACCGAAATTTATTAAGTTTTAGCCAAACGCGGGAACTCGTCTAGGAACACGAGTGCTCGGCGTTCTCAGACGAAAACTAGTTTTGTTTGGACCAGGCTTGGAAACTGTTAGGAATAGACAACTTGTATTCCTCTGAGGCCAAATGCCACAATATATAGTACATGTACAGGTGGAAATACGCAGGAAAACCCCCTTACAAGTGGGGACATACAATATACAAATATACATCTAACATCCCCCTCAAACTCATGGTGTCTCGACAACACTGAGTTTGGAGAGAAAGAAAGTATGCTGCGCAATGGTCTGTGCCTTCGTAAAGAAATCCGCCAACTGTAACTCTAAACGCACATACTGAAGCGCAACAATGTGAGCCTGCACCTGAGCACGTGTATAGAAAGCATCAACACCGATATACTTGGTAAGCTCATGCTTGACCGGATCACGTGCAATACTAATAGCACATGTACCGTCAGACAAAACCAGAGTGGGTGTGGTAATAGAGACTCCAAATTCCGCAAGAAACCACCGTAACCAGGTCACCTCAGCAGTCAACAAGGCCATAGCACGCAACTCAGCCTCAACACTCGAATGAAAAACCGCTGTCTGTTTCTTCGTCTTCCAAGCAATAAGCGAACCACCAAGAAACACACAGTAAGCAGAAAGTGAACGGCGATCCGTAGGATCACTCGCCCACGTAGCATCCGAATAGCACTGGAGCTGGAGGGAGCTGGAACGAGGAAAAAAAGGCGACGAGTGATCGTGCCACGAAGATAATGAAGAACACGAAGAAGATGACTATAGTGAACAGTGGTAGGAGCGAAAACAAACTGATTTAGAATATGAACATGATAAGATATATCAGGACGAGTGACAACAAGATAAACAAGACTGCCAACAAGATGGCAATAACGCGTCAGATCAGGAAGAGGATCACCATCAGTAGGACAAAGCTTGATATTAAGCTCCATAGGGTTCTCAACAGTGCGCTCATCCCCAAGAGAATCACGAACAAGAAGGTCCTGAATATACTTTTCCTGGGAGATGAAAAAAACATCAGAGGTGGAGGAAACCTCAATCCCAAGAAAGTATCGAAGAGGACCAAGATCAGTCATAAGAAACTGATCATGAAGACGAGCCTTAACAAAGGCTATATACTCAGTATCATCACCAGTAATGATCATATCATCAACATAGAGAAGAAGAAGACTGCGTCCACGAGGAGAAGTGTGAACAAACAACGCTGGATCATGAGCACTAGGGGAGAAACCAGCAGCAGTCACTACAGAGGCAAAGCGCTCAAACCAGGCACGAGGGGCCTGTTTGAGGCCATAAAGAGAACGTCGGAGACGACAAACCATCCCCGCGGGAACAGAATTCCCAGGAGGAGGCTACATATAAACCTCCTCACTCAACTCGTCACTGAGAAAGGTATTCTGAACATCAAGCTAGGACACAGACCAGTGACGAACAAGAGCCAGAGGAGCAAAGTTCTCATCATAGTCATGACCGTGCTCCTGCTAAAAACCACGAGCCACAAGACGCGCTTTATAGCGATCAAGAGATCCATCAGAGCGGGTCTTAATTTTATAGACCCACTTACACATGATAGGACGAACACCAGGAGGGGGAGAAACAAGATCCCAAGTGCCAGTGCACTCAAGCGCAGCAAGATCCTCAACCATGGCCAGCTGTCATCCAGGATGATGCTCAACATCCCGATAAGAAGTCGGCTCAGAGACAACAAAAAGACCATACTGACTAGGAGAGTAATGCTTGGGGCACGACGAATGTGACGAGTAGAGGGAAGCTCATCAGAGGAAGACGACTCATGAGACGACGATGAAGAAGAAGGGATAGCAGAGGAATGCTCTGGAGAACGAGGGGAACTAGGGGAACTAGACGGAACAGAGGAGGATGGTATCGAAGAAGAGACATCAGGGGGAGGGGGTTTTGAAGAAGACACAACAGGAGTAGAAGGAGGCGTGTCAGGAAAAAGAAGAAAAGAGATATCTTCCACCGGGTAGGTACCAGCGGTGGGACGAGGATAGAAAGGGCACGTCTCATCAAAAGTAACGTCGTGAGAGATACGCATCCGACGACCAACAGGGTCCCAACAACGATAGCCCTTATGCTCATCACTATATCCAAGGAAGACACACTCAACAAACTAAGCGGTCAGTTTGGCGCGTTCGCGGGGGCAAGGAGAACATAACAAACACAACCAAACAAGCAAAGCATAGAGTAGTCGGGAGAATGACCAGATAGGCGCTCAAGAGGGATACCACCCTGCAGAGCGACAAAAGGTTGAATATTGATGAGGTAAGCCGGCATGGCGACAGCCTCAGCCCAGAAATGCGGCGGAACAGAAGAAGCAATCATCATGGCACGAGTGGTCTCAAGAAGATGGCGATGCTTACGCTCAGCAACGCTATTCTGGGCATGTGCGACAGGACATGAGAACTGAGCAAGGGTACCCTGCTCAGCAAGGACACCTCGCAACATCTGGGAGATATACTCACCAGTAGAATCATCACGAAACACACGAATGGGTGTAGAATATTGAGTACGGACCATGGCCGCAAAGCGCTGATATATGGAGAGCACTTCACTGCGAGAGCGCATAAAATACAACCAAGTGTACCGAGAAAAATCATCTATGAATAAAATATAGTAGCGATGGCCCCCTTTCGAAGCGAAAGGAGCCGGACCCCAAACATCGGAATGAACTCAATCAAAAGGTCGCTGAGATACAGACGTGCTAGTAGGATAGGGAAGCTGAATCTGTTTACCCAACCTACAACCCTCATAATATAAAACCCATCTCCTGAGACAGACCCCAGAAGACCACGATGAACTAATGACGACAGGCGAGAGTCACAAAGGTGACCAAGACGATGATGCCACTGCTGAAAAGAGCTGGTAGCAGAGGCGACGACCAAAGAAGAACTGGCATACGAAGTGGCAGCGGAAGGAACACGAAGCCAGTCTAACTCCCAAAGTCCTGAAGAGTCACGGCTGCGAGGGCCAGCTCCAACCAGGGCCTGTGTGCGATGATCCTGGACAACACAAGAATCAGCATCAAGAATGACACGACAACCAGAGTCAGTAAGCTGGCTAGTAGAGAACAGATTCATCTTAAGACGAGGAACATGAGAAATATCAGGAACAGAAAAAGAAGAAGTAGAAAGGGTGTCCCGACTAGAAACATGAAGAGAGGTACAATCGGTCGTGAGAACACGGATAGGAGAAGGGAGAGAACGAATAGAGGACAGAAGAAAAGACTCAGAGGTCATATGAAAAGAAGCTCCAGAATCCAGATACCATGGGGACGTACCTGACTGTGTAGAGGGTGGTGGTTGCGTAGTGCCTAAAGAATCAGTCACAGAACCAGCAGTGCCCGTCGAAGAAGAGCCTGTAGCAGCAAGCAAACCGCGAAGACTCCTGATAATGTCCTAATCAGAGAGAGCACCTGCTGAAGACCCGGAAGGAGCCGACTGCCCACGAGCCTGTTGCTGCTGACGTAAACTGGGGTCACGTGTATAACAGGTGGCCCAAGTGTGGCCTGTAGGGGGTCGTAGCATGGAAAACAAAAAAAATTCTACTGCATGCACACAAACAAGCCAAGATCTATCTACTAGATTGTAGCAACGAGTCGATAGAGGAACTTACCCTTGAAGATTCCAAAGCGGTTAACGAGAGCAGATTCTCGTGGGTGATGTAGTCGTACACTTGCCGATCTCAAGATCGCGTAGACGATCCTTCCCAGGCGTTCGGCGGCGCTCCCGATCGGTCACACGTTCGGTACTCGTGAAGACCTTCCTCTCCTTGTTCAATGAGGCAAAGAAAGGAGGTTGTAGCACTCGCGATTCCTAAGACAACGACGTGGTACAGGAAGTAGAGGGAGATCTCGCAGCTTCGCCTTAAGCCGGAGCGAGTATGGTGGAGTATGAGAGAGGCTTTAGTGGTCTAGGGATTAGACACACCAATTAGAAGGCTCTAAACCGAAGGCTAGGACAATTAGAATCTCTAAACCAAAACGGCTCTAAACCGGAGGCTGTGGCTAGGGTTTAGATTTAGAGGATAGGAACTTGTGTGTCCAGGAGGGGAGCCCTGCCCCTCCTTTTATAGGTGGAGGGAGGCGCGCCTGGGGAGGGGAGTCCCTCCCCAACTCGGCCTCAAGGAGGGCCGGCGGTGGGAGGAGGAACTCCGCCCCCAAGTCGGCTTCAAACTTCCTTCTCCTCTTTCCCACTTCCCAAAATAGCCGTTTGACTTTTCAAACTAGGATTTGATTAAATCCTCTATTTGGTACAACAATGACACTTAGTACATGATTCAATCATACCAACTTGATATAACACATTCATGTACCCCTTCTCCCCGGAGTCTTGGGACATTCCGAACCTTCTAGAATGTTCCCATGAAAACACCTAATCATTCCCGAACTCAAAGCAGGACTTTCCTTATATGAATCTTACTCTCCGGACCATTCCGGATCACCTCGTGATATCCCGGATCCCATCCGAGACTCCGAACAACATTCGGTCTCTTTCTCATAATACCATAACTACTCAAACAACGTCGAATCCTTAAGTGTGTCTCCCTACGGTTCGTGAATTATGCGGACATGATCGAGACACTTCTCCGAACAATAACCAATAGAGGAATCTAGAAATTCATATGGCTCCCACATATTTCTACGATTACTTTGCGATCGAATGAACCACTTACATACGATACCAATTTCCCTTTGTCTCACAATAGTTTACTTATCCGAGGTTATGATCGTCGGTATCTCTGCATACCTAGTTCAACCTCGTTATCGATAAGTACTCTTTTCTCGTTCCCGTGATATGTGATCCCTTGTGAGCCAGTCACATGCTTGCAAGCTAATTGGATGACATTCCACCGAGAGGGCCCAGAGTATATCTATCCGTCATATGGATGGACAAATCCCACTCTTGATCCATGTGTTTCAACCAATACTTTCCGAACACTCAATGCCACCTTTATAGCCACCCAGTTACGGTGTGGTGTTTGATGTCATCAAAGCATCCTTCCGGTGATGGTGATTAACATGATCTCATGGTCGAAGGAATTAGGTTACTATGTATCAGAAAGCTTTATAGCAAATGAACTATATTAAATGACTTGATCTTTATGCTACGCTTTAACTATAGGAGTATGTCCATCACATCATTCTCCTAATGATATGACCACATTGTTAATAACATCTCTATGTTCATGATCGAAACCATGATCATATATTAACCAACAAGCTAGTTTAACAAGAGGCTTTACTAGGGACTCTTTTATGTTTACAAATCACACAAGTATTAATGTTTCCTGTTAATACAATTATAGCATGGTATGTAAACATTTATCATAAGTATGAAGATATGATAATAACCACTTTATTATTGCCTCTTGGGCATATCTCCAACAGTCTCCCACTTGCACTAGAGTCAATAATCTAGTTTCAAACCTTTGTGTATTCAACACCTATGGCTTTCCGGTGTTGTATGTACACGATTGCTAGTGGTCAACTGATCTCCGGATCTGACAATTCCAGGTCCGTGTGTAATTGCATGTCTTTGCGTCTCTACGCATCACTCATTCTCTAATGAGATGGCTTCGTATAAATTTGGTCCTCTGGTGTGACCTATAGTTCTTTGGGGTTAAAACATGTTGATAATATTGTCGTACAATATATCTTCATAGTTTTATCCCGCTGTGAACTACACCTAGTTTGATAACAAACTACTTGACACAAATGCCCTCTTTACCTGCTATTATAGCAGTCATATACTTAGCCTTTTGTTGTAGTATCTGTCACAATGTCTTAATTTTGGAACTCATCCAAATCCATTATGGAACTTACTTTCCATTATATTGTGCCACCCTTAGTTTTTAGATTGAGATAAACTTAATTTGTACTTTGTGACAAAACTAGTATCAATGTAGTACTTTTACAATGAACTAACCATCTATTTGTCACTTCTACAAACAATATATTCTTAGTTCTTCCAAAAGATCATAAGAATATCCTTACTATTGTCCAATGATCATCTTATGAATCATTCTGGTATATGCTCATAATGTTTAGAGCATAGGACATATCTGGATTTGTACATATCACAGTATGATTGATATAAATACTCTTTGTGATCTCATACATCAAGTATCAATCTATACTTGAATCTTTGTTTCACTTACCCTGTGTCAATACACTTGAATATATCATCAATATTGAACTCATTCAATCCTTTCTGTGCGACAAGAACCTTTCTTGTAGTTTCTATATTGAACTCATTCAATATCTTATCTATGTACTTCTGGCACAACCATATTGGCGTCTATTGATGCCAATTATTTGGGTTTTGCCTAAGTCTTTCATCGAGATGAAATTCTTATCTTGTGTTAATAAAAAGATACATCACTTCCAATCAACAATATGTCTCCTACATAATGTATTAGAAATATGTCTTAGCGCTCCCACTTAATTTCTTGCAAATGCAAGCATCTTCATTGTCTATGATGAATTTAAACTCTTTTAACAATTTCATCATTGTGAAGATTCCAACTCCGCGATGCTCACTTCAACCATTGAAGTTTGCATATGCTTTTAGCATCCTTTGAATTAACAAAACCCTATGGACTGTGTCATGCACACGTCCTAGGTAACAATTCTATTAGAAGAACTTGTTTTATTTATTCAACTACCATATAACAAAATTATATGTAGTGGTTGCTACATTTATCCGTCTAGACTAAATCGCTATGAAAGATCAAATCTTGTCATAGTCAACCCTTGAACATTGTTGTGAACTCTTTCCCAACATGTCGACCATTTCATAGATGCGAAACATCCATGTCTATTTCTTTATAGATCCAAACACAACTGTAAGGTCTTACACCTTTCTCGAGGGTCCTTCAAGTTCAAAACTTGATTTCTCATGTATGGAACTATCACGGATTTTATGGCTTCATGCCATTTTACGGAGTTAGGGTCCATCATCGCTTCTTTGCATGTAGTCGGTTCATTATTCTCAAATAATGATTCAACCCTCAAATCTTGGTATTTGATTGTTTACCCGACCTACTTGTTTCAATAGGAACTTAGATCTCCGTGACCACAACCTTTGAGGCACGTGAGCCATCAGCATTGTTGCTGCCTCCGAAACACTTTTCGGCGCTGCGCAACTTTGCACATATAGCTAAGGTTCCTTTAACCTTATCAATGTTCTATTGTCCTCCCACTTATCTTTTCACGAAAAAATCCTTCTCAAAGAAACTTGACGTTCTAAGCGACAAACACTTTTGTCTCCGGTGTTTTATGGAGGAATACTTAACATTTATACAAAGACAGGTTCATCCGACTTTGGTTGCACACATCTTTCTTATGCATAGCATACCAATGTTTTAAGAAGGGACTACTTGGGTTTTATCCCAAACCATAACCTTATATGGTGTCATTTCAACGGATTATGATGAAGCTCTTTTCAGTGGAAAAACGGTAATCTCTAAAGCTTTTAATCTTTAAAATATAATGGCATTTTTATGAATTACACCTTTGATCTTCCCATGTCAAACAAGGTTTAATTACATATCTCGAACGCTCCATACTCTTATGGTGTTTCGGGAAATGCAAATCCAAGGAACGATTCCTTAAATCTTAGGTATTATGCTAAACTTGTAACTCAAATATCTTCCTTTATGATCTTATCATAAACTATTTATATTCTTGTTACAATGATTTTGCACTTCATCTTGAAAGTCCTTGGACTTTTCAAATGTTTCACACTTCATCCTTATTAAGTAAATATTCATATATTCACTCAAATTTTCGGAGAAAGCACATGAAGTTGAAATCCATCGCTCTTGACTATACATAATGGACTTCATACAACAATATGTACAAGTTCCAATAAGCTAGTCTATCGTTCCCTTCTGGCCTATGAACGAAGTTTTAATTATCTCTAGGAAAGTTTTCACAAGCGTCATTTAATCAAAAATCAAAAGACTCCAAAATTCCATCCACATGGAGTTTCTTCATGTTTTCTTTCCAATATAATTTAAACGGCGATGTCACTTCCTAAGTGATCTTTCAATCAATTTGTCTTTCGACATCTTTAGCACTAGTTTTATGGATGTGATGTCTCCAACGAGATTTGCAAATCCATCTTTTATGGATTACGGCAATTATTTGAATAACCCTTTTGTTCTCATAATACCTGATAAAACAAATCTTTGAAGGAAAGCTTTGATGTTTAACGAGCAACACAATAACCCTTTATTTGTTCTCGATGAACATCATCACATATTCTTTTGCTAGTTATTTAGGCCATTGTAGTTCATGAATTGTGTTGTTTCGTATGACGATTCACACCAACAAATTCAGTATCAAATACTTAAGAACCACATTGTTTAATAAGCAAAGAATATAGCCATAACATGTATATCATCTATATACTTAAACTGAACTATTCTACTCTTTTCTTTTCTGCCATATATTTATGAGATTTCTCTTTCAGTATTTCCTTTTCTGTTTGAAAGAATCTATCAACATCAATAGTGGAGTCATACATATGACACATAGTCCAAAGCGTGTATAGTTAAATACCAATGTCTTTGGACTTGCACTTTGAAGTAGATCACCATCATCAAATGTTTGGTGTTCTTTCAAATTACTTTCTTTAGTAATCTCTTGGTGTAGTAAACATTTTACCTACATCAAATATTCACCTTTATCATGGAATCGTCCATGATCAAGCTACTTTTAGCTTATAACGATGAATTACGAGTATAATGTTGCTATCCAAAACCTTTTGGAGGATTAGGACAACAAGTGTCTCCAACCTTTTGCAAATTCTCATCAAAATATGAGAACATGAACTTTGCCATATTATACTCTATCATGTTGTAACCAAAACTTCGTTTCAGATATCACAATATCTTCCACACATCATGGTTTCTGAAACAACTCTTTCAGATCCTAGATAACCTTGATATTAAGAGAATCCTTTGAACATCAAGAATCATGGAGACAAACATGATACTTATATACTAACACTTGGAATTGTTACTCTTGATTTAATACTAATTATTAAATTTCATGGAGTAACCGGAACTTACTGAAAGTTTGCAATAGGACTTTTAAACTTTAGCTTAACATTTCAAAACAATACGATACCAGTTCGTAAAGTAACTAACCAGAATTCTATAGTTCTACCATCTCAATTATAACTAAGCGCAAGGTGGTAAACGGATGCCAATGACTACAACAACTATGCAAATTCACTTTGATTTAGTTTATGATAAATTGAGTTCTAATTAATAATTAAATTAATCTAGGTGAACCCCCACTCAAAACAATATCCCTCACATTGTTTTAGTGATCACACGAACCAAATCCACCACATCAAAACCGATCATCACGAGAGTTGATATAGCTTCAATGGCGAACAATCAACATGTTCATCATATCTACTATATGACTCATGCTTTACCTTTCGGTAATCCGTGTTCCTGAGGCCATGTCTGTACATGCTAGGCTTGTCAAGATCAAACCTTAGCTTCCGCATGAGCAAACCTGGCTTGCCCACGTTGTATACACTTGCGGAATCTAACACACCCGATCATCACGTGGTGCTTCGAAACAACAAGCTTTAGCAACGGTGCTAACTAAGGGTGAACACTTTATGACTTGAAATTCATGTGCATGAGGGATCATCTTATAATGCTACCGTCGTCTACTAAGCAATACAAGATGCATAAACTATTAACATCACATGCAATTCATAATATGTGATATGATATGGCCTTTCTTCTTGTGCTTCCGATCTCCATCTTCAAGCACGAACATGATCTCCATCATCACCGACATTGCATCAAGGTCAATGACGCTGCTCCATGGTTGTCGTCCACCAGCTTCAACTATTACAACTACTTTGAATAGACACGCGGGTCTTAACAGAATTTAAAGACAACCATATGGCTCCTGCCGGTTGCCAGCTTATAATAAGGAACATTGCATACATCAAATATAATCACAATCATGGCCATATCACATCACAACACACCCCTGCAAAACAAAGTTAGACGCTTCTAATTTTCTTTGCATGTTTTACGTGGTTTGGGGCTTTCAATAAGTGTCGTTCTAACTTACGAACAAGAACCACAACATTGATACTAGTATTGTCAATCACCCGTTGTAAATTGTATCTTAACTATGCTAGGAGAAAGCAGGCACATAAAGCCACTTATGCAATACAAGTTGCATGTCAAGCGTGGAGCAAGTCTCATGAACGATGTCATGTAAGGTTATCCCGGGCCGCTTCATCCCAACATACCGCAAGATGCAAAGTACACAAGAAGCAATCGACAATAAAAACATCAATGCCCACAATGACCATTGTGTTCTACTCTGCAATGATCTACATATAGATACGGCTCGATACCCTTTGTAGGGGTTCGTAGCATGGAAAACAAAAATTTTCTACCGCATGCACACAAACAAGCCAAGATCTATCTACTAGATTGTAGCAACGAGTCGATAGAGGAACTTACCCTTGAAGATTCCAAAGCGGTTAACGAGAGCAGATTCTCGTGGGTGATGTAGTCGTACACTTGCCGATCTCAAGATCGTGAGCGATCCTTCCAAGGCTGCGTTCCAGCGCTCCCTTGATCGGTCACGTTCGGTACTCGACGAAGACCTTCCTCTCCCTTGTTCCAAAGAAAATGGAGGTTGTAGCACTCTCCTCGCGATTCCGACAAAGACAACGGCGTGGTACCTAAGTAGAGGAGATCTCGCAGGCTTGCCTTAAGCGAGGCAGTATGGTGGAGTATGAGAGAGGCTTTAGTGGTCTAGGATTAGACACACCAATTAGAAGGCTCTAAACCAAGGCTAGGGCAATTAGAAGCTCTAAACCAAAACGGCTCTAAACCAGGAGGTGGCTAGGGTTTAGATTTAGAGGATAGGAACTTGTGTGTCTAGGAGGAGCCCGCCTCCTTTTATAGGTGGAGGAGGCGGCGCTGGGAGGAGTCCCTCCCCAACTCGGCCTCAAGGAGGGGCGGCGGTGGGAGGAACTCCTCCCAAGTCGGCTTCAAACTTCCTTCTTCTTTCCCACTTCCCAAAATAGCGTTTGACTTTCAAACTAGCCGTTTGACTTTTCAAACTAGGATTTGATTAAATCCTCTATTTGGTACAACAATGACACTTAGTACATGATGCAATCATACCAACTTGATATAACACATTCATGTACCCTTCCCCGAGTGCGGACATTCCGAACCTTCTAGAATGTTCGATGAAAACACGGAATCATTCCGAACTCAAAGCAGGACTTTCCTTATATGAATCTTACTCTCGGACCATTCCGGATCACCTCGTGATATCCGGATCCCATCGAGACTCCGAACAACATTCGGTCTCTTTCTCATAATACCATAACTACTCAAACAACGTCGAATCCTTAAGTGTGTCTCCCTACGGTTCGTGAATTATGCGGACATGATCGAGACACTTCTCCGAACAATAACCAATAGAGGAATCTGGAAATTCATATGGCTCCCACATATTTCTATGATTACTTTGCGATTGAATGAACCACTTACATACGATACCAATTTCCCTTTGTCTCATGATAGTTTACTTATCCGAGGTTATGATCGTCGGTATCTCTGCATACCTAGTTCAACCTCGTTATCGATAAGTACTCTTTTCTCGTTCCCGTGATATGTGATCCCTTGTGAGCCAGTCACATGCTTGCAAGCTAATTGGATGACATTCCACCGAGAGGGCCCAGAGTATATCTATCCGTCATATGGATGGACAAATCCCACTCTTGATCCATGTGTTTTAACCAATACTTTCCGAACACTCAATGCCACCTTTATAGCCACCCAGTTACGGTGTGGTGTTTGATGTCATCAAAGCATCCTTCCGGTGATGGTGATTAACATGATCTCATGGTCGAAGGAATTAGGTTACTATGTATCAGAAAGCTTTATAGCAAATGAACTATATTAAATGACTTGATCTTTATGCTACGCTTTAACTATAGGAGTATGTCCATCACATCATTCTCCTAATGATATGACCCTGTTGTTAATAACATCTCTATGTTCATGATCAGGAAACCATGATCATATATTAACCAACAAGCTAGTTTAACAAGAGGCTTTACTAGGGACTCTTTTATGTTTACAAATCACACAAGTATTAATGTTTCCTATTAATACAATTATAGCATGGTATGTAAACATTTATCATAAGTATGAAGATATGATAATAACCACTTTATTATTGCCTCTTGGGCATATCTCCAACATGGCCATCCCTGCTACAGTAAGCGCAGTGACAAAGAGAACCACGACGACCCTAACCACGAGCCTGTTGGTGCTGACTCTGACCCTGAGATTGCTGGTGCTGACTCTCACCCTGAGACTGCTGGTGCTGACTCTGACCCTGACGTGTAGGAGTGGGTAGTATCGGCGGTGGCACAGAGGACCGCAACTGAGTCGAGGGAGCAGACGGCAGAGGAGAACCATGAGTAGCAAGCACAGATGGAACCGCAAGAAGACCAGCACCACGGAGACGAGTCTCCTCAGCCCGAAGCTCATACAACACCTCAGAGAGCGGAACACGACCACGAGCATTCAACTGAGCACGGTGGGGCTCGAACTCCTAGCGGAGCCGAGACATAAACTCATAGATGCGGTGAAACTCCAAATCCGAGCGCACAATCTGACAGCACGGGCATGTGCCACAAACAACAGTACGGAGAGAATTAAGCTGACGCCAGATAGCAGCACTCTGAGTATAGAACTCATCAATAGTGGAATCACCCTGCTGAAGATCATGCTCCTGGCGAACCACTAACAGGTAAAGAGCATCCCCAGACGGCTGATAGCGCTGACGAATATGTGCCCACTGAGCGGCAACAATTGGGAGATTTCAACACCTGGAGTTTTCAATCCTAGATGCCTGTTATGCCATACATCGCAATCCCAGGATTACCATTTTTGCGAGACATAACAGAATTGGATACCATAGTACATCATCCATTACAAAAGATACATAAGTTCTTACACAAATAGGGATCTCATGATCCAGTTCTTAGTACATATTCAAGCAGCGGAATACGTAATAATAACGGTAGCGTAGGCGAAGCTCCATCTTTGGGGTCACAGGCAATGCTGACGATGGAAGATGATCCTAGTTGTCGTAACCTTCCTGGGGTCCATCTTCCAGGTACTCCTCTTCATAGTCTGGCCATGGGAATAGCCAGGGACAAAGCCATGAGTACTCTTTAAGTACTCGCAAACTAATACTAACAGGTAAAAGGGGTTTTTGGATAATAGGACACTAGGCTCTAGGGTTGTTTTGCCAAAGCCAGATTTATCTCTACTAAGTTCCAAAGCTAGTCACAATTTTATAACTCCTAAGTGGGAACTTGTATTTCATATCACAACTCTGTTGTGGTCAAGTCAAAGTCTCAATTCATTTCACAGGTCATTTTGAAAAGTCCGGGGAAACAAGATGGCCACTCCAAATTGTCCATAACCATGACACGGCTATTCGAATAGTTTGACACTCTGCGAGATTGTACACTTTCACCACAACATTCGATACATCCGTCAGAACAAATCCTGAATTCACCATACTCAAGATGCGAATAATCAATCCTAACCTTTCAATTACACGCCCTAGTATAAGTACCTCTCACGTGAGTTTGGCCTCCCAACCATGACCAACTGTCATCTTGGTACCGCATTGTGGACAATCTTCACAAGGTAGCCTCAACTCAGACCTTGGCCGTGAGGGAACTAATACTAAGGTATATAAGTTTCTAGTCAAGCCCTACCCAATATTCGGGTATTGTGGTTATACGATAAAATTGGAATGGTATCGCATCCAGACAACCATCAGTTTTATAAAGTTCTAAGGCTCATGCCTCAACATTTTCATCACCAAGATCATCAGGTGTTTAGAAACACATGTCCAAAACATTTCAATATAATGATCCATCATTCCAAGGTTTTCATAACCATTTTTCCACCAAGTATTCCCATCTAAGGTTGATCAAGTTTTATGCTTAGCACTAGCATCTACAGGTGGGGTAGTACTGATGAGGGGAGGTAAACTAGTGGAGTTTCAACTAAGTCCAACCTTATATCTTAGGCTGATATCAAGGTTTCTAACTTAGGCCAAATTTTATGCTCTTTATGCAACCTTCAACTATCTTTCTAGTATCTATAATTCACTTAAGTAAACTCTAAGTAAGCTTTGATAAAAAAATAAAGTAAGAAGCTTGCAATTAAAACTAGGATTGGTTTATCAAGTGGGTGTGATCACATATGCTTAAGGCATATAGTAGGCATGGTAACAAGTAGGGGTTTGTTGCATCAGTAGGGTATCTTGCAAGTGTTAGATTGCATATTTACTAGTAGTATTAGGCTTGCATCAGTGTCAATATAAGCTTGCCTTGTGCAGAGCAGTGGTTGAAGTTCTCGGCTTCTTCTTCGTAGTATCCTCCTTCCTCCGCGTATCCTTGGTCGGTACTAGCGTCTATGAGTAAATTCGAGGTACACAATCACCAAACAATACTTAACTACTTGCAATCATCACACACAAGGGTCCTGTAGATGATCTAGCATCATCTCTAACATTACAAGGTTAAGGCTTGATTTAATTCCTTTTATTTTTAGAAAAGTAATTTCTACTCATTGAAAAACTACTTAAGATTTAATATTCTCCAAACCAAACATGGGATCATGTTGACACATGTCATCACCACATATTGTAGTCCATGGGAATGTGATTTAAAGTGGTGTCACTAATGCCTATGGGGCATTCTTTTATTACTTGAATATTATTTCTGCAAGTAAACCTATATATTTTTATATATTCTGAAAGGTATGGTTAAATGTGATTTTTGAGAGTTGTAATCAACTCAAAAGCTATTATGGTTTAAATTTGAAAAATATTTGAATGCAGAAAAGCACGCTTGTTATTTTACCATGGGTGATCTATAGATCCAAATGATTTGAATCAACGGGCTTGGATTCAGCATTCAGACCTTTCCAAAAAATTGGTTTCATTCAATTTGGTGCATCAATCGATCTGGGTTGATTTTTGAAGTTGGGTACAAGTGTGTTTGAATTGAAATGGAAAAGTTTAATTTGAATAACTGGGCTGCGCGGGGAAAGTAAACGGTCGGCGCTAAGCGCGATGCTCCATGATCGCTTAAGTGGATGTCCCCACTGCCGGTGACACGGGGCGGCGAGCGGTATGGGGCAACGTGGATCGCTCGATCTAGTTCTAATCCAACGGTGGGAGTCATCGTCGCGAGACAACGCTGGCGAACGAAACCTAAGCCAAGCTAGTGAGGTGTTATCGATGGCTCCTTCTCCAGGCGGTGGGCTCCGGTGAAATTCGGCGGGTGGTGCTCGCCTTGCTCGAGAACGGTGTGGCACGATCGGTGAGAGGAGAGTGAGATGGTGTGAAGAAATCGAGCGGGGTGGTCTCTATTTATAGTCGGCGAGGGACCGTCGGGCGCCGGTGAGCTCGTCGGGACGATGTTCTGGTGGCTAATGGCATGGGCAAGGGTAGGGGACGGTCGTGTCTCTGGCGATGATCAACGACATGGTTTCGAGGTGGGCGTGCGGCTTGGTCTGAACGGTGATGCTGCTTGGCGGGCGGCGTCTTCGACGACGGGCGGTGGCTGTCTTGACGCACGGGCGGCAACGGGATGTCTGGCGGTCTCTGGGTCGGTGGAGATCGGATGCCGCGCGTGAGGGCGCGGCGATGCATGGGCGCTGGTCGAGGTGGTGCTCACGCCGCTCGGCATGGTCTCTGGCGGTTTGGGCGCGGCTTGTCTTGGCTTGCAGCAACGCCATGGTGGGACAATGTAACACCCTCGAGAATCGGACCTATGCAAGTTTGAGCAAAATTCGCCAAACCCGCATAGAAACGATTCAAAGGTGCTCACCAGCACTTTCGTGCGGGTGGAAAACGGTAATAACATTACAGTCCTCGATGGGACCCACGAGCAGATATATATAATGACTCCGTGAGTCAAGAATACGATATATTATACAAAGATCCAAATCACCTTGAAAATGATAGGCGTCACTACGGACAAGATGCAAATGGGGCTAAGAGCCACGAAGAATAACCAATGGCGTCCATAACCTGCCAAGCGGAAGGGTAACCACCTTAACGGCGTCGAACTCAAACCTGCTTAAACAAAAGGGGTGCCGACAAAGGGCAAAGGAAAAGAAGGAGCGTCGATCGAGGCCGATACAGCGAGGCTAGAATTCGGTCCTCGCCACATAGGTATGGTGGATCAAGCGGCAAAGATGCACTAAACAACCTATAGAGACTCGATACAATGGCGGCCGAGAGGGGTAAGATAGACCTATCCGGATCCAACCTGAAGCTAACACCAAACAAACCCATCCTGGTGTTTCCCCCTCGAGACCAAACGAGGAAGTCAACCGAGGAACTCACATAGTTGGCAGTTTTATTTAATTAGTTATAGTTGCGGCACTTTGCTAGTCAGGTTTAGATAATCATCCTGATAAAGTAAACAGTGGGCACTTTTAGTTGACCATTCCGTTATAGTTGCGGCAATTACTAATCAAATACAGATAGCATGATATAATCCCAAAACCCCGCAGTTGTTGGTACTTTTATTCAGCCAATTCCGTTGTAGTTGCCATACTTACTAGTCAGGTACAATGGTCACAAGCGACAAACCAAACAAGCAATTGTGGGCAGTATTATTAGCCATTCCGTTATAGTGAAGCTGATTACTAGTCATTATAAGTCAAATTTATAACAATAAACTTTAGTTATGCTTGTCTATGATCGAGATCTCGTGCTCCAAGTCGTCCATATCCGCGGACACGGCTTTGAGAAAGTTTTACCGGCGGGGTGCACCAATAGCAACACACGCCGATCAGCCTCGGAAAAACCAAATCAAAACCCAACGAGGCTTTCACGGTGAACAATCACAGATTCAGAAATATTTCAGGGGCCACCCTTGGAGTACACCCAACGGAGTAAGCAAGCTCGAGACGGACTCAAGGTTTGTCGATGGTCAGAACGACAGCGGGTCCCCAATCGGGGACCCGATACCGAAAACATCCCGCTTACCTAAGCGATGCAGTGTGCTCCTCACAATTTAAATACGTAAAGTAGCATGGCATAAGTACAGATAGTAAAACACCTCAAACTAGTTTGTGGCCCCAAGAAATAAGACGGAATCAAGCTCTGGCCTGGGGGGCCCATATACCTCCGGATGTGGATAGCGCGATAAATCAAGGCAATGTATCAAGTACTCGGGTCTTACGGGACACAAGTGGGCGTTCGAAACCAAATATTTTCTATCACCCACCGATGCCTCGCTTATTCAATTTTAGTTGTTAAACAGAAATTAAAGTGACGATAAGTAAAACTAGAATCATCTCCAATGACAACATGCGGCAATACATCAACAATCGTGGCATATGACACACATCAAGACTTGAGCAAGCAACTACGACGCAAGTCCAACTATCTACCAAACAAAAGGTAATAGGGTGTGTCCAAGGCAATATGGGGTGCAAGGGATATCAAAGGGTATGAAAACTAGAGCATCGCAATGAGATAGCAATGGATCAACAGGGAGGAATAAACACTATAAAAGTAAGATAGGTAGAAAGGGAGATGCTGCTTTGAAAACATTGCCGAAGGTTCAACCGAAGATCGGGGCGAAGCTCATATCAACTCAACGGCCTTATCCGCGAAGAAGCAAAACACTAGAATAAACACCGGATGCAGTATTTAATACAACGGCAGAAGATCGGCATGATGCATGCATGTTGGATGACGTGGCAAAGGTGTGATGCAATTAGGTCATATTAAGCGGAACCGGGGTTCCGACAATTACTTAAATGGTTCAAGTTATTTAAACCCCCGCATATTAAATGTGGTTTAGCAAGACAACAGATGGAACCGGTTCGCTACACATGTTTAAATGAGGCCAATATAAGGCTAGATTTGCCCGCATATGGCCCCATATTTAATTATTAGGTGAATCGGCATAAGGCCCCCAAACCACAGACGAGGATGCATGCATGGACAATTCAATATGCAACAAGTTATTATGTTACAAAATAGGGTTCGAGGAAAAGGGGTCACACATTAGGGGTCTCGACGATCTTGGGGTTCCGGGGGTTCGGGGTTCGGGGTCGGCCTCGGGGTCCAGGGTCCGACGGAAACGGCGGGAGCGGAAACAAGACGGAGAACTTGTCGTCCAGGGTCTCGGTGTCCGGGGTAGTTCTTGTCGCGTCCGGAAAGCAGGTCTTGGTTCGGTGTCGGGGGCGCATCGGATTCTCCCGGTCGCTGTCGTTCTTGTTGCCTGCGGATCTTGTCGCATTCATGATCTCCGTGTGGAAGGTCTAGAGGGTCCGGTGACGGAGGTCTTGACGGCCCGAGAGGAGAACTTGGTGGCCGCTCAAAGGTCGAGGAGGATGTTGACGGTGCCGAACTTGGGGGTTCTCGCCTCAACCATCGATGGCCTACTTGGATCCGCGTCTCGGTACCTCGGGATTATCTGGGTCACTGAAGACCTTGTCGAGAAGAACTTCGGGCACGAGAGCCGCCGAGCTTGGTACGCACCGAGTACTGCGGGCCAAGACGCAACCAAGGCTCACCAAGGCACGGCCAGGGCCAGACGGAGGCGCGGGTCCACCGCGGTTGGTGTAGGTGGTCGCTGGGCCGAGAAGGAGGCGCGGCGGCGACTTGGCTCCGCCGCAGCGTCCGGGCGGGTCGGGCGCGCTTGGAGGCGAGGGGACGGCGACGCCGGTGGGAGGCCGGAGACGGCGCCGGGAGCGAAACAGGGCGCGCCACGAGGGCGGAGGGCGGAGGCTGGCGTATGCACGCAGGGCGAGGATGGCGGCCGACGCGGGAGGAAGGGGGGCGCAGAGGCGCTGGCGGGTCACGCTGGCGGCCAGCCTGGGCGGGGCGGGCGGTGAGGTGAGGAGGGGCCGCGGGTTGCTGGGCGGGGTCACAGTGGAAGTGAGGTTGGGCGCGGGGCACGGCGAGCGCGCGGTGGGACGGAGGCGCCATGGCCGGAGCGGGCTCAAGCGTGGTGCCGGGAGGTTCGCTGTGGAGGCCAGACGCCGGCGGAGGAGGAGGCGAGGCCGGACTTGGGGAGAGGAGGAGAGGGAGGCTCATGGCGAGGAGAAGGGAGGAGGAGGGCGGTGGGCGCTATGCAGGACGCTGGAGGAGAGGGAGAGAGAGGCACGCCAGGTGGTCAGTGGCTGTGGTGGTCCGGTTGGTGGGGTCCACGCGGGAAAAGGGAGAGGTTGGACCGGGTCAGGGGAGGTGGAAATCGGGAGGCGCTGCGGGTGCCGCGTGTCGTGCGCGTGCTAGTGTGTGTGTGGTTTGGTGGGTGAGGGCAGGGGGAGTGGGGCCCAGGGCGGTTGTGTGCTGGCGTGTGTGGTGAGGAGAGAGGGTGGGAAGAGAAGAGGGAGTGGGTTGAGGGGTTGGACAAGTGGCAGTATAGGATTGGAGGGGGGTTTGGGGTGTGCTGAGGTGGCGTGAGCTGATTGGAGGGGGTGAGGTGGCCAGGGGTGTGGGTAGGTTAGTGGGTGGCTTTAGGATTTAGGAGCGGTGTAGTTGGACCGTTTTAAAAAAAACAGGGGTGGTCGTTCGGGTCTACTCGGCCCGTTCGACTGCCCCACTAAAATAAATATAATTTTTATTCGTTTAAACGGGCCGTCTGCAAACTGATAGCGGCCACAACAAAATATTCCGGGGACCCGGTTTTGGTGTTTGAATAGAGATGGGGCGTTTGGAAAATAAATCGGGCTTGCGAAAATAGTTTTATGCAAACAATGCATGATGATGACGATGCAATGCACAAAAACAACGCGATTTTCTAGTAGTGGTTTTTGCGGGATGCCACAATTCGACACCACTAACAATGGATCTCGCCCTCGAGATCCGCCTCATGGTACCGGAAGGAAGGTCGGTGGTCGGCGTCTTCACACTTCATGTAGATCCTCGCGACACCACTAACAAGGGTTCATCCTCCATCTTGAAATCGGCGACACCACCAACAAAGGGTCGTTGCTCCTGACCGTCGAGAGAACACTCCGGAGAAACAAGACGAAGGTAGAGGTATCAAACGATAAGGCCTCCTCTAACTTCCATGGACGGAGTAAAACTGCTGGATCCACTGATTCGACGTACAAGAGCGAATGATAAGAGCAGTGGTAGGGTAGCTACTCCATCCCACACTCAAACCATTACTCTGCACACGAATAAGCGGATTAAGCATCCAACTCTCGGAATTAGACTGAAGGTCTTCTTAGATGGTATCCGGAACAAAGGAATGTTGCCAGCAGAAATCGTATAGAAGACACACTGATTAGGTTCCGCGATGGTTCCATTGGCATGAACAACACATGCTCAAGGTTAACCCCAACTTCACCAAAGCTCGTCCTTCTCGTATGTTTTTCAACGACACCGATATCCAAAGAAGGAACTCATATGGATAAAGAGCTCAAGATTAAAAGATCGGAGGAAGGGTACAAGACAAGTTGCATCGATGATCGTAGCACCTCCGTTACAAAAGGAAGAAAGCCTCAAGGTACGACGGAAACCCAACCACGAGAATTCGGACTCAAGAGAGAGAAGAGAGCAGATTCAAAACACGCCGAGGTAAGAGGAGAATAGCAGAGGGTAAGGAGTAAATCGGACCTAACCGTAACTATCCAACCGATTTTGCAAAATAGTTTTGACACTCTACTTGCCGTTAGCTAGGTTATCCACAGTTGGACTTCAGGGTATCGCAATCGCGAGCTCGATACCACTCAGAACACCTCGATCGGACCTATGCAAGTTTGAGCAAAATTCGCCAAACCCGCATAGAAACGATTCAAAGGTGCCCACCAGCACTTTCGCGGGTGGAAAACGGTAATAACATTACACAACATCCTCGATGGGACCCATAGAATGAGATATATAACTCCGTGAGTCAAGAATACGATATATTATACAAAGATCCAAATCACCTTGAAAATGATAGAGCGTCACTACGGACAAGATGCAAATGGGGCTAAGAGCCCCAAGAATAACCAATGGCGTCCATAACCCTGCCTGTGCCAAGCCTAAGGGTAACCTCGCTAACGTCGAACTCAAACCTGCTTAAACAAAAGGTGCCGACAAAGGGCAAAGGAAAAGAAGGAGCGTCAAGATCGAGGCCGACACGGCATGAGGCTAGAATTCGGTCCTCGCCTACATAGGTATGGTGGATCAAGCGGCGCAAAGATGCACTAAACAACCTATAGAGACTCGATACAACCGGGCGATCAGAGAGGGTAAGATAGACCTATCCGGATCCAACCCAAGCTAACACCAAACAAACCCATCTCGGTGTTTCCCCTCGAGACCAAACGAGGAAGTCAACCGAGGAACTCACATAGTTGGCGCTTTATTTAATTAGTTATAGTTGCGGCACTTTGCTAGTCGGTTTAGATAATCATCCGATAAAGTAAACAAGGGCACTTTTAGTTGACCATTCCGTTATAGTTGCGGCAATTACTAATCAAATACGATAGCATGATATAATCCCAAAACCCAGCTTGTTGGTACTTTTATTCAGCCAATTCGCTAGAAGTTGCCATACTTACTAGTCGTACAATGGTCATGGCGACAAACCAAACAAGCAATTGTGGGCGTATTATTAGCCATTCCGTTATAGTGAAGCTGATTACTAGTCATTATAAGTCAAATTTATAACAATAAACTTTAGTTATGCTTGTCTATGATCGAGATATCAGTGCTCCAAGTCGTCCATATCCGCGACACGGCTTTCGAAAGTTTTACCCGCCGGGTGCACCAATAGCAACACACGCCGATCAGCCTCGGAAAACCAAATCAAAACCCAACGAGGCTTTCACGATGAACAATCACAGATTCAAATATTTCAGGGGCCACCCTTGAGTACACCAACGGAGTAAGCAAGCTCCGAGACGGACTCAAGGTTTGCGTCGATGGTCAGAACGACAAAGGTCCCCAATCGGGACTGTCGATACATGAAAACATCCCGCTTACCTAACAAGACAAAGGTGCTCCTCGCACAATTTAAATACGTAAAGTAGCATGGCATAAGTACAGATAGTAAAAACACCTCAAACTAGTTTGTGGCCCCAAGAAATAAGACGAATCAAGCTCGCCTGGGGCCCATATACCTCCGGATGTGGATAGCGCGATAAATCAAGGAACAGTATCAAGTACTCGGGGTCTTACGGGACACAAGTGGGCTCGAAACCAAATATTTTCTATCACCCACCGATGCCTCTGCTTATTCAATTTTAGTTGTTAAACAGAAATTAAAGTGACGATAAGTAAAACTAGAATCATCTCCAACAGCAACATGCGGCAATACATCAGCAACTGTGGCATATGACGACACACATCAGCACTTGAGCAAGCAACTACGACGCGCAAGTCCAACTATCTACCAAACAAAAGGTAATAGGGTGTGTCCAAGGCAATATGGGGCTGCAAGGGATATCAAAGGGTATGAAAACTAGAGCATCGCAACAGAGATAGCAATGGATCAACAGGAGGGAATAAACACTATAAAAGTAAGATAGGTAGAAAGGGGGAGATGCTCGCCTGAAAACATTGCCGAAGGTTCAACCGAAGATCGGTGACTCACATCAACTCAACGGCCTTATCCATGAAGAAGCAAAACACTAGAATAAACACGGATGCGATTTAATACAACGGCGTAAGATCGGCATGATGCATGCATGTTGGATGACGTGGCAAAGGTGTGATGCAATTAGGTCATATTAAGCGGAACCGGGGTTCCGACAATTACTTAAATGGTTCAAGTTATTTAAACCCCCGCATATTAAATGTGGTTTAGCAAGACAACAGATGGAACCGGTTCGCTACACATGTTTAAATGAGGCCAATATAAGGCTAGATTTGCCCGCATATGGCCCCATATTTAATTATTAGGTGAATCGGCATAAGGCCCCCAAACCACAGACGAGGATGCATGCATGGACAATTCAATATGCAACAAGTTATTATGTTACAAAATAGGGTTCGAGGAAAAGGGGTCACACATTAGGGGTCTCGACGATCTTGGGGTTCCGGGGTTCGGGGTTGAGGTCGTGGTCCGAGTCCAGCGGAACGGCGGAGCGGAAACAAGACGGAGAACTTGTCCTGTGGTCTCGGTGTCCGGGGTAGTTCTTGTCGCGTCCGGAAAGCAGGTCTTGGTTCGGTGTCGGGGGCGCATCGGATTCTCCCGGTCGCTGTCGTTCTTGTTGCCTGCGGATCTTGTCGCATTCGCGGTCCTCGGTTCATGTTGTCGGTCATGGCGTTGGGACGGGTACTTGTCGAAGCGGTGGCGGTCTTGGCGTTCGGGACCTTCGGGTCGGGATCTAGGAACGTCTTGGCTTTCTCCAGTTATGCATCGCCGCTCCGTGTGGAAGGTCTAGAGGGTCCGGTGACGGAGGTCTTGACGCCCGAGAGGAGAACTTGGTGGCCGCTCAAAGGTCGAGGAGGATCTTGGCGGTGCGAACTTGGGGGTTCTCGCCAACCATCGATGGCCTACTTGGATCCGCGTCTCGGTACCTCGGGATTATCTGGTCATCAAGACCTTGTCGAGAAGAACTCGGGCACGAGCCGCTGCCGAGCTTACGCACCGAGTACTGCGGGCGCAACCAAGGCTCACCACAGTGCCGGCGGAGGGCGGCCACGGAGGCGCGGGTCCACCGGCGGTTGGTGTAGGTGGTCGTCGAGAGAAGGCCTTGGCCGGACTTGGCTCATGCAGCGCGTCCGGGCGGGTGGCGGCGCTTGAGGCGTGAGACGGCAGCGTGGAGGCCGGAGACAGCCGGGAGCTTAGCGGCGGCGCCGGCGCCTTCGGAGGCGAGGCCGGGCGAATCTGTGCGGCAGCGAGATGGCGGGCGCAGCAGGAGGAAGGGTGGCGCGGCAGACGCTGGCGAAGCGCAGAGCAGCCAGCGGGTCACTGTGGCGGCGAAGCTGGGGCTCGGGCGGCGGTGAGGTGAGGCGAGGGCGTCAGCGGGGTTCTTGGGCGGTCGCAGTGGAAGCGAGGTTGGGCGCGGGGCCGCAGCCTTGGCGGTGGGGCAGGCGCCATGGCCGGGCGGGGCTCGCGTGGTGCACAGGAGGTTGTCGGGTGGGCGGCCGGCCTGGCGGGAGGAGGCGGCTGGCGGACTTGGGGAGAGGAGGAGGCGGGAGGCTCGGTGCGGCGAGGGAGAGGAGAGGAGGCGGTGGGCTGGCGCTGCGGCGGGGAGGAGAGAAGGGAGAGGGAGAGAGAGGCACGCGGGCAGGGTCAGGTGGGCCAGGGGTGGGTCCGGTTGGTGGGGTCCACGCGGGAAAAGGGAGAGGTTGGACCGGGTCAGGGGAGGTGGAAACTGGGGAGGGCAGGCGCGCGTGGGTGCTGCGTGTCGTGTGCGTGCGTGCTAGTGTGTGTGTGGTTTGGTGGGTGAGGGCAGGGGGAGTGGGGCCCAGGGCGGTTGTGTGCTGGCGTGTGTGGTGAGGAGAGAGGGTGGGAAGAGAAGAGGGAGTGGGTTGAGGGGTTGGACAAGTGGCAGGATAGGATTGGAGGGGGGTTTGGGGTGTGCTGAGGTGGCGTGAGCTGATTGGAGGGGGTGAGGTGGCCAGGGGTGTGGGTAGGTTAGTGGGTGGCTTTAGGATTTAGGAGCGGTGTAGTTGGACCGTTTTAAAAAACACAGGGGTGGTCGTTCGGGTCTACTCGGCCCGTTCGACTGCCCCACTAAAATAAATATAATTTTTATTCGTTTAAACGGGCCGTCTGCAAACTGATAGCGGCCACAACAAAATATTCCGGGGACCCGGTTTTGGTGTTTGAATAGAGATGGGGCGTTTGGAAAACAAATCGGGCTTGCGAAAATAGTTTTATGCAAACAATGCATGATGATGACGATGCAATGCACAAAAACAACGCGATTTTCTAGTAGTGGTTTTTGCGGGATGCCACAGACAATGAGTGGCGGTGGACGGTGGGCTGCCTCCCAGACATGCTGGCTAGGCCTGCTGCTGCTCCTAGCTTGCTGTCGACTATGGGGTGGCAAGAGGATGCTCGGCTGTTCACCATTGATGGCAATGGCAAGCTCACAGTGGTGCTAGTGCTTGGCTAATCTTCCTAGATGATCTACTAAGCTGGTTGTGAGCTAACTAGGGAACAAGTTAGGCAAGAGTCACCGCTCACAATAGTGTTTGATGTTTGTTTGATTTGTGTCTGCAACCTGTTTGATGAAATGGCCGCATGAAATCAAGTTTTGAATTTTGAAAAGATTTTTGGTGAGTTTGCTAGATTGGTGCTGGTGAGTCTTCAGATGCTTGGGTTTTGAAAGTTGAGCTTGTTTGAGTGGTTTTTGAAAAAATGGGATCTTACCATATGATAAAGATTCAATTTTGAAGTGTCATTTAAACTATGCATTTGAAAGTTTCTGGATGATCACAAAGTGGGCCTTGATACTTTGTTATGAGTACATTCAAGGGTTGCAAAGATCCAGAAAAGTTTCTGTTAGGTTCTGAAAGTTTAAGACAGCCAAAGTAGGCATGGGAGTTAAATTGGTCAAAGTGACCATTCATTTAATATATGTGTTTTGATTTACTTGTCTTTAGGAAAAGTGTGGGAAATGTTTTAGATGATGTTTATTTTACCTAAGAAACATTTTACAAGCAATGAAACAAACAAACAAGGTGGTTTTAAAAGAATTCAAAATCAATGCATACACATATGCATGCATTCATAATTTTATTTAGAAAAGTTTTTGTTAACCCTAATTTTGATGATTAGAGTTTGATGATCCAAGTCAGCAAACTGGGGCATAACACTGGAGGTGAGAACAGCAACAGCACGAGCATCCTCATCAACCCACTGAGTGTAGGCGGTCAGATCGTGGCGATAGGTCTCGAGATCAGCAGATTACTGTTTGAACTTCAACTCATAAGCAGCAACAACACTATCATCGGCACTCTGAGCAGCATCCTTGGCCTCCTGAGAAGCATCAGCACTGAGAACAATCGGCGTCGGCGGAAGAGGAGCCACAGGAGCAGGGGGGCACGACGGACAAGAGACCTCGCCGGAGAGCACACCCCAAAGATGGAGACCGCGCATAAAGGCAGCAAAATCAGGATAATTCGCGCCATCGAAGATCACCGGGCAACGAGAAATCGCAACATAACCCGATGCAGAAGACATCTCTCTCTCACTTTTTTTTTTCAAATCTCGAACTCAGATCCGATCGGAACTGCAGCCGGATGGATCACTCGATCCCGATCGAGAACCAGGAGGCCGGCGGGAGGCACGGCGACGGGAGGCCGATCGAGAAGACCGGGCGGGGAAGACCGGGGCGTGGTGGCGGCGATCGGCGGAGCGGGCAGAGAGGCGGTATGCGACAGATCAAGCCGGGCGCGTGGCGGCAGATCGAGGCGGTATTGCGGGCGGACAAAGCGGCGCAGCCCTCAACGTAGGAGGAGCGGCAATGGCGACCGGCCGGGACGGCAGGCAGTAGCCCACAACGGAGGAGAAGCGGCGGCGGCGACCGGCGGCGACGACGACGGCAAGCCGTCGGCGGCAGGGACGATGGCGGCTACAGCGACGAAGTTGCGAAAAGAGAGAGGCTAACCAAGGTTTAATACCATGTTTAGAATAGACAACTTGTATTCCTCTAGAACCAAAGACCACAATATATAGTACATTTTTTTTCTATCAAAAGGGATTTTATTCCCCGTTCCTTTTCAAAGAAAAGAAACGCAAAAGCCAATATCCAACAGAATTTAAAGATTACAATCAATATATAGTACATGTAAGGTGAAAATATGCAGGAAAACCCCCTAATAAGTAAAGATATACAATATACGTTCAATAAGTGAGGATGCTCTTAGTCCCTAGTTATTCTATAAGCTTGCTATAATAATATGGTGGAACGAAATCCTGTTTCTGTACCAAGACATTGTTAGAGAATGCAGTCGCCTAATCCACCGTAGGTATGATGTAATGAAGTCGCAACCAGCCGAATGGTATGGTACGTCGGCCGATTGCGTGGTGATGCGGCGACGCACGCACCGCTTCTACTCCTCGCTTGCTCACACGTGGATCGAAGGATGCTGCGTGGATAGCTACTACTACTAGGCTGAAAACGAAATTCTTTACTCCTCTCCACTTCAGCTCACGAGATGGAAGAGAAGCGGGCGCGCTTCCGCCGCTGCTCCTGGCCTGCTGCCGACAGCGCTCGTGCCACCGACCGCTGCTCCACTACAGCTCAGTTTTATCTGTTCGTTGACGCGGCTTCCATGTCTCAAAACCTTCGGCCTTAAGGCTAGCTGGCTGAGCCGAGACAGAGCTGCTGCTTATGCTACGGACTCTGTTGAAAAATATGGGACGCTTAATATATATGTCCTTAATAGCAACAAAAAAAAATGAAGTAGAGATAAATAAGCATTTTAAAAGTGCTTTCTGTAGTACTATCTCGGATGAAATGCTACACGATTTAAAAAATTCAGCAACGATCGCACAAGAAAACGAGGCACACACGATCGAGCGGTCAAATTAAGCTTGACCACGCGAGATGACGCACCACTTCTACGCAACAGAAGTCTTCCCAGAGGCAAATGTTGAAAAACCTCGGGTGCCAAATAAAAAATATCCACTCCCCCGCAAAAAGAAAAAAAAAGACCACCACCAGGAGAAAGATAAAGGTAGCGGTTACGCGTGCGTGAAACGGGAATACGGGATCATCCTCTCGTGGATCCTACGGCCATTCCCCCTCCTCCCTTTTCGTGCTTTTACCCCAAACCGCGAGGCGCCTCCTCGGTTGCGTCCCTCTCCCTCTCCTTCCTCGCCCTCCTCCCCTCTCTTCTCCGCCGCCTCGCCATTCGTTCACACCGCCTCCCGTCCCCATGGGTCTCCTGTCCAACAGGTACTGCTCCACATCTCCCCCAGTTCTCTGGATCTCCCGCCCCGCGTTATTGTTTATTGAATCATCATCACTGTTGTTCTGTTGCTTGTTGCTGATTGTTGTGCGGTTTTCTTTTCCCCCATTGTTTCAGGACCGGGAAGGAGACCCTGAAGGCGGGGGATCACATCTACTCCTGGAGGGCCGCGTGGGTCTACGCGCATCATGGTGCGGAACTTTTTTTATCAACTCTGTGGTGTATGGATTGAATCAGATTATTTTCGCGGTATTATGTTTTAGATCAATGGATTTAGGAGAAGAAAAATCCCTCTTATTTGTTTATAGATTTAGTGGGCAATCTAACCCGGTTCTATCCGTTCACTGAGATTCAGTATTAGGAGATTATTACTGTGCTTTGGGATATATTTTTTTTTTGGGCAAATTAGCAAATTCATTCAATCAACGAACTAGCATGCCCATGCATTCACAGTGAGATTTTGGTAACCTTTTAGTGCTCTTATTGCCTTATTGGCCACACAATATTTCAGCATGTGGTCGCTAGCAGCCTGTAAACATTAACTTTACTGCTTGGCATCAGATCATGCAAAATTTGTTGACGAATTGCATATGGAGTATATCTCGGAACAATTACATCTGAAGCGGATGCCACCAACTCGGTTTTGTTGCTTTTTTAGAGCTTTATGGGGTTTAGCTATCTGGCACATGAGAATCGCTTACCCAAAAATAGGCTAGAGCATAAACTTCCAATCATAGAAATAACGCAGTCCTGATGCAGTGGCAATGTTACTGACAATTTTTCGTAAATTAGTACTCCCTCCGTTTCAAAATATAAGATGTTTTAGGTTTCTGAAGAGAATGTATCTAGACTTGTTTTAGTGCGTAGATTCACTTCAAACATGAATGAATCTATATACTAAAAAAAGTCTAGATACATTTGATTCACAAAGCTAAAACATCTTATATTTTGAAACGGAGGGAGTAGTATTGCTTTTAGTTGGAGGTGCTATATTGTTGTAGTCTTCTCCATGTATAACCCGTTTTCCTTCCACAGGAATATATGTTGGCGATGATAAGGTGATCCATTTTACCAGAGGAAGGGACCAAGAGGTCGGAACTGGAACAGTCATTGATTTTCTTCTCGTCAGTTCTGGCCCTACTAGGAGCACCACGCCATGCTTGGTGTGCAGCAGCAACGATGCCACCGAAGCCACGGAGACAAATGGTGTGACGTCCTCTTGCCTCAGCTGTTTCCTGGCAGGGGGTGCCCTCTACCGTTTCGAGTATGCTGTCAACCCGGCCCTCTTCCTTGCCAAGGCGCGAGGAGGGACGTGCACGCTTGCCCCCACTGATACTGATGAGGTGGTTGTCCGACGCGCAAACTACTTGTTGAGCAATGGATTCAGGTGCTACAGCCTGTTCAAGAATAACTGCGAGGACTTTGCGATATACTGCAAGACTGGTCTGCTAGTGGCTGAGCAAGGCAGCGTCGGGCTCGGGCAGAGTGGGCAGGCTGTCTCCATCATCGGCGGGCCTCTTGCTGCTGTGGTTTCGACCCCTTTCCGCCTAGTAACCACCAACATCTACGGAATGGCGGTGATGGCTGTCGGGGTGTACTGTGTCAGCAGGTATGCAGGTGACATTGGCAACCGTCGAGACGTGCTGAAAGTAGAGGTCGAGGACCTGACAGCCGGACTCGCAAGCGGCCGGATTCGTCCGGCGAACATCAGTCAGCTGGCAACTCCGGGACAAGTCCAGGCTCCGGTTGTGACCACACCTGTTGCTGCTTAGAATGCAGCACTGCTGTTGTAAAATCTGGAGATGTATACATCACCTTCGCTACCATGTATTTTATCACCAAATGTGTTGTTGAAACCTGCCTGCTAAAACTGTGCCAAGAGTGAACTTCCCATTCGGCAATAGCTGTATTATTAAGAGTGTTGTGTCTACTACGGTCGTGTATGGTTTTAAGACCGTTGTGTGGTTTTGCTTGACCAATATTTTCGCTCCCGTCTATTTCTGGCATCTGCTTTTACTTCCTGAACATCAACCATTGACAGCAGAATTGAATAGTGTAAGATCTGTCTTTTTTTTCCCTCAAGCTGTGAATGAAATTTGATCTTCCGTGGCAGATGCATCTTGCATTGGTGCTATTGATTGTTTGACAATTTTGTTGTTGTGTTCACATTCTTGAGTAACGCCGAAGTATAGCATTAGTGCTATGAGGTGGATATATGTCCTTGGTGTGGCTACAAAACCGGAGTGAACATCTATTGTGCTTGTCAGTGTACCAATGAACTGAAATACTATCAAGCTTATAAACTTCTTTTCTCGTTATCCCGTGTTCAGGTGAGTTCATATGTAAACAGAAATTGGATGGCAACTCTGAGGAGAATTTGGAGATTCCTGAGTTCCAAACGGCCTGAAGTGGCTCCATTATACGAGAGTACTATGTATAAGTAGCATATGAAGTCACTGAATTTCGCCTTCTTTTGCTTTTGAGATTAGCCAGAAAAATTGATCTGTGCTCATTTCTGGACCATGGCCCAATTTGTTCTCCGGATCAGATCAAAGCCCAGATTCACAGTAGTAGCCCTGGATTACCAGGATTTGGGAACTTTTATCTTCTCGATCGAATCAAGGCCCATGTGACCATGTCTATGACTGGTGTGTGGTGTGAAACCTTGGTCAACAGCAAACAGATTTTGATGTCCTAGAACCAATGGGTTTATTTTGAATTTTTCTGACGCCCTTTTTTCAACTTCGTTTCATTTGTACTAGTACGAGTGCGACCTCTGCTTCTAGTACCATCTGCTACGGCCCGGCCGGAGCACCACTCCCCCAGCACCGTTTCCGATCACTTGTCCATGACAGGACACTACTCGATCGAGCTGGTAGTGGTAATGGCCGATCCACACACACATAACCCGTCCTCCCACCATCTGGCCAGGGCCTGGATCTGGGAGCTGCCTGACCCGTTGTGGCAACAATAATGGAGGCGTGAAGGCATGGTAAATCCTCCTCTATAACTAGCTAGGGCCAAACGTGGCCTTTCAAGCGACTAGTGGCAGCTGTTTCGGATCGTCCACACCACCGCCCACAGGGCATGTCGTTCGTTGGAATCCCAGTGCGCTCACCAGCGGCATGGCAGCATCTGCATGTGTCCACAGGGCGTATATGGGGATCGACATTGATTGATGGTACTAGGAAGGAGTGAACGGATTGTTCGCAACAGGAAAAAACCCAGCTGTTAAATAGTGTATATACTTCAATAATAAGAAATAGTTGTATTATTATTACGTATTACATAGTAGTAGTAGTATATGCTTTTCTATCCCACCACATGTATACTCCTGGACACCCCATATAAGTTACAGGACTTATGAACATGATCGAGATAATTAAGGAGATCGAGTAAAGGAAAGAAGACGTGAAACCAATCATGGAACAACATCAGCCAGCCAGCCGCGGATCGACGAGCTAGCTGGTGAATGTGTTAATGATATATGCATCGATCGATCGATCGATCTCATTGCCTGCAGAGAGCGGCTTCCAGGCCTTGGCAGCCCAGCACTTTGCTCCACACGTCGTCGCCGGCGACGCCGTCGTGGAGGCCCATGCTGGCGTCCTCGGGGAGAGGGTCGAACGGCTCGTACTTGGCCTCCCGGTCCCACGCCGTCGTGGGGAGGATCAGATCGGCGCCGTCCGTTGTCGCCAGCCCCAGCGAGTCGTAGCAGCTCTGGTCTACTACGCTGAAGTTGAACTCGCCGAGCGCCTGCGCGCGCGCGGCGTCGGCGCACTGCAGCATGGCGGTCGCGCTGCACCCGGTGGGCTCCGCGCAGCTCACCGGCCCGCAGAGCTCGCCGAACCCGTGCTGGCTGGTCGGGTCGGACAGGGCGGGCGGGCTCGTCTCCGTGCTTATTGACGACCCGCGGCTCAGGTTGTCGACCGATTCCGGCACGACGGCGCACTGCTGCTGCTCGGCCGGAGGCTGATGGCTCAGGAACTTGGAGTAGAGCAGTCCCAGATCGATCATCGAGCCATCGGCGGCGGATCCGGCTGGCTCGTCGGACGACGCGGGCTGGTGGGCCGGCTCGGGCTCGGGCGGGCTGCCGGCCATGCCTTCGAGGAGCAGGTCGGGCCGGATCGTCGCCGGGCCAGCCTGCGACCGATGAGAGAACGGCGCCGTGCTCCCCGGCATGCTCGCCATCACGTCGACGGTTTCCGCCATGGACCGCACCGGCTTGCCCCGCCGGTTCTTGCGACAGCCACCTCCGACGGGCACGTTCCGGAGGGACCCGCCTTTGGTCCAGTAGCGGCGGCAGCCCTTGCAGAAGTATCGCGGCTGGCTGAGGCTGTAGTTGTTGTAGTAGCAGAACTTGGTGTTGGCCGAGTCGCAGCGCGGGCAGTTGGGCGCCACCTCCACGTTCGGCCGGTACCGCCGCGGGTCGATCAGCGCCGCGCGCCGCTCGGCCGCGGCGGCGGCGTAGGCCAGCATGTTGTCGCAGTGGGAAGGCAGCATGGGGACGGACGAGACGAGACGAGACGCGGATCGAGGAGGAGATCCGCGGGCAGGGAGACCCTGGGGGGAATGTGGGAATGCGGTGATGTGAGAGGATTTGGAGGCTTGCTGCAGGCGCGCGCGAGAGCTTCGCCTCTCTGCGGGAGGAGAGAGGATGGAGGTGTATATATACGATGGGACGTCGGGGAAGCTAGCGAAGCCGGGGCGAAATGTTTTCTTCCGTTGGCCGTGCATGTGATTGTGAGTTTTTGTGCTAATTAATTACATGGCCGTGGCGAGCTGTTGCCGTAGTCGTCAGGCTCGACTGTTTTTCTTTTGTTAGATTTCATGAAGGACTGGAATCTCTAAGAATATATTTGGAACACATCATGAGTTTTAAGGATCTATGCATAAACGAGCAGTTCAAATCAGAATCTCGTGACAATCAATCAACAAGGAAAAACAAAGTTTCAGATGGTTCGTCCTACTAGTCTAGTCTAGTCTAGTCTAGTCTTAGTCGTAACTAATGATAAGATTCATGGTTAATTAAAGAGGTAGAAATTTTCAAATGAAGGGGTACCATCGCCAACAACCAGTGTTTGTGCAGTCTCTTTAGTGGATACAGTGCATGGTGTGTGTGCTGACGATCTCGCACAACAGTGCCCATAACAACCACAGTGCGATCCATTAAATGTGACCGGAGAAAAAATGTCAAGCCCAAGTAGTGAAGCTCTGAGCTGGAGGCTTAATTAGCACTAATAAGACCGGCCGGAGACAATGTCGCGGTCACGAACGTTAAATATCTGGCGACTTTGGAGTGTACGGCAATGTTTCGCGCCCGCCTGCAATGCAACCGCAAATATCATGGCGCGCACAGATGAGAGATCGGAGTTTGGACTCCGCCCGCGCGCCGGGTTGCTGATCGATGAGGTAGGTATGTGTATGGCGCGTACACGTCGTTGTCACGTCTAGCTAGAAGGCTAGGCGCTGCTGGCAACAAGATGGAGTATGGTACGTGCTCGCTAGCCCTTCCGAGGTTAGGCACTGGGATGTGTGACTGGCTTACTATACTTACTCTCGTACGTGGTTTCATGTTCTATTTTGTTTTCGTTGTCTCGAGGTCATTGTCGTCGTCGTCCTCGTCCGTACGTCTTGGGCGCTGTCCATTCTGTTATCAAGGGTTTTGCCACATTTCACCATTGTCGGTCGCGAATTCTTTAGATATCTTTAGGTTTCCGGCTAGTGGACATAATAAATTCCTAAAAGTTTGAAAGACAAACGCGTGATTATATATCAACGTGTATAAAGTTTAGTCCGCCCTCCCCCGTCCGCGAAGAGTGGATAGAGTTGAAAACACGTTTAAACAAGCTTTTCTTAATTTCTACGGTTTATTTTCGTAGTTTGGAAGAGACATAGTCTTCTACTTACTCAGATCATGGGATGTTAACGATACCGATTCGAACGTTCCGTTCTTTTACTCTACCTAGATGTTTCTTTTTCTTTTGTCGAGCTAATGCACCAACGACCGCACAAATATATGGTCGTACATGAGATCAGGCCTCTCGAACAGCACCACTAAGATTGCAATTGTTATGGTCATATCGTCGACATGTATGTTACCCCGTGTTGATGGTCACTTCATTCATAAAGTGACATATATGGGCTAGATGTTGCCTCTTAATGTAATGTGTCAATGTCTAGTTTGTCTATGCTATATAGTTTTCATGGCATTAATATAGATTAAATTATTTGATAAAAATAATTTTCCGCTCTTCTATATCTCAACAAACCATAACCGTCTGAGTGAATGCTTCATAGGAATGTGGCCATTAAAACTTGTAAATGCATGAAATAAGCTCAAATCACATTAATTTTGTTCATCATAAAAATATTATTTTAAAACCACTAATCCTCCTAGTGGCCACATACTAACTCTACATGACGAACTGACAAAGTAAACCTAGGTAAACTCGAGGGAAGGACATTGCTAGAGCTTCTAGACTTTGCTTAGGGTCCCCGCCTAGAGTCAAATCCAAGGATGTCGAGGAAACATTAGCTTAGTGCCGGTTTCGAGGAGTCAAGATCGACTCAAGCCTTCATCTTAAGCCTGGGGAGTAGTTAGTTGTTAGTCTCGAGGATCCGTGTATGACTTGAGACTTCACTCAAGCCTCCATCAAACGACTCCTAGCATAGGATTAAGCCACACTCGATTGAGGCAATGTGACCTGTTAAAAAACACCGTACCACTTGAGTAAATCTTATTACCATATGAACACCTTCTCCATGCATCAGGTGGATTGAGAAGGAAAATAAAGAGAAAAAAAATAGCAACGAGCGAGGGTAGCTCGGGTTGCACCTGGCCGGTGTTGTTATTCGTTCATAGCAAATTCAATGGGTGCATCCATAACAATGAAAATTCAATAAACAAAAATGACGAGTGGCCACAAGTTAACTGCTCAAAGCACTCCCAAAGTGAAAAAGAAAAAAAAAACGGCCCGGCTAATTCTAGTCTTGGACCGCATTAGTTCTTTGAGCAAAATTCGTAGAGTTTGCAATAAGTCTAGTCATGAGTTTGCTAGATTTGGGATGCTAAACCATAAGACCACGATTTCTGTCCGTCTCTTGTCCTGATGAGCTCCGAGATGGTATTCACAGGGATTGTAACACCACTATTATCTGAATAATACTACTTACTCCGTATCATTTTTTTACCAAAAAAAGTTCAAGGAAACTACTACGAGATGAGTTTTTTTTTTTTTTTGACAAGAACTACGAGATGAGTCGAGCAATGAAGAACCCCAAAGTCCAGCTGGTCCGTGCGGTACGGCCGCTCACATACATAGGACGAGCTAGGCCGATCGAGTGCATCCATAACAAACAAACCGAGCCGGGGGTCCAAGTACGCGTACGTTTACGCAGGTCTCTCTCCGCGACCTACCTGGCCATCCGTCGTCGTCGACCGCGACGACCCGTGCCGTGCGTACGTTCGCCACGGCAATTGCCGGTAAGCTGGACCGATCGATGCACACGGTTAACCGTACGTACCGCGCTAGGTGTGCAGGCAGGCGCGCCGGGCAGTGAATAGCCGGCCGTGCCACTTGATATAGAGGCCGTGTCCTGCCCTGCGGTTCGTGATCGGTGAGGACGTGCAGCATGACACGCCTGGTGTACGTACGTACGACCGGCGCGTCGACGTACGGCTTCGATGGCGACGGTAGGCGTGTTCCATGACCATGACATGATGATTGACGAGGTTTACTGGATACGTCGTACGTACAAACTTGGGAGAGCGAAGCGAAACGATCGAGCGACACACGCCTCGCATATCATCCATCACATGGTCACGCGGACACGGGCATCCCAGCCATGGAGTCGGTTATTAGATCGCGCTGCGTCGGCCGGCCTTCGGGCCGGCCACGCAACGGCCGGTTCGCGAAAACCACACCGGTAAAAAAGAGCCTCTACAGTCCCTAGCCGTAACTGGTTTTAGTCCCGGTTTTGGGCTGAATTGCAAACGGACTGAAGCCTCCTCTCTGGTTCCACATTACCGATCGACAATGTAGTATCTGTTATCATGTGACGAAAACCCTCTAGTATCGGGCCGTAATATCACCTGGGACTAAAAGGTTTTCTATCGCCGCAGAGAATTGTGTGTTTCTCTGCCGCGGCAGAGATTGTGTATTTTCTTTTTTTTTGTCATTTCGTTTCTTTTTTGTTTTGTGTTTCACTATAATTCAATACATATTATACGCTACTACATAGACACTACACGTCGATGCATTTATATAATTAATCGATCCATTGCAAGCATACATATAATCAATCATATCAAAAGGAAGAAATGTTTTGAAAATTACATGGTCATTGATGAATATATATATCATATACATGGAGATGACTAAGGCAAATCGAGTTCCACGTTATTCGCATAATGCTCTCCATGTATATCAAGGACTTCTTCATCATAAATCCCGCCATCTCTTCTTGAATTGCTCTTATGCGCTGGTCTGGCTCTAGTTTCTCCCGCAAATCATAAATATAATGTGAGTCAACTTTCACCTTTGGTCAACTCATGAGATGTACTCGCAGACGTAGTATCCACATAAATGAGTTCTCGGTGGCTGCTGTAAACTCTTCACCATTTTATAAGTTAACTCCTCTTCGAACGGACCTGGTATTTTCTGTCTAAACCGTGTCTGATGGGGATGTGCCTACCGGGGTATACCCAGCAGGACGTTTCCGACTGGCCCAAGAACTGGCGAGTGGGCCTGCAAGACGGCGACTGGATCAAAGCCCGGCGTGGATCCAAGCGACTGGAAACTAAAGGCTCAGGCGAGTAGATAAGCCCAGTTGGATTAGGTTAAACAAGTACCGAAGCCTTAACTGATTGGGTTGAGATATGTAAACCCTAGGGGAGGTGAGCCTATATAAACCTCCCTGCGGGGCGTGTAGAGATACGTTCCATCATATACCCAAGTGACTCGCCGCCTAGCCACCGAGCTCGCTCATTGTACCACCTCCATAATACAATCTAGCAGGAGTAGGTCTTTACCTCCGAGGCGTAACTGGTAAAACCCTGTCTCCGCCTCATCTCGCACCGCAGATGGCTGGCCGCTTGCCCCTCGTTCTACTCGACGCCGACGGCATCTGCCGTGACCATTCCACGGCGTGGCGCCCACCGTGGGCCCGACCGGTCCGGCCGGTGTTCTGGCGAGATCCAATCGCCCATCAACGAGACGGCCGCCACCGCCGCATGATAGCGATGGCGATGCTCCAAATATTTCCAAGCAGCTACGTCCGCGGCGCCCGTCACCTGGCGTGATCTGCCGGTCGGCACGATCAACCTCTTCGTCGGCCTCACCGACGTCATCGTCTCGGAGGACTCGGCTTGCATCCGCGAGTCGCCGCCACGCGATCGGCTCTCCGAGAGCCATATCCGCACGATCCATCGCCTCGCCTCCGAGTACAACTCGGCCCAATACAACGTGGCCGAAAACTCAGCGGCCGCAGAAGACGCGGCCCTCAACGCCGACGCCGACTCGGCGACCCCGGTGTCACTCGCCGGATCCATCACCGCGGCTTCACCCGCGGGCTCCATCACCCAGGTCTCCAACGTGGGAGACTTCGAGTACCCCTCCATCCTCGGGATCTTCGACTGCGACTCCGGGTCGGAAAACTCCGCTGACCTCCGCGACGGAATCGGTCGCCACGCCGCGACCTACATGGCGACCGGCACCGAGCCGCCGGAGGACCCCTTCTCCATCCCAATCCCTCCTAACGCCACGGCGACGGAGGTTGAGGAATTCCGACTGAAACTGGCGGAGGCAGTGCGCAAGGAGCAAGCCGAGCGCGAAAAATTTCGCCGGCGTGTGGCCAGAGCTATCGCGCTACCAGCAGCGGATCAGGTCGCGCTGAACCCCACCATTCAGGCGTACCGACCTTCGACGACAAAACGACCCGGCAGCGTGGCGGCCGATCTGCGAGAACGCGCCATCAGAGGAAGCGCCGCCCCGCCAGTCGACGGCGATGGGCCCACTCCACCCAACCGCACACCTCCTGGACCAGCGGATAGTAGTCTCCTCATGGGAGCGAGACGCAAATGGCCTCCCACTGTTCTCCACCCCGATGGACAACCTCGTGGCAGACCGAGCAGCAGCCGACAACATCATGGCCACCGGCGACGGCGCCCTACAGATCCAGTACGTCAGGGCCCTGCTCGCAAAGGCCGTCGAGCAGAAAAACGCGGGCGCCGACTCGCAGGGTCGAGTGTACTCGCGTTCTTCGGGAAGCAGAGCGGCCTCAAGCGGCCGCCCAATGGCGGCAAAAACCCTCAACTGCCCACCACCAGAGCCACTGCAGCTCCAACACCGACCCGCGAACGCGACACTCTGCACCAACGACCCCAGGACAGCGACCAACTTCGTCGCCGCCAACGGTCAAGCCATCGACGCCCGCACCCACATCATCAACAACCAAAGCTGGCGCGCACGCCAGCCCGACGACCTGCGACACACCCTAACCAATCACCGCGACGGCGAGCCCATGGGGTCACTCAGTCGACTCGGCCCCAAGTGCTTCGGACCAATGATCCGAGGCGAGAAGTACCCGCCAAACTGCAAGGCGCCAAAGGATATAGAAAAGTACGACCCCTCGTACGACCCCGCCGTTTGGCTCGATACATACCTCATGGCGATGGGGATCGCAGGCCACACCGACCTGCTAGCCGCCCGTTACATCCCCTGATGATGGAGGGGACGTGCAGGCAGTGGATCAACACCCTCCCCCAGGATATTATCGACTCCTGGGAGTAGATGCGCGACGCCTTCGTCCCGCACTTCGAGTGCTCCTACACCCGCGCCACCACCATCGAGGACCTGGAGCGATGCGTCCAGGGACCCGCGACCACGCAATCGGGTCCAACGGTGGCAAGAACTCTGGTACAACGCGTTCGGCATCCACCCGGACACCGCGATCCATTGCTTCAAGACCTCGTGCCGCTACGAGCCTCTGGTCGCCAAGCTCAAGCGACACTCTCGCACACTCGACAAAATACCTGACCTCCTCGAGATCGCCAAACGGTACGCGGAGGAAGATCCAAACCAGGAAACCGACGACGAGTCGGGAGGTCAACGTCGCACGAGCGGCAATGACAGCGGACGACGGTCCGACCTACGCTACAGCAACACTCGCCTCACCGGCAAGCACCGCAGTGACGGGCGAGTCAACTTCGTCGCCAACGCCGGGCACGCACAACGCGAGCCCAAGAGCTTCCACCACGACGGCGGACAACGCCGCGATGGCGACAACTACAAGGCGAAGCCAAGGTTCGACCCCGCGTCCCTCCTTAACCAACCTTGTGCGTTTCATAGCAGGGAAGGGAAGCCCGCAAAGCACACAACCGCCGACTGCCACACCCTCAGGGAGATTGAGAAGGCACGGCGAGCACGGGAGGACCCCGACAACGACCCGCCAAACGGCGGAAAATTCGGCAAAGTGGTCGGCTCGCTTCGTACCTTCACAGGCTTCAACACGAAGCGCGAGAAGAAGGTCATCGCCCGCGCCGTCGCCGTCAACACGGTGGCTCAGGTGGACGTTCCCCGGTTCCTCAACTGGTCGGAGCAGCCCATCACCTAGAGTCGCCAGTACCACTCGCCACGCATCGAGTACCCAGGCCGAGTCGCCCTGGTGGTCAAGCCTAAGGTCGGCGACTACTGGCTCCCTAAGACATTGATGGACGGCGGCAGCTCCATCAACATCCTGTACCTGGACACCCTCCGGCGGCTGCGGCTCCCGCAGTCGATGATCGAGACAACCCACACCACGTTCCATGGCATCGTCCCCGGTCGGAAGGCGTACCCGATCGGCAAGGTCACCCTGCCAGTCACCTTCGGCACACCAGCAAACTTCCGCACCGAGCGGATCGTCTTCGAGCTGGTGCCCTTCGACAGCCCCTACCACTGCGTCTTGGGGCACCAGGCATTCGCCAAGTTCATGGCAGCGCCACACTACGCGTACAACGCGATGAAGCTCCCCGGGCTGTGCTGCGTCATCACCATTAACGGCGACCCCGACATGGCCGCCGAGTGCGAGGCCAAAGGAGCCGAACTCGCCGATGCCGTCATCGCGGCAGAAACCAATCACGTCGATGAGCTTGCCAAGTACGCGAGCGGGGTCAACAACGACAACCCCACCATACTCAAGAAGCCTAACTCGGAGGGCGCAAACACCTCAACCTTCGAGGCAACAACGCGCACCCGCACCGTCGAGCTGGTCCCAGGCGACTCCAGCCAGACGGTGACGATCGGGGCGGGCATGAGCCCAGCCTAGGAAGGCGCGCTCATCGAGTTCCTCCGTGAGAACAGGGACATCTTCGCATGGAAGCCCTCTGACATGCCTGGTGTCCCTAGGGAGCTCGCTGAGCACAAGCTAAACGCCGACCCCAAAGTGCGACCCGTCAAACAGTCGTTGCGGACCTTCAATGAAGAGCGCCGCCGAGCCATCGCCGAGGAGGTGGAGCGTCTACTCGCTGCAGGCTTCATCCGGCCAATCAAGTACTCCAAGTGGCTGGCAAACCCAGTCCTGGTCGAGAAGAAGAACGGGGCCTGGAGGATGTGTATCGACTACACAAACTTGAACAGCGCCTGCCCAAAGGAGTAGTTCGTCCTCCCGCGGATCGACCAAATAATCGATTCCACTACGGGCACGGAGTCGCTATGTTTCCTCGACGCCTACTCTGGGTACAACCAGATCAAAATGGCCGTCGAGGACGAGGAGAAGACGGCGTTCATCACGCCATTCGGAGCCTTCTGCTACACCGCCATGACCTTCGGCCTCAAGAACGCCGGGGCGACCTACCAGCGGTGCATGCAAGAGTGCCTCGCGAGCCAAATTGGCCGCAACATCCACGTCTACATCGATGACGTGGTCGTAAAGTCCGCTCGCCAGGGTGACCTACTCGCCGACCTGGCGGAAACGTTCGCCAACTTGAGAAAATACAATATGAAGCTTAACCCAGGCAAATGCACCTTCGGTGTACCAGCAGGACAACTACTGGGGTACGTCGTCTCCAAGCGAGGGATCGAGGCAAACCCCACCAAGATCGACATGATTGCCCGACTCGGCAAACCCGAGTGCCTACGCGACGTCCAGAAGCTGGCCGGGCGAGTAGCGGCTCTCAGTCGCTTCATCCCCCGCCTGGGTGAAAAGGCGATGCCCCTATACCGCCTGATGCGCAAGAACCCCACCTTCCAGTGGGACAAGGAGGCGGATGACGCGCTTCGCGACCTCAAGAAGGTGCTACTCGCCGCCCCCGCCGACAAAGAACCCATGCTGGTTTACGTCGCGGCTTCCGAGCGCGTCGTCAGCGCCGTCATGGTCGTCGAGCGACCGGAGGAAGGAAAGGAGCGCCCAGTACAGCGACCGGTGTACTACATCAGCGAGGTCCTCACCGAGTCGCGCCAGCGATACCCGCAGCTGGTATACGCGGTCTTGAGCTCAGGGCGCTGCGCACTACTTCCGTGAGCAACCGATCACGGTCGCCTCTCAAGACCATTGCAGACATCATCCGCGAATCGCGAGGCGAGGCGGTCGCCAAGTGGGCCGTCGAGATCGGCGTCCACAACATCAAATACGAGCCACGAAAAGCGATCAAGTCGCAGGCCCTAGCGGACTTCATCGCCGACTGGGAAGAGGCCCAGCAGCCAGAGAAGCTGCCATACCTCTATTACTGGAGCTTGTACTTCGACGGCTCCAAGAACGCGGACGGCACAGGCGCAGGGATCGTGCTAACTTCACCGAAGGGCGACAAGCTCCGTTACGTACTGTGCCTCGACTTCACACCCTGCACCAACAACATGGCCGAGTACGAGGCCTTACTCCACGGCATGCGAGCCGCCAGGGAGATGAATGTCAACCGTCTACGCTTCTATGGAGACTCCGACCTCATCGCTGGGCAAGTCGCTGGCACCTGCGACGCCGTTTCCCCCACCATGGCGGCGTACCGCCAAGCAGTGGAAAAGCTGGGCGGACACTTCGCAGGCTACTCCGTCGAGTGGATCGACAGGCGGAAGAACGAGGAGGCCAACGCACTCTCTCGCATTGGGTCGGCTCGACTTGCACCACGCACCGGCGTCTTCCTGGACACAATCACCAAGCCATCAGTCTCTCTCCCGAGGGAGATCGACATCGGAGTCCCGTTACAACCGGAGGCAGCCCTGGTCGCACTCGTCACCGATCCAGACGACTGGACCAAGCCCTACGTCGCCTACCTAGAGGCCGGCACCTTGCCGGCAGACGAGACGGATGCTCGGATGATCGCACGCCGATGCAAGTCCTACACCATCATCGACGGCGAGCTCCACAAGCGCAGCGTCACCGGCGTGTTCCAACGCTGCGTCCAACCGCCAAGGACGCAAGATCCTCCACGACATCCACTCGGTGATCGGCCACCACGCCGGGCGCCTCTGGTCGCCAAGGCTATGCGGCATGGCTTTTACTGGCCCACCGCACATGCCGATGCCGTCGACATTGTCCAGCGGTGCGCCGGGTGCCAGAAGTACGCCAACCAGACGCACGTGCCGAGATCAGCGCTCAAGACAATCCCCATCACCTGGCCATTCGTCGTATGGGGCATGGACATGGTAGGCCCCTTCAAGAAGGCTCCCTCCGGCTACACCCACCTCCTGGTCGCGGTCGACAAATTCACAAAGTGGGTGGAGGCCAAGCCAGTCCGGAAATGCGATGGGAAGACCGCCACTAAATTCCTACGCGAGCTCGTATATCGCTATGGGTTCCCAAACAGCATCATCACGGACAACGGCACCAACTTCGCCAAAGGAGCCATGGGCGAATTCTGCGAGAAACACCACATCCGGCTCGACCTCGCATCAGTCGCCAACCCGGAATCCAACGGCCAGGCGGAACGGGCCAATCAAAGCATCCTCCACGGCCTGAAGCCGTGACTCCAAGTACCACTCGAGCGCACCGCCGGGTGCTGGGTCGAGGAGCTACCCTCCGTCATCTAGGGCATCAGCACCTCGGTCACAGTCGGCTGTGATTCACCCCTTCTTCATGGTGTACGCGCCGAGCGATCATGCCCACTGACCTTGAGCACGACTCGCCGAGGGTCGTCCAGTACACGGAGGCTGCGAACGAACTCGCACGACAGGATGGAGTCGATCAACTCGACGAGGCACACGACCTAGCTCGCTCGCGCACCGCCATCTACCAACAAGGACTCCGCCGCTACCACAGCCGGCGGGTGAAAACTCGCACCTTCCAAGAAGGCGACCTGGTGCTGCGCCTCATCCAGGACAAGAAGGGCATGCACAAGCTTTCCCCTCCATGGGAGGGACCATTCGCCATCGGGCGTATACTCGGCAACGACGCTTACTACCTCATCGACGTCCGCGGGGATGGCAAACTCGACGTCAAGCGACCATGGAATGTAAACCTCCTACAGAAGTTCTATTCCTAGAACGCCACATATGTACTCTCTAGTCGCTATGAAATAAAAAGAATTGGTTACCGCAAATTGCGCCTACTCTCCGTGTCTTGTGCCACTCGCACTCGTAATAACAGCGTTAAGCTAACCGCAGAAGTCAACCTTTGGTAAAGCGATCGGCACGGCCAAGTAGTGCGATGCAAAAGCACTGGGTCACCTCAGGTTTTGCATCGTCCACGAAAAACGCCTACCCGGAGCCCCATTGGAGTCGCCTAGCCCGATTGGCTCTACGAGCCAAGATAATCGCCGCTTCTCACGACCACGATCCTCCGCATCCTCGACATAGCGACTCGAACGCCACGTACCACGCCGGGGACCGACGACCGTTCAGCGCGGCTCGGGAAAACGCCAAGTACAAGAGCATGCCCAGGACTCGCCATGCGACTGACCCAACGGGCCAGGCAGGAGTGATGCACTCAAACCAACGCGCCAAGTCCTCACCCACCCTCGAGTCGCGCCTAGAACAACCAAGTACCACGCTCGGGGACTCGGCCACCCGACCTCGTTCGCGCAAGGGAAAACAGTGAAGTACAGAGCGCTCAAGGGAGTCGCCTAGCGACTGGCTCTTCGAGTCCGGGCGAGTCGACCACAATAACAAAACATTCAAAAACCACAAACACATCATACACGAGGTAAACCCCACAAAAGGGCGGACGTGCTCGGGGACTCGTTCAAACCTCAATCGGAAAACACATGACAAATCACAAAACAAACATGATATCACATTACTAGCATGTTGCAATTGTCTCAGAATACAAAATATGCCCAAACAGCAGATCTGCTACTAACGCCCCAGGGCAACCTACTCTACTCCGTAGGCTTCGGCAACGACTCGCCAGCACCCTTGCGATTGCGGATGAATGGCGTGTATGGGTTTAACGGGTACGTCGTCAGCTCACCCTCCATCGTCGCGCGGAAGGGCTGCTCGACCTTGAAGTCCCGGTGCTGCGGCTTGGGGTCGTTGGGCGCGACGACCGTTTCCTGGTAAGGAAGGAGGTCGCCCATCGCCCGCCGCCGAGTACACAGCGACCGACCCAACAGAGCACCTCGGAGATCTCCACCTCGCCAGTCGACGACGGGTAGCCACTCGTCACATCGTCCAAATCGTAGTCTTCTGGAAAATGAGCAAGCCCAAGGATAAGCGCCGTCGCCGCTCCACGCCGAAACGCCGATCGCGTCATGAACTCAACGACCGACGGCGCCTTATCTAAGTACTTCCACACCTCGACGAGGTCGCTGGGAATTACTTCCGTGGGCGATATCTCCTGGAGGTAGGCTCGGATGCATGTCGCCGACAACGTCGCCGAGTCAACGAGCGTGGCCACACATTGCGGCGCGTCGAACGAGCTCGCCTCTTCCGCGCTATCAATGATGTGACCTGCGGATAGAAGATAACAACGAGTACATCGGATATTACGAAAATACACATGCAATAGGCAAACAAACTCACCAATCAAGGGGCAGGAGAGATCCATGATGAAGCTCTGAAGAGAAGTATAATCGTCCTGAAGCCCAACAACAAGGGCGTCAGAAACTTTACGCTCTTCTGCGGCGGCCGTAACGGCGGCCTTGGCTCGACCATCCGCCGAACTCGCCTCCTCTTTCGCCTCCCTCAGCTCGCGCTCGAGCTCGGCGATCCGCTTCTCAGCCGAGCTCAACGCCGATTGAGCTGTCGCCAACTCACCCGCGGGGACAAGTCCCTGGCGAGCCTCTTCTGCCTTCGCGGCAACTGCCTGAAGTCCCTTATTTGCCTCTTGGACGGTGGGCAGTTCCTTCTCCGCGCGGTGTTTCGCTGCCAATCGGTCAGCTGACTCACGTTGCAGACCCTGCACACAATTTAAACAGTTAACCAAAGCGAAATCCTAAGTGCCCACCCGCTGAAATTCAGCGAGTACGCACTCGGGGACTGGCAATCAAGAAATCCTAAGTGCCCACCCGCTGAAATTCAGCGAGTGCGCACTCGGGGACTGGCAATCAAGGAATCCTAAGTGCCCACCCGCTGAGATTCAGCGAGTGCGCACTCGGGGACTGGCAATCAAGAAATCCTAAGTGCCCACCCGCTGATATCCAGCGAGTGCGCACTCGGGGACTCGACGCGAAAAATAACAACAAGACACTAAAAGAATCAGACCGCTGCAACTCACCGGCCTGATCCTCAGGGACTAGACATACCTGGATGGCTGCGCCAAGCATGCCGTGAAGTTGTATCGCATCCACGGACGCGAGAAGAGCCGGCGTGTGCCCACGACGCTGCTCGACCTCCGCGTCGGCGACCCCAGGTGCACGGCTCGAGGGCGAGGTCCCACTCGCTGCAGCCGCCTTGGTCATGAAGCGCGGGAACGTGGCGATGGAGGCACCGGCACCAAAGGAGACCGGCTCGGTCACCCCAGGCGAGGGAGCACCCTCCTTCGTGGGTACGGCCGCCTCCATTGCGGGTTCATTCGGCGCGACCGCCGTGTCGTCGGAGATCGTGACGACATCGTCGCCCTTGGCCTTCTTGGCGCCATCCGCAGGAACGACGACTTCGTCCGCCTTCCTCTTGCGGGAAGGATCCTCCTCGCTGACGACGGGTGGCACCTTAGACACGGTCGGGTGGCCTATCTTCTTCGCTCCGGTCCTGTAAATCGATCGTGTGAGCAAAATAATTCAAGCTGCTATGAAAGAAAAAAGTAGGTGAGCGAACTCACTTGGCGACAGGAATGAAGCGTAGCCCCGTGCGGATGCTGGCCGGCTTCTCCAGTTCGGGGCCCAGTCGGCCGCTGAGGCCCATCTCCAGGACGTCGCGTGCCCAAGACACGGTCGGCTTCTTCGTGGTCGAGGCTGCAACAGGAGCCTCTGGGACATCTTCATCAGGGGCTTCCCTGCGAGGTGAAGCCGCTACGGCCGGAGCGGCCCCTAGCCCAGAAATTGGGGCGAATGGCGGAGGCATCGAGGCCAGTGGCACCTCGATAGTGGCCGTGTCCAGCGCGGTTGCCGCCGGTGGCGCCTCGTCCTTGGCCGGGCTGGGGGCGTCGGAGCTGCTCGCCGAGTGCGGTGGCGAGGCCGGCCTCGCCGGCTTCGTTTTCTTCTTCGGACGAGCCTTTGCCTCCTTCTCCTTCTTCTTCTTCTTCGACGGAGTAGCCTGGCGGCGCGAGGTGGTCTCCGGAAGTTCGTCGTCGTCATCATGACGCTCGAGGCTTTTACTCGCCTCAAGCTCACGCTGACGCTGCCCGCGGGTCTTGCGGACCAGCGGGGCGACCTCCTTCTCGAACTCGTCGTCGCTGTTGCTCTCGTCGCTCCCGGTATCGCCCTTGGCGGGAGGCGACTCGCCCATGTCCTGGACGGACGAGCTCGAATTATCGTCGTCAGAAGGCGGGAGCCATCCTTCCACCACTTGGAATAGCTGAAATGAACACAAAATGAAGTTACAACGACCGCGAATGCAAAAACTGCGACTACGAATGATGCGAGGTGACTTACCGTTGGGGCTGGATGCTTCGCGGTGTAGGGGGCGACCCCAGCCTTTGCGTCCAGGTACACCGCCTGGGTGATCTTCTTCAGTGCTGGGGTGTAGTCCTCGAGCTTCCACTCGGCGAGGCAGGACTTCGTCGAGTCCTCCCGGCCCGTGTACTGGTACATGTAGTGGTCGCGCCGAGCCAGAGGGACGAGCCGCCGCCCGAGCCAGCAGTTGTATAGGTTGATCGTCTGGAGGCCCTTCTTCTTCAGACCACGGATGGTTTGAAGCATTTCGTCCACGACCATCCGCTGGTCGCTGGGGAGCTTGCCGACCTGAAGTCGGCGCGGTTCGGACCGGTTGGCGGAGTATCGTGGAATCGCCGTCTCGCCCTCCGGGGTCGCCTCGGCAACATAGAACCAAGATTTCTTCCAGTCGCTCGCCGCCTTGGCGGGCAGCATCAAGTCAAAGAACGAAGCCTTCGACTTCAGCTGGAAAGTTAGGCCGCCCGCGGCAAGCATTGGGCCGCCCGCTTCCTCGCGGCTGATCCGTCCGTGGAACAGATCTTGCCATAGAGGGAAGTAGGGCCGGCAGCCCAAGTAGCACTCGCAGAACGCCACGAAGATGGCGAGCTGCTCGATGTTGTGTGGACCCAGGTCCGACGGTTGGATCCGTAGTAAGCGTGAAGCCGGAAGAAACGAGGACGTGGGGAATCCTCGCCCCCGTTCTAAGTGGCTGGTGAAGCAGATGAACTCCCCCTCGCGCGGGTTCGGGGTCACCTCTCCGGCCGCGGGGATGCGCCAACAGCCGGCGCGCAGGATCCCGGCCTCCTCAAAGGAAGCCAGTTGCGCCCTCGTACACTTAGATCTACCCCAAGGTTCGGTGGAGAGGGCCATGGCGGAAGGATTCGTGGGGGGTCGGAGGACTTCGGGTCGGCTGGATCGTGATGCGAAGGAAGGCGATAGTGCGCGCAATCGGAGGAAATGGCGAGAAGATGGTTCTCTGATCGCCTGCCATTCCCCTTATATAGCGGTTGTTACCCGCCAAATCAGGGAGTCGTTACTATGCGGTGATTACGCCAAAAGTTACCGTCGGATTACCTCAACGGCTAGTTTGACCACGTTTAACGGTCCAACTTCAGCCACTCGGCTCGCTGACCCGATCACTATGACAGTGTTTCGCCGACTCGACTCGCCAAAGCTGCGATCGGAATGACTAGTTTTCTCCTTTATACAGGAGCCCGCCGACGATTCGACTGGATGTCTATTCTGAAGCCATATACTCCACGCGGCAGACCACCTCGCCTAATCAACGGCGCATCGGGGACTCGATGGGGATGTGCCTACCGGGTATATACCAGCAGACGTTCCGATGGCCCAAGAACTAGCGAGTGGGCTGCAAGACGGCCTGGATTAAAGCCGGCGTGGATCCAAGCGAACGAAGGCCCAGGCGAGTAGATAGGCCCAGTCGGATTAGGTTAAACAAGTACCGAAGCCTTAACTGATTCGGTTGAGATATGTAAACCCTAGGGGAGGTGAGCCTATATAAACCTCCCTGCGGGGCGTGTAGAGATACGTTCCATCATATGCCCAAGCGACTCGCCGCCTAGCCGCCGAGCTCGCCAATTGTACCACCTCCATAATACAATCTAGCAGGAGTAGGTCTTTACCCTCTGGGGGGCCGAACCTGGGTAAAACCCTGTGTCTCCGCCCTCATCTCGCACCGCAGATGGCTGGCCGCCCTTGCCCCTCGTTCTACTATTCGCTGCCGATTGCAGCATCTGCCGTGACCATTCCCACGACAGTGTCCAACACCTGCCCAACAAAGAAAATGAACAAAGGAATTATTAGTTACTTGATATCAGAAAATGAATGAAAGAGGACGATATAATGCGATAATGATTGAAATTACTTATGGAGCATTGCTTTCATGTCGCTCCACTGCTCTTGGTCCCAACTTAATGAGTCATGGACTTCAACTAGGAAGTTGTCAACTTGAATGTTTAGCAAGATCCAGTGGAATCTGCAGACGTTTACATAAGCATACATGCATAGCTCATCCAGTAAGCAAAAATAAAATGTGTACAAAATATAAACACTCATAGTATTTCCTTAACAAAATTATTCTCGATTAAGAACCTGCACAGGTCTTCCTCCACGTCCTTGGGGTGATTCTTTAACGTATATTCATTAACGATATATGGGTCAATGAACCCAACGTCGTATCTTCTAGCTCTTTTGCATTCAAGCATCTTCATTCTGCAGAATATACTATCATCATACGAAAAGCAATGCTCGAAGGTTAAATTCTTCCTGCTTGTGCTCATCCCACACGCGTATTCCGGGTTCATGCCACAACTGTAAAAATTCTTCCACTAATGGCCTTAGGTACACATCAATGTCGTTGCCGGGTTGCTTCGGACCTTGGATCAACACTGGCATCATAATGAACTTCCGCTTCATGCACAACCAAGGAGGAAGGTTATAGATGCATAGAGTCACGGGCCAGGTGCTGTGACTAGAGCTCTGATCCCCAAAGGGATTCATGCCATCTATACTTAGACAAAACCTTAAACTCCTTGCGTCATCTGCAAAGTCCGGGTACTTTCTATCGATTTTTCTCCATTACGACCCATCAGCGGGGTGTCTCAACATCTCGTCTGACTTACGTTCCTCTTTATGCCATCGCAACAACTTGGCGTGCTCTTTGTTTCTGAATAAGCGTTTCAACTGTGGTATTATAGGAGCATACCACATCATCTTGGGTGGAACCCTCTTCCGGGGGGCCTCGCCCTCAACGTCACCAGGGTCATCTCGTCTAATATTATACCGAAGTGAAGTGTATATCGGGCATGCATCCAAGTTCTCATACTCCTCACCGCGGTAGAGGATGCAGTCATTAGGCCATGCATGTATCTTCTGAACCTCTAAAACTAGAGGGCACACAACCTTCTTTGCTTCGTACGTACTGACGGGCAATATGTTATCTTTTGGAAGCATATTCTTCATCATTTTCAGCAACTTTTCAAATGAGGAGTCAGGTATAGCACACTCAGCCTTCCATCGCAGCAATTCCGATTGTCTTTGACTTTTCAGACCATTTTCGCAATTTGGGTACAACAACTTTTTTGTGATCCTCTAACATGTGATTGAACTTCTCCCTATCCTTTTCAGTTTCACAATCTCTTCGTGCATCGGCAATGGTCCGACCAAGATCATCAGCGGGTTCATCATGTGTCTCTTCTTCATCCTCCCCTTCAGCATCCCCCATGGAAGTATCTTCGTACTCAGGAAAACCATGATAGTTGTCATCCTCCTTCTCTTTTTCATTGTCTTCCATTATAACCCCTCTCTCTCCATGCTTGGTCCAATAATTATAACTGGGCATGAAGCCGGACTTCAACTGGTGGCTGTGAAGGTTTTTTGAGTCAGAGTAATCCTTCTGATTCCTACATCCATTACATGGACAGAATAGAAAACCATTGCGCTTGTTTGCATTAGCAACACAGATGAATTCATGCACGCCATTAATGAACTCTCCAGAGCGTCGGTCAGTACCGTACATCCATTCCCGGACCATCTACATTATAGTAAAAGTATATCAAAAACCATTACACAATATGATAAAATTATTACAAGTTATATTGAGAGCTTCTAGAGCATTAATTTTGAATTTTGAAAAATTTACATGCACCAATTTATGAATTGGAGAAAACAACCAACATGATAAATGTGGAGTTTTTTTATTATTGTTCTATCATTGAAAACCTCATTCCATTCTAAGCTCTGAAACTATAAAATTACACATTTCAATTTTCAGTAACTATATGCCTAATCAAAATTTGTTACACATATATATCAAAATCCTTCTAGCTACTTCTAGAGCATGCATGCATTGATCCATATCTCTATACTTCTAGAGCATTATAGAGCTAAAGTAGCAATAAGAGATGAAAGAATGAAGTTCTAACCTTTTAAAGCTTTGAATTTAGGTGTTGCAAACTAAATCTTGAGAAAAAAATGGCATGAACTCTTTTGCTTCTTTGAGAAAAATGGCCACCATATGCTTTAGGACAGCAGGACAGGAAGCAAAATATATAGTGGTGGACAACTAGTTCCGGACCGTGATATGACCCGAAACTAATAGTCCACGACAGGACCAGCTGGCATGCTCCAGGTTATTAGTCCTGAACCGTATTACGGACCGGGACTAATGACCTGATCCGACCCGGAACTAGTGACGGCCGTTTCTAGCCGTTAGAGGCCTCATGGCCCGAAACTAGTGCTCCCACTAGTCATGAGCTGTGTCAGGCCGGGAATTTTTTCACATTTGCCACACTTTTTATCTGAAATTTGCATATTTGTCACGCATGGCCACATGTCGGTGGCAGAAAATGGCAAATATCGCAGTCAAGAAAAGTGTGGCAAATGTGCAAATCCCCCGTCAGGCCGAGACTGCTGGCCGTGTTCACGTCGAACCCTAAGATGGTTTTTCCAAGTAGTGCCGACTACCGCTTGGCTGTTTGACCTGGCTCTGCGCCAAACTTTTCCGGATCGCATGTGATCGGGTTCCGTACCCTAGTTTTCGACGGATAACCGTGATCGCAGCCGCAGATCGATCGAGGTTCATGCACGTATCCAGTGAACAGAAACTAGCTCACGCGCGCGTCGCGTTGGGACTTGGGAGCCCTTCCGTTTTTGTAGAGGTAGAGCGGTGCTTTTTTTGTTGACATATGGTAGAGCGGTGTTTTTGGTCCACCGTTATCCATCGTGTACGCGCGGAAACTAATTCAACCGTGCATGGCGGTCGGTATCAAGTACAGTAGTACACTGTTATTTGATTGAGACGAGTCGGAGTCGGATCCAGGCATCTTCCACAGCGAGACTCTCTTCTTCTGTGGCTGGATGCGGGCCACGTCAACGTCTCTTCTAGCTCTGCCCAACTCACTGTGTCCCTGCACCCTGCAGCTCGATGGAGTGCATCTAAACGGCGGCGTCTGAGCCAGGTGCTTGTCCAGGGCAGGGTAGAGTTGCCCTGCGGCACCCGTAAAAATCCGTAAAAGCAATAGTTAGTATAAATTAGACTATTTTTTTGCTAAAACTAAAAATTAAACCAAATAATTTAGACTACGAAGTGGTCGGATCAGGTGCCGCTTTGCAACCTTAGTCCAAGTGCACGGTGCCCGGACGGGTTGCATGAGGGCGGATCAGAGACAGAACTCCGTCCTGGTGTGGGCATAGATATGACCACCACGCTGATGTCGAGCTCACTTTGAAGCAGTACCACTCCTTTTCGCCTCCACGGCCGGCCAGAAGTTTTACCGTAACTTTGTCCTTTAGGAAGCCCGAGCCTTCCCCCTCGCCACAAAGGCCGGACAGGAAGAGCTCGCGCACGCTATGCTCAAGCAGCAGTAGATAGTTCACTGATAGAACTTTATTGAAGGTGGCGTCGATCCATCCTTCCACTATCTCCTCCAACCGCTGGAGAAGAAGAACGAGGAGGAGGAACCCTACAACAACATGGATCTAGGCGAAAAGATCCGCCGCTCTGCTCCGACTACCGTGCAAAAAGCCCACTACCAACAAAGCACCACTACTCCTATCTACTCTACCTACTCCGGCGCATCTCTTCCACCTATCTCGACTGACAACGCCGACGAGAGAGGCTTCGGATCGGCCTGGCGCTCTCGGTGTTGTTCTTAGTTACTGCAGCGAAGAGAGAGAGAAAGAAAGAATAGGAATAAGCGAGAGTATAAGTACATGGAAGGTTTTTTAATACTTTAGTTTTAGAAAAACTTTGTTGCCAAACTAGGTCTAAACTATTACAAAACCATACCATCTAACTGCCTGGGCAAGCAATACTTCGATTTTAGAAAAGGCGGTCTCGGGTTGTTTCTCCAATACTTCAAAAGTAGCACCTTTTGAGGGATGCTAAAATATTAGTTACACGGTTTTTAGTCACTGCCAAAAAAAAACGTTGGCAACGGGAAAATGATCCCTCCCTTGATTATACGTTGTTAGGTAGGTGAGACATCTGGTTTATTTATGCCTCAGCGGCGACTCGATCGAAAGTCTGCCAATGCTGGGACTCAAACCTGGACGGTCTGCCTCCACACCCAGAGTATTAACCACCAGGCCAACGCCTGGTTTTTGGTCACTGCCAAACACATCACAGTATTTAAAACTGTAGCTTTTTGAGAAACTTTAGTATTGCTGAAATACTTCAAAAATATTTTGCTACCAAACACAGTCTTAGTGTTCATTAGCTTGATCTACTGAGTTCCCTTTTCAACTCAATTTGTATTAGTTGCCCCACCCATTGTAAATGTTGTTTGTGCAACAAGTAGCGTGAAGTCTGCAAGTATAGCATCCATCAACTATAGAGAAGAAGGTCCTTAATTAGCCTGCAGGCGTGTACGTAGCAGTGGACTGCGTCGATCTGTATTGCTGCTGCCCCTGCGTCGATCTGAGGACACAGCAGACACAGAAGACGAATGAATGCAGGTGAGCAAGATATGCCACGGGCTATTCGATCTTTACATCTCACGGGGACATCTCGTTTAATTTGCCAATCGATATCCGTCACTCGACCATCATCTTGACCTGTTTAACTCCTCGTACTGACAATCTCAAACTGTTCGTGGCCGGCGCGCGTTCCAGAGGCGACACGCCAGACCCTGACAGGTAGCACGTATGTTTCCACATCCCGTCCTGAATTCCGCGGCGGTACTCTAGCGTGCTAGACATGCATAGCAGGCCATGCATCCGAACGATCGAGAATTCGAGATCATCCCAACTACTCACGCAGCTCGCTGTACGTACGTCTGCGAGCCGCGCACGAAACGCTGTCGCTCGCCGGGCACTGTTGGTTGCCCCCGTCCAGACTCAACACGCATGCAGCCTGGTCCGTCCAACGGTGTCCAACAGTAACGGATAATACCGCCAGCGGAGAGCCACGTACGAGAGGAGCTAGCTAGCTAGCTATGCAGGCTTAGTAATTAACTAGCCGATCGATCGAACGGCGTCATCAACACGAACACCGGTACGTGCTTACGCTGCCACGTTAGTTCCATCTAGTAACTAAGTGTAGCAGCAGGCCGGGCTGAGGCTAGACGTACGATGATGCATGATGGCGCGCCATGCCCGGCCGGCGAGGGCACGCGGGCTCGCACCGATTTGCACGAGGGCATGCAAACGTTCGATCGCTTGGTCTGCACGCCTGATCATCCCATGGATGCCGCATCAATGGCGCGAGTACGTGAGCGACCGCCGGCCGGAGGACCAATCAGTGCGGCGAGGGAGACTGGCCCCGGCCCGGCAGCCAAGGACAAGAGGTGGGAGGGAGAGCACCCGTCGAATCTATGAAATGAAACCGATCGGTCGGCCAACGGAGCAAGCTACTGGCCTTGGACTGTTGCGAGCTGCAGTACGGGCAGGCGCGCCCGAAGCTACCTGTCTACCTGTGACTGACTCTGTGTGACACCCCAGTGATCGATGCCGATGAGCCCTCGTACCCTCGTACGGATGGACCCGGAGCCAACGAATGCGTTCCAGATGCGATGTGCTTGCTAGGCTAGGCTCGGCAAGCCGGCCTGTAGACGTGTGTGCATGAGAAAGGGACGGCGACGATGTTGATCGATCGATCGGTCCATTAGCGTGCAGTGTAGAGTGGGATTTCTGGGGGACCTCTGCCCTCTGCCTGCTGATGCGACGCTGCGTGGACGTGGGCACACGTTGGTACTCCGGCTACAGTGCTCTAGACACTGGCGGTTGGAGATCGATCGATCGATCTGAATCATCTGATGGATGAATAAGACCGGCGCGTGGACGCAGATCAGTAATGGATAAGTCACCGATGATCCTACACGTGCCTTGTCCAGCAAAATAACTACCTGCTCTCGGCACTTCGGCAATCGGCCACTCGTTATAACTGGACGCGAGCCAGCTTGATCTGCCCCGGGCCAAGACAGAGAAAAGTTCGGTCCGGAAGCTGCCGAGCCCGAGCCAGCTCGTCTCCGCCGCCGGCAAGCCATGAAATCTTGCTCGGTCCGAGCTTTGGACGAGCTCGGTCCAGCTCAGGGCAGCTCGCGAGCTTAAAGGCGTTGTGTCACTGACAGGTGGGCCCACAGGCAGCTCTCTCGCAAGCGGCTAAGCAGCGGCAGCTCGTGTGCCAGTGGTGGTGTGGAAATATTACATTGCTCGGGTTGTTTAAGCCCTTGCTGTGTCACCGCAATCCTTAATTTTCTTTAATTTTGCAGAAACTAACAAGATTATCTGGAACAATGCATTAACCTAAACAATTAAACAAAACCTAAAAGTATACTTGTGCTAATTAATTTCTTAGCAACTTAAGGACTAATCTCATGACAGCAAATGGCCTGTCCGTAATCAAGTCAGTACACAGAAAAGAAGAGCTCTCAACTTTGAGTGATTAGTTTGTCTAAATATTTACACGCTTCCAAAGGCTTAGATTGCGTCAACACTTGTATACTTTCAGAAGCGCTCCACTACTGGATTTCCTCTGTTTTGGACTTCCATAGGATTTGCGAGGCATGGCATTTCAGTCCATGCGTTTTTCCTGTTTCCATGTTTTTTCTACCTTGTCTTCCAAACAGGGCCTAAAGGAAATAAAGAGATCACATAACACACAAAAGATGATACATTGAATAACTGCCATTCATGTTTGGGTACATAAACTCCTTGGTAACCAAGTCCAAAACAACCATTCACTCATTGTTCTCTAGTCGCTGTAGCATAGAATTGCGGCCACAACCAATTGATAACAAGTAAGATAAGGTGCAAAGAATTGGTGGTTTTGTTGTTACTCAAAATTCCAAGTTTGATACGACCAAATTGACCAAGACACCACACTAGCTCCTCCCACTAGGATTCAACTCTAAATATAGGCACACCAATCGCCATCAGAAATAACCGATTGATAATTATAGAGGTGTTGAAAAGTCTCCTCCGTGTGATAGAAAAGCCACCGCATGCCTTAATCTATATGTATGTTGTTTGAGAAGATACCTTGTTCTTTCTCTCCTTACAAAAAAAATCCAACCATAATGCTATGAGAAAGTTCGGAAAAAAATAACAACTTCGATAATAGGTGCATGTACCATGATCAAAAAATTGCAAATCCATAGTCACTCCACATCACTAGAAACAAAACAAAAAGAAAAATCTACTCCCTCCTTGTCAAATGTACTAGATATAAGATTTTTTAAAAATCAATGAAGTTTGAAAAAGTATGCTGAAAAAATCAACATCTAAAATACGAAATCAATACCATTATATTCTTCATCATGTATATTTTCATATGATCATTATCACATCATAGGTTAGTTTGATATGACCAAATTGACCAAGACACCACACTAATTCCTCCCACTAGGATTCGGCTCTATATATAGGCACATCAATTGCAATCCTAGATAACTGATTGATAATTATAGAGGTATCGAAAAGTCTCCGCCGTGTAATAGAAACACAATCACTTCCCTAAAGATCTATATGTATGTTGTATGAGAAGATATATTGTTATTTCTCTCCTTACGGTTTGAGAAGATGTCTTATTCTTTCTCTCCTTACGGTACTTCCATGCTTCATACAAAAAAACTGCAACCATAATGCTATGAGAATGTTTGGAAAAAATAACAACTTTGATAGTAGGTGCATCTACCATGCCAAAAAATTGCAAATCCAGTCACTCCACATAACGAGAAACAAAACAAGAAGACAAATCTAACTATGAATAGTACCCCCTCCTTGTCATGTAGTGCATATACGATTTTTTTAGAAGTCAAACGATATGATGTTTGACCAAGTATGCAGAAAAAATATATCAACATCTCAAATAGAAAATCAATGCCATTATATTCGTCATGATGTATATTTTTATATGATATATATTTGGTATTGTAGATATAGACTTTTTAAAAATCTTAAATGGCAACGAGGGGGTACAAAGTTTGAATATGATGTGACTTACAAGTTTAATATTTTTTACTCTGATTTGTCCTATTTTCTTTCTTGGGTAATGGTTCAAAGCCTTTTTGAGAAACCTCTCGAAGAAGGCAGGTAGTTCCTGCTACCTATATAGATAGAACAAAGTTGACCCAGTTTATAAGGAAAAAATGGACCCGAAAATCATACATTGCCCTATTTATGAGGAAAACGGTCTGAAAACCCCCATAAGAGAGGAGACCCGTCATCCACATGACACTAGCATACCAAAACCAAGAAACTCACAGCTCCAACTCCGGGGCCATCGCCCCGACACACCAACCAGGAAGAACTCCGCATTGCCCAAATTCAAACCACCTGGATCGACAAACTCGCTGCCGTCACAATTCCTAGTCACCACCCAAAACCTTGTCGGGCAACGGCCATGCCCCATGGACGATCACTGCATAGTTTGAGGTCGCCGCCTTGAAACCCTAACCACCATCCAGGGTTGTCGCCTCGGCATCCGACATCATGACGCACCGGCTGCCACGAAAACGACGCACCGCGAGGGATAAGAAACTCCTAGGCGATGCCTCCAAGAAGGCATTGATGCGTCCTTCAGTGCCACCTGCTCCCGGTGGAGCTTAGGTTTTCACGCGAAGATCTTATCACCACTCATGTCGGTCAAGATCGAGAACTCCCAAATGACGCCAATAAGGGGAGGGGCGCCCAAAAAGACACCATCACTGGCACCAACCGTAATCCATGCATGGTTTTCACTCGGAGATTGACCCGGCCGCGAAGCGAGAGGAGCATCGAACTAGGTTGCGAGGCTCTGCCACCGACCACCGAGCTTCACCGCATGCCATAGTGGTCTTACCTTGCAGTGTCGTCGCCACGTCACACCACCGCAGAGCTCTCGTTCACCTTAACCCTTGGTGCATCATTAGTTACTTCTCTTCATGCTTGAAGATACTTTGTTGGTGAAAGCAGTACATCCTCCGTTCTATACACGCGGCGCCCTTGTTTTTTGTGTTTTAGTTGTAATTATCCACTAATTTGGTGAAAAATTTGACCGTGAAACACTTTATTTGAATGCAACTTATATTGTATAACTTGCGTGTCATATAATTCATGTTAGGTTGGTTCAATCGATGGTTAAATTTTAGAACTAAATATAATGTGTACAACCTAAATGGGAACGGAGGGGGGTAGTCGGTAGTTCCATGGGAGAACTCCGGTGCTCCTAATCGAATTTTCTAACGAAAGAAACACAAACCAATAAACCCTACGCTAAGCTAGAGCCTACCGTACGAGGAAGATTAGCAAGCAACAAACCACTGATCTGTTTCCTCTCCCTCTCGCGGCATAAATGCACGCCAGTAGTCGCTAATGCAATTCGTCTCGACGCACGTCAGGCCAATGAATTTCCGCTGTCGCAGTCCCAGACAAGGACGCGACCTAGATCCTATGAGCCCCTCTTGCTTCCTTTTGAAGCAATCAGTCTAGCTAGCTCGCTAGGGCCGGAGAGAGACGACAGCGCCCTAATGCAAGCCCTAAACGTTGCGATCATTGCGAGAGAGATTATTAACGCCAGCTTTGACGAGCGATCCATCGATTGATCTCTTCCGATGGCGACGCCGGCTGTACGTACGTACATCCGCGGCGCGCATGTGGTTTCCCTTGAAAGTGTACCAGTCCGGCCGCAGCTGTAGCGAGATCAGGCGCGCGTACCGGTAGCGGCGCTGTAGCGGCCGGCTAGCCTGGCTGATACGTAGGAGTATAGGACGGCACCGGCCGGGAGGTCGAGGACGCCATGGTGGACCAGCAGCGAAGCGACGGCCGCCGATCTGTGATGCCGGTCGGTCGTCGGCACGTACGGTTGGTGGGGAGGCGCGCGGCACGGCCTGGGCCACCGGTTGGTGGCGCTCGTGCGCGCGCGGGCAGGGTGAGTACTTCGCCTGCCGGATGGTGAGGCCGCTGGAGTGGCCGGGGCGTCGACGCGCCCACATGGATCATGGATGGCCTCCGCGCGCACGCATGCCGCGTGCCTTCTGTCCAAGGCGACACCCGGCACTGGCACCTCGTGGAACTACAGCACCAGAAACATCGACCCATCGTTGTAAACCTTCGCGCTTGCCGTTGATGGTCCAGAGCAAAGAGCGGCCCACGGGCTGCGCTTGTTCAAGCTCGGAGAATTTTTCTGCATCGTACCGTATGCGTGGGCCGTAACCTGAGAACCGATGGGCTGATGTTTCAAACACATGACAGCCAGGCTTGATATATAACGTGCCTGCTGGAGTGCTGGGACGCCCCAACTGACCACAAGGCCTACTTGCGAGATTATGGGCTGGTAATAAGGCCGGAGACGCATCAATCCTTTCTTTCGAGAGAGCAACATCAATAACAATCTACACACAAAAAAACTTGTCTTGGAAACAGCAGAAATTCCTCGACGAATCGATGTCTCACAGACGCAATTGTCATCACACGATAGCCCCTCTCCAGAACAACTAAAATAAACTTGCACAGAACTTAACATAAGAGGAATCAAGGATTTCGCGAGGGCGACTGGCTGTCGTACAAGTCGCCGTAATACTGGCGAGCACGGACTGGTCCAGCTGCTGCTTGGGTCCTCCTCGTGTTATGCTGCTGGACATGGTTGCTACGCTGCTGGTTCTGGTTCTGGTTCCGGCTCGGGTTCGCCACGTACTCGCGCCTCGCTTGGTGGTGGTTCCCGCCGTTCTGGTTCTCGCGCCTCGCTTGGTGGTTCCTGTCGTTCAGGTTCGGGTTGTACTCGCGCCTGCCTTGTTGTTGATAGTTCCCGTCGTTGGCCCCGCCCACTTCACCGGCCTCACGCGCGTACGGATGACGGCGAGGAGGCTGAGGAGCCGCAGCAAAGTGTCCACGCCCACGAGCCGGCTCCCTGCTGTACTGATGATGACGACGACACCCGCCGTTCTGAACCTGATGATACCCGCCGTTCTGAACCTGCTGCGCCGGAACTTGCCGGCCGGCGTCGTACGACGGACCGTCCTCCCTGCCACGTTGTCCTGCGAACTGGTGGTTGGACGAAGAAGAAGAGTACCCCTGCTGCTGCTGCTGCTGCTGCGCCCGAAAGTTCGGCGTCTCGTAGCCGCGATCCCCTTGGCGGACTCGGTACCCCTGCGGCCTCGGCCTCTCGTTGCCGCGGTGTCCCCGCCTCTGGTGGTGGTTCTCGTTGTACGGCGCGTACCTTAGAGGCGGAGCTTCCTGCTGCTGGCCGCGCATTGCCTGCTCGCCCTGATGGTGGCTTCTCCTGCCCCCGTCGTGGCGGCGGTGGTGCCGCGGGTAGGCGGGTGGGCTGCGGCCCTTCGACACCGCGAACAACCCGTCGTTGCCGTGGTCGCCGTCGCGGCACGGGAAGAGGCGCCGGTCCCAGGGTGAAGACGACGTGTCGCTCGTCCTCCCGTTGCCGTGAGCGCGCGATGGCGATGACCCCGACGACGATCGCGCCGGAAAGGTCAGATGCGCTGGCGGTGGCGGTGGAGGTGGTGGCGGCGGTAGATCAGTCTCGCTGTTCGGCCACGACGACGTTCTCCCGCCGTGACGGCTCGGAGAAAACGTAGCCGTGCTGCCATGCACGTCCGTGCAAGAGGACCGCGCCGTCGCCGTGTCCACGCCGGCCTGGACGATGGGTGGAGCGACGGCCACCTCGGCGGCGTGGCACGCAGGAGAGGAGGAGCTTCGCGCCGTCTTCTCCGGCGATCGCGTTGGCGCGGGCGACGCGTACGGCTGCAACTCGATCTCCCCCTCCTCCCCTTCCTGATCGTCGTCGTCGTCGTCCGAGACGTGCAGGTCCAGCATCTCAGGCGAGGCATCGTCGTCCATGCCGTCGTCTTCAGGAGGAGGAGGCAGCCACGCATCTCGCTCAACTTTCGAAGACGGCGGCGGAGGGGATTCACCCGGCGCCGAGCGGTCGACCTTGCTCTCTGCTAAAGGAGGGGGTGAGGTATCACGTGCGGCGACATCTTCAGGAGGAGGAGGCAGATTCAGATCGAAATCAAACATCGATTGCATACTTGCTGCTGGCGGCGCACGTATCTTCTGCTCTGATCTGATAGATCGATCGATCTATGCAAAGGTTTATAAAAAAAGGCCTATAAGCCCTAATCCAAAACGAAACAGAACACACTTGAAACCAAATCTGACTCGGTATCCAATTCCGGCCCAGGACACGGGATTTCAATATACACTGGTCGAATCCGAGTACCACTCATGTACGTTCCTTAAAAGAAAAGTCTAGTTCCCGTGCGTGTACGTGTACCACTAGGGCTCCAATTATAATTGGAAATTCGTGAGGTAAAACGAGTTGCTCACTAGACTTCAACTCCATGTCTGAGTTTTAATTTAAACTTGTTTGTGTTTACACTAGCTAAACGAGCTATTCACAAACTACTCGTTCAAAAACACAACTTGAAGTTTTTTTTTTATAGATGAGTGCCAAACTGTTAATGTTTCTTGCACCTATAATGATGTAGAGCCACTATATTTCTCAGTTTTTTATCTAATAGTTGTACAAAGAGTTCTAAAATTAATAAAAATAATAAATAGATCCTTAAACCACCTAGCAAGGACTATATATCAGCACGAGCCGAAGGCATGCCACTGTCATCGTTGCTCCATCACTGGAGTCATGCAAATATTGTCGTGGTACAGCTTGTTGCAGTACACAGATGAGAAGTCGTCGTTCTAAGAGACTAGCAAAGTGACGTGGGATGATCCTCTCCTCTCACTCTTGCACTTTCTCGTGAAAGATCCCCCCCCCCTCTAGAATATTCACTATGGCTTCAGATTAGCGAACTACATGTTCTCGGTGGTTTATTTAGAAGGATTTGTTACTTTCGCTGCTTCACATAGTAACGATCTCCATTTTGAGAATTTATTAGTGGATGATTTTTGTATGGAACACTCGTATTCCATTACCCAGGCTAAACAAGCCACTCACAAGTTACTCGTTAAACTTGTTCAAATACATAATTTAAAGGTTTTTGTAGATGAGTGCCAAACTGCTCCTGTAATAGTGTAGACCTAAGAATCAACCCGTGGTTGGATGGTTAGGAGGGCATTGGTATTTTCAGCCCACCAGATTTTAAATCTCAGGTTTGACGCTTTGGTGTCTCATAAGGCGGATATTCTTTCAGTGGAAGGCGACATTCCCGTCGATAGCGAGGTGCCTGTGGTGACTTCGTCAATCTTAAGACCCGCCGGCTCAGTCTCTCGAAGGTGCTCATAGGGGTAGGATGTACGTGCGTGTATTCATAGGCGTGAGTGTATATATGCATTGTGAGCGTCTGTGTTTCTAAAAAAAAGTGTAGACCTACTATATTTTTCAGTTTTTCTTAAGAATTTCACCGCTCTGTTAATAATCATCAATAGTTGTATAAAAAGTAATAAAAGTAATAAAAATTACAAATCGATCCTTGTGACATCTAGCAAGGACTACACATTAGCAAAAATAACAAGACGATAGTTGAAGGCACACCACTATCCTCGCTCCTTTATCACTGGAATTAGGAAAATCTTGCTGTGTTAGAGCTTGTTGCAGTAGACAGATAGGAAATCGTCTTGTTAAGATCATAAAAGACTCTAAAGGACTAGCGCAGTGACCATCACCCTTTTTGAAAATATATTACCAGATGAATTAGTCGTTGTTGTTCATGTTTCTTTGGTCCCCTTAGTAGTCCATATAATTGTTATGTTTCTTGTATTACTTACAAGTGTAAATAAAGCTTTTACGTTTGCAACTTTAGCAACACCCTTCGACATTAAAAGGTAGTGGCACGAGACGGGAGTTTGCACATCATATTGAGTTACATGATTCCATGAAAGGTGCACACAATATAATCTATATGTGTCAATGTTGCGGAAATAGTGTCGGGATCAAGAATGACAAAAAACCTTAGAGTCGATTACGACCGAGAAGTATTCGACATTTGAGACTTGATTTATGAGGATTTTTTAGGAGTCTGATAGAGTAGCGAGAAGTGACATGGTAAGTTGAACAAAAGATGCAAGAGAAATATCTCGAGCTATTCACATTGATGAGCTATACATGAAAGCATATATATACCTAAAATTTATCCAAGTGGCACAAATTCATATATGAATACATGCATTTAATTTTTCTCTCACCTAGAAGAAAGAAGTTTATTTAACCACAAATTTGTTCTAGGGATGATTTGCAAACTCCAAACATATATCATCAAATTTACTGTAAAATAGGATCTAGTTTTATCGTAAGTATATACTATATTTTTAATGGTAGGCATGCAAATTACATACTGGAATTTTGTATCTTAATATTTAAGGACATTTTATATGGTTAGGTTCGTAAGCATAAGGAAAATATTTTGTCTCTACAAAAAATATAAAGTTCTTTTAAAAGAGAAAGAAAATAACTAGTCGAGAATATATGATAGAATTAGGAAGGGTAGTATAATTAACATGTAACTATTTGCGCAACCACCGTGTCAAAGAATCAAGTGATCTGCTTAAGACTATTGTCTAGCCGGTAAATATATTACATGAGCATTTGTTGGGATTCACATGAACCACCTTGCCATCCATAAGCGGTGATGAGGTTTGACGCGCTGACATGTAATCAACATCCATCGAAGGAGGAAAAGATTTAGGTCAAAATCGAACACCCATTGCATTTTGCCTCCTGTGGCAGTGTATGTATCTAATCGACTGATTGGTCTATGTTTAGGCATATAAAAGGTCTATCAAGCTCTAATACAAAAGGAAACAGAACACACCTTGACACCATACCGACTCGGGATCCAATCCCGCCCAAAAGAACGACTCTGGAAGCCCTTTGGCATCAATGAAACTCTGTTATATAGGATTTTGAAAACCTAATTTCGTTTGAGAGATAGTTAAATTTATTATTTAAACATGTACATCGATGAGGGTGTCAATGACTTGAGTGAGCAATGATTATGTACTAGAGTTGTACCTTTGTAGTAAGATCTCAACAAGGGGTGGGTAGTTTAAATGTAAATGACGAGCATGGAGAGGCCAAGGCGTGACAGCTTTACTTGGTGGGTAGGCATTATGCATGTTTTTGTGCAGTTCTGGGTACGTTATCGAGGATGATATCCCTAATAATATCGCTCAAGCTATATAGGAGCTGCTCGAGGAGAGCCCACACTAAGCAATTTGCTATTCACAAAATATGGGGTATGAAGCTAGGGCGTCTTTTTCTCTTCACAAATCTATCTTTGTTTGTGTTGCGGACTCTCGGGTTCGTTCTATTTTGTTTTTTTTTGTAGTTCGGGATCGATCTCAATCTACACAAATCGAATCCTAGTACCACTCATGGACGTTCCTCTACCAAAACCACCCCATCAAGCTCGCAGCTTTCCAAAAAATTGTTCCGGTGGTGTTAGTGTTGCTACTGCAAGAAATTGATCGTTATAGCGGGACTTTTTTTTTTGTAATTCTTCTTTATTTTCTAGGTTATGTGCATCCGTAAGGCCGCTGGAATATGCGTTGTTAGAGACAGGTATAATTGGTATCTCCACGATATTAATACATACTCCTCAAAAAAAAAAACTCGCGTCTATGACTCCGTGTACCACGTCCTCGACCCCCGCCTCATTTCATGGTCGGGCAATTGTGTGACAGGAGGAGTACGTAGTACGGGTGCCAGCAAAGATGAAAAGACAGGATCAAGGCAGAGGAAGACGGGGAAGGCGATGGTGCTATTGCTCCGGTCCATCGTCAGGTCCGTCTTAGGCCATCTCCACCGGGTCGACTCAATCCGTACTAGGAAGAGGTTTGCGAAAGAGCAAGAGGCCTCTAGAAAGGATGTGGAGCAAGCATTTGGTGTGCTGTCAAGGTAGACTATTGTTCGATACCCTGCTAGAACCTGAAACACAGAAAGAATGTGGGATTTGATGACTGCTTGTGTGATCATGCACAACATGATCGTCGAGTACGAACATAATGATAGCATCTTGGACCAAGGCTGAGACTTTTAGGATCAATTGGTTGAGCGAGAGACAGTTCTAGCGTCTTGGCATTGAGATTCAACAAAATCTGACTGAGCTGTGACGACTTACTAGAAACGTACTGCAGCAGGTACGCTGCTCCCCAAAATCCAAATTGACAGCACGGTAACATTCGAGCAGAGTTCCTTTACTGTCAGAGTAGAGACTTCCACTGCACTCGTGAATGTTGAAGAAGCATGATGATGGAGTAATGAAGCTTTTCAATCTGGATTATGCTATACTGTTTTCTCCAAACATTTCAGCCACGGGTGTCGTGTCCGAAAATGCTAATCTTGTCACAGGGACATGCGGACTCGATCAAAATGTGGACATGCTAATCTTCCATCGGTGAAACCGCAGCGTTTGATTAGAAAAGGAGATCAGTACTAGATGTATGCGCGATCAAATATCTCCTTGTTATTTCAGTTTGCGCCTTTGTTTCACCAATGGAAGCAACACATCTGCAAGCCGGTTCTCTCCGGCCATTGCCGCCGGAGGTTTTAGCTCGATGAATTTACATGCTAAGTACGAGTATACAAAGTCGATCGCTTCGATCAGTAAGGCATGACATGGATGGTGCGGCTGTCGTAGGAGGATGCCACCATGCCGTTCCGTTCCTGCTCCATCCTCACCGCTCTCAGCAGCTCGCCGGCCATCCTCGACGTCGCGGGCGAGCAATCCCCTTGCATCACCACCAGCAGCTTCCCCACCGCTTCCGGCGCGGCCGCGAGCGCCTCCCTCATCCTCCGCTCGCCGCCCCCGGCGCAGCAGGACAGCCACAGCACCGCCACCGCGGCCTCGCGTCCCATTTGCCCGACCCGTATCATCCTCCCCATCACGGCTGCGGCCACCTCCGCCGCGTCGGCCGCGATGGCTGCTTTCCCGTCGCTGCACCGGGCCGCCTCTACCAGTAGCAACAGCGCGGACTCCGCCGCGGCCGTGGGCGCGGCCGCGACCGCCAGAGCGAGCGCCGGGATGGCGCCGGCTCGCACCATCGACGAACGGGCAGGCCGCCCGCGTACCTGCACGGCAGCGGCCATGCACAGGATAGCTGCCGGGGATGCGGCTTCCTTGAGGATCCTCACCAGATCGGGGAACAGCTCCGACCTGTCGGCGATGGCCGTCTTGGCGTCGGCGTCCGGCACGGGCGACGTCAGGATCGCCTCCAGAACCACGACGCCGGTCGGGCCTGCGGCGAGCAGCGTCGTCACGAGGCGCCCCAGGTCGCCGGCCACGAGGGCGGTGATGAGGGATTTCTTCGCATGCTCGCTAACCCCGCCTGCGGACAAGACAGCAGCCAGGGCCTCCACGGCCATCCTGACCCTCCCGCGCTTCTCCGTGCCGTCCCCGGTCAGGTAAGACACGATCTCCGGCGCCACGGTGGCCAGGATCCTCACCGCGTCGACGCGCGCGTCGGTGCCGGCGCCTCCCTTGGCGAAGGACAGGAGCGCCGGCACGGTGGAATCGAGATCAGCGGCGACGGCGGACGCGACGGAGGCCTGCTTCCCTTTCTCCGGAGCGATCTTGGCGGCCAGAGACCGCACGGCCTTCTCCGCCGCGGCGGGCTCCCCGTGCGAGGCGGCGAGCTGCGAGAGCGCCTCCTCGGGCGAAGGCGAGGGCGGCAGCGTGGCGGCGTGCAGGTGGATGAGGCGGCGGAGGAGCAGGTTGGGCACCAGGTCGGTGGACGCAAGCGGGAGCCGCGTGGCTGGGCACGTGCGGTGGCCGGAGTCGAGCCAGCGCTGTATGGACGCCCGGTCGTACGTCGCGCCGGTGGGGAGGCTCACCGGCGACCGCATCACCTCCAGCGAGATCGGGCACCGGAACGCGGCCGGCGTCGTCGGAGAGGCGGCCATCACGAGCGGCTCCAGCGGCGGGATCCGCCGCCTCGGCTGCTGTCCGGCGACGAGCGCATCCATCTGGCGATTGGCGAGAGCTGATTGCTGAGTTGTTGGGGACAGTGGGGGGAGCGCACGGAGCATAGGCCTTAAGAATGGTGGGGATGATGTCACCTGGTCAACGGTCAAAGTCAAGTGGGTGGGGGTGGTGGTGTTGACGTTTTCTGTCGATAATGATGGCCATTGCCTCGTCCTCGTGCCATACCAATGGATCAAGCGTGGAGGATTAGAAGGATGGGGACGAAGATGCCAATATAATTCAGATATTTTTTTTGTGGGACCTGCTCTGATCTTTGTTGTTGGTTTATAAATGTGTGAGACTTTTGAGAGGGTCTTGTACTATTTTGGGTCACTAGATAAATCTTAAAATACAACATGAAGATTGCTCTTTTTTAAGAAGAACGGTCATCACGATCTAGTGAAATATTTAGATGGATTTGCTCATCGTAATTGGATAAGATTATTTATATTCAATTTGATTCATGAACATACAACTTTTACTATGCACATTTTCAGCAACAAGGATTCACAGCAACAAAATTGTCATTGTCTAACAAAGATGATAAATACAAACAAGAGTGTGTTTGTTAGGTCGGGCGACCTCAGAAAATTACTTCTCACCCGCGCTTCGTAGGTTGGCTATGCTATGTTGGGCAGTGCTGACCTCGTGCAAAAAGAGGCCCTTACCCACATGCGAAGCTCAAATCGAGCTTCTCGACTCAGCTTGGCCGGGTCCATCCTGCGCCTGAGACTCAGCCCGCTAGGGGTCACGGTCCCGCTCTCGTTACACATGTCATTTCGTCCGACGAAAACGCAATCGCCCCGACCTCACCTCTCGCGACCAACCTCTCCAGGCGCCGCCGGCGAGTGAGCAGGCCACCAACAATCAAGCAGGCCACACCACCTCCTGGCGTCGTGTAGGCGTCTCACGGCGGAGGACACCACGCAGATCTTCATCTCCTGCCCCTTCCCGAGCTCCCACAACGGCGCTTGAGCGTCGTGCGAGCTCTAGCACGCAGTGATGCAGCGACACAAGAACTCGCGGTAGAGAACGCCATGAACTCACGGTAGCGACGCCATGAACTCGCCGCAGCCGTCGAGGAGGAGCTTGACCGTGACCTGCTGGCTTCGGGTTGAGGAGGGGCTAGGCCTCCTGGAGCACCGGCCGGACATGGGGGCCTCCTGGAGCACCGGCGACGGATGCTCTCGCCGGCATCGGTGCCGGAGTTCGAGCCAGACTTCCCAGGGACCCGATTGCTTTTCTATTTTGTATCTAAGGGCCTGATTGCTTTTTATTTTTATATGGCACAACTCAACTAATCCAACCGACCAAACATGATTTCAACCGAGCTCAGCTCAACTCACCCGACTAACGAAATGAAGCCCAATAATACACACTTGTATGAGGTCCACATAGCTACACCCAACTTGTATGAGCTAAGAAAGGCCACCCGGGCTAACAAACACACCCTAAATATCATGAGGGGTTTGATCCAGTACTACCCCTCCTTGCTAAACTCGTACAAATACATCTATATATGTTAAACCTGTATTCAAATAGAGAATTACCCTGTAGAGGCATACATACCGGGATCTATAGCTATACGCAATTCCCGCACCCACATGATCCGGCCTGCTCCCGCCGTTGGCAACTGTCGCGCCGCCGCCGCTTCCGGCGACCATCATCACGACCGCCGCCGCCAAGCTCTCATGCGCCGCCTCCATCGGACAAGTCACCGAATAGTCTGTCTAACCGCTAAACAAGTCACCGAACTGTCTAGCGAGTAGCCGGACAAGTCGTCGGACATTCCGGCGAGCCGCCGGACAAGTCGCAGGACAAGTTGCCGGACAGTCCGACCGCGCCGCCAAGCTCTCCCACGCCGTCGCCAGCCCTGCCGACACACACCTACGAGGCCAAGCCGAGGCATGCTCCGCCCAGGCCGAGTCAACGGCTCGCCGGACCCGACTGCCACCATTACCACCACGCGCGGGCACGACCGTCGCCAGCGATGATCCGCCATACAGCCATATTTTTTTCCCTTTGCATAGAGCTGTACTATTACATGTACGGCTAGAAACATATATTATTTAGTTGAGTTATATGAGGTTTTATATACGGTTACATATACATGTATATACTAATTACAAAGGGATATCAAACGATCCGAGTCCATCCTTGTGTTTGACATTATACGAGTTTAGGGGAAAGGGGTAGTACTGGATCAGAACCCCATATCATGAACTTAGTCTTTTGTGCAATGTAACTAATTATGCCTTCCTGTCTTTCAACAATTGTTTGAACCGGATTACATGTATGGTAGCAACTTTATTATCCTCATGTTTCAAACTTGGACTTCATATGCCAAAGTTCAGTAGGTTCTATTTAGAAAACCAAATAAATTTTCCAGCATGTCAATAATGATGAGTGAATTACAAATTGCATTTGAATTATGCCAAATTATCTTAAGGCACCTCTAAAGTATCTTAAAGATGTTGTCACCTTTATGAATCATAGAGCTCTTTAGCTTTTAAAACAAATTAGTGCAAGCAACTAATTTAGGAACATATTTGCTAGCAATCAGTAGCTATTTACAAATCTCTTCCCATGAAAATGTTATCACCAGTAATCATCTTCCTCATTTGTATGTTTCATGTCCGATGGCTAGGGTTAGGGAGTATGATCTCATGGGTAGATCTTAGATCTTCTAAAAGGATAAATTAAAAATAGATATTGGACCACACTACATTGTCCCAAGACATGCATAGTAGGGAAGATTGGTGGGTCAAGTACTCTTTATTATAAAGTTTTGTTTATTTTATAAATTTCAAAAAATCCACAAAAAAATCTTGCATGTACATGTTAGAATACACTATAAATCTACTCAATTTCATGGAAAACTTTCAAATGTCGAAAAGAAAAATAGGTTGTAAAGTAGCAAAGTGATATAAATGTCCACGGTCCTCTCATTTTGTTTCTTTCATGCAACTCGCCAATAAAAATATACTGCATGAATTTCACTTCTTCATAGTTCAAATTGTGGATATTTTGATTTCTTAATAACGTTTAAGTATTTTTTTAAATAATAATAATAAAGAGCACACAGGAGGTCTGGACCAAAAAAGCAATTAACGCATGTTAGCAGCTCTATTGTTCTATTGCATGTATATTGCCGACGGTATTCTAAACTCATTCTGACTTCAACAAATGAAGATGGTTATACATGTGCGAATTTAGAAGTCATTCTCTCCAACGGGAGATTCGTAATACCAAACAAGACCTCAAACGAATGTCTTGGCCAATAAACATTAACATTATCTTTTTGCTAACACATTTTTGTTCAAAGTTATGCTTTGCTACGTATTGCATGCTCTAATTAAATTAAAAGTAGGTTAACGGTTGGATTCTATGTATTGTTTGAAATTTAATCATTAATCAACCACCTAATTCCTAGAAAATCGTTCGAGTGAGAAGAGTTTTTTTGCGGAAGGAGCAGAGAAAAGGTTGGTCAAGCTTCCAGCAAGATATAAGAATCTACTTTAGGGGCCAATTTCTTTTTGGAAAGGTCGAGACAACGATTCTAAGATTTGTCGAGACAACTATTTGCAACTCTCTTCCTATGGAACTATTATCACCACTAATCATGTTCCTCATTTCGATGGCTAGGGTTAGAGAGTATGATCTCATGGGTAAAACTTAGATCTTCTAAAAGGATAAATTAGAAATAGATGTTGAATCCACACTCCATTGTTCCAAGACATGCATAGTAGGGAAGATTGTTGGGTCTAGTACTTTTATTTTAAAAGTTTTGTTTATTTTATGAATTTCAACAAATCACATAGTAAAGAGCACATACGAGCTCTAGAGCAAAAAAAAAGCAATTAACGCACATTAGCAGCTCTATCATTCTGTCGCTTGTGTATTGCCAACGGTATTCTAAAATTATTGTGATTTCGACAAAAGAAGATGGTTATACACGTGAGAATATAGAAGTCATTCTTCCTAACGGGAGGGTACAAGATTATGATTACCTATCATAATACCGAACAAGACCACAACTAAATGTTTTGGCCAATAAACATTAACATTACTCCCTCCGGTCCATATTAATGTTCTCAACTTTATGTAAATACGAATGCATCTAGTCTAAATACTTAGCTAGATACTGCCTCTATTTGGGATTATAAGTGCTAAAAGCTATTTTTTATTTTGTTGGAGATTATAAGGGTTATCTTATTTATTAGTCTCTCCTTCAATACATGTTCTCCTTTTTCTTTCACTTGTCTCATGCATATAAAACTATTGGTGCATGCATAGCTTAATGAAAAGAGTTATGGAGTGTATTGGTATTAGAAATTTGGTCCTTAGGACTAATAATCCCGAACATAGGTAGTAGATATGAATCTAGATAAAATTGATGGCATTAATATGAACCGGAGGGAGTATCTTTTTGCTAACACAATTTTGTTCAAAGTTATGCTTTGCTAGCGTACATGCTCTAATTAAATTAAAAAGCAGGTCAATCGGGTGTATTCAATGTACGGTTCGAAATCATCAAGTCCTTAATCAACCAACAAATTCCACTAAAATTTTTGTAAAGAACATGCCCGTACATGTAATGATCCTGAAAAATATTTCGAGTGAGCAGAAAAGAAGCTGGTTAAGCTTTCAGAAAGATAAAAGAATCTACTTTTAGGGTGCCAATTTTCTTTCTGGAAAGGCCTAGACACAGATTCTAAGATTTGGGACTGTTGACCAAATGCCCTGATGATATCAAGAAAACCCGGCATTTCCCCCTCTAAACCGTACTCAGCTGTCCTCCAAAACGCATGCACGCACGCAAAAGCCATGAAGCCGAGATAGCTAAGCACGCTTTGCGCCCTCGAATTTTCTAGTAGTAGCCAGAACTGAGTTTTCAATTCTTGTTCCATTTTTATCCGAAGAATCCGGGCGTGGGATTCAGTCGGGGCGCTTTGCCGCAGGCCACAGGGAGACCACTTCTTTTCCCCCCGGCTCCGAAAGCTCACCGCATGATCGGATGAGATGAGAGTGGAATCCCGCAAAGCCGCCACTGATTGGTCAGAGACGACGACGACGACGACGGCACGAAAGCGAGACGAAAGGCTAGCAGAGCACCATATCGTCTCGCCACCGCCGGCATGGAGAATGGGAGATCCTTTCCTTCCACCGTTTTATTACAGAGAGGAAAAAGAGGGAGATGTCAACCAGGATGGGGGATTTGTCAGGAGGCTAAGTGACATTCCGGCGACGTAATAATGGCCTCCGGATACCTTGTTTAGGATGATGCAAATCTGGATCGGGGGAATCTTGGGCTTTTGGCGAAACTTCGCGTCGGGATGGAGTCAAGGGAATATAGGCAGGACAACGAAGTGTGGTTTGGGTTGGGTGTGCACGGTCGAGGAGGCGCCCTTTTCTTGTCTCTGAAGAACCGGGGATGTGATGTGATCTCCTTTTTTTGGACCGGTTGCCAGCCTTGGTGGTTAGGTACACTCACACTCTTCTCACGCTCCTAATTTTATTATACTGCCCTTTCTGCCGTCAGATCGTGTTGCAGTTTGCGAATTCCGAACTAGCTAGTATCGGCGTCTGACCACTTTGGGCACCGAAAGGGACAACAAGAAGCCACACAATCAAGCAAAGAAATCCTGGTGTGAACGCTTGCTCAGTGAGAAACAATTAGGTCCACTTGCATATGTTCACAAAATATAGGTCCACCAACTCACAAGTAACCCGATGTCGACATCCCAAAACGGAAAGTTATTTTTAAAGTTAACTTCACATGAAGGAGTTCTATCTACCGGCCATTTCAGCCTTGAAATTGGTACGTTTGTCTAATTGTTTTTCAGCCCGTACATAGATGACGTCATGCTGACGCTCACTAATTGAAACCGACTGAAACATCCTTGAAACAGTCTCTGAATAGTATAAAAATATTTTATAAGTTTCAAAAAAGTTCCAGTATTTCTTATATCCACAAGGAGGGAGGAGAGATGGGCATCTTTGTTCTTCCAAAATTCTTCCAATTTTCTTCTCCTTCTTCTTTCCTCGCAGATTTTTCAAAAAACAAAAGAGAAAGAGAGACGGAACATGTTTAAAAAATAATTTTGTCTAAAAAGAACCACACATTATGAGGTTTGATTATATAATATAGCTTTTTTCACAAAAATAAGACGCGGAGAGGAAAAGGAGGTTTAACATAACCTTTATAGACATTCGTATTAAACCAAAATAGTATTTAGGCTTTTAGCGTTTTGATCTGTTTAGGGAAAAAGAGGGGGAGATAGGCACACACACACAAGGGATACACCCGCAAGTTTAAATTTTATGCAAATTTGTAAAACAAATGTGGCATGATGATGATATGGTATCATATATGATGCCAAAAATAAAATCACAAGCAATTTCTAATTGCGGTACATTCTGGACCGTTACAATCCCTAGATGATAAGTGTGTGGTTAGAAGCCTTTTCCCCCAAAATATATCTATACATAGAGAAATTAAAATTACAAGGACAACTATATGATCAGTGTCTAAAATTTAGTATTTTTTATTTTGCCTTGTATTGTATATTTCTTTGTTTATATACTTAATTTAGATTTATAATTCTGTCACATAGTAAACACATATATTGTCAACTTACTATTTTTTTTACATTTTCACAATTTTACGGGTCCTATCGCTCAATGAAGTGCTAAGAGGAGACACTACTTGTCAAACATGATTCCCAAAACATGGCAACATTTTCCTCTAGTGTGTAAATAAATAATACAATTTTTAGTCCTTAATACATAAGATAGAAAAATATTTTCTTCACAAAATCTGGTAAAACCACAAGTTAATGCAGGTGTCTGGATGTTTCAAAAATCAATCCTATGTACATGTTACCATGAAGAACTATCTATACTAAAATTTAATCCAATACTCCTTTGAAAATACAAGTAGGGTTTGTAAACACTAAGGGCTTGTTTGATTCGAAGGATTTGTAAGACATAGGAATAGGAAAAATGTAGGAATAGAATGGCATGACACTTAGAATCCTCTAGGAATGAAAAATATAGGAATCGTTAAGATAAGCTGTTTGATTGCACCGCAGGAAAAACGCGGGAAATTTTATGTAACATCCCAGCATTTAGAGCCTAGAAATAAGCTAAACCCAGATGTGTGCATTGCATTCATGCATAGAAAATCCGAATAATTTTTGCGCTTTTAAACAAAACTTGTCAAAGGGATTGAAGCTTCTCTCAACTTGATGGAATTGAAGTAGATCATCCAGTTGACTGTGATAAGTTTCATTATGACCTTTGCTAAAACCTTATTGGGGTAAACATGATTTGATCTAAAGGCTAGATCTAATATAATAAAATTCTATTCATAATACATTGCTTAATTAATTAATATCGGATCCTTAAGGGATTCTATCACCATACTCAACCCAACAATTCATAAGTGCTAAGTCAAGATTACAAACTAAAGTAATATAAATGTAATGACTAATCCTGACCTATCTTATTCTTATCCATTCTTACTATGAGTACCATAGTAGTACTTAACTTTAACCCTTTAATGAGATTGAGTTGGAAAGAGACTAAGTCAAGACCATTCACTATATATCTTTCTTTCCATACCCATTTTTATGGAACTTATCTTAATATCTGTTATTCATCAATGTTGAGTAATCCACCATTGATTTACAAATTTTTTAACTATCAATCCTTGATCTACTAATTCTTGATCTTATCATAACATCTACTTAAATCTTCTAGAGAGGGCATAGTCCATGAATAACCTTAATCCAATATGAGATACTAAGTAGATAATTTCAATACAATTGAAGAGTAGTATTGATGAAACCTTGGATAGCCAATTAGAAATCTAAGCTATAAATGATTAAAAGATTATAATGATCATGCCTTACTCATCAGGATGGTCTACCTATGTCTAGTATAAAGGGTATTGATGGGTAGAACATGATTGAAAACCCTATTAGAGATAAGTTATCCTAGAGTAGTCATTACAAGCCACATTAGTATAATGTGAGGTTGGAGTGGGAGTTATTAGAGTAAAATAAATGTAGGATGATATTATTCAATTAAAGCTAGTATAGCATAGAGTTATAGGAGTGGTGTTATTCATCTTAAAGGATAGTCAACTTTAGAGAAAGGTAGTTGGATGCATACAACTATTAGAGATACATTAGTAATGAATGATTAAGGAAGATTATGAGTAGAGTTTGAAGGAACTATTTGTTTGATTGAAGGCTATCAACAGTAGAGTAGTAGATACAACTAAGCAAGGATATGAGGAAGTTATTAAATACTTTAGTATCACACTCATTGGATTCATCCATGAGTTTAGAAGGTTAATCAGTGAATGATAATATTTCTATGAAGTAAAACTCATCGTGTTAATCATGATGATAGATAGAAAAAGATAGTATATCTAGGAAAGGAATTCCTTAATAAGAAGTCTAGAATTATGAATTATGGAAGATAGTAATTCTTGGTAAACAATCAACTCTAAATCTTAAAACCAAGTATAATATCCATTTCATATTAAGAATTCCTCATCTTATATCTATATCACTTGATAGGAACATTTCCCTATAACAAATCAAATAAGCACATCTCTGCCAATTCCAACCATCATAATTAAATGTGCTTAGGAGTATCTTTATCAATTCCTTTCCATAAAACATTCAAGATATAACTTTCTAGTACTAAAGGTGATGTCATCAAATATCCCAAACGGAAAATAATATGCTTATTTATTGAATCTTTAACCACATCCATAAACGAGTCTAAGTATATTAAAAACCCTAAACCCTAGGGTAAATAATCATAATCCAAAATCCTAAACCTCTTTTTTTATCATAATAGAATATATACATTGTCATTTTCCAAATTAATGGAAGTAGTAAGAACCATATTAATTTCTTTCATATTTCATGCATCAAATAATGATATAGGATCATTATACATATAAAAATTTATATTCAAACTCTGAGCCAACTAGAGTTAAGACTTATAAACAAATAAGAATACATCATTCAAGAAATCCATAATTAATAGAGGAGAGAAAAATAATGAGAAAAGTTTCTACAAATTATTAAAAGGGGGTTCGTATTGATAAAATAAAAGAAATATAAAAAGATTATATAATAAATGTTCACAAATGATACTAAATATATTTTAGTATTATTGCAATTATCTAGCAAATAAATCCTACAAAGAAAATTTCAAAATATAAATCATATTCAAATCTGAAAAGTAAAACAGAAAATAGAAAAAGGTAAAACGAATAGAAACATTACGTGGCCGTGGCCCAACATCTCTGTACTTATCTGATGCCCATGTGCAGCCCACAAAGGCCTAGTAATCAGCTCAGCTCATTTTATTCTGTCACTGACGAGTGGGGCCAGGAAAGGACTGCGGGTTGAGAGGAAAGAAACGTCAGGTGTTATCCGCAAAACATCACCTCGTCGTCATCCTCACACACACATACAACTCACTGGAGGAGCTCGCCGCTGCTCGATGTCGTCATCGTCGTCCTTGCGCCAAGATCAACGCCGTCGTCGCCAGGAGAGGATAAGGAGGCCACCGCGACGTCCTTTCTCGTCCTCATCCTCAATTTCCCCCTCTACATCTCTCTCTCTCAATTTCTTCTTCTGACCCGAGAACACTAGCTCGGAGGTGAGCTGGGGCTGGCGATTCCGTGCTCGCCTTGGCCATGTAAGACCACGGTGGAGACCGCCGTGCTCTTCTCGTCCGTTTGCCCCAACTCGCACTAGCGGAGAAGGCGTGAATCATCCCAATCGAACCCTTGTTCCCGATGCTGTTCATCGACCTCGCCGGCATCTCCGACCACGCCTCGCTAAACCAAGCACACCACCGCGTTCCTGGTGAGTCACTGAATCTCCTAGTATGCGTATATCTTTTGTTTGCTTCCTAAATCCACGCCACCGTGATCGACCGCAAGCACCGCCACATGAGCTCGTCGTCGGTTGACCTCCGGTGACCAAAAAAGGGCGGCGCCACCACCAATAGGTTCTCCTCGATCTTCTCTGTCCAACGAACCTAGCCACAGCCCCGCGGATGCACCAGATCAATCGATTGATCCTCAACCAGTGAGGATCCACTCGAGTGACGTCATGCTCACCTCAGGTTTGAACCACGTCAGCAAGTTTGACCAGTCTTGCCTCGTGTGGCTGATGACATAGCCTTGGGCCCATATGTCATTGCCTGGTGTAAAGACACGATCGGTAACAAATGTATTTTCTTTAACCGGCGTGTTGAGGTGGTCACTGGCCCACTAGTAAGTGACTAAGGCTAGCTGTAGGTGCGGTGTAAAAAGTATTTCCGGTTTAAAAAGTAAATAAAATGTTATAAACCTAATTATTAATATTCTAGAAATCAAATAAATGATTAAATCTTATTTAATTCATAACTTTTGAATTGTAATTCAAAAAAATGTGTATAATATATGAAAATTTGTATAAAAATAAAATCTACAATCTAAAGTTATTATCAAATATTATTATGATAATTATTTAAATATAGATTATTTATTAAAGTTTTATAAGTAATAAAACTTTATTAATTCATATTTCAATAATGGTAAATATTAAAAATATAAATAAAATACCAAAAATCTTAGCACAATAAGAATTATAATTTAAAATTATAATCATGCATTGTTATTTTCACTTAATTAAATATTTATTAAATAATTATAAAGTAATAAGAATTGTAAAAATCATATCTTATTATTTATAAATCACAAAAATAAATATAATATATCAAAATGATCACAAAAATAATACCTACATGATAAAAATAAAATATTCCACTTTTGAATTAAATAAAAAATCAACTATTTTAATAACTCAAATTTAAACTTATTTACTTAGTTTTAAAATCCATATAAGTGTAAATAACACTTGTTAATATTTCTAAAAATTAGTCAATTAAATTTAATAAATAGTATTAGTCTTGAGTATTAATAATATAAGCCATAATGGTTTAAAACATTACAAGTACCTTAGTATTAAATTATCTTCTACTTTAAGTAAGAATTATATTCTAAAAGGATTGCCACTTATAAAATTAACCTTAAAAAACAAAAACTTATAAATACACCAAATCCTTTCCATCTATGTTAACTACCAAATTACAAAAACTACCACAACATTATAGAAAGTTCAAAAGTAGTTAAGTGATAATATATCTTGGTTTATAAACTATAATATCTCATCTATAAAAAGTAAATAATACTACTCCATTATAGAATCAAGAAACCACTACACCAAATAAAGGATAACTAATCTTAAGTAACCTAAAGGAAACATTCCGGATACACAAGGTACAAATGTTATAAGTATTATACTTTCAAAACTATCTATATTTTAAAGTTAACTTTAGTCTCCAAGAATTTAAATATAATACTATAAACATTACTATATGTTTTATAGTTAACTTTGGTCTGAAATAGTTAAGTTATAAAGCATCTCAGGCCCAAACTATTCAAGCAAGCACAAATAACATCGACCACCACTAACTCACCACAAAGATTGTTTAAACCCTAGAAAAGGAATCTTTTCTTCAAAAGTTATTCGTTTTGCCACTTCAAATAATATATGACAAATAATCAAGATCACATTACTTCATAATTCACTCATATACCTAGGAGCCATAACACTTAAGCTATCTATAAGTGACTCTACTTATAAAGTAAAGTTTGGATATAAACTATTATAGTGCAAACAATTTTGAATAGCATTCCATAGATATATATTTTATTGCTGCATAAATATGTGTTGTTCACACACACTCACAAGCCCTAATAAGAAGCACAAGTATTAAACTCATCTAAAAGTATAAACACATTTCAAAGACATCATTTATAGTATCTAAACCCTGGAACAACGTTATCCCCGGGATTCGCGTTTAGAACGTGCATCACACTACTTATGCATAAAAGCATATTGCTTTTTTAAACATTAGTCCTTACCGGACCAATGATGCTGATTTCAGATTTTGGATCTTATACTAACTCGAAGACCGTGAGTGCATAATCTTACAATCACAAAAGGCAAGTTCACACTTGCTCATGTCCTTTGTTTATTTTCTGTAAAGTATTTTACAAATCCATTGTTATCCTCACCTGCATTTGAAAAAGGTCAGAAAACACTATTTTCAATAATAATGTGAACTATTGGTTACTGATCTAGGGTGATCAGTTAATCTATTAAATCTGACAGTTGGAATACCATTGTTCAGAACTATGTCACCTAGGACTTAACAACCAATGTCGCCAGTGATTCTTGCGCCGTATATTACGCGTTGACCATGAGATTTGGAATGGGACGGAGAAGTCAGCTGTATCTTCTTCCTCTCGCATGAAGCCGGATGTGCAGGTCGTGGCTGTTATCCTCGAAGCGTGCATATTAATTGGTAATTCGTAGAGGATATGCAGCATATGGGTGGGAACCCTCAACGTCCCACGATAGTTCTGACATCTAACGGTTTGTACAAACAATTGTCGTAATTCTTTATGTGGGCATGGTGTACACCAAGGAGGCATGCGAGGTCGCGAAGGGGACAGTGATTGGCTTGGATCATCTTCTGGGCCCCACATCATGGAATTGTGGACGGGAATAAGCTGCCCGGTTGGGCAACAAAGAGTTGATCTCTCATGGGTAAAGTGACGCACCTCTGCAGAGTGTAATAACTATAACTTGTTATTCCATGTTCCAGGAAGGAGCTGCGAACGCTGCGGGGAAGGAACTCCATGAAAGTTCTGGTAAACCCGTGAAGGATGACGGACATAGCTTTTTAGAATAAAAGCAACCTTTGAAGAAATGTTTATGAAAACTTGCATTGCCTACGACCTATGGTCTGTGGCTGTAGCTATAGTGCATCGAACACTTCTTTTCTAGTGAACTTGTTGAGTACGCTCGTACTCAAAGTATCTTCTTAACCCTTTCCAGATTCTGAAGCCGGGATAGACAAAATCTACATCAAGATATGCTCCAGGACTCATCATCTGTTTCTAAAAATCTTCAACGAAGACAAGGAAGTCAAATATCCATCCACTCAAATGAATACGAAGTTACTGATCGGATAGGAATTTAATCTCTAGCCAAAGAACCTAATTCTGTAGAGTATTGCAATAGTGGCAATGCCAACCCTTTAGTTAGAATACTAGTCTTAATAGTATAATAGTTTTTTCGTTGTTCATCTTTTGATTCTTCTCCGTAAGAAGTTATTTCTCTTTCTTTAACCTAGAGTGTTCTCTGGATCTTGTGTAAAGAGTGAGTTGTAACCTTTAGCCATGTATTGGACCCGCTATGTTTCTGTTGTGCCATTCTGAGGGATGTAATACTAGTGAACGGTGTTTCATTGGTGTTATGTCAACGACTATAGTATACTACATCATGTAGTGGTATGCTGGGTCACCGCAGTTGGTATCAGAGCATATGATTTGACCTTAGGTTGGAAACCTAGTAAATGGGTAGAACCTGTAGGACACATCCTAGCAATAATAAAGAGTTCTCTAGTGGTATGATGGATATTCACTTGAGAATAATCCTGTTATGTTACTAGTGCGATAATTCTTTCGTATGATTGCAATTCCGATCGTAACCCAAGAGTTTTAACTCTATGTGACAGATGATAATTTCTTATCCACAGTTCCATATGGCACCTCGATATCCACCCCGAAATGTTCAAGTGATGAACATGACGTTGAATGGCTACGGAAGGGATTGGACAGATAATATCCGACAACTTCTATGGATTTTGGAATGTGAATCGAGACTTTTGGTCAAGATTTACAGTTACTATGATGGGCAGGTATTAGCTAAATACCGTGTCATGATCATGCTACCCAAGAAGTTAGGACTTAAGGGAGAAATGCCATCAGGAGAGGCAAGGTGCATGGCATCTACATATCAGATTGCTGTAGCAACAACCATAACCATGATCCGAGAGCATAAATCCCAACCTCTAGAAGGTAGTACTCACACCATTATACCACATGAAACCTCAAACCCAGAGCATGAGTTACATCACTCTACCCTAGTCCAAGCTGAACCTACTCTAGCCGTAGAGTATATGGATCATTATCGGTCTTTACTCAACACCTATCATAACACTCACCAAGTCTTAGTTCAGGAGTTGGATACGGTCATTGAGTATTTTACTGATCCCGACAAAGCAATGACATGTAGGAAGAAGCTAGATAAAGAAGCTAGGCATCCCAAATACATACCTTCAGGAGAAGTGTTTGAGGAAACTGAGTTTGATAACCCAAACTTGGAAAATTATGCCTACTCCAAAGTGACTTCAAGCCACCTGAAGACCTATGGACCAAATATAACTCCGAACAACAGGAATGGAATAAAGTTATTCCAAATAACCCTGAGCCAAACAAGTATGGATGGGAAGTAGAATCTCAAGGTGGAACCATTGGAAATCCTATACCTTGTGACACAGGTATTGAAGAAGAGATTAACTATAATCATAGAGAGCCTTATGGACCATATGGGGGTGATACTAATCCAATCAACTTAGAAGAGTATTCCGATAGCTACTACACTAATATATATGACTGGATCCAAGAAAAAGCTAAGGATCCAACTTACTATGAGGAAGCTTTACCAGACAATCAGTAATATCCTGAAGAGGATTATGCCAACTCGAGTCATTTTTCAATGACTAATCTCAGTCTCGGTACTTCTAATCAAGAATACGCACCTCCTGGGTGCTCTTATGCTCTAGAAGGCAGTCGTAGGACTTCACGTCATCAGGGACGGAATTCCAGGACGCACTAGAGAAAGATGAAAGTAAGAAAGGAACGGCATCCCAAGGGATGAGGGCTTGAATAATGTATATAGAGGGTAATGTGTATTGTAGTTTGAAGGGTTTGCCGAAATAAGTGAGGATATATCCACAAGAACAATAAGTTCTTGTAAGATAGTTGTGTAAATAGGTGTGGAGCAAAACGTTGGAACATCTAGTACATTTGTAAATTATCTAAAACCTATGTGTAATACATGGTATATGTTTTGTTGTTTATTGACTTTTGGATCTTATTGGATCTTCTTGATTGACTAGATCTGTACATGAAGTTTAATTAGGTGTGCAAATGCATGATGTAACACCCAGTTATTACTTGATGTTATAGACCTAAATAGAAATAGGAATTCGTGTAAGGGAGTGACGAGTTTCGAAGATCATAAGGAAGACTGACTTGAAGGATGAAGCATGATATAAGGAGTATTCACCATTTGGAGGATAGATCAAACATAGACTATTCTTAGCCAGATTCAAGAAAGAAGTTTGGTGTAGAAAATGTATGGAGCAACAAGAAGTAATAAACTTAAGGTCCATTCAAAGTAGGTAGCATTGCTAAGAAGATAATGAAAGAGTTGTACCAAGTTCATGGAAGTATCATGAAAAAGTACCAAGAAGATGCCTTGGAACCAAAAGGGTATTCAAGCTCTGACAATTCAGAGAGAATGCCAGTTGTAGGTCGGAAACCGTAAGGTAATACCTGTTGGAATTATGCCCTAGAGGCAATAATAAAGCTGTTATTATTATAATTCTTGTTCATGATAAATTTTATATTCCATGCTAGAATTGTATTAAGCGGAAACTTTAATACTTGTGTGGTTTATGAACAACACCGTGTCCCTAGTATGCCTCTATGGACTAGCTCATTGATTAATGATGCTTAAGGTTTCCTAACCATAGACATGAGTTGTCGATTAATAATGAGATCATATCATTGGGAGAATGATATGATGGACAGACCCAAACTAAGCGGAGCAATTAGATCATGTCATCGTGTTCATCTTTGCGAAGCTTTTCTTATGTCAAATATTGTATTCCTTAGACCATGACATAATACAACTCCCTGATATCGGAAGAAATCTTTGAGGTCATCAAACATCATCCTATGAGAGGGTGATCATAAAGGTGTCTCTCAGGTGATCGGAAAGTACCTGTTGGGTTGTATGTATCAAGATGGGATTTGTCCCTCCCAAGTCGGAGAGATATACTTCGGGCCCACTCGGTAATCGATATCAACACTGCTTGCAAGCATGTGGTTAAGGAGTTAATCACAAAGTGATATAGGATTACGGAATGAGTAAAGTACTTGCTGTGAACGAGATTGAACTAGGTATGACGGTACCGACGATCAAATCTCGGGCAAGTTAAATATCGCAAGACGAAGGGAATATATATATGGGATTGATTGAATCCTGGCATCGTGGTTCATCCGATATGATCATCGATGAATGTGTGGGAGTCAATATGGGTTTCAGACCGCTGATTATTGATATAAGATCATGTCTGCATATTCTCGAACCCGAAGGGTCACACACTTAACGTGTCTCGACGCTAGGATAGATTGGATAATTGGTTTATGAGTTTTTGTTCGGAGTCTCGGATGGGGTCCGGGACATCACGAGAGGTTCCGGAATGGTCCGAAGTATAAGATTCATATAAGGCAATGCAGTTTTTGGAGTTCGGAATTGTTTCGGGTTAATTGGTATTGTACTGGAAGCTTCTAGAACCTTCCGGAGGGGGACCAACGTGGCCCCACCTGCCGGGAGGGGGCATGGGCCTATAAGGGATTGCCCTGGCCGCATTGGGCCAGGGGCACAAGGCCCCATAGGGCCCAGCCGGCCAACCTAGGGAAAAACCCTAGGGGAGCTTCTAGAAGGGGGGAAACTTGCCCCCCACTCCTTCCTCCTTGGCCGCCGGCCCTAGGGCTTAGGGGAGGGGCAAGGGCTGGCCGCCCACCCCTCTATATAAAGAGGGCTGGGGGCGCACCCCCTCCTCAAGCCCTAGCCGCCCTGCTACCCTCCTCTCTCTCTCCCTCCCGACTGCACGTAGGCGAAACTCTCCACCACTTGCACCGTCGCGTTGTAGATCCAATCCGTCTCTCCACCATACTTGCTGGACCGAGGAAGGAGGATACGTCGGTGCCGCGTGTGCATCTCTCGGAGGCATCGCCACTTGCGGTTAGATCGGATCGGATCGCGAGGAGAAGCGAGCACTACATCACCCACGTTCCGAGCGTTCGTGTCTGAATCTTCAAGGGTATGAAGATCTCATCTATTCCCCCTCGTTGTTTGCATCTTCTAGATTAGATCTTGGCTTTTCCGTTCGCATCCGTACAATTTTTTTGATTTACTATGCTGCGAAACCCTTCAGCGGTATCAGAGCTAGATCTATGCGTAGATGTGTTTCACGAGTAGAACGCAACATGGTTGTTGCGGGCGTTGATGTTTTCTGTTGCAAGCCTCTTGTTTGTGTTCTTCTTATGACGCGGGATAGTGAGATCCAAGCGGTCCAGGACAACTTTACGCGACGTCGTTCGCGAGACCGGCTCCACACTTGATGTGTGGCTTGTTCCACACATGCGGCTGGTGGATGCCAGTTTCTCTCACTATAGTTGTCATGGGATTTACACCGGAGTTTGGCAACCATAATATCACCGTTGTGGCTTTCTGTAGGTAAGAATCGTTCTTAGCTTGCTACTCCCATAAGCCACGTAAAACATGCAACAACAAAGTAGAGGCGTCTAACTTGTTTTTGCAGGGAGTGTTTTCTGTGATATGGTATGGCCCAAGATGTGATGTGTATATTGTATGCGATGATCATGTTTTGTAATGTTTCACGACTTGCATGTCGATGAGTACACAACCGGCAGGAGCCATATGGTTGTCTTTATAATTATGTATGACATGTGTGTCAACTTCTTATATGCCATGTAATAGTTTCACTTTATCGCTAAGTAGTTAGCAATAGTTGTAGTTGCTATTCGTGGTGGAGGCAATCATGGTGGAGTGATGGAGATCATGCCGGCACGCACAAGATGAAGATCATTGCACGAAGATTGGCTATACCATGTCACATAAAGTTATATGCATGTTATGTTTATCCTTTTATGTATCTTATCATGCTTAGATCGCGACGGTAGCATTATAAGATGATTACTCACTTAAAGATCAAGATAAAACTGTGTTCTCCCCATGTATGCACCGTTGCAAAAGTTCGTCGTGTCCAAGCATCACGTGATGATCGGGTGCTATAGACTCTACGTTCACATACAACGGGTGCAAGCCAGTTTTGCACACGCGGAAATACTTGGGTTTAACTTGACGAGCCTAGCATGTACAGACATGGCCTCAGAACACATGAACCGAAAGGTTAAGCATGAGTCATATGAATGATATGATTGACACTTCGTTGTCCACCATTGAAACCACATCTCTTCTCGTGAAGATCGGATTAGGTGTGGTGAATTTGGATCATGTTCACTAAACAACTTGAGGGATGTTGAATTTAGTGGGAGTTCATCTAGTAATTTGATTAAAAGTTGAACTAGTTATCATGAACATAGTCTAATTTTTACTTGCAAATATTGTAGATCAAATGGATAAGTCCAACTTCAACTTCAACGTTTTTGCTGAGAAAAGCTTAGAAACAATGGGTCTAACTTCACCAACTGGTTCCGCAATCTGAGAATCACTCTCTCTGGCAGTCAAAAGGACTATGTCCTTGAGAATGCGCTAGGTGATGCCCCTGCTGTTGATGCGCCGACTGATGATAAAGCTGTCTATCAGTCGCGCAAAGATGATTATGGTGTGATTAAGAGCACCATGTTGTTTGCTATGGAATCGGACCTTCAAAATCATTTTGAATATTATCCCGGGCCCTTTGACATTCTTGAGGAGCTGAAAACTATGTTTCAGACTCAGGCCCGTTCTGAGAGATATGAGATCTCTGAGAAATTCTTTAACTGCAAGATGGATGAAGGGAGTTCCGTTAGTGAGCACGCCATAAAGATGTCGGGCTACACTCAACGCCTTGAGCAACTGGACTGCAAGATTCCAGAGGAGCTCAAGATTGACAGGGTTCTGCAATGACTCCCTCCCAGCTACAAAAGCTTTGTAGTGACTCATAATCAGATTGGTTCCACTGATACGATCACCGAGCTCTTCGCAAAGCTGAAGGATGCGGAGGTGGACATCAAAAAGGATAATCATGTGTTGATGGTCAACAAGCCCCCCACCTTTAAGAAAGGTAAAGGTGCAAATAAGCCCTTCAAGAAAGGCAGCGGCAAGCGCGTTGCCCCTGCTGAGAAGAAGCTCAAGTCTGGACCTAAGCCGGACACTGAGTGCTTCTATTGCAAGGACAAGGGTCACTGGAAGCGCAACTATCCGAAGTACTTAGCGGACAAGAAGGCTGGCACCATCAAAGGTATATTTGATATACATGTTATTGATGTTTTCCTTACTAGCCCTCGTTGTAGTGCCTGGGTATTTGATACTGGTTCAGTTGCTAATATTTGTAACTCGAAACAGGAGGTACGGAATAGATGGAGGCTTGCGAGGGATGAGGTGATGATGCGCGTTGGCAACGGATCAAGAGTTGATGTGATGGTCGTCGACACGCTCTCCTTAGTTTTACCTTCGGGATTAGTTTTAAACCTCAATAAGTGTTATTATGTGCCTGCGTTGAGCATGAACATCATATCTGGATCGTGTTTATTGCAAGACGGTTATTCATTTAAATCTGAGAATAATGGTTGTTCCATTTATATGAGTAACATATTTTATGGTCATGCACCTGCTGTGAATGGTTTATTTCTTCTGAATCTCGAAAGGGATGAAACACACATCCATAACATTGAGGCTAAGATATGCAAAGTAGATAGTGATAATACTACTTATTTGTGGCACTGTCGTCTAGGTCATATTGGTGTAAAACGCATGAAGAAACTCCATTCTGATGGACTTTTGGAGTCTCTTGATTTTGAATCATTTGATACATGCGAACCATGCCTCATGGGCAAGATGATCAAAACCCCGTTCTCCGGAATGATGGAGCGAGCAACGGACTTGTTGGAAATCATACATACCGATGTATGCAGACCGATGAGTGTTTCGACGCGCGGTGGATATCGCTATTTTCTCACATTTACCGATGACTTAAGTAGATATGGGTATATCTATTTAATGAAACATAAATCTGAAACGTTTGAAAAGTTCAAATAATTTCAGAATGAAGTGGAGAACCATCGTAACAGAAAAATTAAGTTTCTACGATCCGATCGTGGAGGTGAATATTTGAGTTATGATTTTCTCACGCATCTTAAAGCAAGCGGAATCGTTTCGCAACTCACGCCACCCGGAACACCACAGCGCAATGGTGTGTCTAAACGCCGGAATCGAACTCTATTAGATATGGTTCGATCAATGATGTCTCTTACTGATTTGCCGTTATCATTTTGGGGTTATGCATTAGAAACCGCTGCATTCACTTTAAATAGGGCACCATCTAAATCCGTTGAGACGACACCGTATGAACTGTGGTTTGGTGCTAAACCTAAGTTGTCGTTTCTTAAAGTTTGGGGATGCGAAGCTTACGTCAAGAAGTTGATGCCGGACAAGCTCGAACCCAAAGCGGAGAAATGCGTCTTCATAGGATACCCTAAGGAAACTATTGGGTATACCTTCTATCACTGAACCGAAGGCAAAGTGTTTGTCACAAAGAACAGTTCCTTTCTTGAGAAGGAGTTTCTCTTGAAAGAAGTGAGTGGGAGGAAAGTAGAGCTAGACGAGGTTGTTGAACCTTCTCTTGAATTGGAGAGTAGCGCAGCACCTGAAATTGTTCCAGTGCCGCCTGCACCAACAATAGAGGAAGCTAATTACAAGGATCATGAAGCTTCGGAAGATGCTACTACTGAACGTCGCAGGTCGACAAGGTCGCGTGCCCCTCCTGAGTGGTACGGCAACCCTGTCTTGACTGTCTTGTTCGTAGAAGACAGTGAACCTACGAACTATGAGGAAGCGATGATGAGCCCAGACTCTGAGAAATGGCTGGAGGCCATGAAATCCAAATTGGGATCCATGAGCGAAAACCAAGTATGGACTTTGGTGGACCCTCCTAGCGACCGAAAGGCCGTTGAGTGCAAATGGATCTTCAAGAGGAAAACGGACGCGGATGGTAATGTTACCGTCTATAAAGCACGACTTGTCGCGAAAGGTTTTTGACAAGTTCAAGGTGTTGACTACGATGAGACTTTCTCTCCCGTAGCGATGTTTAAGTACATTCGGATTTTATTAGCAATTGCTGCGTTTCATGATTATGAAATATGGCAGATGGATGTCAAGACTGCTTTCCTCAATGGCAACATTGATGAAGAGTTGTATATGATGCAACCCGAAGGTTTTGTCGATCCTAAGGATGCTGATAAAGTGTGCAAACTTCAGCGTTCCATTTATGGACTGAAGCAAGCATCTCGGAGTTGGAACCTTCGTTTTGATCAAGTGATCAAGAGCTTTGGATTTGTTCCAAATTGCTACGAAGCTTGTATCTACAAGAAAGTGAGTGGGAGCTCAGTGACATTTCTGGTACTATATGTGGATGACATATTGATTATTGGAAATGACATTAACATGCTTAACGATGTGAAGAGTTATTTGAGAAAGTGTTTTTCAATGAAAGACCTAGGTGAAGCTGCTTATATATTGGGGATCAAAATCTATAGAGATAGACAAAGGCGCCTGATAGCTTTAAGCCAGAGTACATACCTAGACAAATTTCTGAAAAGGTTCAGAATGGATAAGGCAAAGAAAGGTTCAGTGCCTATGTTGTCAGGTAAGATATTGAGCAAGGCTCAGTGTCCAGCTACGGTAAATGATAGAGAAGCTATGATCAAAGTGCCTTATGCCTCGGTCATAGGTTCTATCATGTATGCCATGCTGTGTACTAGACCGGATGTGTCCAATGCTCTTAGTTTGACGAGCAGATATCAAAGTGATCCAGGAGTGGAACACTGGACAGCCGTGAAGAACATCCTAAAGTACCTAAATAGGACTAAAGAAATGTTCTTAGTCTATGGAGGTGATGAACAACTTGTCGTAAAGGGTTACATCAATGCTAGTTTCGACACCGACAAGGATGATTCTAAATCTCAGACAAGATACGTTTATATTTTGAATGGAGGAGCTGTGAGCTGGAGAAGCTGCAAGCAAAGCATGATCAAGGGATCTACGGTAGAAGCGGAATACATGGCTCCTGTAGAAGCATCAAGTGAAGGAGTTTGGATCAGGAACTTCATCACTGAGCTTGGCGTGGTTCCAAGTGCATTGGACCCACTAGAGATATTGTGTGACAACACTGGCGCCATAGCACTCGCTAAGTGTAACACCCTCAGAATCGGCCCTATGCAAGTTTCAGCGCTTCCCGCCAAAACCCGCATAGAAACGATTCAAAGGTGCCCACCAGGCACTTGCGTGCGGGTGGAAAATGAAGTAATACCATTACACAATAGTCCTCGATGGAACCCACAAAACAGATATATATATAACAGCGACTCCGTGAGTCAAGAATACAGATATACAATACAAAGATCCAAATCACCTTGAAAACGATAGAGCGTCCCGCTACGGACAAGATGCAAATGGGGCTAAGAGACCTGAAGAACAACCAATGGCGTCCATAACCCTGCCCAGGCCAAGCCGGAAGGGTAACCCTGCTAACGACGTCGAAACCTGCTAAAACAAAAGGGGTGCCGACAAAGGGCAAAGGAAAAAGAGGAGCGTCGATCTTGAGGCCAAGACACGGCGAGACTAGAATTGGCGGTCCTCGCCTACATAGGTATGGTGGATCAAGCGGCAAAGATGCACTAAACAACCTATAGAGACTCGATAAAACAGGCGGCAATCAGAGAGGGGTAAGAAAGACCTATCCGGAACCTACCTGATACTAACACCACACAATCCCATCCTGGTATTCCCCCTCGAGACCAAACGAGGAAGTCAACCGAGGAACTCACATAGTTGGCAGTTTTAGTTATTCAGTTATCGTTGCAGCAATTACTAGTCAGGTATAGATAGTCATCCTAATAAGATAAGCAGTGGGCAGTTTTAGTTAACCATTCCATTGTAGTTGCAACACTTACTAGTCAGATTCAATTAGCATGAGATATCCCAAAACCCAGCAGTTGTTGGTACTTTTATTTAGCCATTCCGTTGTGGTGAAGCTGATTACTAGTAATATCGGATACAAGTCAATTTTATAACAGTAAACTTTAGTTATAGTTGTCTATGATCAATCACTGTGCTCCAAGTCGTCCATAACCGCGGACACGGCTTCTCGAAAAGATTTAACCCTGCAGGGGTGCACCAAAGTATCCACAAGCACTTCGACCCTTTTTGCCAGATCAGTTAACATACACCCATCGGTATGTCGGCGGGGCCTAAGTCACGACGTTTCCAGACCCAAAGCAAGTACATGGGGGCCACCCCAGTAAGTCGAACCCGCAACAAAGTCGGCCGGTCTCCGAGACGGACTTAGGGTTTGGGTAGACGGCTGTGAACGACTGGGGACCCAAAACTGGGCTTGTCGACACCGCGAAATCGTGTCCCGATCCTAAACAGTACAGGTGCTATCCATCGCACAATTTAAATAAAGCAGTAAAGCATGGCATAAGTACATGATAGTAAATAAAACCTCAAACTAGTTTGTGGCCCCCAGTACAATACTTTGAAATCAGGTACTAATCGATGGGGGGGCCCATATCTCCCCACCTGTGGTTAGCGCGCTCGATCTCGGAACAGGTGTCAAGAACTCGGGGTCCTACGAGACACAAGTGGACGGTTAACAACCAAATAACATCTATTGCCCACCTGTGCCTCTGCTTACCTACTTCAATTTTAGTCATTAAACAATAATTAAAGTGAACGATAATTAAAGCCATGGTCATCTCCATCATTAAACAGACGGCAATACTCCAACAACCGAGGTACTTGACGACACGCAACAGCACTTGAGCAAGCGACTACGACGCGCAGGTCCAACTATCTACCAAACAACAGGTAATAGGAGGTGTCCAAGGCAATATAAGGCTGCAAGGGATATCACGGGTACGAAAACTAGAGCATCGCAACACAGATAGCAATAGATCAACAGGAGGGAATAAATACTATAAAAGTAAGATAGGTAGAAAGGGGGAGATGCTCGCCTGAAAACATTGTCGAAGGTTCATCCGAAGATCGGGTCGACACTCGCATCAAATCAACGGCCTTATCCGCGAAGAATCAAAACACTAGAATAAACACCGGATGCACTATTCAATACCACGGCAAAAGATCGGGCATGATGCATGTATGATGTACGGCATGGCAAAGGTGCGATGCAATTGGGCAATATTAAGTGGAACCGGGGTCCCGACAATTAATTAGGTGGTTCATGTTGTTTAGCTACCCCGCAATTTAAATGTTGTATTAACAAGGCAAGGTAAGTTACCGGTTCGCTACACAAATTTAAATGAGGCCAATATGAGACTAGATTTGCCCGCATATGGGCCCCATATTTAATTTAGGTGAATCGGCATAAGGCCCCCAAACCACACAAATATGCATGCGAGTATGACAATTTAATATGCAACAATTTTATATCATATATTATAAAAATACGGGGCTTAGGGTCACATCCGGGTTCGAAGATCTTGGTTCCGGGGGTTCGGGGTTCGGTCTCAGGGTCCGGATCTGGGGTTCGGTCTCGACGGGATCGTTCTTGGACAACGGAAGTCGATCTTGTCGCATCCGAGAAGAAGAACTTGGTTGGCGTCGGGGGCACATCGGATTCCCTCGGGTCGGTGTCGATCTTGTCGTCGCGAAGATCTTGTCGGGACCTCGTCATCAAGTCGGTCTTGGCATTCGGGGGGAAGTTCATGTCGTATCCGTGTCGACGACCTTGGCGTTCAGGGGGAGTTCTCGGTGTTCCGTGTGGAAGGCTGCGAGGGTTTGGTGACGGAGATCTTGACGGGTCCGGGAGGAAGAACTTGGGTCGGCATCGGATCGGTCTTGTACTTCGAGTGTCGTTGAAGATCTTGTCAAAATATTGTGTGGTCTTCGAGAGGTAACACTCCTCGGGTTCACAAACGGAGGGCGATCTTGCGGCTGCGGCTTCTATGGTCAGTGGCGATCTTGTCGGTTCCTTGTCGAAGGTCGTGGCGTTGGTGACGAACTCGGGTCCATCACCGCTGGTTCATCGGATTCTTCTAAGTCGGTGTCGATCTTGGGTCCGCGCCCCTTTAGTCTTGTGGATGAGAAAGCCTTGGCGATCATAGATCTTGTCGGGGTATTGGTCCTGAAGGAGCTCTTGGCTTCTGTCTTGAGCAAAACCAAGACATCGCCAACATCCACACACCACTCTAACTCCTCCATTAACAGATACAACCACGTGACAAAGCACCACATATGCGATGAACCAACTCTGACGGCCAAAATCCTGCAGGGGACATACACAGCGAAGGGGTGGCGGTTGGGGGCTTGGAGGAGTGGCCAGCGGCGGCGCTCGGGAGGCCGGGGCCGGCTGCTACAGGGCCACGCCGGGCAGGAAGGGAAGGCCGACGCGGCAAAGGACGGTGGCGACGGAGGGTCGACGACGGAACCTCATGGGCCGGAGGAGGAGGCGGCCGGCGAGGAAAGCGGAGCGTGGGCGGCGAGAAACGCGGAGGAGGAGGTCGAGACAGCGCGAGGTCGAGCAGGCGGGTCGGGAGGCGGACGAGGCGAGAGGAGTGGAGCCAGACGCTGGAAGTAGATGGGGCACGCGCTCATGAGAGAGGCCGGCGGCGCCATGAGGTGCTTGAGAGGCGTCAGGCGAGAGAGGAGGAGGCGGCGGAGGAGGTCAAGGAGGCGGATGATGCGGCGGCGGTGGCGGAGGCGGCTCTGGCGGTTTCGAGTGCTGAGGCCAGGCGGGGTTGGTCGGAGGAGGCCGGAGGCGAGGAGGACGATGGGCGCAATGCGAGGCTGGTGTGGCGGCGTCGGAGAGGAAGACGGCCAAGCGGCTTGGCCGGAGGCGAGAGGGCGCGAGGAAGGAGGAAGGGCCAGCGGGGAAAGTCCAGTGGGGGGTGGGCGTCGTGGACAGACAGTGGTAGGGCCAGCAGGTGGGCCAGTGTGACAAGGGTGGGGTCGGTTGGGGTGGGAGAAGGGAGTCTTGCGGGGATTGGATTGATGAGGTGGCAAGGTGGGTGGGGATTGGGTCCAGGGGTGAGGTGGCGAGCTGTGGTTGGTGGGTAGAATAGGATTGGGTGGGAATAGATTTAGGGGGGCTGGTTTAGGACTAGATATTTGACTAGGTTTTCTTTTTTAAAAAAATAGATTTTGTAATTGGTTTTAGCTAAATGAAAGATCCGGCTGGACCGACGATTTGGATTTGAAATTAGAGGAGGGCTAGTTTAGAAAAATAACATAGTCTTTCGCAAATAGTTTTTTAGGCAAAAATAATATGCATGATGATGACGATGATCAAATGCAATGTGGCATGATGACATGAGCATGCGGTCATGATGATGCAATGCACAAAAACAACGCGATTTTCTAGTAGTGGTTTTGCGGGATGCCACAATTCGACACCACTAACAATGGATCTCGCCCTCGAGATCCGCCTCATGGTACCGGAAGGAAGGTCAGCGATCTGCGTCTTCTCGCTTCGGGTAGATCCTCGCGACACCACTAACAAGAGGTCGTTGTCCGTGATCGTCGAGAGAACACTCCGGGAACAAAAGGTCGAAGGTAGAGGTATCAACAAATAGAGCCACCTCTATCTTCCGTGGACGGAGTAAAATTGCTGGATCCACTGATTCGATGTACAAGAGCGAATGATAAGAGTAGTCGGATGGTGATCACTCCATCGTGCACCCAAACCATTACTCGGCACACGAATAGGCGGAGTATGCAATCAACTCTCGGAATTAGACTGAAGATCTCGACAAACGAGGGTCGGAACAAAGGAGTGATGCAGACTCTGCATCGGATCTGGCGTAGATGATGTCGTCGCGTCGGAAAACACCGGGAGGCACAAACAAGGAACAAAGAATGGTACCACAGTAGACGGGTTCCTCAGACAGCATGAACACCGGATGGTAGAACACCGTTATCAAAGGAGGAAGCGAAACCCTAAAGGTACGACGGGACCCAACCACGAGAAATCCTGGACTCAAAGAGAGAGAAGAGAGCAGATTCAAAACACGCAGAGGTAGGAGGAGAATAGCAGAGAGTAAGGAGTAAAAGCAGACCTAATCAGATCTATCCAACCGATTTTGCAAAATAGTTTTGACACTCTACTTCGGCCGTTAGCTAGGTTATCCTACAGGCTGGACTTGTGGGGTATCGCATGGCTGAGCTCGATACCACTCAGAACACCCTCGATCGGCCCTATGCAAGTTTCAGCGCTTCCCGCCAAAACCCGCATAGAAACGATTCAAAGGTGCCCACCAGGCACTTGCGTGCGGGTGGAAAATGAAGTAATACCATTACACAATAGTCCTCGATGGAACCCACAAAACAGATATATATAACAGTGACTCCATGAGTCAAGAATACAGATATACAATACAAAGATCCAAATCACCTTGAAAACGATAGAGCGTCCCGCTACGGACAAGATGCAAATGGGGCTAAGGGCCCTGAAGAACAACCAATGGCGTCCATAACCCTGCCCAGGCCAAGCCGGAAGGGTAACCCTGCTAACGACGTCGAAACCTGCTAAAACAAAAGGGGTGCCGACAAAGGGCAAAGGAAAAAGAGGAGCGTCGATCTTGAGGCCAAGATGCGGCGAGACTAGAATTCGGCGGTCCTCGCCTACATAGGTATGGTGGACTGAAGCGGCAGCGCAGCATGCACTAAACAACCTATAGAGACTCGTTAAAACAGGCGGCTATCAGAGAGGGGTAAGAAATACCTATCCGGAACCTACCTGATACTAACACCACACAAACCCATCCTGGTATTCCCCCTCAAGACCAAACGAGGAAGTCAACCGAGGAACTCACATAGTTGGCAGTTTTAGTTATTCAGTTATCGTTGCAGCAATTACTAGTCAGGTATAGATAGTCATCCTGATAAGATAAGCAGTGGGAAGTTTTAGTTAACCATTCCATTGTAGTTGCAACACTTACTAGTCAGATTCAATTAGCATGAGATATCCCAAAACCCAGCAGTTGTTGGTACTTTTATTTAGCCATTCCGTTGTGGTGAAGCTGATTACTAGTAATATCGGATACAAGTCAATTTTATAACAGTAAACTTTAGTTATAGTTGTCTATGATCAAGCACTGTGCTCCAAGTCGTCCATAACCGCGGACACGGCTTCTCGAAAAGATTTAACCCTGCAGGGGTGCACCAAAGTATCCACAAGCACTTCGACCATTTTTGCAAGATCAGTTAACATACACCCATCGGTATGTCGGCGGGGCCTAAGTCACGACGTTTCCAAACCCAAAGCAAGTACATGGGGGCCACCCCACTAAGTCGAACCCGCAACGAAGTCGGCCGGTCTCCGAGACGGACTTAGGGTTTGGGTAGACGGCTGTGAACGACTGGGGACCCAAAACTGGGCTTGTCGACACCGCGAAATCGTGTCCCGATCCTAAACAGTACATGTGCTATCCATCGCACAATTTAAATAAAGCAGTAAATCATGGCATAAGTACATGATAGTAAATAAAACCTCAAACTATTTTGTGGCCCCCAGTACAATACTTTGAAATCAGGTACTAATCGATGGGGGGCCCATATCTCCCCACATGTGGTTAGCGCGGTCGATCTCGGAACATGTGTCAAGAACTCGGGGTCCTACGGGACACAAGCGGACGGTTAACAACCAAATAACATCTATTGCCCACCTGTGCCTCTGCTTACCTACTTCAATTTTAGTCGTTAAACAATAATTAAAGTGAACAATAATTAAAGCCATGGTCATCTCCATCATTAAACAGACGGCAATACTCCAACAACCGAGGTACTTGACGACACGCAACAGCACTTGAGCAAGCGACTACGACGCGCAGGTCCAACTATCTACCAAACAACAGGTAATAGGAGGTGTCCAAGGCAATATAAGGCTGCAAGGGATATCACGGGTACGAAAACTAGAGCATCGCAACACAGATAACAATAGATCAACATGAGGGAATAAATACTATAAAAGTAAGATAGGTAGAAAGGGGGAGATGCTCGCCTGAAAACATTGTCGAAGGTTCATCCGAAGATCGGGTCGACACTCGCATCAACTCAACGGCCTTATCCGCGAAGAATCAAAACACTAGAATAAACATCGGATGCACTATTCAATACCACGGCAAAAGATCGGGCATGATGCATGTATGATGTACGGCATGGCAAAGGTGCGATGCAATTGGGCAATATTAAGTGGAACCGGGGTCCCGGCAATTAATTAGGTGGTTCATGTTGTTTAGCTACCCCGCAATTTAAATGTTGTATTAACAAGGCAAGGTAAGTTACCGGTTCGCTACACAAATTTAAATGAGGCCAATATGAGACTAGATTTGCCCGCATATGGGCCCCATATTTAATTTAGGTGAATCGGCATAAGGCCCCCAAACCACACAAATATGCATGCGAGTATGACAATTTAATATGCAACAATTTCATATCATATATTATAAAAATACGGGGCTTAGGGTCACACATCTGGGTTCGGAAGATCTTGGTTCCGGGGGTTCGGGGTTCGGTCTCAGGGTCCGGATCTGGGGTTCGGTCTCGACGGGATCGTTCTTGGACAACGGAAGTCGATCTTGTCGCATCCGAGAAGAAGAACTTGGTGGGCGTCGGGGGGCACATCGGATCCGTCCTGGTCGGTGTCGATCTTGTCGTTGCGAAGATCTTGTCGGGTCCGCGCCATCAAGTCGGTCTTGGCATTCGGGGGGAAGTTCATGTCGTATCCGTGTCGACGACCTTGGCGTTCAGGGGGAGTTCTCGGTGTTCCGTGTGGAAGGCTGCGAGGGTTTGGTGACGGAGATCTTGACGGGTCCGGGAGGAAGAACTTGGGTCGGCATCGGATCGGTCTTGTACTTCGAGTGTCGTTGAAGATCTTGTCAAAATATTGTGTGGTCTTCGAGAGGTAACACTCCTCGGGTTCACAAATGGAGGGCGATCTTGCGGCTTCTATGGTCAGTGGCGATCTTGTCGGTTCCTTGTCGAAGGTCGTGGCGTTGGTGACGAACTCGGGTCCATCACCGCTGGTTCATCGGATTCTTCTAAGTCGGTGTCGATCTTGGGTCCGCGCCCCTTTAGTCTTGTGGACGAGAAAGCCTTGGCGATCATAGATCTTGTCGGGGTCTTGGTCCTGAAGGAGCTCTCGGCTTCTGTCTTGAGCAAAACCACGACATCGCCAACATCCACACACCACTCTAACTCCTCCATTAACAGATACAACCACGTGACAAAGCACCACATATGCGATGAACCAACTCCGACGGCCAAAATCCTGCAGGGGACATACACATGAAGGAGGCGCCGGAGGGCAGCGGGGGCAGGACGGGCGAGGCGACGGCTAGTGGCGGCGGCGCCGGAGAGGCGCGGTTGCAGGCGAGGCGCTGAGGCGCGAGGAAGGAGGAAGGGCCAAGCGGGGAAAGTCAGTGGGGGTGGGGCGTCTTGAGACAGACAGTGGTGGGGCCATGGTGGGCCCAGGCGACAGGGGGCAGGCGGGTGGGGTCGGTTGGGGTGGGAGAAGGAGTGGGGTGCTACAGGGTGGATTGATGAGGTGGCAAGGTGGGTGGGGATTGGGTCCAGGGGTGAGGTGGCGAGTTGTGGTTGGTGGGTAGAATAGGATTGGGTGGGAATAGATTTAGGGGGGGCTGGTTTAGGACTAGATATTTGGCTAGGTTTTTTTTAAATAGATTTTGTAATTGGTTTTAGATAAATGAAAGATCCGGCTGGACCGACGATTTGAATTTGAAATTAGAGGAGGGCTAGTTTAGAAAAATAACATAGTCTTTCGCAAATAGTTTTTTAGGCAAAAATAATATGCATGATGATGACGATGCTCAAATGCAATGTGGCATGATGACATGAGCATGCGGTCATGATGATGCAATGCACAAAAACAACGCGATTTTCTAGTAGTGGTTTTGCGGGATGCCACACTAAGGAACCAAAATATCATCCAAAGACCAAGCATATCAACCGCAAGTTTCATATAATCCGAGATTATATAGCAGATGGAGATATGAAGATTAGCAAAGTACATACATATCTGAATGTCGCAGATCCATTGACTAAACCTCTTCCACGTGCAAAACATGATCAGCACCTTAGTGCCATGGGTGTTAGATTGTTGCCAAATGTAAACTAGATTATTGACTCTAGTGCAAATGGGAGACTGTTGGAATTATGCCCTAGAGGCAATAATAAAGCTGTTATTATTATAATTCTTGTTCATGATAAAGTTTATATTCCATGCTAGAATTGTATTAAGCGGAAACTTTAATACTTGTGTGGTTTATGAACAACACCGTGTCCCTAGTATGCCTCTATGGACTAGCTCATTGATTAATGATGGTTAAGGTTTCCTAACCATAAACATGAGTTGTCGATTAATAATGAGATCATATCATTGGGAGAATGATATGATGGACAGACCCAAACTAAGCGGAGCAATTAGATCGTGTCATCGTGTTCATCTTTGCGAAGCTTTTCTTATGTCAAATATTGTATTCCTTAGACCATGAGATAATACAACTCCACGTATCGTAAGAAAGCTTTGAGGTCATCAAACGTCATCCTATGAGAGGGTGATCATAAAGGTGTCTCAAGTGATCGGAAAGTACCGTTGGGTTGTATGTATCGAGATGGGATTTGTCCTCCCAAGTCGGAGAGATATACTTGGGCCCACTCGTGTCGATATCAACACTTTGCAAGCATGTGGTTAAGGAGTTAATCACAAAGTGATATCGGATTACGAGCAGTAAAGTACTTGCTGTGAACGAGATTGAACTAGGTATGACGGTACCGACGATCAAATCTCAGGCAAGTAAAATATCGCGAGACGAAGGGAATATATATATATGGGAATGATTGAATCCTGGCATCGTGGTTCATCCGATATGATCATCGATGAATGTGTGGGAGTCAATATGGGTTTCCAGACCCCGCTGTTGATTATTGATATAAGATCATGTCTGCATATTCTCGAACCCGAAGGGTCAGACACTTAACGTGTCTCGACGCTAGGATAGATTGGATAATTGGTTTATGAGTTTTTGTTCGGAGTCTCGGATGGGATCCGGGACATCACGAGAGGTTCCGGAATGGTCCGGAGAATAAGATTCATATAAGGTAATGCAGTTTTTGGAGTTCGGAATTGTTTCGGGTTAATCGGTATTGTATCGGAAGCTTCTAGAACCTTTCGGAGGAGGACAAACGTGGACCCACCTGCCGGGAGGGGGAATGGGCCTATGAGGGAGTGCCCTGGCCGCATTGGGCCAGGGGCACAAGGCACCATAGGGCCCAGCCGGCCAACCTAGGCAAAACCCTAGGGGAGCTTCTAGAAGGGGGGGAAACTTGCCCCCCACTCCTTCCTCCTTGGCCGCCGACCCTAGGGCTTGGGGGAGGGGCAAGGGCTGGCCGCCCACCCCTCTATATAAAGAGGGCTGGGGGCTCACCCCCTCCCACACCTCCTCCTCAAGCCCTAGCCGCCCTGCTGCCCTCCTCTCTCTCTCTCTCCCTCCCGACTGCACGTAGGCGAAGCCCTGCTGCAGAAACTCTCCACCACTTGCACCGCGTCGTCGCGTTGTAGATCCAATCCGTCTCTCCACCATACTTGATGGACCGAGGAAGGAGGAGACGTCGAGGTGTCGCACGTGTGCATCTCTCGGAGGCATCGCCACTTGCAGTGTTAGATCGGATCGGATCGCGAGGAGGAGAAGCGAGTACGACTACATCACCCATGTTCCGACGAACGTTCCATTGTGCGAATCTTCAAGGGTATGAAGATATCGTCTATTCCCCCTTGTTGTTTGCATCTTCTAGATTAGATTTTGGCTTTCCCCGTTCGCATCCGTAGATTTTTTTTGATTTACTATGCTGTGAAACCCTTCAATACCTACCACCCAGAATGATCTGCCGTTGGTATTTAGTTCCTAGTCGGTATTCTGATCCACAGTTGGTATTTTGACCACAGCTGGTATTTGGTTAACATAGTTATCTAGATCTTCTTGAAAGTTGCATAAAGAGCATAAAATTTGGCCTAAGTTAAGTAAGACCTAAGTAAGTATAAAATTTAAAGGCGACCGTCTTTCGAGATGCTTCGCAAAGTTAGACTTACCCCAGCAAAAATGTCCAATAGTAAGTACGACATATAGTGCTAAAAGATTTGCTTCGGAGATCCACAACTATGTGGATACACCGTATAATCTTTCATCAGACCCTAAACAGGTAAAGTATAAGCTGAACAGAGACCAACATTCTAGTTTAAGACCCAATGGTCTCTATGTATGTAGTTTGGAGACTATTAGTAAACCCTAAGGGGGAGAGTAGACATTATGAATGATAGTTGAAAAGGTACTTTAGATAATAATAAAAGATTATCTAAAGCTTTAGAAGGTATAAGCTTGAAGGTGATAAAATGATAAGTTTAGCCGACTAATTCAAAAAAACAACTCTTAAGTAATCCTTAAGAAGCAATAGAGAACTCCTAATTGGACAAGTATTGAGACTAAGAAATTCCAATGGGTATGGATGAAATGAGTTCAAATCCAATCTGGGAAGAAGTACCAGTATCAACTATACTATGTCAGGAATAGAAAGATAGTCTTTTGACTACTAACACGGGCATATACAAACTTAAAACTTGTTTTTAAGGAGACCCTCTAAACTGTACTTAAAATAGTAATAAAGTTTTATGATTAAATAAAAAGAATTGGATTAGGATATCCAATCAGGTTATGGAATACTACAATTAATTCCATTTTAGGTCATCATGGAGTGGATAAATGTAGCAACCACTACAAGACAATTCCTTACTCCGAAACAGAAGAGTTGCAAACTTTGAGGACGAAGTTTATTTTAAGGGGGAGAGTCTGTAGCATCCCAACATTAGAGCCTAGAAATAAGCTGAACCCAGATGTGTGCATTGCATTCATGCATAGAAAATCCGAATAATTTTCGCGCTTTTAAACAAAACTTGTCAAAGGGATTGAAGCTTCTCTCAACTTGATGGAATTTAAGTAGATCATCTAGTTGAATGTGATAAGTTTCATTATGACCTTTGCTAAAACCTTAATTGGGTACACATGATTTTATCTAAAGGCTATACCTAATATAATAAAATGCTATTCATAATACATTGCTTAATTAATTAATATCGGATCCTTAAGGGATTCTATCACCATACTCAAACCAACAATTCATAAGTGCTAAGTCAAGATTACAAACTAAAGTAATATAAATGTAATGACTAATCCTGGCCTATCTTATTCTTATCTATTCTTACTATGATTACCATAGTAGTACTTAACTTTAACCCTTTAATGAGATTGAGTTGGAAAGAGACTAAGTCAAGATCATTCACTATATATCTTTCTTTCCATACCCATTTTTATGGAACTTATCTTAATATCTGTTATTCATCAATGTTGAGTAATCCACCATTGATTTACAAATTCTTTAACTATCAATACTTGATCTAATAATTCTTGATCTTATCATAACATCTACTTAAATCTTCTAGAGAGGGCATAGTCCATGAATAACCTTAATCCAATATGAGATACTAAGTAGATAATTTCAATAGAATTGAAGAGTAGTATTGATGAAACCTTGGATAACCAATTAGAAATCTAAGCTATAAATGATTAAAGGATTATAATGATCATGCCTTACTCATCAGGATGGTCTACCTATGTCTAGTGTAAAGGGTATTGATGGGTAGAACATGATTGAAAACCCTAGTAGAGATAAGTTATCCTAGAGTAGTCATTATAAGCCACATTAGTATAATGTGAGGTTGGAGTGTGAGTTATTAGAGTAAAATAAATGTAGGACGATATTATTCAATTAAAACTAGTATAGCATAGAGTTATAGGAGTGGTGTTATTCATCTTAAAGGATAGTCAACTTTAGAGAAAGGTAGTTGGATGCATACAACTATTAGAGATACATTAGTAATGAATGATTAAGGAAGATTATGAGTAGAGTTTGAAGGAACTATTTGTTGGATGGAAGGCTATCAACACTAGAGAAGTAGATACAACTAAGCAAGGATATGAGGAAGTTATTAAATACTTTAGTATCACACTCATTGGATTCATCCATGAGTTTAGAAGGTTAATCAGTGAATGAGAATATTTTTATGAAGTAAAACTCATCATGTTAATCATGATGATAGATAGAAAAAGGTAATATATCTAGGAAAGGAATTCCTTAATAAGAAGTCTAAAATTTATGAATTATGGAAGATAGTAATTGTTGGTAAACAATCAACTCTAAATCTTAAAACCAAGTATAATATCCATTTCATATTAAGAATTCCTCATCTTATATCTATATCACTTGATAGGAACATTTCCCTATAACAAATCACATAAGCACATCTCTGCCAATTCTAACCATCATAAGTAAATGTGCTTAGGAGTATCTTTATAAATTCCTTTCCATAAAACATTCAAGATATAACTTTCTAGTACTAAAGGTGATGTCATCAAATATCCCAAATATAAAACAATATGCTTAGTTATTGAATCTTTAACCACATCCATAAAGGAGTCTAAGTATATTAAAAACCCTAAATCCTAGGGTAAATAATCATAATCCAAAATCCTAAACCTCTTTGTTTATCATAATAGAATATATACATTGTCATTTTCCAAATTAATGGAAGTAGTAAGAACCATATTAATTTCTTTCATATTTCATGCATCAAATAATGATATAGGATCATTATACATATAAAAATTTATATTCAAACTCTGAGCCAACTAGAGTTAAGACTTATAAACAAATAAGAATACATCATTCAAGAAATCCATAATTAAAAGAGGAGAGAAAAAAATGAGAAAAGTTTCTACAAATTATTAAAAGGGGGTTCATATTGAGAAAATAAAAGAAATATAAAAAGATTATATAATAAAAGTTCACAAATGATACTAAATATACTTTAGTATTATTGCAATTATCCAGCAAATAAATCCTACAAAGAAAAGTTCAAAATATAAATCAAATTCAAATATGAAAAGGAAAACAAAAATAGATAAAGGTAAAACGAATAAAAACATTACCTGGCTGTGGCCCAACATCTCTGTACTTATCTGACGCCCATGTGCAACCCACAAAGGCCCAGTAATAAGCTCAGCTCATTTTATTCTGTCACTGACGAGTGGGGCTAGGAAAGGACTGCGGGTTGAGAGGAAAGAAACGCCATGGGTTATCTGCAAAACAGCACCTCGTCGTCATGCTCACGCACCCAGACAGCTCGCTGGAGGAGCTCGCCGCCGCTCGATGTCGTCATCGTCGTCCTTGCGCCAAGATAAACGCCGTCGTCGCCAGGAGTGGATAAGGAGGCCACCGCGACGTCCTTGCTCGTCCTCATCCTCAAATTCCCCCTCAGCAGCTCTCTCTCTCTCAATTTCTTCTCTGGCCCGAGAACCCTAGCTCGGAGGTGAGCTGGAGCCAACGATTCCGTGCTCGCCTCGGCCATGTAAGACCACGGTGGAGACCGCTGTGCTCTTCTCGTCCTTTTTCCCTAACTCGCACTAGCGGAGAAGGCGTGAATCAACCCAATCGAACCCTCGTTCCCGACGTTGTTCATCGACCTCGCCGGCGTCTCCGACCACGCCTCGCCAAACCAAGCACACCATCGCGTTCCTGGTGAGTCACTGAATCTCCTAGTAAGCGTAGATCTTTTGTTTGCTTCCTAAATCCACGCCACCGTGATCGACCGCAAGCACCGCCGCATGAGCTTGTCGCCGGTTGACCTCCAGTGACCAAAAAAGGGCGGCGCCACCAACAATAGGTTCGCCTCGATCTCCTCTGTCCAACGAACCTAGCCATAGACCCACACATGCACCAGATCAATCGATTGATCCTCAACAAGTGAGGATCCACTCGAGTGATGTCATGCTCACCTCAGGTTCGAACCACGTCAGCAAGTTTGACCAGTCTTCCCTCGCGTGTCTGATGACATGGCCTTGGGCCCATATGTCATTGTCTGGGGGTAAAGACAGGGTCGGTAACAAATGTATTTTCTTTAACCCGGCGTGCTGATGTGGTCATTGGCCCACTAGTCAGTGACTAAGGCTAGCTGTAGGTGCGGTGTAAAAAGTATTTCGAGTTTAAAAAGTAAATAAAATGTTATAAACCTAATTATTAATATTCAAGAAATTAAATAAATGATTAAATCTTGTTTAATTCATAACTTTTGAATTGTAATTCAAAAAAATGTGTATAATATATGAAAATTTGTATAAAAATAAAATCTACAATCTAAACTTATTATCCAATATTATTATGATAATTATTTAAATATATATTGTTTAATAAAGTTTTATAAGTAATAAAACTTTGTTAATTCATATTTCAATAATGGTAAATATTAAAAATATAAATAAAATACCAAAAATCTCAGCACAATAAGAATTATAATTTAATTTTTTAATAATGCATTGTTATTTCACTTAATTAAATATTTATTATTTATTAAATAATTATAAAGTAATAAGAATTGCAAAAATCATATCTTATTATTTATAAATCATAAAAATAAATATAATATACCAAAATGATCACAAAAATAATACCTACATGATAAAAATAAAATATTCCACTTTTGAATTAAATAAAAATTCAACTATTTTAATAACTCAAATTTGAACTTATTTACTTAGTTTTAAAATCCATATAAGTGTAAATAACACTTGTTAATATTTCTAAAAATTAGTCAATTAAATTTAATAAATAGTATTAGTCTTGAGTATTAATAATATAAGCCATAATGGTTCAAAACGTTACAAGTACCTTAGTATTAAATTATCTTCTACTTTAAGTAAGAATTATATTCTAAAATGATTTACACTTATAAAATTAACCTTAAAAAAACAACAACTTATAAATACACCAAATCCTTTCCATCTATGTTAACTACCAAATTACAAAACCTACCACAACATTATAGAAAGTTCAAAAGTAGTTAAGTGATAATATATCTTGGTTTATAAACTATAATCACTCATCTATAAAAGGTAAATAATACCATTATAGAATCAAGAAACCACTACACCAAGTAAAAGGATAACCAATCTTAAGTAATCTAAAGGAAACATTCCAGATACACAAGATACAAATGTTATAAGTATTATACTTTCAAAACTATCTATATTTTAAAGTTAACTTTAGTCTCCAAGAATCTAAATATAATACTATAAACATTACTATATGTTTTATAGTTAACTTTGGTCTGAAATAGTTAAGTTATAAAGCATCTCAGGCCCAAACTATTCAAGCAAGCACAAATAACATCGACCACCACTAACTCACCACAAAGATTGTTTAAACCCTAGAAAAGGAATCTTTTCTTCAAAAGTTATTCGTTTTGCCACTTCAAACAATATATGACAAATAATCAAGATCACATTACTTCATAATTCACTCATATAACTAGGAGCCATAACACTTAAGCTATCTATAAGTGACTCTACTTATAAAGTAAAGTTTGGAGATAAACTATTATAGTGCAAACAATTTTGAATAGCATTCCATAGATATATATTTTATTGCTGCATAAATATGTGTTGTTCACACACACTCACAAGCCCTAATAAGAAGCACAAGTATTAAACTCATCTAAAAGTATAAACACATTTCAAAGACATCATTTATAGTATCTAAACCCTAGAACAACATTATCCCCAGGATTCGCGTTTAGAACGTGCATCACACTACTTATGCATAAAAGCATATTGCTTTTTTAAACATTAGTCCTTACCGGACCAATGATGCTGATTTCAGATTTTGGATCTTATACTAACTCGAAGACCGTGAGTGCATAATCTTGCAATCACAAAAGGCAAGTTCACACTTGCTCGTGTCCTTTGTTAATTTTCTATAAAGTATTTTACAAATCCAGTGTTATCCTCACCTGCATTTGAAAAAGGTCAGAAAACACTATTTTCAATAATAATGTGAACTATTGGTTACTGATCCAGGGTGATCAGTTAATATATTAAATCTGACAGTTGGAATACCACTGTTCAGAACTATATCACCTAGGACTTAACAACCAATGTCGCTAGTGATTCTTGCGTCGTATATTACGCGTTGACCATGAGATTTGGAATGGGACAGAGAAGTCAGCTGTATCTTCTTCCTCTCGCATGAAGCCAGATGTGCAGGTCGTGACTGTTATCCTCGAAGCTTGCATATTAATTGGTAATTCGTAGAGTATATGCATCATATGGGTGGGAACCTTCAACGTCCCACGATAGTTCTGACATCTAACGGTTTGTACAAACCATTGCCGTAATTCTTTATATGGACATGGTGTACACCAAGGAGGCATGCGAGGTCTCGAAGGGGGCAGTGATTGGCTTGGATCATCTTCTGGGCCCCACATCATGGAATTGTGGATGGGAATAAGCTGCCCGGTTGGGAAACAAAAAATTGATCTCTCATGGGTAAAGTGACCCACCTCTGCAGAGTGTAAGAACTATAACTTGTTACTCCCTGTTCCGGGAAGGAGCTGCGTACGCTGCGGGAAAGCAACTCCATGAAAGTTCTGGTAAACCCGTGAAGGCTGACGGACATAGCTTTTTAGAATAAAAGCAACCTTTGAAGAAATATTTATGAAAACTTGCATTGCCTACGATCTATGGTCTGTGGCTGTAGCTATAGTGCATCAAACACTTATTTTCTAGTGAACTTGTTGAGTACGCTCGTACTAAAAGTTTCTTCTTAACCCTTGCTAGATTCTGAAGCCGGGATAGACAAAATCTACATCAAGATATGCTCCAGGACTCATCATCTATTTCTAAAAATCTTCAACAAAGACAAGGAAGTCAAATATCCATCCACTCAAATGAATACGAAGTTACTGATCGGATAGGAATTTAATCTCTAGCCAAAGAACCTAATTCTGTAGAGTATTGTAATAGCGGCAATGCCAACCCTTTAGGGGCCGTTTGGAACACAGGAAAATCGTAGGAAAAGTGGAGGAACACTGTTCACACGGGAAACTTTTCCTTTGCAGCGTTTGGAATGCAGGAATGAGCGCAGGAATTCCACAGGATAGGAACTCGATTCCTTTGCTATCGCAGGAATTTTACAGGAACCCAAACATCCAATCTGACCTCTTTTTTTTCGTTCCTTCACGAAGTCCGAGGCACCTCAGCCACTAGCAAAGCCAAACAAGTGAGATTAGAGAGCTATTGATGAGAAAATTGTTCGTTGACGTACAGCCCCAACCAGCCAACCCCAAGGAATACTCCTCTCTGTGACTCTGTCACTGCTGCTCTAGGTCGCCGGGCCCTGGGCTAATTTCCTTAAGCAAACATTGTTATAGTCTTGTTTCCTATAGGTTTCCTCCCTACGTTCCAAACGGCCTTTCGAGAAAAAAATCCTATGTTTCTCATTCCTCGGGTTTCCATGTGTCTTCCTATCCTATTTCTATGCTTTTTATATTCCTATATTTTTTCTATCCCGCGTTCCAAACGGGGCCTTAGTTAGAATACTAGTCTTAATAGTATAATAGTTTTTGCGTTGTTCATCTTTTGATTCTTCTCCGTAAGAAGTTCTTTCTCTCTCTTTAACCTAGAGTGTTCTCTGGATCTTGTGTAAAGAGTGAGTTGTAACTTTAGCCATGTATTGGACCCGCTATGTTTCTGTTGTGCCATTCTGAGGGATGTAATACTAGTGAACGGTGTTTCATTGGTGTTATGTCAACGACTATAGTATACTACATCATGCAATGGTATGCTAGGTCACCGTATTTTATAAGGTTTAGGTACATGTTATAGTTGTCATAGACACAAAGGAATTTTTCCAAGAGGTCTCACCTCTTGTTATAAATCCTATAGGATTATAGTGTAGGAAAACCATGCATAGGAATTTTGAAGGATTTATTCCTTTGAAACAAACACACCCTATTGAAAAAATTCCTATGGATAGGAATCCTATAGAATTCCTTTGGAAATCCTTTGAATCAAACATGCCCTAACAGTAATTTGCAAATACAATTTCGAATATGCTAGTAGTAATTTGTTTCAATTGATTATAATGTTGCTTATGACTTAACAAAGGGGATAAGTAAGGTATGTTAATTGGATTGGAATGTTTTGGATAAAAAAAATCAAAAGGTCTGCAGATTTATTGGAAAAAACACATGTATACATCTATATATGCCCTAGAAATTTGTGAAAACTCATTAAATAAGCTAATCTTATTTGTGTGCTACAAGCAATAAAAAAAAGTTTAGATCTATTGTAGCAAATAGTAAATCTAGTATAGATGAGGTGATCAAGATATTAGTTTGTAATGTAACCCGCAAATAGACATATTCATTCTTGAAACTTAGAGATAGTAGTGAGAAAATACATGTACTTGTGAAAAAAGGAAAATTATCGGATCTTAAATTGTGTATTTTGAGTACTTTATACATAAGCTCTATTTATGTTGTGGGTGCTACTTGATTGTTTCACCTTAGATGAATATTTTTGTCTATTGTGAGGCCTATTTTAAATGTAGTCTTGGTTGTGTTATTGCCTACGAGTGAAAATTAGTAGAAGGTCTCTTGCATATGTAAAATAGTGTGTATATATTGATTCCTCTATTTAGGATTTTATGGTTGTTCAGGGTAACTTTATTTTCACCACAAGAGGCATGGAATGGGAATTTGTTTGTTGCAAGAAATGTGAAATCCCCACCAAGTCTCGGAGTATGTAGTTTGAGTTAGATTTGTAAGGGATGGAGGAGTTTTTCGTTAATTTGTTCATATGATAACAAGATTTTATCCCTTAATGCCACTTGTTAGTTTTTTTCATAGAACCACAACTTTTGTATTTTTCACAAAACACCAACATCTAGGCTAATGGTTTACATAAAACACATAACTACTAATTAGCCCATTGGGACCAGTGATAGGACGTCCTCTATGGAACTCATCCTGAATGATTGAACCGAGCTGGTCTATTCAAACGAGTTCCAAACCTAATCTTGAAGGGAGCGACCCAGAGACCGGCTACAACGGCACGCCATAGATGATGGAATTCGCATCATGGAAAACAAAAAATTGAAGGCGATAACGAATACAACCAAGATCCAATCTACGAGATGCTAGTAACGAGGGGGATTAGATCTACATACATTTGTAAAACTGGTTTACATGAGAAATAATAAAAAATAACACGGATTTTATATCTCTACACGCTAGGGGAATAAATATTCGGGCATGCCAGCTTACTAATAAGTATACAAATAAAAATATATAGAAACATGCATTTTCATTAATCTCTCTACGGAGAAACAAAAGTACAAGATCCCTTTAAATATACGCTCCATGGACTACTAGCGGCGGCTGGGGAGGTGTGGCCTCCCGCGACGGAGGCACTCCTCCTGCCATGACCACGAACCCTGAGCCATCTCGACCCATATGGGCTGGTGCGAGCCTACGGATCTTGGTTGTGGCAGGGGCAAGCGCGATGGAGCTTTTGGCCGATCGTTGGGAATTGTGGCGGTGCCGGTGACCGGCCTGGCAACGATGAGCTGGATCCCTTCCGTCCAACCAGGTTCATGATCTCGGAGGACGATGGTCGGAATATTTCGCCTGCTCTGGTGGTGTTCCAGCTCGTCTCTCTGCGGCAGCGTGACCTTTCTACATGTCCGCTCGATTCCGATGTGCGTTGGTGTCGATCGACATCGGGCCAAGGAGAAATCCTTGCTTTTGCTGGCGGTGGTGACTCTTGCGGGCACCGTCTCTCTCCTTGGAGATATTATCATGACCTTGATTGAGTCTCCCCGCCACGAGAACCAGGGGAAACCCTAGGTCCGGCCTTGGATCATCCGGCGGTAGCACCACCATGGTGTTGTTCCCTTCTTAAAGGCGCCCTGCTTGGGTTGCTCGCGGAGTCTAGGACATGGCGGATGGTGTCGGAGTTTGCCGCTGCTCTAGGCATGGGCCTCCGGAGCACAATGCAAACCATGGTTGGAGCCTCTTTGGTGATGTCTTCCTCCGGTTTGGTCGGGTCCCACCATTCACTCGCCGACTCTTCTAGGCTCTTATGGGTATGACGTGCATCGATCTGTGCTCTACCGAAGTCGGAATCGTTCTATAGAGGTCGATGGTGAACGACGGTGCAAGACGGTTGTTCATGGTGGTGGTGTAAAACATGTGGCGTCGAGTTTGTATCGTGGTGCTTTTTGGGGTTGTACCGGACGTCATGGCCTCTTCTATTAAAAGCTGATACACCCTTTCAAGGTGTGTATTCTCGAAAAGAAAAATGAATAACCCATCAATGAAATAATGCGGCCAGTTTTTTTTACGTACTCCCTTCGTTTGAAAATATAAGATGTTTTAGGTTTGTGAATGAGATGTATCTAGATACCTTTTAGTTTCTAGATTCATTTAAACCTATACACTGAAATGTGTCTAGATGCATCTACTTTTATAAACCTAAAACATCTTATATTTTTAAACGGAGGGAGTAGTACCGTTCACGATTTTGCTGTATGGGTTCAACAACTTGGCATGTTTTGCATTATCTATTCAACGGCCAAATCTTTTCTCGTCGCTGTGCACGCCGGTAACAGGTTGTTACGCGGCAGACAATCAAGATCGATCTCTAGTCCCGAATTTGTTCAGATTTATTTTACTGGTGCCTATTTAAGTACTACCCTCGTAGAGCTTCTCCCCATCGTCTCCGTCTCTCCGCCATACGACAGAGCCGCCGCCGCTCAGCGCATAGGAAAGGTATAAGAACTTTCTTCTCAGTTCAGCAATTAGATCGTAGCAGACTTAGTCTTCATCACATCGGGCGTCGCGGCCATGCGTATAGCGAAGGCGCGCGCCTGTAGATTGATTAGCAGTAGCACACCTGCCTTCAAAGCGTGCATGCTAGATAGAGATCCGTCGCTTTCTTCACATAGATTGATCGGTAACAAGATTGCATGAATGCATACCATATTGTTTACATAAATTGATCAGTAGTAGCAGCTTTGCGTGCATACTAATCTTGTAATTTTTTCTCTTGCGCAGATTGGAGTGATGAAGCGCCCAAGAAACTCTGGCTCTGCGGATAGGAGCATGCAGTACCAAGTTCAAACTGCGACTTCCCCCGGCTAAACCAAGGTCAGGTGGTGGCCGCGGCCGATACAATGGTCGCGGCGATGGGCGTGACAATGGGTGGACTCTTCTCCACTCTCAAGGCGACAGACGGGTATAAGTAGGTGACATATGTTCGGTCGCCAACACCATCGTCGTCTCCACCTCTGAGTCGTGGAAATTCGATCGCCTTGTAATCCCTCTTGAATTATTTGCATGTCTTATTTACATGACAACTTGATGAGATCACCCATCTGATAGAAAGGAAAGGGCTGCACGTGATTAACCGGGCGCTGGATTTGGTGCACCGCCAAGATGTTAACCAAGGGATGAACAAGCGCATAGTCCTTGCCTTGCCAACTCAAAGTGGTGCGGGAGGCATTGTCACTTCATTGGCTTTCGTCCAATACGAAGTGGTGCGGGAGACATTGTCACTTTATCCGCTTTCTTCAAGATGAAGTGACAATGGCTCCCGCACCACTTTGAGCTGGCATGACAAGCACTATGTACTTGTTCATCGCTTGTTTAACATCTTGGTGGTGCACTAAGTTCAGCGCCTAGCCCCTCCCTTTTTATAAGATGGGAGATCTCATCCAAACTGCCAAGGAGTTACATGCCACCGCATAAGAGTATTTTTAGGGACTGGTATCTCATGGGCCACAATTATTGGTTGAGATGATCCCGCTGGTTGCCAATGTCAAGCCAGGATAGCAGCTAAGTCTTCACCTCTCCCTCACAGACATCACCTCCGGACGCAACACTATCATCATACGTATGGATCTGAAAACGATTTAGCATCACCTAAGTCGGATGTCATTCAACAAGGAAAATGTCATCAAGGACATACGGTTGGCCAGGTCTTCATGGGAAAAATAGTATGGCGTGATGTATCTTGACGACTTGTGAAAGCTTGACTCTATGTTAAAGGCCACGGAGTCAAGCTTCCAATGAAGACATGGCCAACCGTAACACCTTGATGACCTTGTTGAATGGCCTCCTTCTTAGGTGACACTGCTTCGCTTTCAGATCCATACGTACTATGCTAGCCGTTGTGCTCGGAGGTAATGTCCATGAGGGGGACATGAAGACTCGGTTGCTCTCTAGCTTGACATCGACAAACCGGGGATGATCTCAACCGGGAATTGCGGCCCATGAGATACCAGCTCCTGAAAATACTTTTTTGCGGTGACATGTACCTCCTTGGCGTACTCAACTGCACGTGCCTCCATCTTTCTCCTCAATATCATCTCCAAAAAATATGGACGCGTTAATGTTGGCCTCCTTTTTATAAGCTAAAAGAAAGTGTATATGTGTCCAAACAATCACCTTTTGAAGGCAAGTCAGGCGCGTGTCGTGGACGTGTTGGCCTAGACGAACGGGACACCTCCACTGTTTCAGGATACGGTAGACTCATACAAACATATGTATGTGATTGTGACCTGTATGCATGTAAAGCTAGCATGCACTTAGTCGAGAAGATTAGTATATGGAGACCAGGATAATTGTACCACCAGTTGACCCCATTTTCACAATGGAGTAATATTTATCTTTGATTAGTGAAAATTGTGTGTCGTGTATTTGTGTATTTGCACGTGCATACACATCCAGATGTCCTGGGGTAGCCCACGTGGGCCTCTGCACCACCCCTTCATATGGGACGTTCGGGACAAGCGGGCCCCACCATGGTATGCTCTAGAACCTTCGGTAAGTTACCCAAAAATCTCGAACTTTTTTTGGCAACCCTGAAAATACTTTCCCATATTTCATTAACTTCAGTCTTTGCGCGAGGTGGTGCTTTTGTATTCTAAGGTTCTAGAAAAGTCTAGAAGAGTTCTACCTCCTTTTTTAAACGGGAGCAAAAGTTTTGTCTCAATATATTGCCCAGTCAATTTCGTGAAAACCGGCTGAAAATTGATACAAATAGAACAGAGCGGACTACTCACGAAGTAAGAAAATCCCACGCCCACGTAGATAACCCGTCAAACTCTCCCAACACACAACAAACCGCAACATATAAGACTCGAGAAACACAACAAACCTCTCGATGAGAACACCTCAAGTAAAGGCAATGGCCACAAGCAGAGAACACCTCAACAAAGAATTCAAGTTGCGATGAATGCTACGAAGGAAAAAAATCAAGGGCTATGATCATCAATATTCCATAAAATAAACATCTCTTGTTATTTTTGCGCATGCCGTATCTAATGGATCTTCGTCGATTATGATTTCATATCGTTCGCTATAAACATGGATTTATCATGCTCTGTGGAAGGTCCATGATTTAATTTAGACAATTTCATAGTTAAATGTTTATTTTCGACAGAGCGCGACTGTTAAGATTTGACAGACTTCCCAATTGTACATAGAATAATCAAAATATTTTATTTTGGAATCTTTGGAAAATAAAAGTCCGTACTCTAGAGAGGACATGCAGGTAGAGGTCAAGTAATGTATCGCAGTGTAGTAGCTGCATATCTGGCCGCCCAGATCGTAGTATTAGAGCATCTCCACTCGGCTATCACGATGTTGATCTGGACGTCGAATTTAGGTTCGGACGTTGAAAATCGGCTCAGTCGCGTACTCAGAAATCTGTTTTCGTTTGGATTTAGGCCAATTTTGATCCAGACTATCGATCCAGGACGTTCCCAGGATCCCGGGTACGTCCTGGGAACGCCGAACACAGCGAACTGGACGAAAAAAACGAAGCGGCGCATGGATCCGCCGAGTCAGCGACGGAAGACGAGTCGTCGTCATCCTCGGAACCACGCGGTGACCGCCGGACAATAACTGTCCGTCGCTTCGACCACGCGTCGCGCGCCACCGCCGCCGCCTCGGCTCCCGCGACGGACCGACGGGTACTAACTTTCCGTCGTTTCCTCTTTTCTCGCCCTCGCCGCTACACCACTCCCGTCCTCACCGCCCATCTCGGCCTATAAAAGTCGTACCCCTCGCCGGAGTTCCTCGCACTCTCTCACAGCTCCCCAGCCCACCAGCCCAAAACTCCGGCGAACACACAACTCTCCTTCCCCACTTAGCCATGGCCGAGCGCTTTCCCGGCGACGGTGCGGCGGCGAACGGCTTTGGCCGGCGCACGCTCCAGGCTTGGGAGGCACACATGCTCTACGAAGCCGGCTACATGGCGCCGCCGAACACGCGGAATCCTCCGGGATGGAAGCTTAGTGCCGGCGGCATCCCTATCCTGCCGGCACTGACGCCGGACAAACTGCCCTACGAGATCTAGGCCTTCACCGCGGCCATGGATGATCCCTCCAACGCCGAGAGCCCCGACAACCTCCTCTACTGGGAGACGTTCTTCGCCGACCGCCACGCCCAGGAGCTCGCCCGCCACGAGGGGCCGCCCGACGAGCCGCCGAAGCACAACAATGCGGCCGGTCGCCGGTGTTTTTGGAGCGCGCCAGGCCAGACGCTCGCGGCGGTGCTGGAGCACATCAACGCCAGGAACACGCCAGATCGGCTTCGCGCACACCCATACCGCGCCAGTCGGGCGGCGTCTCCGCGAATCGGATGCCGAGGAGGATGGCCAGCCTAAGCTCCTCCTCCTCCGCCTCGACCTCCCACTCATCGGGCTCCACGCCCCTCCGTACGCCGATAGGTCCTTCGTCGGCGTTGTGTCCAGTCAAGCGCGAGGCGGTCTCACTGCACTTCGCCGCCTTGGCACGCTTCGCGGCATCGCTATCGCGAGCAGCAGCGTCTGACGTTGTCGGCTTCAATCGCCGCCGCCGCCGGAGCCGACGGGCTTCCGCCGTCCGAGGATAGCGCCTTAAGGATGGCGTTGCACTCGGCGCCACAGTCGCCGTTGGTGGAGCCGTCCTCGCCGGACATCTTGGAATGGTCGGCGATGGGAGGAGAGAGCGGCGGCGTCACCGCGTCTGCAGCAGCGAGCGAGTGGCGAGGCAGGCGTGGTTCGGGCGCACGCTTGCCTACAAGGGCGCCCCGATCTTCTTCCTCGACGACGAGGAGGAGGATGACCCTTCTTACCAGCCATGGAGGTGCGGTGACACCGGTCAGGGGAGCTCCCGGCCGCCACAGCCGCCAAGCGACGACGACGGCCAGGACAATGGCAGGGCCGATCCCGGCTACACGTCCTTCTACAGCAACTTCCGCATGTAGATATGTAGATGTGGCGACGGCGTCGGCGACAACATCCGTGAAGGCTACGGCGGCGGCCTTATAAAATGTTTAGGTTATTATCTAGTTTAAGTTCGATGTAATCCACTTATATTCGCTTATCTTAATGAAATCTGCCTAAATTTGCCAAACTCATCTAACTCGCCTGAAAACGCGAGTGAAAAACTCGGCGTTTTCAGACCAAAATCAAGTTTCTCCGGCCAAAATTTGGTCCGGATTTCGGTCTGAATTCGGCCCAACGAATAAAGATGCTATTAGATTATCTGCGGGAAGTAGATTATCCCAGAACCCAGATTAGTCAAACATGGCTGCTAGAGACAGCCGGCTCGTGTTGTCCAAATCAAAAAACTAAGTTATCCTATGGACTATGGTTATGGATGACCAAGCTTAGTAGAAAACGAGTACTAGCTTGGATCCACGGCACTTCCTTTTCGTTTGATGTCATGGGTAGCTTAGACCCCCCTCCCTCCCAAAGGCGAGTCAAATGTGCGGCCTCCCGCTAAAAACAAAGACGGCAACGGCCACTTGCTCACCACTCATCAGCACACCCGCCAATTCGTCGAACACCCTGCCTGCCTGCCTGGGCCATGGCGTCCGGCGCGGCGCGACAGGCGGAGGACGCGATCATGGCGAGGCTCCGGGCCTGCGCCACTTTCCGCGACCTCCTCCGCGTCCACGCCCACGTCGTGCGGCTCTCCCTCTCCCAGAGCAGCTACCTCGCCACCCAGATCGTCCACATCTGCAACGCCCACGGCCGCGCCGCCCACGCCGCGCGGGTGTTCGCCCAGGTGCGCGAGCCCAACCTGCACCTGAACAACGCCATGATCAAGCTCTACGCGCAGAACCACCTCCACCGCGAGGCTGTGACAGTCTACATTCGCATGCTCAGGTGCCACCCGTTTCCTTCGGCTGGCTTCGCCGGCGGCGGCGACCGGTTCACGTACCCGTTCCTGCTCAAGGCCTGCGGCGGAATGATGGCGCTCGATCTGGGCAAGCAGGTGCACGCGCACGTGGTGAGGTCCGGGTGCGATGCCAACTCCATCGTGCAGAACTCCATGATCGAGATGTACACGCGTGCGGGCGATCTGGCGCTCGCGCGTAAGGTGTTCGACGGAATACTGTACAGGGATGTCGTTTCGTGGAACACGGTTATATCGGCGCACGCGAGGCTTGGCCAGATGAGGAAAGCAAGGGCGCTGTTCAACTCAATGCCTGAGAAGACGATCGTCTCCTGGACTGCGTTAGTGTCCGGTTACACTGCGGCCGGCGACTTCTCAGGCGCTGTCGAGGCGTTCCGGTTGATGCAAATGGAAGGGTTTGAACCGGACGACGTGAGCATCGTCGCGGTGTTGCCGGCGTGCGCCCAACTGGGAGCCCTGGAGCTAGGCAGGTGGATATATGCCTACTGCAACAGGCACAGGATGCTGCGCAAGACATATGTATGCAATGCGCTGATGGAGATGTATGCAAAGTGCGGGTGCATCGATGAAGCGCTTCAGCTGTTCGATGGCATGGCTGAGAAGGACGTCATCTCTTGGAGCACGATGATCGGCGGCCTCGCAGCTCACGGTAGAGCTAAGGAGGCGGTCCGGTTGTTTGTGGAGATGGAGAGGGAGGGGAAGGTGAGTCCCAACGGCATCACATTTGTTGGGCTCTTGTCGGCTTGCTCCCATGCCGGGCTCCTAGACGAAGGGCTGGACTACTTCGACCGCATGAAGGACATATATGGCATTGAGCCTGGAGTCGAGCACTATGGCTGCGTCGTCGACCTCCTTGGTCGGTCAGGGAAGATCAGACGCGCGCTAGACCTCATAAGCGACATGCCAGTACATGCCGACGCGAAGATATGGGGATCAATGCTCAGTGCATGCCGAAGCCACAGCGATGTTGAAACAGCCGTGTTGGCTGCTGAGCGGCTTGTCAACCTGGAGCCAGATGACGTCGGCAACCTAGTCATGCTTGCCAACGTGTATGCCGCGGCGGGGCGGTGGGGCGAGGTTGCGAGAACGAGGAAGGAGATAAGGAGTAGGAGCAAGAGGAAGACTCCTGGGTGTAGCCTGATCGAGTTGGACAACATGGTTCAGGAGTTCGTTGCCGGAGAGGACCTGAAACCGGAGTTTGGAGGCCTTCTTGGTGTTCTGGACATCCTGGCCTCGCAGCTTGCAGACGAGGATGTAGATTTCCTCGATTCAGATTGTTTAGCTGATGCGCAAATGTCTGGACACTGAATGCTTAACATCATGATTTGTTGGTGTGATTAGGATAAAGGGGCAAGTTAATTAAGAGGAGCAGTTTTGTACTTGTGATTTGTGGCTTCTTTCCTAGGGAGTTCTCTGAACCCTGAAAGTTGCATTTGAAATGTTCGGAAGTCAGAAGCTCTGAAACAGATCACGCCACATAGCTTTTTTAGTGGTGTAATTTTCCTTGTATAGGAGTATAACTAGTAAACATGTCTGTGCGTTGCAACGGGAACGGGAATGAAAAAAATAGATTTTTGGCCGAAAAAGGATTTGATCCACGTGGAATAATTTTATTCTCTATTGAGACAAACATCAAGTTGACACAGCAGTAAAAATTTCCAAAAAGGTAAGAAATATATGTTGATACATTCATATATTCCCTCCAATCCATATTAATTGACTTTGATTTGTCAAATTTGGATGAACCTATATACTAAATAGTGTCTAGATTCATTCAAATCTAGACAAATTTGAGTCAATTAATATGAGCCAGAGGGAGTAACATATTTGTTTTCCTAATTTCTTCCTCTTTTGCGATCTTCCTCTGTTGCGATATATCCAGGGTTCACCATTGCATTTGATTTTGAATATTTTTCATTGGACGTCAAGACATTGCATATGGAGAGGGTGTGTGATTCAAAGTATGGCATTAGGAGGCCACGAAGATATACAAACTCCCTGCCATCGTTATTGTCGTCACCGACAGTATGTAGTGGTAAAAATTTCCAGTATCCTAACCATCTCCTTCCCTTCAGTCATCAGAAAACTTGTTTGATGCTTGCTGTTTTTCATTGTAGTAATTGATACTTCTTTGCACTTCTTAGTAGTGGGTTTTTTTCTATGCTTGTGGAAGAACTATTCAAACCTTAGAACATGAATGCAATTCATTTGTTTGTCTGTTCCAATTGCCATTTCTGAGATATCCAGACAAGTTAAAGAAATGATCTTGCGCACTAAGAGTAGCATTTAGGAAGCCTCATGGAATTACAAATATTTTAGGGAAATAGTTTTTTTATGAAGGACTAGGACCTTAGATTCAGTTTACTTTCTTTGATTAAACATACATTTCAGTCAAGTAGGACTTATCGGGTTTTTTTTAATAGATATGAAGAGACCGAGAAGTCTCTGTTTCTCATCTTTGTTTCTACGATGTTGATTGGAAATTAACCTGCATAACTGGTATAGATGCAAATAACAAGAGAGTGATTCATTGCTCTGAATAGTCCATATCCATCTTCTGTTTGTGATTTGAGCGATATTGAAGTCGTGAGATTTATTGGTTGCTTCATAGGATTGTCACTCAAGTAGCAAGAACAGCTTGTGCTCGAAGGCTGTTTGAAATCAGGGTCCCGAGATCAATTAGAGGTGACGCCTCCAGAATTTGTATTTTGAGACAGTTTGGTCGCCTTCCTCAATTCTCAGTCCTCCAAGGAGCATGTCAAATACAAGCATTCATATTTTTAGGATAGACGGAGGGCATATTATGTTTGTTAATTGCCGTTATGAAGAATGCTGATTTTTTGTAACATCAGTGACCAGTTCTGTATGGTTTTTTGTAGCATCAGTGACCATGTCAAATAACAGAAGTTTTTTGTAGCATTCATTTCTTTACGTTTACAAGCCTCTTTTTGGCCACGCATTCCAACTCGTATTGCAAATTGCAATGATGACACACACACATAAAAGTGAGTGTCTGCAGTCATATCTTCCAATTCCAGTTTTGATCAATATTGCGAACGGGACAGGTGGTAATAGGAGTTGGGAGGGTTGATTTTCCTTGTATTGTATGTGATCTGTTTGGATCCTAATTTTATCTAATGTATTCTTTTTCATCATGTGTTTTTCACTTAATTAATCAGAAGCGTTGGCTGATATAAGACGAAGTATAATTTTGATATTGGGCAGGTATGAAGAAAGGTGACGCAGAGGAGATGCTGAACAAGGTGCTACAAGCTGAAGCACGTAGTTATCATGATCAGAATACTGCTGACGCGATTGCTGGAGGTCAGGCCTATGTGTTGGGGATTACAGATGGTGCTGAGGTTTAGCAGGTCTGCAATCGATCACAAGTTGGTCTGAAATCAGGCAGTAGTTTCTTTTGTCTGTACTGTATTTAATTGTAATATACTACAGTTGTCTGGCTGGCAAGAAATAGTGTAATTGGCAGTAGCTTTTGGTTGGTCTTTTGATGTAAGCTGGCAAGAGATAGTGTAATTGGCAGCCTACCCAGAAGGAGTAGAGACGAACAGTTCAGGTAGCAGCGAAAATTGTTGTTTTAGCAGTTGTGCACTGGAAAACTCTATTGAGATGTGGACACGGTCGTATTGGCCGCCAAGCGGCCCGTTGATCTGGAGCCAGACGACGTCAGGCAACCTGGGCAATGCGTACCCCGCGGCGAGGAGGTGAGGCGATGTCGCGAGACACGAGGAAAACCAAAAGGAGCAGGAGCATGAGGAAGACTCTGGGTGATCGAGTTCGACAACGTGGTGCATGAGTTCGTCGCTGGAGAGGACCTGGAACCTGAATATGGAGGTCTTGTTGGTTTTCTGACATGCAGATTGCAGATGAGGATGCAGAATTCATCGATTCAGATAGTTTAGTTGATGCACAAATGTCTTGACACTGAGTGGTTAACATCATGATGTGTTGGTGTGATCAGAGAAAGGATGTGAGCAGCTTTATATTATCCTGTGGCTTTTTTCCTAGGGAGTTCTCTAAACCCTAAATGTTGCATTTCGACTGTCACCAAAACACGCTGCCACCATCATGGGAATTGGGAGCCATTTGGATTTCGGGCATTATTATGTTTTACTTTATTGGTTTGACACCACCATATGTACAAACATAGCTTTTCTAGTGGGTCATTTCCTTATCAAAATAAGTATTTTCCGTGTGGTGATTGACAAACAAATGGCATTCGCAAAAAGCTCAGCAAAAAAAAAACAAGTCAAGGCGTCAAGGCCTTCGGCGCTGGCCCATTTCCTCAGCAACCCTAGGCCCCCACTTGCCACTTCACCCCCCACAGACCAGTGCGGCAGTGCCGCCGCCGCCCAGCTTGACCTCCGATCCTGCTACCTCGCCCACTCCACAAGCTGCCGGACAGGAAATGGCTTCGCGGGCGACGGCGATCCCGGGGGACCTCCTCGCTGAGATTTTCCTCCGCCTGCCCGACCCTGCCGACCTCGCCCGCGTCTCCGCCACCTGCCCCATCTTCTGCCGCCTAACCACCGACCGTTCGTTCCTGCGCCGCTACCGCAAGCTCCATCCCCCGCCCTTCCTCGGCTTTGTCGACAAACGCAAGGCCTTCCACCCCGCCCAAGTGCCTCACCCCTCTGCGCCCGCCGCCCGCGCCGTCGCCCTCGCCGCCGACTTCTCTTTCTCCTTTCTCCCCAGCCCCGCCCGCAGCTGGGTCATCCAGGACGTCCGCGACGGCCGCGTCCTTCTCCTCGACCGCGACTCCCTTGAGTTAACAGGGCACGGAGTCTTCACTGACCTCGCGGTGTGCGACCCATTGTACCGACAATACCTCCTGCTCCCCTCTGTCCCCGACGCCCTAGCCGCTTCGGTGGAGGACCCACACCGACCCTCCCCCATGTATTTTTGCGGTTTTGCTATTTCTCAGGCGCCTGAGAAATAGCGCCTCTTTCACCGTTTGATTTACCTCGTGATTCGTCTTTATCGTGAGTTCTGGCAGAATCGAGAATTTAATGAGTTCTGTTAGGTTATAACTGGTACTGAATCTTGGGAGTTCTGTGAGTTCTGCAACCAGTCTGTAAATATTAGGATGATATCAGCGACTTAGACATAACTATTTCTCAGGCGCCTGAGATCTAGGCACTCCCATGTGAGCCTTTCTTAGTCCCCCCTAGCGAGGAGGAGGAGGAGTTGGGCGAGGAGACGGCATTCAGAGTTATGTGGATGGCACAGTATGCAACTAAGCTTGCCGTCTTCGACTTCTCTTCAAGCACGGGACAATGGCGAGTCACTTCATCCAAGTTTTGGAGCGATTTATTTCCTACAGAGGTCATGTCCAAAGTGTGGCCAGGAAGTCGTATACTTAAAGTGCGCAGATATGTTTACGGTTGCTTCTACTGGGTGACAGGCTGGGCAAACATGATCGAGCTTGACATTGGGAAGATGGAGTTTTCATTTACTGACTTCATACCCAGAGAATGGGTGCTGCGAAACGCTGCCATTGTGGAGGCAGGGGAAGGAAGACATGGAATGATTTTTCCAGAGAATCACACCGGGTACAGTTTTTCATCAGACCTCAGATATACCATTAGGCGAAACAATGGTCAGGGTTCAAGCCAGTGGCAGATGGAGATGCCGATCTCAATCCCTTTGGGATACCGGTATAATATGGTTGGTGAAACGGGGAAGCACTTGGTCTTAGAAATGACCAAAGAAAAGTATCAGAGACAAGATTTTGAATATTTTTCATTGGACGTCAAGACATTGCGTATGGAGAGGGTGTGTGAGTCAAAGTGTGGCATTAGTAGGCCACAAAGATATACAAACTTCCCGCCATCGTTATTGTCGTCACCGACTGTATCTAGTGGTAAACTTTCCGCCGCATCCTAGTTATTTCCTTCCATTCATAGTCATCACAAAGCTTGTTTGATGTTTGATGCTTCTTTGCACTTTTTAGTAGCGGTTATTTTTTCTACTCTTGTGGAAAAACTAATCATACTGAGGGTGAGGGACATAAATGTAATTCATTTGTTTGTCTGTTCCAATTGCCAGTCTAAGATAATCACACAAGTTAAAGAAAGGATCTTGCACACTATGAGTAGCATTTAGGAAGCCTCGTGGAATAGTAAAATAGATTGTGACAACTATTTTGGAGCAATGTTTTTTTTGGTGGGAAGGTAATGGAGACGGACTGGAACTTTACATCCAGTTCCATCTTTGATTGAACATACATTTTAGTCAAGCAGGACTTATCTTATTTGCCTTTTAGATATAAGGAGAATGAAAAGTCCATGTTTCTCATCTTTGCTTCTATGATGTTGATTTGAAATGAACCTGTATAACTGGTATAGTTGAATGCAAATAGTAAGAGTGTTAGTCATTGCTCTGAATAGTCCAGCTCCGTCTTCTTTATGTGATTTGAGAAAGATTGATTTATTGCTTAATTGAATTGTCACTCAACTAGTAAGAACAACTTGTGCTCAAAGGCTGTTCGAAATCAGGGTCTTGAGAACAATTAGAGGTGATGCCTCCAGAACCTCTAGAGATTGCCTTTTGTGACAGTTTGATCACCTGCATCAGCCTCGGTCCTCCAAGGAACATGTCAAATACAAGCATTCATATCTGTAGGATTGACAGAGGGCACAAACTGTTTGTTAACGAAGAATCCTGAATTTTCATAGCATCTGTGACCTCATTAGAAACTTATTTCATTACTTTTCGGAAGTCCTGGGACATGGCACCACCAATTCTGTAATTTAGGAAGTCATGTGACTTGACAGTACCAATTCTGTATGGCCTAAGTTTCTTAGTATTTATTTACTTCTTTACGTTTACAAGCCTGTTTTTGTGTGTGTGTTCCAACTTGTAATGCGGATTACAATGATACTCACAAAAAATTGAGGCTCGAATTCAGTTGCGATGAATATTGACAATGGGGCAATCTGTAAAATGAGTTTTGAGGGTTGATTTTCCTTGTATTGTACTGTATGCGATTTGTTTGCATCCCTAGTTTTATCTAATGTATTCCTTTTCATCATGTGTTTTTCACTTAATCAAAAGTGTTGGCCGATGTACGACCAAGTACTTATAATTTTGTGATATTTGACAGGTATGAAGGAAGGTGCTGCGGAGGAGACGCTGGAACAAGGTGCTACAAGCTGAAGCACGTAGTTATCATGATCAGAATACTGCTGACGCGATTGTTGGAGATCAGGCTGATGTGTTGGGGTTTACAGTCCTGAGGTTTAGCAGGTCCGCGGTTATCACAAGTTGGTCTAATGGTCTGAAATCGAGCAGTAGTTTCTTTTGGCTCTGTTTGGTCGTAGTGTACTTATCTGGCTTGGGGAAAAAACTTGTTATTCATCTTTTATGACTTGATCCGACGGTGACTGGTGCGAGTTGCAGTATAAGGTAGCAAACGCATCACCTTATGTTTTTGCACAATCATCAGTAGGCTAAAGCGTTAATTATGTTGCTCCATTATTTATGCAATGGAATCCAGGGCTAACCCTTGTTTGGGAAGAAAAAAGGAGGTAAAAACTATTCTACTCCCTCCGATCCATATTACTTGTCGTTGGAATGAATATATCTAGCACTAAAACATGTCTAGATACATCCATTTTAGTGACAAGTAATATGGAACAGAGGGAGTACGATTTTTCTTGCCTTGCTTGAGATTGGACGGAGTATGATTTTGTTGCATGAATTGACAGATTACCTCGGGACAGTGCTCTCTTGCTGAGAGGGGTCGTTAATCGTGATTATGTTTTTTTAGGGAAAAAACAAGCAGAAATTATGAAGTTGTTGGGTTAGCGCTATGGCCGAAGTGCACTCCACGAGGCCCATCGTGGCCCATGGAGCTGAGGTGTTGAACCGCATGGCCGCTGAGGAGCCTGGAAGGCCGGAACTCCAGGTACAGACACATCGGACGCTGATCTGGACTCACGTGGCCTCGAGCAGCCCCTCAGGAGTTGACAAGTCACCGCCAATTTGGTTTCTCCCAAGCCACGTGCGCTCTTCCCGTCCGCCTACGGGTCGCAGTTAGTGGAGGCTCCCGAGAATCCCAATATGCCGGCTCCTGAATGGGTTCCTAATCTTTTGGTCTCAAATGATGCGAACCGATTAGGTGCGTCCGGCTCGCGATCCAGATTGACCTTTGCGACCAGTGTTTGTTGGTGTAAAGCAGAGCCATGCACACGTCCGAATGTGGAGGGCCGGTCCGGGGATGGGATGCAGCGGTTAGGATTTGGCCATGGAAAGTTTAAGCAGGGCTCCGCAGCTGCACCTTTTGTGGATGTGCTCTAATTGTCATCCGTGATTGCTTAGTGTCACTTGTGTTATGTCCGACACTTTTCGACAGTTCACGAGTCACGAAGGGTTCTGTGTCTTCTCTTCAACTTCTGACTGCAAATTTTGTGTTCCAGCCGCATGCTTAGAGCTTAGTACCACGCTCGTCAATTTAATCTGCAGCAAGCAGATAGCTAGCGTAGCGTACGTGTTGTGTGGCTCGCGAGTTGACCCAAGAGGCATACAATGGAATTCGATGTCCAACGGATTATGGCGCGTGGAGTAGTATCGAGTGCGTGACGTTCATCTTATCTTGGCTGCACTGGTAGCTAGTGCGTCCACGCAGCATCAAGACGTAAGTAGCACTACCTTTACTTACCGACGAGCTTAGAGTATCTCCACCCGCCTACCTAGAAAACCGATTCGAACGCCGAATTTCAGTTCGGATGCCAAAAACTGGCGTCAGCGTCTGGGATCTGTTTTGGCGGATTTTGGCCATTTTGGTCCGGATTATCCAGCCGAACCAGTTTTGCGCCAAACGCCGGACTCAGCAAAATCGGAGAAAAAAATCAAAGCGGCGCGTGGACCCGCCGAGTCAGTGACGGAAGTCAAGTCGTCGTCATCCTTGGAACCACGGCCATCGGCAGCAATACTGTCGCGTCGCGGCACGCGTCGTCGATTCTGATGTCACCGCCGCCTCGGCTCCCGTGACGGACCGGCGGTCACTAAGTTCCCGCAATTTCCACTTTTCCCGCCCTCGCCGCTACACCCCTCCCGCCGTACTCCTCGCCGGAGATCTTCGCACTCTCTCACAGCTCCCCCCACCCACAAGCCCAACTCCGGCGAACCTTCTCTCACCTTTCCCCTTTCTCTCACCATGGGCGAACGCTACCCCTGCATGCTCACCGTCGCGGACACGCGCGCGCGGTATCGTCATCGGCGAGCCGTTGTAACACCCTCAGAATCGGGCCTATGCAAGTTTGGGCAAAATTCACCAAACCCGCATAGAAACGATTCAAAGGTGCCCACCAGGCACTTTCGTGCGGGTGGAAAACGAAGTAATAACATTACACAACAGTCCTCGATGGGGCCCACAGAACATATATATATAGCAGCGACTCAATGAGCCAAGAATACAGATATATTATACAAGATCCAAATCACCTTGAAAATGGTAGAGCGTCCGACTACGGACAAGAAGCAAATGGGGCTAAGAGCCCTGAAGAATAACCAATGGCGTCCATAACCCCGTGCCAAGCGGAAGGGTAACCCCGCTAACGGCGTCGATCTCAAAACCGCTTAACAAAAGGTGCCGACAAAGGGCAAAGCAGAAAACAAAGAAGGAGCGTCGATCGAGGCCAAGACACGGCGAGGCTAGAATTGCGGTCCTCGCCTACATAGGTATGGTGGATCAAGCGGCGGCAAGACATGCACTAAACAACCTATAGAGACTCGATACAATGGCGGTTATCGAGAGGGTAAGAATGACCTAACCGGATCCGACTGAAGCTATCACCAAACAAACCCATCCCTGTTTCCTCGAGACCAAACGAGGAAGTCAACCGAGGAACTCACGGTTGGCGGTTTGTTTATTCAGTTATAGTTGCGGCACTTTACTAGTCAAGTTTAGATCATCGTCCTGATAAAATAAACAGTGGGCACTTTTAGTTAACCATTCCGTGATAGTTGCAACAATTACTAATCAAATACAGATAGCATGATATAATCCCAAAACCCAGCAGTTGTTGGTACTTTTATTCAGCCATTTCGTTGTAGTTGCAATACTTACTAGTCAGGTACAATTGTCGCAAGCGACAAGCCAAACAAGCAATGGTGGGCAGTATTAATTAGCCATTCCATTATAATGAAGCTGATTACTAGTCATTATAAGTCAAATTTATAGCAGTAAACTTTAGTTATGCTTGTCTATGATCGAGATACTGTGCTCCAAGTCGTCCATATCCGCGGACACGGCTTTCAGAAAGTTTTACCCGCCGGTGCACCAATAGCAACACACGCCGATCAACCTCGGAAAAACCAAATCAAAACCCAACGAGGCTTTCACGGTGAACAATCACAAGATTCAGAAATATTTCAGGCCACCCTTAAGTAGAATCCATAGAGTAAGCAAGCTCAGACGGCCTCAAGGTCTGGGTAGACGGTGTGAACGACTGGGAACCCCAAGCGGGCTTGTCGACACCGCGAATCGTGTCCCGATCCTAACAAGCGATTATGCAGTACCTCGCAATCGTAAATAAAGCGGTAAAGCATGGCATAAGTACAGGATCGTAAATAAAACCTCAAACTAGTTTGTGGCCCCATGAAATAAGACGGAATCAAGCTCGCTCGGGGTCCCATATACCTCCCGGATGTGGATAGCGCGATAAATCAAGGAACAGGTATCAAGTACTCGGGGTCTTACGGGACACAAGTGGGCGTTCGGAAACCAAATATTTTCTATCACCCACCGATGCCTCTGCTTATTCAATTTTAGTTGTTAAACAGAAATTAAAGTGACGATAAGTAAAACTAGAATCATCTCCAACATCAACATCATGCGGCAATACATCAGCAACTGTGGCATTTGGCGACACACTTCGGCACTTGAGCAAGCAACTACGACGCGCAAGTCCAACTATCTACCAAACAACAGGTAATAGGGTGTGTCCAAGGCAATATAGGCTGCACGGTATATCACGGGTACGGAAACTAAAGCATCGCAACACGGATAGCAATAGATCAACAGGAGGGAAGTAAATACTATAAAAGTAAGATAGGTAGAGAGGGGGAGATGCTCGCCTGAAAACATTGTCGAAGGGTTCATCCGAAGATCGGGGCGAAGCTCACATCAACTCAACGGCCTTATCCGCGAAGAACCAAAACACTAGAAGAAACACCGGATGCAATATTTAATACAACGGCAGAAGATCGGCATGATGCATGAATGATGTATGGCATGGCAAAGGTGCGATGCAATTAGGTCATATTAAGCGGAACCAGGGGTCCCGACAATTAATTAGGTGGTTCATGTTATTAAGGACCCCCGCAAATTAAGTGTTGTTTAGCAATGCAACAGATGGAACCGGTTCGCTACACAAGTTTAAATGAGGCCAATATAAGGCTAGATTTGCCCGCATATGGGCCTCATATTCAATTATTAGGTGAATCGGCATAAGGCCCCCAAACCACATGACAAGATGCATGCATGAACAATTAAATGTGCAACAAGTTGATATCATTTATAAAATAGGGTATCGAGGAAAAGGTCACACATTTAGGGTTCGGCAGATCTTGGGGTCCGGGGTTCGGGTTCGGTCTCAGGGTCCAGGGTTCGACGGAAACGTTCTCGGACTCCGGGAAGGACTTGGTTTGGTGTCGTTCTTGTCGCATACGCGGTCTCCGGGATTAGGGTCTCGGATCGGGGTAGGTCTTGGCGTTCGGGTAGAAGGGCTTGGTTCCGTGCCGGGGCGCATCGGGTTGTTTCGGTCGGTGCCGTTCTTGTCGTCGCGACGATCTTGTCGGGTCCGGTCTTCGTCTCCGGGAACGGGTCCGCAGGGTCTCGACAACTTCGGTTCTCTGTGGACGATCTTGGCACTCGATGTCCGTGAAGTAGAACTTGTCGCACCTACCGTCTTCGGGTTCGCTCCAATCGGGTCCATGACGGAGTACTCGGCGTTCCGGGTTGGTGATCATGGCGTTCCGTGCCGAAGAACTTGTTCGACCTTTTGTCGTTGGCGTTGTGGTACTTGTTCCGTTCCATGGCGATCTTGGGGTTCTCTTCCGGTTCGGGTCCTGGCGTGGCCCTTGGTCACCGGGATCGGGCGTCGGAGCTTGGTCATCAGTCCGGTGCAGAAGTTCTAGGGTCCTCGACGACCGTTGTCGTTGTCGATCTCGAGCGGTACCAACGGGGACGATCTTGGCGGTTCACGGCGACCTCGTCTCGTCAGATCGACAGCACCGGAACAGAGGAGCACATCGGCTGCAGACCCCGAGATGAGGTGGGCCCATGGCGGCTTGCGCCTGCGAGGCGGCGGGTCGAGGAGCTGCGGCGGCGGCGACGGCAAGCGCCGCAGGCGCTTGGGCCGGGCGGGCGCTGCGTGAGAAGGCGGAGGGCTCGCCGGAGATGGAGGGACGACGCTGGCGGGAGGTGGCAGCGACATGGGCGAGGTCGGCGCGGACGCAGCAACCAGGACGCAGCGGTGGTAGTGGGCGTGAGTGCGGCGCCGCGGCGAGGCTTCGCCGGAGCGCTGCGCCGGGCGGAGGTACTTGGGCGCCGGCGCTCGGCTGCCGGGCGCGGCGCTCCGGGCGAAGCGCGAAGCCAGCCGGCGAGACGGCTTGGCTGGGTGGGTCGACGCGCGCGTCCGGCGGCGACGAACGGAGGAGGCGAGGCCGCTGGCCGGGCGAAGCGGCGGGCGCGAGCTGGCGTAGCGAGCCGGGCGGCGAGCCTGGCGAGGAGAAGCGCTGATGGGCGGAACAGCGGCGAGGAACGGCGCCGCGTCGAGAGGAGGCGCGGTGGCGGGCCGGAGGAGCGAAGAAGGCGGCGGGCGACCTGTGGCGCGGCAGGCAGAAGGCGGCGACCGAGCGTCTTGAGCGCCTTGGGAGAGAAGGAAGACGCAAGGAAACTGGGGGAGAGGGACCTGAGGGAGAGGGGAGCCTGTGGTGGGACCAGCGGCGGGGAAGAGGGGCAGGGGCGTGGCTGCTGTGCGGGTTAGTGCGTGTGTGCGTGTGAGGTGTGAGAGTTTGGGGCAGGTTTGGTGAGGGAGAGGTTGAGAGGAGGAAGGGGTAGGCCATGTGGCAGCTAGGGAGTGGTGGTGATTTTGGGGAGGGTGAGGTGGCGCAGCGGGATAGGCCGGGGTGAGGTGGCCTGGGGGTGGGTAGGATAGAATTTAGTGGGAAAGGGATTTAGAGAGGGCTGGTTCAACTTGGACCGTTTGTAAAACCTGGGGCGGTCGTTCGGGTCGGGTTGGCCCGTTCGACTGCCCCTACTAAAATAAATAAAACTTTTATTTAATTTAATTGGGCCGTTTGCAACCCGACAGCAACAAAACAAAAAGATCCGGGGACCCGGGGTTCGCATTAGAACAAAGGTGGGGCGTTTTAGAAAACAAAACGGCTTTGCGAAAATAGTTTTGGCAAACAATGCATTATAATGACGATGCAAAGCACAAATTCAACGCGATTTTCTAGTAGTGGTTTTGCGGGATGCCACAGCCGTCTGCGCCGCGACAGGCCACCTGCGCCTACGCCGCCCCAAGACATAAGCCTCGCCGCCGGCCGAGGACGCCGCCTTGAAGATGGCGCTGGAGCAGTCGCTCCGCGAAGCGCCGCCTCTGACGCCGCCGTTGCCGCCGGTCGAGCCCTCCTCGCCGGACATCCTGGAATGGTCCAGGAGGGACTGGGAGAAGGCGGAGCATCAGGAGCAGGCCGCCCGGCATCGGGCGCTGTCTGGGCGTGAGCTCGCCTACCAAGACGCCCCGCTCTACGTCCTGGACGACGAGGACGAGGACGCAGGCCCGCCCTACCAGCCATGGAGGTACGGCGACCCTGGCCTGGGCAGCTCCCGCCAGAACCAGCCGCCGAGCAACGACGACGACGACGGCGGCGAGGATGACGGTCGGGCCGGCCCGGACTACACGTCGTTCTACGACAACTTCGGCATGTGGACGGCGAAGGCACCGGTGGCGGCCTTTTTAAGTTTATTTATGTACTAGTTTCGTTTAAATTTGATGTAATCCGCCTATATTTCACCCAACTTAATGAAAATTGCCTAAATTTGATGAATTTTAGCCGAACTTGGGGACTCGGTGCAGATGCGGTGGTCTGCGTCTGTGGTGAGAAATGGGCGTCACGAAAAAACAAGTCCAACCGAAAAAGAAACCAAATTTTGCTCTGGGTTCGGCCAACGAGTGGAGATGCTGTTAGATAGACCGCGAGCTCAAATATATCTGTTTAGTATCCCAGCCACTATCATATCCCAGCCAGAGCGCGCTATACATGAGAGGCGGATCCGCGCATGCGCTGCCGGCATAACTCTCACTCCCACTTACACTACGTGACCGCTCTCCTCCGGTCGACGCATGCACAACACCTCTCGCCGCTCCGCTCGATCCGCGTCACACCGGGCCACTCCTCCTGCCCATGGCGCCAACGGCGAGCCCGTCGTCTGCCCCTCCCGACGCCGAGAGCGCGCTCGCCTGGCTGAACACCAACGCGGTCCGCGTGCTCGCGCTCCTCATCTGCTCCCTCATCGCCGCGATCGCGCTCCACGTCATCCTCCAGTTCGTGCTCCGCGTCGCGGCCCGCTCGTGGTACGCCTATGGCTCCGGCGCAGCCCTGCAGGAGCCGGCTCCGCCCACCGAGCACCGCCACCGCTGCGGCGATGTCGGCACGAAGCCTAGGGTGCTGGCGCTGGCCCAGGCGCTCCCGTGCCTGGCCTACTCGGCGGGGCTCGAGCTGGCCGGGTCGTCGCGCGCGGAGTGCGCCATCTGCCTCGCCGAGTTCGCGCGCGGGGAGCAGCTGCGCGTGCTCCCGCGCTGCAGCCACGGCTTCCACGCCCACTGCATCGACCGGTGGCTCGCCGCCAGGCCCACCTGCCCTACCTGCAGGCAGCAACCCTTCCCCGAGCCGCGTGAAGACGAGCGCGTCGTAGCCGCGGACCGTGCGCGGCCGGTGGCCGTTGTCGCGGTGGTGCGAGTGATAGTCGATGGTGGTGGGCCGCAGCATGTGGAGATTTAGCATGTGTTATGATAAGTCGATGGTTGTACATACGGTAGCAGTAATGAATTTATTTTTTGCTGTCAGACAGTACTGAACTTGTTGGCGATTGCACGGTTTTGGGTTGGCGATACACTGGACTGTACGATTAATGTGTACCTGAAGTTGTTAGCGATTGGACTGGACTCAATGGCACCTCCTTCATTTTTTTCATGGGCAGTACTATGTGTTCCTCCAGAGGATTTGTAATTTTTATCTCCAGGTCTTCAGCCAATCACGTGTCCTCTTTTTTGGGTCAAAATCTCGCTTTTGCTATAGACATACTCGTTTTTTGGTACAAATAGTCCCGCTTTTGTTCCAACGTAGTAAAAAACAGTTTGACCCAGAAAATAGAAAAATAGACCGGACCTCGCTGGAGAGTTCGCCGGAGACATCGCCGGCGACCGTATAGCAAAAAAGTTGTGCTAATGTAGCAAACCCGACCTCGCCGGAGATCTCACCGGAGACTTTCGCCGGAGATCTCGCAGAAGACCGTGTAGCAAAAACTTTATTCTATTGTAGCAAGAGTACAAAATGTATGTAGCAAAAAAATATCATATCGTAGCAAATCCAATTTCGTAAGAGACCTCGTCGGAGATCTCGTCGTAGATCTCATAGAAAAACAACAAAGCATTTGTAGCAAAACCCCACGCCACTTGTAGCATCGCCGTCGGCCGCACGTAGCAGCCTGACAAACCCCATGTAGCAACCCTCGACGCCATAGGTAGCGGCAACGATGGCGGGACGGACTATGGCGTGGCGGCACGGCGCCGCTGGCCACAACCACGGGACGAGGGGCTCGTGTCGGAAGCACCTGCTCGCGGCCTCACCATCACCGGCGCGTGCGTAGATGGGAACACAAGGGACGGTGGTGGTGTGAGGGATCCAGGGAGGCCGATCTTCATCGGCAGAGACGACGCAGGGAAGCGGTGGAGACTGACGGCGGCGCGTGGAACCGACGGCGGGAAGCAGGGCAGCAGCCGCGGCAGCCTGTGGGACGTGGGACATGGGACGGTGGAGCGGCGACGGTGAACTACCCTGCTCTAACGAAGAAGATGAACAGCGTGCGGGGCCACCATGCTGCGTGCGAGAGTCCTGCGTTGACTCGTACCCGGGGGATGGGAGGTTACGATCCCCCAGGGGATCGGTATCATTTTCCTTTTTTCATCTAGTGAACAAAAACAAAACATGAACTTGAAAAAAATTACGCCAAGCTATGTTTGCTTTTAAACGGAGGCAAAAGGTTTGCTTTATTTTATTAGTTAATTAAGAAGTGACTCATGAGAAGCTTTTACCATGGTTAGAAGGATCCAAGAGGTTCCTTTCTAATTATCTTTCATTGATCAGTGGTGTTAAGAACACTTCGAGTGGAGACTATTATCAAAGGAAGACAATCGATCATCGTGATGGGAGATCGATCATCTACCATTCCTAGAACCCCGATGTTGGTCAAGATGTGGTCTAGGTCACCTGAGGGGTAGGCAAAGCTTTCTGTTGATGGTTCGTTTTGTGCTACAGATAATTCGGCTGGAGCGGGTTCTATTTTGCGTGGTGTCCAGGGACACCCCTTCTTTTCGGCATGCCGTCATATGGTGCTCCATGTTTCACCACCTGAAGCTGAAGTGCAAGCATGCTAGGATGGGCTCGAGAAGGCACTGCAATTTTCTCAAGCGCCAATCGTTGTTGAATCTGATTGCCTCCAGTTGATCGAAGCGGTGAAGTCCAGTTCTACTAATAGATCTTTGTTTTGCCTGTTAATTGTATTTAGCCTGTTTTATATTTTGGCCCATGTATTATTCACAAAGACCATCATGTACTCCTGGCATTGTGCCAACTATATTAACACGGAACCGTGAGAGATCCAAGTCACGTTACCTGCCTAAAACAAACATGGTATCAGAGCGAGGCTCTTCCGCGATCTAGCTGCCCACATCTCCTCCGCCACCGCCGCTCTTCGAGCCGCCGCCAAACCACACCACAAAAATCGCCGCCGCCGCAGCAGCTATCTCTGCCGTGATCGCCGCAAACAATTCCCACAAGACAAATAAAACCCTACAAACATCAGCCGCCGCTGTCGCTGGTTTCTCAGCCGTCGCTGCCTTCAACAAAAATCACCTCTGTCGAGCTACACATTTGTCGTGCCGCTGCCCTTCTGAGTCGTCGCCGTCGTCCCTTATCGTCATCACCAAGATCCCTTGATTTTCTGAGTCTCTCCAAGTTTCTCAGATCTCCAGATCGCCATCGCCATGAGCACTTCGTCGGCCGTGCATGTCTGCGGGCTCGGGCGCCCGCCAGCTAACTCGAGGCAATTTTTTGCTTTGGAAGGCGCTGGTGCTTCCTGCCTTCCGTCGTGCCAACGTGATGGCGCTACTTGATGGCACAGATCGTGCTCCTGCCAAAATTGTCGATGGCGTAAATGATGCAGGGGAGAAGGCCCGAGTTGAAAATCCGGCGTATGTCGCCTGGATCGCACGGGATCAGCAAGTTCTTTCGTTCCTCCTCAACTCGGTGTCACCAGACATCCTGTCACATCTACTCGGGGTGGAGACCACTGCCGGCGCATGGGCCTCCATCAACAGCATGTTCACCACCGCCTCCCGCACCAAGGCTCAACACCTGCGAGGCGAACTCAACGACACCAAGAAACTATCAATGACGGCAGATCAGTACTACACCAAGATGAAAGGTTTTGCTTTAGAACTCTCTGCCCTTGGAAAACCTATTGAAGATGATGAACTATTTGGTTATTTGCTGCATGGCCTAGACAAAGGGGAGTACAACTCTCTCATCACAACTGTTAATGGCAACCACAACACCACTCTTGATGATTTCTATGAGCAGCTTTGTTCCTATGACATGCGCAATGGTGTTGAAGAAAACGGTACCTTTGTGTCCTCGGCAAACTTGGTTCGCCGTGGATCCGATCGTGATCGCTATCCCACGTGATCGCAGTCCTGATCGTCGTGACCGCTACACTGATGACCGTGATTGTACCTGGCGCCGTGACGATCGTCGTGGTGATCGACGTGACAGTCGTCGGGATGGTGGTGGTGGACGTCGTTCTGATCGCACTCCCACCCCCTATATCAACACCGACTGTCAAATATGCAAGAAACATGGCCACTCCGCTCGTGACTGCTGGTGGCGACGTTCTGATGATAAGGACAGGAGGGAAAGGAATGATAGTGAGAAGGGTGCTCACCTTGCATCCTATGGAGTGGATACCAACTGGTATCCTGACACGGGCGCCACCGAACATCTTACCAGTGAGCTGAACAAGCTCCTCATGGCCAATAAGTATCATGGGCAAGACAAGGTTCACACTGTCGATGGCACAGGTATGGAGATCAGTCATATTGGTGATTCAATATTAAGTACCCCTCATGGTTCCTTTAAACTCAAAAATGTTCTCCATGTTCCACATGCTTCCAAAAATCTTTTATCTGTTCATAAATTCACTCTTGATAATCATGTCTTTATTGAGTTTCATCCTTTTTTCTTCTTAATTAAGGACCAAGCAACCCGAAGAGTTCTGTTTATAGGTCCGTGTTATGGTGGTCTCTATCCTATGCTGCCCATGTTCCATGAGACCTCCAAGCATGCCGTCATCTTCCACATGGCACCGCCGCTTAGGACATCCCTCTTCGTTTGTGGTTCAACAAGTTCTTAGAAGAAATAAAATAGCTTACACTCCAGAAAGTACTCCATATGTATGTGACTCTTGTCAACTTGCCAAGAGTCATCAGTTGCCATACCCCATATCTACCAGTGTTTCTACTGTTCCTTTAGAGCAAGTGTTTTCTGATGTATGGGGTCCTGCTCCTCTTTCTGTGGGAAAACATGCATACTATGTAATCTTTATCGATGATTTTAGCAAGTTCGCCTGGATCTATTTGCTTAAAAATCGTTCTGATGTTTATCAAGTATTTCTTAATTTTCAGCAATATGTTGAACGTAAGTTTGATAGGAAAATTGTTACTATGCAAACTGATTGGGGGGTGAATATGAGAAACTAAATGGCTTCTTCCAAAAAGTTGGCATTACCCATCATGTCTCTTGCCCTCATGCTCATCAACAAAATGGCTCTGCCGAAAGAAAACACCGTCATATAGTTGAAGTGGGTCTTGCCTTGCTAGCAAATGCATCCATGCCTCTGAAATTCTGGGATGAAGCCTTTCTCACTGCGACATTTCTCATAAACTTGCTCCCTACCAAAGTCTTAAATTTTGATAGTCCTGTTGAACGTCTTCTTCATATGACGCCAAACTATGACTCTCTTCGCACTTTTGGTTGTGCGTGTTGGCCAAATTTACGCCCTTACAATAAGCGCAAACTTGCTTTCCGCTCCAAACAATGTGTTTTTCTTGGGTATAGTCCTCTTCACAAGGGTGTAAAATGCTTAGATGTTACAACGAGATGCATTTATATCTCTAGAGATGTGGTCTTCGATAAGAATGTCTTCCCTTTTGCCTCTCTACATCCAAACGCCGGTGCTCTCCTGAAACAGCAAATTTTACTTCTTCCATCATCCACATCTTCTTCTCATGAGGGTGCACAAAATATTGATAACCATATGTCTCCTATTGTGCCAATTACTAATGTGCAGCAGCTGGAAGGAACACTAGAAGAAAATTCCAGTCAAAATGATGCTCAAATCAGCTCAGAAATTGACGTTGAATATCAGCCACAAAATGAAGAAACTGGCGCTGACACCGAGGCGGAACATTCCTCTGCTTCACCTGATCCGGAGGCAGACCCTGCAGCGCGTCCTCCCGAGGAGGATTCTCCCGCTCATCCTCCGCGTCGCGCCACTGCCAGGAGCCCGTCGCCCGAGGACGTGCATCAGCGCCCCACGCATGCGTTGTCTCCGCGTCGTGCCAGGAGATCGTCCCCCGAGCCAGCGCGTGCGCGCCCGTCTCCGCGTCACGGCGCCAGGAGCTTGTCTCGTCACGGTGCCAGGAGCTTGTCTCCTGAGACAGCGCGTGTGCGCCACACGCCCAACATCAACATCATGACGCCACCTGGCGGAGAGAAGGGAGCAGCGACCCGCTGGTCGTTGTTCATCGCGTCGACGTCGGCGTCATCGCGCTGAGCACATGCTCGCTCGGGTCGCTATCTGGTCTTCTTGAAGATTCCTCCGTGGATCTTCGTGGCTGGTTTCCGATGTGAAAATTCGAGGCTGTTTCGCCGCCGAACACGCCAAACACCACCTCCAAAGAGCTCGCTGCGCCTTCAAAAAGGTATATGCAATCCCAAAAAGTATACTGATGGTACTGTACGATATGACATGTTGTCGTCTACAGGTGAACCAAGTGAACCATACAATTTGAATGAAGCTCGGGATGATCCTAATTGGCGTAAGGCTATGGAGGAAGAATACAATGCATTGATTGAAAACAAAACATGGCATCTTGTACCTCCGAGCAGCAACAAAAATCTGATTGACTGTAAATGGGTTTATCGAATAAAGAAAAAGACAGATGGATCTATAGATAGATACAAAGCAAGACTAGTTGCAAAAGGTTTCAAACAAAGGTATGGTATTGATTATGAGGATACTTTCAGTCCTGTTGTTAAAATTGCTACTATCAGGATTGTTTTGTCTATCTCTGTTTCTCGTGGATGGAGTCTACGGCAGCTAGATGTCAAGAACGCGTTTCTTCATGGTGTTCTGGAAGAGGAAGTTTATATGAGACAACCTCCTGGTTTTGAAAATCCTTCCGCTCCACATCATTTTTGCAAACTTTATAAGGCTCTTTATAGACTCAAGCAAGCACCTCGAGCATGGCATTCCAGGTTGAGTTCCAAGCTTTGTGATCTTGGTTTCACACCCTCAAAGGCTGATACCTCACTATTCCTCTATAACTGCTTAGGTGTTATCATATACATGCTTATTTATGTTGATGATATCATAGTGACTAGTTCCTCTGATCATGCTATCACTGTTTTGCTTCAAGAACTTAACAAGAACTTTGCCATCAAAGACTTAGGTGACTTACATTTTTTCCTTGGTATTGAAGTCAAGAAAATACAAGATGGTTTGATCTTGACACAGGAGAAATATGCTTCTGAACTACTTGCCAAGGTAGGCATGCATGGTTGTAAACCTGCTCCTACACCCCTGTCTTCCACAGAGCAGTTGTCACTTGCAGATGGTACACCCTTAGGCAGTGATGACAGTACTCATTATCGGAGCATTGTTGGAGGCTTACAGTATCTTACTCTGACACGTCCAGATTTATCCTTTGCTGTAAATAAGGTCTGTCAGTTTCTTCATGCTCCAACTACAGAACATTGGACAGCAGTTAAACGTATACTCAGATACATACAAGATACTCAAGACTGGAATCTCTTTCTCCAAGTCTTCCTCCACATTTCTTAGTGCCTTCTCTGATGCAGATTTGGCAGACTCTCTTGATGACAGGCGCTCCACTGGTGGTTTTGCCATATTTATTGGACCAAATTTGGTCTCCTGGAGTGCTAGGAAACAGGACACGGTCTCTCGATCTTCCACTGATGCAGAATACAAGGCCTTGGGAAATGCTACAACTGAACTAATATGGGTTGAAGCTCTTCTTACTGAACTTGGCATCAAACTTAAAGAGAAACCATGTCTTTGGTGTGATAATTTGGGTGCTACTTTTCTGTCTGCAAATCCAGTGTTTCATGCCAGAACCAAGCAAATTGAGATTGACTTTCACTTTGTTAGAGAAAGAGTTGCTAAGAATCTTCTAGACATCAGGTTTATTTCAAGCAAAGATCAAGTTGCAGATGGCTTCACCAAAGCACTCCCAGTTAAAAAGCTAGATGAATTTAAGCGTAATCTAAACCTCTCAACAGGTTCAGATTAAGGGGGAGTGTTAATTGTATTTAGCCTGTTTTATATTTTGGCCCATGTATTATTCACAAAGACCATCATGTACTCCTGGCATTGTGCCAACTATATTAACACGAAACCGTGACGAGATCCAAGTCACGTTACCTGCCTAAAACAAACATTGCCATCTCGTATTGGCGATTAAAAAGTTTGCTTAACGTGATAGAGTTTGTGTATTTGTAAAAGCGGACCGTCAGCAGGTTAGGGTTAGTTCTGTGCAATCCTGTTTGTTTAATGAAGTTCCATTTTATCCGAAAAAAGAGATTTTGACAAGAAAGTTAAAAAGTTATCCCTATGTTACAAATTAATTGACGCGGGGTTCATTGAACCTAGACATATCTAGGCAAGATTCTGCCTAAAAATACGTTAATTAATTTGGAAGGACTACTCCCCCGACACCAAGTCACTCATACATTTGGCACCCGCGGTTACTTAGAGTTTCATTTCCTTCATAACCTTATCGAAAACAACCATAGGCGGTGCTTGCTTTGTTTCAGTCTTTCAGAAGAGCACTTGCGGAGCTACGCACATTACGGCTTTGTTTGGTTTGCAGGGTATCAATCCCTACAGGGAACCAACCCCACGTGGATTGGGTGATCCCCACATGTCACCCAAACCCCAGTAATCTCCTTTCGTTAGCCCCACCAATCCCCACGGAGACTTTGGCATGTTCGGTTAATCCCCATAGCGGAAATGATAAAAGGAATATTTAGGCAATACACATACAATACTGTATAAATCTTACATAATTCACAATCTTTCTAACATTTAAACGCCATTTTCTTGGAAAATCATATGTATAAATTGATATACATCTAAACAACTTAAAACATATCATTGTCACACATATGTATCTTCTCGTAAGCAATCAAACTTGAACTATAACCTACACTTAAAACATCATCTGCACCACCTCTGGAACAATCTCTTGAACCAACAAAATTGTATAAAGTACAAGAACTTGTTCTTATCAAATACAACCAACTACAACAATATACATGACGATCTTTTAGTGTACAGTTCTATCACAGACGACCACACTTGCCGCAACTCATGTAGAGCCCAAGAACAGAAGTTGGCTGCATATTAAAAGGATCTGCACAAAGATGACATTCCTTAAAGTATCTTCTAAACAGCAACACACAACCTTAACCAACAACACTAGACACCATACCAATGAACACCAAGATAAGTTAAGCATACGAAGGCTACACCTCGGGCAGCAAATTCCTACAAAGACTTTACGACCTATATGTACATGAGAATGCAAACATGTGAAACTGACACCTCCATGAAAAATTAAGGACTCAGCTTCACAGGTAAAAAACTGTTAGTCAACATCATAGCTATTGAAAATAAATATTTTAGATTGATTGTTGTATAGAAAATAAAAGAATTTGCAAATCATAGTCAAAAGTTGTAAGTTGTTGACCAGCGTAAATCAAAGAAATCTTATATTTTGATATGGAGGGAGTACCTAAGTAATTAATTCTGATGGACACACACCTACTACCTCGATAGTCTTTTGCAGTCACACATCAAACTTGATGATGGCAACAACTCTGTGCTGACATAGAGCATATTGCCTAAGAAGATACAACATCTTTGGAGCAAACAATAGAGCATATTCCGATGTGGAATGAACAAGCACCCGAGAATGGATGTATTAATGACCACCGGCCACAGAATGCGCCTGCCAGCATTTTGGAAAAAATTAAACAACAAGAATGGTAAAGTTCAAATTTCATTTATTCAAGTAGCTAATAGTTTGAACACTAGCTTGCATGTGTTAATGAAAACAAGTGAAAATGTAACTTCAATTCTTGGTGCAAGAATTTAACTGACGATGCGATGAAAAGCATGGACACTAGACACATTTGGACAATTTTAGAAGCACAACACTGATTTCTTTTAAACAGAGATGAAGATAATGCATAATTGCAATTTTCAGATTGAGCAGACTCAATCTAGTATAAGAAGGCAACGATGATTTTTTTCTTTGAACTTCTACCTAGCACGAGATAAGCTACAAATATCTTGCTTCTAATCATCACAATTAACTGTGGGCTACTAGATTGAAAAAGAAATTTACCTTGTGGAGGTGGAAAGATACCTCCCTGACTTCAACGGTAACATCTTGAAGAAGTCCAGTTGTGCACCTATAACGCCCACAATAAGAAGAACATCAGCCAATCACCGAGAAATTAGCTAAGAAATAGTAGCGTACACACCTTCCATGTTGAACTAAAGGCTACAAAAAGTTGATGAGGAATTGTTTCACATTTTAAGTACTCCCTCCGACCCATATTAGTTGACTCAACTTTGTCTAGATACGGATGCATCTAGACTAGATACTTAACTAGATTCATATAAATCTAGAAAAAATTGAGTCAACTAATATGGGTTGATTGCTTATACGATTAAAAAACAATTAAAGAAGCATAAGGTTGTATGCTAAAACAAGCCTATAACTTCCAAGGGCGCAAAAACAAGCTTAGCAGAAGAACAAGCAAACTCATTCCATCTAAGCTCATACCAGGAAATGAGTTATTGGAACAGAGTTGGAAGTAAACAGATTATCAATCATTCCACTTTCTTCTAATTAATATAGCATTAGTACATGACTAGCAAGCTGTAACACCCTCAGAATCGGACCTATGCAAGTTTTAGCGAAACCCGCCAAACCCGCATAGAAACGATTCAAAGGTGCCCACCAGGCACTTTCGTGCGGGTGGAAAACAAAGTAATAACATTACACAATAGTCCTCGATGGGACCCACAGAACAGATATATATATAACAGCGACTCAATGAGTCAAGAATACAGATATAATATACAAAGATCCAAATCACCTTGGAAACGGTAGAGCGTCCGACTACGGACAAGATGCAAATGGGGCTAAGAGCCCTGAAGAATAACCAATGGCGTCCATAACCCTGCCCAGGCCAAGCCGGAAGGGTAACCCTGCTAACGACGTCGATCTCAAAACCTGCTTAAACAAAATGGGTGCCGACAAAGGCAAAGGAAAAGAGGCGTCGATCGAGGCGACACAGCGAGGCTAGACGCGGTCCTCGCCTACATAGGTATGGTGGACTGAGCGGCAGCGGCAGCATGCGCTAAACAACCTATAGAGACTCGATACAACTGGCGGTTATCAAAGAGGGGTAAGAAAGACCTATTCGGATCTAACCTGGAGGCGGCCGCATGCGGGGGGTGGAGGAGCGGCGGCAGACGGCGGCCTGGCGAGGAGGCGGCGGTGAGCGCTAGCAGAGGAGCGGCGGGGCCGCTGAGGAAGGCGTCGGAGGAGCCAGCGCGGCGGCGAGCGGCCGCGGGGCGGAGATGGTGGTGGAAGCGGCGGCGGCAGGGCGGGCGGAGGCGGCCAGGCGAGGCGGTGGTTGGCGGGGCGAGCTCGAAGAGGAAGGAGGCGCGGCGGGGCGCGGAGGATGCTGCGGTGGCGGGGCGGCTCGCGCAGAGAGGTGGCCGCGGAGGAAGCGTCGGTGAGGGAGAGGGTCTCGGGAGCGGCGGCGGCGGTTGCTTGCGGGGAGGGTGGCGCGCCGACGGGGGGGAAGAGCGGCGGCGAGCACGCCGGGGAAAGGGAGGAGAAGAGGAGGGAGGCGTGCGGGGCAGGGGCGCGGGTGCGTGCGAGGAAGAGGGAGAGGAGAGAGGGAGAGACAGGCGGGCAGGTGGGTGGGCCAGGGCGTGGGGCCCAGGGTGGGAGCCGCGCGTGTGTGTGTTGCCCAGGGGGTGGGGCTGTGTGTGTGCTAGTGCGTGTGTGCTGTGTGGGTGTGAGTGGGTTGAGTGGGGGTGGTGATTGGGAGAGAGAGAAAGAGAGGGAGAGAGAGAGGGTGAGGTGGCAGCACCTGGTAGGCTAGGGGGAGGGGAGAGGGTGAGGTGGCAGGTTGCCATATGGTGGGGTGAGGTGGAGGCAAGGGTGGGTAGACTGGTTGGGTGAACTTAGGATTTAGAGGGGCTGTTCAGGGGACCGATTTAATCTGGGGGTGGTCGTTCGGGTCGGGTCGGCCCGTTCGACTGCCCCCACTAAAATAATTAAACATTTATTTGTTGTAAACGGGCCGTTTGCAAACCGATAGCGGCCAAAACAAAATAATCCGGAGACCCGGGTTTGTGTTTGCAAACAAGACGGGGCGTTTTAGAAAACAAAACATGCTTTGCGAAAAATAGTTTTATGCCAACAATGCATGATTAAGACGATGCAATGTACAAAAACAACGCGATTTTCTAGTAGTGGTTTTTGCGGGATGCCACAATTCGACACCACTAACAATGGATCTCGCCCTCGAGATCCGCCTCATGGTACCGGAAAGAAGGTCGGCGGTCTGATCCTTCGCGCTTCGTGTAGATCCTCGCGACACCACTAACGAGAGTTCCTTCTTCATCTGGAGATCGGCGACACCACCAACAAGGTTCGTTGTTCCTGATCGACGAGAGAACACTCCGGAGAACAAAGGACGAAGGTAGAGGCATCAAACGATAAGGCCACCTCTAACTTCCGTGAACGGAGTCAAATCACTGGATCCACTGATTCGATGTACAAGAGCGATTGATAAGAGTAGTGGTATGGTAGCTACTCCATCCCGCACTCAAACCATTACTCTGCACACGAATAGGCGGATTATGCAACCAACTCTCGGAATTAGACTGAAGATCTCGACAAACGAGGTTCGGAAACAAAGGAGTGATGCAGACTCTGCATCGGATCTGGCGTAGAGGATGTCGTCGCGACGGAAACACCGGAAGATACAACAGAAATCGTATGAAAGACACAATGATTAGGTTTCGCGATGGTTCCATTGGCATGAACAACACATGCTCAAGGTATACTCCAACTTCACCAATGCTCGTCCTTCTCATATGTTTTTCAACGACACGGATATCCAGCAAGGAACACATATGGATAAAGAGCTCAAGAACAAAAGATTGGAGGAAGGTACAACAGACAAGTTGCAGATTGATGATCGTAGCACCTCCGTTACAAAAGGGAGAAAGCGAAACCCTGAAGGTACGACGGAATCCGAACCACGAGAAATCCTGGACTCGAAGAGAGAGAAGAGAGCGGATTCAAAACACATAGAGGTAAGAGGAGAATAGCAGAGGGGTAAGGAGTAAAATCGGACCTAGTTAGAACTATCCAACCGATCTTCAAAAATAGTTTTGACACTCTACTTCGGCCGTTAGCTAAGGTTATCCTACAGGCTGGACTTGTGGGGTATCGCAACTACTGAGCTCTGATACCACTCTGTAACACCCTCAGAATCGGACCTATGCAAGTTTTAGCGAAATCCGCCAAACCCGCATAGAAACGATTCAAAGGTGCCCACCAGGCACTTTCGTGCGGGTGGAAAACTAAGTAATAACATTACACAACAGTCCTCGATGGGACCCACAGAACATATATATATAACAGCGACTCAATGAGTCAAGAATACAGATATAATATACAAAGATCCAAATCACCTTGAAAAGAGTCCGTCCGACTACGGACAAGATGCAAATGGGGCTAAGAGCCCGAGAATAACCAATGGCGCCCACAACCCTGCCCAAGCCGAAGGGTAACCGCTAACGACGCCGATCTCAAAACCTGCTTAAACAAAGGGTGCCGACAAGGGCAAAGGAAAAAGAGGAGCGTCGATCGAGGCCAAGACACTACGAGGCTAGAATTGGCGGTCCTCGCCTACATAGGTATGGTGGATCGAGCAGCGGCGGCATGCGCTAAACAACCTATAGAGACTCGATACAAGCGGTTATCGAGAGGGTAAGAAAGACCTATTCGGATCTAACTCGATACTATCATCAAACAAACCCATCTGGCGTTTTCCCTCGAGACCGAGATGAGGAAGTCACCGAGGAACTCACACCGCTGGCGCTTTACTTATTCGATTATCGCTGCAGCAATTACTAGTCGTTTAGATAATCATCCGATAAAGTAAGCATGGGCACTTTTAGTTAACCATTCCGTTATAGTTGCAGACTTACTAATCGATACAAATAGCATGAGATAAACCCAAAACCCAGCAGTTGTTGGTACTTTTATTCAGCCATTCCGCTAGTAGTTGCAATACTTACTAGTCAGTACAATGGTCGCAAGCGACACTCCAAACAAGCAATTGTGGGCAGTATTAGCCATTCCATTATAGTGAAGCTGATTACTAGTCATTATAAAGTCAAATTTATAGCAATAAACTTTAGTTATGCTTGTCTATGGTCGAGATATCGTGCCCCAAGTCGTCCATATCCGCGGACACGGCCGTAAAGTTTTACCGGCCGGGTGCACCAATAGCAACACACGCCGATCAACCTCGGAAAACCAAATCAAAACCCAACGAGGCTTTCACGACTAAGCAATCACAGTTCAGAATATTTCAGGGGCACCCCATTGAGTAGACCCAACGAAGTAAGCAAGCTCGAGACGGACTCAAGGTTTGCGTCAATGGTCAAACGACGGGAACCCGAAAGTGTGGCTGGGCTTGTCGATACCGCGAAAACATTCCGCTTACCTAACAGTACAAAGGTGCTCCTCGCACAAACGTAAATACAGTAGCATGGCATAAGCAGTGATAGTAAATAAAACCTCAAACTAGTTTGTGGCCCCAAGAAATAAGACTGAATCAAGTTCGCTCAGGGGTCCCATATACCTCCGGATGTGGATAGCGCGATAAATCAAGGAACAGTATCAAGTACTGGGTCCTACGGGACACAAGTGGGCGTTCGGAAACCAAATGTTATCTATCACCCAATGCCTCGCTTACTTCAATTTTAGTTGTTAAACAGGAAGTAAAGTGGACGGTAAGTAAAACTATGATCATCTCCAACATCAACATGCGGCAATACATCAACAACTGTGGCGCTTGACGACACGCAACAGCACTAGAGCAAGCGACTACGACGCGCAAGTCCAACTATCTACCAAACAACAGGTAATAGGGTGTGTCCAAGGCAATATAGGGCTGCACGGTATATCACAGGTACGGTAACTAAAGCATCGCAACACAGATAGCAATAGATCAACAGGAGGGAATAAAGACTATAGAAGTAAGATAGGTAGAAAGGGGGAGATGCTCGCCTGAAAACATTGTCGAAGGTTCAACCGAAGATCGGGGCGAAGCTCACATCAACTCAACGGCCTTATCCGCGAAGAAGCAAAACACTAGAAGAAACACCGGATGCGATATTTAATGCTACGGCAAAAGATCGGCATGATGCATGTATGATGCATGGCATGGCAAAGATACGATGCAATTAGGTCATATTAAAGCGGAACCGGGGTCCCGACATTTAATTAGATGGTGCAAGTTATTTAGATCCCCTGCAATTTAAATGTTGTTTAACAAGGCAGGATATATCACCGGTTCGCTACACAAGTTTAAATGAGGCCAATATAAGACTAGGATTGCCCGCATATGGGCCCCATATTTAATTATATGGTGAATCGGCATAAGGCCCCCAAACCACATGATATGCATGCGAGATGACAATTATACATGCAACAATTTGTGATTATGTTATAAAATAGGGTTTCGGGAAGGGGTGCACACTTTAGAGGGTACTCGACGGACTTGAGGTTCCGGGGGTTCGGGGTTCGGGGTCGGTCTCGGGGTCCAGGGTTCGACGGATTCGGTCTTGACGGAAGCGTTCTCGGATTCCGGGAAGGACTTGGTTCGGTGTCGGGGCGCATCGGGTCTGTCCTGGTCGATGCCGATCTTGTCGTTGCGCAGATCTTGTCGGGTCCTCAAGTCGGGTCGGTCTTGGCTTCGGGGTGAAGTGCTTGTCGGACTCGTGGCGATCTTTGCGTCCTCCCGGTTCGGGTCTTGGCGTCCCAGGGTAGATCTTGGCGTGTCGAGGGTCCGGTCTCCAGACATCGATCGGTCTTGAACTTTCGATCCATGCCGGAGATCTTGGAAGCAGGCATCGTCGCTGTCGAGGGCCTCGTGGTTCGCCGTCGGTGGCCTTCGGTTCGCTCAAGTCCCTCAGAGATCACCGGGTTCAGGAAGATCTTGGCGAGGTGAACTGGGGTTTGAGGTTTGATTGCGGTGTCGATCTTGTCGTTTCCACACCCAACACTTAGCACCAACTTGGTACTACAGTGAACCTGCGGGTGGAGGCGGATGGCATCGGGCGCCGACGGGGTGGGTCCATGCAGGTAGGTCAGCGGGCAGCTCTGCACAGACGAAGCGAGGGCTCGGGAGCTGTCAGAACACCCTCAGAATCGGACCTATGCAAGTTTGAACAAAATTCGCCAAACCCGCATAGAAACGATTCAAAGGTGCCCACCAGCCACTTTCGTGCGGGTGGAAAACGAAGCAATAACATTACACAACAGTCCTCGATGGGACCCACAGAACAGATATATATAACAGCTACTCAAAGAGCCAAGAATACAGATATAATATATACAAAGATCCAAATCACCTTGAAAACGATAGAGCGTCCAGCTACGGACAAGATGCAAATGGGGCTAAGAGCCCTGAAGAATAACCAATGGCGTCCATAACCCTGCCAAGCGGAAGGGTAACCTCGCTAACGTCGATCTCAAAACCGCTAACAAAAGGGTGCCGACAAAGGCAAAGCAGAAAACAAAGAAGGAGGCGTCGATCGAGAGGCCATGCAGCGAGGCTAGAATTCGGCGGTCCTCGCCTACATAGGTATGGTGGACTGAAGCGGCAGCGGCAGCATGCACTAAACAACCTATAGAGACTCGATACAACTGGCGTCAATCAGAGAGGGGTGAGAAGGACCTATTCGGATCCAACCTGAAGCTAAAACCAAACAAACCCATCCTGGTGTTTCCCCCTCGAGACCAAACGAGGAAGTCAACCGAGGAACTCACACAGTTGGCAGTTTTACTTATTCAGTTATAGTTGCGGCACTTTACTAGTCAGGTGTAGATAATCGTCCTGATAAAGTAAGCAGTGGGCACTTTTATTTAATCATTTCGTTGTAGTTGCAACAATTACTAATCAGATTCAGATAGCATGAGATAAACCCAAAACCCAGCAGTTGTTGGTACTTTTATTCAGCCATTCCGTTGTAGTTGCAATACTTACTAGTCAGATACAATTGTCGCAAGCGACAACCAAACAAGCAATTGTGGGCAGTAATAATTAGCCATTCCGTTGTAGTGGAGCTGATTACTAGTCATTATAAGTCAAATTTATAGCGGTAAACTTTAGTTATGCTTGTCTATGATCGAGATACTGTGCTCCAAGTCGTCCATATCCGCGGACACGGCTTTCAGAAAGTTTTACCCGGCCGGGGTGCACCAATAGCAACACACGCTCGATCAACCTCGGAAAAACCAAATCAAAACCCAACGAGGCTTTCACGACTGAACAATCACAGGATTCAGAAATATTTCAGGGGGCCACCCCTTTGAGTAGAACCCGCAACGAAGTAAGCTAGCTTCGAGACGGCCTCAAGGTTAGCGCCAATGGTTGTAAGCGACTGGGAACCCGAAAGTGTGGCTGGGCTTGTCGATACCGCGTAATCACTCCGCCTTCCTAAACAGTACAGTGTGCCCCTCGCACAATTTAAATACAGAAAGTAGCATGGCATAAGTACAGGATCGTAAATAAAACCTCAAACTAGTTTGTGGCCCCTAGAAATATGACTGAATCAAGCTCTGGCTCAGGGGGGTCCCATATACCTCCCGGATGTGGATAGCGCGATAAAACAAGGAACAGGTATCAAGTACTCGGGGTCTTACGGGACACAAGTGGGCGTTCGGAAACCAAATATTTTCTATCACCCACCGATGCCTCGCTTATTCAATTTTAGTTGTTAAACAGAAATTAAAGTGACGATAAGTAAAACTAGAATCATCTCCAACATCAACATGCGGCAATACATCAAGCGTGGCATATGACACACATCAAAGACTTGAGCAAGCAACCACGACGCTAAGTCCAACTATCTACCAAACAACAGTAATAGGGTGTGGCCAAGGCAATATAGGGCTGCACGGTATATCACAGGTACGGAAACTAAAGCATCGCAACACAGATAGCAATAGATCAACAGGAGGGAAGTAAATACTATAAAAGAAAGATAGGTAGAAAGGGAGATGCTACTTTGAAAACATTGTCGAAGGTTTTCCCCGAAGATCGGGGCGAAGCTCACATCAACTCAACGGCCTTATCCGCGAAGAAGCAAAACACTAGAATAAACACCGGATGCAATATTTAATACAACGGCAGAAGATCGGCATGATGCATGCATGATGTATGGCATGGCAAAGGTGCGATGCAATTAGGCCATATTAAGCGGAACCGGGGTCCCGACATTAATAGATGGTTCAAGTTATTTATCTACCCCGCAAGTTAAATGTTGTATAGCAAGATTCGCTACACATGTTTAAATGAGGCCAATATGAGACTAGATTTGCCCGCATATGGGCCCCATATTTAATTATTAGGTGAATCGGCATAAGGCCCCCGAACCACATGATATGCATGCAAGATGAATGTTTAAGATGCGACAAGTTGTTATCATATTATGAAATAGGGTTTTCGGGAAGGGGTTCACACATTAGGGGTTTCGACGATCTTGGGGTTCCGGGGTTCGGGGTCCAGGGTCCGGTCTCGGGGTCCAGGGTTCGACGGATTCGGGATCCGGTCTCGGCGGCTCGTTCTCGGATGCAGAGGTAGGTCTTGTCGCATCCGGGTTCTCGGCGGTCTCGGTGTCCGAAAAGGGGTACTTGGTTCGGTGTCGGGGCGCATCGGGTGCTTCCGGGTCGGTGCCGTTCTTGTCGCAAGCGGATCTTGTCGCATCTGGGGTCTTCGGGTCATGTCGACGATCATGGCGTTCGGGAAGAAGCACTTGTCGCGCCGGGGTCTCGGTGTTCAGGGTGACGCACTCGGCGTTTCAGACGATCTTAGCGGTCTTCGGATCCGGGTCTTCATGTCCAAGTAGAAGTACTTGGTGCTCCGTGTGATCTTCTCGGCACGACCACCGGATACGGGTGGAGAGCTCGGTGTCGGGACGAAGATCTTGGCATCGACGCCGCCGCCATCGGTTCGGGAGGAGTCCTTGTCGCACCATGGGAGGCCCGAGGGTACTGGCGTTCGCAAGGCTGCTGGCACCCGGAGATCTTGTCGAGACAGGACTTGATGGCGAAACCCGCGACTGAAGTTTTGTCTAGAGCCTGGTCTAGAGCCTCCCAGAGAAGCTAGGCACGACAACACCATCGGTGCAACATGCACAACAACACATCACCACGCTGGTTAGCATCAGCGCCACACCCGCGAAACAGGGGCTTCCGAGGGTGGACCTGCAGGACGCGGGCATGCTGGGCTTGTCCCTGGTCCACTACGCACGCGCGGAGGGCGACGGAGAGCTTGGCCAGGAGGGAGACGACGGGGAAGGCGGTTACGGCGGCGGCCGAGGCGGAGCTCGGCCGGCGAGCTCGGCGTGGAGGCCGGCAGACGGCGGCGGCCGGATCGGCCACGAACGGCGGGCCGAGCTCGCTGTTGGGGAATGCTGCTGCGGGCGGGACAGGCGAGAGGGCCGGGCCCGACGGCGGCGGCTGGACGCGGAGGCCGGGCGCGACGGAGGAGCGGGGTTGCGCGTGGCGGGAGGCAGACGGGCGACGGACGGCGTCCTGGGAGCTCCGGCGAGGCCTGGCGGCGCCCGAGGTGGGCTCAGCGGAGGGGGTGCTCGAGGCGCGGGCGAGCGCGGAGCGCGCAGCAAAGCGCAGCTGCGCCAGCGCCGAGGAGGAAGGGGCTGGACGCCGAGGACGCTGGTCAGCGCAAGCGGGTTTTTTGGGGGCGGAGGCGAGGGGGCCGGGGACGGCGCATCACGCGGGTAGGCTAGGCTGCAGGCGCGCGCTCGCGAGGAAGAAGATGGGGAAGGAGAGAGGCGCGTGGGACGCGCGGGCAGGGCGCGGGTCTGGTGGGCCAGGGGAAGTGGCCGGCTGCCGGGTGGGGGCCACGCGGGGGCTGCGTGGGGGTTGGTGGGAGGCTGCAAAGTGTGTGTGCGCCGTGTGTGGCTGCGCGCGCGTGCTGAGAGAGGGTGGGCTGAGAGGAGGGATTAGGTGGGGAGAGGATAGGATGACGTGGCGAGAGTTGAGTGGTGGAGGGAGAGGGAGGAGGTGAGGTGGCAGGAGATGATTGGGCCGGGTGAGGTGGAGGGTGTGGGTTGGGTAGATTTCTGGGTAGCTGTAGGATTAGTAGGGTGGTTAGGTGGACCGATTTTTAAACTGGGGTGGTCGTTCGGGTCGGGACGGCCCGTTCGAATGCCCCCGCTAAAAAATAAAATAAATTTTTATTTGTTTAATTGGACCGTTTGCAAACCGCTCGCGGCCAAAACAAAATAATCCGGCGACCCGGGTTTTGCGTTTGAATTAGGATGGGGCGTCTTAGAAAACAACACGGGTGTTGCGAAAATGGTTTTGGCAAACAATGCATGATGATGACGATGCAATGCACAAATTCAACGCGATTTTCTAGTAGTGGTTTTGCGGGATGCCACAATTCGACACCACTAACAAGGGATCTCGCCCTCGAGATCCGCCTCATGGTACCGGAAGGAAGGTCGGCGATCTGCGCCTTCTCACTTCGTGTAGGTCTTCGCGACACCACTAACGAGGGTTCATCCTCCATCTTGAAATCGGCGACACCACCAACAAAGGGTCGTTGTTCCTGATCGTCGAGAGATCACTCCGGAGAAACAAAGGACGAAGATAGAGGCATCAAACGATAAGGCCACCTCTAACTTCCATAAGAAGAGGAAAAAGTTACATTGATCCACCAGTTCGATGTACAGAGCGAACAGTAAGAGTCGGGTAGGGTGATCAGTCCATCCCGGACCCAACTATCAACTCTGTACATGGGTCGGAGAATCAGGCAACTCAACTCTCGAGATTTAGACCAAGATCTTCAAGGTATCCGGAACAAAGGAATGTTGCCAGCAGAAATCGTATGAAAGACACACTGATTAGGTTTCGCGATGGTTCCATTGGCATGAACAACACGTGCTCAAGGTCGACTCCAACTTCACCAAAGCTCGTCCTTCACATATGTTTTTCAACGACACTGATATCCAGCAAGGAACACATCTGGATAAAGAGCTTAAGAACAAAAGATCGGATGAAGGGCACAACAGACCAGCTGCAGATTGATGTTCGAAGAACCTCCGTTACAAAAGGGAGAAAACGAAGCCCTGAAGGTACAAAGGAAACCCAACCACGAGAAATCCTGGACTCGAAGAGAGAGAAAAGAGCGGATTCAAAACGCGTAGAGGTAAGAGGAGAATAGCAGAGGGGTAAGGAGTAAAATCAGACCTAATCAGAACTATCCAACCGATTTTTCCAAAATAGTTTGACACTCTACTTCGGCCGTTAGCTAGGTTATCCTACAGGCTGGACTTGTGGGGTATCGCAACTGCTGAGCTCTGATACCACTCTGTAACACCCTCAGAATCGGACCTATGCAAGTTTGAACAAAATTCGCCAAACCCGCATAGAAACGATTCAAAGGTGCCCACCAGGCACTTTCGTGCGGGTGGAAAACGAAGCAATAACATTACACAACAGTCCTCAATGGGACCCATGAGCAGATATATATATGCTACTCAAAGAGCCAAGAATACGATATAATATATACAAAGATCCAAATCACCTTGAAAACGATAGAGCGTCCAGCTACGGACAAGATGCAAATGGGGCTAAGAGCCCAAGAATAACCAATGGCGCCCATAACTCCCCTTGTGCCAAGCGGAAGGTAACCCTGCTAACGGCGTCGATCTCAAAACCTGCTTAACAAAAGGGTGCCGACAAAGGGCAAAGCAGAAACAAAGAAGGAGCGTCGATCGAGGCCAAGACACCTGAGGCTAGAATTCGGTCCTCGCCACATAGGTATGGTGGATCAAGCGGCGGCAGATGCACTAAACAACCTATAGAGACTCGATACAACCAAGGCCAATCGAGAGAGGTGAGAAGGACCTATTCGATCCAACCGAAGCTAAAACCAAACAAACCCATCTCGGTGTTTCTCGAGACCAAACGAGGAAGTCAACCGAGGAACTCACACAGTTGGCAGTTTTACTTATTCAGTTATAGTTGCGGCACTTTACTAGTCAGGTGTAGATAATCGTCCTGATAAAGTAAGCAGTGGGCACTTTTATTTAATCATTTCGTTGTAGTTGCAACAATTACTAATCAGATTCAGATAGCATGAGATAAACCCAAAACCCAGCAGTTGTTGGTACTTTTATTCAGCCATTCCGTTGTAGTTGCAATACTTACTAGTCAGATACAATTGTCGCAAGCGACAACCAAACAAGCAATTGTGGGCAGTAATAATTAGCCATTCCGTTGTAGTGGAGCTGATTACTAGTCATTATAAGTCAAATTTATAGCGGTAAACTTTAGTTATGCTTGTCTATGATCGAGATACTGTGATCCAAGTCGTCCATATCCGCGGACACGGCTTTCAGAAAGTTTTACCGGCGGGTGCACCAATAGCAACACGCCGATCAACCTCGGAAAAACCAAATCAAAACCCAACGAGGATTTCACGACTGAACAATCACAGGATTCAGAAATATTTGGGGCCACCTTTGAGTAGAACCCGCAAGTAAGCTAGCTTCGAGGGCCTCAAGGTTAGCGCCAATGGCTGTAAGCGGGGAACCCGGAAGTGTGGCTGGGCTTGTCGATACCGCGTAATCACTCCGCCTTCCTAAATAAAGACAAAGGTGCCCTCGCAATTTAAATACGTAGTAGCATGGCATAAGTACAGATCGTAAATAAAACCTCAAACTAGTTTGTGGCCCTAGAAATATGACCAATCAAGCTCGCTCAGGGGTCCCATATACCTCCGGATGTGGATAGCGATAAAACAAGGAATGTATCAAGTACTGGGTCTTACGGGACACAAGTGGGCGTTCGGAAACCAAATATTTTCTATCACCCACCGATGCCTCTGCTTATTCAATTTTAGTTGTTAAACAGAAATTAAAGTGACGATAAGTAAAACTAGAATCATCTCCAACATCAACATGCGGCAATACATCAGCAACTGTGGCATATGACGACACACATCAGCACTTGAGCAAGCAACTACGACACGCAAGTCCAACTATCTACCAAACAACAGGTAATAGGGTGTGGCCAAGGCAATATAGGGCTGCACGGGATATCACAGATACGGAAACTAAAGCATCGCAACACAGATAGCAATAGATCAACAGGAGGGAAGTAAATACTATAAAAGTAAGATAGGTAGAAAGGGGGAGATGCTCGCCTGAAAACATTGTCGAAGGTTTTCCCCGAAGATCGGGGCGAAGCTCACATCAACTCAACGGCCTTATCCGCGAAGAAGCAAAACACTAGAATAAACACCGGATGCAATATTTAATACAACGGCAGAAGATCGGCATGATGCATGCATGATGTATGGCATGGCAAAGGTGCGATGCAATTAGGCCATATTAAGCGGAACCGGGGTCCCGACATTAATAGATGGTTCAAGTTATTTATCTACCCCGCAAGTTAAATGTTGTATAGCAAGACAATATATGGCAACGGTTCGCTACACATGTTTAAATGAGGCCAATATGAGACTAGATTTGCCCGCATATGGGCCCCATATTTAATTATTAGGTGAATCGGCATAAGGCCCCCGAACCACATGATATGCATGCAAGATGAATGTTTAAGATGCGACAAGTTGTTATCATATTATGAAATAGGGTTTTCGGGAAGGGGTTCACACATTAGGGGTTTCGACGATCTTGGGGTTCCGGGGTTCGGGGTCCAGGGTCCGGTCTCGGGGTCCAGGGTTCGACGGATTCGGGATCCGGTCTCGGCGGCTCGTTCTCGGATGCAGAGGTAGGTCTTGTCGCATCCGGGTTCTCGGCGGTCTCGGTGTCCGAAAAGGGGTACTTGGTTCGGTGTCGGGGCGCATCGGGTGCTTCCGGGTCGGTGCCGTTCTTGTCGCAAGCGGATCTTGTCGCATCTGGGGTCTTCGGGTCATGTCGACGATCATGGCGTTCGGGAAGAAGCACTTGTCGCGCCGGGGTCTCGGTGTTCAGGGTGACGCACTCGGCGTTTCAGACGATCTTAGCGGTCTTCGGATCCGGGTCTTGATGTCCAAGTAGAAGTACTTGGTGCTCCGTGACGGTCTTCTCGAAGTACGACCACCGGATACCGGGTGGAGAGCTCGGGGTGTCGGGACGAAGATCTTGGCATGCGACGTCGTCGTCATCGGTTCGGGAGGAGTCCTTGTCGCACCATGTGGGAGGCCTGAGGGTACCGTGCGTTCGCGCCGTTGGCACCCGGAGATCTTGTCGAGACAGGACTTGATGGCGAAACCCGCGACTGAAGTTTTGTCTAGAGCCTGGTCTAGAGCCTCCCAGAGAAGCTAGGCACGACAACACCATCGGTGCAACATGCACAACAACACATCACCACCGCTGGTTAGCATCGCGCCACAGCTGCACACCCGCGAAACAGGGGCTTCCGAGGGTGGACCTGCAGGACGCGGGCATGCTGGGCTTGTCCCTGGTCCACTACGCACGCGCGGAGGGCGACGGAGAGCTTGGCCAGGAGGGAGACGACGGGGAAGGCGGTTACGGCGGCGGCCGAGGCGGAGGCGGCTCGGGCCGGCGAGCTCCGGGGCGGTGGAGGCCGGGCGCAGGACGGCGAAGGGCGGCCGGATGCGCGGCCACGAACGGCGGGGCCGAGCTCGCGTTGTTGGGGAATGCCGCTGGGCGGCGGACGGCTGAAGGAGGCGGGCCGACGGGCGGTGACGGGCGCTGACGCGGAGGCCGGGCGCGGACGAGGAGCGCGCGGTGGCGGGAGAGGCGACGGGCAGACGCGGGCGACGGCGTCAGCTGGGAGCGAGGCTGGCGAAGGGCGGCCCGAGTGGGCTCAGCGGAGGGTGCTCGGGAGGCGCTTGGCGCGAGCGCGCGGCCGCAAGAAGCGCAGAGGGCGCGCTCGCGCCGAGGAGGAAGGCCGGACGGCCGCGACGCGGCCAGCGGCGGGATTTGAAGGCGCAGGCGGCGGAGGCGGGCAGCCGGGGCAGCGACGCTGGTAGGCTAGGCTGCAGGCCATGAGGAAGAAGATGGGGAAGGAGAGAGGCGCGTGGGACGCGCGGTGGCGTGGGCCAGGGGAGGCTGTGGGTGGGCCGGCTGGCTGCGTGGGGGTTGGTGGGAGGTCTGCAAAGTGTGTGTGGCTGCTGTGGCTGCTGAGAGGGAGGGATGAGAGGAGGGATTAGGTGGGGAGAGGATAGGATGACGTGGCGAGAGTTGAGTGGTGGAGGGAGAGGGAGGAGGTGAGGTGGCAGGAGATGATTGGGCCGGGTGAGGTGGAGGGTGTGGGTTGGGTAGATTTCTGGGTAGCTGTAGGATTAGTAGGGTGGTTAGGTGGACCGATTTTTAAACTGGGGTGGTCGTTCGGGTCGGGACGGCCCGTTCGAATGCCCCCGCTAAAAAATAAAATAAATTTTTATTTGTTTAATTGGACCGTTTGCAAACCGCTCGCGGCCAAAACAAAATAATCCGGCGACCCGGGTTTTGCGTTTGAATTAGGATGGGGCGTCTTAGAAAACAACACGGGTGTTGCGAAAATGGTTTTGGCAAACAATGCATGATGATGACGATGCAATGCACAAATTCAACGCGATTTTCTAGTAGTGGTTTTGCGGGATGCCACAATCGCGGGCCGAAGGCGGGCTCCACGCGGGGAGGCGGGGTCCGCGGGGACAAGACCTGCAGGAAGCGCTCGGGAACGGGGCCGCACGCCGGCGGCGAGGTGGCGCTGGCGAAGGGTAGCAGCGTTCCGGAGAGGAGGCGCTGCCGAGCGGAGGTTAGCGGCGCAGCGGCGGCGCAAGCGGAGGGGTCGAGCGGCCAGCGGGCGGCGTCTGGGTGGAAGCGGCGCGAGCAGCGGCTGGCGAGGCGGCGGTGGCGCTTAGCGAAGGCCAGCGGGGAGCTGGAAAGGCGTCGGGAGCGGAGCTGCATGGCGCGTGCGGCTCCGCCAGGCGGCAAGGGCGGAGATGGTGGTGAGCAGCGGCGACGGGCCGGGCGGGCGGAGGCGGCCAGCAGTGGTCAAGGGCGAGCTCAAGAGGAAGGAGGCGCGCGGCGCGAGGATGCTGGGGCGGCGGGCGGCTCACAGAGAGGTGGCCATGAGGAAGCGCCGGGTGAGAGGTCTCGAGCGGCGGCGGTTGCTTATGGGAGGTGGCGCCGATGGGAGGAGAGGCAGCACGCCGAGGAAAGGGAGGAGAAGAGGAGGCGTCACAAGGCTGCAGGCGAGGAAGAGGAGAGAGGGAGAGGAGAGCAGGTGGGTGGGCAGGCGTGGGGCCCAGTGGTGGGAGCCACAGCGTGTGTTGCCCAGGTGGGGCTGTGTGTGCTAAAGTGTGTCTGTGTGGGTGAGTGGGTTGAGTGGGGTGGTGATTGGGAGAGAAAGAGAGGGAGAGAGAGAGGGTGAGGTGGCAGCACCTGGTAGGCTAGGGGGAGGGGAGAGGGTGAGGTGGCAGGTTGCCATAGGGTGGGGTGAGGTGGAGGCAAGGTGGGTAGACTGGTTGGGTGAACTTAGGATTTAGAGGGCTGTTAGGGACCGATTTAACTGGGGTGGTCGTTCGGTCGGGTCGGCCTGATCGCCTCCCACTAAAATAATTAAACATTTATTTGTTGTAAACGGGCCGTTTGCAAACCGATAGCGGCCAAAACAAAATAATCCGGAGACCCGGGTTTGTGTTTGCAAACAAGACGGGGCGTTTTAGAAAACAAAACATGCTTTGCGAAAAATAGTTTTATGCCAACAATGCATGATGAAGACGATGCAATGTACAAAAACAACGCGATTTTCTAGTAGTGGTTTTTGCGGGATGCCACACAAGCTTTCAGGACATTCTTGACAAATATTAAAGGGTAACTTGCAGACTTGCAGTAATGGTAAATAACTAACAAACTTGTTGGACAACTTAGAACAAACTTGCTGGACACTTAGAGCCTGACCATAAATGAATGTATTGTTCATGCCAACTGCCATGTAAGTGTGCTGCAGGTAGATATGAATCTACCTACGATTAGCCATTGGTTATATCTTATTTTGATTTTGCAAAAACAACACCCAAATTTCTACCAGAAACATCAAGAACTGAAACTAATAGAAAGATTGAGCAGAATCGATCTACCTCCGCACTGCATTTGCATTAGCCAAGAATCTGTCATATGGAGCGATTTTGTTTCTTTTTCTCTACCACAAATCCAAAAAACAAGAACCCTACAAACTGTAGGAAGAGGAGACGGAAAGGAAGAGAAGGTGGAGAGACTTATCGGTGGAAGCCTCTGTCTGAACGCAGGAGGTGGAGTCTCGCGGTTGTCGCCAAGCTCATTCACCTCCAGGTCGCATCCGAGCTCCCGCTGGGCGCCGCTGTCTCTGTCCAGATCGTTGCGCCGCCGAGGAGAGGAGAGAACGCCACGCGTGAGAGAGACATGGTCGTCGCCTCTATCCTTTTGCCGTCGTCGAGGCCGCCGCCACCGTCCTTTCACCGCCGCCGCCGCAGTCGCAAGAGATGGGATCGAGGGAGAGATGGACATGTTCTTTATTTTTCGCGAGAATGGCTGTTCGGGATTGATTCCACGGGTAGGGAGGAGATTTTTTTTTTACCCGGCCGATTGGGTGGGGTTGGGAGGGATTGGACCGTGGTGAGATCCCGGACGGGTGTAACCGAACGTGCTGTATAGAGCGGGAGGGGATCGATTCCCGGTCGATCGGATCCCGGCTGATCCACGGGGTTTGGACGAGAATCCCGGTGGGGTTGGGATCAAACGAACAAAGCCGTAGGGGGGCAGAGTCCACCAGATTTTAGAAAATCACTCAAGGATTTTTTATAAAAGGTTTATAACATAAAAAGTAGTTCCTTTTGGTTTTCCCCTCCCTCGATGAGGCCATTGGCAAGCTTCGCCATTGCGAAAGACCTATGCGTGTTGTTCATTCCATATCTCTTGATAGGTCAGTAAGGTGAGGGACGCAATGGCCTTTCAGTTAGGGTAGAGGATCTAGTCATGTCAAGTTACCATTCTTTTAGAGATTTTGTTGGCCATTGATGGAAAGAGATGAATTAGAGTCCAAGCCAATCTTTTAGAAGGCCCCAAAGCCTAATGACATGTATAGCTAGTTTTTTAGTAGTGGCGCTTATTCTCTACGCCCGCCGCCGCAATCACCAAAGCGCCACCACCAGAAACTCTATCCCTAAGGGCATCTTCACCAGCGAGACGCAAACGAACGATCCAAATGGTCCATTTTTAGTCTGTTTGGGTCGAGCCACCAGCGCTTTTGAGTCATGGTCCGGCCTGTCCGGCCAGCCGCGCAGCGCGACCCAAAAGAACAAAAAACGGACAGAACAACCCGAGAGGAAAAGTCCCATTGTGTGTCTGCATCTGGGTCATTCTGTTCGCGTCTGTCTGGACAGACCCATCTATGCATCATATCTGGGTCACGGATGGATCGGCCTGGCCTGATTAGTCTGGATGGATCGTGCTGCTGGGGAGCCGCGCACGTCCCGCGCGTCCGCGCCAACAGATTAGGACACACCCGGACCGTTTGAGTAGACCCGGTGAAGATGCCCTAACACCTCATCTATAGCGCCATGGCGTAGAATCAGGGTCCCGACCTCTCCCGCCGTTGTAGCAGCACGCAGAAGGAGTAGGGACCCACTGTCTCGCTGACGAAGAGCGGGAACGTGGGGATGAGGGTCGTCGCCCTTTCGCCCATTTCTATCGCGAGAGGAAAGGATGGGAGGAGATTTTTGGCTCCCAAGCACTAGTGATCCAGCTATTTAAAAAAATCGAAATTCATATTTGTGAGCTTTAAAAAAATGAATAAAAATAACGGACGTAGTCAATGGTTTTTTTCCACAAACTTGCAAAATATCAATTTCAAATATTTGTATTTGAGCTACACAAAAATGACAAAAGTTTGAATATGTGCATGTATTTTTCAAATCCCAAAACTTTATCATATTTTGTTATTTTTATGTAGTCCATAATACAAAGAATTATGTGAGATTCAACATTGACTCCTTCCAGAATTTATTTATTTATTTTTAACTTGTAAACATGATTTTTTTTTAAATGAGGAGTGGACGAAGATAATGCATAATTGCAATTTTTAGATTGAGCAGACTCAATCTAGTATAAGAAGGCAACGATAATTTTTTTCTTTGAACTTCTACCTAGCACAAGATAAGCTACAAATATCTTGCTTCTAATCATCACAATTAACTGTGGGCTACTAGATTGAAAAAGAAATTTACCTTGTGGAGGTGGAAAGATGCCTCCCTGACTTCAACGATAACATCTCGAAGAAGTCTAGTTGTGCACCTATAACGCCCACAATAAGATGAACATCAGCCAATCACCGAGAAATTAGCTAAGAAATAGTAGCGTACACACCTTCCATGTTGAACTAAAGGCTACAAAAAGTTGATGAGGAATTGTTTCACATTTTAAGTACTGCCTCCGACCCATATTAGTTGACTCAACTTTGTCTAGATACGGATGCATCTAGACTAAATACTTAACTAGATTCATATGAATCTAGAAAAAATTGAATCAACTAATATGGGTTGATTGCTTATACGGTTCAAAAAAACAATTAAAGAAGCATAAGGTTGTATGCTAAAACAAGCCTATAACTTCCACGGGCGCAAAAACAAGCTTAGCAGAAGAACAAGCAAACTCATTCCATCTGTAACACCCTCAGAATCGGACCTATGCAAGTTTAGGCAAAATTCACCAAACCCGCATAGAAACGATTCAAAGGTGCCCACCAGGCACTTTCGTGCGGGTGGAAAACGAAGTAATAACATTACACAACAGTCCTCGATGGGACCCACAGAACAGATATATATAACATGACTCCGAGCCAAGAATACTGATATAATATACAAAGATCCAAATCACCTTGAAAGCGATAGCGTCCAGCTACGGACAAGAAGCAAATGGGGCTAAGAGCCGAAGAATAACCAATGGCGCCCATAACCTGCCGTGCCAAGCGGAAGGGTAACCCTGCTAACGGCGTCGATCTCAAAACCTGCTTAACAAAAGGGGTGCCGACAAGGGCAAAGCAGAAAACAAAGAAGGAGCGTCAGTACTGAGGCCAGTACACGGCGAGGCTAGAATTCGGCGGTCCTCGCCTACAAAGGTATGGTGGACTGAGCGGTAGCGGCAGCATGCACTAAACAACCTATAGAGACTCGATACAACTGGCGTCAAACAGAGAGGGGTGAGAATGGCCTATCCGGATCCAACCTGAAGCTATCACCAAACAAACCCATCCTGGCGTTTCCCCCTCGAGACCAAACGAGGAAGTCGACCGAGGAACTCACACCGTTGGCAGTTTTATTCAATTAGTTATAGTTGCGGTACTTTACTAGTCAGGTTTAGATAACCGTCCTGGTGAAGTAAACAGTGGGCACTTTTAGTTAACCATTCCGTGATAGTGGCAACAATTACTAATCAGGTACAGATAGCATGAGATAAACCCAAAACCCGGCAGTTGTTGGTACTTTTATTCAGCCAATTCGTTGTAGTTGCAATACTTACTAGTCAGATACATTTGTCGCAAGCGACAACCAAACAAGCAATGGTGGGCAATATTAATTAACCATTCCGTTATAGTGAAGCTGATTACTAGTCATTATAAGTCAAATTAATAACAGTAAACTTTAGTTATGCTTGTCTATGATCGAGATACTGTGCTCCAAGTCGTCCATATCCGCGGACACGGCTTTCAGAAAGTTTTACCCGGCCGGGGTGCACCAATAGCAACACACGCTCGATCAACCTCGGAAAAACCAAATCAAAACCCAACGAGGCTTTCACGACTGAACAATCACAGGATTCAGAAATATTTCAGGGGGCCACCCCTTAGAGTAGAATCCGCAACGGAGTAAGCAAGCTCGAGACGGCCTCAAGGTTTGGCTAGACGGCGTGAACGATCGGGAACCCCAAACGGGCTTGTCGACACCGCGAATCGTGGTCCGATCCTAAGCGATGCAGTGTGCACCTGCAATCGTAAATAAAGCGGTAAACATGGCATAAGTACAGGATCGTAAATAAAACCTCAAACTAGTTTGTGGCCCCATGAAATAAGAATGAATCAAGCTCGCTCGGGGGTCCCATATACCTCCCGGATGTGGATAGCGCGATAAATCAAGGAACAGGTATCAAGTACTCGGGGTCTTACGGGACACAAGTGGGCGTTCGGAAACCAAATATTATCTATCACCCACCGATGCCTCTGCTTATTCAATTTTAGTTGTTAAACAGAAATTAAAGTGACGATAAGTAAAACTAGAATCATCTCCAACATCAACATGCGGCAATACATCAGCAACTGTGGCATAAGGCGACACACATCAGCACTTGAGCAAGCAACTACGACGCGCAAGTCCAACTATCTACCAAACAACAGGTAATAGGGTGTGTCCAAGGCAATATAGGGCTGCAAGGGATTTCACGGGTACGGAAACTAGAGCATCGCAACACAGATAGCAATAGATCAACAGGAAGGAGTAAATTACTATAAAGTAAGATAGGTAGAAAGGGGGAGATGCTCGCCTGAAAACATTGTCGAAGGTTTCAACCGAAGATCGGGGCGAAGCTCACATCAACTCAACGGCCTTATCCGCGAAGAAAGCAAAACACTAGAAGAAACACCGGGTGCAATATTTAATACAACGACAGAAGATCGGCATGATGCATGTATGTTGTATGGCATGGCAAGGATGCGATGCGATTAGGTCATATTAAGTGGAACCGGGGTCCCGACAATTAATTAGACGGTTCAAGTTATTTAGCTACCCCGCATATTAAATGTTGTTTAGCAAGGCAAGATAAGATACCGGTTCGCTACACAAGTTTAAATGAGGCCAATATGAGACTAGATTTGCCCGCATATGGGCCCCATATTTAATTATTAGGTGATTCGGCAAAAGGCCCCCAAACCACACAAGATGCATGCGAGATGACAATTAAATGTGCAACAAGTTGTTATCATATTATAAAATAGGGTATCGAGGAAAAGAGGTCACACATTTAGGGTTCGGCGATCTTGTTAGGGTTCCGGGGCTCGGGGTTCGACAGGGTCCAGGGTTCGACGGTTCGGGCTCGGCGGGATCGTTCTCGGACTCAGGGGTAGGTCTTGGCGCATCCGGGTGCGGGACTTGGGGTCATGGCGACGGTCCTGGCGTCCTTGATGGCGAACTCAGGGTTCCGGGCGGAGTACTTGTCGCATCGATGGCCGTCGGGTCGAAGAACTTGACACTCCAGGGTTCGATCTTGGCGTCCGAGGTTGGGGTCTTCGGATCGGGGTAGATCTTATCGGTCTTGGCGTCTTCGGATCCGGGAGGAAGAACTTGGCGCGGTGTCAGGCGCATCAGCTTCTCCCGGGTCGGTGCCGGTCTTGTCGTCGTGCAGAACCTGTCGGGTCCGTGCTTCGGATTCCGGGAGGCGATCTTGCCGCTCCGGGCCGAAGTCCTTGGGGTTTCCTCCTTATACACCGGTGGCGAACTTGGCGTCCCGATTGGTGACCTAGGGGTTTGTCGGGTGTCGGGCTCGGGTGTGGCGACGATGATTCCATGTAGTAGACTCCCGGGTACCGCGGCGGAGTTCTCGGTAGCGATGAAGATCTTGGTTCGGGTTCGGCGAGATTGGCCTTCGGGGTCTCGGGCCGGATCGGCTTCGATCGGGCGTCGGGTTTTGGAACAGCAGACCGCAACACGCCATCTGCAGCGAAACCATCGACAGCGAGCAAAACCAGCTTGTTGGCGCCTAGACGCCTTGGCCGGGGCCACAGCGAGGCTGCCGAGGGCGTGCCACGGAGAGGACGAAAGGCATAACTCCCTTCACCAAAGCTCGTGTGGGCAGGTCTGGCGTCGAGGACGGAGGCACCGGGGGCGGCGGGCTCGCCGGATGCGCCAGCGAGGCGGTGGCGCGTTCAGCAACGGCGGAGCGCAGGAGGCGGGGCGGACGGGAGGACCCGTGGCGGGGGCAGCGCGCGGCGGTGCTTGGCTGCCGCGTCTTGGGTCGGGGCGGCGGCGGATGCGACGACGGCAGGGGCGCGGGCTCGCAGGGTCGCGGCGAAGACGGGCGGCGGCGCGGCTGGTGGCGGGTGGGCTTGACGCCGAGAGGTTGGCGGGTCGGCGAGCTTGCCGCTGGCGCGGGGAGGAGGCGCGGTGAAGAGCGGCCGGAGGCAGAGCGCGCTCGACGGCGAGGGGCTTAGGGCTCGTGGAGTAGGAGGGCCGGGGCGGATGGGGTCGCCTGACGCGGGGCGGCCGCTGCAGGCACGCAGGGAAGCGGCGGGGCAGCCCGGGGGCGGCGCCTGGGCTTGGGGAGAGGCGCACGGCGAGGAGGCGGAGCATGGCGGCGGCGGATGCGGCCCGGTGGAGAGGGTCTGGCGCACATGGCGAGGCGGCGGCAAGGCAACGGAGGCGGGAGGAGGCGCAAGGCGAGGTTGAAGGGGACGGTGATGCAGGCGTGCGGGCGTGAGCGCTGTGAGGGAGATGAACAGGGGAGGACGCGGTGGTGGGGGACAGGTTGGGACCCACGGTGGGCAAGGACAGTGAGGGGGGCAGGCGTCGGGCCACGGGCAGCGAGCAGGCGCGTGTGGGGGGTGGACCGGTGCAAGGCCGAGTCGTGTGTGGTCTGTGTTGGGTTGGCTGTGGGATGTGTGTGTGTGGCTGAGAGGGGAGTGGGGGCTGGCCACGTGGCGGCCTGGGATTGGTAGAGGGGAGGGGAGAGGTGATGTGGCGGGCTCTGAATGGTGAGAGTGAGGTGGAGGGTGAGAGAGGGTAGATTTTTGGGTGGCTTTAGGAATAAGGGACGGACCGTTTGTAGAACTCTGGGGTGGTCGTTCGGGTCGCTTTGGCCCGTTCGACTGCCCCGCTAAAAATAATTAAATATTTTATTTGATTAAAATATGGCCGTTGCAAACCAATGCAAGACAAAATAAACTAATCCGGACAAGCCCGGGTTTTGCATTTGAATTAAGATGGGGCGTTGGGCAAACAAAACGGCTTTGCAGACATAGTTTTGGCAAACAATGCATGATGATGACGATGCAATGCACAAATTCAACGCGATTTTCTAGTAGTGGTTTTGCGGGATGCCACACCATCTAAGCTCATACCAGGAAATGAGTTATTGGAACAGAGTTGGAAGTAAACAGATTATCAATCATTTCACTTTCTTCTAATTAATATAGCATTTAATATAGCATTAGTACATGACTAGCAAGCTTTCAAGACATTCTTGACAAATATTAAAGGGTAACTTGCAGACTTGCAGTAATGGTAAATAACTAACAAACTTGTTGGACAACTTAGAACAAACTTGCTGGACACTTAGAGTCTGACCATAAATGAATGTATTATTCATGCCAACTGCCATCTAAGTGTGCTGCACGTAGATATGAATCTACGTGCGATTAGCCACTGGTTATACCTTATTTTGATTTTGCAAAAACAACACCCAAATTTCTACTAGAAACATCAAGAACTGAAACTAATAGAAAGATTGAGCAGAATCGATCTACCTCTGCACTGCATTTGCATTAGCCAAGAATCTGTCATATGGAGCAATTTTGTTTCTTTTTCTCTACCACAAATCCAAAAAACAAGAACCCTACAAACTGCAGGAAGAGGAGACGGGAAGGAAGAGAAGGTGGAGAGACTTATCGGTGGAAGCCTCTGTAGGAACGCATGAGGTGGAGTCTCGCGGTTGTCTCCGAGCTCATTCACCTCCAGGTCGCATCCGAGCTCCCGCTGGGCGCCGCTGTCTCTGTCCAGATCGTTGTGCCGCCGAGGAGAGGAGAGAACGCCACACATGAGAGAGACATGGCTGTCGCCTCTGTCCTTTTGCCGCCGCCACCGTCCTTTCACCGCCGCCGCCGCAGTCGCAAGAGATGGGATCGAGGGAGAGAGGGACAGGTTCTTTATTTTTCGCGAGAACGGCTGTTCGGGATTGATTCCACGGGTAGGGAGGAGACTTTTTTTTACCCGGCCGCTTGGGCGGGGTTGGGAGGGATTGCATCGGGGTGAGATCACGGACGGGTGTAACCGAACGTGCTGTATAGAGCGGGCGGGGATCGATTCCTGGTCGATCGGATCCCGGCTGATCCATAGGGTTTGGACGAGAATCCCGATGGGGTTGGGATCAAACGAACAAAGCCGTAGGGGGGCAGAGTCCACCAGATTTTAGAAAATCACTCAAGGATTTTTTATAAAAGGTTTATAACATAAAAAGTAGTTCCTTTTGGTTTTCCCCTCCCTCGATGAGGCCATTGGCAAGCTTCGCCATTGCGGAAGACCTATGCGTGTTGTTCATTACAAATCTCTTGATAGGTAAGTAAGGTGAGGGACGCAATGGCCTTTCAGTTAGGGGTAGAGGATCTAGTCATGTCAAGTTACCATTATTTTAGAGATTTTGTTGGCCATTGATGTAAAGAGATGAATTAGAGTCCAAGCCAATCTTTTAGAATGCCCCAAAGCCTAATGACATGTATAGCTAGTTTTTTAGTAGCGGCGCTTATTTTCTACGCCTGCCGCCGCAATCACCAAAGCGCCACCACCAGAAACTCTATCCCTAAGGGCATTTTCACCAGCGAGACGCAAACGAACGATCCAAATGGTCCATTTTTAGTCTGTTTGGGTCGAGCCACCAACGTTTTTGAGTCATGGTCCAGCTTGTCCGGCCAGCCGCGCAACGCGACCCAAACGGACAGAACAGCCCAAGAGAAAAAGGCTCATTGTGTGTCTGCATCTGGGTCATTCTGTTCACGTCTGTCTGGACAGACCCATCCATGCATCAGATCTGGGTTACGGATGCATCGGTCTGGCCTGATTAGTCTGGATGGATCGTGCTGCTAGGGAGCCGTGCACGTCCCGCACGTCCGCGCCGACAGATTAGGACACACCCGGACCGTTTGATTAGACCCGGTGAAGATGCCCTAACACCTCATCTATAGCGCCATGGCGTAGAATCAGGGTCCCGACCTCTCCCGCCGTTGTAGCGGCACGCAGAGGGAGTAGGGACCCACTGTCTCGCTGACGAAGAGCGGGAACGTGGGGATGAGGGTCGTTGCCCTTTCACCCATTTCTATCGCGAGAGGAAAGGATGGGAGGAGATTTTTGGCTCCCAAGCACTAGTGATCCAGCTATTTAAAAAATCGAAATTCATATTTGTGAGCTTTAAAAAAATGAATAAAAATAACGGACGTAGTCAATGGTTTTTTTTTTCCACAAACTTGCAAAATATCAATTTCAAATATTTGTATTTGAGCTACACAAAAATGACAAAAGTTTGAATATGTGCATGTATTTTTGAAATCCCAAAACTTTATCATATTTTGTTATTTTTATGTAGTCCATAATACAAAGAATTTTGTGTCGCCGTTTTGCATGCATGTGAGATTCAACATTGACTCCGTCCAGAATTTATTTATTTATTTATATAACTTGTAAACATGATTGTTTTTTGTAATTGAGGGGAGCACTGTTACTTGTGAGCCGAAGACACTTTCCAAATTATGAACTGAATACTATGCGTTTTCCAAAAAAAAAATCATAGAACGACTAGGAGGAGTACTTTTTTTTTGCAGAGCAGTTGGCTTAGCATTATGGCCTCCATGAGGCCCATGGAGCTGAGGTATGATTGTATGAACCGCATCGCCGCTGAGGAAGGCCGGAACTCCAGGTAAAGACACATCGGACGCTGATGTGGACTCACGTGGCCTGAAGAACTACTCACGGGTTGACAAGTCACTGCCAATCTGGCCGGTCCCCTGCCACGTGCGCTCCTCCCGTCCTCTTACGGGTCGCAGTTAGTGGAGGCTCCCGAGAATCCCATTATGCGGGCTCCTGAATGGGTTCGTAATCTTTTGGTCTCAAATGATGGGAACCGATTAGGTGCGGCTCGCGATCCAGATTGACCTTTGCGAGACCGGTGTTGGTGTAAAGCAGAGCCATGCACACGTCCGAATGTGGAGGCCGGGGATAGATGGGATGCAGCGGTTAGGATTTGGCCATGGAAACTCTAGTTTACACAAGGGGGTGCCATTACAAAAGCTCTCGGTTAGGATGTGTTCAGCCAAGTGAGCGCGAGCACCTTTTTTTGTCATCCGTGCCTGCCTAGTAGTGCCGCTCTTCCGACACTTGTCGACACTTCACGGAGGGTTCTGTCTTCAACTTCTGACTGCGAATGGAGTATATATGTGTTTTGCATGATCAGTGCCACGCTGTATCAAGTAGCTAGCGTACGTGTTGTGTGGCTCGCGAGTTGACCCAAGAGGCGCCATACACAATGGAATTCGATGTCCAACGGATTATGGCGCGTGGAGTAGTATCGAGTGCGTGACGTTCATCTTATCTTGTCTAGTTGCACTGGTAGCTAGTGCGTCCACGCAGCATCAAGACGTAAGTAGCGCCACCTTTACTTACCGATCGACGAGCTTAGATAGATCGCGACCTCAAACATATCTGCTTAGTCTATCCCAGCCACTATCATATCCCAGAGGCCAGAGCGCGGTATAAATGAGAGGCGGATCCGCGCATCGCTGCCGGCACAACTCTCACTCCCACTCACGATTGTCACACTCACACCACGTGACCGCTCCCCTCCGACGCATGCAGAACCCCTCTCGCCGCCCCGCTCGATCCGCGTTACACCTCCTGCTCATGGCGCCAACGGCGAGCCCGTCGTCTGCTGCCCCTCCCGACGCCGAGAGCGCGCTCGCCTGGCTCAACACCAACGCGGTCCGCGTGCTCGCGCTCCTCATCTGCGCCCTCATCGCCGCGATCGCCCTCCACGTCATCCTCCAGTTCGCGCTCCGCGTCGCGGCCCGCTCCTGGTACGCATACGGGTACGGTCCCGGCGCCGCAGCCCTGCAGGGGGAGCCGGCCCCGCCCGCCGGGCACCGCGGCGGCGATGTCGGCAGCACGAAGCCTAGGGCGCTGGTGCTGGCCCAGGCGCTCCCGTGCCTGGCCTACTCGGCGGGGCTCGAGCTGGCCGGGTCGGCGCGGGCGGAGTGCGCCATCTGCCTCGCCGAGTTCGCCCCCGGAGACAAGCTGCGCGTGCTGCCGCGCTGCAACCACGGCTTCCACGCCAGCTGCATCGACCGGTGGCTCGCCGCCAGGCCGACCTGCCCCACGTGCAGGCAGCAACCCTTCCCCGAGCCGCGTGAAGACGAGCGCATCCTAGCCGCCGCGGACCCTGCACGGCCTGCACCCGTTGTCGCGGTGGTGCGAGTGATATAGTAGATGCCTAGATGGTATTCAGGGGCAGCGTGTGCAGATTTAGCATGTGTCATGATACGTCGCTCGTTTTGTACATACAGTAACCTGTACTGAGCTTTTTTTTCAGTGAGACAGTACTGAACCTGTTAGCGATTGGACGGTTTTGGGTTGGCGTTACACTGAACTGCAGGATTTGTGTGTACCTCAACTTGTTAGTGATTGGACTGAACTCAAAAGCACCTCCTTCATTTCTCACCTTGCGAATGAAATAAAAAATACTGTACATGGACTTGAAAGAAATGCCAAGCTATGTTTGCTTGGGCACGACCGTGTAGAAGGATAAACAATATCTTGCACTTAGGGAACATTGAGCACACATGTTACATTCCCATTCTACACAGCACTGGTAGAAAACGCCCTATAGGTCCCGGTTGGTAAGGGGCATTAGTCCCGGTTGCCCAACCGGGACGGGGCAATCGGGACTAAAGCTCTAACCTTTAGTCCCGATTGCCCCACCAACCGGGACAAATGGGGGCACACGTGGCGGCATCAGAGCGCGAGGGGGGTGGAGTATTAGTCTCGGTTCGTACACGAACCGGGACTAATAACCTGCTGCCGCGGCAGAGATTTAGCCATTCTCTGCCATGCGTAGAATTCATTTTGGCACATTTTGTTGCTGCGGCAGCATTTTCGCCACTTTTTGTGCCGCGGCAGAGAATTCATTTAGGGTTGTTTTATTGTTTATTTAGTGATTTGCACTTATCAATGAAGGAACCTTATATTACATCATGATGACAACATTATATTCAATACACGGATCGAGTTCATGCACTACATACAAAAGTTGCTATTCGATGCTACCGGCCAATTTCTTGAAAGTTGCTATTTTTACAATTCCTATTGTCTATACACAGCCGAGTAGTATTCCCCTTGTGTGTTTAGGACTTCTGCATCCAAGAATCCCGCCAATTCCTCCTGAATTGCTCGTACGCGATCCTTTGGCAAAAGACCGTCCCGTAGACGTTCGATCTGATTTAAAAAAGGAGTCAGCCTATATGAATGAAACTAAACACAATTTGATTGTAATTAAAAACTATAGAAATTGTTTACGTACGTGGAGTTGTTCTAAATTTCTGCCCTTCTCATCGCACGTCTGCCGGATGAACTCGCATACATAGTATCCACATAGATTGTTACCTGGTCCCTGCGTCAAGCACTTTACGAGAACATAGTTCAATCAAAATAATAATCAAGCATGATAATAACTGTATCAAAACTAGAATCAAAGAGATGCGCGGATATAGCTAGTGGTGCTTACATTTAGTGGTTGAAATGTAAGCTCCTCTTTCCAAACACCCCTATCCTTCTTGGTGAACCGTTTTCAAGCGCTGCCCGGCGTAGAAAACGAATAAAATAAGTTATTAAGTACTTGATATCATAAAATTCACGAACGTTGTCGATATAGTGTCGTAATGATTAGAATTACCGCTGGAGAAGTATCTGCATGTCCTTCCACGTCTCAAGGGGTTTATGTTTCGAGTCCATGACTAGTACACGCCCTTTGTCAAGTTGAATGATTAACAGAATATAGTGGAAGCTGCAAATGCATAACTAAATCAATTATATACTTAACATCGAGTAAGCGAAATAGAAAGTGTATACAAGACAATAACACTCACTCGAAGTTGTAAGGAAATAGTATTTCCCTTTTGGTTTCTTGAAACCTTAACACGTGTACTATATTATCCTTCGTATCCTGGGGGCTTATTTTGAGATTAGCTTCATGAACCAATATGGGTCAATGAAGCCAATGTCATAGATTTGTCCTCTGCTGCATTCGAGAATCTTCATTCTGCATATTACAGTATGATTATATACATGCAATAAACAAAATAATATAGTGGAGACTAAATTAATTACAGAATTAGTACTTACAGACAATAGGCACTGATGATCGATTTGTCCAAGGCGTCTTGATTGAATAATTGAAATAGTTCATCAAATTCAATGGATATCATGTCATCCTTATCTTTCCCATGATGCTTTTTTGTAACCCTCGGCACTATCCAGTTAGCCCCGGCCCTTGTGGCATGCATGTACCAGTTATGCAATCTTCGCATTTTTGTTGGAAGATTGTTTACCTCCTCAGGTTTGACGAGAGGTTTTCCGTACTGGTATTTGTATGCTACTTCACTCACGGGGAAGAACTCTAACTGGGATAAGTACTGGGCAATACTCATACCTTGAGCAGCGGCAGCTTCTCCGTATTGTGCAACTACCTCTAGATCATACTGCTCTTCGGCCCCATATTTGCTCGACCCCACATTGGTTTGAGAAATCACCTTGAGAGGGGCGCAAGTCTGTCTTGCTTGTTCTCCGAGCTGGGCAACAGATTTTCCGCTTGCATCAGTACTGCTCTTCGAGGCTTTTTGTGCCGCATGTGACTTGAGAATAGAACGCTCATAGTCTGATGACAGCTTTGGCTCGGGTTGATGGAGATTCTTTAGCATTTTCAACACTTTGCCTTTTTCTTCTTTGGTGCTGGGGAACTCTGGCTCTTTCGGTCGCCTCAGCTTAGCGAAAAACGCTGTCGTTTCCGCATCAACGATCGCCGCAGTCTCCTCTTCAGTACAGTCATAAGCTCTCTTGGGAGGAACCGTTGGTACTTTTGGAAGAGGCTCTTGTTTATGTTTCGGCGATCGCCACGACGATAAGCGTAGACGCTACGCTTTTTATCCCGAGGAGCCGCGATGGCTCCCCGGTGATGGCTGCACCGGAGATTGGTGAGGCGACGGAGCCGGTGAGGCGACGAAGACGGTACCATGCGGCGATTTAACCTCGGAGACGGGTGAGGCGGCGAAGATGGCCTTGGCGTGTGATTTCAAGCACGATACAATCCTTCGCCATAGAATGGTGACGTTTTTGCGTCACCCAAAGACAATCATCCCCTTCACCAGAGGGTAGTGAAGATCCAAAACCTCAAAGGTGGGCATGATTTCATCCACGCCGACAACAGCGTAGCCCTCTCGAACCGGACGACAGTGGTAAGTTGGTGTGGGTCCAATTGGTAAGGCATAGCCGACCGCCACCTTCATTGATATGTTCACAACTTTGACATGTAGCTCGCAGCAGTGTCATCTCCGTGATATCATCCACGGGTAGCCAACAGAGCCATCGTAGGTGCATCATCGCCATCGCCATTGTCATCACCCGGACCTCGGTGGAAGCCACATCGCTTTTTCGATTATTCGATAGGCCGGTAGAATCGAATGCGCAGTCACTGAGATGGGCAGTAGTACTTTGCTCTTTAAGTGCGTTAATTTCATCTTGTTGTTGCTTTAATCGTTCTTCAATTAAGCGCATTCGCTTTCTCGACTATCTCGCTTCAACCGCACCGCCCTTACTCCTCCGACGGCTTCTATCAGATATTTCTTCCTCTCTTCGAAACCCAGTCCTCCATGGTTGGGAGCCGCTTGTGCCTCGTGTTCGTCCATCATGTTCCTTATTTCCAAGGGCAGTGTGAGCTCATCATTCTCTATCGGGAATGAAGTCCCCATCTTTAACAACCTTTACCGCTTCGATCCTCTCGATTGGCAAGGGTCTTCTTTATGTCGTATGTTATATATACACCTCCTTCCGAGTCCAACGTGTCCCCATGCCCGTAAAACCAATTCCTTGCACGTTGTACCCAATCGTCTCTGCTCGGGTGATCTTTCACGCAGCCTCGCTCAAGTTTCTCCCACTTAGGAATGCCACCATGTAGCCACCTTGCCCCATAGTATGGTGATACTTCTTGTTAGCAAGATTCACTTATTCGCTTTTACATTTTCTTAGCTTTTTCTGATGTCTTGTATTCCACAAACTCAGCCCAGAATGGTTTTATCTTCTCAAACTGAATATTCTTGAAATCGGGAGTCTTCTTTTTCACGACATAGTCAAGGTGCAATATTTTCTTCCAGTTGGTGAAACACTGGGCCATCTTCTTCAAAGATCACTCCCTGACCTTAGCCTCCATGGCTCTCCCATGTTGTAAGGCGTCCTCAACTGGATCCTCCGCATTTGGATCCAGCTCTAGCTTCGGTAGTTTGAAATTAACCATGAGCCTCTTCTGTAGGGTCCGCAGCATAGAAAACAAAAAATTTCCTACGATGGGAACAACTATGTACCAAGATCTATCTACTAGATACAAACAACGGGCGGATGTATATCCGTAGAGAACATACCCTTGAAGACCGACAAAGCTTAACGAGTCCAAACTCGTGGTTGATGTAGACGATCTCTTGCCGATCTCAAGATCGAGAGGAAGTCCTAGCGCCACAAACAGCAATAAGATCCGTGCTCGCACACACGCTCGAGGCACGAGCAACCTCCGCCTCCTCGCTCCAGCGATGCAGCGGAAGCACAACTCTTTCTTGCCAAAAAGCCACCGGGAACATGTATCTCGCTAGTCCGAGACCATGGGGGATAAATTCTAGAGGGGGAGAGAGATCCTTCACGAGGAGGTGTGGTGTGAGAGGAGGAGAGGGGGGCCTTTTATAGGGGAGAGGGGGCACCCAAGGGGCATGGCGCCCAGCCATGGGGCTGCCCCCACCTCTTCCACATTCATGTGGGTGGAGCTCCCACTCAAAATGAAAAGCCTCCACTCCCATTAAAAAGCCTCCACTCAAAAATCCACTCACATGCATTAAATTTCCACCAAATTTAATGCAAGCTCTCATTTAAATAAAACTCTTTTATTTATTTATTCAGAATTTTGTTAATTACTTTAATTAACAAACATTCACATAAAACCCCTTGCTAGTATTCCATTTCACATGCAGAACCAGTTTCAGCAATTTCAATCGAAACAGTTTCGGTGTCTAGTGAAATAAATTCCTGTGCTTTCCTTTTCTTTTCGGCATGAAACTTTTGCTCCAATTGGATGTAGGTGTCTCTTAAGTGTGTCACCCTACGGTTCGCGAACAATGTCGACATGATCGAGACCCCTCTCAGATCAATAATCAGAAGCGGGATCTGGAGACCCATACTGACTCCCACACATTCAACGATGACTTTCTTGTGATCGTCGGAACCTTTTACGCTAGTATCTTAATCCCTTTGTTTCACGATATATTACATGTCCGAGATTCGATCATCGATATCTCCATACCTAGTTTGATCTCGTTACCGACATGCACTCTTTTCTCGTTCCCGTGATATAACATTCTAGTGATCAAATCACTTGCTTGCAAGCTAATAAATGTGATATCACCGAGAGGGACCAGAGTATATCTATCCGTCATCGGGATGAACAAATTCCACTCTCGATCCATGGGCCTCAACATAAAACTTTAGTAGTTCTGAATCCATCTTTATAATCACCATGTTACGGTGTGACGTTTGATGTTATCAAGAAACTCTTCCGGTGTTAGTGATTGACATGATCTCATGGTCTAAGGATTAGGATCACTTCGTAAGTTGTTATAGCAACATAAACTCAATGACTTTGATAGTAATGTTATACTTCGGATGAATGTTCATCACATCATTACACTAATGTTGTGACCTCGTTATTAACAACATCCAATGTCCATGATCAGGAAACTTTGATCGTCATGTTAATCAACGAGCTAGTTTATAAGAGAGGCATAACTAGGAACTTCCTTTTTGTTTATTAAACACACATGTATTAACGTTTCCGTATTAATACAATTATAGCATATAAAATAAACATTTATCATAAATAGGAATACGATAATAACCACTTTATTATTGCCTCTCGGGCATATTCCCTCCAGTCTCCCACTTGCACTAGAGACAATAATCTAGTTTGAAAACTTTGTGTATTGAACACCTATGGCTTTCTGGTGTTCCAAATACGCAATTGCAAGTGGTTAACATAATCTACGGATCTGACGCTTCAGGTCCGTGTGTATTTGCATGTCTTTGCGTCTCCACGCATCACTCATTCTCCAATGAGATGGCATTGTATAAATTTGGTCTTTTGGTGAGACCTTTAGTTCCTTGGGGTTAAAACACATCGATACTATTGTCATACAATATATCTTTAGTGTTAGCCGTTATAACCACACCTTAGTTTGATAACAAACTACTTGACACAAATTCCTCCTTTCTTTGCTACTATAGCAGTCATATACTTAGCCTTTTGTTGTAGTATTCGTCACAATGTCTTAACTTTGGAACTCTTCCAAATTCATCATGGAATCTCCTTTCCATTACATTGTGCCACCCATAGTTTAAATTGAGATAAACTTGTGACAAAACTAGTATCGATGTAACGCTTTACAATGAACTATTTGTAATTGTTTGTCACCTCTACACAAATATATTCTTAGGTCTTCCAAAAGATCATAAGAATATCCTCACTATCGTCCAATGATCATTTTATGATTCATTCTGGTATATGCTCATAACACTTAGAGCATAGGACATATCTGGATGTGTACATATCATGGTATGATTGATCAAAACATTCTCGTGATTGCACTCATCAAGTGTCAAAGCACTTGAATCTTGTTTCACTTATCAAGTGTCGATACACTTGAATCTTGATTCAATTCCTTTCCATGCAACAAGAACTATTTCTTGTCGTTTCTATATTGAACTCCTTCAATATCTCATATATGTACGTTTGGCATAAACATATTAGCGTTACAGTCTATCCACTATAGACATTCATGCTAAATATTCGGGTTTTGCCTAAGTCTTTCATCGAAATGAAATTCTTAACCTTTGTCAATAAAAGATACATCATTTCTAATCAACAAGATGTCCTTCACATAATGTATTAGAAATATGTCTCAGCGCTCCCACTTAATTTCTTGAAAATGCAAGCATCTTCATCGTCTCCAGATGAAAAACTCATTTTTCATCATGGTGAAGATTCCAACTCCGCGATGCTTACTTCAACCATTGAAGTTTGCATGCCCTTTTAGCATCCTTTGAATTTAACAAAACCCTTTGGACCGTGTCATGTACACGTCCTAGGTAACCATTCTATTAGAAGAACTTTGTTTTGTTTATTCATCTACCATATACCAAATTATATGTAGTGGTTGCTACTTTAATCCGTCCAGACTAAATATCGCTATGAAAGATCAAATCTTGTCATAGTCAACTCCTTGAACATTGTCGTAAAATACTTTACGACATGTCGACTATTTCATAGATGTGAAACATCCATGTCTGTTTCTTTATAGATCCAAATATGACCGATAGGTTTTTACACCTTTCCGGAGGGTCTTCCAAGTTCAAAACTTGATTTCTCGTGTATGGAACTATCACGGATTTTATGGCTTCAAGCCATTTGACGGAGTCAGGGCCCATCATCGCTTCTTTGCATGTAGTCGGTTCATCATTGTCAGACAATAATGATTTACTCTCAAATCTTAGCATTTGATTGTTTAACCGACCTTCTTGGTTCAATAGGAACTTAGATCTCTGTGACCACAACCTTTGAGGCACATAAGCTATGAGCATTATGGCAGCCTTCGGAATGATTTCCGGCGCTGCGCAACTCAGCTCATATAGCTAAGGTTCGTTAACCTTATCAAAGTTCTATTGTCCTCCCACTTAACTTTTACGAAAAATTCCTTCTTCAAGAAACTTCATATTTCAAGCGACAAACCCCTTTGTCCTTGGTGTTATGGAGGAATAACCAATTGTTATTCGACATAACCTATAAAGACATGCTCATCCGACTTCGGTTGTAAACATCTTACTTATGTTTAGCATACCAAAATTTAAGAAATGACAACTTGGGTTTTACCCCAAACCATAACTTCCATGGTGTCATTTCAACGGATCAATATGGAGCTCTTTTTAGTGTAAAAGCGGTAGTATCTAAAGCTTTAATCTTTTAAAACATAATGGCAGTTTTATAAATAACACCTTTGATCCTACCATGTTAAACAAGGTTTCATTACAAATCTCAAACATTCCATACTCCTATGGTGTTTCGGGATATGTAAATTTAGGTGTTTTGCTAAACTTGTAACTCAAATAAATCCCTTCATGATAAAATCATAATTTATTTATTTTCTTGTTACACTTGTAACTCAAATAAATCCCTTACGATAAAATCATAAACCATTTATTTTCTTGTCACAATGATTTTCACTTCATCTTGAAATTCTTTGAACGTTTTCAAATATTTCATACTTCTTTCTCATTAAGTGAACATTCACTCAAATTTCCGGAGAAAGTATATGAAGTTGAAACCCATCGCTTACGACTATACATAATGGACTACATACATCAATATGTATAAATTCCAATATTTTAGTCGATCGTTCTTCTTTGGCCTTTGAACGAAGTTTTAATTATCCCGAGGAAAGTCTCACAAGCGTCACTTGATCAAATCAAAGACTCCAAAAATCCATGAAAATGGAGTTTCTTCATGTTTTATTTCCAATATAATTTAAACAATGATGTCACTTCATAAGTGATCTTTCAATCATTTGTCTTGCGACATTTTAGCATTAGGTTTTATGGATGTGATTTCTCCAACTAGATTTGTAAATCATCCATCTTATATGGAATACGGTAATTATTTGAACAACCTTTGTTCTCATAATACCAGATTTAAATAATAATTATTAAAACAAATCTTAAAGTCAAGCTTTGATATCAATGAGAAATACAAACAACAGTTTGTTTGTTTTCAATGAACATCATCACATATTCTCTTGCTAGTTACTTAGGCCACTGTGGTTCATGAATTGCGTTGTTCCGTATGAAATTTCATACCAACCAATTCGGTATCCAATACCCAAGAACCACATTGTTTAACAAGCAAAGAATACAACCATAACATGTATATCATATATATACCTAAATTGGATATTTCCAATCTTTTCTTTTCTGCCAAATATATTTTATAGATTCTCTTTCAGCATTTCCTTTTCCTTTTTAAAAGAATCTATCAACATCAAAAGTGGCGCCATATACATGACACATAGTCCAAAGCGTGTATATTCAAATAATAATACCTTTGGACTTGCACTTTGAAGTAGATCACCATCATCAAAATGATCGGTATTCTTTCAAAATCCATTCTTTAGTGTAGTAAACACTTTACATACATCCTCTATTCATCCTTATCATGACGACTTTCATGATCAAGCTACTGTAGCTTATAAAGGTGAATCGTGAGTATAATGTTGCTTTCCAAAACCCTTTTTGGATGATTACAATGTCTAGCATCTCCAACCTTTGTAAATTCTCATCCTATATGAGAACACATATTATACTCTATCATATTGCAACCAAAACATTGTTTCAGATATCGTTATATCTGCCACACATGATGGTTTCTGAAACAATTCTTTCAGCTCCTAGATAAACTTGAAATTAAAACAATCAAGAATCGTGGAGGCAAACATGATACTTAAGATACTAACACTGGAATTGTTACTCTCGATTTAATACCAATTATTAAATTTCACGGAGTAAATAGAGTTTGCTGAAAGTTTGCAATAGGACTTTAAACTTTGATTGACACTCAACACAATACCGTTACAGTAGAGTAAATATCCAGAAATCTATAGTTCTATTATCTCAATTACAACTATGCATAAGGTGGTGAACGAATGCCAATGACTACAACAAATTATGCAAATTCACTTTGATTTAATTTATGATAAATTGAGTTCTACTAATCCAAATTAGAAATGAACTCCCACTCAAAAACGACATCCCTCGTGTCTTTTTGGTGACTACATGAACCAAATCCACTACACCAAGTCCGATCATCACGTGAGTCGGCGTAGCTTCAAAGGCGAGCATCCATATGGTCATCATATCAAAACATATGACTCATGCTTAACCTTTCGGTCCGTGTTCCGAGGCCATGTCTGTACATGCTAGGCTCGCCAAGTAAGAACCTTAGTATTTGCGTGTGTAACTGTCTTACACCCGAGATATGCTCGTGGATTCAAGTACACCCGATCATCACGTGATGTCTTGAAGCGACGAAACATTGTCGGTGCATACTTAAGGAAGAACACATTCTTATCTTGATATCTAAATGAGGGATCATCTTATTATGCTAATAAAACGCCAAACAAGCAATATAAGATGCAATCAAACATCACATGTTTATAAGTGAAATGATATGGTTCCCGCATATGATCTCTATCATGTGCACCATGGTATGATCACTATCATACCTCTATGTGTAAGTCTAAGGTCTATGGAGATTACACGTTATGTGTGTTGTAAGAGTATCATCTCATACTTCTACTTACAACATCACCATATCATAACACTAGCCCAGCAACAATCTAAACTAGACGCCTCTAATTTATCCATTGCAAATTTTACGTGGCTTAGGGCTTTCGAAGATAGAACCGTTCTTACCTACGAACATGAACCACAACGAGGATAACCAAATTGTTGACAACTCGTTGCAAATTAGATATTGACTATAGTAGGAGAGATGACACCCGCTAGCCACTTATGCAAACTAGTTGCATGTCAAGCGTGGAACAGGTCTCATGTGCGAGGACATGTAAAGTTTGTCCGGGCCTTCATCCCACTATGCCACCAATATCCAAAGTACAACTAAGAAGCAATAAAATGATCATCATCGCCCACATAATCATATGTGTACTACCTGCAAAGTATCGACGCATAGATCCGCTCGATACCCTTTGTAGGGTTCGCAAGATAGAAAACAAAAATTTCCTACGATGGGAACAACTATGTACCAAGATCTATCTACTAGATACAAACAACGGGCGGATGTATATCCGTGAGAACATACCCTTGAAGACCGACAGCTTAACGAGTCCAAACTCGTGGTTGATGTAGACGATCTCTTGCCGATCTCAAGATCGAGAGGAAGTCCTAAGCGCCGAAAACAACAACATCCGTGCTCGCACACACGCTCGAGGCACCGAGCAACCTCCGCCTCCTCGCTCTAGCGATGCGGAAGCACAACTCTTTCTTGCCGAAAAGCCATCGGGAACATGTATCTCGCTAGTCGAGATCATGGGGATAAATTCTAGAGGAGAGAGATCCTTCACGAGGAGGTGTGGTGTGAGAGGAGGAGAGGGGGCCTTTATAGGGAGAGGGGCACCCAAGGGGCATGGCGCCCAGCCATGGGGCTGCCCCACCTCTTCCACATTCATGTGGGTGGAGCTCCCACTCAAAATGAAAAGCCTCCACTCCCATTAAAAGCCTCCACTCAAAATCCACTCACATGCATTAAATTTCCACCAAATTTAATGCAAGCTCTCATTAAATAAAACTCTTTTATTTATTTATTCAGAATTTTGTTAATTACTTTAATTAACAAACATTCACATAAAACCCTTGCTAGTATTCCATTTCACATGCGAACCAGTTTGCAATTTCAACCAAAAGCTTTTGTTCAGTGAAATAAATTCCTGTGCTTTCCTTTTCTTTTCGGCATGAAACTTTTGCTCCAACTGGATGTAGGTGTCTCTTAAGTGTGTAACCCTACGGTTCATGAATAATGTGGACATGATCGAGACCCTCTCGGATCAATAATCGAAGCGGATCCGGAGACCCATATCACCTCCACATTCAACGATGACTTTCTTGTGATCGTTAACCTTTTACGCTAGTATCTTAATCCCTTTGTTTCACGATATATTACATGTCCGATATTCGATCATCGGTATCTCCATACCTAGTTTGATCTCGTTACCGACATGCACTCTTTTCTCGTTCCCGTGATATAACATTCTAGTGATCAAATCACTTACTTGCAAGCTAATCAATGTGATATCACCGAGAGGGCCCAGAGTATATCTATCCGTCATCGGGATGAACAAATTCCACTCTCGATCCATGGGCCTCAACATAACACTTTAGTAGTTCTGAATCCATCTTTATAATCACCCTGTTATGGTGTGACGTTTGATGTTATCAAGAAACTCTTCCGGTGTTAGTGATTGACATGATCTCATGGTCTAAGGATTAGGATCACTTCGTAAGTTGTTATAGCAACATAAACTCAATGACTTTGATCATAATGCTATACTTCGGATGAATATTCATCACATCATTACACTAATGTTGTGACCTCGTTATTAACAACATCCAATGTCCATGATCAGGAAACTTTGATCATCATGTTAATCAACGAGCTAGTTTATAAGAGAGGCATAACTAGGAACTTCCTTTTTGTTTATTAAACACACATGTATTAAAGTTTCCGTATTAATACAATTATAGCATGTAAAATAAACATTTATCATAAATAGGAATACGATAATAACCACTTTATTATTGCCTCTCGGGCATATTCCCTTCATCTTCCACAGTAAATCTTTGGCGTGGTTAGGGACAAATTGAAAGAGCATTTTTCTAATCCCTCTGATTTTGATGTTTGATAACAATACATTTATCGATTTAACCGTGTACTAAGTTTATCACAGGATTGACAAAAGAAGGCACAAGTCATGGCATAGCAGTTTTCCCCTTGCAAAACTTATGTGTCAAACGGTAGTACCGGACCGGCATTATCATGACACCGTACCGGTTGACACGGTACTACGGTTCTAGTACCTGGCACCGATCAAAGAGAGAAGGGTGAGTACTAGTCAAGACCGCGGTACCGGGCTTTCTGATTGGCAAGTCACCGCCCAACCGCAATACAAGCGGTACTACCGCTTGAGGCGGTCGTACCGCTCATCGGTACCGCTGCATACTGACTAGCACCCTCCCCTCTCCGTTTTGGTCAGTACCAAGCGGTACTTGGGACCGGTACTACCGCTCGAACCGGTAGTACCGCTGATGACGTCCGGTACTACCGCTTGGGGGTAGTACCGCAGGGAGGTACCGCCCAAGACTGAAGATTTCTACAAGGACAAGGTCTCCACCGGTACTTGGTCCGGTACTGGGCCGGTAGTACCGCTTGCAAGCGGTACTACCGCTTGAGTACCGGTACTACCGGTCATTTATTGCTCCAACGGCCACCTATTTCGTGGAGGGGTATAAATACCCCTCCACCTACCTTGGGACAAATGGCTCAGCACATTAAAGTCATTGCCCACCATTGGAGTCCATTGGAGCCACTCAAATTCGCAAGATCTCATCATCCAACCATCCAAAGTCCTTGATCTTTTGGGATTCGAAGGAGGAGTCCCCGGTCTACTACTTCACCAAAAGAGATCTTAATTTCCCCTCATTTCATTGAGGCCCCCTTTGCTCTAGTGTTTTGTTGGAAACCCTAGCTCGAGTTTTTGTTCTTACAAGCTTGTCTTTGTTTGCTTTGACAGCTTGCTTGTATTTGGGAGCCTCCGATTAAGTTGTGGATGTGTGCCCCAAACTTGTAACGGTGCCGTCTTCCACCTTGAAGGTTGCCGATATAGTGGAAGGTGAATCGATCCCATTGGGGTGAGATTCATCGGAGAACAAGGGAGGCCTCTTGTGGCGTTGGTGGTTTGAAACCACCCCCTCTCCAAACATAGACGTACTTCCCCTCAAAAGGAAGTAACTACGGGAAACAAATCCTTGTGTCTCCGTGTCCACTTTTCGGTTACCTCTATCCTTTACCGCACCTTACTTACTTGTTACTTCTTTGTGTTGTGGTAGCTCTTGCATTTTTTCATATAGGTAAATTCACCGTAGTTGCATTATCTAGAGAATTTACCTTATTGTCAAACCTTAATTTGAAAAAGAAGAAAATTTGAAGTAGCACCTATTCACCCCCCCCTCTAGGTGCCCATACGATCCTTTCAATTGGTATCATAGCCTCGGCTCTTTATTCGGGCTTTACCGCCTAAGAGAATATGGGTATCCAAGAAGGGGAAGGTGGTAGTGAGTCAACTCCGGTGACCATGGAAGATCTCAGAAACTTGGAAACAAGATTGAGCTCTTCCTTGTTCAAAGAAGTCAAGAAGATGCTTGAGCAACTTCTTAAAGACAAAGATGGCTCATCACCCCCTTCCCCTCAAGAGGAACTACCATCCGCACCTAAAGGGAATACTCCGGTATCCCCCGAAGGTATGGTGGTAGGGGATAAACTAGACACTACTATTTCCTCCACACGACCTGATGTGGGGAAGGGCGAGCACCGTGACACTTGGTACTCTCCCGATCCTCCCATCCCTCACCCTCATGTGTACAATAGAGGTGACCCACCTAAGCTTGAAGAGTCTGCTACTTTTGCTCAATGGAAATCACTAATGAGAACTCATATGTGCAGCTCTTGCATTGAACTATGGAACATCATCGAGCATGGACTCTTTATTGGGGATCCAAACAACTTGACACGAAGAGAGGTTGTCAACAGTCAACTAAATGCCACTGCTTTGCATATGATTCAACAAGGATTGGGAACAAAGGATTATCCACACATTGAGCACTTTAGCATTGCCAAGGAAGCCTGGGATGCTCTCACTGTGTTGTTTGTTGGAAATGAGAGTATGAGGAGGAACAGATATGATGCTCTAAGCAATGAAGCCGAAGGTTTCTACATGAAAGAAGGTGAAGATCACGAAGACATGTATCGAAGGCTCAAGACCACCGCCACCGCTTTTAGAAATGTGGGTGCCTCACATGTGGATGATGCATGGATAAAAAGGAAATATGTGAGTGCACTCATGCCTTTTGAGCCCACCGACTTGAAGAGCCTACAAGGAAGACACAACTACCATCTCATGACCTCTAACGAAGTTATGCAAGAGATGGCCGCTTTCAAGGTAGCTGCCAAGAACGCCAAAGATGCCCGTGCTCGTGCCCTCGGTATGAGCAATGTGGTCAATGTTGCTTTAAAGGCCAAAGTTGTGAACTTTGAAGATGAAGATGATAGTGATGAAGGCCTCTCCTTGGACCATCCCGATGATGTCAAAATTGCTCATAGTCAATATATGGCTTTCTATGCAAAGAACTTTTGGAAGAATCCCGCCAAGGCCAAGATGGAAATGCAACGGAGAAGCAATCCAAATGGGAAAAGAGAGAATGCCACTAGATTGAGAACTTGCTTCAATTGTGGTGACCGCTACCACTTTGTGGCAAGCTGCCCCTATGAGAAGAGAGAAGATAATGGTGGGAAGCTTGTGTTGAAGAAGACTCTCAAGGCACCCTACAAGAAACCTTTCGTCAAAAAGAACCCCATCAACAAGAAATCGGGAGAAATTGTCTTGATCACTCATGAAGAATACTCCTCCGATATTGACGATGATGAAGATGAGGAAGAAGAAGAAACCTCACATGGTATGGCTGCTCTAGCCACCACCTCTACTCCGACACTCTCACTCTTCGACTCTCCAAATGAGAACTCTTCCTCCAAGGACGTCACTTGCCTTATGGCAAGAGGAACGGATGTATCCTCATCATCCCACTCTACTCAATTAGATAATGATGAAATTGATGATGAAATGTCTCTTGATGTTAAAAAGGAATTAATTGCCTTTGATGAGTTCATGACTAACCTAGAAGGTGATGCTAAACTACATTTTGGGAACATCTTAGATCAACTCTCCCACACTCAAGAGCTTCTAGATGTTACATGTAAACTTGGGCATGAACATATGATTGAACTAGAGGCGTTAAGCAATGCTCTAGAAGAAGAACAAGAGACTAGGTTGTCCCTTGAGTCAAAACTTGAAGGGCTTGATGAGGCCAATGACATTATTGTTAACAGACTCATTAAAGAGCGTGATCATGCTATTGCCAAATACAAAAGAGCTAAAAAGGACAAGGTTGAGTTTGGTGTGGTTCATGAAAAACTTGCCGAGGACTTTAGCTTGCTTAACAAGGCCCACAAAGCCTTGGAGAGTGAACTCTTGTCTCTCACAAAGTCCCATGAAACGCTTCAAACTCAATTGGCCAATTTTCCTTCACCTAGTAACTTCATTCCATCGAGTAGCACGACTATCCTTGAAGAGAATGCTAGGTTGAAGGGGGATCTTGCAAAGACCACATTTCCACAAGGTAACAAGTCTATTGATGATCTTTTGAGCAAGCAAAGGCGTAGTGGAGATAAAGGGGGCATTGGTTTTGTCTCCAAAACAAAGAAGAAGAAGGACAAGCCCGCACAAGAGACCAACAAGACCATTGTGGGAAGTAAGACCACAATTGGCAAAACTATGTCTCATGACGATTTTGCGGGAAGTGCTAACCCTCACTATGTTCTAATGCGTGATTACTATGGCGATGTGTATGCAAAATATGTTGGTCCGTATGATGGTTATATTGCTTGGTCTATTTGGGTTCCCAAGACCCTTGTTGCTAACAAAAGAGGACCCATTGGAAAATGGGTACCTAAAAACTAGCTTGATCTTTTGTAGACCTATGCTTCCGGAGGTTCAAAATGGGTGCTTGATAGTGGCTGCACTTGTCATATGACCGGAAGCTCGTCTATTGTCAAGGACTTGGTGTCAAATGAAGATCAAATCACCGTCACATATGCCGACAAGTCAAAATCTACGGTAATGGGTTTCGGCAAGGTAGTGGTGGCTCACGACATTACACTCGTGAACGTCATGCTTGTTGAAACCCTTGGTTACAATTTACTTTATGTCCGTGCACTTGGAAAGATGGGCTTTGCTGTCTTTATTGATAATGATATTGTGGTCCTCTTGTGGAGCAAGTCTCTCAAGGTCGCTTTTGTTGGGTACGTCGAAAATGACTTGTATGTGGTGGACTTTTCGGGGCAAGCCACTGCAGGTCCGATGTGCTTATACGGAAAGGACGATGTGGGCTGGCTATGGCACCGCCGACTAGCCCATGTCAATATGAGAACTTTGCAAAGTCTCCATAAAGAGGGCCATATTGTTGGACTAAAAGAAAATGTTTCCTTTGCCAAAGATCGTGTTTGCAGGGCATGTGTTCTAGGGAAGATGCATGACGCTCCTCATAAGCCCACGAACCAAATCAAGTCTAACAAGATCTTGGAACTTCTTCATGTGGACCTATTTGGTCCTCCATCTCATGCAAGCCTTGGTGGGAAGAAATATTGTTTGGTGATTGTTGACGACTTTTCAAGATACTCTTGGGTTTATTTCTTCAAGTTGAAGAGTGAAACTCAAAGGACTTTTATCGACTTCATCAACTTGGTTCAACGGCAACACAATGTTCCCGTGTTGATCATAAGAAGTGACAACGGCACCGAGTTCAAAAACTACACCTTGAATGACTTTCTTAGTGATGAGGGGATTAAGCATCGATTTCCGCATACACCCCTCAACAAAATGGTGTGGCCGAAAGGAAGAACCGGACTCTTATTGAGATGGCTAGGACCATGTTGGCGGAGTTTAAATCTCCATAGAACTTCTGGGCCGAAGCCATCTCCACCGCTTGCCATGCTTCAAACCGGCTCTACCTCCGCAAGAAAATCAACAAGACTCCATATGAGATACTTACTGGTAACAAGCCCAACATATCTTATTTCCGGGTGTTCGGTTGTAAGTGTTTCTATCTCATCAAAGGTGTTCGTTTGTCCAAATTCGAATCTAAAGCATTAGAGGGTATTTTTGTTGGCTATGGTCTCGAATCTCACACTTATAGAATCTATGACAAGCTCTCCGGAGTTGTCATAGAATCTTGTAGTGTGACCTTCGAAGAATATGATGGTCCCCAAGGGGGGCGTGTTGATGCTTGTGATGCAGATGTTGAAATGCCTCAGGATGCCATAGGAAGAATGGGTGTGGGTTATATCCGCCCCATTAAGGAACCCCTTATGGCGGATCGAGAAGAACTATGCTCCACTCGAGTGGAGCCCTCATCTTCACAACCTCAACATGCTCCATCTACCGAGGAGGATGTTGACTCAAGCCATAAACAAGATGTGGACCCTCAACATAGTGATCATTGTGTGAACTCTAGTCAAAGGGAACGTGATCCATCTGATGGGGTGTCAAGTGGAGTCAAGTCAATTTGCCAAGGAAGATCCATCCAAGCTGTTTTGAGGGATACTCAAGTTGAGGCTAGAAGAACACTTGATCAAGACCAAGGTCAATCTGTGCCCCCCAATATAGAGAATGAATCCAATAATGATCAAGGTCAAGTTGATGGTCAAGACGAGGATCAAAATGATGAAGAGGGTCCTCCAAGAAACAACAAGGAGATCCACGCTCGTCGCGAAGCTAGAAAGGAAAGAATGTTGGAAATAAGAGACCACTCCCTCCAAAATGTTGTTGGAGATTTAAGGAAAGGTATTTCCACACGAGCACAATTGAAGAGGTTCAGTGAACATCAAGCTCACATTTCCATGATTGAACCAAAGAAAGTGAAGATTCGGACTGGTTAGAAGCTATGCACAAAGAGCTCAACAACTTTGAGAGAAACAAAGTGTGGAAGTTAGTGGAGAAGCCAAAGGATTGCCGCAATGTTATTGGAACAAAGTGGATATTCAAGAACAAGCAAGATGAGCATGGGATTATTGTAAGGAACAAGGCTAGATTGGTTGCACAAGGTTATTCCCAAATTGAAGGCATTGATTATGGAGAGACTTATGCACCCGTGGCTCGCCTTGAGTCCATCCGTATCCTTCTTGCTTTTGCGGCACGCCATAACTTTAAGTTGCAACAAATGGATGTAGAAAGTGCATTCCTTTATGGTCCCTTGAATGAATTGGTATATGTCAAGCAACCCCCGGGATTTGAGGACCCCAACTTCCCAAACCATGTCTACAAACTTGATAAGGCGCTCTACGGGCTCAAGCAAGCCCCACGCACGTGGTATGAGCACCTTAGAGAGTTATTGTTTGACCGTGGCTTTGAGGTTGGGAAAATCGATCCCAATCTTTTTACTAATAGAGTTAATGGGGAGCTTTTCGTATGCCAAATCTATGTTGATGATATTATCTTTGGCTCTTCTAACAAAGCTTTTAATGATGAATTCTCAAAGATTATGACTAGTAGGTTCCGGATGTCCTTGATGGGGGAGTTGAAAGTATTCCTTGGGTTTGAGATCAAGCAAGTTAGAGGAGGAACATTCTTCAGTCAAGCCAAGTATACCCAAGATATGCTCAAGAGATTCAAAATGCAAGATTTGAATGGAGCCCCAACTCCCATGGCAAGAAAGACTCATCTAGAACAAAATCCAAATGGTAAATATGTGGATCAAAAGGTATACCGGTCTATGATTGGTTCTTTGCTTTACCTTTGTGCATCTAGACCCGATATTGTGTTGAGTGTAGGTGTGTGTGCAAGATATCAAGCGGCTCCTAAGAAAAGCCATTTAATGGCGGTCAAGAGAATCTTTCGATATTTAGTTCATACCCCATTTTATGGTCTTTGGTACCCTCAAGGCTCAACATTCGCTCTTTGTGGATACACGGACTCGGATTGGGCGGGAGACAAGGATGATAGAAAATCAATATCCGGGGCTTGCCAATTCCTTGGTAGGTCCTTGGTATGTTGGTCTTCTAAGAAGCAAATTTGTAATTCTCTCTCCACCGCCGAAGCCGAGTATGTTGCTGCTGCTAGTGTGTGCACCCAATTGCTATGGATGAGGCAAAATTTAAAGGAATACGGTGTCCATTGTGACAAAGTGCCTCTTCTATGTGACAATAAAAGTGCCATCAAGATTGCATACAACCCTGTGGATCACACAAGGACAAAGCATACTGAGATTCGACATCACTTTATTAGAGATCATGTTGCTAGAGGTGATATTGATCTATCCTATGTATCAACCAAAGATCAACTTGCCGATATCTTCACGAAGCCACTTGATGAAGCAAGGTTCTGCTACTTGAGGAATGAACTAAATATCGTAGATTCTAGGAGTTTGACTTGATTATCTTGCACTCTCACCTAATTCTCGACCCATGTTTGGTTTAGGTGTAGGCATGGAAATAGGGGGAGTGCGGTCCTAATTGATTGGACTATCCCTCCCCCCATTATGCGCAAATTAAACAAAAATCATTCCTCTTAATATCATTTTGTGATATGTGAGCTCAATGATGAGTTTCGGTAATGGACCCAAGATATATCTTCGTGGTGCCAAGCCGAGTATACTCAAATATGGTGGCCTAGGCCACCGCCCCCTCTCAATCGAGAGGTTGGATGCGCTTACTCATGTTTTTCACTTGGTTGTTTTGGTCTTCACTCTTATTTGCCATCTATTTGAAGTGTCTTCGTCCTTCTTAGTCTCGTGCACTCTAGTTTGGTATTTAGTTGTTTCCTCCATTTGGTTTTAGAGTGCATGTGATTCTCAGCTCTCTTGTCTTAACCCAAGCCTCCGTACTCCCCCATGAAAACCCTCTCTCTTCCCGCACAAGAATCATCCTTGATCCCTGGCTTTGGAATCAGATGGAACCGGTACTACCGGATGTGAGAGCGGTACTACCGCACCTGGGAATTTCCCAGGTCATGTCCTGGCAAACTTCTCCAGGAACGGTACTACCGCCCGCGTGTCCGGCCCTACGGTGCCGTACTACGGTCGAGAACCAGTACTACCGCTTCAAGCGGTAGTACCGCTCAACAACGGTACTACCGGTTGACGGTTCAGTATATAAAGGCGTGGGAGAGGCACCCCTCAGTGCCTCATTATTTCCCACTTCCCCCTGTCTTACCTGCACCGCCACCGAAGATCTTGAAGGCCCCGGAGCTCTGTCGCGCCCTCCTCCCTCCGGATTCCCCTTGGATTCGACCTCCGGGCAAGCTCCCACTCCCTTCCACCGCCATGGATCCCGGTACAACCGCCCCTCCTCTTCTTGTTTAATTTCCCCATTAGATCTAGGTTTTGGCTTAGATCCGTGGAGAAATTGAATACTTGCAAGGTTGTACTGCCATATTATTCCTTGTTACCGCGTAGGATCTTCAAATTAACAATATACATTGTTAATTTGGGCCGTTCCCATCAGATCTGACAACCTGTGTGCCGCTCAACCGGTAGTACCGGAACTTTTTCCGGTACTACCGCTTGCAAGCGGTACTACCGGTTGTCAGGTCCGGTAGTACCGGTCCACTCTGGCCACTGTGTTCTGCTCAAACTTGTAGATTCTCTCGGTATTGCCTTCTTGATTCTTGTGTCCTTATCTCCGTGCTTTCCTCCCTCGTGCTTTCACAGATGCAGGTGGTTCTCGGGGTGCACGGAAGCGCTCCAAGTCTGACCGTGAGATTGTTGAGGAAGAGACTGAGTCTGAGGAAGAAGTTATGCCTCAGCCTAGACGCCGTTCCAAGTTGCCTACCACTCGAGGTGGTCGTGGGGGTCGCGAAGGGGCTACCAAGCGCTCAGCTGGGCGTGGCAGAGCCCCTCCCCCTCGCCCCCCTTCCACTGGGCGTACCAAGAGTCTCAGCTCTGGGCCATCTGGGCCAAAGACACTCTCTGACATCTCTGAGGCAGAGTTTAGGGCTCTCCGTCTGGACAATGCATACTCTCACAGCAGGAGCGCGTTAAGGGCGGACAGTCTTTTCTATGATGACTTCCAAGAGCGTGTGTACCATGAGGTTCTTATGACCAATACCCAGCTGGTGGTGCCTCAGCAGTGGATTGACTTGGGCCACATTGACAAGAACTCTGACTACTTTGGTGAAGCTAAGGAAATCTGCTCAAACCTTGGTATGCTCCCCATTATGCAGTTTCAGCATGACTATGATCCCTCTCATCTGCCGCTTTTATGCCACTTCCACACCGCCGCACTTTTCGGAAGATTACATGGATGACTCAAGGAGCTGTCAAGGAGGCTACGCTTGCGGAGTTTGCTGCCATATTGGGGTATGAGGATCGCGGTCGGGACGTCCCTTGTGGTTTCCGCTGCCACATGCGGGAGAATCCCTCCAAAAAGGATGTTCTCCGACCTTTGTATATTCGAGGCCGTGGGATTGCTGGTAAAATCAAGGATCTCCTCCCCACTTATGAAATTCTCCATCGCATTTTCCGTGAGACTGTTGTGGCATCCCGCAAAACCACTACTAGAAAATCGCGTTGAATTTGTGCATTGCATCGTCATCATCATGCATTGTTTGCCAAAAACTATTTGCGCAACACCCGATTTGTTTTCCCAACGCCCCATCTTAATTCAACTGCAAAGCCCGGTCCCCGGAATATTTTGTTTTAATTAAAAATATTGTGCAATCGGTCTGCTAAAAATAAATAAAATATTTAATTTATTTTAGCGGGGCAGTCGAACGGGCCGAAGCGACCCGAACGACCGCCCCAGATTTTACAAACGGTCCACCTACCTGCCCCTCTAAATCCTATGTCTACCCAACATCCTACCCCAACCCAGCCTCCACCTCACTCCCTCCAATCAGATCCCTCCACCTCACCCTCTCCTCTCCTCCCACCCAACCACAAAGTGCCACCTAGACCCCCTCCCTCTCACCTTCCCACCCCCTCCCAAAGGCCAAGACACACTCACGCCTTGCAGCCCCACGCTGGCCCACACGCACCCAGGCCACCCCTGCCCTTTTTCTCTGGCCGTGGACCCGCCCCACCGTGGCCCACCGGTCAGCCTCCAGATCCCACCCCACGCGCCACTGGCCCCACCCCCAACCTCTCCTTCTCCTCCTTCCTCATCCTCGCTGTCGGCTCATTGCTCCCCAACCGCCTCCCTTGACGCTGACGCGCTCCTCTCCCTGCCCGCCTCACCGCGCCAGTTCCCACCGCGTGCGCCGCCGTCCTCCCCGCACCCAGCGCCTCCGTGCTCCTCCTCACCGCTGCAACGCCTCCCTGGCGCCTTCTCCGCCGTCGCGCGTTCCCCAGCGACGCCGAAGCCTGCCAAGGCTCACCGCCTCGCGTGCATCGCGCTGGCTGCCCGCCGAGCCTCCTCCATCGCCGCCCGCGATACGCGATCACCGCCCACCAGGCCGCCGTGCTCCTCTCCGCCGCCGCCCGCCTCGCCAGGCGCTGGCGCCACAGACGACCGCCTGCGGCGCGAACCCGAGCTCGCCTGCAGCCGCCGTGGCGCCAGCCCCTCTGCGCTCTCTCTCTCTCGCCCTGGCGCCGTCGCGCCTCTCGATGGCCGCCACAAGGCGTCACGGAGCTGAACAAGTCGCGTCCCAAGCCACGCGGACCTCACCACGATCCCCGCCGCATCCTGCGGGCTCAGCTTCGCCACGGCCTCCGTCAGCTGGCCACGCCCGCGTTACCCGCGAAGCTCGCCGCCGAGCCCCACCTTCCAAGCGTCGACCTCGCCCGAGCTCGCCTGCTCCGGTCCCGAGCCGGACGGCCCGCGCCCGTGGCCGCCTCTCTGGCAGTTGCCTCGCTGCGGTCTGCACCGTCCCGAGCTGCCCGTGGGCCCGCTGCCGTACTCAGGACCACGTCGAACAAGCTCGCCTCGAGGATCCGCATGGACCACAGGAGCCAAGACCGAACCCGTTCGTCCTCGACCACCAAGCCGAGAACCCCGGCAAGACCCCGTCACGGACTTCAAGTTCCCCTTCGGACGCCACAACCGCACCAACGGTAACCCAAGTACTCCGGCGATATCAAGACCGACCCCGGGGCGGAACGTCGAACCCCGGAGTCCGAACCTGACGGAACGACAAGTCTTCTTCCCTCGGCGCGTCAAGTGCCTCGTCCCGGAACGCCGAGTACTCCGACATGGATCCGATTGAAGCAAACCCGAAGACGGTAGATGCAACAAGTACTTCCCCAGATCCGACGCCCGAGACCCCGGCGCGACAAGTGCTTCTTCCCGAACGCCATGATCGTCGACATGACCCGAAGACCCCAGATGCGACAAGATCCGCCTGCGACAAGAACGCCCCGACCGGAAGGACCCGTTGCGCCCCGACGCTGACACAAGTTCTGCCCCCCCGGACATCGAGCACCCGAATGCGCCAAGACCTACCCCTGTGTCTGAGAACGATCCCGTCGAGTTCGTCGAACCCTGGACCACGACCCCGAACTCCGACGAACCCTGAGACCGACCCCGAACCCCGGAAAAACCCCAAGATCGTCGAACCCTAAATGTGTGGCCCTTTTCCCTCGATACCCTATTTTATAAATGCATAATAACAACTTGATTGCATATTAAATTGTCATTCCCGCATGCATAGCATTGGTTTGGGGGCCTTATGCCGATTCACCTCAGAATTAAATATGGGGCCCATATGCGGGCAAATCTAGTCTCATATCGGCCTCATTTAAACTTGTGTAGCGAACCGGAACTATCTTTTGTCTTGTTAATACAACATTTAAATTGCGGGGGTCTAAACAACTTGTACCACCTAATTAATTGTCGGGACCCCGGTTCCGCTTAATCTGACCTAATTGCACCGCACCTTTGCCATGCCATACATCATGCATGCATCATGCCGATCTTCTGCCGTGTATTAAATATTGCATCCGGTGTTTCTTCTAGTGTTTTGCTTCTTCGCGGATAAGGCCGTTGAGTTGATGTGAGCTTCGCCCCGATCTTCGGATGAACCTTTCGACAATGTTTTCAGGCGAGCATCTCCCCCTTTCTACCTATCTTACTTTTATAGTCTTTATTCCTTCCTGATGATCTATTGCTATCTGTGTTGCGATGCCTTAGTTTCCGTACCTGTGATACCCCCTGCAGCCTTATATTGCCTTGGACACATCCTATTACCTGTTGTTTGGTAGATAGTTGAACTTGCGCGTCGTAGTTGCTTGCTCAAATGCTGATGTGTGTCGTCATATGCCACAGTTGCTGATGTATTGCCGCATGTTGTTGTTGGAGATGATTCTAGTTTTACTTATTGTTCACTTTAACTTCTGTTTAACAACTAAAATTGAATAAGCAGAGGCATCGGTGGGTGATAGATAATATTTGGTTTCCGAACGCCCACTTGTGTCCCGTAAGACCCCGAGTACTTGATACCTGTTCCTTGATTTTGCGCGCTATCCACATCCGGGAGGTATATGGGACCCCCCTGAGCCAGAGCTTGATTCATTCTTATTTCATGGGGCCACAAACTAGTTTGAGGTGTTCTTACTATCCTGTACTTATGCCATGTTTACCGCTTTATTTACGTTTGTGCGAGGTGCACACTGTACTGTTTAGGAAATAATGGCCCGTTTCCGCGGTGTCGACAAGCCCAGCCACACTTTCGGGTTCCCAGTCGTTCACAGCCGTCCCCATAACCTTGAGGCCGTCTCGAGCTTGCTTACTCCGTTCGGATTCTACTCTAAGGGTGGCCCCTCAAATATTTCTCAATCTGCAATTGTTCACCGTGAAAGCCTCGTTGGGTTTTGATTTGGTTTTTCCGAGGTTGATCGAGCGTGTGTTGCTATTGGTGCACCCCGGCCGGGTAAAACTTTCTGAAAGCCGTGTCCGCGGATATGGACGACTTGGAGCACAGTATCTCGATCATAGACAAGCATAACTAAAGTTTACTGCTATAAATTTGACTTATAATGCCTAGTAATCAGCTCCACTACAACGGAATGGCTAATTAATACTGCCCACAATTGCTTGTTTGGTTGTCGCTTGCGACAATTGTATCTGGCTAGTAAGTATTGCAACTACAACGAAATGGCTGATTAAAAGTACCAACAACTGCTGGTTTTTTTGGGTTTATCTCATGCTATCTGTACCTGATTAGTAATTGTTGCAACTACAACGGAATGATTAAATAAAAGTGCCCACTGCTTATTTTATCAGGACGATTATCTAAACCTGACTAGTAAAGTGCCGCAACTATAACTGAACAAGTAAAACTGCCAACTGTGTGAGTTCCTCGGTTGACTTCCTCGTTTGGTCTCGAGGGGGAAACGCCAGGATGGGTTTGTTTGATGGTAGTATCATGTTGGATCCGAATAGGTTCTTCTCACCCCTCTCTGATATCCGCCAGTTATATTGAGTCTCTATAGGTTGTTTAGTGCATGCTGCCGCTGCCGCTTCAGTCCACCATACCTATGTAGGCGAGGACCGCCGAATTCTAGCCTCGCCGTGTACTGGCCTCAGTACTGACGCTCCTTCTTTGTTTTCTGCTTTGCCCTTTGTCGGCACCCTTTTTGTTAAGCAGGTTTTGAGACCGACGCCGTTAGCAGGGTTACCCTTCCGGCTTGGCCTGGGCAGGGTTATGGACGCCATTGGTTATTCTTCAGGGCTCTTAGCCCCATTTGCATCTTGTCCGTAGTCGGACGCTCTATCGCTTTCAAGGTGATTTGGATCTTTGTATATTATATCTGTATTCTTGACTCATTGAGTCGCTGTTATATATATCTGTTCTGTGGGTCCCATCGAGGACTGTTGTGTAATGTTATTACTTCGTTTTCCACCCGCACGAAAGTGCCTGGTGGGCACCTTTGAATCGTTTCTATGCGGGTTTTGGCGAATTTTGCTCAAACTTGCATAGGTCCGATTCTGAGGGTGTTACAACTGTGGCTCCTCGTGCGGGCAACAAGGACGAGATACATGGCTTCTCCGTTGACTTGCTGTTCAACACCTTCCTCAACAGAGAAACCGGTCAACCTCTTGATGTGACAGACTACATTTGGAATGAGATGGTTGCCGCTGCACAAACTCAGAGGGTTCCACCTTTTGCGCCTTACATTATGGCCCTCATTGTGTCCAAGTGCCCCGTCGTTGCTCGGACGCTCTCCACTCGCTCTCTTGTTGTTCACAAGCCAAAGGCACTCAAGATCAAGGTTCATTCCAAACCTCGCGCTGCACCAGGTGAGGAGGATGAGGATGAGGATGACTCTGAGCATGCTGACAGTGGTCATGACAATGACTTTGAGATCTCTCGCCGCAAGCACGCCAAGCCATCTTGGGCCAAAAGGATGGAGGTCAAGCTCAAGAAGATCTTCTGCTTCCAGGTTGACAACCAGAAGCGTATGTATGAGGCGCACGTGTCTGCAAAGAAAGCCTGTGCTCGTCAGAAGGAGCTCATGTCTGCTCAAGGGTTGACCATCTCCGAGGGATCTGAGAACAATATCACTCCAGAGGATCAGTGGATTTCTCAGCACAACCGTTGGGACGATGATGTCTCTTCCTCGCACCGTGCCCCACCTACATATGAAGATGAGGAGGATCTTGAGGATGATGATGATGAGGAGGAGGAGGAGGAGGAGGAGTATGATGATTGATCTTTGGGGCGTTAGCTCTGCACTTGTCCCTTTTTGGCGTCTTGATGCCAAAGGGGGAGAAGTTGCACTTTAGGCACGGGTGTTGCATGGGAAGTCACAAGCTCGCTCTTCTCTTTGATCCTTTTTATTGCTTGTGAACTTCAATTTCTCTCTATTCTATGTGTGAGACTACTGTGTTTATGTCGTGTGTGAAACTTTGTGGTTGGATCCATCTTATGCGACTATGTGATGATCCATCTTGTGATGTTATGCAATACCTATTGTCTATTTATTCCTCATCACATGTTTTGGGCAAAGGTAAGTCTTCAAATGCTAGTTTCCATACTTGTGCACCCATGTTGGGTTTGTAAAATAGAGGGGGAGATTTGTCTCTACACATCTAGCGGGAGTATCTTCTCTAGTTTACAAATCTCAGTTGCCTATTGATAAAATCATCCTGCAAAAGTGTATTGTCATCAAACACCAAAAAGGGGGAGATTGAAAGAGCATTTTTCTAATCCCTCTGATTTTGATGTTTGATAACAATACATTTATCGATTTAACCGTGTACTAAGTTTATCAGGATTGACAAAAGAAGGCACAAGTCATGGCATAGCGCTTTTCCCTTGCAAAACTTCGTGTCAACCGGTAGTCTGACCAAGAATCTGCATTACCGCTTGACACCGTACTCTCGTTCTAGTACCGGTTGGCACCGATCAAAGAGAGAAGGGTGAGTACTAGTCAAGTGCCACGGTACCACGGAGCGGCACTACCGCCCAACCGGTAGTACCACAGGCTGCTGTACTACCGCTTGAGGCGGTCGTCACTCATCGGTACTGCATCTTGACTAGCACCCTCCCTCTCCGCTTTGGTCCGTACTAAGCGGTACTTGGGACCCAGTACCGTCGAACAGTAGTACGCTGATGACGCCTTGACTACCGCTTGGGGTAGTACCGCAGGAGGTACCGCCAAGACTGAAGATTTCTACAAGGACAAGGTCTCCACCCAGATTTGGTCCCAGATCGGTAGTCTTTGCAAGCGGTACTATCATTGAGTACTACCAAGATTACCGGTCATTTAATGCTCCAATGGCCACCTATGTCGTGGAGGGGTATAAATACCCCTCCACCTACCTTGGGACAAATGGCTCAGCACATTAAAGTCATTGCCCACCATTGGAGTCCATTGGAGCCACTCAAATGCGCAAGATCTCCTCATCCAACCATCCAAAGTCCTTGATCTTTTGGGATTCGAAGGAGGAGTCCCCGATCTACTACTTCACCAAAAGAGATCTTCATTTCCCCTCATTTCATTGAGGCCCCCTTTGCTCTAGTGTTTTGTTGGAAACCCTAGCTCGAGTTTTTGTTCTTACAAGCTTGTCTTTGTTTGCTTTGACAGCTTGCTTGTATTTGGGAGCCTCCGATTAAGTTGTGGATGTGTGCCCCAAACTTGTAACGGTGCCGGCTTCCACCTTGAAGGTTGCCGATATAGTGGAAGGTGAATCGATCCCATTGGGGTGAGATTCATCGGAGAACAAGGGAGGCCTCTTGTGGCGTTGGTGGTTTGAAACCACCCCCTCTCCAAACGTAGACGTACTTCCCCTCAAAAGGAAGGAACTACGGGAAACAAATCCTTGTGTCTCCGTGTCCACTTTTCGGTTACCTCTATCCTTTATCGCACCTTACTTACTTATTACTTCTTTGTGTTGTGGTAGCTCTTGAATTTTGTCATATAGGTAAATTCACCGTAGTTGCATTATCTAGAGAATTTACCTTATTGTCAAACCTTAATTTGAAAAAGAAGAAAATTTGAAGTAGCACCTATTCACCCCCCCCCTCTAGGTGCCCATACGATCCTTTCACAAATAAACATGTTCCCTCTTCATCCGCATTAGCAGGCCTATTCCAATTTCTAATGGTGATCAGGATTAAGTCCCTAACGATTACTCCGCATTGTGCCACAAATTTGGTTGCGACAACTTCGGGAGCTGTCGGTTTGCCGTCTTCAGCGACATCTTCGATCCTGAACCTCTCATGGTCTTGCAACTTTTTGGTTGGGCCTCGTCTGCTCTTTTCAGTAGATTCCTTCGATCCGGAGGGCTAAAAGAAGAAAGATCGTCGTTACTATTTCTATATAGATAGCAGATGATTAATTAATGAATTGATTTATATTACATGCACCTAGCCGGAGCGGTCGTCTTCTCGATTACACAAGGCATCGCCTTCTCCCTCGCGGAAGGCAACACCTTCAACCTCAAACAAGTTGTCTATTCCAGTAAAAAGAGGATCACCCTCACCGGAGTTGTTCAGAAACGTTGATACGTCTAAATTATCTTCCCCACGTATCACACCTTGGATCAACTCTTCCTTTTCTTCGTCTCTGACGTGTGGGTCCATATTTTCTGCATAGGTGCAAAAACGAATAAGTCAAAGCGGCTAAAGGAGAAAGTTACGAATAAGTCAAAGCGCTAACGAATATTTTCCGGATCGAAGGTGAAACCCTAATATATACATACACAATAATAAAAATGAAGAGAAACCCTAAACCCTAAGGCTATGAGAGGGGAACATGAGTATAAGGCTACAAAAGGTCTTCGATCTATCTATGGTCTTGATCTCGGTCTTCGATCTCGATCTCGATATCGTATTCTACCGAGAAGAACCAAATCACCAGAAAGAAAGGGAAAAAATCAACACATGGCATCGATGCAATGCTCAAGCAATGATGATGATACGACAAGTTAATGTGCATTGGAATGTAACCCTATAGCATGCTCGACAAGTTAATCGGGGTTCTGAGGGGCGCAAACCCTAACTCAAGGAACTCCGGAATCACCTGTTAGGGTTACTAGGGTGTTCTAATTAAACTTGTCATTTAATTAGATCTATCTATGGTCTTGATCTAGGTCTTCGATCTCGATCTCGATATCGTATTCTACCGAGAAGAACCAAATCACCGGAAAGAAAGGGAAACAATAAACACATGGCATTGATGCAATGCTCAAGCAATGATGATGATACGACAAGTTAATGTGCATTGGAATGTAACCCTAAAGCATGCTCGACAAGTTAATCGGGGTTCCGAGGGGCGCAAACCCTAACTCAAGGAACTCCGGAATCACCTGTTAGGGTTACTAGGGTGTTCTAATTAAACTTGTCATTTAATTAGATCTATATATGGTCTTGATCCCGGTCTTCGATCTCGATCTCGATATCGTATTCTACCGAGAAGAACCAAATCACCGGAAAGAAAGGGAAACAATCAACACTTGGCATCGATGCAATGCTCAAGCAATGATGATGATACGACAAGTTAATGTGCATTGGAATGTAACCCTAAAGCATGCTCGACAAGTTAATCGGGGTTCCGAGGGGCGCAACCCCTAACTCAAGGAACTCCTAATCACCGTTAGGGTTACTAGGGTGTTCTAATTAAACTTGTCATTTAAGTTGTTGAACAATGCATGATTATAGCATAGATACATAGTTCTCATTTTCCGAACATTTTGGTATATTATTTGTATTTTTCTCAGACAGATTAAAAGTTATTGAATTTATAAGTTTTATTCAAATTCTGAAATTATTAAATCAAATGTTTAAAACTTTTGCACCATAGTAACAACTAGCCATAGTGGTGACAGGTGGGGCCGGAGCCACCTCGGCCCACGCAAGCAAAGGGAAACAGAGGATGCGAGCCACCTCGCCACGCAAGCAAAGGGGAAACAGAGGTGGGGCCGGAGCCACCTCGCCACATTGTCAAGGAGGACGCCACGCCGTGGCTATGGACAAGGAGGACGCGGTGGAGGAACGGCGCCGGTGCACCACCCGATCAAGTCGCCGCCCACCAGCCAGCAGGAGGGAGGGGAGGACAGAGGCGGGAGGCTGCACTCACGCTGCAGTGGGGGAAGCAGCGGCCTTGCGTCAGCGGGAAGAGACGCGGCGGCTCCCGGGAAGGAGACGCTACGGAGCGGTGGCGGCCGGAGGCGGAGGCGTTACGACAGAGGCGGCGGGCCTGGTAACTGGCGTCGTCGATGAAGCGAGAAGAGAACCAGAAGAAGAGAAGTTATATAAAGGGAGATATCGTCCGGTTGGCTCCAACCGGACAGGAAATACGTCGTCCGGTTGGAGCCACCAACCGACCTATAGTCCAATTTTCAGCAATGAAGGTGCTAAGAGAGCTCTTTAGTCGGTTGGTGGCTCCAATCGGACGTATTCTGCTTTTCAAATTTTTCAGTTATTTTCTCTCTGTTCCCGCCTTATTTTTTATTTTGGGGTTTAAATTTGTAATGTTTTTTAAATGATAATTACTTTGGAATTTAGAAAAACTTTAAACATAAAAAGTGTTTGAATTTGAATAACTAATTCGAAACCATTTTATGTTTTGAAAAATAATTAATGTAACTATTTAAACTATGAACCATTTAAAATTAATAATGAAATAACTTATATATTTTAAATATTAATTTGGAATTTAGAAAAACTTTAAACATAAAAAGTGTATGGATTTGAATAAATAATCCAAAACCAATTTCTATTTTTAAAAAATAATTAATGTAACAATTTACAATTAAAAATGAATTAACTTATATTTTTGAATATTAATTTAGAATTTAGAAAAACTTTAAACATAAGAAGTGTATGGATTTGAATAAATAATCCAAAACAAATTTCTATTTTTAAAAAATAATTAATGTAACAATTTACAATTAAAAATGAATTAACTTATATTTTTGAATATTAATTTAGAATTTAGAAAAACTTTAAACATAAGAAGTGTATGGATTTGAATAAATAATCCAAAACCATTTTCTATTTCTAAAAAATAATTAATGTAAACTTTTAAAATGAATTAACTTATATTTTTGAATATTAATTTGGATATTACTTCACAAAACGACCCGTTTTTTGCGCTCGGAAAATGGAAAAGGGCTTTTCCGTGCGACAAAAAGGAAAACTTCCTCCTGCAACATTGTTCTCCATGCCAATGTCCACACACATGCATAATATGGGCACAACTTCACAAACTATGCCGTGATTCAGCACATAACATCGGTCATTTGGACCGAAAAAGCCATGAAACCTCGAATATGATAGGTCATTTTGTGAAGGTTTTTTCGAAACATGATCATTGTTCGGCACACATTTAGTCCCGGATGTAGTCACAAACCGGGACTAAAAATATTTTCCGCCATTTCCCACCTCTTCCCGCCAAGTTTTCCCGCCCTTTCCTTTCTACTAGAGCTTTTAGTCCCGGATGTAGTCACTAACCGGGACTAAAGATATTTCCCACCATTTCCCAAAGCTTCACGCCAAGTTTTCCGCCTTTCCTCTATATTTAGGGTGATCGTGTCATGGTTATCCACACATCCACACCTTCCTCTCTTAGAACAATGGACAACGCCATCGGGCCATTCGACCTCGAGGAGACCGAGGCGGCGCCCAACTACCCTTGTCCGCCGGGCTACCGCCACCCGGGCCGGATCTTGGCGCAGAGGGTTCTCGCCCCTCAAGGTTCTGCACGCCAGGCGGCCATCACAAACCACTTCTACCACGAGCTCACGTCGGAGCGGATGGATCCCCAGTGGGATCCCGACAACTACGACACCTGGAATGCCTTCTTCGCTAATAGGCGGAAAGGGAGCTCGCCAGGTACGAGGGTGATGGCCCGCCACCGGTGAACCACAACGAAGCCGGCCGTCGTGGTGGGCGAACTACTATCATCAGTGATGCGCTACATCGCGGGAGACCATCCTCGCCACGGTGCCCACGAGTCCACCCGCCAGGCCCCACATCGTCCAGAAGCGCATCGTCTTCCAGAGGCCCCTCCCACCCGCCGTGAATCCGAGGCTGGAATGGCCTGGTATATGCCATGGATGGTGAGGATCCCGGAGTGGCGGTGACGGCGACGGCGATGATGACGACGATGAAGACCTGGTTACGCTATAGGACTAGTCATGATTATGACTAAAGTTGCGGCTTTAGTCCGGAGTGTTAGCTAGTCCCGGTTTGTTCCGGTTTTTAATATTAATAAATGTCTTGAGTGTTACCTAATAAATAGAGTGAAATGCCTATATAAAGAGAGGGTTCATATTTAGTCCCGGTTGGAGAAACCAATCGCATCAAGGGATTGCGCAGTGGGCCGTGCAACACTAATAATAGGGGTGAGTCGACATTATGTCGTGCGGCTTGTACCTTGTCCCGGATGGTGTCACCAACGGGACTAAAGATGAACCTTAGTCCCGGTTGGAGACACCAACCGACTAAAGATGAGTCGAGACTAATAATAGGGGTGAGTGTCGACATTATGTCGTGAGTGTCGACATTATGCCGAGTTGCTTGTACTATAAATATGCATCCTTGTGAGTACAGTCCTCCAGCCAGTTTGAGGCATCTCCAAGATGGTTTTAGAGAGCAGGGACACCACTACGGCCAGTTGGGAGATGCCGACGAGCCTGGGCCTCCCGATCTCCGAGAATCGGGTCATAGAGGCACTCCTAATATGTGAAATTAGTTAGCTCAGGCGTATTGATCTAGTTAGTGAAGTTACAAGCTGCAAGATGGTTTTCGAGAGGGGGACACCATCACGGCCAGGAGATGCCGACGAGCCTGGGCCTCCCGGCATCTCCGAGAAATCGGTCATAGAGGCACTCCTAATATGTGAAATTAGTTAGCTCCGAGGCGTATTGATCTACTTAGTGAAGTTACAAGCTGCAAGATGGTTTTCGAGCGAGGACACCATCTGGCCAGTTGTGGAGATGCGACGGAGCCCGGGCCTCCCGGCATCTCCGAGAAATCGTCATAGAGGCACTCCCTAATATGTGAAATTAGTTAGCTCCGAGGCGTATTGATCTAGTTAGTGAAGTTACAAGCTGCAAGAAATTTATTAATATTAAAAACTGAGACTACAAAACCGGGACTAAAGGCCACAAACCGCGAAAGATATCCTTCGGTCAAGCCACAAACCGCGAAAGACATGAACTAGAGTTACATAATATGAGCATGAACTTCTTGGCATATGTCATTCCTTATGACCGCTTCAGACGTAACCATGGAGCATCTTCTTTACTTAACGGAATGCTTGGGTCAGTTTTCACTGTGAAGGGCGGAATTTCATCAAACTTATTATAATCTTCTGACATGTCTGTCTTGTCCTCGATTCCCACGATGTTTCTTTTCCCTGAAAGAACTATGTGATGCTTTGGCTCATCATATGATGTATTCGTTTGCATATTTTTTCTTTTTTCGGTCTGGAGGACATGTCCTTCACATAGAAAACCTGAGACACATCATTGGCTAGGACGAATGGTTCATCTCTATAACCAAGATTGTTGAGATCCACTGTTGTCATTCCGTACAACTGGTCTATCTTTACCCCTTCCCCATTCAGGTTGACCCATTTGCAGCGAAACAAAGGGACCTTAAAAGAGACTCCATAGTCTAATTCCCATATCTCCTCTATGTAACCATAATATGTGTCTTTTTGTCCATTCTCGTCTATTGCATCAAAGCGGACACCACTATTTTGGTTGGTGCTCTTTTTATCTTGGGCGATCGTGTAGAATGTATTCCCATTTATTTCGTACCCTTGGAAATTCAATACAGTAGAAGATGGTGACGCGGCCAACAAGTATAGATGATCTCCAACAGTGGTGTCATTCAAGAGATGTGTCCGCATCCAACCACCGAAAGACTTCATGTGTTCATCTGTAATCCATGATTCAGGCTTCCCCGGGTTTTTGGAGCGTACAATATTCTTGTGTTCCTCGGTATACGGAGCTGCCAAGGTGGAATTATGTAGAACTGTAGTGTGCTTTAGTGAAAGAATCCCGTCCCTACATATCATTGCTTTCTTTCCCAGCGTTTTTCCACTTAGTCTTCCCTCATGCCGCGAGTCGAAACACCAATCGGCTTAAGGTCGAATAAAGTCAACACAAAACTCAATGACCTCCTCTGCTCCATATCCCTTGGAGATGCTTCCTTCCAGTCTAGCACGGTTATGAACATATTTCTTTAAGACTCCCATGAACCTCTCAAAGGGGAACATATTGTGCAGAAATACCGACCGAGAATGGCAATCTCTTCCACTAGATGAACCAGAGATGCGTCATAATATTGAAGAAGGATGGTGGGAACACCAATTCAAAACTAACAATACATTGTACCACATCCTTCCGTAACCTTGGCGAATATCTGGATTGATTACCTTCGAGATATTGCATTGAGGAATGCACAGCTTCACAATGGGTACTCGAACATTTTCCTAGAAGCCCCTCAATGCAATCGGAAGCAATCACGTCATAATCACGTGATACCATGAGACTTCAGGTTTTGGAACTTCTTCTCCGCCATATTTATTATCCCTTTATATTAGATGAGAAGCGACGGCACCTTGATACCGTAAAGGACTTCAAAAAGATTTCCTTCTGCTTTGGTAAGAGCATAGCCGGCACGACTTAAGTGACGCCTTTATCCGCCTTGTTATCTGTATGCATGTTCTTTGGGTCTTTCATAATTTGTTGGTCCTCCCGTGCTTCGTGTGTATCTTTTGTCTTCCCATACACACCTAGGAATCCTAGCAGTTCACGCAGAGATTCTTCGTCACGTGCATCACGTCGATTGAAGAGCGGACACGCAGGACTTTCCAATATGGCAGCTCCCAAAATATAGATTTCTTCTTCCACATGGGTGCGTGTCCTGCGACGGCGTCGTTGAACTGATTGACCGGGACCCTTTCCAAAGATTACTTCTAAGTCCTTGACCATACCAAATACATCATCACCAGCGGAGTTCAGCTTCTTCGGTGATCCGCCTCACCTTTGAAATGCTTGCCTTTCTTTCTTACGGGATGATTGGTCGGAAGAAATCGTCGATTCGCCAGTACACAACCTTCTTGCATTTATGAAAATATGTACCTTCGGTCTTATCTAAACAAAGGGTGCATGCCTTATATCCTTTGTTTGTCTGTCTCCGAAAGGTTACTAAGAGCAGGCCAATCATTGATGGTTCTGAATAACAACCCTCGTAGATTAAATGGCTCATGTTTGTTCTCATCCCACGACGTACACCTGGTTTGCCCCACAACCGTAAGAGTTCTTCAACTAATGGCCTAAGGTACACATCAATGTCGCGTTGCTTGGCCTTGGATGAGCACGGCATCATAATGAACTTACGCTTCATGCACAACCAAGGAGGCAGGTTGTAGATACATAGAGTCACGGGCCAGTCTTGTGGATCGCAGCTCCCCAAAAGTATTCATGCCATCCGTACTTAGACCAAACCATAAGTTCCTTGCGTCACCGCAAAGTCCGGGAAGTCTCTCGATTTTTCTCACCGTGACCCATCGCCAGGGTGTCTCAACTTCCGCCTTTCTTACGGTCTTCTTTGTACCATCGCAACAACCTGACATGCTCTTTGTTTCTGAACATGCGTTTCAACCTTGGTATTATAGGAGCATACCAAATAACCTTAGCAGGAACCCTCTTCCGGAGGGGCTCTCCCTCAACATCAACAGGGTCATCTCGTCTGATCTTATACCGCAATGCGTTGCATACCGGGCATTTATCTAAATTCTCATACTCCTTACATGAGAGGATGCGATCATTAATGCATGCATGTATCTTTTGCACATCTAATCCCGAGGATGTAGAGTCTTCTTTGCTTCAGAGGTACTCTCGGGAAGTTCGTTATGTTTTGGAAACTTGGCTTCATTATTTTCAGCATCTTTTCAAATGAGGAGTCGTTAGACCACACTCGCCTTCCATCGCAACAATTCCAAAGGTGGTACCGAGCTTTGTGATGCCATCTTCACAATTTGGGTACAACAATTTCTTGTGATATTCTAACATGCCCTCTAACTTCAACTTCTCATTTTCTGCTTGAGTCTCGCTTTGCATCGAAATGACCCTACCAAGTTCATCACCGGCTCATATGATGTCGTCTTCACCTCTTTCCTCTCCATTGTCTTCCATTGCAAGATATCAGATTCAGAAACATATGATGATAGTTGTTATCATCATCTTCTTCTTCACCATCTTCCATCATAACCCCTCTTTCCCGTGCTTGGTCCAGCAATTATAGTTGGGCATGGAACCTTTCATAATCGGTGGCGCGAATGATTTTCGAGGAAGAGTACTCCTTGTTGTTCGACATTGAACACATGGACAACGATAAATCCATTCTCTTTGTTTGCCGTAGCCACATCGATAAATTTATCCACGCCTTTGATATACCGGCCACGGTCACCGTACATCCATTCCTGACCGTTCATCTGCATCATATAAGTAAGTTTATCAAAAAACAGAACATCATAAATAGTGAAATCACCAATTCACACCGACACATGAATTGTATCAATGACCTAGAAAAGATGAGATTGCTAACCTTGATCGAGGGAAATAAAGAGGAGAAAGCTCAAGTGCGTCTCGGACACCTTCTATATTTTTGTTTTATGAGAAATTCAACGGGATTATTCACTCAAACATTTCAACAAACACCTTCAATGCATGCATGAGAAAAAACTAGCACACCCCCTCACACCTTCCACCATTCAAAAACAGAGTGGAGGCAGAGGGGGCGTGCATTTATAGAGGCGGGGTCTTTAGTCGGTTGGATCCAAGAACCGGACTAAAGGTGCGTGCCACGTGGTCGTGGCCAAACCTTTAGTCCCGGTTGGTGGCTCCAACCGACGCATGCCTCTACCAACCGGGACGCATGCGCCCGCCTGCGCTCAGCCCAATCGACGTGCCAGCATTAGTCCCGGTTGGTGGCGCAACCGGGACTAATGCTCCGAGGGGTCGCGAACTGATAGCCCTTTTTCCTCTAGTGCAGGAAACTAGGTCTCGCGAAACAAAATCTATATAAATGGCTTTTGCTGGTTAGCATCATGGATGGTGGGCTATCTAGCCTGGGTTAGAATCTCAGCTCTACCTCAACTAAACTTATCTCTAGTTACTCCTAGAGAACACTAGTTTTCTATAAATGGTTTGAATTGTGTTGAATACAAGGTGAACATCAAGTACTACCTCCGTTTCAGCCTACCCAAAATGTCTTATATTATGAAATACAAGTACTCCCTCATGTTCATATTAGTTGTCACTGAAATAGATGGATGTATCTAGACATATTTTAGTGCTAAATACATCCTATTCAGCGACAATTAATATAGACCAGAGGGAGTACTATTTTTCATATGGGAAGCATACACTAGACGCGCCTCCCTGGTCGGCGGTCGCTCTCTCGGGCGACTCGGTAGGCCCAAAAAACCCTAGTGACATAGGTGTGTCCAACGCACACCTGCCTCTAGCCTATCTGGCTTGGACCAACAGGAGGTCCACATGATGATCTGCTAAGGATCCACGAAGCCCACTAAGCTTGGTGAATACGAAGCTCATGATGTTACCGACTCTAGGCATGTAGAACAAGAAGAAACTCCTAAACTAGGAAAGTGTAGAGATAGAATCCAACTTATAACTGACTCCATACCCGAGACCTAGCCTCCCCATATAAAGGCTAGGAGGGGGCGTCGAGAAGGGACACCATACACACAATCCACAACATATGTCAGATCCAATGTACGCATCCACAGCCATCTCGGCAATTTGTAATTTCTATCATCAATCAAAAACACACAAGCAAGATTATGATCTCCTCTCCGGGGGCCGAACCTGGGTAAGTCGTGCCCCCTTGTTTGTCGCCACCGCCGACACCGGCGTGGTGGCGGTGCCCGGTCCGTCAAAGGCGAAGGCACTTGATGGCGCACCCTTGTGGAACGTTTGTGAGCGAAGAGACGGCGTTAGGAGACTTGTGCGCAGAGGCGACGGTAGTAGGTGGTGCAACGAGCCAGGCGACGTAGCGGGCTTCTCGAGACCTCTTGCACTGAGTCGTGGTTCGGCCCTCCACCGGCTTGCCTTGGGGTAACTGCGGTGTGGAGGCCAGTGCTCCCCTTCTCTATCGGCGGTGAGCTGCTTTTTGCGGTGATGGTGCAGGCTTACAACATGGTTCCATGTCCCCTCATCTCCAATCTGCTAGGGCACACCTTTTGTCCAGGGTGAAAATTCAGTGGCCTTGGACGCTGACCCTAGCGACGCACGAGGTTTTCGCTTCCTCCTTATAGGCGTGGTAATGGGTTTGACTGTGGTTTCCCCTCCTCGGTGTCAGGGAAACCCAAGGTCTAGTTTTCCGGACCTGGTAGTGGCGGGGCTACGGTGTTGTGCCCTCCTTGGAAGCGTTACTTTGGCTTCGAGGGGAGTTCCCCATTGTGGCATTCGAAGATGATGGACGAAGCTTTGTGGATATGTGTTGCTAGTGGTATGTACTACTCAAGACGTGGGTCTCCAGAGTGTTACATATGTCCTGTCGTCATTGCCAACTCTTTTTAGTCGACAACTTCCTCAAATTTGATCGGATCTTGCCGTCTGCTCTCGCCAATCCTCTAGGCGCCGGAGTAGGGGGTCCGGGCTCCAGGCATCCTTGGAGTCGTTGTAGTGTTGTTGTGGTGTCTGGTTTTGGCTGTGGTGCGGTTTTGAGACACGGTGTTACGTCTCCATTCTATTCTTGGCCAGAGGTTGGGAACGCGGGCTTTGTCGTCTAGTTATTGTAGCTGTGTGTTGTAGCTGTTCGCTTTGCCTTGGGTGAGTGTGGTGTTGTTGTTACTTGGCGTTGTTTTCTTTTTTAAGCTTAATACAAAATACAAGGACACACGCGCAAATCTTGTGTTCTTCCAAAAAAAAAAGCATAAACAATGTTGAATCTTGAAAACTGAAGATTCATTGGTACATAGACTGACATCTTTAGCGAATTACAACTTCCTGTGAAAACTAATAATAAATAGAGATAGAAGCTTGCTAAAGGTTCGATCAAAACCTTGCTAAAGGTTCGTCAAAAATGTATTACTCACATTAGTAGATATCAAAATACTATCAGCCATTACATGGATAATTATCCTAGGACTAGTAATCGTACGGCAGTATGGATGCATTCAGGACCAGACAGGTTATCTGACATCCGCCAAAATCTTGTAACTCCTGTGTTTTGAGTAATACAATCTAGTTCGCAAAAAAAAATAGAGATGAAAGCTGTGTAAAAAAAATGTTTGTATTATTCACTCCATTCCAAATCAGTGGACCCAGATTTGTGTAGATTAGATGTATCTTGTTTGCTAGATACATCTGAATAACAATTCTGAGTCCATTAATTTTGTACTAGAGTGAGTACCAAAAGTAAAATCGAAGGCACACGATAACATGATATACTAAGGGCGTATATAACCAATGTACAAAAACTGGCTAGAGGAGTAACCTAACCAATCTCCTATCAGCATTAGAGGAATAAAAAATTTAGGAGTCGGCGACCTTGACTCCTATTTTTACTCCTCCGAGCGATGGAGGAGTAAAAGATTTCTTCACCGTTTAGCATTCACACTTCCCTCCTCATCGGCCTCTCCTCCACCACCAACGACCACCGACACCCCATGCCGCCACCCCAGCCACCGACGGAGCCCCGCGATGGCCGGATCTTCCTGTCGGACGTCTCCGCCACCCATTCCTAGCACTCGTCGGCGATGCAGCCCCCTGCCGCACACCCATGTCGCTTCTTCTTCCTGCAGCCATCCCCCTCTGCTATTGGCGCCAACCAAGCATCAGTGACAGCCCCTTCGCTCCACCAATACCCTCGACCTGTCGGTGCCACCAACTCCGGTCTATCACGGCATGCGGCAGTGGTCGTGGGGCTCGTGGGTGGCCGAAATCACCGGCCGAAACACTCACCGGAGGTGTGGATCGGTAGCTTCTAGTCGGCAGAGCAGGCGGCAATGCCGTACTCCGTGAAGAACGTCGAACTCCATGGATCCGACTGCCGCGAGATCAACTTCCCGCTCGGGACGGGAGGAGCGGTGTCGGACCTGGATCCGACCGGCGTTCGATTTATCTCCGATCGTGAGTGGCGGGAGGACCGGGAGGCCCGTGAGCACCTCAAGGCGGAGCACCGCGACGGAGATGGTGGAGCGGCTCGCGCAGGCCAACCCGGAGCTCGTCAAGGAGGAGCGGCGCCGGCTCGAGGAATACGACATGACGAAGAAGAAGGAGGTCGCCGACTCTGCGGGGCCGTCGACAGCGCCGACGCCGGCGAGGATGGAGGAGAAGGACGCGGGACCATCGACGACGTCGACGGTGATCGAGCTCGACAACAATTCCTCCTCCTTCGACTGGGAGGAGGATTAGGTTTCCCTTCGATGAAATTCGGCCAAATTTAGTGGAATTTGGCCGGCTTTTGGTTGTATTGTGTACGTATTTAGTGAATCTAACTAGTACTTGTCAAATTTGGTTGGAAGCGTGCAAAATTCGGTAGAATTTGAGTGAATTTTGTTGTGATTAGGGTTTTACTCCTCTAAACTATTGAAGATTGGTTAGGAACCGCTTTTCATTAGAGGAGCATTCCTCTAAGTTTTAGAAATCGGTTTTACTCATCTGTCCACTGAACTATTGACGATCGGTTAGAGATGACATAAGCGTGTCCAGCACTCAGAACGTGGTACCGGACAAGTTAGTCCTTGGATTCAGTATCTTCACTGGGGTTTTTGTTCTATGGAAACCACCCATAAGTTGTTGACACGTGGATGTTTCTCCATTAGAGTAGCACTCTGCCCATCAACAATTTTAGTATTCTGCAACTTATCATGATAGAAATAAATCTCACTGCCACGTACCAGCATGTCATCGCCAGCTTTTGTCTTCTTCAGTGTTGCTGATCATACAATCTTTTTCAGTATCGGCAATGTCATCAGGGCAACCAACTGTAGCAATTGCGTGTGCAGAAATTCTACCCGAGGCGGCATCAAATGCCAGGGACAAACGCTTATTTCATCTTCTCTCTTGAAATAGGATTTCGTCCCGCTTTATAAATAAAGCAACCGTCCACCATAAATATCACAGTATAAAGACACACACACACCACATGCTGGGGCCACAGCACAAGACGGCCCAACTCGGACACCACCCAACGAAGAAAAGGAAGAACGCCTCGCCATGGGAGTGGACGCCGAAGACACTAAGGCGCGCTACGAGGGAGCCGCTGAGCCGCCTCCAAGAGTCGGTGAAGGGTCGCGTCCAACCTCGCCTTGTCCCGCTGTCTACACAACGGGTACCAGAGCTGCAGAGAAGCCAGAAAGTGAAACACCGAGTCAGACGAACGCCTAGGGAGAATCTTCTCAATAACCATCTTATTCCTGATGTTCCAGAGGGACCACGACATGGCCGCGAACACAAGCCAGAAGAGTCGACGACCCTTCCCAGCTCGGTTTGCTTGGGTTTCTAGGAATTCACCGAGATCTTGGGCCAGCCAATCCGGGCCCAACGCCTCTCTGGTGAAACTCCACAGAAACCGGGCCGCAGGACATGTGAACAATATGTGGGTGCCCGTTTCAGGGACCCCACATAATGGACATAATCCGTCCCCCGGCCCATGTCTCTTGGCCACCTCAACTCTCGAGGGGAGCCTATCGCGTAAAAGTTGCCAAACAAAGATTTTTGTCTTCAGCGGGAGCGATGCTTTCCAGAGGTGCTTGGTCCAGGGGAGAGTGTCCTGGCCAAAGAGGGCCCTATATGCTGAGCCAACCGAGAAAGATCCGGACGGGGAGAGGGTCCATGAGACGCTATCGGGTTCACTAGCCAAGGAGGCCGGGAGCTCCGCCCTGAGTTCCCTCCATGCTACCGTTTCCTTCGGGCCGAAGGTACGACGGAACGAGATGTTCCATGTACCTCCCAGTGCCGCGTTGGATACCCGTAGCGCTGGGTCGGAACAGATGGCGAAGAGACTCGGGAAGGCCTCCTGCAGCGGGCGCTCACGGAGCCAGGGGTCCAGCCAGAACATGGTCCCCTCTCCATTCCCAATGGAGAAGGCGATACCATGCCTGATCTCACGCTTGATCTCCTGAATGGAGTGCCAGAATTGGGACCTCTCGCTACGATCACAGTCCAGAAGGGGCCGACCGCGCAGGTATTTGGCCTTGATGAGTTTGAGCCACAGACCGCCATCATCACGCAAGATACGCCAAACCCATCTAAGCATAAGGGCCTTGTTGAACTGGCGGGATGCAAGGATTCCTATGCCCCCAACCTCCTTGGGGGCGCAGATGTCCGCCCACTTGACCATGTGGTATTTTTGGCGGCCCAAAGAGTCTTGCCAGAAGAACCTCGACAACTCCTTGTCAAATGTCCCATGTACTCCCTCGGGGAGGAGGTACATGCCCATCATATACATGGGCAGGCTAGACAGGCAGGAATCGATCAGGACAGTCTTGCTCCCCTTAGAGGTAAATCTACCACGCCAAGGTTCGGACCTCGAGCACACCCTATCCGCGAGCGGGTCCAGGTCCCTGATAAGGATCCTGGTGTCGCGGATCGGCATCCCCAGGTAGGTAATGGGGAAGGAGGCGAGCCGACAGTTGAAATTGTCCGCTATCCTCTGTTGCTCTTCCTGAGAGAATCCTAGTGCGATGATCTCGCTCTTATCAAAATTGATACGAAGGCCAGACATTTCCCGGAAGCAAAGGAGTAGGAATTTGAGGTTTGCAATGTCCAGCGCCGAGCCTTCAATCATGATCATCGTGTCGTCTGCGTACTGGAGCTGGGTGATGCCGCCCCCTGGGATAAGGTGGCCTACCACCCCCGAGATGTGGCCGGCCGCCTTCGCTTTCTCAAGCATTTCCGCGAGGGCATCAACGGCGGCGTTGAAGAGAAGGGGGGATGGGGTCCCCCTGGCGAACACCACAGGAGGGCCAGAAGTATGGCCCTATCTCGCCATTTACATTAATTACGTTGCTCCCGGTCATGACGAACTGCATTATCCAGGTGATCAGGCGGTCGTCAAATCCTCGCCTAATGAAGACCTGACGTAGGAACCGCAAGTACAGACGATCGTAGGCCTTCTGGAAGTCCAACTTCAAGAAGATGCCCTTCATTCGTTTGGACTTGATCTCGTGGATAATCTCATGGAGAGCCAGGATCCCATCATGTATAAATCTGCCCTTGAGAAAGGCAAATTGATACTGGTGGGTGAGGCGCTCCGTGACCGGGGCGAGGCGAGAGGCGCAAACTTTCGCGAAGATCCGTTGTATGACATTGAGGACCGTGATGGGCCTGAATTGGCGAATATCCGAGGCCCCCACAACCTTAGGGATCAGAGTGATAACTCCCAGATTCAGTCGCCCCATCACGAGGGTTCCTGTGTAGAGCTCCTGGAACATGGGCATGACGACTAGTTGGAGTTCCTCCCAGAACGCCTGGAAGAAAGAAACCGGGAGGCCATCAGGGCCTGGGGCGGAGTTGGCCTTCATGGCCTTCACCGCCCGCGCAACTTCCTCTGGCAGGAATGGGAGGGTGAGCTTCGCATTCTCGTCAGCTGTGACTCTGGCCCCACTAGGCCAAAAGTCGTCGGCCAACGCGACCCCCGTAAGGGGTCCTGCCAAGAAGAGCTCCTTATAAAAGGAGTAAATATGGGCGGAGATCGTCCCCGGCTCCCCGAGTTTTCATCTTCAGAGGGGTTGACCTTCGGGTTTTGATTGACGACAGCCAGCAGAAGCACCCCGAGTTCCCGACTTTGATCACCACTAACATGTGATTCAGATTGATGCAGATCTTCAAAATGTGGTGCGTATTCAGATAGAGATGTATAGCAACGTCAGTCTGAATCTGAGTTCCACTATTAGCCTAAGGAGACAGTTCAGAAGTGATATCACTGATGATGACTTGGACTCCAGTGCTATCAGCAGAAGAATGCGCTGCCAAAGAAAGTAAAGCCTGAGCATAAACCAAACCTAGTAACATACGTATCTGTAATGAATCGCAGAAACATACAAGTGGTGACAACAACAGCAAAGTTGAGAGAGTAGGTTTTATTAGCAGCAGTAAATTGGGTTGAAGAAAGCGTGCACAAATTGTACAATCAATATCTAAATAGCTCTGGAGTTCTGGCAGCAACGTTATTGTAACATATCTGTAACGCATCACCGAAATATACACTATGTCGATGCCTAATACTACCAAGCAACAAGCAGCCGGCCTCGCTAATATACTGCGTCTCAAGAAAAGGGCTATGCGCCCGAGAAAACCCTGCAGAGTTATATTCAGTAGGAGTGATTGAATTTGTTTGGTTGGCTCGATTGAGTCCTAATACTCGTAATTTACATAATTTAATCCGTGTACTGTTAATTGAACTTGATTTAGTCCAGAAACATGTGTATCGCTGGATCTGAGTTGACGCAAACGACACGTGGATACGGGTCCCACTTGCAGGAGAGCGACTAACTTGAAAACTCGGAGGAACCCCCTCTCGTATCTAGAACATACATTTTCGCAGCCGCCGGTGTCTGAGACATGTTATCTCCCCTCCACGAACAACCTCTACACATTTCGGTCCAGTGATCGCCGTCAAGGTGGTCTCCCTATCCATCGACTCCCTTTTTTTTCATTTCTCTCGAACAAAATAGTATGAAACTGAAGGACAATAATGGTGTGTGGTTTTTTTTTTGAACGGGGCCCTGTGGCGCACGCTCATGGATTAGTTGAGTAGAGTCGGTACGTGCAAATATTTAGAAACGAAAATGCATGTTCTAAATGCGGGAGGGTTCATGCAAGTTTTTAGCTTAGTTGCTCTCCTGAAAGTGGAATGTGTGTTCACGTGTCATCCACGCGTATGCTTAAATTAGATGGTAACATGTTTTTGGCCAAATTAAATCAAACTGAAAAATACACAAATTAAATTATACAAATTCTAAATATCATAACAAAATCGAGTCATCCAAACAAGTACGCAAACTCTGCATGTCGGTGGGTCGGCCAGAAAATGTCTGCGGGCAAAACGGCTCATCCGCCGGTCGAAAGCTCCGGCAAGCCTACGGACGCGAAGCGTTACGGGAACTCTACGCGCTGACGGGTCTCCAAACGTGGTGCCAGCGTGGAATAGAAACAGCTCGGTGAGAGAAAAAAAAAAAAGGAAGAAACTGTCACACAACGTAAAATCCCCAATCCCAATCTCCTGGCGATGAAATTCCCTGGTGACCGCGTTTCTTGTCGGCGGCAGCGCAGGCTATTGGTCGTAGACCGCCGATGTTGGACGCAGGCGGCGGAGGCGGCGTGGCTAGTTGGTTTTCACAGGTGACGGAGCCGCTAGGTATTGGTCATAGGCGGCGGCCGCGGCGACCTGCTGCACGGCAAGCCGCGGTGCACGAGCTGTTGGACGGCAGGAAGCAACCTCGCGGAGCTCTTTGTCCAGGGCGGCGCCAAGCACATGATGGTTCCATTCCATCATCGACATGGCAGGTGAGGCCCTCCAGTATTTTTGATTCTGATGTATGTGTACCTGTGCATTATGAATGAACGTAGGTGGCTTTGAGCTTCAGAGCGTGGTGAACGGGGCTACGGAAAGAAAATACAGATGTCCTTGCAATCTTTGTCTACTAGCTGGCTTTGGCTATGATTAATTTTGGTGTCTCACTTCACATTTGGGTATGCAGGACCTGCCGGTATACTGAAGACATCAAAGCCAGAGAGCATGTCTTTCAGACCTGAAACTTGCCGTGAAGCACGTAAAAAGACTACAATTCTAATTGGATAGCACAACCGCTGCTGCAACTATAAATAACTTGTTGGAACTTCAGAAGAATTTGGGACATCTACAAAAAGATAAATCTGAAGACAGAAGATTAGTCCATAGCTAGCAGTTCCAGTTCCGAGAGACAATACCAAGGAACTCTCAACTGGTTGTAACTTTAACTGACATGTTGTAAACTCTGATCTTGTAAAACAACAAATTAATATACAAGGTTGTAAAGTTCTGGAAATTTTCAAGGATTGTAAAGCTTGTCCTTTCAACATGTATGTTCTGATCTAGAATCATGAATAAGAAGGATGTTTGCTCGAAATTATGTGTTGTTGTTCTGTCATCATTTGTTGAGAATGAAAAATTAAGAGTATCAAGCTGAGAGATACTACTAAGTTGTGCCGATGATGCTTGAACCAAGGAGAGCACAACATGCTGTTTTGTAGGTGAAGCAAATGATGCACTAAAGACTAGTATATTTTGAAGTCACTGAAAGTTTCATGGAAGATCACCTATACTCCCAGTCAAATACTACAACAGTTCTCACAAAATAAAACAGGGAAAAATAAAGCAAAATAACAGAGTTGCCAACAAAAATCTGTGAAGGACAACACTGATTAGTGGAACAGAGTGTCATGAAGAGAGGAAAAATCTGTGATTTATTAACACAGCAGCACTGAAAATAACATTCATTACACTGTTCAACTCCCAGTAGTACATAAATGATGCAACTCCAGATGTGGATAGAGAGAAAATGAAAACAAATAGATGGATGGTCTCCTAAAATTACAGTTGCCAGGTGCCACAAAAAGAACTACATCCAAAATCTTAAATTACACAACTCATGTCTCACGGTGATCCATCGTATCGTTCATCCCTCTAGTTCCATCAAAATGTAACTGTGAAGATCTAGATAGAGTAGCAGAACTCTGTTGAACTTGAAACAACATGCTTGTATATTCTCCCAAAATTGGAGGCATAACAAGAGCCGATGAACCTCCAGAGGGTAATGTCGATGTCATGGTAGGATTTATGTTGCTAACACCATAGGCAAATGATTCCTGCGCCAAAAAATTCATAAGGTGAATTGGATGTCGAATTACTTACAAATATACAGAGATGAAAACAATGATACCTGAATTGCTCCATATGGTACCGAAGCTGTCGTCGTTGGATTAATGCCTCCACTACTAGTGCCCAAGTTAAATGCTCCCTGTGACAAAAAATTCATGTAAATTAGAAGCATGTCCATCCAAATAAATTGTTCGTTGAATCTGTTTCAGAAAACATAAACTTTAACTTGGAGACAACAATGTAAATTAGAAGGATGAAACAAATTCATAACGTAAATTGGATCTTGGAGTACTTCTTAGAAATAAGGGACGAAAAACAAAACATACCTGAATTTCTCGATATGGTACTGTAGCTACCATGGTTGGATTCATGTAGCCACTACTAGTGCCCAAGTAAAATGATCCCTGTGATAAACAATTATTAAAATATTTTTGAACTCAAAGTATTTATTGAAATAGAGATATGAGAAACAAATATAATTGAGTTGTGATACTACAAGCACGTCAATGCAAAAAAGCACTTTGGTTAATCAGTTTTAGAGGACATAAAAGGTAACTTATAAATAAACATGCTACACATCGAAGATTGTTGAATAGCTACAAAACAAAAAATATCTACCTCATGTCCCATCTCCTCTTGTTGTACAATGTCATTCTCGGATAATTTCCTTTTTGCATTGGATCTTTTATTTTTCAATCTCATGGAGAGAGCCTGAAATAAATACTACATTAGTGAACTTAAAAAATGTAGAGCTTTTCAAGGAAACAAAATGTTGTTAGAAATACCTCTTGTTCGGATTTTTTCTTCTCCTTTTGTGCAGCTTTCTTCTTTTCTCTTTGTTCGCCTTTTTTCTTCTTTTCTCTTGCTTCACGAATAATCTTATCAACCTTAGATTCTTTTCTCAACGAAGGAGGACGTCCAGCACATCTGACAGCTATTGGACTTAGTATAGTTTTATGTGTTGTCTCCTCATTAGATGGTGCACAAGCTTCTTGTGTACCACAACTTGAGTTACTAGATGGTTGGATTTTCAGATTGTGAAGTTGTTCAATCAAATCATTGCATGACTCCTCTGACATGGAAGCTACCTCTGCAAGTGGGAAGAAAATATTGCACAACTTATCAAAACGTTTTGCAACAGGAGTGTCTTCCATGCCACCATATCTGCATCGGATAAAGTTATGTTTCTTTTTACATTTTTTCTCCACCGATCAAGGATGTACTGTGAAGGAACCTGCTTGATTTTCTTCTGAGTAAGCACACATAATACATGCCTACAGATAATACCCCTGAACTCAAAATGGCGACATGAACACTTAACTTCAAACTCTTCCACATTGAAATATACATGGTATACATAATCTTTTCTCCATCCTTCATCTTTGTCAATTAGCACATCCTCGGTTAGTTTGAACGTCTCTATTGCCCCTTCTTTTTTTATGAAGCTCCGGTCACAATACAACACGTGTGTTAGCTCCTCTTGGAACTCTTTGAACTTAGAATTTGTATATAGTGATTGAAATTGCTTCTCAATGTCAAAATGAGTGATGCAAGGTATAGTTGAATGGAAAGAATTAAAATCAGCAAGTATCTCCTTCTCAACTTTATCACGTAGAGCATTCTCATATTGGCTAACAAAATGCTTCAATGTTGTCTTGGCATGAACATACCCATCAAAGAAGGCATGCATACTCTCACTACGTTGTGTAGTTGACATGCCAGCCCAAAAAGCATCTTTCACAAATGCTGGAACCCAGCGATGCCGATTGTCATAGAGCCCTTTAAGCCATTCATTATCAGCAATATCATACCTCTCAAGCATACGCATCCAAGAACCTTCAAAATCAGTAATTGTTAGTGAATCATATACGGCTTTGCTAATTGCAGTCTTGAGGTACTCATATTCCTCATATCCACCCAACTTCTCAGGTAGCTTCTTCATTATATGACACAAGCACCACCTATATCGAGCATCTAGAAAAACTATGTCAACAGCATTCTGAATTGCTTTTGCTTGATCGGTCATAATTGCTTTTGGTTGACGATTTGACATACACTTCAGCCATGCTTTAAATAACCAGACAAATGTTTCAGTATCTTCATTTGACAATAAAGCACATCCTAGCAACACAGATTGTCCATGATGATTCACTCCAACAAAAGAAGCAAAAGGCATATCATATTTGTTCACCAAGTATGTGGTGTCAAAAGTGATGACGTCATCAAAGGAGTCATACACTGGTCTGCTTCTTGCATCATCCCAAAAGACATTCATAAGTCGGGATTCATCATCAACATCCATGACACTAAAAAAGTTCGGATTGTCAGATTGCATTTTCATAAAATACTCACGAACAGCCTCAGCAACACCACTTCCAAGTTTCAATCTTCTTGTTTTCTCTAGATAATTGCGACATTCTTTCTCACCAAAGGTCAGTTTTTCATGACCATCTGCTGCCACAACGAAAGAATTAAAATTCTTGTTTACTCGTATTCCAGCCCGGTCATTCAACTCAAGCCTTCGCTTAACATGGAAGTCCAACCTTTTGTTACATCTAAATAACCGAGATTTATGTGGACTTAATGTATGATTATGATCCAAAATAACCGTAGAAATATGAAACTTTCCTTCCTGACCACGGACGACATTAACTTTAGCTTTGCATCCTAACCCAGCAGTTGGTTTTGGCTTCAACATATTTTTTGAGTTCGACTCGGTCTTACCATGGCGAGAACAACAAAGTGTGAGATACCTCAATTCTCCATTATCAGATCTGTTTGAACTTCTTCTCGTCACACCAAACCCTTTTGCCTTAGCGTAATTTTTATAGTACTCTCGTACATCATCCTCAGTATCAAAGGTCATCCCCATTTCAGGATCTTCTAGCACATCTGCTTGTGCTTCACCAAGGTCCTCTTCAAGTTCCACATTGATATTCTTTTGTGGCTCAATGCCATCTTCATCGCTTGATATAAACATGTCACTCGACCGAACACTATGAGTTTGATCATCCATTCCTACAAATCATAAAGTATATATTGATCATGTATTTTCTCTATTTTATTTAATCAGATCACATAAAAACATGATAATATAAAAGATTTTACATGAATCGCTGTAATATTTAAACTAACCTGTCTGGCGTATGCTAGATATAAGAATAAGCAATGAAACTATTTACATTTATATCACTTGTTCTGACTTTCAATTTGGGTGGAAATTGGACGACACAATCCTGCTTGAACTAGAGCAGCTCGGCAGTCTATGAGTCTGAACGACGAGTGGTTTAACTGGCGACAGGACGGCAAAGTCTAGCTGCAGTGTAAGGAAAACGGTGAGCTAATGTGACCCGGCGTTCACGACGCCATGGAGGCAGGTTGATCTTCCGTGATCTGAACAATAACAGAACTTACCGTGTAGTTTTTGGCATAATTTGCGGCACGTCCGGGCGTCCTGCGAGCAGCTCGGCCGGCGGCTCAACGGAGAGGTCTACCTGCGGGTTGAGGAAGATGGTGAGCTAGGTACACGAGTCCCGATCGTGATGGCGCAATGGAGGCAGCTCGGTGTGTTCGTATCAACAGAGAGGCAAAACGTACGGGGCAGTTTGAACAAGATGTTGGTCGTAGGCGGAGACGGCGGCGCCGTGGCTAGTTGGTTGTGGCAGGTGACAGAGCGGCTAGGTGTTGGTCGGAGGCGGCGGCCGCGTCGACCTGCTGCACGGCAAGCGCGATGGAGACAGATCGATGTGCTTGATCTTAACGGAGAGGCAAAACGTACGGGGCGGTTTGAGCTTTTGGTTGCAAAATTAGCGGCACGTAATTTTCTTTTTTATAGTCTAGACTCCACGTCAGATCTAGTCCTCGTCAGCGCATAAGTTTTCTGCAACTCATCCGTAGGTCTTGTTAGGATTTAATTAATAGATTAGATTAATTAAAGGGATAATCCTCCCATGTAATATTCCTATGTTGGTTGCAATATGGAACCGACTATCTCGCACCCCCTCGTACAGACGCGTCTCTTCGCTCGCGTCCCTTCTCCTTGTATATATACTGAGATCATCAATGGAATAAAGAACAGTTGAATCATTTTGCTATCTGTCTCTACTTCTTTTTCGATTTCTTCTAACACGTTATCAGCACGTAGTTTCTACCGAGAAAACTAGAACGAGATCTGACAGGAACCTACGGGCAAAAAGTGAGAAAGATTCGATGCCTGGGTTTCTGTCATGGTTCCTCGCCTGCTCCAATGTCGTCGCTCGCCGCCGTCGCGTAGTCTGTGGCCTTCGCCGCCACAACCACCGTGCACTTCGCCGGACCGATGGTCGCTGTTTTGGTGGAGGCCGCTACATTGGTCGCCGCCACGGTGCCGGCGGCTACCGTGGTCGCCACCACCGCTCAGGCGGTTTTCGCGGCCCTCGTCCACACCAGCCGAGCGGTGCCAACCGCTGCGCCGGCCGCGCATACCATGGACCCGCTGCAGCCGCCCGTGCCCGCGCAGATCCTGGCCCCTATCGAGGCAGCAGTGCCTCCGGAGGTGGTCATCGTCATTGACGACAAGGACGAGGCCGCACCCCTGCCGTCTCCGACCCCTGCGGTCGTCGAGGTCGCAGGCGACGCGCTCGCCTATGTCTCCTCACTGACCGGAGCCTCCATCTTCACTTTTGGCTTCGGCGTGAGCAGCTTCACCAGCGCTGCGTTTGCCGATGCAGTCGTGCCGCCGCTCCTGCCCTCACCGACGCCCGCCGCTCCTTCACCGCGAAGCAGCGCTCGCCGCCGCCTCGTCGCCCTCGGACTTCCGCTCCAGGGCTCGCCGTCGAGCAGCCACGGCCATCGCGCCGGCGCATGGAGCCCGAACGCGCTTGGACTCGCGAACGGCGTCGCGTCTGAGAACCGCTTTCCTGGTGAGTGGTGACTCCTCCGTCGAGGACTCCCGAAGCGGGAGCGGATCTCGTCGCTGATGAGAAATCCTCTCTGCACCGACACTGGAGGGAGACGCGTGGTGGTCGCTGCTGTACTAGTTGTGGTATCGTGGATTGGGGATTTCTTCTTTATCCTGCCCACACCGCTCTTAACTAGGCTGCATCAAGTAGCTTATTTATTTGCATCGCGATGGAGTCACTCCTGATATTTGTACGAATATACGTACGGACTTCAGATTTTTAACAAATCAGCGGTTTTAATAGTAGTTTAATTAGAGTACTCTGTATTCCAGATGTTTGTGTAATGTAATATATATTTCCGTGCGTACACATGTTGAGATTTATTACATTCATCTTTTGCAATTGAAATTTTCAATTTCTTGCAAATAGATCAATTCATCGTCTTAATTGAGTCATTTTGACTCGATACGAGCACAAATTGGTATGCAAAATTCAAAGTGATTTCTTCAAATTGATGTTTCGGGAACACAAGGTAGTGGCTAGATCTACTGCACTGCAGATTATCATCACTACTGTTTAAAGCCTACATTTTGTCATATTTGACACTATGATTGCTTAACAATGTGCTCTCCCAAACATTTTATTAAGTCATGACATAAGGCATTAGAAGTATGAGTATCTACTGGTTTCATCAGATTATACTCTCTAGTGCTGCGAGACGGACTCTGAATATTCTTTTAGAGATTATCTACAATGTGTCATACTTAACACTTTGAAGTTCACACTAATGATTTTCAAGCCCACTTCTTGAACTTATTATTATTTTTTGCATAATTCATTACAACATAACCATGATGGTTTGTGGTTTACCAAAGCGTAAATTCAATAACCTCTGGTTTACCCATATAGGTAACCGATGGCTGGAAGAGAGTTCGATGCACTCGCTCTCGATGGCCACAATTACCCTACCTGGGCCATGGACATTGAGATCGCCCTTGCGTCCCATGGGATAGTGCATGTCATCCAGAACCCCGGAGGACCCCCTTCCGGCTGGAGTCGCACCGCTGAGAGAAGAGCAGAAATATGCTTTCTTGTACATCATAAGGCACCATATCCACCCGAATCTTAAGTCCGAGTATTTGGTGGAGGAATCCCAATTACTTTGTTTCAGACCCTCAAGACGAGGTATGAAAAGCAGAAGGCAGTTGTCCTGCCTGAAGCACTTCATGATTGGACTCATCTTCGATTCCAGGACTTCAAGTCCGTCGGGGATTACAATCACGAGGTTCATAAGATAAGTTCTAAGTTGCGCTTTTGCGAGAAGGAACCTACAGATGCGGAAAAGATAGAAAAAACTCTATCCACTATGTCTCCATCTGAAAGGCTCCTCTAGCAGCAATACCACGCTCGTGACTACCAGGTCTATTCAGGCCTTATTCATATTCTACTTCAGGCTGAAAAGCATGATGAGCTTCTTGCTAAGAATGACTCTCAGCGCCCGGTTGGTTCCCAACCTCTGCCGTAAGTTCATATGAATGTCACGAACGAAAGAAAGTTTGGTGGTGCCTTCAACGGCAACCAATCAAACTTTAAGGGTAAGCATAAGCGCAACCAGAACAAAAAGCCTCGAAACTCGGACCGTGGGTAAGGCACCACAAAGCCTAAGTATGACAAAACTAGGCTTTGTGACAAGTGTGGATGCTACACGCATCCTACTAACAAGTGCAAGACCCCAAAGCATCTAGAAATTCTCTACCAACAATCCCAAGGACGCAAAGCACCTCAAGGGAAAAGGTTTGAAGCCAACTTCAACCTTCATTCAGATGGCACCAACGGAGATGGTTGTTCGCAAGATGTTCATCTTGTACCTAGCAACACCATTACTCTCCAGCTGTCAGAGGATCCTATGAGCACGGAGAACATGATTATTGAGTATGCCTCAAATGACATGTTTGGAGACTTTGACTAGTCCCATTATCTCCTTTGTGATCAGTTTAATCATGTCCTTTTGTGATGTTGTAACAGAACATAAGTATTGTATATCACAATACATTGTATCAGCACTCTGACATAAAAAAGAATTGTGTGTATTCTATATATTTGAGAGAAGATTTCCATAGCGAACTCTAGCTCGATATATAGATTTCTACGGGACTCAATCCGATGGATGAGGAACAAGTATTTGAAAAAGTACCCTCTCTATTGTTTGGATTGCACTACTAGAACATCCAACCGTAGCACATGTTGCATAATGCAATTCCATTGGTCACAGTTTGCTTGAGTCCAAAATTTCCTCGGTCATCAGACTTTGTGTGCACATTGTGCAACACAGGGAAGCAAATTTTGAGGCATTCACACTTCAAAATATAAGTTGGACCGCTTAAATCCCTTGAACACATCCAGGGAGGCATTTGTTATTCCCCAACCATTGTATGGATATTTTAAGGTATTCTGCATGGTTCTCAATTATGCATCTATACGATGCTCATACATGTGTTTTATGTCCACATGAAACCATGCATTTACCATGATAATGATGGAAGTAATCAAGTTACATTCCCATTATCGAGAAATTCGAATTTGACAAATTCACAAAGAAAATGTTGTAGAATTCTTCTCATGTGCCTTCAATGAATATTGTATGGCCATGCGGATTGAAGTCCAGCACTCTATCCCATACATCCATATTCATAATGGTTTGGTTGAATCCCTGAATAAGAGGATCAAACTCATTGCATGACCTTTGTCGATGAAATGCACTACCAACTTGACGTTGGAGTCATGCAGATTTACACACTGCTCAATGACTAACTGCATATCGCAGATTCCTCCTCAAGATTGATAATGCGGAAATCCTTCGAGCATTTCCCATCTGCGTAAGTTTGAAGCGTCACGCATACCGATCTCACCACCACAACATACATCATTGGGCCCACATACTTGGGATCTATGGGTACAGATCTCCGTCGAGCAACATGTACCTTAAACCCCTCATTAGGGATACATTCATAGCCCAAGATGTTGATTGCTTATATTAAATGATGGATTATTTCCGGCATTAGGGAGACTTCATGTACCACATGTAATGCCGGAAATCAATTAGGACTCCATTCCACCTTATATCCACGTATTCAAGAATTTGGACTACGCCTGAATTCACATATTTGCAACATATTGCAAATAACCCGCGATTCATTTACTTGATCTCAAAGGTGTTACAAAATCCTTTAGTCCGCTAGAAATGCGCCGCGCCGAAAGAGTGGAGGTACCAATAAAAACCACTCAACTCTCCGTACCCGAGAAGAGGGGGAGTAGTACGGCCTCTAACCAGGATCTAGCTTCCTGCAAGCAACAAAGGAAATCGAGGAGATATCCTCTAAATTAGTAAATGCAAGTCAACCTAGCATTGACAAACACCTTATGGGTAGTATACACCCAATGGAAAGGAAACCTCCACAACCCAGCTTCAGCTTGCACACACTGGCTGGGACATCGGAACACCTGGACTCACGCGTATTGGAAAATCACGAAGAGTCATTATAGGTGGATGCGATTTCCTCTAACTATATTGATTCTGGAGAATCATACAACAAAAGCCTACAACTGTCGACAAACATATCTCTTGTATGATTGCCAAAACCTTCACAATGATTCAGATCCATAGACCATGGCCATGGCAGAGTGTAAACCACTCACTCGGACTGAAACAATCAAAGGGTGCAATCCAAGCAGAAAATAGTCTCGCTCTTCCAACTAAATTCCCTACATGGGATTCAATATGTTTCCTTCTAGAAATAGAATGAGAACAAGGTGGTGAGAAAGCAAGGCTTGTAGCACAAGGTCGGGTTTTCGCAGAGATCCGAGACCTACTCTCCAGACATGAGTGGAATCCTCATTTTCTGATACCTATATCATTGGCAGTGCAAAATCATCTATCTATGCAGTTGATAGATGTAGTGACGACATTTCATGTGGATCACTAGATTTGGACATGTATGGTTCCCGATGGAATCTCTATCCGAATCGAAATGTAAATGCAACATGCATTGTGTAAAATCAATAAGTCATTACATGGCTTATTGTTGTCGGTATATTCTGGTACAACCGACATAGTGAGTTCCTTATACACAAGGATTACTCCTACAATGATGATTACCCATGTGTGTTTATCATGCTCAAGGATTACTCCTACAATGACGAAGCATGTGATCATCTAAAAGACGGAATTTGAGATGAAGAATTTGGGTAAAACCAAATAGTTCTAGAGACCACAACTCAAACTCCTTCACTCAAGTATTATGGTACACCAAGTTGCCTATATTATAAATATTGGAGAAACCTAAAAATAGACATGTCATATCCATCTCCCATGATTGGTTGTTCGATCTCTAGACGTAGAGAAAGATTCACTCAAACCAAGGGATGATGTAGAAGGGGTGTTGGGACTTGAATTTCCATATCCCAGTGCCATTGGAACCACCAAGACAATTGGTTGGGAATAAAGAATATCTTTCGATATCTCCAAGACACCACACATTATTTGATATGTTCATGTAATTTCAGAAAAATATAAACTCCAATATCATCAGAATACACTGATGTTGGCTACTTGAATGATCCCCATATTCTGTACCTACATGGTAGAAGTGTCACTCCATTGATGTCTTCGAAATATACTTCGGTGACTACACCTACCAATCATTCTGAAATACAAAGTCACGTTGCCATGTGTAGCTTTACAGAATGATAAACCACATACATGAGTCATGTGGTATTGGTTCTCTTGAATCATCGACCATTATCTATACAGATAATGTTGCTTGTGTTGCATAGATGCAAATAGAATACATCGAGAGCAATATCACTAAGCATATTGCCTCTAAATTGGTTTATCTTCATAAACTCCAGAAGAGTCAGAAAATAAACGTCTTGCAAGTCAAATCATGTGATAACCTCGCTGATCTATTCATGAAGTCTCTACCAACTTTTATATTCCATAAATATTTTTATGAAATTGGTATTTGACGGCTTCAGGATTTGCAAAAATCAGGGGGAGTATCATCCTAGACTACTCCTATTCAAAGTATCATATTACACTCTTTTTACCTTTATGAGTTTACTATCCAGGTTCTCATCAAGGTTTTTAATGAGGTAATATCAACACAAGATCATATGTCATACTTTCTTTTTTCCCCACTCGGGTTTTTAGGAAAGTATACACGACATATATATTATCCTCTAAACTCTATGGGTTTTTCCCTTTTACAAGGTTTTTCTCATATGAAGTTAACATGGAGGTAATAATCATTATATGCTGTATCATTTTCTCCTTATTTTCCCACAGGGTTTGAAGGAGTTTTAACAGCATATCTAACCATTATATGTTGCATCATTTTCTCCTTATTTTTCCACTTGGTTTGAAGGAGTTTTAGCAACATATCATACACTACTCTCCTCATATTTTTCCCACAGGGTTTTTGGAGGAGATAATTCTAAAGATGATCGATCGCAAGGACATGGAAGGATTAGGGGGAGTGTTAGGATTTAATTAATAGATTAGATTAATTAAAGGGATAATCCTCCCATGTAATATTCCTATGTTGGTTGCAATATGGAACCGACTATCTCGCACTCGCATGACGCTGCCTCTTCGCCGCCCTTCCTCAGATATATACTGAGATCATCAATGGAATAAAGAACAGTTGAATCATTTTGCTATCTGTCTCTACTTCTTTTTCGATTTCTTCTAACAGGTCTAGCATTTTCGTCCGGCAAGTCGCTACAGAAGCCGAACATTTTCGCTGGCGCCGACGTGGACGTGCCTGCTTTGGGCACCGAAAGTTCCGTTGGGCGGCTTGGACAGGCCAGGTCGAAGCACTTTCTAAACTTCAATGTTTGGCTCTCTCTCCTCTGTTCTAGACACTAGCGGTCCACGTCATCACGCTTAAAAAACAAATTAGCATCATCGAAGTGCGACTTGATGACCTCGACGTGTCCACGGCTCCACGCAGGAGCACACGTGCTATGTGCAGCAGTGCGGCGCCCATCCCCCCATCGGTGATCGACTGATCGGTGTGCATGGCCGCTTAGCTCTTTTTACGCACCAGACCTTCTCTTCTCAACTAAATTACGTACGTAGTATTACTTGCACTCGAGTGGCACGCAAATGTTGCCGATTTGCTATTGCATTTTAAGAGAATCTCTACTAGCATTTCTAGTATCTGAACGTTGAAATTAGATTGGACGTTGAAATTTGGTCTAGTTGTGTTCCTACGAACCTATTTTCGTTTAGATTTGGGCCAACTTTGATCTGAACTTCTCAGGTCATTCCCAGTATCCCGGGAACGCCCTGAAAAAACCGGACGAAATAAACCCGGCGAAAAAAACAAAGCGGCGCGTGGACCCGTCCAGTCAGCGACGGAAGCCGAGTCGTCGTCGTCCTCGGAACCCCGCGAAGGCCACACATCGTCGCAACGCGGCGCCACCGCCGCCCGCGGCTCCCGCGACGGACCGACGGACAATAATTTCCCGTCGTTTCCGCTTTCCCGCCCTCACCGCTACACCCCTTCCGCCCTCGCCGCCCGCCACGGCCTATAAAAGTCGTACCCCTCACCGGGACTCTCCACACTCTCTCACAGCCCCCCAACTCCGGCGACATCCATACTCCGGCGAAGTCCGAGCTCCCTATCCCCGCACTTCACCATGGGCGAAAGGTACCCCGACGACCCAGCGGCGGCGAACGGCTTCGGCCGGCGCACCCTCCAGCCGAGGGAGGCCCGTATGTTTTACGAGGCGGGCTACATGGCGCCGCCATCCGCCTCCCAACTGGTCAAAAGCTCAGCGCCGGCGGGATCCCGATTCCGCCGTCGCCAAAGCCTGAGGAGATCGACGACGAGATCCAGGCGGCCATCGCCGCCATGGAGGACCCGGACCTCGCCGAGGATCCGGGCAACCGCGTCTTCTGGGAGCAGCACCTCGCCCACCGGCAGCAGCAGGAGCTCGCTAGCCAAGAGGGGCCGCTAGGCTCGCCGCCGAAGAGGAACAACGCGGCTGGGCGCCGCCGCTGGTGGAGCGCTCCCGGGCGCACCCTCGCCGCCATGCTGGAGAACATTCACGCCGGCAACGAGCCCCGCCTCGGCTTCCCCCGCAACCCCATGTCATCGTCAAGGGCGAGGCGCCATCCTCCGGCCTACTGGCTGCCGATGAGGATGGCCAGCCTCTCCTCTTCCTCCTCCGCCTCGGCGACACGCTCCTCCAGGTCCGCGCCGGCGACTTCGCTGTCGCTCCGGCCGGTTAAGCGGGAGCTGGAGACACTAGTCCGATCGCCACCGAGGACAGGTCGTGCGGCATCGTCATCAATGATCCGCGCGCTCTGTCGTCGCCCACCGGCCGTCTCCACCTTCGCCAGCCGAAGCCAGAGCCGCGGGACTGGGCGGTGCCCGTCGACGAGGATACATTCGCCGTCAAGATGGTGGTGGAGTAGTCCCTCCAGGACTCGGCGCCGCAGCCGCCAGTGGAGCCGTCCTCGCCGGACATCCTCGCCTGGTCTAGGGCGAATCGAGGAGACAAGCGCGGCGCGGCCCATCGCCTAAAGGCGAGGCCAACGGGCTTGGTCCGCCACGCTCGCCTACCGAGCGCGCCGCCGTCTGGATGACGACGACGAGGAGGCTGGACCCTCCTACTAGCCCTGGAGGTGCGGCGACGCCGGCCAGGGGAGCTCCCGCCTGCCATAGCCGCCGAGCGACGACGACGATGGCGAAGACGATGGCACGGCCGATCCCGGCTACACGTCCTTCTACGGAACCTCGGCATGTAGAAGCGGCGACGACATCGCGAAGCGACGGCGGCGGCCTATTTTTAATGTTTTTAGTTTATTATCTAGTAATGTAGTTTAAATTCGATGTAATCCACTTATATTCGTCCAAGTTTAATGAATTCCGCCTAAATTTGCCAAATTCGTCTGAATTTTCGCCGAACGCGGAAACTCGGCCTGGAAATGCGAGAGGGAAACTCGGCGTTCCCATGCCGAAATCAAGTTTTGTTCGGCCCAAAGTTAGTCAGAATTTTGGCCTGGAATCGTCTAACGAGTGGGATGCTCTAAGTACAGTAGAAGTTTGTCAGAGTGATGGCAAACACTACTACATGCATTTTAAGTACAGTAAGTATAATTTTCTTTATCTTCGTCTTGATCTCCAATAACGACCATAATTAGTATAAAAAAATGAGATCATGCAGGAGTAGCCTTTGGCAACATAACTCTGATCTTTTATGGTGCGGTTGATATTCGCATCCACGAGGGTCAAACCCGACTAGCCAATGCATGACAACGTTGTAACCATGGCATCCCTCCGCTGCCAGGGCTTGCCGACGACACAAACGTTTGTATTTAACAAATTCCTATAACGATTTTGTTTAAACTTTTAGCATGGTAAGTTTGTTTGCCCTGGTTTTAGAAGTTTCTCGGTCCGCCACTCTGCAAGTACAACTGAGCTAGTAGCGCTCAGTTGTCCCTCTCCCATCGCTCCCTTGAGGGAAATGACAAACATGTCTTAAGAAGAGAGTCGTTGGCTGAGAGAAAAGCTCGTAATAGCACTCGTATTTAACTCATGTCGTGACTTGTAAAAAGAGTAACATGCCTGAAATAAATTAAAAAGCTTGCAATACCTCAGCACCAACAATCACATAGTTTTAGCCTATGTTTTGAATATGAGTATCTAAAAACTGGAAATCGAAATGTCACGGTATATTGAGTTTCACGGGAAAGAAAATCACTAAAGTAAACAAATATAAACCGGTTGTTGTGATCCCTGAAGTAAATAAATAAAAAATGTTAATGTACCATATCCATGAAGTAAATTAAGAAGAAAAAATTACCAGTCAATTAGATTTTCTCTCTTTAATGAACACTACTAAAGGGCTACGAACTATTCGTCCGTTCTTCCCCTTCTCCTCCTCCCTGCAAAGACGGCTAGGGTTCTGCCGCCTCCTGCCGGCTATCTGCCTCATTTATGTGGATATTGGCCGGGCAGGAAAGAATTGGTAGCACGATTCCGTATTTACGCACACTATGAGGGACTCGGGCGCAAAACCTACAGAGCTGGAGCCCGAAAACTCTGCCACGGCACCGGGCCGTTTTCTACGGGCGGCGCACCTTTTCTAGCATGGACGCGTATAAAGGCACCCACCCAACAAGGCCTTTACGCCATCCGTCCACCGTATTCCTTCCTTCGTCTCTCTCCGCCGCAGTCCACCTCGCGTCAGCCGCCGCCGAGCTCTCCAGAGGCCGAAGGGAACGCCACACCCCAGGTGATAGCCCCTTCTGCTCCCCCTCAAGCTGCTCGATCTGAAAGATGAATCTGCCAAGTTTTACTTGCCCTCTCGCATAGATCGCCTGACGCTAGCGTCTGCGCTAATCGGTGAACTTTTTATGGATTATCCGTGCGTTTTTTTCCTGTTGCCCTGGGGGGCGAATTTCGCTGTTTGATTTGGTGTGTGGGCGATTGCCTCCGGAGGGAAGAAATTTTCTGGGACAGACGACGGTGATCTGTGGATGTGTTTATCGCACGGGCTACCTGGTGTTATGGGAATTAATTGCGGGGTGTAGGTTTTGCTTTTGGGCTTTCCCCTTGCCTCCAATGTTTTTTGTTTCTAGTTGTGGATTATAGTGCCGTGCGGTGACAATATCTTCAGTCAGCAGCAGCAAGCCACCATTCACCAGGGCGATGTGTGTGACCCATGCCGATATATGCGGTTTACTTTAGAAATTGGATTCAGGCAATATTAAAGAGCTTAAGTTTGTCTTACTCTGCATTAGTAGATTGATAATTTAGCCGTATCACAGCCAACTTTGTTTGCTTAAAAGTTGTTTTGAGTGATCGTGGCTTACCTGTTCCAGTAGAAAAATTCTTAGGAATTGGATAGCTGACATTAATAAAATCTGTTTTAAAAAAGGGAGTGTATCTGAGCGAAACTCTTCATTAAAAAATGCCGTGTTCCTGAAGATATTGTGCTTGAGAAATTATTGGATATTTCTAAATTGATAATTTGAATGTTTTTATCTAATGTGGTGGTGTTCCTAAATTACCTGATCCCGTCTGATGAAAATTGTCTGTCACTTTCAAGCACTCTAAACTGCTTATATTATTGGATGATCTGTGGATGTGTTTGTGGCGTAAGCTCCATTGTGCTATGGGAATTAAATCAATAAATTGCGGGCTGTAGGTCTTGCTTTTGGCCTAATCTTTTAGACTATGTGGATTACAGTGACGTGCAAGGACAATAGCTTCAGTTAGCAAGCCGCCAACACAAAGGCGAAAATGTGTAGACACTATACTGTTGCCTAAGTCTTCCATGCTTAAACTATGTGTGTGACCCGTGACGATACATGCGATTCTCTTTAGAAATTGGATCCAGGCAATATTCAAGAGCCCAAGTTTGTCTCACTCTCATTAGTAGATTGTTAATTTAGCCATGTCACGCCAACTTTGGCGTTTGCTAGTAGAACTTTGTTTTGAGTGATCGTGGCTTAATTGTTCCAAGGAAAACATCCTTAGGAATTGGTAGCTCACACTAATAAAACCATAGAGAACAGACTGTCTTGAGCGGAACTCTTTATTTTATTAAAACATGGCGTGTACTTTAACATGGCGTTCTGCTTGAAAATTTGGTGGGGTACTTCTAATTTGATAATTGGATTATTGTAACTTTACTTATCTAATATGATGGTGTTCTTAAATTACTCAATCCTAGCAGATGAAAATTATCTGTACCATGTTCACTTTCAAGAACTCTGAACCGCTTGTATTATTGATTTACTTGTTTTTGTATAGAAACATCCCTGACAGTTTAGCCTAGGCCTAGCTAGTTACTAATGTTAAACCATCGCACATTTCTGTTACAGATCACTTGAAAGATGGCTGACGAGGATGTTCAACCTATCGTGTGCGACAATGGCACTGGAATGGTGAAGGTTGTTATCCTGCACAAAATCCTGTAAAGAAAACAAAATGGCATGTTCTTCCGAACTAATTGATCACATTCATAATGTTTGGCAGGCGGGGTTTGCTGGTGATGATGCACCCAGGGCTGTCTTTCCTAGCATTGTGGGAAGACCACGCCATACTGGTGTCATGGTTGGTATGGGCCAAAAGGATGCCTATGTGGGTGATGAAGCTCAAGCAAAAAGAGGTATCCTGACATTGAAGTACCCCATTGAACATGGCATTGTTAACAACTGGGATGATATGGAGAAAATATGGCATCACACCTTCTACAACGAGCTCCGTGTCGCCCCTGAAGATCATCCTGTGTTGCTAACTGAAGCCCCTCTCAACCCCAAGGCTAACAGAGAAAAGATGACCCAGATCATGTTTGAGACCTTCAGTTGCCCTGCAATGTATGTTGCAATCCAGGCTGTTCTATCTTTGTATGCCAGCGGTCGAACAACTGGTATGTCTGTTGCTTGTTTTCAAAAGTTCCTACTGAATTTTATTGGGTAGGGGCGATGACATGTCAACTCCTTTTTGCAGGTATTGTGCTTGACTCCGGTGATGGTGTGAGCCACACTGTTCCAATCTACGAGGGATACACACTTCCTCATGCGATTCTTCGTTTGGACCTTGCTGGTCGTGACCTCACTGACAATCTAATGAAGATCCTCACAGAAAGAGGGTACTCCCTCACAACAACCGCTGAGCGGGAAATTGTCAGAGACATTAAGGAGAAGCTTGCTTATGTCGCCCTTGATTATGAGCAGGAGCTGGAGACATCTAGGAGCAGCTCCTCTGTGGAGAAGAGCTATGAGATGCCTGATGGTCAGGTTATTACCATAGGATCTGAAAGGTTCAGGTGTCCTGAGGTGCTTTTCCAGCCATCTCTTGTTGGTATGGAAGTTCCTGGCATCCACGAAGCGACATACAATTCCATCATGAAGTGCGATGTTGATATCAGAAAGGATCTGTACGGTAATGTTGTTCTCAGTGGAGGTTCTACCATGTTTCCTGGAATTGCTGATCGTATGAGCAAGGAGATCACAGCGCTTGCTCCTACCAGTATGAAGGTTAAAGTTATTGCACCACCTGAAAGGAAATACAGCGTCTGGATTGGTGGCTCTATTTTGGCCTCTCTTAGCACTTTCCAGCAGGTACTTCTTTCCCTTTTTCACTCTGGAAATTGCATACATTACTCCAACTGTCCTTGCTCTGTTTCTCAACAGTTTTTGTAGCGGCCTTCAGGGTAATTTTCTGTTAAAAATCAGCATGGGTTCTATTTCCACTTAGTTTGGGTTCGCCTAATATGCACTGGCCATTTTAGAGAATTCAATTTGAATATACATGTATCCATGTTTTAAGGAAACTGGCTAATAGTTTTCTAGTTAGCCTAGGTGGTCATACTCTGTTTAAACTTCTTAGAGATTTTGGAGTTCAGATTATTGCTTTTGCCACCAAAGAACAGGCAAGTAGCTTGGTGAAGAGTAGGCTGTTTAAGAAGCGTATCTACTTTCTTAGACTGGATCAGGTGTGTTCTTTCAAATCAAATATTTGATATCGATTTATTTTGTATGGCAGATGTGGATCTCCAAGGGAGAGTATGATGAATCCGGTCCCGGCATTGTCCACATGAAGTGTTTCTGAGTTACCGGGAAGTTTGTAGTTGTACGTGTTTGTCCAGATATATGTTTACTTAGCAGACTTGCTTCCAAGAGTATACAACATACATGGTTAATATTTGGTGAAGGAAAAAAGAACGGTTGATCGTTTAGGACAATGGGCATGGCTTCGGTGCTTGCATGCTGTATGAAATAATGAAATGAGACACATGTGTATTCCTGAATCCTGGTCGACATGGTTTTGGTACACAGTATACATGGACTGTTTCTATTTGGTTTCAGCCGATGCCAGTAATGCTGATATACAAAGCACAAGCAACGTCACGTTGTAAAATAGCATCGCTGTTCTTTTTTTTCTTGTTGTTGAACCCGTGAAAAAAAAAACTTTTCTTTGTTGAGATGGGTACTACCTCCTATCTAGATTAATGTTCTCAGATTAATCTAAAATGTATCTAACACTAAAACATACTTAGATACATTCCAATCTATACAAGTTTGAGAACAATAATTTGGATCGGAGGAATCATTAGATTTGGGTTTGGCTAGACCTGGGTCGCCCTCGATCTGGAGCAACTGAGGTCGGACCAGGTGCTCCTTTCCGTAAGTAGTAACCACCGGACCATGGATCATGTTTTCCTTCCTAAACCAGTAATTGTTGGTTGTGTGTGTGTTGGAGTCTGAGTCAGCAGTACTACTACTCTAGCAGTGTCCAGAGTATTCTAGGGACTAATGTTTTTCTTCCTAAACCAGTAATTGTTGGGTGGGTATGTATTGGAGTCTGAGTTAGTAATACTATTACTCCTGCAGTGTCTATGAGCGAAGATCTAAGGTTTAGTTGTGCTATATATAATGAGGGTGTGAAAGGACCAATCCCATCTACTCCCTTTTCACGGTTTGCAGGACGCTCTACAAAAATCTTATGAACCTAGGCATGAACGTATTGGCTGAAAATTAGGCCTGTTAGTGAATTGTTAAGGCGCATGCGGTGGTGAGAGACTGTTGCATGCATAGGAAGTTGGGAGGAAAGCTATACGCCTAGGACTATTGCAGTTTTGGAAAAACCCAGATTTGATTAAACGCCCTGCAAACCGTGAAGGAGTAAAAAAAATCCCCTAGAACCTACATGGTATTAGAGCGGGAAGCGGGGGTTGGCCCTTGCTGGCGGTGAATCGATGCCCATGGGAAAGGAGACAACAGAGGTCACATTGGGAGGCAGAATAGACAAAAATAACCCAAAAAAATAACAATTTCACGAAATGAACTCTGACCAGAAGAAATTCACGAAACTAACCCTTTTTGCAACGCCATAAATGTGGCGCAAGACTCAAGAGCGGCGCCGTTCAAGGGCCAAGACCGCCAACTGTGGCGCCTCGTGGGCCCGCTTAGTGCGGGCGCCTAGCCGGGCGCCTGTGTAGTCTGGCGTTGTTGCGCGTGGCGCCGCACATTAGGTCTTGTACCAGCGCGCGAGCCAGCCCTCCCCAGCCCCATCCTCATTCCTCTAGCAGACAGAACCGCATGGCGGCTAGGGTTTGTCGTCGCTGGTGATCCTCCTCTCAAGAAATCGACAGATCTGAGCAATTTGGCCAAGGATCTTCCTCCTAATCCCTCCCCCAGGTATCTCCTCTCATTCCCATCCGAAAATCCCTTGCTATTTGTCTCCTTTTAGTCAAATTTCGGTGGAACACTAGTTTCAATTGGATTTGGAGGTTGATTTGAAGCATCGATATGTCTATTTGATGTTTAGGTTTAGAAATACTTGTAAGATGGATAGTGGTCTCCTAGGTTGCAATTTCACTTTATATTATGAAGCATTGCCAATATATATTACCAATTGTATGGTTACATATAGGTTTGTCGATATTTGTTCATGTAGGATGAAATGGAACTATAGTTAGAACTATTGCCAATATATATTACCAACTCTAGATGCTAGAACTATAGGTAGAGTAGGATAAAATGCTAGATTAAGATGGTAGAACTATTTTTGTTCATGTTACAATTATAGGTAGAGTAGGGTAGGATTTTTGTCATGTTACAATTATAGCTAGAGTAAGATGGAGTATATGTGACAACTATAGTTGGAATAAGATGGAAATTTTGTAATTGTTCTTATTCTCTCTATTGTTTTGAATATATAGGATGTCTCTAAACCCCCTTCTAAACAATGCTCACTACGATGTTCAGCATCGTGCCTACAAGATGTCGGAGAAGAGACAGGTACTAAAAACTTCCATGCAAGTCGAACAAGATGCCATGTTTGTTTAGATGGAAATCTAACATTTGCCATTATATGTTTGCAGGAGCTTCAACCCCTTCGACTTAGGTACCACGAGGTCTCGTCCGGCAAGATGCCTTATGATGCACGGTACACTTCGTACATCCAGCAGCTAGGACTCCTCCCCTTTATCCACATGATCACTCGGTCCACACCGGCCTTCAACCCTGCTGCGATCACCGCGCTTGTGGACCGATGGAGGCCGGAGATGCACACCTTTCACCTTAGGACCGGTGAGACTACGGTCACTTTGCAGGACATGAGCATGATCCTGGCACTCCCAATCGAGGGAAACCCTGTGTGCATGTGCTCGGATTCAGACGGGTGGTGTGAGCAGATGGTCTCCCTTATAGGGAAGGATCCACCCGAGGCTATAAACGAGAAGGGGGAAAGACTGAGGGTCGCTGTCGGGGCTACTTTTACTTGGATCATCCAGAATTTCAAGATTTGCCCCGAGGATGCCGATGAGGAGACGATCAAAACATACACTCGTGTGTATGTGTGGTACATTATCACGAGGACTCTGTTTCCTGAAAGCAATGGGGATCGTGCTCAGTGGCATTGGCTCAAGTTGTTGTTTTTTTTTACTCTACCTTCAGTTGGGGTTCTGCAGCGTTGGCCTGGTTGTACCGTCAGGTAATGAGTTATTTACAAATTTTGTTGTACCGTCTGATTGCACTATCTCAAAAAAAATTGTTCTTACCAAATGGTTGTTCACTTCATCTGCAGCTGGATGACGCTTTCCTTAGGAGCACCGCCGATTCAGGGATTGGTGGTTTTTTGCTCCTTCTTTCGGTGTGGAGCTGGGAACTCTTCCCCATTGGATGGCCGAGATTGTTGTCATTCAATCCTTACATTGATAACGGCAACGACTACCTTCTCACCACATGGGCTTACAAGTGGGATGTGGTCTCCGAACCGCCAACGGACCCACTGGAGGCGTACAATAGGTACACCAATGAGTTTGACACGATCACCATGGATCAGGTAATTTCCTCGGTTGCGGTCAATTATATGTCTTGAACTTGTAATCTTTGACCCTGACATGAGTGTGGTATGATGCAGGTGACGTGGGAGCCATACGGTCAAGGGGACCGCTTTGGTGTTCCGGAGGACTATCGCCTTAACCCTATTTGCCTCAGAGAATCTCGTCTGTGGCTAATGTGTTGCCCCATGGTGTGCATGTGGGCTGTTGAGTATCACCAGCCTCACCGTGTCATGACCCAGTTTGGGTTATTTCAGATTGTCCCGCCTGAGTGGAAGTACACGGACTTAGGGCTCCATAGGTAAGCTATTAACTGCCTTACCATGTGATGTGCTTATCATTCGCCAAATAACGCTTTTTGACTTATTGTTGTGTGTAGCTTGGACAGGAAGAAGCAGAGGAAGGAGAAGGATTGGCCCAAGCTTCATAGGAAGCACCTTGAGAAATTCAGGAGGTGTGTGACCGAGGCTAGAAAAGCAAAAGGAGCACAGGATAGGCCCTTCAATCGGGATGCTTTCAACAACTACATCGCATGGTTCGTTGACAACGCGCGGGTGGAGATATACCCACGGGCATTTCGGGATTCGATCTTGGAGAAGCCATTGGTGTTTGATGAGATTTCAACCGAACAATACAGCATCATGGTCAGAGAAGGGCGACAAGCCAAGTTTGCTCCCTTGGTCAACTTTGTGGTAAAGTGTGCCGAATAATATTTTTTCCGTCTAGGCGCTTCTCACACCTTGCATGGATAACTTACTAGTTTCTTGTCTATGACAGCGCGATCAGGTAAGGAAGTCCACCGATGCATGCGAGGACGCTTTGGACACATAACCTCGCGGAGAGAAGGGAGAGGGTCTGTTTCGTGAGTTCGTTAAGAAGCAGGGCCAACGGTTAAGGCGGTTGTCGAACTTGCTAGGTTGCCGTGACCCCGAGGTGGCAACACCGTCCGCGTCACGGTCCAACACGCCTGAAGGTGACAATTCTGGTGATCATCACTCCACATCCGAGGACGAGTCGAACACACCCGAGGTAGTACAACCATTGCATCCCCCACCCTCCCTTGCATTTCTCCTGAATGTGTCCTTACCAATCTTCTTTTGCTGACAGCCGTAAGATGAGGAAAGCGTCCCCGACGAGATGACATTGGGCAACTACACTCGCTACAAGGTCCATGAGCGGTCCGACTATGTGCTCAAGCCAAGGCAACCCAAGAAGCCTTACACACCCAACCCTTCCACGACCAAGACAAAGAAGCCCAAGAATCCATATCGCTTAGAGGTGGAGGATGAAGAGGAACCGAGGAGGAGGAGGAGGAAGATGCCCGCGAGAAGGGGCCGAGGGGCGAAGACCACCCATGGGAAGTAGAGTAGATGTTCCACTTTGTCTTAAATGGTTGTAGTCGTGAACTCGGTACTTATGGTTGTAGTCGTGAACTCGGTACTTATGGTTGTTGTCGTGAACGGTTGTTGTCGTGAATGGTTGTTGTCTTTTTGGAACAAACATTCTCGAACAACATCGAACAAACATCAAACAAACATGCTCGAAAACCAACTGAAACAGACAAACACTAGTCAGGAAGGTGCGACGCCATACTGCCTGGCGCCGCACATGCAGTACGAGCTGTGCAAGGTGGCCCAGGAATCGTCTAAGTTGCCATGCCGGACGACGCCGCACTCTGCACTGTGCGGCGCCACCACGCCGCGCGTTGCACCGTGCGGTGCCGTCCGGCATGGCGCCGCACATGCGCCGCATAGTGCGGCGTCGTCCGGCATGGCGCCGCATATGCGCTCGAAAATAGACAGAAGCTTCTGTCTATTTTCGAGCGCAGTTGCGGCGCCAGGCTGGGCGGCGTCGCACGGTGCAACGCGCAGCTTGGTGGCGCCACACCGTGCGACGCCGTTCGGCCTGGTGCCGCACATGCGCTCGAAAATAGACAGAGATGACCGGTCTACAATCTTCAAAAGCCCGGACATATTTCTCAAAACCCCAAAATGCACGGCCAAAAACTCGCACGGTTTTTCCGTTTACAACCCTTGTCTTGTTCTCATAAGGTTTAACCACATGAACCATGTCGGGGTTAGCATTGGCCATCGCTAACAACAACATTGGGATTAGGTTATAAGATTCCTCCCAATCACCGTACAACATCTTGAATGCGGCTTGCTTAGCCTTCCATGCCTTCCCGTACGTCACCTCGTAGTGAAAGAGGGCTTTCACAAACTCCATGACCTGCTTGATGGTCATTATTGGAAACGACGCGATGTCATTGGAAATCCTATAAGCGAGGAACTCGGAGGTGAGTTGCCGGTGATCGCTCTTCGCATCCTTCCCATCCACCACCGTGCCTCGGCACATGTGAGTTGATACGCAACTAGATATGTGCCAACCGGGACCTCCCTTGAATGGTCTTGCACGCACTATCCAAGGACATCCTTCCTCCTCGCACTTCACCGTGTAACGCTTCTTGATGTCCGAGTGCACGACCGTGTAAGGACGATGATGCTTCACCGAGAAGTCCTTTATCCATTGCTTAAATTCCAACAAGGTCCTGAACCTTGATCCTTTGCAAAAGCCACTATTCACTTCATTGCCATCCCGGTAAGAACTTGTCCTTGGTCCGAGCACAATGCCTTTGCCGCCATCAACAGTGGCTTCATCCGCGAGACTAAGATCACGAAACAAAGGCACCTGATGGTCCCGACCCAATACGGTATCGTGGATTTCGGCCTCTCTAGCCGTGAACCCCTCCTCGTCAACTTCTTCTTCGGGACCATCATCATCCGAGTCCGATGCATAGCCTCGAGAATACGGGAGGTCATGGTCCATGTCATCTTGTGTGATATATTTCTCTAAATCTCCAATATTGTTGTCGTGGAGTTCAACATCATCATTGACATCTTCATCTTCACCCCCACAATCATCATCTTGGTGTCTTGAAATCGATCTCAATGTTTGGGTCAATGGAGGTTCACGCCTTAGCTCTTGGTCTACGGGTGGAGGACTCATAGTACGCAATGGGGATGCCATACGGTTCAAGTCCAAAGACAATGAACTACCAACTTTCTTGGTGGCAAATAGCTCAAGAGCCTTGTCTAGTGATTCGGCCACCACCTCCTTGTATGCAAGCCAACGGGCCTCGGAGAAGATACGCATGGTCTTCCAACGGACATGCATTCCCAAGCCAACATTATGTCTTCCCTCCAACTCAACATCATCCTTTGGCTCCATCCATTTCAATTTAATCCTCAATTGTTCCAAGACCTCGGCATAGGTTGGAGTACGCTCAAATACCGAATCGAGCTCGTCCGGGTCCGGTTCTATGTTACCTCTCAAAAAAGCATCCTTGTCTACATGGTGAACATGAACAATTCTTGCCATGCCTAACATAATCACAACAACAATATTATGTTCAACACACTCAATAGATACACATGCTAACATTAACACAATACCAACCCCTATGCCAATACAACAACATTCTACCATGCATCTTACAAAACAAATTAGGGTTTGCAAGATATGGATCAAAACAAGAAATTAATGGGTGAAATCAAAGATGAAGGGGAAGAATACCTCAAGGCACTTGGGGGGATCGAATTCCACGGAGAGAAGCTTCCGATTTGGACACTAGGAGGGAGGAGGTGGAGGGGGGGAAGAGCCGCCGCCGCCACTGCAGCTCCTGTGTGGGTGAGAAAGAATGGGATGGGGCTGGTGCGGGCTGGCTCGCGCGCTGGTACAAGACCTAATGTGCGGCGCCACGCACAACGGCGCTGCACTACACAGTGCGGCGCCACGCTACAAGGCGCCGCACTAGCGGGACCGATCTCCACGAGGCGCCACGCTGGCAGGTGCGCGGCGCCAGGCGTAACGACGCCGCTCTTCAGAGTACGGCGCCACATTGTATGGCGTTGCAAAAAGGGTTAGTTCCGTGAATTTCTTCTGGCCAGAGTTCATTTCGTGAAATTGTTATTTTTTGGGGTTATTTTCGTCCATTCTGCCACATTGGGAAGCCCGACAACGGCCAAACAGAGAGAGATTGGCGGTTGCATGCTGCACGTGCTAAGAAGCAGAGCCTCGGGAGCAGGTTTTGCTCATTTGATTGGCACCATAACAAAGAAAAGAGAGAGTTGCGGTTGCTGCAAGAGAAGGGGAGCAGGTTGAGCTGGGCCTGGAGCTGTTTAGCAGACGTGTGGCTGCTTGGAATCATTGGTAGCGATAGCCGGTGGCACGAATTGAAAACTTGTGCCAGAGGAATTGGTGGATGCACAGCCAAACACGCTAGTCGACCAGAAGATTTTTGACAAGTAGAGGAGCACAAGGGTTGTTCTTTGTTCTGAAGGTTTGATACTCTTGATAAGGAAAGGCGCATTGCCATTGCTCCTGGAGAGGTGGTGGCCTAGAGCAGAGAAGGAAACTACGATGCTGTTAGAAGGAACGGAACTTGTAGAATAACTGAACAGGGTCATGGATTCAGTTTCAAATACCGAACCGTGTTGTTCACTATTGTTTGCTCAAGGGATCTGCACAAGAAGGGCCAATATAGTAGAGATGAATCATAGAAGATTGTTGGTTGGTGTTTTTCAGCAACATTTACCAATGGGTGAAAAACAAAGAATTGAGAAACTACTTAAGAAAATGACTCAATTACTCAGGAAGATAGAGGAATTGAGAGAGTCGGAGAAAATTGCGGAAGTTCCAAAGCAAGATGGAAAAAATAGCCTACAGAATTGTGTAAATCTTGCAAAAGTGGAATAGGGTATGCCAAATCGAGCTCCTACTAAATGGAACTTCTTGATCAAATTGGGTAGTAGATTTGGGAGCATCGACACATATCACGGGTAGGTGGAGTGGGTTTGCATCATATGCTCCAAATGCACCCATGGAGTTGCACTGAGGTTGATGACATGGCCACGGGAGCGACACGAGCGAAATGTTGGTGTGGTTGTGGTGGTGGTGTGGTTTGTGTGGTGATGAAAACCGGAGATGATCTACGTTGGCAGGTAGGGTTTGAAGATATAGAACCATTTTGTGGGATCTATCACACTTCCACATATGTTCATCATGTTCAGGAAGCTCGAGTCGTTAAAATACATGAGACGTTACAACAAATGGTTAGAGTATAAGATATAGAAACCATCTTGTGGGGTCTATCACACTTTCATATATCAAATGACTTAGAAGTCTTCCACTCCTTAGTATTATTCGTTTATAAAAAATGCAGCCAACTTCCGTGTGGTCAAACAAACAAATCTCACAATGTGGCTTTGAGTTCATTTCTACGTGGGCTGGTGCCCTAGAGCCTGCCCTTGGAAGCGCAAAAAAGGGTGCATGCAACCAATCACGCGCATGCTCTCGGAAGCGCAAAAAAGGGTGCATGCAACCAATCACACCCAATGTGTATGAGCTTGAGTAGGTGCGGTGATTAATTTGCAAGTGATTTTTCCATGATGAAGTCAGGGTCATCAAGTCGCTAAATGATGGAGTGATATAGATAAATATTGTTAGTGGTAACTCTTTAGTTAATTATGATGAGGGCAGTGGGAGAAGAATTTTTTGAGATCCAATGTCACTGCCTTGGTGACTAGGAAAAGATCATGGAGAGGGGGCCGTGGCTGTTTCGGGACTGGGTGTTTCAGACCATGTATCTGTGGATCTAGAGTTCATGCCGATATGGATTCAGGTGCATAAGCTCCCTGAGGTGTATGGCAAATAAGAAGTAATCAAGAAGCTCGTCGAGCGTATGGCCGGGGAGGTTTGGTGACTGAGATGACCCTCGCGGGTGCTTTTAGGGGGGATTTTGTTCGGTTGCGGATCAACCATGATGTCCCTAAACCCCTGACTCGCTTTGTGTCAATTTCTCTTAGTGGAAAGAGATTTCTCTATGCAGTTAAGTACGAAAAGCTGGGGCAACTTTGTTATGTGTGCGGGTTAATTGTTCACGAACGGAAGCAATGTGGTGATGGCTTACATGAGGATAAATATGTCAAGTATGGGGACTGGAGTTATGCTAATGTACATGGTCGTGGTACTAGACCAAGCCGTGGTGGTTTCAGGGGGGTTGGAGGAGCTCGAGGCTCTGCGGTAGGAGGAAGCAGCTCCCATGGAAGAGGCTGGGATAGTGATTTAATGGATAAGAGAAGAATTGATTTTGGGAGTGAAGAGGGTGTGAATGGGGGTGTTCTAACTACCTTAAACAGGGGGTGGATGGCGGTGCTATTGTTGTCGAGAGGGCGGACACCGCGACTGCCAAAAAAAAGTAGAAGAGTTTATATGGCAATTTGGCCTCTAGGATTCAGGATCGGCGGCACCCCTCGAGGGTGTCCGCTAGGAACAATGAATTGCTTAGTTTGGAATTTGTCAGGGATCAGGGAACAAACCGACAGTTCGAGAGCTCGAAAACTTGGTCAGGATAAACCAAGTGAGCATTGTGTTCCGGTGTGAGATGCGAACAAAAAAGTGAAAGATTTTGTATTCTTCAGAATATATTAGGCCTAAAGGGTTTTGCTGGCCAGGACAGCGATAGCCTAAGTGGTGGTCTTGCCCTATTCTGGGGTGAGTCACTATGTGTGGATGTGCAGGAGGTGACTGAAAGATACATTGACATACATATTCGCTTATCGTCACATGATCCTCTACCGAGACTTACCTGTGTACGGCGAACCTAGAGTGGAAAATCGACACCGCATGTGGAGACAACTCAAGGTGCTTAAGACTCGTTCGGATCTTCCATGGTGTGTTGCGGGAGGCTTTAGTGAAGCTATGTGGTCTTTTGAACTTTTTCTACTAATGCGAGGCTAGATCAACAGATGGTAGATTTTCGGATAGTCTGGAGGTATGTGACCTGGGCGACTTGGGCTTCAACGGTTTACCCTATACACTCAAGGAATGTTAAAGTCCGTCTAGACAGGGTGGTTGCGAGTATTGGATGGAGTTTTTTTAAGAAGATACAGTCGAACACATCATCTCGCCATGCTCTGATCACCTTCTGTTACTACTAAAGTGTTTAAAGGAGGAAGTGCAGAGGCATTGGCCCCATCTGAAATCACTATGAAAAAATGTTGGAAAGGGACTCGAAGCTTCGTGAACGTATCTCCACAGCCTGCACAGGTTCTAGACCGAAACACACTTTGAGACAAATTAGAGATGGTATAGGGGCGGTGATGAGCCACCTCAAGACGTGGAGTAAAACCACTTTTGGCTCGGTTGCTAAGGAAATTGAGAAATCCAGAACAATGTTAGAGAAGTTGATGGCTATAAATGTTGATAGACAGGAGATCCGTGAGGTGTCGAACAGAATGAATGAGATACTCTACCATGAGGAGATGATGTGGCTTCAAAGATCATGAGTTGACTAGTTGAGAGAGGGTGATTGTAACATGAAATTTTTCCACCGAAAAGCGGTATGCCAAGCTCGGAAAAATAAATTAGAGGACTAGAAGATGTTGATGGGAATTGGACCGAGGATGTGGTGGAGATGCGTAATATTGAAAAGAGCTAATTTCAATATATTTTCTCAGTTGATCCAAACCTAGCTCCTGGCTACTGAAATGAGTGAAAATCTATGTGCTGAAATTTTGGATAGATAAATTGGATATGCCTTCTTTCAAATAGGACCATTGAAGGCGCCTAGACCTGACGTGTTATCTACAAGATTTTTTCAAAGAAATTGGGGCGTTCCCCGGAGGAAATTATTGTGGCGGTCAAATATTTTTTTTGCTACTGGGGTTATGCCTAGTGGGATTAATGATATTGCCCCAGTTTTAATTCCTAAGTAAAAGGGTATTTTACCCCTTTTCATGTTTTCATGTTTGTTGACAACACTAGGAAAGTTTAATCGTGTGCTAAGTTTTTTAGGGCATTATAATCTTATCAGCATACCGATTATGTGTTTCTCCCTCAAAGGGAAAAGAGGGTTCTAATTGAGATATTGGAAGAAGATCCCGGGATTTTAAAGTGTGTCGAATGTTCTTTTCCGGACTGTTCGGCAGGTGCTCGCCGGAGTATCCGGCCAGACCGAATTGTCCGGCTGGTGCGAGTCGGATTGTCCGGTGCTGGGATTTCTTCGAGGCTTCGCCAAGAGTGGCTTCACGCCAGTATACCGTTTCGGAATCTAACCGGATTCCAGCCGGAATCTCCTGAGCTTCCCTGTTTGGCCGGAGTGTCCGATGGTGTTCTACCGGAGTGTCCGGCTCAGGCCAGGATGTCCAATGCATTTCGGTTAGACACTCCGGGTTAAGTGAAAGCAACGACTGGTTTTTCTGGGGCCCTATATAAAGGGCCCGTCTTCTGCCTTGGGAAGTTGCTCGTCCACAACCCTAGAAGCTGAGCCACCAAATCCTCAAGATCTCCTTTCTCAACCACCCAAAGCTCTTGCCATTTGGAGAATCGAAGGAGAAGACACCAATCTACATCTTCACCAGAGCGATTTACATTTCCCCCTCATTCACTTGAGGGCCCGCTTGTTCTAGTGTTTCTTAGGAAACCCTAGATAGTGTTTTCAGTTCTAACTAGCTTGTTGTCATTGTGGCAGCTAGCCTTGTACTTGGAAGCCTCATCTCCATTGTGTAAGTTTGCTCCAAGCTTGTTGTAAAGGCGCCGGTTCCCGACTCGAAGGGTACCGATAGTGGAAAAGTGGACTAGGCCATTTGTGGCAGAAGTTCGCCAAATAATATGGTGAGGCCTTTGTGGCGTGGTGGTCTTAGTACAACCCACCCCTTCAACGCAGACGTACTTCCCCTAAAAAGGAAGGAATTGTGGTGAATCAAATCCCATGTCCCCGCGTGCTTCATTCTCAGCTACGTCTATCCTTTTACCGCTCCTTTGCTTGTGTGGTTCTAGTAACTAGGTTTTCATATAAGTAAATTCACCATAGTTGCATATCTAAACAATTTACCTTTGTGTCAAGCCTAAATTGAAAAAGAAGTAACATTTGGAGCAGCACATATTCAACCCTCCCTCTAGGTTCTCATACGATCCATTTCAATTGGTATCACAGCCTCAGCTCTTAATTTGGGCTTTACCACCTAAGAGAGTATGGGTAGCCAATACGGTGAAGCTAGTGACACAGTCACCATGAATGACTTCAAATCTTTGGAATCATACATGAGTAGACAAATAAGTGAGTTGCGTGAATTGATGGCACAATTCATGAAAGATAAATCGACTGTGACCACTACTTCACCTGAGGATCCGAATTCATCTTCTAAGGGGGAGCTTTCACCTCGTCCCAATGATAAGAATACGGGGGATGGTAAACACGAAACCTTAAGTACCTCTTCCAAAAAGGAAAAAGAGAAGGAATGGTTCCATTCGTTCCCTTGGTACTCTCCTGACCCTCCTATACCTCACCCTCATATAAACAATAGAGGTGATCCACCTAATCTTGATGCATATTCTTTCTCTCAATGGCAAATTTAGATGAAATATGATGTTCGCAGCTCTTGCATTTAGTTGTGAATAATTACTGAAGAAGGACTCTTTATTAGTGATCCAACCAACTTGAAGAGAATATAAGTGGTTGATAATCAATTCAATGCCACCGCCTTTGCACATGATTCAACTTGGTGTGGGGCCAAAGGATTTCCCTCACATTGGGATGCTCTCACTGATTTGTTTGTTGGGAATGAAAGCATGAGGAGAAACCTGATGCTTTGAGCAATCAAGCGGAAGGTTTCTTCATGGTGGAAGGAGAGGATCATGAGGACATGTATCGAAGACTCAAGTCTACTGCCACCACATTTAGGAACCTTGGTGCCTCTCATGTGGATGATGCTTAGATCAAAAGAAAGATGTGAGCTCTCTCACGTCATTTGATCCCACCGACTTGAAGAGTCTCCAAGGAAGACACAACTACCATCTCATGATCTCCAATGAAGTTGTGCAAGAAATGCAAGCCTTCAAGGATGCCACCAAGAATGCCAAAGATGCTCGTCCTCATGCCTTGGAATGCAAAAGGGTGTGAACCTTGATTTGAAGGCACATCTAGTGGAACATGAGGATGAAGGGAGAAGCGATGAAATCAATGCAATGAGTTGTCCCGAGGAAGTCAAAAGTGCTCATGGCGAGTATATGGCTTTCTATGCAAGAAACTTTTGGAAGAATCCCGCTAAGGCAAGGATGGAACTAGATCGCAAGAACAACTCAAGTGGGAGAATGTGAGACCCTAGCGATGGCTTAATAGGATAGATAGGATACCCATACCAACAAGTTGCAACTTCTTTGCCGGAAGCTCATCTCAAAAGAACTCTAAGGAAGCGTGTTTGGCCTAGATCAATTTGAGGATGAGTGACCGACCAGGAAGTGGGTAACGGGTGCGCACGAGTGAGGAGAAAGTGCACAGAAAAGACTAGTGTTGGTCTGTCGGGCCAGTCTAGATATTGTAGTAAGCTGCCAGGAGTGACAACCGCTGGTCCGGAGAGGCCGAGGTGTTACAAGTGGTATCAAAGCCGGCCCTCGCGGTTACACGGGCGTGTGTGGGTCAGTGGAGGACATGTGGATCATGGTGCGTGTGGCCCAGAGTGGACACGACATGGCACAGATGCCGACACTGGACGTAGAGACATGTGCCAAGAGGGGACGTTCCTGGCTTGTGATTGATCGACGAGGGCGTAGATCTTATAAGGGTGGGTGTAGACCCTAGCGTGGCTTAATAATATTGATAGGATACCCAAACCAACAAGTTGCAACTTCTTTTCTGAAAGCTTATATGAAAAGAACTCAGAGGTTAAATGTGCTTGGCCTAGAGCAATTTGAGGACGAGTGACCAACCGGGAAATGGGTACCGGGTGTGCACGAGTGAGGACAAAATGCGCATAAAATACTAGTGTTGGTATGTGGGGTGTAGGGGTTTGTAGCATGGAAAACAAACAAATTCTATCATATGAACACACAAAAGCCAAGATCTAATCTACGAGATCGGTGCAACGAGTTTGTAGAGAACTAACCCTCGTAGATCCAAAATGTTTAAAGAGATTTGGATCTCGTGGTTGATGTAGTCGATCACTTGCCAATCTCAAGATCGTGAAGACAATCCTTACGGCGCCACATTCCGGCAGCGCTTCCGCAGTTAGTCACACATATGGTAGTCGATGAATGATACGTCGGAAACGTATATATAATTTTTGATGTTCCATGCTTGTTAGTATCTATTTTGCTTTGCTTTGTCTACACTTTGAGGTGATTTTTATATCTTTTCTGGTACTAACCTATTAATAAGTTGCCATAGTGATAGTTGCCTGTTTTCTACTGTTTTTGGTTTCAAAAAAGATAGTAAAGAAATATTATCGGAATTGGACGGTACAAACGCCAAAGTCAATAACTTTCCGTGGGGAACAAGAAGTCCAGAGGGGAGAAGGAGAAGTGGGCCAGTGATGGGGATATGCCTACTGGGGTATCCTCAGCGGGACGTTTCCGACTGGCCCAAAGGCTGGCGAGTGGGCCTGCAGAACGGCGAGTGGATCAAAGCCCGTCAAGGCACCAGGCGACTGGAGGTCAAAGGCCCAGGCGAGTAGATAGGCCCAGTCGGTCTGACTTAAATGATTGACAAAGTTGTAACCGAATCGGTTGAGATATGTAAACCCTAGGGGAGGTGAGCCTATATAAACCTCCCTAAGGGGTGAGTAGAGACACGTTCCCTCATACACCCAAGCAACTCGCCGCCTAGTCGCCGAGTTCGCCCATTGTAAACACCTCCATAATACAATCTAGCAGGAGTAGGTCTTTACCCTCGGGCCGAACTGGTAAAACCGTGTCTTTGCCCTCATCTCGCACCGCAGATGGCCGCCTTGCCCTTCGTTCTACTACTCGCCGATTGCAGATCTGCCGTGGCCATTCCCACGCATGCTGGCGCCCACCGTGGGGCCTGGCCGGTGTTCTGCGGCGAGATCCAATCTGCCCATCAACGAGACGGTCGCCACCGGCCGCATGATAGCGATCGGCGAGATGCTCCAGATCTTGCCGAGCAGCTACGTCCCGGCGGCACGACCCGTCACGCATAGCGTGATCCTGCCGATCGGCACGATCAGCCTCTTCGTCGGCTTCACCGACATCACCACCTCGGAGGACTCGGCTCGCATCCGCGAGTCGCCACCACGCGATCGGCTCTCCGAGAGCCAGGTCCGCACGATCCACCGCCTCGCCTCCGAGTACAACTCGGCCCATAGCAACGTGGCCGAGAATTCAGCGGCCGCAGAGGACGCGGCCGTCACAGACGACGCCGACTCGGCGACCCCGGCGTCACTCGCCGGATCCATCACCGCGGCCTCGTCCGCGGGCTCCATCGCTCAGGTCTCCAACGCGGGGGATTTCGAGGACCCCTCCATCCTCGGAATCTTCGACTTCGACTCCGGGTCGGAAAACTCCGCCGACCTCCACGACGGAACCGGTCGCCACGCAGCGACCTACATGGCCACCGGCGCCGATCCGCCGGAGGACCCTTTCTCCACCCCAATCCCTCCCAACGCTACGGCAACGGAGGTCGAAGAACTCCGCCTGAAACTGGCGGAGGCAGTACGCAAGGAGCAGGCCGAAAAATTCGCCTCGGCGGTGTGACAGCAGAACTGTCACGCTACCACCAGCAGCGGATCAGGTCACGCCTGAACCCCACCGTTCAGGGGCGCGCCCTGAACTTCGACGATGAGAACGACCCGGCTCGCATAGCCGAGCGCGCGATCTGCGAGAACGCGCCACCAGGGGGAAGCGCCCGACCCCCGCCAGGATCAACGGCGATGGGTGCTCCACCGCCACCCAACCGCACCTCCTGTGGACCAGCCGCGGATAGTCGTCTCCTCACGGAGCGAGATGCGAACGGCCTTCCACGTTCTCCACCCCGATGGACAACCTCGTGGCAGGCCGAGCCGGCGAAGATCACGGCCACCGGCGACGGCGCCTTACAGATCCAGTACGTCAAGGCCCTGCTCGCAAAAGCCGTGGAGCAGCAAAAAGCGGGCGCCGACTCGCAAGGGCGAGTATACTCGCGCTCCTCGGGGAGCAGGGCGGCCTCAAGCGGTCGCCCAGCGGCGGCAAACACCCTCAATTGCCCGCCACCAGAGCCATTACAGCTCCAACGCCGACCCGCGAACGCGGCACTCTCCACCAACGATCCAGTGCCCGACCAACTTCGTCGCCGCCAACGGAGAACCCGTCGACGCCCGCACTCACATCATCAACAACCAAAACTGGCGCGCACGCCAGCCCGACGACTTGCGGCACACCCTAAATACTCGCCGCGATGGCGAGCCCATGGGGTCGCTCAGTCGACTGGGGCCCAAGTGCTTCGGACCAATGATCCGCGGCGAAAAGTACCCGCCAAACTTCAAGGCGCCAAAGGAGATCGAAAAATACGACTCCTCGTACGACCCCGCAGTCTGGCTCGACACATACCTCATGGCAATGGGGATCGCGGGTCACACCGACCTACTCGCCGCCCGTTACCTCCCACTGATGATGGAGGGGACGTGCAGGCAATGGATCAACACGCCCCCGTGACGATGTCGACTCACGAGGAAATGCGAGACGCCTTCGTCAGGCACTTCGAGTGCTCCTACACCCGCGCCACCACCATCGAAGACCTGGAACGATGCGTCCAGGGACCTCGCGAGTCGACCCGCAACTGGGTCCAACGGTGGCAGGAGCTCTGGTACAACGCGGTCGGCATCCACCCGGACACCGCGATCCATTGCTTCAAGACCTCGTGCCGCTACGAGCCTCTAGTCGCCAAGCTCAAGCGACACGCCAAAACACTAGACAACATCCCCGACCTCCTCGAGATCGCCAAGCGGTACGCCGAGGAAGACCCCAACCAAGACGTCGACGACGAGTCAGGGGGGCAACGCCGCACGGGTGGCAACGACGGCGGACGTCGAGTCGACCTACGCTACGACACCGCCTCACGAGCAAGCGCGCAACGACGGGCGAGTCGACTGCCGCTAACGCTGGGCACGCACAACGCGAGCCCAAGAGCTACCGCCGTGACGGAGGGAAACGACGCGATGGCGGCAACTACAAGAACAGGCCAAGGTTCGATCCCGCGGCCCTCCTTAACCAACCATGTGCGTTTCACAGCAGGGAAGGAAAGCCCGCCACGCACACCACCGCCGACTGCCACACCCTACGGGAAATCGAGAAGGCACGGCACGCGCGGGAGGACACCGACAACGACCCGCAAAATGGCGGAAAGTTCGGCAAAGTAGCCGGCTCGCTCCACACCTTCACCGGCTTCAACACGAAGCGCGAGAAGAAGGTCATCGCCCGCGCCGTCGCCGTCAACGCGGTGGCCCAGACAGACGTCCCCCAGTTCCTGAACTGGTCGGAACAGCCCATCACCTGGAGCCGGCAAGACCACTCGCCACGCATCGAGTACCCAGGACGAGTCGCCCTGGTGGTCAAGCCCAAGGTTGGTGACTACTGGCTCCCCAAGACTCTGATGGACGGCGGCAGCTCCATCAACATCCTCTACCTCGAAACATTCAGGCGGCTGCGGCTCCCGCAGTCGATGATCGAGACAACCCACACCACGTTCCACGGCATCGTCCCCGGTCGGAAGGCGTACCCGATCGGCAAGGTCACGCTACCCGTCACCTTCGGCACTCCGGCAAACTTCCGCACCGAGCGGATCGTCTTCGAGCTGGTGCCCTTCGACAGCCCTTACCATTGCGTCCTGGGGCGCCAGGCGTTCGCCAAATTCATGGCGGCACCCCACTACGCGTACAACGCGATGAAGCTCCCCGGGCCGTGCGGCGTCATCACCATCAACGGCGACCCCGACATGGCCGCCGAATGCGAGGCCAAAGGAGCCGAACTCGCCGACGCCGTCATCGCGGCGGAAGCTAGTCACGCCGATGAGCTCGCCAAATACGCGAGCGGGGTCAATAATGACGACCCCACAATACTCAAGAAGCCCAACTCAGAGGGCGCAAGCACCTCAACCTTTGAGGCCACGACGCACACCCGCACCGTCGAGCTGGTCCCAGGCGACCCCAGCCAGACGGTGACGATCGGGACAGGCATGAGCCCAGCGTAGGAAGGCGCGCTCATCGAGTTCCTGCGTGAGAATAGGGACATCTTCGCATGGAAACCCTCCGACATGCCTGGTGTCCCTAGGGAGCTCGCTGAGCACAAACTAAACGCCGACCCAAAAGTGCGACCAGTCAAGCAGTCGCTACGGCCCTTCAATGAAGAGCGCCGTCGAGCAATCGCCGAGGAAGTGCAGCGCCTGCTCGCTGCCGGCTTCATCCGGCCGATCAAATACTCCAAGTGGCTGGCAAACCCAGTCCTGGTCGAGAAGAAAAATGGGACCTGGAGAATGTGTATCGACTACACAAACCTGAACAGCGCCTGCCCAAAGGAGCAGTTCGTCCTCCCGCGGATCGATCAGATAATCGATTCAACCGGGCTCGAGTCGCCATGTTTCCTCGACGCCTACTCCGGGTACAACCAGATTAAAATGGCGGTCGAAGACGAGGAGAAGACGGCGTTCATCACGCCATTCGGAGCATTCTGCTACACCGCCATGACCTTCGGCCTCAAGAACGCCGGGGCGACCTACCAGCGGTGCATGCAAGAATGCCTAGCGAGCCAAATTGGCCGCAACATCCACGTCTACATCGACGACGTGGTCGTAAAATCCGCTCGCCAAGGAGACCTCCTCGCCGACCTCGCGGAGACCTTCGCCAACCTGCGGAGGTACAAGATAAAGCTCAACCCAGGCAAGTGCACCTTCGGCGTACCCGCCGGGCAATTACTAGGGTACGTCGTCTCAAAACGAGGGATCGAGGCAAACCCAACAAAGATCGACACGATCGCCCGGCTCGGCAAACCCGAGTGCTGCGCGACGCCCGAAGCTGGCGGGCGTAGCGGCTCTCGATCGCTTCATCCCACTGGGCGAAAAGGATGCCCCTATACCGCTGATGCGCAAGAATCCCACCTTCCGATGGGACAAGGAGGACGACGCGCTCGCGACCTCAAAAGGTGCTACTCGCCGCACCACTACTCGCCGCACCCGTCGACAAAGAGCCCATGCTGGTTTACGTCGCGGCGTCCGAAGCGTCGTCGTCTGTAATGGTCGTCGAACGACGGAGGAAGGAAAGAGCGCCCGTCCAGCGGCGGTATACTTCATCGGTGAGGTCCTCACCGAGTCGCGCCGATACCTGATACCAAAAGCTGGTATATGCGGTCTTGAGCTCAATGCGCCAAGCACTATTTTCAGGAGCACCCCATCACGGTCGTCTCCTCAGCACCACTACAAGATATCATCCGCAATCGCGAGGCGACCGGGCGGGTCGCCAAGTGGGCCGTCGAGATCGGCGTCCACAACATTAAGTACGAGCCACGAAGGGCGATCAAGTCCCAAGCGCTGGCAGACTTCATCGCCGACCGAAGAGGCCCAAGCCGGACAAGCCGTACCTCCACTACTGGAACCTACACTTCGACGGATCCAAGAACGCGGACGGTGCAGGCGCGGGGATTGTGTTGACTTCACCAAAGGGCGACAAGCTCCGCTACATCCTCCGCCTCGATTTCACGCCCTGCACCAACAACATGGCCGAATACGAGGCCCTACTCCACGGCATGCGAGCCGCAAAGGAGATGAGCGTCAATCGCCTCCGATGCTACGGAGACTCCGACCTTGTCGCGGGACAAGTCGCCGGCACCTGCGACGCCGTCTCCCCTACCATGGCGGCGTATCGCCACGAGGTGGACAAGCTGGGCGGCCACTTCACCGGCTATTCCGTCGAGTGGATCGACAGGCGGAAAAACGAGGAGGCCGACGCCCTCTCTCGCATCGGGTCGGCTCGACTCGCACCACCCGCCGGCGTGTTCCTCGATACAATCTCCAAGCCATCAGTCTCTCCCCCGAGGGAGATCGACATCGGAGTCCCCCTCCAACCAGAGGCAACCTTGGTCGCACTCGTCACCGAGCCAGACGACTGGACCAAACCCTACATCGCCTACCTGGAGACAGGCAGCCTGCCCGCAGACGAGACAAGCGCTCGAATGATCGCTCGCCGATGCAAGTCCTACACCATCATCGACGGCGAGCTACACAAGCGCAGCGTCACCGGCGTGTTCCAGCGTTGCGTCCAACCGGCTGAAGGACGTAAAATCTTACACGACATCCATTCAGGCGACTGCGGCCACCACGCTGCCGCGCGCTCCCTAGTCGCCAAGGCTATGCGACACGGCTTCTACTGGCCCACCGCACACGCCGACGCCGTCGACATCGTCCAGCGATGCGCCGGGTGCCAGAAGTACGCCAACCAGACGCACGTTCCAAGTTCGGCGCTCAAAACCATCCCCATCACCTGGCCATTCGCCGTGTGGGGCATGGACATGGTAGGCCCCTTCAAGAAGGCCCCCTCTGGCTACACCCACCTGCTGGTCGCCGTCGACAAATTCACAAAGTGGGTAGAAGCCAAGCCAGTCCGGAAGTGCGACGGGAAGACTGCCACTAAGTTCCTACGCGAGCTCATATACCGCTACGGTTTCCCTAACAGCATCACGGACAACGGCACAACTTCGCCAAGGGAGCAATGGCCGAGTTCTGCGAGGAGCACCACATCCGGCTCGACCTCGCGTCGACACCCGAATCCAACGCCAGCGGAACGAGCCAACCAGCATCCTCCACGGCCTGGCCGCGACTCCAAGTACCACTCGAGCGCACCGGATGCCGGGTCGAAGAGCTTCCTCCGTCATCCGGGAATCCGCACCTCGGTCAACAGGTCGACGGGATTCACCCCCTTCTTCATGGTCTACGGCGCTGAAGCTGTCATGCCCACCGACCTCGAACACGACTCGCCGCGGATCGTCCACTACACGGAGGCCGCAAACGAACTGGCCCGCCAAGACGGGCTCGACCAACTCGACGAAGAACGCGACCTCGCCCGATCGCGCACCGCTATCTATCAGCAAGGGCTCCGTCGCTACCACAGCCGACGGGTGAAAACCCGCACCTTCCAGGAAGGCGAATTGGTGTTACGCCTAATCCAGGACAAGAAGGGCATGCACAAGCTCTCTCCTCCGTGGGAAGGCCCGTTTCGCCATCGGACGCCAGACTCGTAACGACGCCTACTACCTCATCGACGTCCTGGGACGGCGAACTCGACGTCAGCGGCCCCGAATATAAATCTCCTCCGGAAGTTCTATTCCTAGAACCCCACATATGTACTCTCCAGTCGCTGTGAAATAAAAGAAACAGTTACCGCAAATTGCGTCTACTCTCCATACCCTGTGCCACTCGCACTTGTAATAACAGCGTCATGCTAACATGCAGAAGTCAACCTTTGGTACAGCGATCGCACGGCCAAGTAGTGCGATGGGAGCACCGAGTCACCTCAGTCTGCGTCGTCACTTAAAAACGCCAATCCGAGCCCCATTGAGTCGCTTAGCTCGACTGGTTTTACAAACCAAGACAATCGCCTCGCTTCACGTCTGCCCTCCGTGATCTCCTCGGCGTGGCGACTCGAACGACCAAGTACCACGCCGGGATCGATACCAGTTCGCGATCGGTCGTGGAAAACGTCAAGTAAGAGAGCACACCTGGACTGCCACGCCGATCGACCCCCGGCCAGGCAGAGTGACGCCCACACCAACGCGCTCAGTCCTCAACCACCCTCGAGTCGCGCCTCGAAATACCAAGTACCACGCTCGGGGACTCGGCCACCCGACCCCGTTCGCGTCCGGGAAAACGGTAAAGTAAAGAGCACTCAAGGGAGTCGCCGTGCGACTGGCTCTCCGAGCTCGGGCGAGTCGACTAAACTAAACAAAACACACGATAACAACAAACATCATATACAAGATGAACCCCACAAAAGGGCGGACGCGCTCGGGGACTCATCCAAAATCAATCCAAGACACGAAAATCATTAGCAAAATAGACACAACATCCAATTCAATCGCACATCGCATTGTCTTACATTACAAACTATGCCTATTCGGCAGAATTGCTACTAACTTATCTAGGCATACTACACTATTCCGCAGGCTTCGACGATGACGCACCAGCGTCCCGGCGCTTCCGGATGAACGGAGTATACGGGTTCGATGGATACGTCGACAGCTCGCCCGCCATCGCCGCGCGGAAGGGCTGCTCGACCTTGAAGTCGCGATGCGGCGGCTCGGGGTCGTTCGGCGCGACGACCGTTTCCTGATAAGGAAGGAGGTCGCCCATCGCCCAGACACGTTCCGAGTACACGGCGGCACGCTCTTGCAGCTTGAGAACCTCCGACAGGTCCACCGCGCCAGTCGACGAAGGATATCCACTCGTCACATCGTCGATGTCGAAGTCTTCGGGGAAGTGAGCAAGTCCCAGGCTCAGAGCTGTTGACGCTCCGCGCCGAAACGCCGACCGCGTCATGAACTCTACGACCGCGGGCGCCTTCTCCAAGTACTCCCACACCTCAACGAGGTCACTGGGAATAACCTCCGTGGGCGACATCTCTTGAAGGTAGGCGCGGATGCACGTCGCCGACAGCGTTGCCGAGTCGACGAGCATGCTCACGCACTCCCTCGCATCAAGAGAGCTCGCTTCCTCACGGCTACCAATCACACGGCCTGCTAGACGGAAACAGTTGTGAGCACCACGGAAACCACAAACAATAAAACTACAAGATTGGGAAGGCGCACTTACCAAGCAACGGGCGAGCGAGTTCCGTGATGAAACTTTGAAGCGAGGTATGGTCGTCTTGAAGCCCAACGATGAGGGCCTCCGACAGCTTCCGGTCTTCTTCCGCGGCCGCAACGGCGGCCTTAGCTCGCCCGTTCGCCGAACTCGCTTCCTCTTTCGCCTCCCGCAGTTCGCGCTCGAGGTTGGCGATCTTTTGCTCGGCAGCGCCTAACGCAGATTTCGCCGCCATAAGCTCGCCAGCTGGGACAAGCTCTCGGCGAGCCGCCTCTGCCTGTGCAGCAACAGCCTGAAGGTTCCTGTTAACCTCTTGGAGAGCGGCCAACTCCTTCTCAGCACGCTGCTTCGCAGCCAATCGCCCTGCCGACTCCAGCTGCAGACCCTGCACAATCTCACAGTCAGCACACACGAAAATCACTCAGTACCCACCCGCTACGATTTAGCGGGTGCGCACTCGGGGACTGGACTCGAACTTACAGTACAAGAAATTATAAGAATCAAGCCGCTGCTGAGCATCGACTCGATCCTCGGGGACTGGAGGTACCTGGATGGCCGCGCCAAGCATGCCGTGCAGTTCCACCGCGTCCACAGACGTGAGCAGCGCCGGTGTGTGCCCGCGACGTGGATCGATTTCAGCGTCGGCGGTCCTTGGAGCGGGGCTCGGAGCCGCAGCCTCACTCGCCGAGGCCGCCTTGGTCACGAAGCGAGGGAAGGTAGCGATTGACGCGCCCGCCTAAGGGAACTCGCCTCCTCGGTCTAGGCAATGAAATGCCCCTTCGTGGACGCGGTCGCTTCACGGCCCGGCCCAGCCGGCGATCGCCGTGTCGTCGAGAGACATGACGATGTCGCCGCCCTTGGCCTTCTTGCTGCCTTCCGGAAGCGGCGACTCGCCCATCTTCCTCTTACGGAAGAGTCCTCCTCGCTAGCGGCGGAGGGCACTTTGGCCACCGTCGGGTGGCCCATCTTCTTCACTCCGGTCCTACGCATCGAGACAACTCAGTAAAAAACAGTCAAGATGTTAAGAGAGAAAGGTGAAGGCCGTGTGCACTCACTTGGCGACTGGAATGAAACGCAGCCCTGTACGAAGGCCGGCCGGTCTCTCCAGTTCGGGGCCCAATCGGCGACTAAGCCCCAGTTCCAGGACGCCAGGGGCCCAGGATACGGATGGCTTCTTCGACGTTGAAGTCGCGGTTGGTGCCTCCGGGACGCCTTCGGCCGAGCCCTCCTCGCGAAGCAGAGCTGCCGCGGCCGGAGCCTCCTTGCGAGGCGAGACCGCCGCGATCGGGACCTCCTTGCGAGGCGAAGTCGCTCCAGCTGGAGCCTTCCCCAGCCCGGAGACCGGCGCGAAGGGCGGAGGCATTGAGGCCAACGGTGCCTCCATGGATGGCGCATCCAGTGCGGTTGCCGCTGGGGCTGCCTCGTCACCGGCCGAGCTGTGAGCGTCGGAACTGCTCGCTGAGCACGGCGGTGAGGCCATCTTCGGCGGCTTCGTCTTCCTCCTCAAGGGGACCCTCGCCTCTTTCTCTTTCTTCTTCTTCGCGGGAGTGGTCTGACGGAGCGAGGTGGTCTCCGGGAGTTCCTCGTCATCGTCGTGACGCTCGAGGCTCCTGTTCGCCTCGAGCTCGCGCTGGCGCTGCCCGCGGGTCTTTCGGACCAGTGGGGCGATCTCCTCTTCGGATTCGCCCTCGTCGTCCTCGTTACCCTTGGCGGGAGGCGACTCGCTTGCGTCCTGGGCGGTTGGCCCGGAGCTCTCGTCATCGGCGGGTGGTAGCCACCCTTCGACCACTTGGAATAGCTGCGTTAAAACATGAAACGAAGTTAGAGTTACCGCGACTGCACATGATGCGACTGCGAACAAGAAAAAATAATTACCGTTGGAGCCGGACGCTTCGCGGTGTATGGAGGAACCCCGGCCTGCGCGTCCGTGTATGCCGCCTGGGTGATCCTCTTGACGCCAGAGGTAGTCCTCCGCTTCCACTCGGCGAGGCAGGCTTCGCCGAGTCTTCTCGGCCCGTCTTGGTACATGTAATGCTCGCGTTAGGCGGCGAACGAGCCGCCCGAGCCAACAGCTTGTATAGGTTCACCGTCTGAGCCCTTCTTCTTCGCATACGGATGGTCCGGAGCATCTCGTCGACGACCATCCGCTGGTCGTCGGGAGCTTGACGACTGGAGGTTGCGGCTCGAGCGGTCCGCCGAGTACCGGATCGCCTCGTCGCCTGAGTCGCCTCGGTTACATAAAACCAAGACTTTTTCAACTCGCCGCTTTGGCCGGCAGATCGTGTCAAGAAGGAGGCTTTGGATTTGAGCCGAAGGTTAAGCCGCCCGCGGCTAGCATTGGGCCGCCCGCCTCCTCGCGGCTGATCCGTCCGTGGAACAGATCTTGCCACAAAGGAAAATAGGGCCTGCAGCCCAGGTAGCACTCGCAGAACGCCACGAAGATGGCGAGCTGCTCGATACTGTGGGGACCCAGATCCGAGGGCTGGATCCCGTAGTAGGCGCAGAAGCGCCGGAAGAACAGAGAAGTGGGAAACCCTAAACCCCGCTCGAGGTGACTGGTGAAACAGATAAACTCTCTCGCTGGTTCGGGTCGCTTCCCATTTGGAGGATTCGCCAAAGCCCGCCAGATTCCGGCCTCGAAGGAGGCCAGTTGCGCCCTGGTGCACTTGGATCTCCCCCAAGGTTCAGAGGAGAGGGCCATGGCTGAGGATTTGCTTGGAGGGCGGAAGGTTGCGGGTCGATCAGATCGCGGGATCAGCGGACGGGAGATGTGTGCACTCGGAGGAAATGGTGGGCGGTTGGCTTTCCGATAGCCTACCATTCCTCTTATATAGCGCGAGCTGCCCGCCAAATTAGGGGGCCGTTACCGCGCGATGATTACGCCGAAAGTTACCGTTAAGTTACCTTAACGGCTAGTTTGACCACGCCCGACGGTCCGCCTCCTGCCACCCGGCTCGCTGAGTTGCTCGCCGAGGCCGCGACCCGTTGATTCGACTCGCTCAAGACACAACTTGGTTCGCTGGATTTTTTCCTTCGTGCAGGAGCCCGCCGACGATTCGACTGGATGCCAACTTGAAGCCGTATACTCCGACTGCCAGCAGCCACCCGCGCCTAATCGACGACGGCCTCGGGGACTACTGATGGGGATATGCCTACTGGGGTATCCTCGGTGGACGCTTCCGATCGCCCAAAGGGCGAGTGGGCCTTTAGAACGACGAGTGGATCAAAGCCCGTCAAGGCACCAGGCGACTGGAGGTCAAAGGCCCAGGCGAGTAGATAGGCCCAGTCGGTCTGACTTAAATGATTGACAAAGTTGTAACCGAATCGGTTGAGATATGTAAACCCTAGGGGAGGTGAGCCTATATAAACCTCCCTAAGGGGTGAGTAGAGACACGTTCCCTCATACACCCAAGCAACTCGCCGCCTAGTCGCCGAGTTCGCCCATTGTAAACACCTCCATAATACAATCTAGCAGAGTAGGTCTTTACTCCGGGGCCGAACCTGGGTAAAACCCTGTGTCTTTGCCCTCATCTCGCACCGCAGATGGCTGGCCGCCCTTGCCCTTCGTTCTACTACTCGCTGCCGATTGCAGCATCTGCCGTGGCCATTCCCACGACAGCCAGGGCGCCCAGACCCCCCTAGGAGCGGGTGGGCCCTGCCCCATGCCTGGGAGGGGTGTGGCCCCTCTGGCCGCCTGCTCGACCTCCCCCTTCGCCTATAAGAAGCCCCCGATGCAGAAACCCTAAGTACCCGATCAAATCTCCATGAAACCGTATGTATCCGCCGCCACCATCATCCCTAGATCGGGGGGATCTAAAGTTCTTCCCGGCACCCTGCCGGAGGGGAGATCATCCCGGAGGCCTTCTCTCCGGTATGATGCGTGAGTAGTTCCACCTTATACTATGAGTCCATGTAGTAGCTAGATGGTTGTATATCCTCCTTTGTGCTTTCATGTATAGATCTTGTGAGCTCCATTCATGATCAAGATCTAATCTATTTGTAATCATGCATGTTGTGTTTGCGGGGATCCGATGGATATTTAGATTATTATGTTGGTTTGATTAATGGTTTTGTATTTATGATTCTATCATGTATGTGTTGTTTGTGATCTTGCATGCTCTCCGTTGTTAGTAGCTATATTAGCCAAGTAGTTGCTAGTGACTCCAAGAGGGGGTATTTATGCTCGATACTAGGTTCATGCCTCTAGTTTCCAAGGGAAGTGACAGAAATCTCTTCGGTTGTAGAATGTGTTGTTGCCACTAGGGCGAAAACAACGGTCTCTTGTTCATGGAACATGTGGACTATTTACCTTACACACTTTGCTTAAAGCAGTTGTCTGTTGCTTGCAACTTAATACTGGAGGGGGTTCGGATGATAACCTGAAGGTGGACTTCTAGTCATAGATGCAGTTGGATGGCGGTCTATGTATCTTGTTGTATTGCCCAATCAAATCTCGTAGGATCTTTCTGACTAGTAATTGCATTGTTATGCCTTGCTTAGTTCCTGTCAATTGCCCTGCTGTAATTTGTTTACCCTTCATGCCATGTTGTTTATCTAAGAAGAACACCTCTAGTGAACTATGGACCCCGGTCCAATCTTTACCATTGATACATCCTCCACTATTACTTGTTTACTTGCTGCAAACCATTACCTTCCACACAATATGTTTAATCCTTTGTTACAGCAAACCGGTGAGCTTGACAACCTCACTGATTCGTTGGGGCAAAGTCTTGAGTTTGTGTTGTGCAGGTATCCGCATTGCTTGAAACACCTGTGTGACGTTTCCTTCCTCCTTCTAGTTCGATAACCTCGGTCTCTACTGAGGGAAGACTTGCTGTTGTGCTCATCACACCTTGCTCTTGGGGTTTCCTACGAAGTGCTCCACGTCAAGCACCATCAACAAGTTTTCTGGTGCCGTTGCTGGGGAGGCTAAGGACGTCTTCACAAGGGGAGTCCTTCACTTCATTTCTCTTTACTTTGTTTCTTTTGCTTGGTTTTGTTTGCCTCTTTTCAAAAACACAAAAAAAATAGTTGCTGCTGCTGTTTTTGGCTTGCCCACCTTTGCCAAAATGAACTCTGCTGAGAACACCAAGTTTTGTGAATTCACTAGCACCAACAACAATGATTTCCTAAGCACTCATATTGCTCCACCTGCTCCTGATGTGACCTTTTATAAAATTAAGTCTGCTTTGTTGAATCTTGTGATGAGAGAACAATTTTCTTGTACTAGTTCTGATGATCCTGCTGCCCATCTCAATAGCTTTGTTGAACTTTGTGAGATGCAAAAATATATGGATGTAGATGGAGATATTATTAAGCTCAAGCTTTTTCCTTTCTTCTTGAGAGTAAAAGCTAAAGAATGGTTGCTATCTTTGCCTAAAAATAGTATTGATTCTTGGACTAAGTGCAAAGATGCTTTTATGGGAAAGTACTATCCTCCTGCTAAGATTATAGCTATGAGAAGTGACATTATGAAATTTAAACAACTTGATAATGAACATGTAATTTTGGTTAAGAATTGTCCCACTCATGGACTCACTGCTTGGATGATTATCCAGACTTTTTATGCAGGTTTGAACTACTCTTCAAGGAACCAGCTGGATTCAACTGCTGGAGGTACCTTCATGGGCCTCACCTTGGGTGTTGCAACAAGGCTCCTTGATAATATGATGGTTAACTACTCTAAATAGCATGTTGAGAGAGCTCCACATGGTAAGAAGGTAAATTATGTTGAGGAAACTTCCTCTTTGGGTGAAAAGATTGATGTTATTATGGCTATGCTTGTTAATGGGAAATCTCCTTTAGATACTAATAGTGTTCCCTTAGCCTCTTTGGTTGCTCAAGAAGAGCAAGTTGATGTGAACTTCATTAGAAACAACAATTTCAACAACAATGCCTATAGGAATAATTTTGGTGTTAATAATGCTAGAAGTGCCCCCTCTGAACTTGAAGTCATGCTCAAGGACTTTATTAGTAAACAAACCACTTTCAATAAGACTATAGAGGAAAAGCTTTTAACTGTTGAGAAAAATATATCCCCTTTGTCTGAAGCTCAGTCCTCCTTGATTAATAAAATGGCTGCCAAACCTGAAACTATGGAAAACACCTTTGCTACTGCTCATGCCATACAAGTTACTATTGATGAAAATGTTAGGTTGTTATCTCAACTCCATGCTAAGTGGGAAAGGGAAGCTAAAATTGATAGAAACAATAGTGTGTGCACCATCACCACTAAACCACAAGTAGTCCCTATTCCTCCTCCTACTATGCCTAAGACTATTGAGCCTACTACTAGTGATGCTAAGTTTGACTTTGATATTAGTGGTTGCAATATTTATGAAGTGATTATGTTCCTACAAAAGCTTTCTAGAAGTCCTAATGCTAGTGATATGCATGTTGCCTTTACCAAACACATTACAGATGCTCTTGTTAAGATTAAGAAAGAGAAGCTAAAACACAAAGCTTCTATTCCTAGGAAAGTAGAAGATAGTTGGAAACCCATTATTAATGTGCAAGTGAATGACTTTGATCTCAGAGCTCCATGTGATCTTGGTTCTAGTGTCTCTATTATGCCCAGGAAGATTTATGAAATGCTTGATTTGCCACCATTGGAAGATTGTTATTTAGATGTCCCACTCAATTATAATGCTAAGAAGAAACTCATGGGGAGTATTAATGATGTTCTCATTATGGTTAACAATGCTTATTTCCTTGTTGATTTCTATGTTTTGGATGTTGAATACAATGCTTCTTGTCCTATTACTTTGGGAAGACCTTTTCTTAGAAAAGTTGGTACCATCATTGATATGAAAGAAGGCACCATTAAATATCATTTTACATTCAAGAAAGGTATTGAACACTTCCCTATGAGGATAGAGAAGTTGCTTTTTTCTCCTACTTTGAAAGCAAGGTTTGATGTTAATGCTTCTTCATTTGAAAATACTTGATTCTTCTTGCTTCTTGTGCCTAACTTAAAGGCGTTAAAGAAAATTACTTGTTGGGAGATAACCCAAGAGTTTCCTTAAGTCTTGGAACTTATTACTTCAGTAATGACCTCTCCTTATCCTTTTTGTTTGCTTTGTGTGCCAAGAATGACCTCTAATGAGAGGGAAGTAAGATTTGGGGAGTTGTTGTCCCGAAACAGATTTCTGTACTCCACCATAAAAATTCGTGAGGAGTCTTTGTAACTCGTATTTAGCTAACAATTTACGAATAAATCCCCCAGTATGTTAGCTAACTTTCGTCAGTTCATCACTTTTTGATTTGAGCAATAGAAGATTTTCGAAAAAATCGGTTTCTACTTGCTGATCTGTTTTGACAGATTTGTACCATTATTTGCATTTGCTTCTTATTGATTCCTTTTTTAGTCCTCTTTTGGGGAATTGAGCTTTTTGAAGGAGTTATTACAGTAGCTTGTGTTTTTAGTGAAAAGTCTTGCTGTTCCAAAGCTTTGCCAAAGGTCTAATATCTTTTGAATAAACTAATGTTGCTAATGAAGATTGTGTGAAGTTTTGTATGAAGGAAAAATTTCAGGTGTAGAGAGAGAATGATGCAATGAGATGAGGAATGGACAAAAGCTCAAGGTTGGTAATGCCACCATGGTGTCACCCCAAGAAAAATCCAAGAGGTACAAGCGTCAAAGCTTGGGGATGCCCAAGGCATCCCCTTCTTCATCAATAAAAAGCTCAGGTCTGTCTAGACACTTCATTTTTATTGTTTCATTCACAGTTGTGTTGTTATTGGAGGGTCTTAGTTTTTGTTTGCTTTGCTTAGGTTGTTTAGTTTTATTGAATAAAGTAGTTTCGACCCCCGTTCTCTCTGTGTTATTTTGCAAATAAGTTGCTTGGTGTTGGAAAGGAGTAGTAAGTTCTTGCTTGTAAGTGCAAGAGGAGCTTGCATTGACTGTGACTCAGACTTTAGCATGACATGCTAGGTGTTGTTTTGGCCTTATGCTTAGTGATTATTGTTGTAGAAGTTCTTGTTCCAAACAATTGGGAATTGCTTAGTGTGCCTTGAAAAAAATTATGCGTTGTTTTAGCATGCAAAAGCATAGTATTGTGGTATTCTCCTTTGATGTTTTGTTTGGGTTGACTTGGCACATGCTCACACCATGTTATGACTATGAACAAGTCACCATATCCTCTATGATCATTTAGTCTTTGACTTGTAGTACCACTCTATGCGTTGATTAGTAATGCTTTGTTGCTCTGCATGATTATGGCCATTATTGCTCTCTTAGTTGGTTGCTCCCAGTCTTTTGCTAGCCTCCACTTGTATGAGTAAGCTCTACTCATGCTTCCAACTCTCAAGAAACCAAGTTTTTCCAAAGTGTCCACTATAAACTCCTATGCATGGTGTGTTACACCATTCCAGGTATATTCTTGTTTTCAGCTATCTTCCAATTAAAAACTATTTTGTTATATGAAAACTTAGTGATTAAAGCCCTCACAAACTTGATGGCACACGTTATATTCTTTGACCCTAATAAACTTGAACCATTGTGACATATATGTTGTATATGCTTACACTTATACGTTGGAATTAGAAGAACCGTGTTATCATGGGGAACGTTTTCAACATTGCACTTGTACTTTTTACTCAGTTGATATCATGCTCTTTTGTCTATGGATGTCACCGGTGTGAAATAAAGAGGAAGCTTGTAAGTCCACGGAGTTTGCATTTTGTGTTAGCGAAACGCCTGGGCCGCTAGCCTAAGCCATGCCAAATCATGGTGGAAACTTGCAGCATCACCATAGTGAGCTATCTATGAAGCATCCTTAATTAAAAGCTATGCACATAGTAAATAAAAAGATCACTGAGATGCTCATTTTCTGCTTGCCTTGTCATTTTGGTTATGGGAAAGCTCTTGTACCATGTGCAAGGGGTACCCTGTTGGCGGTTCTCAATGATATGCAAATACTTACAATGACAAGAACTTACAGGTGACTGAAGTTGAGTAGCATGAGGTGTGGCCCTCATATTCAAGGGACTTGAGATTGCTAGCTTATACTTTGTCAAGCATATACTCCATAGTTAGTTCATTTTAACCTTAATCACTTCAAGATGCTTATGATAGGGGCAATGAGGGCTGAAAGCTAACAAGTACCATAATTTTTGGAAGCTCTTTTTGAAACTTGAAATCCCTGCTTCCTTTGAAAAAAGGCCTTTCTTCCACCATTATTGAGTCTCCACCTTCTACCTTTAGGCACCATTAAGAGAGCATAGTTTTCATTCTGTGTACAGTGTCCCAAAGCTTATTGATTGATGCATATTGTGATATTACTTGTTCTTGTGCTATTTGTTTCTAGTCACCCCTGTGAACTTTGAAGGTGTCCTATGCATCTATATTGCTACTCTATGAGGGACAAGCTGGTTGCCACTGTGCTATGTTTTATGTACGTGAAACAAGCAAACATTTTTCAATGCATGTTATTCATGATCTTTGTTTGTAGCCTTTCATGTTGCATGCATAGTTACTATGTCCTATTGTTAGAACTCCATTCTTTCATGCACATGTTTAGAGTTCTTTGATCCCAGCTTTCAATGCTTACAAATGGTTAGAGCTTTATTGTGAGGGTGCATGTCACCTAAAAAATTATTCTTTTATCACTTACCTACTCGAGGACGAGCAGGAGTTAAGCTTGGGGATTCTTGATATGTCGGAAACATATCTATAATTTTTGATGTTCTATGCTTGTTAGTATCTAATTTGCTTTGCTTTATCTACACTTTGAGGTGCTTTTTATATCTTTTCTAGTACTAACCTATTAACAAGTTGCCACAGTGTCAGTTGCCTGTTTCTGCTATTTTTGGTTTCAGAAAAGGTAGTAAAGAAATATTCTCAGAATTGGACGGTACAAACGCCAAAGTCAATAACTTTCCATGGGGAACAAGAAGTCCAGAGGGGATACGGAGAAGCGGGCCAGGGCGCCCAGACCCCCCTATGCATGGGTGGGCCCTACCCCGCGCCTAGGAGGGGTGTGGCCCCTCTGGCCGCCTCCTCGACCTCCCCTTCGCCTATAAGAAGCCCTCGATGCAGAAACCCTCAGTACCCGATCAAATCTCCACGAAACCGGCTGTAGCTGCCGCCACCATCGTCCCTAGATCGGGGGGATCTGAAGTTCTTCCCGGCACCCTGCCAGAGGGGAGATCATCCCGGAGGCCTTCTCTCCGGTATGATGCGTGAGTAGTTCCACCTTGGACTATGGGTCCATGTAGTATCTAGATGGTTGTATCTCCTCCTTTGTGCTTTCATGTATAGATCTTGTGAGCTCCGTTCATGATCAAAATCTAATCTATTTGTAATCATGCATGTTGTGTTTGTGGGGATCCGATGGATATTGAGATTATTATGTTGGTTTGATTAATGGTTTTGTCTTCTATCATGTCCGTGTTGTTTGTGATCTTGCATGCTCTCCATTGTTAGTAGCTATCTTGGACAAGTAGTTGCTAGTGACTCCAAGAGGGGATATTTATACTCGATACTGGGTTCATGCCTCTAGTTTCCAAGGGAAGTGACAGAAATCTCGATACTGGGTCTATGTATCTTGTTGTATTTCCCAATCGAATCTCATAGGATCTTTCTGACTAGTAATTGCATTGTTATGCCTTGCTCAGTTCATGTCAATTGCTCTGCTGTAATTTGTTTACCCTTCATGCCATGTTGTTTATCTAAGGAGAGCACCTCTAGTGAACTATGGACCCCGCTCCAATCTTTACCATTGATACATCCTCCACTATTACTTGTTTACTTGCTACAAACCATTACCTTCCACACAGTACGTTTAATCCTTTGTTACAGCAAAACGGTGAGCTTGACAACCTCACTGATTCGTTGGGGCAAAGTCTTGAGTTTGTGTTGTGCAGGTCTCCATGTTGCTTGCAACACCTGTGTGACATTTCCTTCCTCCTTCTGGTTCGATAACCTCGGTCTCTACTAAGGGAAGACTTGCTGATGTGCTCATGACACCTTGCTCTTGGGGTTTCCAAAGAAGTGCTCCACGTCAAGCACCATCAATGAATACCTTCCTCTCCCTTATTCCAGCATGGCAGCGGAGGTTGTATATCTCCTCGGAATCCCAACAACATGACGGTGTGGTGGTAGTGGTCGAGGAGAAGAGATTACTGCAGGGCTTCGCCTAAGTCAGAGCAGTGTATGGAGGAGAGAGGGGAGGCGCCGATGGCTAGGGTTTGGGGTGAGTGTCTACGGGGTGCCCTCACCCCTCCTTATATGGGTGGAGGGGCAGCATCCAGGGTTCCCAGCCCTGGCAGAGTCCACCCCCAACTCCTCTAGGCCGACTACAAGGAGAGGGAAAGGGAAACCTTTTCCCTCAAGGTTTCCTTTCCTTCCTTCACTAGGTTTTGACTTTTCAAACTAGAGTTTGTTTGTCTCTTCCTATTCCTTGGCCGAGTTGGCCTAGGGTATGGTGTGGCCAGGCCCTTAGGGCATGGCGCCCCCCTTCAGGGTGGTGGACCTTCCAGAACCTTCTAGAAGCTTCCGGTCAAAACACCTAAAACATTTTTGAACCCCGAAAATTGACTTTCTTTATATGAATATCATTCTCCGGACCATTCCGGATCTCCTCGTGATGTCCTGGATCCAATCCGAAACTCCAAACAACATTTGGTCTCCAACTCATATTCCATATATACTAAACAACATTGAATCCTTAAGTGTGTCTCCCTACGGTTCGTGAACTATGCAGACATGATCGAGACACCTCTCTGATCAATAACCATTAGTGGGATCTGGAAATCCATTATGGCTCCCACATATTTCTACAATGACTTTGTGATCAAATGAACCATTTTACATACGATGCCAATTCCATTTGTCTCGTGATAGTTTACTCATCCGAGGTTTGATCGTCTGTATCTATATACCTAGTTCAACCTTGCTACCGATAAGTACTCTTTACTCGTTCCGTGATATGACATCCATTCTGACCTAGTCACATGCTTGCAAGACAATTGGATGACATTCCAACGAGAGGGCCCAAATTATATCTATCCGTCATATGGATGGACAAATCCCACTTTTGATCCATGTGCTTCAACACATACTTTCAGAATACTCAATGCTACCTTTATAACCACCCAATTACAAAATGGTGTTTGATGTCATCAAAGTATCCATCTGGTGATGGTGATTAACATGATCTCATGGTCAAAGGATTAGGTTACTATGTATTTGAAAGCTTATAGCAAACAAACTTTAAATGACTTGATCTTATGCTATGCTAATTATAGGACCGTGTCCATCACATCATTCTCCTAATGATATGATCTTGTTATTAATGACATCCAATGTCCATGATCAGGAAAACATGATCATCTATTAATCAACAAGCTAGTCTAACAAGAGGCTTACTAGGGACTCTTTCATGTTTACAAATCACACATGTATTAATGTTTCTGGTTAATACAATTATAGCATGGGATGCAAACATTCATCATAAACACAAAGATATAATAATAACATCTTCTATTATTGCCTTTTGGGCATATCTCCAACAGTCTCCCACTTGCATTAGAGTCAATAATCTGGATTACATGATAATATACCTAACACCCCTGGCGTTCTGGTGTTTGTCATGTTTTGCCCTAGGGAGAGGTTTAGTCAACGGATCTCCCACATTCAGATCTGTGTGTACTTTGCAAATCCTTATGTCACCATCTTGGACATGCTCGCAAATGGCATGGAAATGTAGCTTGATATGCTTCACCTTCTTGTGTGACCTTGGATCTTGCGCATTGGCTATGGCACCCATGTTGTCACAATAGATATCCATTGGGTACAATACACTAGGAACCACACCAAGTTTTGTAATGAACTCATTCATCCATATTGCCTCTTGTGAAGCCTCCGAAGCGGCTATGTATTTCGATTCAGTTGAAGATCTCGCCACAACGCTTTGCTTAGCACTCCTCCAGCTCACTGCTACACCATTCAAAGTAAATACGTATCCAGATTGTGACTGAGAGTCATCCAGATCGATGTTCCAACTAGCATCGGTGTAACGGTTTACAACAAGCTCTTCATCACCTCCATAAGAAAGAACCATATCCTTAGTCCTTCTTAAGTACTTTAGGATATTTTTAATGGCTATCCAGTGATCTACTCCTGGATCACTTTGATAACTGCTAGTCAAACTAACAACGTATGCAATATCTGGTCTTGTACATAGCATGGCATACATGATAGAGCCTATGCCTGAGGAATAGGGAATTTTTTCATCTTCTCTCTATCTTCTGCCATAGCTGGACTTTTGAGTTTTACTCAAGGTCGTATTGGGAAACATGGGCAAGAACCCTTTCTTGCTTTCTTCTATTCCAAACCTCTTTAGAACCTTGTCCAAATATGTATTTATCTTGAGTTAGGACATGAAGTGTTTGAAGAGAAAAATAAAAAACCTATGGAACTTTATTTTCATGCTAATAACAATGTTTAGTATGAATTCTTTGAACACCATTATTGCTAATGCTATGGAAAATTCTAAGCTTGGGGAAGCTAGTTTTTGTGAAAATGATCTTTTTAGTTCCCCAGCTTTGGAAGATAGCTATTATATTGCTTATGATGATACCAAACCTCCAATATATGATGATTACAATGATGAATATGATATTTTCAGTCCACCTGCTATTGAGGAGAAAATCAATTATGATTACAATATGCCTCCTATATTTGATGATTATGGTGATGAGAATAATGATGGTAGCTATTTTGTAGAATTTTCTCCCATTACAATTAATAAGAATGACTATGCTTATGTGGAGAGTAATAATTATTTTATGCATGTGGCTCATGATAAGAATGTTTTATGTGATAGTTATATTGTTAATTTTATTCATGTTGCTACTGAAAGTTATTATGAGAGAGGGAAACATGGTCTTATGTATCTCAACAATATTAATTTTCCTTTCTTTATGTTGAAAATCTTGAAGTTGCACTTGTTTTGCTTTTCTATGCTTGTTGCTTTGTGCTTTCATGACTTGTTTATTTACAAGATTACTATGCATGAAGTGGGTTAGACTTAAATGTGTTTTAAATTTGCTTCTTGATGCTTTCTTTTACTTCAATTCATACTCCTTATGTGAGCATCTTCTCAAACTATCATGCCTAACTTAAAGGCGTTAAAGGAAAGTACTTCTTGGGAGATAACCCAAAAGTTTTAGTTGAGTCTTGGAAGTTATTACTTTTGTAATAACCTCTACTTATCATTTTTATTTGATTTTTTGTGCCAAGAATAACCTCTAATGAGAGAGAAGTAAGATTTGGGGAAGTTGCTGTCCTAAAACAGATTTCTGTGCTTCACTGTAAAAATTCGTGAAAAATCTCTGTATGTCGGATTGAGATGTAATTTTATGAGTAAACCCCCCAGGTTGTTGGATAACTTTCTTTAGTTCAACACTTTTTGATTTGAGCAAAAGAGGGTCTTCGAAAAAATCAGGTTTTACCTGATGGTCTATTTTGACAGATTTCTGCTATTATTTGCATTTGCTTCTTATCGATTTGTTTTTTAGTTCTTTTTGGGAGAATTGAGCTTTTTAATGGAATTTCTACAGTAGCTTGTGTTTTTAATTAAGGTTTTAATTGTGTTGAAACTAAACCCAAGGGATTATTATCTTGAGTACACTAATATTGCTAATGAAGATTGTGTGAAGTTTTGTATGAAGGAAATTTTCAGGTGTAGGGAAAGAATGATGTAATGATATGAAGAATGGAAAAAAGCTCAATCTTGGGGATGCCACCCCGTGTTACCCCAAGAAATATTCAATAGGTACAAGCGTCAAATCTTGGGGATGCCCAAGGCATCCCCTTCTTCATCAATAAAAATCTCAGGTCTTTCTAGACACTTCGTTTTTATTGCTGGATGCATTATTGTGTTGTTCTTGGAGCGTCTTTGTTTTTGTTTTTAGTTTTCCTTTTCTTCGTTTGCTGCAGTAAGTTAGTTGGATCCCAGCCCACTTCGTTTGGAGAGAGACACGCCCCGTTTTTATTGTTTAGAACACTCTAGTATTCATTCTTACTGTCTTATGAGTGTTCTCTTTTGCTAGCACTGTGTTTAGCCTTAGTTTTCTTGTGCTTTCAGATTATAACTTTTTAGTTCTTCTTTGTGGATTTGTGATACAAGCTCACTGATATTTGTTGATTATTATCATCGTGAGTTGTTTCAAATAAGTTGATTGGTGTTGGAAAAGAGTAGAAAGTTTCATGCTTATAGTGGTACAAAAGTGAGCTTGCTTTGACTGTGGCTTAGACTTTATCATGTCGAGTTAGATGTTTCTTTGACCTTATGCTTACTGATTATTGTTGTAGCATGACTTGTTCTAAACAATTGAGATTTCTTAGTGTGCCTTGAAAGAATCATGTGTTCTTTTAGCATACAAAAGCATAATATTGTGGTATTCTCCTTTGATTCTTTGTTTGAGTTGACTTGGCACATGCTCACACCATGTTATGACTATGAATCAGCCACCTTAGCCTCTATGATCATTTAGTTTTTGACTTGTGATACCGCTTTATGCTTTGATTGATAATGTTTTGTCGCTCTACATGATTATGGACATTATTTCTCTCTTAGTTGGTCGCTCCCAGTCTTTTGCCAGCCTCCACTTGTACTGAGTAAGATCTACTCATGGATCCAACTCCCAAGAAACCAAGTTATTCCAAAGAGTCCACTATAAATTCATATGCATGGTGTGTTACACCATTTCAAGTAAATTCTTGTTTTATCTACCTTCCAGTTAAAAAGTCACTTTGTTATGTGAAAATTAGTGATTAAAGCTCTCACAAACTTAATGGCACACTTTATTTTTCTTGCCCATAATAAACTTGAACCATTGTGTCATCTATGTTGTATATGTTTGCACTTATAAGTTGGGAATTAGCAGAACCATGCTGTCATGGGGAACGCTTTCAACACCTGTAAATATCTACCCAGTTGATATCATGCTCTTTTGTTTATGGATGTCGTCGGTGTGAAATAAAAGGGGATCTTGTAAGTCCATGGAGTTATGTATATGTGTTAGAGAAACACCTGGGCCGCTAGCCTAAGCCATGCCTAATCATGGTGGAAACTTGCAGCATCACCATAGTGAGCAATCTATGAAGCTTTCTTCTTATAAAAAAAGAGAGACAAAAAAAGAGGAAAGAAGAGAAAAAAACACCATTTTCCCATGGTAAATAAGAACATTGCTGAGATGCTCATTGTCTTCTTGCCTTGTCATTTTGATATGGGATAGCTCCTGTATCATGGGGCAAGGGGTACCCCGTTGGCGGTTCTCTATGATACACATGTACTTACTATGACAAGAACTTACCGGTAACTAAAGTTGAGTAGCATGAGGAGCGGCCCTCGTACTCAAGGGACATGATATTGCCAACTTATACTTTGTCAAGCATATACTCCATACTTTGTCCACTTTAACCTTAATCACTTCAAGATGCTTATGATAGGGGCAATGATACGCCCAATTTGCATCACCTTTCTATATCATAAATTACATCTATTCATTGATATATGTCTTACTATGAGGTATTACTTATGGCTTTTCATCTGTTTATGCATGTTGGATGATTCTTGGAGGATGAACTGCCAGAGTCTAGATTCTGATGGAAAAGAAGGTGTTTTGGTGCAATTTCGTGAAGATCAGAAAAATACCAGAAAAATATGAGAAAAAATTATTTTTCCAGAAGATTGAGGAAGCCAGAAGGAGAAGCGAAGAGGGGCTGCAGGGGGCCACACCCCCTAGGCGCAGGTCCCCCTAGGTCGCGCCTAGGACAGGTGTGGCCCACCCGCCTGGCTCCCGACTCCGCCCCTTCGCCTATATCTTCCCTACGGAACCCTAAGGCTAGGGGAGCGACCACAGATAGATTTCGGTCGCCTCTGGGGGCGGAAAACAACGAGAGAGAAAGATCTCTCCGACAGACGGATTTCTGCCGGGGGAATTCCTTCCCGGAGAGGGAAGACCGTCGCCATCAACACCATCGTCAAGCTAGGCTTCATCGGGATCATCATCATCCACACCATCATATCCACCAGCACCATCATCACCACTTCGTCCTGCTGTAAAAATTGTGTTGGATATTGCTTAGTTCATTAGGGGAAACTTTCCCGGTGTTAATTACTATTGTAGTTGATGCTTGTGAGTGGAACCATTGGGTTATTGTTTATGTTCAGGTTGTTATCCATTATCATCTTTGATCTTGATCCATATGATGTCTTGTGAGTAGTTCGTTGTGTTCTTGAGGACATGAGAGAAGTCATGTTGTTAGTAGTGAATCTGTGATGAGTTATTATTCAATGGTTTAGTATTTAAGTTGTGGTGCTATTCTTCTAGTGGTGTCATGTGAACGTTGACTACATGATACTTCACCATTTATGGGCCTAGGGGAATGCATTGTGTATTTGGCTACTAATTGTGGGGTTCTTAGAGTGAAACCTGAACCCCCGTTAGGACACCTTTGCACAATGGAGCGTAGGATCTCAGAGTTGAAGGATGTGGTTAGATTTATATCTTAATTACTTTCCTGTAGTTATGGATGTTTGCAGGGGGATTTAACCACAAGTATGTATTAGTCCAAGTAAGGTCGTTATGTTAGCACAGGTTCACCCACACAACACTTACAACACCAGAGAAGAATACTCAGCTATTTGAAGCGAAAGCACTTGACATAATTCCCATGTGTCCTCGATAACGTTTGGTCCTTATAAGTATTTCCACCGGCTTGTCCTTTGCTAAGAAAGGATTGGACCACTTGCTCCATTTGTTCGTTACCTTTGTTACTTGCTCCTTGTTTTGTTGCCTTATCAAAAAACCACTAAAAATCCTTTTGCTGAGTATTTACAGGGATTTCCTGCTCCATACCAATGTTTAGCACATTCTGCTCCTCGTTAGGATCGACACTCCTATTTATCGAAAGTACTGCGATACACCCCCTATACTTGTGGGTCATCAAGACTATTTTCTGGCACCATTGCCGGGGAGTGAAGCGCTATTGAAGAGTGGAACTAGTAAGGGAAACTTCTACTGTGAGTATTGCTTTTTGTTACTGCTTGCTACTTTGTTTCCAATATGGATAACCCACTTGGTTTTCTGTTTGGGAAAACTACTACCACTGCTAGGGTAGTAGATGAACCACCACATGTTGAGATAGATCCTTTTAAGATACCTACAAGTATTGTTGATCGTGTTATGGATAATTATTATTTAGGGGATGGAACTGTCCATCCTGGTGATCATTTGCTTTTTATCCATGAATTATGCGGGTTGTTTAAGTGTGCAGGTATCACAACTAAACAAGTGAAGAAAAACTTACTCTCCATATCCTTGAAAGGGAGAGCTGAAGAATGGTATAAGCTGCTGAAGAATGGACAATCCATGGAATGGGAGGAGATGGCATCTCTCTTTTACTCTAAATTTTATCCTCCGAGTGAAATTCATGAGGATAGAAATCTTATATATAACTTTTGGCCTCTTGATGGAGAAAGTACAACTCAAGCTTGGGGGAGATTGAAGTTACTAATGCTTAAGTGTACTATTCATGAACTCCCTAACAATATTATTCTCAATAAATTTTATGCTAGGCTTTCTCTTCATGATAAAGATTTACTAGATGCTTCTTCTGCTGGATCATTCACATGCATGAAGGAAGAAGCTAAATGGGATTTACTAAACCATATTCAAGAGAACACTGAAGCTTGGGAGAATGACAAATGAAGAAAGTCAGGTATACACTATGACTATGAATGCATTAAATCTTTTATGGGAACTGATGACTTCCGTGATATTAGTAATGAGTTTGGTCTTGATTCCCAAAGTATTGCCAATTGTTTTAAGGCCTTTGACTCTTACATAGAGATTCCCAAGAAGAAGTGGAATAAGTACCATGCTTCGTATAAAGATATTGTTAAACATGTTCCCGTTAGAAGTACTGAAGTGTGTACTACTAATCATATTATGTTTGAACCTCATGTTGATAAAATGCCTTTTCCAGCTAAGGTAAAGGAGTATTCTATGATTATTAGTGCAAATAACAAAGGTACAATGAAAACCGTGGAGCCCGGTGAGCAAATTAATGATGAACTTGTGGTAGCTATTGTGAAAGACACTGTCACTAGAAATATAGAGGATCATCACATTGTATTCTGTGAAGATGCTTCTAATATTATCTCTCATCCTAGTAAAGCTAGAAAAGCTAGTGTTCATGTGCTTTCTGTTAAAATTGATGATCATTGCTATTATGGTTTATGTGATATTGGTGCTAGTTTTAGTGTCATTCCTTATGAGCTTTATAAGGAAATTATGCATGAGATTGGTCCTTGTGAGGTTGAGGACATTGATGTGGTTATTCACCTTGATAATAAGGAAACCATTTGCCCCATTGGCATTGTAAGAGACGTGGAAGTTCTTTGTGGTAAGATTAAATATCCTGCTGATTTTCTAGTGCTTAATTCAACAGCTAGCAAAACTTGTCCTATCATTTTTGGTAGACCTTTCTTGAACACTTGTGGAGCCATTATAGATTGTAAGAAGGAAAATTTTTTAACTAAGTTTGCTGGAGAGTCTTATGAGTTTAACTTTTCCAAATTTGTTAAAGCTCCTTGTGAAAATATCTTGCCTAATAAATATTTCAGGATGGAACAACTTGCTTCTATTGATCCAGTTTATGACCTTGGACCTCTTTTTGATGACTGTAATTATGCTTATTCTAATGATAAAGTTGTTTCCAGTGACAGTTATATTGTCAACTTTATTCAAAGTGCTACTGAAAGTTATTTTGAGAGAGGTAAACATGGTTTTATGCATCTCAATGATGTTAAGTTTCCCCGTTTTATGTTGAAAGCTTTGAAGTTGCATATGTTTTGTCTTCCTATGCTTGTGGCCTTTTGTTTCAAAAATTTGTTTTTTAAAGATACCCCCATGCATAGGAAGTGGGTTAGACTCAAATGTGTTGGTTATTTGCTTCCTGATGCTCTCTTTCACTTCAAATATTTATCGCCTTTGTGAGCATCTTTGAAAGTTTTAAGTCTAACTTAAAGGCATTAAAGAAAAGTACTTGTTGGGAGATAACCCAAGAGTTTTGTCGAGTCTTGGAAGTTATTACCTCAGTAATAACCTCTCCTTATCCTTTTTGTTTTGGTTTTTGTGTCAAGTTCAACTACTTTTGTGAAGTAGAGGAGTTGTGAAAAGTGGATGTCCTGGGACAGATTTTTGTGCTGCATTATAAAAACCCGTGAAGGATCTCAGTACGTCGTATGGAGCTTCATTATTATGAGCATGTTCTCTAGGTTGTTACCCAACTTTCATTAGTTCTGCACTTTTTGATTTGAGCAACAGAAGGTTTTCTAAAAAATCAATCTTTACCTGCTGGTCTGTTTTGATAGATTTCTGCCATCATTTGCATTTGCCTCTTATAGAAGCTTTTGTTTTGATGGGTTTTCAGTTGAAGTGTGTAACTAAAGGTTTATTGTTTTTGCTTACACTAATGTTGCCATTGAAGTTTGTGTATTGCCTTGTGAAGAAAGGAATTTTCAGGAGAAGGAGGAAAGGAATCTGCAGAGTTCGTATTTGAATAGGTAAAAGTGGTGAAAACAGAAGGTTCGAGAAACCCCAATTTTTTATTATTTTGATGTTTTTAATACACAAGGGAAGTTACGAGACGGAACAGAGGAGAAACTGGAGGCCGGGGTGGCCAAACCCACCCCAGGCGCGGGCCCCAGCTGGTCGCGCCTAGAGGGGGTGTGCCACCCCTGAGCTCTGACTCCGCCTCGTTTTCATATCAAAACTTTCCTTATTCTTTGAAACTTCGTAATATATACCCCCGGATCCCCCGAGGTTCGTATATGTGTTCTCGTCGTGTTTTCGTTTTAATCTGTTTCTATCAGGAAATCTTCTCAAGTTTAGAGCGCCATGGTCTCCGCCAACGACAACGGCAAGAAGCCCGAGGAAGAAGAACCTCAAGTCCCCAAGGAGGAGGAGATTTTGGTAGGGTATGAAGGTGACATGGAGGAGGAAAAGCATCCCAACACCCGCTCTACCGTCGCAAGCATTGGTTTGGTGGCACGACCTACCAAGCTTAGGAGGACAGCACGGATGTCTACAGGAGGGAGAACTCCGCGTCATATCCTCGCTCCACGCACACTTCCTCCTAGTACCCCTTGTTCTAACCATGCAGGGAAGAAACACTCTAATAAGGAAGAATGGAGAAAGAATAACAAGGACTGGGATCCTCGGTCCGAGTTGATCATGAGCTGCATTGAGCATAATTCGGAATTAATTCGTACTCTTACCTTTTATATGGAGGATTTGAAGAAACTTATTGAAGAGCTTATCAAAAGAACACCTTCACCACCGAAGGAGTAATTCATCATCAGGTTTGGCATCCCCTTGGCTTGTTCCAAGCTTGGGGGAGTGTCGCGGTATCACCACCATTATCTTTCATCTTTTACCTTTTTAGTGGATTCATATCTATGGTAGAGAGGTTATCTTATAGTTTGGTTTGCATGTGGAAGTATCTCTCCTTTAGTTGATTATCTATGTATCCCTTGGTGTGAGTGCCTTTATTGAATATTAATGAGAAGTCTCATCTTTTACTTTTTGCACTTCTTATTTTAGTTTGCAATCTCTATTATATGATGGATCTTGTTGATCAGTATTGGCATCACTTTGGGATCATTAGGTGGATCTAAATTGGTTTTGGCAAACCAAGTTCTGGTCAGTAGCATTACTTTTTGAAGTTTGAAAGGAAAAGAGAAAAAAGCTTACAGGTATTTTGTATCATTTGTTTTTTGTCTTGTTGGCTCATAAGCTTAGTATTATTTATTTAAGTTCGTTTGTGTCTTCAAAGAAGATTGCATGTTTGGCTTTATTACTTGTATGTTTGTTTGTTTCTTTCAACTCTCTTGCTTGCTATCCAGCCTTGCTAGCCAAAAACCTGTTTTGAGAAGGCATACTTCTCATGTTTCCATATCCCTGTGAACCAAAAACATTTGCCATTTGTGTCCACCATATCTACCTAGTAGCATTGTTACTATTCCAAGCAAATTCTCAAGCTTCATCTATCTTTTGAATTAAAAAGTATTTTGTTATGTGAAAACTAGTTAGTAAAGCTCTCACGAACTTGATGGCACGCCTTATTTTCTTGTCCCTAATAGACTTGAACCATTGTGAACATCGAAGTTGTATATGCTTGCATCTATACGTTGCAATTAGCAGAACTGTGCTGTCACGGGGAACGTTTTCAATATTGCACTTGTACTCTGTACACAGTTGATATCATGCTCTTTTGTCTATGGATGTCAACGGTGTGAAATAAAGAGGGAACTTGTAAGTCCATGGAGTCTGTATTTTGTGTTAGAGAAACGCCTGGGCCGCTAGCCTAAGCCATTCCTAATCATGGTGGAAACTTGCAGCATCACCATAGTGAAATATCTATGAAGCATCCTCAATAAAAATCTATGCACATAGTAAATAAAAAGATCACTGAGATGCTCATTGTCTGCTTGCCTTGTAATTTTGGTTATGGGAAAGCTCCTGTACCATGTGCAAGGGGTAACCCGTTGGCGGTTCTCAATGATATGCAAGTACTTACAATGACAAGAACTTACTGGTGACTGAAGTTGAGTAGCATGAGGAGTGGCCCTCATATTCAAGGGACATGAGATTGCCAACTTATATTTCGTCAAGCATATACTCCATCCTTGTTCACTTTAACCTTAATCATCTCAAGATGCCTATGATAGGGACAATGAGGGCTCAAAGCTAGTAAGTACCATAATCTTTTGGAAGCTCTTTATGACTTGTAATCCCTGCTTCCCTCTAAGAAGGGACCTTTCTCCCACTTCCAATTTTAGTCAGTAAACCTACTTCCTCTCTATCTCCAACAAGCATTTGAGTTGTTGTGTTTCAAGCATTCATATGGTGATTTATTCAATCATGTTATTTATCTTCCTTGTTTACACAAAACTCTTATCTATTGAGTATTACTTTGAAAGCCTTCACTTGTGAAAAACTTTTTTGAGCAAAGAGTGCTCTTGTTTTGAAACTTCTACAAAAAGCTTTTTATGAAACTGTTTGCCAGGTGTTCTCTGACCAAGAACAAAGTTTGCCAATTCCAATTATGATTTATCTTTATGCATCTCTATTGTGACTGTTGTACTTAGTTGCAAGCTAAGTTATATAATGGTGAGTTGCTTTCTTCTATGAGTTGTGCAATGGTAAGTGTGATGCTTCTTGTTTGTATTCTTTTATTGACACTTCACTCCATAAACCTATGGACATGTTTACTGAGCTCAGTTTTCGCTTGGGGACAAGCGAAGTCTGAGCTTGGGGGAGTTGATACGCCCAATTTGCATCACCTTTTATATCATAATTTACCTTTATTCGTTGATAAATGTCTTCTTATGAGGTATTACTTATGACTTTTCATCTGTTTATGCATGTTGGATGATTCTTGGAGGATGAACTGCCAGAGTCTGGATTCTGATGGAAAAGAAGGCGTTTCGGTACAATTTCGTGAAGATCAGAAAAATACCAGAAAAATATGAGAAAATATTATTTTTCCAGAAGATTGAGAAAGCCAGAAGGTGGAGCGAAGAGGTGTTGGGAATATGCCCTAGAGGCAATCATGTATGATGATATTTCCCATTGTATTCATAAAGTTATTAAGTAGTCCTTGTATAAACATCTGATGTGTATCATTGAATATGTGATTCAGTTGTGGAACTATGCATTCATGTTGTTTGTACTAAATATCCTTGGTCATTGAGGTTGTGCTGGACACACAACTTAGACCAATGTGAAAGTTGGCTTGATGACTCGGTTCCACTTGTCATGGGCATGGAGATGCTATTCCAACTTACACAGACTAGGCTAAAGAGTTTAGCGAGTCGGATTGACCCATATTGAGGTACAACGAACTAAGTTGTCATTTGTATATCTCAATCAATGTAATCCTTAGACCTGAGGTTGTTGCATAGTCCGAGTTGAGAATCACCGACTTAGGTTACATCAACGATCCGTGAATCGGGCGATTATAAAGGCGAGTTGGTCGACGAGAATCAAGCTGCGTGATGTGAATAACCAAGATGGGATTTTGCCCTCCACTCGGAGAGATATTCTGGGCCCTCTCGTGAGATATGATTCGAAAGCATGGCCATGCGACTCGGTTAAGTGTTAACCGAGGCGATCGCTAAGAGTTAGTCGGGTGAATCACTTATCTCGGATCGAGAAGAGTTGGACTATTTAAGGGATGACATATATTCGCCTATAGTCGACAAGGTATATCGTGAGGCAAAAGGGACTCGGGGCGTAAGTCGCATTGGAAAGGCAAGTCGTCATGACTCTTTGGTACTTGGGAATCGATGCGTTACGCTAGGAGCCGATGCCGATTGATCGATTGAGAGTTGGACTCTAATCGTGTCCAAGTAACCATGAGCCTGCGGGGTCACACACTTAAGTGGGAGCATGTTCGGATTGGATCTGAACATATAATCTGGTTGGGTTGGACCTAAACCAGATTAGGACTGAGTTAGTGAGTTGGACTCACGGTGACTAATGTTATATGGGCTTTAGTGAATGGGTCGCGCGAGCGGAGCCCACGTTCACTCCTATATATTGTGGAGCACAAGAACCCGAAGAGGTTAATCGTTGTTCGGTTAGGTCATTCCATGTGTTGGAAACCCTAGCTCCACAGCAGTCCAGCCGTAACGAACCTAGCGATTCGCGGTGCTCCTCCTTATGCGTGTGGATACCAGAGAGGTCTGTCGATCGGCACCAGACGATCGGATCGTGAGGATCGCATCGCATCAACCGACGCTTCATCGCGTAATCCGCAACCGCGTCTAGTGGTAAACCTCGTGGCCTTCTACCTCGCTAGGTCTTGGGATCACCACGTTAGAGGAAAAGTTTTTGTTTTATCTGCGTGGCCCAACAAAGGTATCGAGCGATAGCTTCTGGTTTTAGGCTCGAGATCTTGCATATGTGATATGCGGTAGGCTATAGATGAGATCTATGTGCTGTTTTGGTGGTCGATATATGAGATAGATCGGTTTTGTATGAAGTTGATTGGATCAACTATACTCGGGGAATGGTAGATCTGATTTCCGTGATCATCTTCGAGGTCGTGAACGACATACCCCTACCGCCGGCTTCGCCATCGGGGTAGCGTGACACGTAAATCCGAGCGGTGATCGAAGATCAAAGGTTTGATCGAATCGGACGATGGTGGAATCCATGTTCGGATCGTAGATGAGATCGTTTTCGGAAAAATCCTGTCAGGCGCCTTAGATGTCGTTGCGAGTTTCACAACGCCGGTAGATATTGTATCTATGCATAACTTGTTTTGCAGGAAGTTGTGAATGGTATGGTTCATGTGCATGTGATGTATGTGTGTAATCCATACGTGATCTGCGAATCACGGTTTTTGTCAGCCGGCTGGAGCCTAGGTGCTGTCATTTTATTGTATAACGACCTGCGTGTCGGATTCTCTATGTAATTTACTTTACTAAGCTAGTGTAGCTGTTTGAGAACCCGGAAGGCATGCAAGGCGTTGTACATGTCGGCGACATGGAGTAAGACGGCAAGTGACAAGAGTTGGCACGAGTCGGATTACAGGCTTTGTGGAGATGGAGATCGCCATGAAGAGAGCCATACCATTTCACATTATAATTGCTTTATTTTGTGTTATTGTTATGTCTCAGTTTTACCTCTATTAGATAGTCGGTAAAATTTAATCCCTCAAAGAAGGTCTAGTCGGTTTTCCCGTCAGTGTTTGCACCATCACAAGTCCGACATTTTTGGTAGTGGGCTCATAAAATTGAGGTGCTGCCAATTCTTTCCGACTAGGTGTTCGAGTCGGACTCTTCTGCAGAAACACTTGGTAAGCTAGGCAGGTCTATCACAACAGTTGTGGAACTCGGGAAAAGTCGGATGGGAGCCGGGCATGTGATGCCACCCGTCCAACAGAGTCGCATGAGATGCGATTGACAAGGAGTTGTCTACCTAGATCACTTGGCGGCTAGCGGTGATGCTAAAGCTCACTAGCCGACTTGCTTATTTAGGATCCCTGAATCACTAAGTAACCATCGGAGGGTGTTGGTTCTAGTGGGAGTATAAAATATTAAAATGTTTAATATGCTTGCTCTTTTATGAATACATGTCTTAAGTATTTTGCATTTTTTTACATTGTAGATCATGGCACCTAGTAGCAGTCACTCTCGGATATCCGGTTTTGCGTTGAGAACCATTCTTGAGAAAGATAAACTGACGACACTAATTTTACCAACTGGTATCGAAATCGAGAATTGTTCTCAAACAAGAAAAGAAGGACCATGTCCTAGACAACCCACTTCGGATGAGTCGAATGAGAATGCGATCGTCGCAGCCACCAATGCCTACCGTCGGGCTAAAGATGAGTCCACGGATATTAGCATCTTATGCTTGCTCACATGGAACCGGACTTGCAAAAGCAGTTCGAGCATGTTGAGGCCTACGATATGATCGAAAGCCTCAAAAGTATGTTCCGAGCTCGGCGAAGACGAGAGGTATCAAGTCTCTCGTGCTTTCTTTGAGTTTACTTAAGGATGGTGATCCACGAGTCGCATGTGATCAAAATGGTTGGTTACGTGCGGTCTGGAGACTTGGCTACCCCATAAGCGAAGAGTTCGCTACGGATATAATTCTGAACTCTCTTCCTAGTGCATATGGGCAGTTCATTTTGAACTACCACATGCATGGTATGGATAAGAAGCTCACTGAATTGCATGGGATGCTCAAGCAGGCAGAGGCGGATCTCAAGAAGGGCACCAGTCAAGTGTTGATGGTGCAGAATAAGGCTAAGTTCAAGAAGAGTTCTTGGACTAAGAAGAAGGCTAAGTCAGGAGGAAAGCAGGCTCAGGACCCGGTCCCAAGCGCTTCCTCAGGGACTAAGCCATCTCCTTCAGCCGGATCCACTTGCTTCTACTGCAAGGCGGATGGCCACTAGAAGAGGAACTGCAGCAAGTACTTGGCCGACAAAGCCAAGAGTGGAGGTATGACTTCCGACTCAGGTACACTTGTTTTCAATGTTATAGACATATATCTTGCTGATGCACCTAATAGTTCTTGGGTATATGATACCGGATCAGTTATTCACATCTGCAACTCGTTGCAGGGACTGGTAAGAACTAGGAGCGTAGCAAGAGGCGAGGTTGATATTCGAGTCGGCAACAAAGCAAGAGTTGCTGCGTTGGAAGTCGGCACGATGCAACTTCATTTACCTTCCGGATTCATTATGGAACTAAATAATTGTTATTATGTTCCAGTGCTCAGTCGAAACATTATTTCTGCTTCATGTTTGATGAGGCAAGGCTATGAGTCGAATATTAAGAATAATGGTTGTTCTTTGTATTTGAATGATATGTTTCACGGCTTTGCACCCGTTCAGAACGGGTTATTTATTTTGAATCTTGATGGTGAGTCGGTTTATAACATAAATGTTAAAAGGTTGAAACCAAATGATCTGAATATGACTTACTTTTGGCACTGTCGGCTTGGTCATATAAGTTGGAAACGCATGAAGAAGCTCCATGATGATGGACTCCTAACTTCGTTCGACTTGGAGTCGTTCGAGACATGCGAATCTTGCCTAATCGGCAAAATGACCAAGACACCTTTTGCAAAGAGTTGCGAAAGAGCGTCCGACTTGTTGGGACTAGTACATAGTGATGTATGTGGACCAATGAGCACGACAGCCAGGGGTGGTTATGAGTACTTCATTACCTTCACTGATGATTTGAGTAGGTATGGATATGTCTACTTAATGAAACATAAGTCGGAAGCTTTTGAAAAGTTCAAAGAATTCCAGAATGAAGCAGTAATCAACTCGGCAAGAAAATAAAGTTTCTTGATTGGACCGAGGAGGCGAGTACATGATCCATGAGTTTGATGACCATCGAAAAGTTGTGGAATAGTTCCTCAACTTACTCCGCCAGAACGCCACAAAGGAATGGTGTTTGGAAGGCGAATCGGACCTTGTTGGACATGGTACGATCAATGATGAGTCGACAGATCTGCCTTTATCATTTTGGGGTTATTGTCTAGAAACAATGGCATTCACACTAAACAAAGTACCATCAAAATCGGTGAAGACACCGCATGAGATGTGGACAGCAATAAGCCGAGTTTGTCTTTTCTTAAGATTTGGGGTTGTGAAGCTTTTGTCAGCGACTTGATCGGACAAGCTTCTGACCAAGTCGGATAAATGTATTTTCATGGGGTATCCGAGGGAAACTTGGGTTACTACTTCTACAACCGAGAAGAGGGCAAAGTGTTTGTCGCTCGGGCGGTGTCTTCCTTGAAAGAGTTTCTCAGTCGGGGAGTAAGTGGGAGCACGGTGCAACTCGAAGAAATTCGAGAGGAACCGGCTAATAGCGAATCGGCTAATAGCGAATCGGCAAAAACCTTGGAGGTTGAGCCGATCGTGGCAGCTGAGCCGACATCAGCACCTATACTATGAAGATCGGCAAGATTACGAAGTGTTCGTGATGTGTTACTGTTAGACAGTGATGAGCCGGCAAATTATTCGGAAGCGATGGTGGGATCTGATTCCGAGTCATGGCTTGGAGCCATGAGATCCGAGATAAAGTCCATGGATGAAAATCAAGTTTGGAACTTGGTTGATCTGCCAGACGGTGCAAGACCCGTCGAGTGCAAATGGGTCTTTAAGAAGAAAACTGATATGGATGGAAATGTTTCAATCTATAAAGCACGCCTTGTCGCGAAGGGGTTCCGACAAGTTCAAGGAGTTGATTACGACGAGACTTTCTCGACGGAGCGATGCTTAAATCAGTTCGGATCATGTTAGCTATAGCGGCCTATTTCGACTACGAGATATGGCGGATGGATGTCAAAACGGCTTTCCTTAACGGAAATTTAACCGAGGGCGTGTATGATACAGCCGAGGGTTTTGTCGATCCGCTAATCTTGACAAGGTATGCAAACTTCAGAAATCCATTTATGGGTTGAAGCAAGCATCTCAGAGTTGGAACATTCGCTTTGATGAGGTAGTCAAATCGTTTGGCTTCATCAAGAGTGATCATGATTCTTGTTTATACAAGAAGTTTAGTGGGAACAAAGTAAAACTTCTAATCTTATATGTGGATGACATATTACTGATTGGAAATGATGTCCAGATGTTGCAAGAAACCAAGGATTCATTGGAAAGGAGTTTCTCAATGAAAGACTTGGGTGAGGCAACATACATCCTCGGAATCCGGATCTATAGAGATAGATCAAGGAGGCTCATTGGATTGAGTCAGAGTACTTATTTGGACAAAGTGTTGAAAAAGTTCAACATGGAATCGTCTAAGAAGGGGTTCTTACTGATGTACCATGGTGTAAAACTTAGCAAGACTCAGTGTCCTTCGACAACTGATGAGCGAAGTAGGATGAGTGCGATTCCATATGCTTCTGCAGTTGGATCCATCATGTATGCCATGATTTGTACTAGGCCGGATGTTTCCTATGCTCTAAGTGTTGTGAGCAGATACAGCTGATCTCGAGAGATCCATCGATGACGCTAAAAATATCCTAAAGTACTTGAGAAGGACTAAGGATATGTTCTTGGTTTATGGTGGTGAAGATGAACTCAGTGTAAAGGGTTACACGGATGCGAGTTATCTCACCGACTCTGATGATTCTCGTTCGCAATCCGGATACGTGTTTATTATAAACGGAGGTGCTGTGAGCTGGAAAAGTTCCAAGCAAGAGACTGTGTCTGCGTCTACAACAGAGGCTGAGTATATTGTTGCCTCGGAGGCAGCAAAGGAAGTTGTTTGGATGAGGAATTTCCTCATGGATCTTGGTGTGGTTCAGGGCTCGTCCAATCCGTTGGACGTGTATTGTGACAACAATGGTGCTATTGCACAAGCCAAGGAACCTAGACAACACCAGAAGAACAAGCACATACTCATGCGGTACCACGATTCGCCGGTTAAGTGGATCGGTGATATCAAGTTATGCAAGGTACACACGGATGCAAATATTGCGGATCCGTTGACAAAGCCGTTACCCCGAAGCATGAGGCGCACACGAGAGCCATGGGCATTAGATGCTTAGACATGTGATGTGGGAAGATTGACTCTAGTGCAAGTGGGAGGCATGGGAATATGCCCTAGAGGCAATCATGTATGATGATATTTCCCATTGTATTCATAAAGTTATTAAGTAGTCCTTGTATAAACATCGATGTGTATCATTGAATATGTGATTCAGTTGTGGAACTATGCATTCATGTTGTTTGTACTAAATATCCTTGGTCATTGAGGTTGTCTTTGGACACACAACTTAGACCAATGTGAAAGTTGGCTTGATGACTCGGTTCCACTTGTCATGGGCATGGAGATGCTATTCCAACTTACAGACTAGGCTAAAGAGTTTAGCGAGTCGGATTGACCCATATTGAGGTACAACGAACTAAGTTGTCATTTGTATATCTCAATCAATGTAATCCTTAGACCTGAGGTTGTTGCATAGTCCGAGTTGAGAATCACCGACTTAGGTTACATCAACGCTGATCCGTGGCGCTTATAAAGGCAGAGTTCGGGTCGACTGAGAATCAAGCTGCGTGATGTGAATAACCAAGATGGGATTTTGCCCCTCCACTCGGAGAGATATTCTCTGGGCCCTCTCGTGAGATATGATTCGGAAAGCATGGCCATGCACGACTCGGTTAAGTGTTAACCGAGGCGATCGGCTAAGTGTTAGTCGGGTGAATCACTTATCTCGGATCGAGAAGAGAGTTGGACTATTTAAGGGATGACATATATTCGCCTATAGTCTGACAAGGTATATCGTGAGGCAAAAGCGACTCAGACGTAAGTCGCATTGGAAAGGCAAGTCGTCATGACTCTTTGGTACTTGGGAATCGGTACGTTCTGCTAGGAGCCGATGCCGATTGATCGATTGTGAGTTGGACTCAAATCGTGTCCAAGTAACCATGAGCTCTGGGTCACACACTTAAGAGCGGGAGCATGTTGGATTGGATCGAACATATAATCGTTGGGTTGGACCTAAACCAGATTAGGACTGTGAGTTAGTGAGTTGGACTCACGGTGACTAATGTTATATGGGCTTTAGTGAATGGGTCATGAGCGAAGCCCACGTTCACTCCTATATATTGTGGAGCACAAGAACCCGGAAGAGGTTAATCGTTGTTGTTAGGTCATTCCATGTGTTGGAAACCCTAGCTCCACAGTCCGGCCAGTAACGAACCTAGCGATTCGCCGCGGTGCTCCTCCTTATGCGTGTGGATACCAAGAGAGGTGTTGTACGATCGGCACCAGGGCGATCGGATCGTGAGGACTGCTGCATCAACCGACGCTTCATCGAGAATCCGCAACCGCGCGTCTAGTGGTAAACCTCGTGGCCTTCTACCTCAGCTAGGTCTTGGGATCACCACGTTAGAGGAAAAGTTTTTGTTTTATCTCTGCGTGGCCCAACAAGAGGGGCCACAGGGGGGCCACACCCCTAGGCGTGGGTCCTCCCTAGGTCGTGCCTAGGGCAGGTGTGGCGCACCTGCCCGGCTCCCAACTCCACCCCTTCGCCTATATCTTCCCTACGGAACCCTAAGGCCAGGGGAGCGACCACAGATAGATTTCCGCCGCCTCTGGGGGGCGGAAAACACCGAGAGAGAAAGATCTCTCCGGCAGACAGATTTCTCAAGGGGAATTTCTTCCCGGAGAGGGGAGACCGTCGCCATCAACACCATCGTCAAGCTAGGCTTCATCGGGTTCATCATCATCATCCACACCATCATCTCCACCAGCACCATCATCACCACTCCGTCCCGCTGTAACAGTTGTGTTGGGTATTGCTTAGTTAATTAGGGGAAACTTTCCCAGTGTTAATTACTATTGTAGTTGATGCTTGTGAGTGGAACCATTACGTTATTGTTTATGTTCAGATTGTTATCCATTACCATATCATCTTTGATCTTGATCCATATGATGTTTTGTGAGTAGTTCGTTGTGTTCTTAGGACATGGGAGAAGTCATGTTGTTAGTAGTGAATCTGTGATGAGTTATTATTCAATGGTTTAGTATTTAAGTTGTGGTGCTATTCTTCTAGTGGTGTCATGTGAACGTCAACTACATGATACTTCACCATTTATGGGCCTAGGGGAATGCATTGTGTATATGGCTACTATTTGTGGGGTTGCCGGAGTAACAGAAACCTGAACCCCCGTTATGACACCTTTGCACAAGGGAGCGTAGGATCTCAGAGTTGAAGGTTGTGGTTAGATTTATATCTTAATTACTGCTCCATACCACTGTTCAGCACCTTCTGCTCCTCATTGGGATTGGCACTCATATTTATCGAAAGTACTGCGATACACCCCCTATACTTGTGGGTCATCAGGCAATGAGAGCTGAAAGCTAACAAGTACCATATTTTTTGGAAGCTCTTTATGAAACTTGAAATCCCTGCTTCCCTTTGAAGGGCCTTTCTTCCACTTTTATATTGAGTCTCCACCTTCTATCCTTAGGCACTAATTAAGGGATCATAGTTGCCATTCTTAGTTATATGTGCATCGTCCTAAAACTTATTGATTGATTCATAATGTTGATATTGCTTGTTCTTGAACTATTTGTATCTAGTCACCCTTATGAACTTTGAAGGTGTCATATGCATTTATGTTTTGCTACTCCATGAGGGACAAGCTGAATACCACTATGCTATGTTTTCTATATGTGAAACAAACAAACGTCTTTCAATGCATTGTTATTCATGATCCTTTGTTTGTATCTTTTCATGTTGCAACATAGTTACTATGTCTTATTGTTAGAACTTCATATTTCATGCTATGATTAGAGTTCTTTGATCCCAGCTTTCAATGCTTTACAAATGGTTGATCGAGATTGTGATGGTGCATGTCACCTAAAAAATTATTCTTTTTATCACTTACCTACTCGAGGACGAGCAGGAGTTAAGCTTGGGGATGCTTGATACGTCGTAAATGTATTTATAATTTTTGATGCTCCATGCTTGTTTTATATCATTTGTCTTATGCTTTGTCTATACTTTGAGATATTTTTATACACTTTCTGGAACTAACCTATTGACAAGATGTCGTAGTGCCAGTTGTCTGTTTTCTGCTGTTTTTGGTTTTAGAAAAGCTAAACAATGAATATTCTCGGAATTGGACGGGACAAACGCTAAAGTTACTATTTTCCCGAAGCATTATGGAAACGCGAAGCAGAGACGGAGTAGGGCACCAGGGTAGGCACACCCTATGGTGGCGCGGGCCCACCTTGGTGGCGCCACTAGGGGGTGTGGGCCCCTTGGGCCTCCACCGACCTTGACCTCTTTGCCTATAAGAAGCCCCCGATGAGAAAACCCTAAATCATTTGGGAGAAAGTCACGAAAAGTTCCACAGCACCGCCGTCACCGAAAAGGAGATTCGAGGGACAGAAAGTCTCTGTTCCGGCACCCTGCCGAGACGGGGAATTGCCCCCGGAGTCATCTCCATCGATCTCCACCACCATATCCATCGCCGTTGCTGATTCCCATGATGAGGAGGGAGTAGTTCTTTCTCGAGGCTAAGGGCTCTACCGGTAGCTATGTGTTCATCTCTCTCTCTCTCTCTATATATATATATATATATATCTATATATATATATATATATATATATAGCTTTGTAATCAAGTAGATCTACTCCGCTACTCAAGTGCTTTAATAGATCTCGGCTCTCCCCACGTGTGTGAAAGTGACAGCGCGCACACCGTGTGTGGCACTTAGGCTATAGATTATATAAATACTTGTTATGAGTTATATTTGGAGTTAGATGTCTCTATGAAATTGTGGTGTCTGAAGGAACCATCTAGCGCTCAAGGTGATAGTGTGGGGTTATCTAGATGGAGATTGCAAACTTTAAGGAGTTCTTTTATAGCCCTACCGTGGATTAGAGTTCTCCAGCCAGAGATTAGTTCAGAGTAGAATAATGAAGAGAAGATATTTATATGAGAGTGTTCACTAGTGAAAGTATGATCCCTAGGCCTTGTTTCTAAGCATTGAGACACTGTTCACAACTAGATTTGTTGCATGTTTACTTGCTTCCATCTTTATTTCATATTGCCTTTAGTCTTTCCACCCCGTCAGAATCTCTTTTCTGGCACCGTTACCACTTATAATCATCCATATTACTTGTATTTCACTATCTCTTCGCCGAACTAGTGCCCCTATACACCTGACAAGTGTATTGGGTGTGTTGGGGACACAAGCGACTTTTTGTATCTTGATTGCAGGGTTGCTTCAGAGGGATACCTTTGACCACTTCCTCTCTGAGTTCGATAAACCTTGGGTTATCCATTTAAGGAAAACTTGCTGTTGTTCTACAAACCTCTGCACTTGGAGGCCGAACAACTGTCTATAAGAATAGAAGCGTACGTAGACATCAAGGGCCCCCTTGTTCTAGTTCGATAGTGGAAAAGTGGACTAGGCCATTTGTGGCGGAAGTTCATTAGAGAATAGGGTGATGCCTTTTTGGCGTGGTGGTACTAGTACTGCCCACCCCTCCAACGCAGGCGTACTTCCCCTAAAAAGAAAGGAACTGTGGTGAATCAAATCCCGTGTCCCCGCGTGCTTCACTCTCGGTTACCTCTATCCTTTTACTGCTCCTTTTCTTGTGTGATTCTAGTAGCTAGGTTGTCATATAAGTAAATTCACCGTATTTGCATATCTAGACAATGGTATGCGCGGATCCTCATGCTTCACTAGAGAATATGGTACGTAAGGAGTGAGGTGGTCCATGGCAAGCCAGTGTCACCCGTTGAGGCGTTGCGTCGCTTCCTCTATAGCTACACCGAGTCACTCTTCACCATTAAATAGCACCCTCAAGCGGACTGCATCAAGGGTAAAGCACCAACTATCCAAATGAATTCTTATGTGAAGGAGAAAAGGAGTAATGGACAAGATAGGGGTGTCTCGCAATGGTCACCACCCCGACTAGGTGGGTCAAGCTAAACTTGGATGTATCTTACTAATCTGAAACAAAGACTGGTGGCGCTAGTATGATCCTACGCAGTGGCGGAGGCAAGATTGAACTAAAAGGAGTGTCGATCACGCTAACTTTCAGATAAGGGGGGCTATTCAAGCTAAACCCCACTGATTAATCCTCTAATCACATTTGAAACCTTGATTTCTTCATGCTACACGTTGGTATAGTAGGGGGGATTAGTCCCTTCTGGTCTCCTATCTCCGCCACTGATCCTACGTGATGATAGAGGAGAGATTATTTTTCCATCATGTCGTTATTGAGGTGGAGCTAGCTGCATGTATGGAAGGATGCGCTCTAAAGCTACAACGGAGTCCCTTGCCATGCAATGTTGAGATGGACTGTTTGGAGTTTGTGTCGATGAACAAGTCTGGACGTGACGAGAGGTCTGAAGTTACCTTTCTCCTAAAAGAAATCAAACACCATATGCTAGGTGCGGTAGAGTTTAAGGTACTCGGTGAGTCATGCTATCGCCAACATTGGTCGAACGGAAGTTAGAATTGTTGTTTGGCTACGTTCTGGGCCACTAGATATACTTGAACTCTAGGTTGAGAACTGTACCGTGGACATTTGATTAATATAATTTCTCATTCATAAAATAATAATAATGATGTGATAACCGCGCCAATGCCTTGTGTATGACTTATGAGCGGGTTTGATGTACGGGGTTCGTTCGATTTCTAGCTAATTAATCGGAAAACAACTCATTCTTAGTTTATGGAAAGGACAATGCTCATGCATCCGTTTAAAAAACATTCTTAATTTAGGAAATTTATCACTTAGTACAAAATGACTCTTGACTAAACTACACGGAGACACGGGAAGTTTTGGACGACATTTTCTTGGTTCATGATGTTAGATTCAATGGATTTTCTTTTGGAATTTAGTGTAACGTGACTTATACGAAAATTTCAAATATTTCTCTTTGTATGCTGCATAAAGCCCCGCACAGAATTCATTAAACAATATATATTAGGCATGCAAGCCGCCTCATTAAAACCTTTCAGTCCCCTTGGGTATCCTGGCAAGGAAAAAAAGTGCGTCTGAAACTTGCAGCCCTCAGACAATTGATACATCGTTTACAAGAGTTTGTAAAATGAAACTAGGGGGTTCATCGACTCAATTACAAGAATTTTTATTACTAAAACAAGCCCTAGCTAGTGCATGAGCCACCTCATTTGCTTCCCTCGGACAATGATGGAATTTGACGTTGCCAATAAGCGCCACCAGATCAATACAATCTGCATAAACTGCTGCAGACTCGTCCCACCATGATTCTTCACCCGTGCAAGCTTGTATAATTTCAGTGGAGTCTGATTCAGCGGTGACGTTGTTACAACCCATTCCATTAGCCAGAGATAGCCCTTCTCTCATCCTAAGGGCTTTTGTTGCTGTTGCCGAGGCAATATTCGGAAGGAATAGGGTGAATGCAGCAATAAAGCTCCCAACAGAATCTCTAAGAACAACACCGATCAAACCTGTATGAGAATCAGCATAATAACTTCCATCAACGTTTAGCTTTACCTCTCTAGGATTTGGTCTACTCCATCTTGGACATGAGATGTCTGGCTTCTTTAGAGTTTTAGAGGAATTAGATACTAACGCCAAGACAGACATTCTATATTTGAAAATTGGAGGGACTTGCTCATTGTGTGTTCGCCGTCTTCAAATCCACCATAAATCCATGATGCAACTGCAATTGTTTCCTTCAAGCCCAAATCATAACCAGGAAGAGGCTCGTCATCCTTCCTGAGCAAAAATTCAAGAACTGCAGAACCAGTATGATCAACAACCATCGCCTCTTTCATCATTTGACTAATACAAAGAGAAGTCCACATAGCCTGACCTGTAGGGCAACTAAACAGAAGGTGGAAAATATCTTCCGCTGCCTGATTACAGATGGGGCACTCACCACTGGAGCCGATGTGGTAATTTGCCAGGATAGCTTTGAGTGGAAGAATGCCGTGAAGAGCACGTCGGATTTTTTTTTAATTTTACTAGGAACTTTCAGCTGCCATGTAGCCTTCCAAACTGGGTTATTCGCTGAAGTGCCACGTAGTGCAAGTTGGTTTGCCGAGGGACCAAAGCTATGTTTCCATTGCAAGTAATAACCAGATTAGACATTGTACCTTCCATGCTTAGTGAAGTTTCATGCAATAAAATCATCAAAGCCATGGTTGTTAAGTGGGATCTCAAGTATACGGTTCACATCCAGCGAACAAAAGAGCCCACATAACAGTTGTTCATCCCATGTTCATGTATACGGATTGATCAATTCTGAGACTTTAGTGTACATAACTCCTACTCTTGATGAAATAATTATTCTATCCGGCCTTGAGGGAATCCATGGGTCTGAGTAGATATTTATGTTTTCTCCGGTGCCGACCCTCCAGATGTAACCCCTTTGAAAGTTGTCAAACTGGCTAAAATACTCTGCCAGGTAAAGCTTGAACCAGTTTTCGGGCCAGCTTTCGTGATATCACCATGAGGATAATATTTAGCGCGTACCACTTGTGCACACAAAGAATTCAGAGTGTTAATAAGTCTCCATGATTGCTTTGCTAACATAGCTAGATTGAAAGAATGGAAGTCCCGAAAGCCCATACCTCCTTCACTTTTTGGATAGCACAATTTCCACCATGCAAACCAGTGCATCTTCTTACTATTATCATCATCCCCCCACCAAAATTGAGAAATGGCATTCGTCTTTTACAAACTCCAATGGGAATAAGAAACACAAACATTGCATATACCGAAATAGCCTGAGCCACCGCTTTAAGAAGGTTCTCCTTTCCTCCTATTGATAGCAATTTTTTCCTTCCAACCATTTATCCTAATAATGATCCTCTCAATAAGGTGAAGAAAACAATCACTCCTATCTGCCCCTACTAAAGCAGGTAAACCCATATATTTGTCTGAGAGAGCTTATGTGTCAATATGAAGGGTTTCACAAATATCCGCTTTTACCAACACATGAGTATTAGGGGAAAAGAAAATACTTGATTTGGCCAAACTCACCAATTGCCCCGAGTTTGCACAGTAGGTATCCAGAACTTGTTGTAGGGAAGTTGCATTGTTCAAATCCGCCTTCATGAGAATTAAGAAATCATCAGCGACTAATAAGTGTGAAACTGACGGTGCATTTTTTCACACCCTAACCCCATCAATGCCATCAACTTCTTCTTCAAACGACAAGAGACTAGATAAACCTTCTGCACATAAAAGGAACAAGTATGGGAAGAGAGGATCCCCTTGCCGAAGCCCTCTGGTTGGAGAGAACATCTCAGTTTATTCGGAATTAAAGCGAACCTAATACTTAACGGAGCTAACACAAGCCATCATCAACAAGATCCACCTTTCTTCAAACCCCAACTTTCTCATCATATTTTCCAGGAAAACCCACTCAACCCTGTGATAGGCCTTGTGCATATCCAATTTTACTACACATGCACCAGAAGAGCCTCATCTCTTCTTCTTAATGGAATGTACACATTCATATGCCACCAAAACATTGTCAGTAATGAGACGACCAGACACAAATGCACTTTGAGTAGGGGAGATTATTTCTGGGAGGATAGACTTCAAACAGATAGCCAACATTTTTTAGATGATTTTATAAATAACATTGCATAAGCTAATAGGGCAAAACTGGGTAATAGACTCCAGGTTGTTCACCTTGGGAATAAAAACCATAGTGGTGTCGTTCCATCCTTCAGGTATAATTCTGGTGTCCATCGTATGAAGGATCCCAGTAGTAATCTTGTCACCATAGATATCCCAGATTTTTTGTAGAACACCGCATGAAGACCATCTGGACCCGGGGGCTTATAGTCTCCATTACTAAACATTGCTTTCTTCACATCCTCTTGAGTGTATGGTGCCAAAAGTTCAGTGTTCATCTCATGTGTCACCTTAGTTTGCACCTTAGCTAGGAGAGCCGGATCCGTCACTTGCACCTCCAAACTGAAGAGATTAGCAAAATAGTGATGAATAAGGGGTTTAAGCGAATCGGTACGTTCTATCCAGTCATTATTGTTATCCTTTAATTTTTTGATCAAGTTTTTCTTGCGCCGTGCTGAAGCAAACTGGTGGAAAAAAACAGTATTTCTATCTCCCTATCTCAGCCAATTAGCACGAGATCGTTGAAGCCACTGAATTCCTCCTGCTCTAGCAACATTTCAATCAGATCAGCCATCTCCTTTGCCTTTTCCTGATTATCCGTGGTCATAGGTCCATTCATCGCCTTATCAAACTCGCGTTGGGCTGTACGTATTCGTTGCTTCAGCCTCTTAAGAATTTTGCGATCCCAATGATGTAACGACTTGTGCATATGGTTGAGTTTAGCTAACACCCCTTCGTCCAGAACTTCAGCGTTAGCCCCATCCCATGCCTTTTGTACTATCTCTCGAAATTCTTTTTCCTACGTCCACTTCCCTTCAAACCGTGGAGCCTTATGCTGTCGTGGTCTCATGGATATAGACTAGCGTAACGGTCGGTATCAATATAAGGGCCTGTTTGTTTAGGCTGTGGCTGGCTGGCTGTCCAGCTGTGCAGGGAACACTGTTGTGCAGGAAAAGCTACTTTTCTGAGTTTGATTGTTTGACAACTTGGCTGGATGTCTGGCTGTGTCTAAGGAATTGTCTGTAATGCCCCTGTAATTAATATAACACGTAATCTTCACTATTGAAGTACATAAACGCATTTGGCAACTTGGTTGGATGTCTGGCTGTGTCTAAGGAATTGTCTGTAATGCCCCTGTAATTAATATAACACGTAATCTTCACTATTGAAGTACATAAACGCATATGTTTATATTACATACCATATATCACATATTGGTTTGTCCAAAATACATATCCAACCATTAAACAAATAAAGATAGTCGCATAATGAATATAGATACATCCACACCGATCAAACCGATCATCTTCTTCTAGCATTGTACAATGCAGTAGCGATGCGATCACGCGTTGAGTTCATGTCTACCGTGTGTAGTCCACTCGGAGCAGTATCACCGACTGATGTTACTGATTGCCTTTGAACCTTAGGAAGGTAGTCCTCATCTGCATCACACCGATCAAACTGCTTGTCGCGTAAGTTGGAGTCTCTAATAAAATTATGAAGTGCTGTGCAAGCAAGAATAATTCTTTTCTGAGTAACCAGACCGTAAGAAGGAATATACTTCAATATGCGCCATTTGTTTTTCAAGATACCGAAGACACGCTCGATAGCATTCCGGAGCGATGAGTGTAGATAGTTGAAAATCTCTTCCCTGTTTGTTGGTATCCCTTCTCGACGAAAATCCGGTATGTGGTATGTCTTCTGCTTGTAAGGAGCTAAGAACCCTTTTCTATTTGGATAACCAGAATCAACAAGGTATTATGTATCTGCACATGAACGAAAAAAAATCAAACATCAACAACAATGCATTTGTAACTATGTGTGTACCATGTAGACAAAGATAAAGAATATTACCACCAGGAGGGGCCGGAAACTCTATTGGATACTTCTCAATGGAGTGTTGTAGAATGCGTGTATCATGCGCCGAACCAGGCCATCCAGCAACAACAAAGGTGAATCTCAAATCGAAGTCACATATCGCTAGAATATTCTATGATGTGTAACCATGCCTTCCTGTATGGTTAACCACCTCTTCTGCAGGTACTTCAACTGGAATATGTGAGCCATCTATGGCGCCAATGGCATCTTTGAAATGAGGCCAGAAGCGTGCATCTTGAAGTCTGTGATGCACATCCTTGAACTCTCGATCTACTGGCTTTATGTTATCCTTACCCAACTTGTACAAGCAATTCAAAACCATGTGAAACTTCCTATGAATGGTTTCAGTTGAACGACAAAAATGGTTCTCAACTTGGCTAAATGACTGTGGTCCTCCAACCATTCATAGAAACATAGCTAGGCATTCAACATATGACATGTCTCTAGTTGACTTCAACCCATAGCTTGAAACTAGAAGATCGTGCAATGCATGAAACACATCAGGATACATTCTAAACATTTTGTAGCATCTTTTCCTATTTCCAAGTTGTTCATTCACCCATTCAAGACCAGTTTGTTCCGGAACCCTCCTAGGCTCTTTATTCAAGTACTTCTGACTATAGAGATTACCATAATATCCCAACACGGCAAGGTCATGCACCATTCCGAGCAACTTGTAGGGTTCGCAGCATAGAAAACAAAAAATTTCCTACGATGGGAACAACTATGTACCAAGATCTATCTACTAGATACAAACAACGGGCGGATATATATCCGTAGAGAACATACCCTTGAAGACCGACAAAGCTTAACGAGTCCAAACTCGTGGTTGATGTAGACGATCTCTTGCCGATCTCAAGATCGAGAGAGGAAGTCTAAGCGCCGCCAAAGCAGCGCATCCGTGCTCACACACACGTTCGAGGCACCGAACAACCTCCGCCTCCTCGCTCCGGTGAGGCAGCTGGCACAACTCTTTCTTGCCGAATAGCCACGGGAACATGTATCTCGCTAGTCGAGACCATGGGGATAAATTCTAGAGGGAGAGAGATCCTTCACGAGGAGGTGTGAGTGAGAAGTGAGGAGGGGCCTTATATAGGGAGAGGGGCAGCCAGGGGGCATGGCCCGGCCATGGGCGCCCCCTCTCTCTCATTCATGTGGGTGGACACTCCACTCACAAAATGGCCCTTCAATTTTCTCCACTCAAAAACCCACTCAAATTCCCATTAAATTTCCACCAAATTTAATGCAAACTCTCATTAAATAAAACTCCTTTTATTTATTCAGAATTTTGTCAATTACTTTAATGACAAACATTCACATATAACCCCTTGCTAGTATTTCATTTCACATGCAGAAACACTTTCTGCAATTTCACCCGAAAACCCGTTTCGGTATCTAGTGAAATAAATTCCTGCGCTTGTTATTCTTTTCGGCATGAAACTTTTGCTCCAAATGGATGTCGGTGTCTCTTAAGTGTGTCACCCTACGGTTCGCGAATAATGTGGACATGATCGAGACCCCTCTCAGATCAATAATCAGAAGCGGGATCTGGAGACCCATACTGACTCCCGCACATTCAACGATGACTTTCTTGTGATCGTCGGAACCTTTTACGCTAGTATCTTAATCCTTTTGTTTCGCGATATATTAAATGTCCGAGATTAGATCATCGGTATCTCCATACCTAGTTTGATCTCAATTCTTGACATGCACTCTTTTCTCGTTCGTGATATAACATTCTAGTGATCAAATCACTTGCTTGCAAGCTAACCAATGTGATATCACCGAGAGGGCCTGTAGTATATCTATCCGTCATCGGGATGAACAAATTCACTCTCGATCCATGGGCCTCAACATAACACTTTAGTAGTTACGAATCCATCTTTATAATCACCTATTACGGTGTGACGTTTGATGTTATCAAGAAACTCTTAGGTGTTAGTGATTGACATGATCTCATGGTCTAAGGATTAGGATCACTTCGTAAGATGTTATAGCAATATAAACTCAATGACTTTGATCGTAATGCTATACTTCGGATGAATGTTCATCACACCATTACACTAATGTTGTGACCTCGTTATTAACAATATCCAATGTCCATGATCAGGAAACCTATGATCATCTTGTTAATCAACGAACTAGTTTATAAGAGAGGCATAACTAGGAACTTTCTTTTGTTTATTAAACACACATGTATTAACGTTTCCGTATTAATACAATTATAGCATGTAAAATAAACATTTATCATAAATAGGAATACGATAGTAACCACTTTATTATTGCCTCTCGGGCATATTCCCTTCAGTCTCCCACTTGCACTAGAGACAATAATCTAGTTTGAGAACTTTGTGTATTGAACACCTATGGCTTTCTGGTGTTCCAAATACGCAATTGCAAGTGGTTAACATAATCTACGGATCGGCCTTCGGTCGTGTGTATTGCATGTCTTTGCGTCTTCACGCATCACTCATTCTCCAATGAGATGGCATTGTATAAATTTGGTCTTTGGTGAGACCTTTAGTTCCTTGGGGTTAAAACATCGATACTATTGTCATACAATATATCTTTAGTGTTAGCCGTTCGAACCACACCTTAGTTTGATAACAAACTACTTGACACAAATTCCCTCCTTTGCTACTATAGCAGGTCATATATAGCATTTTGTTGTAGTATTCGTCACAATGTCTTAATTTTGGAACTCTTCCAAATACATCATGGAATCTCCTTTCCATTACATTGTGCCACCCATAGTTTAAATTGAGATAAACTTACTTTGTACCTTGTGACAAAACTAGTATCAATGTAACGCTTACAATGAACTATTTGTAATTGTTTGTCACCTCTACACAAATATATTCTTAGTTCTTCCAAAAGATCATAAGAATATCCTCACTATCGTCCAATGATCATTTTATGATTCATTCTGGTATATGCTCATAACACTTAGAGCATAGGACATATCTGGATGTGTACATATCATGGTATGATTGATCAAATCATTCTTGTGATTTTACTCATCAAGTGTCAAAGCACTTGAATCTTGTTTCACTTATCAAGTGTCGATACACTTGAATCTTGATTCAATTCCTTTCCATGCAACAATAACTGTTTCTTGTCGTTTCTATATTGAACTCCTTCAATATCTCATATATGTACGTTTGGCATAAACATATTAGCGTTACAGTCTATCCACTATAGACATTCATGCTAAATATTCGGGTTTTGCCTAAGTCTTTCATCGAAATGAAATACTTAACCTTTGTCAATAAAAGATACATCATTTCTAATCAACAAGATGTCCTTCACATAATGTATTAGAAATATGTCTCAGCTCCACTTAATTTCTTGAAAATGCAAGCATCTTCATCGTCTCCAGATGAAAAACTCATTTTTCATCATGGTGAAGATTCCAACTCCGTGATGCTTACTTAAACCATTGAAGTTTGCATGCCCTTTTAGCATCCTTTGAATTTAACAAAACCCTTTGGACCGTGTCATGTACACGTCCTAGGTAACCATTCTATTAGAAGAACTTTGTTTTGTTTATTCATCTACCATATACCAAATTATATGTAGTGGTTGCTACTTTAATCCGTTCAGACTAAATATCGCTATGAAAGATCAAATCTTGTCATAGTCAACTCTTTGAACATTGTCATAAAATACTTTACGACATGTCGAATATTTCATAGATGTGAGACATCCATATACATTTCTTTATAGATCCAAATCGACCGATAGGTTTTACACCTTTCGGAGGGTCTTCCAAGTTCAAAACTTGATTTATCGTATATGGAACTATCACAGTTTTATGGGTTCAAGCCATTTGACGGAGTCAGGGCCCATCATCGCTTCTTTGTATGTATTCGGTTCATCATTGTCAAACAATAATGATTTACTCTCAAATCTTAGCATTTGATTGTTTAACCGACCTTCTTGGTTCAATAGGAACTTTAGACCTCCGTGACCACAACCTTTGAGGCACATAAGCTATGAGCATTATGGCAGCCTCGAGCGATTTCATTTGCCAAGACTCAGACATTTAGCTAAGGTTCGTTAACCTTATCAAAGTTCTATTGTCCTCCCACTTAACTTTTGCGAAAAATTCCTTTTTCAAGAAACTTCACATTTCAAGCGACAAACCCTTTTGTCCTCGGTGTTATGGAGGAATAACCAATTGTTATTCGGAATAACTTACAAAGACATGCTCATCCGAATTCGGTTGTAAACATCTTACTTATGTTTAGCATACCAAAATTTAAGAAATGACAACTTGGGTTTTACCCCAAACCATAACTTCCATGGTGTCATTTCAACGGATCTAGATGGAGCTCTTTTCAGTGTAAAAGCGGTAGTCTCTAAAGCTTTAATCTTTTAAAACATAATGGCAGTTTATAAATAACACCTTTGATCCTACCATGTCTCACAAGGTTTCATTACAAATCTCAAACACTCCATACTCCTATGGTGTTTGGAGATGTAAATCTAGGTGTTTGCTAAACTTGCAACTCAAATAAATCCCTTTATGATAAACTCATAATTCATTTATTTTCTTGTTACACTTGTAACTCAAATAAATCCCTTTATGACCAAATCATAATTCATTTATTTTTCTTGTTACAATGATTTTCCACTTCATCTTGAAAGTCTTTGAAAACGTTTTTCAAATATTTCATACTTCTTTCTCATTAAGTGAATATTCACTCAAATTTCCAGATAAAGTATATGAAGTTGAAACTCATCGCTTACGACTACACATAATGGACTACATACATCGATATGTATAAATTCCAATATTTTAGTCATTCGTTCTTCTTTGGCCTTTGAACGAAGTTTTAATTATCCCGAGGAAAGTCTCACAAGCGTCACTTGATCAAATCAAAGACTCCAAAAATCCATGAAAATGGAGTTTCTTCATGTTTTCTTTCTAATATAATTTAAACGGCGATGTCACTTCGTAAGTGATCTTCAAATCATTTGTCTTGCGACATTTTAGCATTAGGCTTTATGGATGTGATTTCTCCAACTAGATCTGTAAATCATCCATCTTATATGGAATACGGTAATTATTTGAACAATCTTTGTTCTCATAATACCTGATTTAAATAACAATTATTAAAACAAATCTTGAAGTCAAGCTTTGATGTCAACGAGAAATACAAACAACGGTTTGTTTGTTTTCGATGAACATAATCACATATTCTCTTGCTAGTTACTTAGGTCATTGTGGTTCATGAATTGCATTGTTCCGTGTGAAATTTCATACCAACCAATTCGGTATCCAATACCCAAGAACCACATTGTTTAACAAGCAAAGAATACAACCATAACATGTATATCATATATATACCTAAATTGGATATTTCCAATCTGTTCTTTTCTGCCAAATATATTTTATAGATTCTCTTTCAGCATTTCCTTTTCCTTTTTAAAAGAAACTATCAACATCAACAGTGACGCCATATACATGACACATAGTACAAAGCGTGTATATTCAAATAATAATACCTTTGGACTTGCACTTTGAAGTAGATCACCATCATCAAAATGATCGGTATTCTTTCAAAATTCATTCTTTAGTAATCTTTTAGTGTAGTAAACATTTTACATACATATTCTATTCACCCTTATCATGACGACTTTCATGATCAAGCTACTTTAGCTTATAAAGGCGAATCGTGAGTATAACATTACTTTCCAAAACCCTTTTGGATGATTAGGATGTCTAGCATCTCCAACCTTCGTAAATTCTCATCCAATATGAGAACATATATTATACTCTATCATATTGCAACAAACATTGTTTCAGATATCGTTATATCTGCCACACATGATGGTTTCTGAAACAATTCTTTCAGCTCCTAGATAAACTTGATATTAAAACAATCAAGAATCGTGGAGGCAAACATGATACTTAAGATACTAACACTGGAATTGTTACTCTCGATTTAATACCAATTATTAAATTTCACGGAGTAAATAGAGTTTGCTAAAAGTTTGCAATAGGACTTTAAACTTTGATTGACACTCAACACAATACGATACTAGTTCGTAAAGTATATATCCAGAATTCTATAGTTCTATTATCTCAATTACAACTATGCATATGGTGGTGAACGAATGCCAATGACTACAACAAATTATGCAAATTCACTTTGATTTAATTTATGATAAATTGAGTTATACTAATCCAAATTAGAAATGAACTCCCACTCAAAAACGACACCCCTCATGTCTTTTTGGTGATTACATGAACCAAATCCACTACACCAAGTCCGATCATCACGTGAGTCGGTGTAGCTTCAAAGGCGAGCATCAAATGGGCATCATATCTACTATATGACTCATGCTTAACCTTTCGGTCCGTGTTCCGAGGCCATGTCTGTACATGCTAGGCTCGCCAAGTAAGAACCTTAGTATTCGCGTGTAACTGTCTTACACCGAAATATGGTCGTGGATCCAAAAACACCCGATCATCACGTGATGTCTTGGAGCGGCGAGAACATAATCGGTGCATACTAAAGGAAGAACACATTCTTATCTTGATATTTAAATGAGGGATCATCTTATTATGCTAATAAAAGGCCATACAAGCAATATAAGATGCTATCAAACATCACATGTTTATTAGTGGAATGATATGGTTACAGCATATGATCTCTATCATGTACACCGTGGTACGATCACTATCATCCCTATATGTGTAAGTCCAAGGTCTATGGAGATTACACGTTATGTGTGTTGTAAGAGTATCATCTCATACTTCTACTTACAACATCACCATATCATAACACTAGCCCAACAACAATCTAAACTAGACGCCTCTAATTTATCCATTGCAAATTTTACGTGGCTTAGGGCTTTCGAGATAGAACCGTTCTTACCTACGAACATGAACCACAACGAGGATAACCAAATTGTTGACAACTCGTTGCAAATTAGATATTGACTATAGTAGGAGAGATGACACCGATAGCCCACTTATGCAAAACTAGTTGCATGTCAAGCGTGGAACAGGTCTCATGTGCGAGGACATGTAAAGTTTGTTCGGGCGCTTCATCCCACTATGCCACCAATATCCAAAGTACAACTAAGAAGCAATAAAATGATCATCATCGCCCACATACTCATATGTGTACTACCCGTGCAAAGTATCTACGCATAGATCCGGCTCTGATACCATTGTAGGGTTCGCAGCATAGAAAACAAAAAATTTCCTACGATGGGAACAACTATGTACCAAGATCTATCTACTAGATACAAACAACGGGCGGATGTATATCCGTAGAGAACATACCCTTGAAGACCGACAAAGCTTAACGAGTCCAAACTCGTGGTTGATGTAGACGATCTCTTGCCGATCTCAAGATCGAGAGGAAGTCCTAAGCGCAAAATAGCAGCGCATCCGTGCTCGCACACGTTCGAGGCACCGAACAACCTCCGCCTCCTCGCTCCAGCGATGCGGAAGCACAACTCTTTCTTGCCGAATAGCCACGGAACATGTATCTCGCTAGTCCCGCACCATGGGGATAAATTCTAGAGGAGAGAGATCCTTCACGAGGAGGTGTGAGTGAGAAGTGAGAGGAGGGCTCCTTATAGGGGAGGGGCAGCCCAAGGGGCATGGCCGCGGCCATGGAGGGTGCCCCACCTCCCTCATTCATGTGGGTGGACACTCCACTCACAAAATGGCCCTTCAATTTTCTCCACTCAAAAACCCACTCAAATTCCCATTAAATTTCCACCAAATTTAATGCAAACTCTCATTAAATAAAACTCCTTTTATTTATTCAGAATTTTGTCAATTACTTTAATGACAAACATTCACATATAACCCCTTGCTAGTATTTCATTTCACATGCAGAAACACTTTCTGCAATTTCACCCGAAAACCCGTTTCGGTATCTAGTGAAATAAATTCCTGCGCTTGTTATTCTTTTCGGCATGAAACTTTTGCTCCAAATGGATGTCGGTGTCTCTTAAGTGTGTCACCCTACGGTTCGCGAATAATGTGGACATGATCGAGACCCCTCTCAGATCAATAATCAGAAGCGGGATCTGGAGACCCATACTGACTCCCACACATTCAACGATGACTTTCTTGTGATCGTCGGAACCTTTTACGCTAGTATCTTAATCCTTTTGTTTCGCGATATATTAAATGTCCGAGATTCGATCATCGGTATCTCCATACCTAGTTTGATCTCGTTACTGACATGCACTCTTTTCTCGTTCCCGTGATATAACATTCTAGTGATCAAATCACTTGCTTGCAAGCTAACCAATGTGATATCACCGAGAGGGCCCAGAGTATATCTATCCGTCATCGGGATGAACAAATTCCACTCTCGATCCATGGGCCTCAACATAACACTTTAGTAGTTATGAATCCATATTTATAATCACCCCATTACGGTGTGACGTTTGATGTTATCAAGAAACTCTTCCGGTGTTAGTGATTGACATGATCTCATGGTCTAAGGATTAGGATCACTTCGTAAGATGTTATAGCAATATAAACTCAATGACTTTGATCGTAATGCTATACTTCGGATGAATGTTCATCACACCATTACACTAATGTTGTGACCTCGTTATTAACAACATCCAATGTCCATGATCAGGAAACCTATGATCATCTTGTTAATCAACGAGCTAGTTTATAAGAGAGGCATAACTAGGAACTTTCTTTTGTTTATTAAACACACATGTATTAACGTTTCCGTATTAATACAATTATAGCATGTAAAATAAACATTTATCATAAATAGGAATACGATAATAACCACTTTATTATTGCCTCTCGGGCATATTCCCTTCACAATTGCAGTGTCGTTTCTAGTTCATAGTCACGATCATCACCACCATCCATCTACAAAATAATTAGAACATTTCAAAATCAGCAAATGCTTCACAAAATAATTACTAGACATGCAACAATCATCAAATGTTTCACACAACAATCAACAAATGTTTTACAATGATCATAAATAGTCTCGACAAAAATAGAAAGAATAATAACAAGTAGTCTCCAACGGATACATAGTAGCCACAAGTTCTGTAATGACAACAAAGCAATTATACATCTACTTGTTCATCTCATCATGTGTCCTCTGGAGCCAATCGAGCCTCCCCGCAGTTGTTGCAAATGCTGCGAACACCTCTCTATGATCCCTGTTCATAGCTAGCTTGCTAGCAGTGTACATGATAGCAGTTCCTTCACTCACTCCACAATCTAGAACCATTCCTAAAAACTCTTTCATAGTTGGGACCTGACCATCCTTACTGCTAGAACTTCCTTCAGTGTGCCTTGATACAATTGTGTTCAGTGCATTGTTGTAAGCCGAGAAAAAATCCTTCTCAATATGCTTGCGTTTCCCTGTTCCCATTTCATTCTCTACATGCTTGCGTTTCGCTATTGCATTGTTGGAAGGCGAGGTATCATCATCAAGCATTATTGGAGCCTCATTGCCATTTCCTTCTTCCTGACCTGCAATGGCAGCTGATTGTCCTGTGACATGTGCCTTCCTAAACATAACATCCAGTTGTTCCAAGTTGGGAGGTGGCCCATTCCTAAATTTTGCATGGTCAGGACGAATCTGTAAATAAGAACATAATAGAGAGATCAGTCCGATGATCATAATAACAAATACAAAGGAAAAACAAGTATAAAAGATGGTAACTTACAGCTATGTGATTCTTCCACCAATCATCATTTGCATCCATAGTTTTTGTTATAGGATCCCAACCAAGCCCGGTCGCATTTTGCAGTTCCATCCACCCTGTGTAATCCTTCTTTAAAGAATCTCATTTGTTCTTGAATTATTTTTGCGTTAATCTTTCCCCTGTTTTTTCGGCAAATTTGTCTCCAAGATTTTTGTACCCCTTTCTAATCAAGCAACCCCCATCCCTATTGTTGCCGTTCACTTCCTCCATACAAATGTCATAGAAAACTCTAGTATGGTATGGATCCCAAACCATCTTCGACATTTCAGCAAGACCAACACGTAGAAATACTACAACAAGCAACATAATTTCAGCAAGATCAACACATTATTAGCAGCAAATAACCTCACATTACTAGCAGCAAACATCATCAAATTATACATCAGTACCACAAATGACATCAAATTTTCATGCAGACCACATTAAGAAATACATGTATGAAATTATATGGAGTACAACATCAAACAATACCAAATTTCATACCACAAATTAGAAGTACCGCATCCGAAATCAATAAAAAATTGCTAGAACTATGACATCTCACATCAAAACAGTGGCCTCACCTTGACCTGGGCGCAGGCGAGAGAAGCGTCTTGGCGTGAGAGGTCCGGCAATGACAACAGGTCCGGGCGGGTTGCAGGGCAGGAGGTCCCAAGGCGAGGGAGGTCCGACGGGTGCAGGGCACGGAGGTCCGTGGCGAGCACGGAGGTCCGTGGCGAGGCACCTGGACGGGAACATGGAGGACCGAGGCGAGGGAGGTCCCGTGGCCGGAGGTGGGTCATGGCCAAGGGGAAGTAGGTGAGGAGTCAGTGGGGATTCGCTAGAGGGGAGTAGGGCGACATGCGGCGGTCAAGTAGTTTGGAGGGAGTCATGGCCGGGAGTAGCGGCGGGGAGGTGGGGTGGCCGCTGCAAGTTCTCACTCGGGAGGAGAACCCTATCGCGGGGACGGGTCGAGCAGTTTTTTTTAACTAGGTTTGGATGTTTATCGGTGGCATATGCTGTAAATATTGCTTCAAACTAGAAAACGGTTCGCTGGCCTTTGCGGGAAGCTGCGGGAAGCACCCATCGATGTGCTTTTCCCGCGATGTCTATTTTGTAGAAGTACTTTGTCAAAAGCCTGACCCACAACTGACCGTTTGTTTCGTTTTCTGGCTTTTTCCAGTGGAGAAGTGGTCAAAAGACCAAACAAACATCCTCTAAATCGGTTTATAGTCTGAACAGGCAAACTCCATATGCTAAACCTCTGAACCTCTGCATCCGAATGCATATTTCGCCACGCATTATTTAAAACTTTGTTTGAATCTAGGATGGTAAATTTTCATTGCGGAAGAATATACGGAAGGTTTCATACCAAGAGGGCAGGACAGTGTCAAACACAGGCGGACAGGCCACGCTGCCACGGTGCATGGCTATCCAAAGACCAAAGCAAAAGCTCCCCCGATATACTCGCTCAAAAAAAAAAGCTCCACGATAAAGTGACCAATCAGGATGGAGGAAACACCACGCCACGGATCGCCCCCACGATCCGCGTGCCTCAACCGAAACTGCATACTCACCGTCCGCTACTCCCAAATCCAACGCTCCAAAATCACCATCGCTCCCGAAACCAAAACTCAGCGCGCTCCCACGAACAAATTTTTCGCAGTCTCGCGCCCGCCGCCCCGCCCGGCCGCCTATTAAAACCACCCCGACCCACCACCGTTCTCCTCACTCCAATCCCCTCCATTCCCAGCGAGATCTCCAAGAGCTCCTTCCTCCCCCCACCCTCGACGCAGACCCAACCCTAGCCTCCCGTCCCGATGGCCCGCACGAAGCAGACGGCGAGGAAGTCCACCGGCGGCAAGGCGCCGAGGAAGCAGCTGGCGACCAAGGCCGCCCGCAAGTCCGCCCCGGCCACCGGCGGCGTGAAGAAGCCCCATCGCTTCAGGCCCGGCACCGTCGCGCTCCGGGAGATCCGCAAGTACCAGAAGAGCACGGAGCTTCTCATCCGCAAGCTCCCCTTCCAGCGCCTGGTGAGGGAGATCGCCCAGGACTTCAAGACCGACCTCCGCTTCCAGAGCTCCGCCGTCTCCGCGCTGCAGGAGGCCGCCGAGGCCTACCTCGTCGGGCTCTTCGAGGACACCAACCTCTGCGCCATCCACGCCAAGCGCGTCACCATCATGCCCAAGGACATCCAGCTCGCCCGTCGCATCCGTGGGGAGAGGGCGTAGAGTGTTCTGTGGTGCCCGACCTAGGTGTTAGGAAAGTTTGCCTGTTCTTATCCTGAGTGCGTGCTGGAATCTAGATGATGTGTTAGGATTCCTTGTTCCTGCTGTGATAGCTGTGTTATGTTCTCGTACTGTCTGATGTTACCCTCTTGTTATCATCAGCAATGAAAATGTTGGTTATCAGAACTCAAATCTCAGTCAGTACCTTTACATATTTGTCAGCCTGTTTCTGCTGTAATTTCGAGCCTGTAGAGTTACCTGTACTTTCGATTGTTAGCCCATTGCATTGCCTAAACATATTGGGTACTTCTAAATCTGAACTTGTTATGATTTGATTATCGCTAGGTTTCAGATCTTAATTTCCCCTGTCCTTTTTGGCCTGTTAGTGTGATCTTGTTCCGAATCTGGAAGGATGATGGATTACTTTAACCTGATATTTTGTTTTAGTTTAGCACAACGTCGCTGGATTTTTTTGGATTGCCAGCTGAATGGCCTAGATCATTGCAAGCCGTTTGGGTTATGAATCTGAAGTTCTGAACATCCTGCTAATCGATGACATACTATTACTACTTGATACATTGGTGCCTAAAGTTTACTGTAACTAAATCTTTCTGTTAAACCTTATTTCTGGACCATGATTCAGCTTTGTTTTTAGAACATGTGGCCTCACATAAGTACTGTTCTGAACCATGATAGTATCGTGTATCTGTTAGATCCATTCAGATGTCTTTGTTACTGATGAAACGGAGCAGCGTGCTTCCTTGCTTGATACATTACTGTAGAGACCATCTTTCATCTTGCAGATTACTGGCATTATTACTAGTACGTATTTAGCAAATCCGTGAACCGACTGTCATGAAACTGCAAGCAACTCGTGCAGTTCTGTGTATCCATTATCCAAGCTGAGCCCATTTTCCCTCCCCTGATTTTCACAGATCTTGGATTTATTTATCCTGATATATGTTCGTTTTGTTAATGTGACAGAATTTTTGAATCGCCAGTTGAAATCCCCAAGCCATTACACAACCTGTTTGGGTAATTTTGAATCTTAACATGTTTCACCCCCTCTACCGGAAGTATTATGACTATGTTAGTATGTGCTGGTTACTCCTTTTTATCCATGGCATAAAATTTTTTTGGGAGCAACCGACAGACTTTTCATTAAGCGTAGGGGAAACAAACAAGTCCAAACGTACATAGTGGTATGTTATAGTTAAGGTGTAAACATGCCGAAATCATCCAAAGATACAAAACTTTGGCTAATCAGGCAGGCTCAGGCGGAATGGCACGCACGAAGGCCGCGAATGCACGAGCACGTTGCTGGATGTCCTCTATAGCAATGTCAGCCACTTCGACATAAATTAGCTGCCGATTAGTGAAGATCTGCCGATTTCGTTTTTTCCATGCGTTACATATGACATAAGTGAATGCGCTATTTCAACTGGTCGGGGGATGATAGAGGTTGCCAGCCAACTCTTTTCTCCCCCTCCATGCCTCTGCCATAGAACACTGCCGAAATCCGTCGTCGGCCACCAAATCAACTGCCTCATGTAGCAGACCCCGCACCATCGCACCGCGATGTGGCCATGTGGGGGTTATATCGCGGTGGGAGGGGGCCAGGTCGGTCATTTCGCAACCCTGCATGGCCGTGGAATCTCCGTCGACAACGAGTCCGACGAGGAGCGCAAGCAGACACCGCTATGCTCCTTCTTCTGCCACAAGGTTGAGGAGTATGACCACATGTACAAGGCGGGTTGCTCCTCTGGCGTGAGAAGGCGCGCACTACTATAGCCGCCGGAGAGATGGGAGGAGGAGCTCCCGCTCGACGTCTACGACCCTGCGACCTTCAGCGAGGGCAACGGTCCCGACGATTTTCGTCGACGCCGCTGTCGTCGGCATGGTCACCTCCGTGATGCTGCAACACAACGCATAGGAGTGGGTGGATGCTCGACAATGGAGGTGTCAAATCCGGAGGAGCTCGCGTGATGGCTGGAATTGGCAGTCACGCTCCACAAATCAGCAATGGTGGCACGTGTATGGCCAGCTCCCTAGTGGGAGGTGTGGAGCGACATTGGGTCTAACGACGTAGCGTGTGTGGCCACTTGTCATAGTCAAGATTGAGAAGGACAACAAAAGCCACCGACGACGAACAAGGCGAAGGCGAAGGACGCCACAACCAACCACAAAAACCTACTCCCTCCGTTCCAGAGTATAGGGCGCATATTTTTTTCCAAAATTTCACCATAGCATAAGGCGCATGGTGTGGTTTGACTGTTTTCTTCCAAAACTACCCTTCCAAGCATTTACAGCTGCCTAAATTCACGGGAGTAGAGTAGTTATTTGCGGTGCTGTTGTTGGCCTTCCTTTGCCCATGCGAGAGACTAGCCAAAAATTAGGGAGAGGAGAAATTAATGCGGGGCTGGTATTGGTCATGCATGTGCATGCGGAGAAGGAGTGCGAGATAAACAATGAAACAGCTAAGCGTGAGAGGAGCAATTATCTCGATTTAATAGGGGCAAGGATGGAAAGAATTAATGTTGCTAAACTGTCCTTAATCGCCGAGCCAAAAAATTTACGCCCTGTTCTTTGGAACGGAGGGAGTAGTAAACTAGGTTTTATTACTATTGTGTTTTTATTTTATTTTGGTTGGAACATGTTCTATTTAATGTTTATGTATATCTATTTTCGAGTTATTTTTTTATTTGCAATACGGGACACTATTGGGTACACTGCCCCATCCAATCCGGAACACGTTTGGGGCACACAATCAGACGGTTGGAGTTGCCCTAGGTTCTCGATTGTAAAACGGCAGTACTAAGTTGTAAGCTCAAGAAAAAAATGCAATAAGTTGGTGACAAAAAAAAATAATCGTGGAGCTCGATCGATCCAGACCAGTCTTCCAAAAGAATCCGTCAGTATCCCAAAATCCAAAATTGAGTTCGCAAGAGACTCAGGCTTCTAGCTCGCGCCGGGCGCGAATGCTAAAAAAAAAATGCTCGCGCTGGGCGCGGCCTCACGGAACGAAATCTCGGACCCATCCCGCCAAACATGGAGGTCGCGCCTCTCACGGAACGAAATTTTGGAGCCACCCCGCCAATCTACCGCGCGAAGTCCCCGCCACGTCATCGATCCGCGGCACACCTCCCCGGATCGCCATCCCATCCGTCCAATCTGTCCGCATCGAACGGCAGGAACTGCCCTCCTCCCACCTCTCGCCTCCTTTTAAACCCGTCCCCTCCTTCCCCCAACTCACCAACCACCGCTCCCACAATCCCCACTCGCTACCAGCAGCTCCTCGAAGCAAAGCAGACCTTCAGCCATGTCCGGACGCGGCAAGGGAGGCAAGGGGCTCGGCAAGGGCGGCGCCAAGCGCCACAGGAAGGTGCTGCGCGACAACATCCAGGGCATCACCAAGCCGGCGATCCGGCGCCTGGCCAGGAGGGGCGGCGTCAAGCGCATCTCCGGGCTCATCTACGAGGAGACCCGCGGCGTCCTCAAGATCTTCCTCGAGAACGTCATCCGCGACGCCGTCACCTACACTGAGCACGCCCGCCGCAAGACCGTCACCGCCATGGACGTCGTCTACGCCCTCAAGCGCCAGGGCCGCACCCTCTACGGCTTCGGCGGCTAGAGGCCCCCCTCATCTCCGTCGCTGCTGGCGACGCCTGCTGCAGATTCCGATGTTTATTTCGCTGTTTCCTTAGTAGATCGAGATGTAACTTGCATGTCGTGGAGCAAAGTTGTTCGTATCTGAAATCGAATTCAGACTTGTTTCTGTGCAAATGCTGTGTTTCTGTGTGTCGTCTTCGAATGCAGACTTTTCCGGTCCTGTTCGTTCTGGTTGGCAAAATTGTGCGCGAATGGTGTGGGCATGTGCCTACATTCCAGAGATCGAGTTAAATTATCTGCGATTTAGGGTGGTCCGAGTCTGGTTTTCATAGATCCATCCTTGGCTTGAAGTTCCGAGGAACAAGGTTGCAAGTGAAACGATTGATTTAGATCTGAATTTTCAGTTTTGTGCGTTTCATTTGTTGCAAGTGTGATCCTGCTTCTGGTTTGGAAAGCTGATGTATTAGCTAATTTGCTAAAGCCGACACTGGAGATTTTAGAATATTCTGTTCTATTCGTTACAGCGACATTGGAATTTTTGGAATACTCTGGTGTAATTTGTTACAGCCACTAGAATTTTGGGAACATTTTATTCTGATTCGTTATGGTGACACTGGAATTTTTTGATTGTCAGCCGAAAGCCCAAACCATCGCAATCTGTTTGTGTAATTCTAAATCGTGTATGTGTTGTATTTAGCACATATACTCCAGTACAGCCTCACACAACTGCTGACTTCTGTTCTGGATCATGATACTGACGCCTTTGTCAGAGACGACGACGAACAGCTTGTTTAGTTGCTTGTTACATTGCTGTACAAACTAACCTTCCATCTTGCAGATTGTGTACTTAAATTTATTATAGTAGTATTTAGCAAATCTATGAACCGATTGTCATGAAACTGCAAGTAACGCCTGCAGTAAGTGTCTCATGGGTTGTGCCACCCATCACTGGTTTGCTTTACTTGTTATCGAGCAGGACTATCTGAGTAAGGGCAACTTCTCTGCTTTTTTGGATGCACAAAATTGAATTCTAGAATTAAATTTGGTTGGAATTCCAAATCCTGTCTAGAAATGGCTTCTAATTCGAATTCTATGCACACAACACGACGACACATTTCATCTGTGCATTACCGTTTTTCATTTTTTAAACATTTTAAGAATAAGAATAATTAAATAAAATTGCAGAAACAATAAAAAATTACACATAAGTTACAAAACTAAACTTAACAATCAATAATCCCTAGAAATAAACTAGTGTTTCTATCATCGTCAATGCCTGTGCACCTCTACTTGTCATCAGAGTCGAGGTCGTTGATGTCCGATGTCGCGGTCACCGTCATAGGTGGTCACGTTGGTGTTGCCTCCGGTGCACAAGACTCCTACGATGACCACAAGTCGTAAACTGCTACCGCTGCTGGAGGTGTCAGTTGCGCCTCTAGAGACTCCTACGATGACCACAAGTCGTACACTGCTACCGCTGCTGGAGGTGTCAGTTGCGCCTCTAGATAGGACGCGTGGAGCGCTGCACCCATATTCGGCCACCGACCAAGCTCCTCCCACTTGGACACTTCCAACGCCGCCTCGTGGCCATTCTACGAGCGCTGCCACTTCGACACTGCGGGTGTGGGCGGCGGTCCTATTCTACGACAAGGAGAGGTGGCCGGTGGGAGAGAGTGAGTGTGGCATGGGGTGTCACCGGAGGCAACAAGGAGAGGTGGATAGGCATGTAGGGTTTCGTAGCATGGAAAACAAAAATTTTCTATCGCATACAAACAAACAAGCCAAGATCTATCTACTAGATTGTAGCAACGAGTCGATGGAATAACTTACCCTCGAAGATTCCAAAGTGTTTAACGAGAGCGGATTCTCGTGGGTGATGTAGTCGTACTCTTCCCGATCTCAAGATCGCGTAGACGATCCTTCCGGCGTTAAAACGCTCCATGATCGGTCACACGTTCGATTACTCGGCGAAGACCTTCCTCTCCTTGTTCCAAAGAAGCGGAGGTTGTAGCACTCTCCTCGCGATTCCGTGACAACTGGCGTGGTCTAAGTAGAGGAGATCTCGCGAGCCGCCTTAAGCCGGAGCGAGTATGGTGGAGTATGAGAGAGCTCCTCGGCGATCTAGGTTTTAGACACACCAAGGAGGAGAGGCTAGAGCCGGCGGCTAGGGTTCCGGGGACCCCCAAGTCGGCGGCTAGGGCAAAACCCTAGGGGGCGGCGGCGGCTATGGTGGTAGGCGCTAAGCTTGGGTTTGAGGAGAGGTACTTGTGTGTTCTAGGAGGGAGCCCTGCCCCTCCTTATATAGGTGGAGGGGCCGGCGGCCAAGGGGAGGGAGTGGAGTCCCTCCCCAACTCGGCTTGGGTGGTGCCGGCAGGAGGAGGACTCACTCCCAACTCGATTTCAACCTCCTCCTCTTTCCAAAACTTGCCGTTTGACTTTCAAACTAGCCGTTTGACTTTTCAATTTAGGATTTGAATAACCCCTTTATTTTGGACAGCGAAGACACTTAGTACATGATGCAATCATTCCAACTTGCAATGACACATTCATGTACCCCTTCCCCTCGGTCTTGGGACATTAGGAACCTTCTAGAACATTCTGATGAAAACAGGAATCATTCCCCAACTCCGGCAGGACTTTCCTTATATGAATCTTATTCTCCGGACCATTCCGGATCTCCTCGTGATATCCGGAGCCCATCCGACTCGAACAACATTCGGTCTCTTTCTCATTCATTCCATAACTACTCAAACAACGTCGAATCCTTAAGTGTGTCTCCCCGGTTCGTGAATTATGCGGACATGATCGAGACACTTCTCGAACAATAACCAATAGAGGAATCTGGAAATTCATATGGCTCCCACATATTTCTACGATTACTGCGATCGAATGAACCACTTACATACGATACCAATTTCCCTTTGTCTCACGATAGTTTACTTATCCGAGGTTATGATCGTCGGTATCTCTGCATACCTAGTTCAACCTCGTTCGATAAGTACTCTTTTCTCGTTCCGTGATATGTGATCCCTTGTGAGGTCACATGCTTGCAAGCTAATTGGATGACATTCCACCGAGAGGGCCTAGAGTATATCTATCCGTCATATGGATGGACAAATCCTACTCTTGATCCATGTGTTTCAACCAATACTTTCCGAACACTCAATGCCACCTTTATAGCCACCCGATTCTGATGTGGTGTTTGATGTCATCAAAGCATCCATCCGGCAAAGGTGATATGCATGATCTCATGGTCTAAGGAATTAGGTTACTATGTATCAGAAAGCATATAGCAATTGAACTATTGAAATGACTTGATCTTTATGCTACGCTTATCTATAGGAGTATGTCCACCATATCATTCTCCCAACGATATGATCTTGTTGTTGATAACATCTCAATGTTCATGATAGGGAAACCACAATCATTTATCAACCAACAAGCTAGTGATGTATAGAGGCTATACTAGGGACTTCAAATTAAGTTTACAAATCACACAAGTATCAATGTTTCCTTGTTAATACTATTATAGCATGAACGTAAACATTTATCATAAACACAAAGATATAATAAATACAACATTTATTATTGCCTCTAGGGCATATCTCCAACAGTCTCCCACTTGCACTAGAGTCATCTAATCTATATTACATGGTAATATACCGAACACCCATGGCAGTTTGGTTCTGGTCATGTTTTGCCCTCGGGAGAGGTTTAGTCAACGGATCCGCCACATTCAGATCTGTGTGTACTTTGCAAATCTTTATATCCCCATCTTGGATATGTTCTCGAATAGCGTGAAAACGTAGATTGATGTGCTTCAGCTTCTTGTGTGACCTTGGTTCTTGCGCATTGGCTATGGCGCCCATGTTATCACAATAGATAGACATCGGGTCCAGCGCACTAGGAACCACACCCAGCTCTGTAATGAACTCTTTCATCCATATCGCTTCTTGTGAAGCCTCCGAAGCAGCCATGTATTCCGATTCAGTTGAAGATCTCGCCACAACGCTTTGCTTTGCACTCCTCCAACTAACTGCTGCACCATTCAAAATAAATACGTATCCAGATTGTGATTTAGAATCATCCGGATCAGTGTTCCAACTAGCATCGGTGTAACCATTAACAACGAGCTGTTCATCACCTCCATAAGAAAGAACCATATCCTTAGTTCTTCTCAAGTACTTAAGGATGTTTTTGACCGCTGTCCAATGATCCACTCCTGGATCACTTTGATATCTGCTAGTCAAACTAACAGCATATGCAATGTCGGGTCTAGTACATATCATGGCATACATTAGAGATCCTATGGCTGAGGCATAGGGAGTCTTACTCATCCTTTCTCTATCTTCTACCGATGTCGGACTTTGAGTTTTACTCAAGGTCGTATTGGGCAACATGGGCAAGAACCCTTTCTTGCTATCTTCCATTCCAAACCTCTTTAGAATTTTGTCCAAATATGTACTCTGTGACAATGATATTTGGCGTTTCGATCTATCTCTGTAAATCTTTATGCCTAATATGTAAGCTGCTTCGCCAAGATCCTTTATTGAAAAACTATTATTCAAATATTCCTTGACACTATTAAGAAGGTCTACATCATTCCCAATCAACAATATGTCATCCACATATAGTATTAAGAATGCTACAGAGCTCCCACTCACTTTCTTGTAAATACAAGCTTCTCCATAAGTTTGTATAAAACCAAAACTTTTGATCACCTTATCAAAACGTTGATTCCAACTTCGGGATGCTTGCTTCAATCCATAGATGGACCGTTGAAGTTTGCATACCTTGTTAGCATCTTTAGGATCGACAAAACCTTTGGGTTGCATCATATACAACTCTTCATCAATGTCTCCATTGGGGAATGTTGTTTGACATCCATCCGCCATATCTCATAATCATAATATGCGTGATTGCTAACATAATCCTCACAGACTTTAGCTTCGCTCTTGGTGAGAAAGTCTCATCGTAGTCAACTCCTTGAATTTGTCGAAACCCTTTTGCGACAAGTCGAGCTTTATAGACAGTAACATTACCATCAGCATCTATTTTCTTCTTGAAGATCCATTTGTTCTCGACAGCCTTCCGGCCATCCGGTAAGTCCACCAAAGTCCATACTTGGTTTTCGTACATGGATCCAATCACAGATTTCATGGCTTCTTGCCATTTATTGGAATCTGGGCTCATCATCGCTTCATCATATGTCTCGGGGTCATCAGTGTTATCCACCAACATGACACTCATAACAGGATCATACCAATCTGGAGTGGTACGAGTCCTCGTTGACCTCCGAGGCTCTGTAGCAACTTCAACCGAAGTTTCATAATCATCATCATTAGCTTCCTCTCTAATTGGTGCAGGCACCACAGGAACTTCTTCCGGTGCTGCGCTACTCGCAATTTCGAGAGAAGGTTCGACAACCTCGTCGAGTTCTACTTTCCTTCCAGTCACTTCTTTCGAGAGAAATTCCTTCTCTAGAAAGGATCCATTCTTGGCAACGAAGATTTTGCCTTCGGATCTATGATTGAAGGTATACCCAATAGTTTCCTTCGGGTATCCTATGAAGACGCATTTTTCCGCTTTGGGTTCTAGCTTGTCCGGCTGTAACTTCTTTACATAGGCTTCGCATCCCCAAACTTTAAGGAACGACAATTTAGGTTTCTTCCCAAACCATAATTCATACGGTGTCGTTTCAACGGATTTAGATGGTGCCCTATTTAAAGTGAATGCGGCTGTTTCTAATGCATAACCCCAAAATGATAGCGGTAAATCTGTAAGTGACATCATAGAACGAACCATATCTAAGAGAGTTCGATTATGACGTTCGGACACACCATTACGCTGTGGTGTTCCCGGCGGTGTCAACTGTGAAAGTATTCCGCATTTCTTCAAATGCTCGCCAAACTCGTAACCTAGATATTCACCTCCACGATCAGAACGTAGAAATTTAATCTTCTTGTTACGTTGATTCTCTACCTCACTTTGAAACTTCTTAAACTTCTGGAAAGTTTCGGACTTATGTTTCATGAAATAGATATACCCATATCTATTCAAGTCATCCGTGAAGGTAAGAACATAACGATGACCACCGCGCGATGCTACACTCATTGGACCACACACATCGGTATGTATGATTTCCAATAAGTCCGTAGCTCGCTCCATCATACCAGAAAATGGAGTCTTAGTCATTTTTCCATCAGACATGCTTCGCATCTTTCAAGTGATTCAAAATCAAGTGATTCAAGAAGTCCATCGGAATGGAGTTTCTTCATACGCTTCACTCCAATGTGACCAAGACGATAGTGCCACATATAGGTCGAGTTATCGCTCGATTTCAAACGTTTACCCTCAATGTTTTTGATATGTGTATTTCCACTATCGAGATTCAATAAGAATAGACCATCTATCAAAGGTGCATGTGCATAAAACATATTACTCATATAAATCGAACAACCATTATTCTCGGACTTAAACAAGTAACCGTCTCGCAATAAACAAGATCCCGACATAATGTTCATGCTCAACGCAGGCACCAAATAACAATTATTTAAGTATAAAATTAATCCCGATGGTAGATAAAGGGGTAGCGTGCCGACCGCGATCACATCAACCTTTGATCCGTTTCCCACGCGCATCGTCACCTCGTTCTTCGCTAGCTTCCGTTTATTCTGCAGCACCTGTTTCGAGTTACAAATATGAGCAACCGAACCAGTATCAAATACCCAGGAACTACTATGAGTACTAGTGAGATACACATCAATAACATGTATATCATATATACCTTTCTTCTTGATGTTGCCGTTCTTCAAATCCGCCAAGTACTTTGGGCAATTCCGCTTCCAGTGACCTTCTCCCTTGCAGTAAAAGCACTCAGTATCAGGCTTAGGTCCAGCCTTGGTCTTCTTCGCCGGCGTGGTAACTTTCTTACCACCCTTCTTGAAGTGTCCCTTCTGCTTAGACTTGCCTTTCTTGAATTTTGTGGTCTTATTGACCAACAACACTTGGTGCTCTTTCTTGATCTCAACTTCTGCAGACTTTAGCATATCAAACAGTTCTGGCAACTGCTTGTTCATGTTCTGCATGTTGTAGTTCATCACAAAGTTCTTGTAACTTGGTGGTAGTGATTGGAGGACACGGTAAATCCCCAAAGCATTAGGAATCACTATACCCAAGCTTTGAAGTTTGTTTGCGTGCCCAGACATCGTAAGCACATGCTCACTGATGGAGCTGCCCTCTTCCATCTTGCAGTTAAAGAACTTTTCAGAAGCTTCATAACTTTCAATTGCCGCATGAGTCTCAAAGATCAATTTGAGATCCTCGATAATATCATATGGGTCTGAATTCTCAAACCTTTTCTGAAGCTCCGATTCCAAACCATACAAGATAGCACACTAAACTATGGAGTACTGATTCTTCCGAGCGAGGTAAACATTCTTTACTTCATCGGAAGCATCAGCTGCAGGTGGGTCACCAATTGCATCCAAAGACATAGGTCAACTTACCAGCTGTGAGGACAATCCTCAAATTGCGGAACCAATCCGCGAAGTTGCTTCCATTGTTTTTCAACTTTTCTTTCTCTAGGAACGCATTAAAATTGATGGTAGGGGCTGCCATTGATCTACAACATATTTGCAATAGTTTAGACTAAATTTATGACAAATTGAGTTCAAATTAATAATAAAGTTAATCTAGGTGAACTCCCACTCAAAACAACATCCCTCACATTGTTTTAGTGATCACACGAACCAAATCCACTACATCAACACCGATCATCACGAGAGTTGATATAGTTTCAATGGCGAACAATCGTCATGTTCATCATATCTACTATATGATTCATGCTTTACCTTTGGTGATCCGTGTTTCGAGACCATGTCTGTACATGCTAGGCTCGTCAAGATCAAACCTTAGTTTCCGCATGAGCAAATCTGGCTTGCTCACGTTGTATACACTTGCAGAATCTAACACACCCGATCATCACGTGGTGCTTCGAAACAACAAGCTTTAGCAATGGTGCTAACTAAGGGTGAACACTTTATGACTTGAAATTCATGTGCATGAGGGATCATCTTATAATGCTACCGTCGTCTACTAAGCAATACAAGATGCATAAAGGATTAACATCACATGCAATTCATAATATGTGATATGATATGGCCTTTCTTCTTTGTGCTTCCGATCTCCATCTTCTAGCACGAACATGATCTCCATCATCACCGGCATTGCATCAAGGTCAATGACGCCTCTCCATGGTTGTCGTCCACCGGCTTCAACTATTACAACTACTTTGAATAGACACGCGAGTCTTAACATAATTAAAGACAACCATATGGCTCCTGCCGGTTGCCAACTTACAATAAGGAACATTGCATACATCAAATATAATCACAATCATGGCCATATCACATCACTGCACACCCCTGCAAAACAAAGTTAGACGCCTCTACTTTCTTTGCATGTTTTACGTGGTTTGGGGCTTTCAATAAGTGTCGTTCTAACTTACGAACATGAACCACAACATTGATACTAGTATTGTTAATCACCCATTGTAAATTGGATCTTAACTATGCCAGGAGAAACAGGCACCCGCAAAGCCACTTATGCAATACAAGTTGCATGTCAAGCGTGGAGCAAGTCTCATGAACGATGTCATGTAAGGTTAGCCCGGGCCGCTTCATCCCAACATACCGCAAGATGCAAAGTACATAAGAATCAATCGACAATAAAAGCATCAACGCCCACAATGACCATTGTTGTCTACTCGTGCAACAGATCTACATATAGACACAGCTCTAATACCACTGTAGGGTTTCGTAGCATGGAAAACAAAAATTTTCTATCGCATACGAACAAACAAGCCAAGATCTATCTACTAGATTGTAGCAACGAGTCGATGGAATAACTTACCCTCAAAGTTTCCAAAGTGTTTAACGAGAGCGGATTCTCGTGGGTGATGTAGTCGTACTCTTCCCGATCTCAAGATCGCGTAGACGATCCTTCCGGCTCTGCATTCCGGCAGCGCTCCCGCAGTCGGTCACACGTTCGGTACTCGACGAAGACCTTCCTCTCCCTTGTTCCAGCAGGCAGCGGAGGTTGTAGCACTCTCCTCGCGATTCCGGCAGCACAACGGCGTGGTACCGGAAGTAGAGGGGAGATCTTGAAGGGAATATGCCCTGAGAGGCAATAATGAAGTGTTTATTATGTGTATTCCAAGTATATGATAGATGTTTATTTTGCATGCTATAATTGTATTAATACGGAAACGTTAATACATGTGTGTTTAATAAACAAACAGAAAGTTCCTAGTTATGCCTCTCTCATAAACTAGCTCGTTGATTAACAAGATGATCAAGGTTTCCTGATCATGGACATTGGATGTTGTTAATAACGGGATCACAACATTAGTGTAATGGTGTGATGAACATTCATCCGAAGTATAGCATTACGATCAAATTCATTGAGTTTATATTGCTATAACAACTTACGAATTGATCCTAATCCTTAGACCATGAGATCATGTCAATCACTAACACCGGAAGAGTTTCTTGATAACATCAAACGTCACACCGTAACAGAGTGATTATAAAGATGGATTCAGAACTAATAAAGTGTTATGTTGAGGCTCATGGATCGAGAGTGGAATTTGTTCATCCCGATGACGGATAGATATACTCTGGGCCCTCTCGGTGATATCACATTGATTAGCTTGCAAGCAAGTGATTTGATCACTAGAATGTTATATCACAAGAACGAGAAAAGAGTGCATGTCGGTAACGAGATCAAACTAGGTATGGAGATACCGATGATCGAATCTCGGACATGTAATATATCGTGAAACAAAGGGATTAAGATACTAGCGTAAAAGGTTCCGACGATCACAAGAAAGTCATCGTTGAATGTGTGGGAGTGTGGCATCCCGCAAAACCACTACTAGAAAATCGCGTTGAATTTGTGCATTGCATCGTCATCATCATGCATTGTTTGCACAAAACTATTTTTCGCAACACCCATTTTGTTTTCTAAAAACGCCCCCTCTTGATTCAAACATCAAAATCCGGGTCGCCGGAATATTTTGTTTTGCCCGATATCGGTTTGCAAAAGTATTGTTTGAAATAAATAAACATTAAATTATTTTTAGCGGGGCAGTCGAACGGGCCGAATGACCCGAACGACCACCCCAGAATTAAATCGGTCCATTCAATCGAGCCCCACCTAAATCCTATTCCCACCTAAAACTCTACCCACCCCTTGCCTCCACCTCATCCCGACCAATCGCCACCCGACACATCAGCCCACCCCAAAACCCCCACCTCTAAGAAGCTGCCACCTAATCCCTCCTCTCTCACCTCTCTCACCAACCAGCCCCACAAGACAGACGCGGCGCATCTTTTGACCGGCCACCTACCACCCGTGGGCCCCACGCGGTCAAACCCTCCCGGCGGTGGCAACCTCCCAGTACCCTCCTCAGCCGAGCCTCCCCAGCCCTGTCCCACCTTGGGACCCACCCAGCGTCCTCCCACGCGACCCTCCTCTCTCCGCCCCCGACACCAACCCTCATCTCCCATCGCTGCACGCCCGTCACCGCCCGCCCGGAGACCCCGTCACTTGCCGCAGGTCCGCCTCCTCGCTCTCCCTCGCGTCCGGCCGTGCTGAGCCTCCCGCCTCTCGGCCCGCTCTCTCGCCCTCCCTGAACACCTCCTCCCTCGCCAGCCAGAGCTGGCCGAGCTCGCCTCCGCACTGTTGGCCCCTCCCAGGCAGCGGCGAGCCCCAGCGCCTCCGCCCTCAAGCCCCGCCGGCTCTGCTCCGCCTCCTCCAGCGAGCCCGCCGTCCCCCCTCCGCTCTCCGCGCGTGCCCCCGTCAACGAGCCCGCGCCGCCCTTCCCCGACCACCTCGCCTCGGCCCCAGCGTCCCAGCGCCTCCCAGGCCGCCCCTCACGGTCTCTCCCGCTGAAGCTCATGCAGTAGCCTTGACGCGTCCGCCCGATTCACCTGGCCAAGGCCATTGAGCCTCTCCCGAGCACCTCCTGCGCGTGCGGCCCCATCCCTCGCCAAGCCCGTCTGCGCCTTGACAGAGCCCACAGGCAGCCTTGCTGCCAGCGCCTGCCAGCGCCGCTCGCCCGCCTCCTTCCGCCCGCGTCGTCGTCGACCGAGCCAGCCGCAACCGGCCCGCGCTTCTTCCGACCTCGACCGCGTGCCGTGCCCCTGTATCCGTTGGTGTGAGATGTTGTGGCAGCCTTGATGCGTTGTGGGTACCACCCTCCAAGACAAGGTCGACACCGACACGACGATCGGAGCCGCGAGAGAACCCAAGTTCCCTACATGGACAAGAAGATCGCCTACCCGAACCCAGGGTCGACAAGCTCGTCTTCACGGAACCCGAAGGGCGTCAAGCACTGCATCCCGGACGCCAAGAACCGTTCCCGGAGTCCGGTTGTCCGTCGAACCCTGGACCCCGAAAACTTCCCAAGATCTGCGCTACGGAACGACAAGACCGCCGACACGACCATGGATGCGACAAGTGCTTCACCCGAATGCCAAGACCGAACCGACACGAGAACCCGACAAGTTTGACACCGGCTAGGGCGAGTCCGATGCCCCGACGCCAGACCAAGTACGCCCCCGGAACGCCAAGGACCCCGCGAGAGACGACGAGACCGACAACATGACCCGAAGACCACGGATGCGCTAAGACCTACCCCTTTTATCCGAGAACGTCTCCGCCGAACCCCGGATCCCCAAGATCTGCCGAACCCTAAATGTGTGACCCCTTTTCCTCGAACCCTATTTTATAAGATAATAACAACTTGTTGCATATTAAATTGTCTTTCCCGCATGCATAGCATTGGTTTGGGGGCCTTACGCCGATTCACCTAATAATTAAATATGGGGCCCACATGCGGGCAAATCTAGTCTCATATTGGCCTCATTTAAACTTGTGTAGCGAACCGGTGATATATTCTGGTTTGTTAAACAACATTGAATTTGCGGGGGCTCTAAATAACATGAATCACCTAACTAAGTTGTCGGGACCCCGGGTCCGCTTAATATGACCTAATTGCATCGTACCTTTGCCATGACATACATCATACATGCATCATGCCGATCTTCTGCCGTTGTATTGAATACTGCATCCGGTGTTTCTTCTAGTGTTTTGGTTCTTCGCGGATAAGGCCGTTGAGTTGATGTGAGCTTCGCCCCGATCTTCGGTTGAACCTTTCGGCAATGTTTTCAGGCGAGCATCTCCCTCTTTCTACCTATCTTACTTTTATAGTATTTACTTCCCTCCTGTTGATCTATTGCTATCTGTGTTGCGATGCTTTAGTTTCAGTACCTGTGAGATACCGTGCAGCCCTATATTGCCTTGGACACATCCTATTACCTGTTGTTTGGTAGATAGTTGGACTTGCGCGTCGTAGTTGCTTGCTCAAGTGCTGATGTGCGTCGTCATATGCCACAGTTGCTGATGTATGGCCGCATGTTGTTGTTGGAGATGACTCTAGTTTTACTTACCATTCATTTTAAATTCCTGTTTAAACAACTAAAATTGAATAAGCAGAGGCATCGGTGGGTGATAGAAAATATTTGGTTTCCGAACGCCCACTTGTGTCCCGTAAGACCCCGAGTACTTGATACCTGTTCCTTGATTTATCGCGCTATCCACATCCGGGAGGTATATGGGACCCCACAGCCGAGCTTGATTCGATCTTATTTCTTGGGGCCACAAACTAGTTTGAGGTTTTATTTACGATCCTGTACTTATGCCATGCTACTTTCGTATTTAAATTGTGCGAGGAGCACACTTTGTCTGTTAGGATCGGGACACGATTCATGGTGTCGACAAGCCCAGCCACACTTTCGGGTTCCCGATCGTTCCACCAGTATTACCCAAACCTTGAGCCCGTCTCGAGTCGGTCACCGTTCGGGATCTACTTAAGTGGCCCCTGAAATAATTTTGAATCTGTGATTGTTCGATCGTGAAAGCCTCGTTGGGTTTTGATTTGGTTTTTCGAGGTTGATCGGCGTGTGTTGCTATTGGTGCACCCGGGTAAAACTTTCTCAAAGCCGTGTCATGGATATGGACGACTTGGAGCCTGATATCTCGATCATAGACAAGCATAACTAAAGTTTATTGCTATAAATTTGACTTTATAATGACTAGTAATCAGCTTAACTATAATGGAATGGCTAATTAATACTGCCCTGGCTTGTTTGGCGTGTAAACTGCGACCATTGTACCTGACTAGTAAGTATTGCAACTACAACGGAATGGCTGAATGAAAGTACCAACAACTGCTGGGTTTTGGGTTATCTCATGCTAAATGTATCTGACTAGTAAGTGTTGCCACTATCACGGAATGAATAACTAAAAGTGCCCACTGTGTACTTTATCAGGATGATTATCTAAACCTGACTAGTAATTGCTGCAACGATAACTGAATAAATAAAACTGCCAACGGTGTGAGTTCCTCGGTTGACTTCCTCGTTTGGTCTCGAGGGGGAAACACCAGGATGGGTTTGTTTGGTGTTAGCCTCAGGTTGGATCCGGATAGGTCATTCTCACCCTCTCGATAACCGCCTTGATTGTTTCGAGTCTCTATAGGTTGTTTAGTGCATCTTTGCGCTGCGCTTGATCCACCATACCTATGTAGGCGAGGACGCCAATTCTAGCCTCGCCGTGTCTTGGCCTCGATCGACGCTCCTTCGCTTTCCTTTGCCCTTTGTCGGCACCCTTTTGTTTAAGCAGGTTTTGAGATCGACGTCGTTAGCGTGGTTACCCTTCCGGCTTGGCAGGGTTATGGGCGCCATTGGTTATTCTTCGTGGCTCTTAGCCCCATTTGCATCTTGTCCGTAGTCGGACGCTCGATCATTTTCAAGGTGATTTGGATCTTTGTACCTTATATCTGTTTTCTTGACTCATGGAGTCGCTGTTATATATCTGTACGTGGGTCCCATCGAGGACTGTTGTGTAATGTTATTACCGTTTTCCACCGCGAAAGTGCTGGTGAGCACCTTTGAATCGTTTCTATGCGGGTTTGGCGAATTTTGCTCAAACTTGCATAGGTCCGATTCGAGGGTGTTACTGAGTCGATATGGGTCTCGGATCCCACTCGATTATTGATCCTAGAGGGTCTCGATCATGTCCGCATTATTCACGAACCGTAGGGTGACACACTTAAGAGACACCGACATCCAATTGGAGCAAATGTTTCATGCCGAAAAGAATGAACAAGCGCGAATTTATTTCACTAGATACCAAAGCAGGTTTTGGGTGAAATTGCATAAAGTGGTTATGCATGTGAAATAGAATTCTAGCAAGGGGTTATTGTGAATGTTTGTCATTAAAGTAATTTACAAAATTCTGAATAAAATAAAGAGTTTTATTTAATGAGAGTTTGCATTAAATTTGGTGGAAATTTAATGGGAATTTGAGTGGACTTTTGAGTGGAGGGATTTTAAAGGGCATTTTGTGAGTGGAGTGTCCACCCACATGAATGAAGGAGGGAGGGGCATCCCCATGGCGTGCCACCCCTTGGGTGCCCCTCCTCCTATAAAAGGAGCCCCTCCTCACTTGTCTCTCACACCTCCTCGTGAAGGATCTCTCTCCCTCTAGAATTTATCCCCATGGTCTCGGACTAGCGAGATACATGTTCCGGTGGCTATTCGGAAAGAAAGAGTTGTGCTTCGCTGCATCGCTGGGCGAGGAGGCGGAGGTTACTCGGTGCCTCGAGCGTGTGTGCGAGCACGGATGCGCTGATTTGCGGCGCTAGGACTTCCTCTCGATCTTGAGATCGGCAAGAGATTGTCTCGTCAACCACGAGTTGAACTCGTTAAGCTTTGTCGGTCTTCAAGGGTATGTTCTCTCTGGATATACATCCGTTGTTTGTATCTAGTAGATAGATCTTGGTATATAGTTCACATCGTAGGAAATTTTTGTTTTCTATCTTCAAACCCTACGGTGGTATCGAGCGGATCTATGCGTAGATACTTTACACGGGTAGTACACATATGAGTATGTGGGCGATGATGATCATGTTGTTGCTCCTTTGTTGTAATTTTGGATATTGGTGGCATAGGGGGATGAAGCGGCCCGGACAAACTTTACATGTCCTTGCACATGAGACTTGTTCCACGCTTGACATGCAACTAGTTTGCATAAGTGGCTAGCGGGTGTCTGTCTCTCCTACTATAGTCAATATCTATTTTGCAAGCGAGTTGTCAACAATTTGATTATCCTCGTTGTGGTTCATGTTCGTAGGTAAGAACGGTTCTATCTCGAAAGCCCTAAGCCATGTAAAACTTGCAATGGATAAATTAGAGGCGTCTAGTTTAGATTGTTTCTGGGCTAGTGTTATGATATGGTAGTGTTGTATGTAGAAGTATGAGATGATACTATTACAACACACATAGCGTGTAAAATTCATAGACCTTGGATTTACACATATAGGTATGATAGTGATCATACCACGATGCACATGACAGAGATCATCTGCGGGAACCATATAATTTCACTAATAAACATATGATGTTTGATTGCATCTTATATTGCTTGTTTAGCACTTTGTTAGCATAATAAGATGATCCCTCATTTAAATATCAAGATAAGAATGTGTTCTTCCTTTAGTATGCACCGATTATGTTTTCGTCGCTCCAAGACATCACGTGTTGATCGGGTGTTCTTGGATCCACGACCATATTTCAGGTGTAAAACAGTTACACACGCGAATACTAAGGTTCTAACTTGGCGAGCCTAGCATGTACAGACATGGCCTCGGAACACGGACCGAAAGGTTAAGCATGAGTCATATAGTTGATATGATGCCCATTTGATGCTCGCCTTTGAAGCTATAGCGACTCACGTGATGATCGGACTTGGTGTAGTGGATTTGGTTCATGTAATCACCAAAAAGGCACGAGGGATGTCGTTTTTGAGTGGGAGTTCATTCGTAATATAGATTAGTTGAACTCAATCTATCATACACTTATTCTAAACTTTACAAATTACATTGTAGATGGCACCACGCTTTTAATTTCAATGTGTTCATGGAGAAGAGAAACTAGCAACGACGGTAGCAACTTTACCGAATGGTCCATGAATTTGAGGATTCTCCTCTCTGCTGCACAAAAGCAATATGTGCTAGAAGCGCGTTAGGCCCCACCTTTGATGATGCCGTGAGGAGAAGAATGTCTATCGGACTCGTCGGAGGACCACAACTTAGTTCATTACGGCATATTGTATGGGCTAGAGCGGAACTTCAAGCGTTTCAAACGGCAATGCATTTGATACAATGGGTGAGTTGAAAATGATTTTCGACACATCTTTGTGAGAGCTACAACGCTCGTAAAAGTTCTTTAGCTGCATGATGGAAGAGCACAGCTCGTTAGTGAGTATGTACTCAAGATGTCGGGTTCGCCGATAAGCTTGTGTCCTTGGGAATATCGATTCCCATTGACTTAGGCATCCATCGTGTTCGGTCTACGCCACCTAGCTATAAGAGCTTCGTGATGAACTATAATATGCAAGGCATGAAGAAGTCTCTCCCGAGCTTTTAATGCTTAAAAGCTGCAAGTGGAGATCAAAAGGAACATCAAGTGTTGATGATCAATAGGAACACTGGTTTCAAGAAAGACAAGAAGGGAAAAGCGGAAGGAAGTAAGGCGGCAAGCTTTGTTCCGCGCCTAAAAATAAACCCGAGTTGGACCTAAGTCGATTCCGAGTCTTTGCTATTGTAAGGGGATCTGCCATCGGGCATAAGCGCCCCAAGTATGGCGAGACAAGAAGGCAAGGCAAACAAAGGTATATATGATATACATGTTATTGATGTGTACTTGAATAGTGCTCGCAATAGCACCTGGGTATTTGATACCTGTTCAGTTGCTAATATTTGTAACTCGAATCAGGGGCTGTGGAACAAGCGACCGCTAGCAAGGGGTGAGGTCAAGATGCGCATCGGCAATGGATCAAGCGTTGATGTGATCGCCGTCGGAACGCTGCCTCTCCACTTACAGTCGGGATTAGTTATAAACTTGAATAAATGTTATCTGGTGCCTGCACTGAGCATGAACATTGTATCTGGATCGTGTTTGATGCGAAGTGGTTATTCATTTAAATCCGAGAACAATGGTTGTTCCATTTATATGAATAAAATCTTTTATTGTCATGCACCGATGATGAATGGTTTATTTCTATTAGATCTCGATGATAATGTTACACATATTCATAATGTTGATGCTAAAAGGATTAAACTTAATGATGATATATCCGCATATATGTACTTTGCCGTCTAGGTCATATTGGCGTTAAGCATGAAGAAGCTCCATTCGGATGGACTTTTGGAATCACTTGATTATGAATCATTTGATACATGTGAGCCATGCCTTATGGGCAAGATGACTAGAACGCCGTTTTCGGTTCAATGGAGCAGGCGGCATTTATTGGAAATCATACATTCGATGTATGTGGTACAATGAGTGTGTCGGCGTGAGGTGGATATCGTTATTTTGTTACTTTCACGGATGATTTGAGTAGATACGGTTATATCTACTTGATGAAACACAAGTCTGAAACCTTTGAAAAGTTCAAGGAATTTCAGAATGAAGTGGAAAATCATCGTAATAGAAAGATCAAATTTCTACGGTCCGACCGTGGAGGTGAGTATCTAAGTTACGAGTTTAGCACTCACATGAAAGAGTGTGGAATTGTTTCACAACTCACACCTACCGGAACACCACAACGAAATGGTGTGTCGAAACGTCGTAATCGTACTTTATTAGATATGGTTCGATCTATGATGTCTCTGACGGACTTTCCGTTGTCATTTTGGGGTTATGCACTAGAAACTGCTGCATTCACTTTAAATCGGGCACCATCTAAATCCGTTGAAAAGACACCGTATGAATTGTGGTTTGGAAACAAACCTAAGGTCATCATTCTTAAAGTTTGGGGATGCGATGTTTATGTGAAGAAACTTCAACCGGATAAACTCGAACCCAAAGCGGAAAAATCGTCTTCATAGGATACCCTAAAGAAACTATAGGGTATTCCTTCTATCACGAATCCGAGGGCAAGGTTTTTGTTGCCAGAATGGATCCTTTCTAGAGAAAGAGTTTCTCATGAAAGGTGTGAGTAGTCGGAAGGTAGAACTCAAGAGGTTGTGGAACCTTCTCTTCAAAGTATGGCGAGTAGCGCAGCGGAAGTTGTTCGGAGTTGGCTCCACTGTTGAAGAGGAACTAATGATAATGATCATGAAACTCGAAGAGAGTACTACCGAACCTCGCAGTCAAAGCGGGGCGGCGTCCTCGAGTATGCGGAAATCCTGTCATGAATTTCATGGTCGATGAAAATGACGACCCTGCGACGTATGAAGAAGCGACGATGAGCCCGGATTCCAACAAATGGTTAGAAGCCATGAGATCCGAGATGGAATCCATGTATGAAAATCAAGTTTGGAACTTGGTGGAATTACCTCACGACCGAAAGGCCGTGGAGAACAAATGGATTTTCAAAAGGAAAAGCGTCTTGATGGTAATGTGACCGTCTATAAAGCTCGACTTGTCGCAAAGGGGTTTCGACAAATTCAAGGAGTTGACTACGATGAGACTTTCTCTCCGTAGCGATGCTAAAGTCGATTAGGATTATGTTAGCAATTGCATATTTCGATTATGAGATATGGCAGATGGATGTCAAAACCGCGTTTCTCAATGGTAATATTGAAGAAGAGTTGTATATGATACAACCAAAGGGTTTTGTCGATCCTAAGGATGCTAACAAGGTGTGCAAGCTTCAGCGATCCATCTATGGATTGAAGCAAGCATCACGAAGTTGGAATCTCCGCTTTGATGAGGTGATCAAAGAGTTTGGATTTGTCCAAACTTATGGAGAAGCTTGTATTTACAAGAAAGTGAGTGGGAACAATGTGGCATTTCGATATTATATGTGGATGACATATTATTGATCGGAAATGATATAGATCTTTAAGCAGTGTTAAAAGTTATCTAAACAACAAATTTTCAATGAAGGACCTAGGTGAAGCGTCATACATATTAGGCATAAAGATCTATAGAGATAGATCTAGGCGCCTAATAGGGCTATCACAAAGTACATACCTTGATAAGATTTTAAAGAAGTTTAAAATGGACGGAAGTAAGAAGGGGTTCTTACCTATGTTGCAAGGCAAGACATTGAGTAAGACTCAAAGTCCGGCTTCGGCGGAAGAAAGAGAGATAATGGACAAAGTCCCCTATGCTTCAGCCATATGCTCTATAATATACGCCATGCTATGTACAAGACCGGATGTGGCACATGCTATTAGTTTGACTAGTAGGTACCAATCGGATCTAGGTTCAGAACACTAAAAAGCGGTCAAGAATATCCTTAAGTACTTGCGAAGAACTAAGGATATGTTTCTTGTATACGGAGGTGAAGAAGAGCTCGTCGCTAAGTGTTATGTCGACGCTAGCTTTGACACCGATCCGGATGACTCTAAGTCTCAATCCGGATACGTATTTCTCATGAATGGCAGAGCGGTTAGTTGGAGGAGCTCCAAACAACCTGTGGTAGCGGGATCAACAACGGAGGCCGAATATGTTCTTTGCTTGAGCGACTCGAAGCGATTTGGATGAAGGAGTTCATATCCGAACTAGGAGTGGTGGCAAACGCGTTGGACCCAATGGTGATCTATTGTGACAACAATGGTGCCATTTCCAATGCCAAAGAGCCAAGGTCTCACAAGCATTCCAAGCATATTAAGCGCCGGTTTCACTCCATCCGCGAGCATGTCAAGGATGGAGATATAAAGATTTGTAAAGTACATACGGATCTCAATGTAGCAGATCCGTTGACTAAAACTCTCCCTAGAGCAAAACATGATCAACACCAGAACTCAATGGGTGTTAGATTTATCACTATGTAATGTGGCATCCCGCAAAACCACTACTAGAAAATCGCGTTATTTTTGTGCATTGCATCATCATGACCGCATGCTCATGTCATCATGCCACATTGCATTGTGCATCGTAATCATCTTGCATGTGCTTGTATAAAACTATTTTCAGAAAAACCTGTCTTTGTTTTCTAAACGCCCCATCTTATTCAAACATCGAAAACCGGGTCCACGGAATATTTTGTTTTGTCCGCTGTCGGATGGCAAAAGCGCTGTTTAAAAATAAATATTTTAATTAATTATTTAGTGGGGGCAGCAGGCCAATCGACCCAACGACCACCCCGTACAAACAGATCGGTCCGCCTTAATCCTACTACCGGAAAACCTACCCACCCCTAGCTCCACCTCACTCCTCCAATCAACTCTCGCCACGTCACCCCAAACCCCCCAATCACCCTCGCCACATGGCCTCCTCTCCTCTTCCTCTCTCTCCTAAACCCACCCCACTCACCAGCCCCACCAAACACACACGCACACACACACACCACCCGCGCCTCCTGGTCCCACCGCCCACACCTGCGACCCACGCACGCCTCCCCAGACCATCGGCCCCGCCGTTCCCAACCTTCCTCTCCTTCCTCCCCACCCGCGCTCCGACGCAACCACCCGCGGCCTTCCTCTCCGCCTCGTCTCCGGCCACCGCCGGCGCCCCCACCTCGCGCCCACCGCCCTCCTCTAGCCGCCGCCGTTCCCCTTGTTCTCTGCCCGCCTCCTTCTCCGGTCGCCCGCCTCCGCCCGTCTCCTCCGCGTCCACCGCCGCCAGACGCCACCTCGTTCCTCTCCCTCCCCGTCCCGGCGAGCCGCAGGCCGCGCCCCGCCTCGCCACCGCTCTGCTCCGCCGGACCCCCGCCTCCGGCCACGCCTTCCCCGATCCCCCGCGCGTCAGCCCTCGCCGGCGCCGCCGAGCTCCCCCGGCTCGCCCGCGCCGCTGCGCGGCTTCTGCGCCGCCGCCACGCGATCTCCGGCCTCGCGGCCGCTGTCCGCGCGGCGCCCACCTCCTACCAGCGCGCCGTCCCCACTAACCTCCGCGCGCGCGTCCGCCTCCTCGCCCGGCCCGCACGACCTCCACGCGCGCCCGCCGGTCCTCGTCGCCACCCGCTCGGCGGACCCCTGCTTCGCCCAGCCGCCGTCGCCCAGTGGTCCGTCTCCGCGCGCTCGCCCAGGACCTCCACCGCCCGGCTCGCCCAGACCTCCACCGCGCGGTCCCTCTGCCTCGGCCCGCGTCGTCTGCCGGGCTCGCGTCCGTCGCCGGCGAGCCGACCACGAGCTGCCTTGGCGCGATCGCCCGCGGCGTTAGTGTGGCACATCACTGCGCCTATGGAGCCCCGACCGTGTTGTCTCTCGGATGTTGGCAAGTTGCAAGCATGCGGGCGTTGAGGCCACCTTTTCGCTGGCTTCCGTGTCCTTCTAGTTGTGTTGGGTGAGGATACGAGAACAACAACATAGACAAGTGGCCGCCAAGATCGACATCGAGCAGAGATCCGGTGAACCCCGCCATCCGAGATCTCCATCGACCACAATCCGAGTCCTCGCTCCCTTCATGGAACGAAGCCCGATCCGGTGATCCAAGGGCCACGCCGAAACCGAGCTTGAAGATCGCCAAGATCCGCCGGGCCGAACCCAAGACCGACATCGCCACGAGAACTCCGACAAGGGCGCCAAGGTCGTTAAGCGGGCCAAGTTCGCCACACGGACGGTAAGGACACCGACGAGCGACAAGTCTTCATCCCGAACGCCAAGATCGACGATGCGGGCCCGACAAGAACGACAGCGACCAGCGGAATCCGATGCGCCCCCGACGTCAACCAAGTCCGGCTATCCGGTTGCGACAAGACCTTCCTCCCGTACCGAACCCGATCTCGCCGAACCCGTCGAACCCTGGACCCCGACCCCGATCCCGAACCCCGGAACCCCAAGATCTGCCGAATCCTAATGTGTGAACCCCTTATCCGAGAACCCTATTTTATAATATAATAACAATTGATGCATATTGAATTGTCATACTTGCATGCATAATCATGTGGTTTGGGGCCTTATGCCGATTCACCTCATAAATAAATATGGAGCCCATATGCGGGCAAATCTAGCCTCATATTGGCCTCATTTAACCTTGTGTAGCGAACCGGTGATATATTCTGCCTTGTTAAACAACATTTAAATTGCGGGGTTCTAAATAACTTGAACCGTTTAATTAAATGTCGGGACCCCGGTTCCGCCTAATCTTAGCTAATTGCATCGCACCTTGCCATGCCATGCATCATACATGCATCATGCCGATCTTCTGCCGTTGTATTAAATATTGCATCCGGTGTTTATGCTAGTGTTTTGCTTCTTCGCGGATAAGGCCTTTGAGTTGATGTGAGCTTTGCCCCGATCTTCGGTTGAACCCTTCGGCAATGTTTTCAGGCGAGCATCTCCCCCTTTCTACCTATCTTACTTTTATAGTATTTATTCCCTCCTGTTGATCTATTGCTATCTGTGTTGTGATGCTTTAGTTTCCGTACCTGTGATATACCGTGCAGCCCTATATTGCCTTGGACACATCCTATTACCTGTTGTTTGGTAGATAGTTGGACCTGCGCGTCGTAGTCGCTTGCTCAAGTGCTGTTGCGTGTCATCCAGTGCCACAGTTGTTGATGTAATGTCGCATGTTGTATGTTGGAGATGATCATAGTTTTACTTATCGTTCACTTTAAATTCCTGTTTAACAACTAAAATTGAATTAAGCAGAGGCATCGGTGGGTGATAGATAATATTTGGTTTCGACGCACTTGTGTCCGTAAGACCGAGTACTTGATACCCGTTCCTTGATTTATCGCGCTATCCACATCCGGGAGGTATATGGGACCCCCCTGAGCCAGAGCTTGATTCAGTCTTATTTCTTGGGGCCACAAACTAGTTTGAGGTTTTATTTACGATCCTGTACTTATGACATGCTACTTATGTATTTAAATTGTGCGACAGATAGCACACTGTACTGTTTAGGAAGGCGGAGTGATTACACGGTATCGACACCCCGAGTTTTTCGGGTTCCCGATCGCTTCTGACCATTGGCGCTAACCTTGAGTCCGTCTAGCTAGCTTACCGTTCGGGATCTACTCAAAGGTGGCCCCTGAAATATTTCTGAATCTGTGATTGTTCGTGAAAGCCTCGTTGGGTTTTGATTTGGTTTTTCCGAGGTTGATCGAGCGTGTGTTGCTATTGGTGCACCCCGGCCGGGTAAAACTTTCTGAAAGCCGTGTCCGCGGATATGGACGACTTGGAGCACAGTATCTCGATCATAGACAAGCATAACTAAAGTTTATTGTTATACATTTGACTTTATAATGACTAGTAATCAGCTTCACTACAATGGAATGGCTAATTAATACTACCCACAATTGCTTGTTGGAGTGTCGCTTGCGACCATTGTACCTGACTAGTAAGTATTGCAACTACAACGGATTGGCTGAATAAAAGTACCAACAACTGCTGGGTTTTGGGTTTATATCATGCTATCTGTATCTGATTAGTAATTGCTGCAACTACAACGGAATGAATGACTAAAAGGGCCCACTGCTTCTTTATCAGAACAATTATCTATACCTGACTAGTAATTGCTGCAACGATAACTGAATAAATAAAACTGCCAACTGTGTGAGTTCCTCGGTTGACTTCCTCGTTTGGTCTCGAGGGGGAAACACCAGGATGGGTTTGTTTGATGGTAGTACTAGTTTGGATCCGAATAGGTCCTTCTTACCCCTCTCTGATTGCCGCCAGTTGTATTGAGTCTCTATAGGTTGTTTAGTGCATGTTGCCGCTGCCGCTTCAGTCCACCATACCTATGTAGGCGAGGACCGCCGAATTCTAGCCTCTCCGTGTACTGGCCTCAGTACTGACGCTCCTTCTTTTTCCCTTTGCCTTTGTCGGCACCCCTTTTGTTTAAGCAGGCTTGAGATCGACGCCGTTAGCAGGGTTACCCTTCCGGCTTGGCCTGGGCAGGGTTATGGACGCCATTGGTTATTCTTCAGGGCTCTTAGCCCCATTTGCATCTTGTCCGTAGCCGGACACTCTGTCGTTTTTCAAGGTGATCTGGATCTTTGTATATTATATCTGTATTCTTGACTCTTTGAGTCGCTGTTATATATATCTGTTCTGTGGGTCCCATCGAGGACTGTTGTGTAATGTTATTACTTCATTTTCCACCCGCACGAAAGTGCCTGGTGGGCACCTTTGAATCGTTTCTATGCGGGTTTGGCGAATTTTGCTCAAACTTGCATAGGTCCGATTCTGAGGGTGTTACATGTAACTAGATTATTGTCTCTAGTGCAAGTGGGAGACTGAAGGGAATATGCCCTGAGAGGCAATAATAAAGTGTTTATTATGTGTATTCCAAGTATATGATAGATGTTTATTTTGCATGCTATAATTGTATTAATACGGAAACGTTAATACATGTGTGTTTAATAAACAAAGCAGTTCCTAGTTATGCCTCTCTCATAAACTAGCCGTTGATTAACAAGATGATCAAGGTTTCACGATCATGGACATTGGATGTTGTTAATAACGGGATCACAACATTAGTGTAATGGTGTGATGAACATTCATCCAGTATAGCATTACGATCAAAGTCATTGAGTTTATATTGCTATAACAACTTAAGTGATCCTAATCCTTAGACCATGAGATCATGTCAATCACTAACACGGAAGAGTTTCTTGATAACATCAAACGTCACACCGTAACAGGTGATTATAAAGATGGATTCGTAACTAATAAAGTGTTATGTTGAGGCTCATGGATCGAGAGTGGAATTTGTTCATCCCGATGACGGATAGATATACTTTGGGCCCTCTCGGTGATATCACATTGATTAGCTTGCAAGCAAGTGATTTGATCACTAGAATGTTATATCACGAGCGAGAAAAGAGTGCATGTCGATAGCGAGATCAAACTAGGTATGGAGATACCGATGATCGAATCTCGGACATGTAATATATCGTGAAACAAAGGGATTAAGATACTAGCGTAAAGGTTCCGACGATCACAAGAAAGTCATCGTTGAATGTGTGGGAGTCGATGGGTCTCAGATCCGCTTCGATTATTGATCCGAGAGGGTCTCGATCATGTCCGCATTATTCACGAACCGTAGGGTGACACACTTAAGAGACACCGACATCCAATTGGAGCAAATTTTTCATGCCGAAAGAATGAACAAGCGCAGAATTTATTTCACTAGATACCAAAGCAGTTTTGGTGAAATTGCATAAAGTGGTTATGCATGTGAAATAGAATTCTAGCAAGGGTTATTGTGAATGTTTGTCATTAAAGTAATTGACAAAATTCTGAATAAAATAAAAGAGTTTTATTTAATGAGAGTTTGCATTAAATTTGGTGGAAATTTAATGGGAATTTGAGTGGACTTTGAGTGGAGGGATTTTAAAGGGCATTTTGTGAGTGGAGTGTCCACCCACATGAATGAAGGAGGGAGGGCAGCCCCCATGGCGTGCCACCCCTTGGGTGCCCCCTCCTCCTATAAAAGGAGCCCCTCCTCACTTGTCTCTCACACCTCCTCGTGAAGGATCTCTCCCTCTAGAATTTATCCCCATGGTCTCGGACTAGCGAGATACATGTTCCCGGTGGATATTCGGCAAGAAAGAGTTGTGCTTCCGCTGCATCTGGGCGAGGAGGCGGAGGTTGCTCGGTGCCTCGAGCGTGTGCGAGCACGGATGCTTGGCTGATTTGCGCTTAGGACTTCCTCTCGATCTTGAGATCGGCAGAGATCGTCTACATCAACCACGAGTTGAACTCGTTAAGCTTTGTCGGTCTTCAAGGGTATGTTCTCTACGGATATACATCCGCCGTTGTTTGTATCTAGTAGATAGATCTTGGTATATAGTTCACATCGTAGGAATTTTTTGTTTTCTATGTTGCGAACCCTCAGATCTCATGCAGGCTTCGCCTTAAGCCGGGCGAGTATGGTGGAGTATGAGAGCTCCTCGTGATCTAGGTTTTAGACACACCAAGGAGGAGAGGCTAGAGCCGTGGCTGGGGTTCCGGGACCCCAAGTCGGCTAGGGCAAACCCTAGGGGCGTGGCTATGGTGGTAGACGCCAAGCTAGGGTTTGAGGAGAGGTACTTGTGTGTTCTAGGAGGAGCCCCGCCTCCTTATATAGGTGGAGGGCGGCCAAGGGGAGGGAGGGGAGTCCCTCCCCAACTCGGCTTGGGTGGTGCGCCGGCTTGGGGAGGAGGGACTCCCTCCCCAACTCGGTTTCAACCTCCTCCTCCTCTTTCCAAAACTAGCCGTTTGACTTTTCAATTTAGGATTTGAATAAACCCTTTATTTTGGACAGCGAAGACACTTAGTACATGATGCAATCATTCCAACTTGCAATGACACATTCATGTACCCCTTCCCCTCCGGAGTGCCGGACATTCCGGAACCTTCTAGAACATTCCCGATGAAAACACCGGAATCATTCTCCAACTCCGAAACGGGACTTTCCTTATATGAATCTTATTCCCGGACCATTCCGGATCTCCTCGTGATATCCCGGATCCCATCCGAGACTCCGAACAACATTCGGTCTCTTTCTCATTCATTCCATAACTACTCAAACAACGTCGAATCCTTAAGTGTGTCTCCCTACGGTTCGTGAATTATGCGGACATGATCGAGACACTTCTCCGAACAATAACCAATAGAGGAATCTGGAAATTCATATGGATCCCACATATTTCTACGATTATTTTGCGATCGAATGAACCACTTACATACGATACCAATTTCCCTTTGTCTCACGATAGTTTACTTATCCGAGGTTATGATCGTCGGTATCTCTGCATACCTAGTTCAACCTCGTTACCGATAAGTACTCTTTTCTCGTTCCCGTGATATGTGATCCCTTGTGAGCCAGTCACATGCTTGCAAGCTAATTGGATGACATTCCACCGAGAGGGCCCAGAGTATATCTATCCGTCATATGGATGGACAAATCCCACTCTTGATCCATGTGTTTCAACCAATACTTTCCGAACACTCAATGCCACCTTTATAGCCACCCAGTTACGGTGTGGTGTTTGATGTTATCAAAGCATCCATCCGGCAAAGGTGATATGCATGATCTCATGGTCGAAGGAATTAGGTTACTATGTATCAGAAAGCATATAGCAATTGAACTATTGAAATGACTTGATCTTTATGCTACGCTTATCTATAGGAGTATGTCCACCATATCATTCTCCTAACGATATGATCTTGTTGTTGATAACATCTCAATGTTCATGATAGGGAAACCACAATCATTTATCAACCAACAAGCTAGTGATGTATAGAGGCTATACTAGGGACTTCAAATTAAGTTTACAAATCACACAAGTATAAATGTTTCCTTGTTAATACTATTATAGCATGAATGTAAACATTTATCATAAACACAAAGATATAATAATAACTACATTTATTATTGCCTCTAGGGCATATCTCCAACAAGGCAGTGGTGTATCCGAATGAAAAATGACCCTGACACGTGTTAAAAAGGATCGCGTGGGGGTTAGGTGGGTGTTTGACTGGTAGCTCGGAATGGACATGCAGAAAATCGCGGGCTCTATGCATTTGACCGCACTTTCAACCTAAGTTTAAAGCAGAAATGGGCCACCACATGGACACCGGTCTGTTTGTGTCGCCGCGTTGGGCCGTGCTATTTGTCCACGCGGACAGAAACAAATAAGTGCATGCCAAATATATCTACCTGTTGGCCTTTCTCTAATTGATAGAAGATATTAAGTGGCATAAGATATATATGTGTGGACAAACAATACCCATCCAAACCAGTCCTCTAAAGAATCCATCAAACTGTAATGTTTTCTTAAATTTTGAGAGACATGCAGTAGAACTGTACGTACGTCTCTCTCTCTCCCTTCTCTCGCCCCTGCGAGGCCACGCCACCAGCCGTCGCCCCGCCCAACTTCTCCCCCTCCCCTCTCGCTGCCCCAGGGCGCAACATGCAAATCTTGACTGTCGCCGATGGCAGTGGTGGCCTCCTCATCCCCTTACGCGTAGGATTGGCGCGACCGTCTTCTCCGAGCGGGGTGTGGTGCGGCCGTGCACCATGGAGTGATGGCTCCTCCGGTGCGTCTAGAGCAGTTGCGGTCTGGTGGTTTGCCCTCTGGAGGGGCGGTGGCTTCGACCCCGATCTTTGTGCGACAAGGAGGTGGATGGTGCGGGATGTGAGATGACTGGTCGCTTCGATGACAGCGGTGTGTGTGGCGCTACATCAAGATCCAATCAACCATGTACAAATTAGTGTGGCTGCCGGTGAAGGCCGAGATTGACGATGACGACGCCTCTTGGCGCCGATTTCCGTATTGAAGACATCGTTTTTGTAGCCCCATTTCCTTACTCGAGTGCTCTGAGGGAAATCTTAGATCCAGGTCTCCCAGATCGGAAGTTGGCAACACTACGGTGTTGTTATCCCTACTGAGGTCATCGTCTTTGGAGCACTATGTGAAGGGAGTGGTTTGGAGGTGCAGTGATGTTGCTTCTGTTGCATCAACGACGACGAGTTTCAGCGGGAAGGCGCAACGGGGTCTTGGTGTCAGATGCAATGTTGGACGCGACAAGCGCATGTGCTGTCTGGCGTTGTGGCGGCTTGGACTATAGGCCTGGCAAGATCAATGCCTTGATCCCTGTTGATCGGCGGAAGAAGGCGACAACAACTTTTGGAGCGTGCACGCAGGTGCGTGTTGTGGGTCTACCGACCGGGTTTGTGCTCCCGGTTCACCGTTGGACGGTTGGTGAGACCTCCGGCTTTATGATGACGTGCATGGGTGTGAGATTAGGGCATTGACCTCAACATGGGCAACCTTCATCGAGGTTGTAAGTGTTGCTAGGTGGCTTCAGATTGTTTATTATATTTTTTTATAAGGCTATATTGAATAATAAATAATAAAGAAGTTCGTGATTTTGATGTAGAGACTTTAGGAAAAAATAAATTGATAACGAGTTGTAACTGCTGGTTCTGTTTTCCTTATGTTATTTTTCAAGAATTTGTTGGTGGGGGATGGGGATGGACTATGATTGGGACGGCGAGTAATTATGAGGTATGACCACAAACCTTTTGTTGGATCACGTATGGGTATGGCCGCTAGCAAGCAGCCTACGACATCGGCTGTTCGGCTGTAGGCGCTGCCGTTGCGTTTCGTATCGCCCCAAGGTCATCTGTTCAGTACCTCTTTATTGTGACTTTCTTTTTCGATAATCTCATATCATATCCTTCCACGAACACGTTAGTCAACTAAAGGGCAACACTGCTGACAGGGGTTTATTTTATGTATCTGGTGTGGTGAGGCTGTCTGCAAGGTTCTAATCGCGTGACTTTCGTGTAAATATATGAGCACCGCGGATCAGGTCGAAGTCGAACATACACGTTGACAGGGATGCTGATTGTGTCCTGGTCAAATGGGCGCACGATTCCGGCCGATCGATGATCCAGTTGTTCCTCCCTTCTTTCCCGGACACGTTTGGCCGCGCTGCCAAGCATATCCGCGCCACACCCGCGCCGCAACCCGATGCGGCACAGACGTGGAAGGGTGGAACCCCGCACCTGATCTGATCAGGCACGCAAAGCCTTCCCCTATTTCAACCCCCGGACCGCGCACCGGATGCTTCTCCCACCTCTCGCCACCTGCATCCTCACTCACTCGCTTGCCACCTCCCACGATCGAGAGGAGCCAGCACCGTCCGTAGCTAGCTAGCTAGGCCAGAGCGATGGATCACGCGGCGGAGGCGCAGCGGACGGACCTGATGACGATCACGCGGCACGCGCTGAACGAGCAGGGCCGGCACCCGGAGTCCAGGGGCGACTTCACCATCCTCCTCTCACATATCGTACTCGGCTGCAAGTTCGTCGCCTCCGCCGTCAACAAGGCCGGGCTCGCCAAGCTCATCGGCCTCGCCGGAGAGACAAACATCCAGGCAAGCGAGCACCCCCAGCACCGGCCACCCTCTAATTTACCCCGTCAACCTACACACACACGTCTCTGATTAAAAGTCCTTATCCCCTTCCCCTGCACTGCACCTCTAGAGTCAAGCCACTTTCTCGCTTGTTTAATCTTTTGTGCGAGCGTTGACAAATTAACCTGCGGTGCGATGCGAGAGAACAGGGGGAGGAGCAGAAGAAGCTGGACGTGCTGTCCAACGAGGTCTTTGTCAAGGCGCTCGTCAGCAGCGGCCGCACCGTAATCCTCTGACTCTCTCCTAAACATCAGTTATCCAGTGGCTATCATCTTATCGGAACCTTAGAAAATTCAGAGTTAGTATTAGTTAAGGCTCTGACTTTATCTCACCGTGCAGTGCGTTCTCGTGTCTGAAGAGAACGAGGAGGCCATATTCGTCGACGCTCCCCTCCGCGGGAAGTATGTCAGTCCAGGAGGCTCCTCCTAATTAGTTGCAGTTTCATAGCGCTGTCTGTGTTGTTTTGTAACTTGCCAGGATCTACCCTTTGCTCTTCAGGTACTGCGTGTGCTTTGACCCGCTGGATGGCTCCTCCAACATCGACTGCGGCGTCTCCATCGGAACGGTATGTCAGTTCATGTTACCGTGGTTTATCTCTGCTGATCACAGATTATGACATTGCACATGCAACTTGTGTGTTTATGCTCTGTTCTATCTGCAGATCTTTGGGATCTACATGATCAAAGACAAGGACACTGCGACTCTGGAGGACGTGCTGCAACCTGGAACCAACATGATCGCTGCTGGCTACTGCATGTATGGGAGTTCATGCACGGTAACCATGTCCCCCCTGAATGTATCGTTTGCCTTTGGCCCAACTCTTGAATCTTCATACTATATTGAATGTTGTTCTGCTTTATGACAGCTTGTCTTGAGCACTGGAAATGGTGTTAATGGTTTCACTCTAGATCCTTCTCTTGGGGAATTCATACTCACTCATCCCAACATAAAGGTTTGTCACATACTGCTACAACAGTATCATTTTTTTTGTGCCTGAACGTCAAGAAAATAATAGTTCAAGTCGAATATCTATGTGTTTTATATCTTGCTAATGTTCAGATACCGAGCAAAGGAAAGATATATTCGGTCAATGAAGGAAACGCCAGAAACTGGGACGCGCCCACAGCAAAGTATGTACTCCCTCTGTCTCAAAATAGATGTCTCAAGTTTCTCAAAATTTGGATGAATATATATGCTAAATAGTGTCTAAATTCATTTAAATTTTGAAAAATCTGAGACATCTAGTTTGAGACGGAGGGAGTACATCTCATTTTAAGCTGACAAATATCGCGCCCTCTTTCAGAAGTTAAGCTGAAATTTCCAGCCAATGTTTGCAGGTTTGTAGAGAAATGCAAATTTCCCCAAGACGGTTCATCACCAAAATCCTTGAGATATATCGGAAGGTGAGTCAGCCTTTAGGGTGTTCATCCGACAGCAAACCAGCAAAGTCAAAATACTTCAACAGCTTATTCAGTCTGGTTATTCATCACAGTTTACTGAACCTAATGATCTTGCTTCTTCTGAAATCCACAGTATGGTTGCTGATGTTCACCGTACCCTGCTATATGGAGGCATATTCTTGTACCCTGCAGACAAGAAGAGCCCGAATGGAAAGCTTCGGTATGTCGATGCTAACAGTCTCCTTCATGGTATCCCCAGATGATTATCCATATGCATTGCTGAGGTCGGTGGCATGTTGTATTGCAGTGTTCTGTACGAGGTTTTCCCCATGTCGTTCCTGATGGAGCAAGCTGGAGGCCAATCTTTCACCGGCAAACAACGGGTAGGCTGAACTGAATTCACCAAATTCCTCGTTGCCAGAACAGCATTTTCAGCTTGATACTATACCGCTTCGTCTGATGCTAACACTAGCAGATTCCAACCTGCATAGCTGCAAACGTACAATTTTACAAAATCATACTAGTATAAAAATTCTTTTGCCGATCCTTGACGTGCTACAACTGAATTGCTCCGCTTGCATTGCAGGCGCTTGAACTTGCTCCTACTGAGATTCACCAGAGATCTCCGATATTCCTTGGGAGCTACGGTGATGTGGAGGAGATCAAATCATTGTACGCTTCAGAGTCTAGCACTGGTCCGAGTGCCTGAAGACAGCAGAAACATGTTCCGCATTGCGTCGCTCGAAAAAAAAAGAAACTATGTTCGGCGTCGTAACTGGATTCCTTAGATAGTTACTTATGGCGATTCTGGGATTGTCGTCTTGGCCTTGATGTACAAGAATCAGTATAGATGTTGCACAAAGTTTTAATATAAGTGTAATTGGAGTACCTGTTCCTAGCCTCGGTCGCGTCGCATCACCCGATCTGACCAACTTGCCGCAGTTGAGGCTTGCCGCCACCACCCACGTGACTGCACATGTCCGCTCTCCCGCAATGTCCTTGGTAGCCGGCTTCGCCGGTGGTCAGCCGAACAGTAGCCGCCGACGGCCAGATACCTTCTGGTCGTCGTCCACTGTTTCCCTTAAGAACTTTTGGTCTTGGGCATCAGCCCGTTTCTCTTCTGCAGCATTGGACAGACTCATTCTATTTGTCGCTCAACATGAGCGATAATAGTGGTCACTTGGGCGGACATGCTTTGAGTGGGCCGGCCCATTAGAATCGTTTGTCCTATTTTTTTATTTTAACTAGCAAAAGTGCCCGTGCGTTGCACCGGGAGTGAGAAAAAAAATACTTTTGAACAACAAAACACCTATAAAATCCAAATTTTTACCTAAACGTCGATCAACGCCAGTACCACCAATCCTTCACAACGAGCCGCTAGTGCGTTCACATGGTACATCACCATGGATATTAAAGTTCAGTCTAACACTCTTTTTTTTCATAAGAAATATTTGTATGGAGATAAGTCTAAGGGCTCAAAAGATTCCTCCGGACATCAGCTTGTAGTAAACTGTGCAAAGAAAAAAGATATAGTGTCTATATATGTCATTGATAAGCACAATCCAGGGTGCATAAATATTTTCCATCAGATGGAGGTTAAACTAATCTTCAAAGGCCTATGTCTTTGCAAATGTAAATTAGAGGAACCATAAGTTGTTCGGATATGTAACAGAGGTTATAAATTGAGTAGTTACCTTGAATAGTGTTGCTTATGAGCTTTTGTTTGGGAAGTATTATGACAACAAGCTCAGCTACATCTTTTGCAACATTCAGGCCGCACTACTTTCAGTATATTATATGGTTCAGCATGCAAGTATCGTATATGTACCAAATGTAACTGATGAAACCTGATTTATTTCTCTTCTTTTCATTGCTTAAGTTTTTCCTTTGCAATACGCGGTACAGGGGAATTTGTTCTTTAGCATTCCAGTATAGTTTAATGAAGTGGTCCATCTGACAGGCTGGGATTACTTCAATCCTAATCAAACCAAACCATTTGGTCTTTGGTAACTTCTGTTAATTGTCCTACACTAATTGATGTTTCACAGGTTTTAGTAAAAATATAACGGGCTGTACCTATAAAAAAAGCATCATGATTCTTTGAAAGCATATCCTACCGAGCATTTTGCATTAGCCATAACATAGCTTATTGTATTCTCAAATATGTGTAACTGAAGTTGTTCACTTAACAATCAAAATCTTATGCTAGCAGCTAGCATTCTGGGTGTAACATCTATCCAGAGTCCTCTACTTAAAATTGTTTGCATTTCTAGCACCTGCTGTGGTCAGACCTGAACCTTACGTGCTACTACTACAGTAGCAAGTTCAGTTAACAATTAATTTCATAAGCTAATGGGTTGTAATTTAGACGAGAGATTCCAATGCAGAAATTTTATTATCTGCACACTTGGTCAGCTAAAGAGTAAAGACAATTCTAAGATTCTGAAACGATGGCCATAGTTTTATGCTTATAAAGTGACAATAACAGACTCTACAACGACATTGTTGTATAAATAAACATCATAATTCTTATTTGAAACCTGAGGTGAAGTTCTTTATTTTTTCCCATATGTTTTGTACAAAGAAAGTAATCAAATCTCCGGGAAATGTCTCTTGCTACTACTCCTAATCCAAGACTTAGACTCACCTGCATTAGTCGTTATGCTTGCTGGGACAACCTCGTGTGCAGGTTCAGGCTCATGTGCATCAGTATTGGGTGGAGCATCCATGTCTGACGAGAACAATGTCGCAACACTAAAGGCCTGGGTGACAAGTGACCACACGGTGGACAACAGAAATGTGCCCACCACCGGCTGCCGCAGACCGAAGTGACCGTAATAAATCATGCCTTGTCATATCTTGAGCCTGCAGTGAGCCGCTCTGGATGACATGCAGTGAGCGCAAGTACCATTGACCGGGCATGGCTTCGTGGATGCGTTTGAAGAATCTGTCGGCGTGGACCTTGGCCATGTATGCCTCCCATAGGATGCGGCCAAAGAGGCAGAGCAGGTCGATGTCGCATGCGCTTGCGAACAGCGTTCGGACGCTGCCTCATGGTGCACCTCGAGCAAGCAGTCGGAGGTCAATCTGGCGAGTTGATCTGGATAACGCCATCGAAAATAAGAGCACCAAAATCAGATTCCACTCCGCAGATCAGAGGGCCGGTCTCCCACCTAAGTCCCAGCCCGGCCCCCATGGCCATCACCAAAAGGGGGAGGGGAAGCTGACCCGGAGGAACATGTGGCGGAAGAGCGCCTCGGAAGCGGAGATGGGGACCCCGGCCTGGAGTGAGACCAGGAGACGGCCGGGGATCCAGTAAGGCGAGCCATGGAAATTTGAGAGAGGAGAAAGAGGAATTTTGCTGATTTACTTCTGCATCAGGCCGTAGGTGGATGAATCTGGAAATAAAATCGGTGGAGAGAAGAGATTTCTCACGACATTGGTCTGGTACTTAATCTTGACGGGGGCGACGCCGCCCTTTGACTCCAGTCGACGGACTCCTATAACGCCTCCACCCAATCGTGCGGTACCTCTCCCCAACCACCCTTCCCTTCCTCACTCGGCTCCCTTGACCCCTAGCTAGGCTGCCCAGAACTTGCCGCTGGTGGGATCCGTGGAACGGCTCTGGCCGAGGTGGAACCCCTTCTCGAGGGACACCGGGTGGCGGCGGCGATATGAGACCGTGTGTTGTCTGGGTCGCAGTTCTCCATCCACCGCGCGACGAAAAAAATAACGAAGCGGTATCTAACTTAACAGTGGCAGCGGTAGGTATATCAGTAGATTCGTGAAGGTTAAAGTCGTCCAAAAAAGTATAGATACTACAAAAAACACTTTTATTATTGAATCTTATTGAATAAAATGCGTCTACTTCTTAAACAAAATTGGTCTGTCAAATAAAGTTATAAATATGTTTTATTCTATCTCTGTACACCTATAATAAATCATTTTATGAATCGTTATTCGTTACCATTAGGGATCGGAACGCGAAGCCATATTTACCCATAACATTTAGAATAGTGGTTCTTTGGTGGGTTATCATCGTGCTATGTATATCAAAGACCATAATATATAGTACTCCCTCCGTCCTAAAATAGATGTCTCAAATTTGTCAAAATTTAGATAAATCTAGACACTATTTAGTATATAGATTAATTCAAATTTTGAAAAATTTGAGACATCTATTTTGGGACGGAGGGAGTACATCTGACTGGGGGAATACGAAGTTAAATCTAGACAAATACGGACTCTTAGACCAATATTAATACTCCTTAACACTTATTTCACCATCTATTTAAGCACAGATCCCACCTGCATTCAGACCAAAATCCTAGAACATGAAATATTCAAAAAAAAGAATATAGAATGTACAAATTATCTATGAAATTCTCCAAGACAGCGTAGGCAACGTCCGAGGATGAAAGTAGAGCTTTCTCGTTCTACTCTTCCACAAAGAAGTGCCAAGAGAACTCCTTTAATACAAAGCGTATATTACCACGTGGCTTATATTCCTCGGTGTTGGAGCTGCATTGTTTTTTGAAAAGAACTTTAGTAATCCATTCATTTGTATTTTCTAATCAAAAGATAATATATATTATTCACACGGTACGACATATCCAGAAGTAATTGAATAAAAGGCATTCTCAAGGAAGATACTAATGAACCACTCAGATTTAATTATCGACTTCACAATTTTTGTATCGGTAGCGCCTTTCCCCTAATTCAGCATAACCAGCAGATCCTATAAATATTCCCCAGCCAGTAAAGAATCAATAGTTAGACGGTGCATGTAGAAAACTTAAAGAAAAGATTGACACGAGTACATATTGACCAATTTGGAAGAGGGCAAAACAATTCAGTTTAGTGTCACTCATCGGCACATGCCATCTCTTTGCCATTGCAGAGTGCAAGGATTTTGACTCGTCACTCTCTTCTTGTCGGTCCCGACGCGCGAGCAATTTATCCTCCACCCAGCTAGCTCCCGACCGGTATCAAGGTTTTGACTCGAAATCCTTGGTTCTACCATAGATATGCGATAGCCAATCGATCAACATCATTCTGCTCCATCCCTTCTTTAAACAGCAGGGAATCGGTTTCAAAGTGGCAGATCTGAATCTTTCAGAAGCTGCTAAGTGCTAACTGAGCCCCACGCGCGAGTGCATGGACGGAGCATTGCTCTGGGCGTTGTTCCAAAAACCGCGCGATGGCATAGCTAGCCTTCTCTTTCGAAGTCCAGCAGCATCCACCGCCGTCGTGCTTCTTTGCAGCACCTCCCTCCCTGCATGCCGTTGTTTCTCCTCCCTCTCTCTCTTATCCCAGCGTCTGCCTCTCCTCCCCATCACGGCATCACTGCAACTTACCGACTACTACTCCTCCTTCCTCGCATCTCCTCCGTCCGCCACTCTATCTCCTCGGACGGACGTGGACCTTGATGGTGGCGAATCGGGGAACGGCACCCCTCGCCTCAAGCTTCCGACGGCCATGTTGCCCTCTGAGACGCGTGTTCCGGATGTCCATGATGTCCCCGCCTCGCTCGCCAGCCAGTAGCGCGGTGTGCTCGGTCTGTTACGCATGCGCCCGGTCGAACAAGATCGACAAATCCAAATTTCGAGGCACCGGTGTGCTCCAAATTAACTTCCAATAGGCGGCGCGACATCAGCGGTGGAGTGCCGCCACATAACTTCGATAGCGAAGAACTCGGCGTCCGGTGCTTCACGCCATCGACAATGACGGCGGTATCTTGTATGACACAAGCGATGGCGAGTCGCAGATCAAAGTCACGCGCAGGCAGACGTGATCCGGCAAGGAGGACGGCAGATGGGGCTAAACTGGCGGATACCGATCTGGTTTTGGAGACTGACAAGGAGCATAATTGTTTACGAGGTCATGGCTGATACCGATCCGATCTCTACGGTTTTTTCCGAAAAGAGCGAAGGAAGTACGACGGACGAAAGCGAAAATCACCGTAAGAAAAATTATATAGTAGAGATAGATATAGATTTTCTGTCTGCTTCCTTTTTCTTTTATGTTTTCTGTTTTCTTTTTTTTACATTACTTGTTTATAGCCTGAAGTTTGTTCAGAAATAAATAATGGCCAGGTTCTGATTTTTTTAGATTTGAATAAAGATCATAAAGAATGGACAGGTTTTGAAAATGAATAGAGATCAGTTTTTAAAAGTGTTCAAATTGAAAAAATATTTAAATTTGAAAATGTTCAAAGTTTTATAAATTATTAAGGTTTAAAGAAGAAACAATAAAAAAAGTGTAGCTTTTAATGGATCGTATTGTGAGCGGCCCATGAAAGAGGGCATGCGTGGGTACACTAACGGAGCGAGCGATAAATAGGGCCTCCTCTGAAGTGGCACACCATGCATGTTGGATGTGTTTGGTTACTCATATCCTTTTCAGCATGGGGATCATTGCTCCACGGAAGCCCCGAGTTTGGCCAACATTTTATTCTCTGTATCGTGGGAGAATGCAGGCCCCTGGCTTTTGGTTACCCTTTTTGTATTTCTGGCTAATTGCTACTCATTTTGTCTTGCATTTTGTCAAATGACGTTACTTCTTAACCTATTTGTTGAGCTTACCTAGAACAAGAAGACAACATGATATGGTTCAGACAATGACAATTCAAAAAACTACTGCCTTAGTAGTAGTTTGACATAGTCTAAACGGTCACGACGTTCGTGCTGCAGCACGAGTTCACAACAACTGCTCGTCATACAACACAACTGAGGGGTTATAACTAAATACCAACTCTCAAAATATACAAACATGGCATCATTAGTTTTCATCAAGCCTAACTACTCCAAAATATATATCATAGTCATGTTCATCAACAGCAACACCACAACCATCACCCCATCCAGCACCACAACCGGCTCCTCACGAGTAGTGCTCGTTTAGAAAGGGCGTGAATAGCTCATCCTGTGATCAGGGGCTATAGCAAGATGCATGGTGGCATATTCCTTGTTATCCATCAGGTTGCTAAGAGCATGGTGTATCGGAGTTGGAGAGATGGTGTTGTGGGGATACGACCAACATAGATCACCTTCATATGAGCATAGTACTAAATGAGCTTGTTAATCAACTCAGTATCCTTCGGGTGAACCTACGTGACAACACAATTCGTTTGCAACTTTTGTTCATATGCGAGGTTATGAATAACTAAATGTAACGATATAAGTGCAAATTTATCCAACCTTGATATGCTAATAAATGTACCGATGGAAGTGTAAATTTATCCAACCTTGATATGATAATAGTAGTGCTCGTCATCCATCATGACAACTGATGTCTCCTCCACTCAGCCTCGCACGGTTTCTAGCCTTTTCAGCTTAAGAAGGTGAACCCACCTAGCTTTCCCATGCTTTAAATGGTTATAGGTCAGATTCGGGGTAACTCTCCGGCCATAGAACCTAAATAAAAAACTGCAATAGTTTTCATATCTTTCTCTTTGAATCCCTGGTCCATGGAGAGCCCTATCTTAATTATCTAACAAACCATGTTCATAAGGAAGGCGGACGGAGAAGCTCGCCATGTCATAGCTTTCTTCTTGGCAGAACTTATCAGACATCGACACATATCACATAAGCACCATTCTGATTGCCGACATATCATAGGAGATAAACCATCACTGCAACTCAAATTGAACAACCATAGTAAGCATGAAACATTACTCACACTACACAACAATCTGTCATCGAACCTAACATTACCATTTGTCATCGAAACTAAAACAACCAAAATGTACCATACTAGCAGATCTACTACTACCGACCACATGCAAGCATATCTACTAGGAGACACCAAATTCTAACAAATCTTAAATTGCAAAGCTAGGGTTAGATGTATCTTACACCGATCTGAACATAGGATGGTGAGGGTGACATCTCTGAGAAGCGGAGGAAGAAGACTTGCCGCCGAGGAGCTCAATCGACCGGAGTAGGCGTCGTCGCTTGCCTGCTCTTCGGTGAACAAAAGGATTTGGAGAGAGAGTTCGAAATGGGGGAAATGGTTGTTGGAGATATGCCCAAGAGGCAATAATAAAGAGGTTATTATCATATCTTCATGCTTATGATAAATGTTTACATACACTATAGTTGTATTAACCGGAAACATTAATACTTATGTGATTTGTAAACATAAAAGAGTCCCTAGTAAAGCCTGTTGTTAAACTAACTTGTTGGTTAATATATGATCATGGTTTCCTAATCATGAACATTGAGATGTTATTAACAACAAGATCATATCATTAGGAGAATGGTGTGATGGACATACTCCTATAGTTAAGCATAGCATAAAGATCAAGTCATTTAATATAGTTTAGTTGCTATAAGCTTTTAGATACATAGTAACCTAAATCCTTCGACCATGAGATCATGCTAATCACCATCACCGGATGGATGCTTTGGTGACATCAAACACCACACCTTAACTGGGTGGATATAAAGGTGGCATTGAGTGTTCAGAACGTATGTGTTGAGGCACAAGGATCAAGAGTGATATTTGTCCATCCATATGACGGATAAATATACTCTGGGCCCTCTCGGTGGAATGTCATCCAATTATCTTGCAAGCATGTGAGTGGATCACAAGGGATCACATATCACGGGAACGAGAAAATAGTACTTATTAGTAACGAGGTTGAACTAGGTATGTAGAGATACCGACGATCAGACCTCGGATAAGTAAACTATCGCGAGACAAAGGGAAATTATCGTATGTAAGTGGTTCTCGATCACAAAATAATCGTAGAAATATGTGGGAACCATATGAATTTCCAGATTCATTATTGGTTATTGATCGGAGAAGAGTCTCGTTCATGTCTGCATAATTCACGAACTGTAGGAAGACACACTTAAGGATTCGATGTTGTTTAGTAGATATGGAATGTAAGTAGGGAGATCGAATGTTGTTCGGAGTCTCGGATTGGATCCGGGATATCACGAGGAGATCCGGAATGGTCCGGAGAATAAGATTCATATAAGGAAAGTCCAATTCCAGAGTTCGGGAATGATTCTGATGATTTCATCAGAGAGGTTCTAGAAGGGTCTAGAAGGTTCACCGGACCGGAAGGGGAAGGGAACATGAATGTGTCATGCATAAGTGGAATGATTGGATCATGTCCTAGGTCACTTTGTTGGGCATTAGCAAGAAATAAATCAAGCTCCAAACTGAAAGTCAAATGGCAAGTTCGAAAAGTCAAACTGGGACAATGTGTCCTGGTGGAGGAAGGAAAGAATCCTTCTTTCCCTCCACCACAAGCCAACAAGGAGAGGGAGTTGGGGAAGGATTCAAACTCCCCTCTCCTAAGCTGCCCTCCCTCTCATAAATAGAGGGGAGGGGGTGCCCCAAGGCCACACAACACCAGCCCCTCCCCACCTAGCCGCTCCGCCACTGCCCCAGTGCCGCCATTACCGCCTAGAGCCGCCGCCGGCCAAGCCTCCTCCTCTCCGGCCCTCTAAACCCTAGATCGCTGGAAAACCTAGATCCACCATAACCTGCTCCGGCTCAGGTGAAGCCCTGCAGGATTTTCCCTCTACTTTCGACACCACGTCGTCATGCTGTCGGAATCGCAAGGGGAGAACTACAACCTCCGCTGAATGCTGGAACAAGGGAGAGGAATGTATTTATCGAGTACCGAACGTGTGACCGACTGTGGAAGCGCTGCCAGAACGCAACACCGAAAGGATCGTCTACGCGATCTTGAGATCGACAAGTGTACGACTACATCACCCACGAGAATCTGCTCTCGTTAACCGCTTTGAAATCTTCAAGGGTGAGTATTCTAATTGACTCGTTGTTACAATCTAGTAGATAGATCTTGGCTTGTTTGTGTGCATGTGATAGAAATTTTTTGTTTTCCATGCTACGAACCCCTACAGTGGTATCAAAGCCGTGTCTATATGTATATCTGTTGCACGAGTAGAACACAATGGTTATTATGGGTGGTGGTGCTTTTATTATCAATTGCTTTTTGTGTACTTTGCATCTTGCGGTATGATGGGATGAAGCGGCCCGGGCTACCCTTACATGACATCGTTCATGAGACTTCCTCCACTCTTAACATGCAACTTCTATTGCATAAGTGGCTTTGCGGGTGTCTGTCTCTCCTATCATAGTATAGATTCAATTTACAACGGGTACTTGATAGTTCAAGCATCAATGTTGTGATTCTTGTTCGTAAGTTAGAACGACGCTTATTGAAAGCCCCAAACCACGTAAAATATGCAAATAAAATTAGAGGCGTCTAACTTTGTTTTGCAGGGGTGTGCTGTGATGTGATGTGGCCATGATTATGATTATATATGATGTATGCAATGATCCTATTGTAAGTCGACAACCGGTAGGAGCCTTATGGAGTTATGGTTGTCTTTTAATTTCATTAAGACCTACATGTCTATTATTCAAAGTAGTTGTAATATTTGATGCTGGTGGACGATAACCATGGAGTGGTGCCATTGACCTTGATGCCACGCCGGTGATGATGTAGATCATGTTCATGCTTGAAGATGGAGATCGAAATCACAAGAAGAAAGGCCATATCATATCACATATTATGAATTGCATGTGATGTTAATCCTTTTATGCATCTTGTATTGCTTAGATCGCGAGGTAGCATTATAAGATGATCCCTCTCACAAAATATCAAGTTATAGAGTGTTCTTCCTTAGTAGGCACCGTTGCTAAAGCTGATTGTTTCGAAGAACCACGTGATGATTGTAGCATCCTAGTTGTCTAACAATTGTAATGCTACTTGGTCTAGTAATATAATGGCTACTTCCTACATATAATTGTTGCATCATTATCATATCATGCTCATGTCATAATGCCACCTTACATTTGAGCATCATATAAAACCTTTGTGAATTGGTTCTTCTCTCATAGGCATGGTAAATTGTATTTGCCTCTTGATATTGTATTTGGTTCTTGATATATTGTTTAATGCCCAAGTTGAGTTGGGGGCATATCTCTTATTAACTCCACCACCTTTCTTGTCATCACCCCATCATTCCACCATTCCACCATATATGATCATTGCAACTTATTTGGTTTACCTCTAACTCATGTGGGTTGGAATGGATCCAATTCTTTTCCACATGCTCTCATCTTGGCATCATTATGTTTTCACATTGTTGATATATGAGAGCCACATGGCCACCTTTGCATGCCTTGTGAGTGGAGCCTTTGTCTAGCTTCCATATGTGTTGTTTTGGGGATATTATCATGTTGGAATATTTTTGGGCTTACTCAATACCTAGTGGCACATACACACTAGCAAGTTCCACTTCTATTCAAATGTGATCATTTCCATCTACTCCATCTGGGATTGTCCTTTAAGTTCTTTTGCTTGGCCTTTATTCCAAATTTTGGGAATGCAAACTAGTAATGCCATGCAACAATATTGTTTTCACAAGAATCATCATGGCAATAAATATTCTGCATGGGCCATGCAAGAACCACCTTTTTGCTTGTCATTTGGATTTTATTGGAATTTTTGAGAGGATCATCATCTTTCCATCCCTCCCTCCTTTTGGCTAGGTCTTGTTTGATTTTGCTTAAACCTTATCAAAACAAGCCCTAAGCTACCTCCTCCTTCCTCTCTTTCTATATTCTATGGGAACCCCATACCCCTAATCCAACCCTAACCCCCTCTCTCATCTCCCCCTCTCTCTCTAACCCCCTCTCTCTTAATCCTCTCCCTAAACCCTAACCCTAGCCACCTCCACTCCATGCCGAGCCACCCCGACCCCCTATTCTCCCCCTCTCTCCCTGCATGCAGGCCCCCACCTAGCTTCCCCCTCTCTACTTCTCTCTCCCTGCCACCCTAGCCTACCACCCTCCCCTTCTCCTCTCCCTGGCCCACCTGCAGACCCTCCTGCCTCACCGAAGCTCACTGCACGTGAGGAGGAGGAAAAGGTGGCGAGCCACCTCTAACCCTACCCCACTCCCCACGCCATCCGCCTCCCTCTGTCCTTATCTACCCCTCTCTCAACCTCCCTGCATCCCAGATCTGCCCAGGCTTGCCCTTCCTCCCTTCTCCATCAACCTTCTACCACGCCGGCCACCACCGTGGTCTCCTTCTTCCGTCGATCCAAGGCGCAGTGAGCAGCGTGTCGGCGAGGGCAGGAGACCGCCCTTCGCCCGCCGTCATGAAGGAGGAGCCCCCGAACCAGCTGCACCGGCGCCGGCCGACGAAAACCCTAACCTCGCCGTCCGTCTGTGTCGTCGACGATCTGCTGCTCCCCTGCACGATCTGACCGCACAGACAGCCCCCGGTGAGCTTCCCTTCCCCCTAGACACCTCTGCAGTCGCTGTCGCTTCCTGGTCGCGGCGTGCGTTCCGTCGAGCACTCTCATGCACTGGCGGCGTCAGCTCGCTCACACGCACAAACCCTATCTAACTGCGCCCTACTAGACAACTCCCACTGTGGCTCAGTAGCCGCCTCACTTCGCGCCCGTGATCGCGGATCGATCCCGCCACGCTTTCTGCGCTGTCGCGCATTTCGCGTCGGAAAACAGAAGAAAAAGCGATGGCCGTCACTTTTTAGATAACCCCTCCTTTTGTCCAGCAACCCAGCGGTCAGCCACCACTGTCGTCGCGGCCATTTTATAAAAGGTCCGCCTTTTAAAACCTCAACCCGCTCCTTCACTGTGCCACGTGGTCCACCTCGTCCGCTGCGTGGGCCCTCTATCGCCTGGCCCATCTGCGTGGCTGAGGCTAGCTCGGCTTGAGTGAAAAAAGTCTGCATGATTTCTTTAAACAAAACAAATTGAAAATGTTTTTATAAATGATTTAATTTACTTTTAATAACTTTTAATTGGTAAATCCAAATTTGACAAATAATATATGTTTTTGAATCAGAAAAATGTGAGGATTTCAAATATGCCATCCAAAATTTCAATTGAGCACTTTATCTTCTAAGTTGAATTAAATTACAACAAATGCCCTTTTCTTAATAAATTAATAACTTTTGTTCTATAACTCCAAATTTGACAAATGATATGTCTAAAATGATTAGCTCGACGAGAACTTTCTGTTTATGCATTCCATGTTCTATTTTGCAGCATGCATCATATAAATATAATGTAAACAACAACTAATATGAGGATAAAATGTGGCCAAAACTCAAAAAAATGTTATTTCTTGTATTCTACACCTCACCCATGCCATGCTACATTATTGCCATGCAACTTGTGCATCATTCATCATGGCATGATTGGTTGCTTGTCGCATTTTATTCATATGCTTGTGCACTGTATTTATGTTGGCCCTTGTTTGTTTGGTTCTTCTTCGAATGAACCTTGGCGGGGATATATCAAGAGAACCAGGAGCACTACCGGATCCTTCTCGCTTCAACTGAGCTGCCAGGCAAGCACTACCACATGCTTGCATACATACAAGACCTATTGCCTCTATCTTATTCTTGCATCATTGAGTCGCGATTGCATTAAATGAATCCCAAGTATTGCATGACCTTTATTTTAAACCCCACCAAGCTTGTTCCTCCATCCCATGAGCCTTACTACAGAGTTGTTTGAGCCATGCGAGTCGAGAACACATGTGTAGGGTATGTGAGTGTCTGTTGGATAACGAGGTACCTAAACAACTTAACTTTGAGTAGTAATGGGAAAACTAATGAAAGTGGCACCGGTGAGCAATATCTGCTATTTGGTTTTCCTGCTCACTTGTGTCCGTGGGACCCAGTACTTGATTCCTGTTCCTTGATTATTCGCTATCCACATCCGGGAGGCTTATGGGACCCCCACGAGCGAGCTTGATTCATTCTTATTCCTTGGGGCCACAAACTAGTTTGAGGTTTTATTTACTATCTGTACTTATGCCATGCTTTCTTGCTTAATTACGATTGTGCGAGGAGCACTGTCTTTATTTAGGTAAGCGGAGTGTTTTCGCATGTCGACAAGCCTAGTCACATTTTCGGGTTCCCAGTCGTTTATAGCCACTGACGCAAACATTGAGTCCGTCTCAAGTCACTAACTTGCTAGGGTAGCTTAATGGGTGGCCTGAAATATTCTGAATCTGTGATTGCTTTGTTGTGAAGGCCTCGTTGGGTTTTGATTTGGTTTTTCGAGGTTGATCAGTGTTTGTTGCTATTTGTGCACCCTGCAGGTAAAACTTTCTGAAAGCCGTGTCGCGGTTATGGACGACTTGGAGCAGTTTCTCGATCATAGACAAGCATAACTAAAGTACCGCTTTTAATTTGATTAAATGGCGACTAGTAAATAGTGCAACACTCACGGAATGGTTAATAAAATTGCCAACGGATGGGGGTTGTTATCCGCTTCCTCGTTGGTAGCGAGGAGGAGGATGGATCTGTGATATTCTTGTTATAAGCTGTTGTCATTAATTCACGGACGTCCATCTATCTTTGGTTAGGCGGATGGTTAGCGATTATCTATAGAACTGTTAGGGTTTATCTTTTGCTGCAATTCGTCACCCAGGTTGTGTCCCTTTAGAGGCATAAAGACTTCTTGAGTACCCTAGGGTCTCACACGATAAATTATTTGGTTCGGATGAGCAGTACACTCGCAAGATGGATCTTTGGGTGGAGGAGCACGATGATGTGGGCAACGATCGTTCGGTGTAGAGATTAGGAGCACGGGATCCGTGAGATCTGTAGGCGGGATGTGCTTATTTATGGGGCATCTTATGCCGATTTGCTTCTTGTCCGTACTCGGATCTTGTTTGTTGCTTCACGATACTCGATGTGTGATGTATGAGGAGATATCCTAAACTATTATATCTATCTAGGACATTTGAATCTTCTTGGTATGGCGTTGCTATATTTCCTTTCTTTTTAGATGGAATGGCTCGATGTACTATTGTATGGTGGCTTGCATACATACTCATTTGTGTATGTAGTTGATCCCTTCGCTTTGCCGATTACGCCCGTACTTGTCCGATGATTGGAAATGGTTGGGACGGCCGAAAGGTCTACCTGTGAGTGGCATTTGGGCCCCACCGTACTATTTCAACCATTTCCGCTCATCCAGGCTTGTATCTAGGAGCGTAATTCACCGAGGTAGTTACAATTGGTATCAGAGCCATCCCACCCTTGAGGTCTCGGCCAAATAATGGTTGTCGATCTAGCAAATATTTTTGGTAGTTATGTATATTAGGGAAAAACAAAAGCGTGAGAGTAGGACTGCTTCCATTTTCTTCTTACCCACCCACCCTTTTCTGGTAAGGAAGTGCAATGTTTTCAATCCTCTTCTTAAAAATTCAAACTAGGATTCACGTGTTCTGGGTTTTCCGTAGTACCATAGGTGTGTGTGCGTGTGTGTGAGTAATTCCTTGTCTATCTGTTGCATCCAAGTTGTTATCACAATCAGCCTTTTGGTTATCACTGGGTACATTCCATACCGACAGGCTTTTGCAAACCGACGCGATCTATCTGATTCGTTGTATACCGCCGCGATCTGTCTTACTCTTTGTTATCCGACGTTATCTTGTCGGGGTGTTCGTTCCGTAGTTACTAATCTTTAGGTTCAGCGTGAGAAGAAGGGGTTAGGATATGTGTTCCACTTATTCATGTGCGGAGTAATGATTTGAGTGCGGGATGGAGTCGCGACCATACCACTACTTTTATCATTCGCTTTTGTATATTGAATTGGTAGAGTCACTAATCTTGACTCGTTAAGTGATTTTGCGCATCTATTGGTATTCTAATGCCGAAATTTGCGGAAATTTTTTCTTTGTTAAGTTGTGTACCACACTCCTTTCGATCGTGCGATATGCTTAATCTCTTATAGGTGCTTTTGAACTTTGTTGATATTTTAATATCATCTTAGTAAATTGTATCCTTTAATCTTGGTTAATTCCATCTTGGTACTATTTTGGATTATTATTATTCTCCATTATGGTACTGACTTGTGTTTTATATCAATCACAGGATGGCTCCACCACGCCGTTCTGATGAGGACATACCACACTCGGGGTCCGTTGTCAAACATCGCCAATGCCTTGGCAAGCAATGCAAGTGAACCAGCGTTTTGAGGAAAGTGTCGAGGAATGAGTTTGCTCCGCTACCCCCACCTCCCAAGCGAGGAGACATCAAAAGCTTCACGAAGTTCAACCCTCGCCAATTTGATGTTTCGATCAACCACTTGATCGATGATTGGTTGCGTGAGATGTCAAGGCTACTCGAGGCTGCGATGTTCTGAGCAAGAATGGGTAAAGTGTGCTACTCACCTTCGAAGGGGATGCGGCTCTGGTGGGAGAATTACGAAGGCAAAGCGCCTGGTTTCAGCCTACTTGGGAGCAGTTCCTTTGGGCGTTCAAAGAGCGATATCTGTCGAAATTGTCATGGAGAGGATGAAGGAAGCGTTTCTCAACCTCAAGCGGAAATGACAATGTCAATACCTACATCAGAACTTCATGAACCTTTCTCGTTATGGTGGCGATGAGATATCGATGACAAGAAGAAGCAAAAGAGGTTCGGCAAGGGCTCAATGCATCGATTAAATATGCAATCACACATGCAAGGCCGGCATCTTTCGGAACTTCAGCATACACTCTGCGAGGAGGAAGCAAGTAGGCAAGTGTTTGAGGAGTCAAAGAAACACAACCGTGATGCACCAAGCTCTTGACTATGTCGGCTCCTTCTAAGCGGCATGTGGGTTCCTAACACCCCACCGTCGCTCCGGCTCCACCAAGACCTGCAAGCTTGGCAAGGCCACCAAACTTCATCACTTCTGCTCCCGGGGCTACAACCACCACTACCCTAGGCGCTGGCGGAGTCCACAGCTCGTTGCTCCACGTCCACCTGGTGCTTGTTTCACGTGTGGAGACTCTGGGCATCCAAGCTGGAACTGTCTGTTGAAAAACAAAGCTCTTCCTCCACCCCCTCCAAGATCTGCGGCAAGCTCTCCTATGGTTCGTGCACCACCACCTCGGGCTCTCAACATCAACACTAAGCCCGGGTCTACTGTTGCTCGTGCCAACTGTGTCAACGCCGCTCAAGCTGAGCATGCACACAGGTTGTGATGGGTATGCTTTCGTTAACTCGGTCCACCTGCAGTTTTGTTTGATTCTGGTGCATCGCATTCTTTCGTTTCTCACAAGTTTGCAAATGAGAATGAGTTAGCGTTGGATCCTCTCCTTAAGCGGTTAATGGTCCTTTCTCCTGGAGCGAAGATGGCAGCTTCTAAAATCATCCATGGCAATCAAATTGAGATTGGTGGCTCTTCGTTCTCGGCATCCTTAATTGTTCTGGGCAATTCTGACATTGATGTCATCTTGGGCATGGATTGGTTGACAGCAAATGCAGCTGTGATTGATTGTGCTGAACGCTCGGTTTCCCTGAAGATTCCTGAAGGCCATATAGTCTTTTCTCCAAGTTTGACTCCTGCTATCCAGCTTTTCTCTTTGGCGGCTTTGAATGAGGATGCTATGGAAGCTATTCAGAGTGTTCCGGTGGTCTGTGAGTTCCCAGATGTCTTTCCTGAAGAGTTGCCGGGTATGCCTCCGGATCGTGAGGTTGAGTTTGTAATTGAGCTTGAACCTGGAAGGAATCCTATCTCCAAGCGGCCTTATAAAATGGGTCCTGCTGAGTTGGCTGAACTCAAACGTCAACTTGATGAACAAGAGAAGTTGGGTTTCATTCAACACAGTACCTCTTCTTGGGGTAGCCCAACAATTTTTGTGAAGAAGCGAGACAGGACCAATAGACTTTGTGTGGATTATCGGGCTCTCAATGCTAAAACCATCAAGAATAAATATCCCCTTCCGCGGATTCATGATCTCTTCGATCAGCTAGCTGGAGCTGTGGTATTCTCTAAGCTAGACTTGAGAAGTGGTTATCACCAAATCAAAATTCGCAAGGAAGATGTTCCTAAAACAGCTTTCACCACCCGCTATGGCCTGTATGAGTACACGGTCATGTCTTTCGGTCTCACCAACGCACCTGCAACCTTCTCGAGGCTTATGAACTCGGTTTTCATGGAGTACCTTGATAAGTTCGTTGTGGTCTATCTGGATGACATCCTAGTCTATTCAAAGTCAAAGGAAGAGCATGAAGAACACCTTCGGTGTGTCCTAAACAAGCTTCGTGAGAACCGCTTGTATGCAAAGTTCTCAAAGTGTGAGTTTTGGCTGCCTCAAGTAACCTATCTTGGTCATGTCATCTCTGCCAAGGGCATTGCAGTCAACCCGAAAACTGTGAAGACAATTGTTGAATGGCTTCCTCCGGTTAATGTCAAAGAAGTGCGGAGTTTCCTTGGTTTGGCTAGTTATTGCTAAACCGTTCAAAACTTTTCGAAGATAGCGAAGCCTCTTACCGATCTCCTCAAGAAAGGCAAGAAATACCTTTGGACTCCTGCATGCCAAGCAAGTTTTGAGACACTCAAAGAGAAGCTCACTTCCACACCAGTCTTGGTTCCTCCGGATACATCCAAGCCTTTCCAGATATTCTATGACGCCTCTTTGCAAGGATTGGGTGCGGTCCTTATGCAAGAAAAACAAGTGGTTGCTTATGCCTCTCGACAGTTGAAGACGCATGAGATCAACTATCCTACACATGACCTCGAGCTCATGCGCTTGTCTTTGCTTTGAAACTATGGAGGCACTACTTGCTTGGCAACCGTTGTGAAATCTTTTCTGATCACAAAAGTTTGAAGTATATCTTCACACAGCCTGATCTCAACCTTCGGCAGAGGAGATGGATTGAAGCAATCAATGATTTTGATGTGACCATCAACTACACTCCGGGCAAAGCTAATGTCATGGCCGATGCCCTCAGCCGCAAAGCTTATGTCAACAACCTCATGATGGAAGAACAACAGCCTCTCTTGTGCGAGGAATTCCGTCAGCTCAACTTGGAAATTGTGGAACAAGGGTATCTCCTGAACCTTCTGGCTACTCCTCTCTTGGAAGAAAAGATTCACTCTCGTCAGCTTGGTGATTCGCACACCAAAAAAGATCATCTCCAAACTTCAGCTTCTGAAGTATGAGTCCTTCCATGTCGATGATCAAGGCACGCTTTTCTTTGAACATCGGATGTTTGTTCCGAACTACCCGGGTTTGAGAGAGCAAGTTCTCAAGGAGGCGCATGATTCTGTTCTTTCTATCCACCCTGGCAACACAAAGATGTACATGGACTTGAAAACACAATATTGGTGGCCGGGATTGAAACGATATTGTGCCAAGTATGTCTCGGAGTGTGATGTCTGCCGCAGAGTGAAAGATTTCCATCAGAAACCTTTCGGTCTTCTACAGCCATTGAAACCCCCGGAATGGAAATGGGAGAAAGTAGAGATGGACTTCATCACTGGTTTTCCAAGGTCGCAGAAGGGCAACAATGCAATCTTTGTTGTCATCGACAGGCTTTCTAAAGTGGCTCATTTCTTCCCCGTCAAGGAAACAATTTCTGGAATTCAGTTGGCCGAGCTCTATATCAACAGAATTGTCTCTCTGTATGGGGTTCCGCTTGAGATCAGTTCAGACCGTGGGAGCATCTTCACTTCCAAGTTCTGGGAAAGTTTTCAAAATGCTTTGGGAACAAAGTTGAACTTGACCTGACTTACCACCCTCGATCGCAGGACAAGTTGAAAGTATCAATCAGATTACGGAGGATATGCTTCGGCTATGTCATCTCTTTGGCATGAAGTGGGAGGAATGTCTTCCTTATGCTGAATTCTCTTACAACAACAGCTTCGGAAAAGTCTCAAGATGGCACCATTTGAGGCTCTCTATGGCATAAGTGCGTAACTCCGATTGGTTGGTCGGGTGCAGGAGAAAGAATTTGGTTTGGCCACGACATTGTAACTCAAGCGGAGGAGAAGGTGCATATCATTCTTGAGAATCAAGATTGCTCAAAGTCGCGGAAGAGCAATTATGACAGAAGCACACGGACATGGTGTATGTCCTGGTGATCTCGTTACCTTCGTGTCACTCCCATGAAAGGCACACACCGCTTTGGTATCAAAGGAAAGTGGCTCCTAGATACATCGGTCCTTTCAAAATTCGTGGAAGAAGAGGAGAAGTTGCTTATGCTCTTGAGCTCCGGAAAAACTCAAGGTCCATGATGTTTTCCACATCTCTCAACTCAAGAAGTGCTTCAAAGATCCCGGCAGACCGTGGATCATGAGCTAATCAATCTCCAAGAAGATCTGTCTTATCAAGAACACCCCACAAAATCCTTGAGACCGCAGAAAGAAGGACTGCAACAAGTCCATCAAGTTACGCAAGGTGCGTGGTCGCACCATTACATTGATGAAGCCACTTGGGAGCGTGAAGATGAGCTCCATGCCAACTATCCTACCCTTTTGAGTCTCCTTCTTCTTTCTAGAATCTCAAGCGAGATTCTGTTTAGTGGGGAGAGTTGTAGCATCCCGGTTGTCTAACAATTGTAATGCTACTTGGTCTAGTAATATAATGGCTACTTCCTACATATAATTGTTGCATCATCATCATATCATGCTCATGTCATCATGCCACCTTACATTTGAGCATCATATAAAACCTTTGTGAATTGGTTCTTCTCTCATAGGCATGGTAAATTGTATTTGCCTCTTGATATTGTATTTGGTTCTTGATATATTGTTTAATGCCCAAGTTGAGTTGGGGGCATATCTCTTATTAACTCCACCACCTTTCTTGTCATCACCCCATCATTCTACCATTCCACCATATATGAGCATTGCAACTTATTTGGTTTACCTCTAACTCATGTGGGTTGGAATGGATCCAATTCTTTTCCACATGCTCTCATCTTGGCATCATTATGTTTTCACATTATTGATATATGAGAGCTGTTGGAGATATGCCCTAGAGGCAATAATAAATGTAGTTATTATTATATCTTTGTGTTTATGATAAATGTTTGCATTCATGCTATAATAGTATTAACAAGGAAACATTGATACTTGTGTGATTTGTAAACTTAATTTGAAGTCCCTAGTATAGCCTCTATACTTCACTAGCTTGTTGGTTGATTAATGATTGTGGTTTCCCTATCATGAACATTGAGATGTTATCAACAACAAGATCATATCGTTAGGAGAATGATATGGTGGACATACTCCTATAGATAAGCGTAGCATAAAGATCAAGTCATTTCATTAGTTCAATTGCTATATGCTTTCGATACATAGTAACCTAATTCCTTCACCATGAGATCATGCATATCACCTTTCTGGATGGATGCTTTGATGACATCAAACACCACACCGTAATCGGGTGGTTATAAAAGTGGCATTGAGTGTTCGAAGGTATTGGTTGACACATGGATCAAGAGTGGATTTGTCCATCCACATGACGGATAGATATACTCTGGGCCTCTCGGTGGAATGTCATCCAATTAGCTTGCAAGCATGTGACTTGGTCACAAGGGATCACATATCACGGGAACGAGAAAGAGTACTTATCGGTAACAAGGTTGAACTAGGTATGCGAGATACCGACGATCATAACCTTGGGTAAGTAACATATCGTGAGACAAAGGGAAATTGGTATCGTATGTAAGTGGTTCATTCGATCGCAAAGTAATCGTGAAATATGGGAGCCATATGAATTTCCATTCCTCTATTGGTTATTGTTCGGAGAAGTGTCTCGATCATACGCATAATTCACGAACCGTAGGGAGACACATAAGGATTCGACGTTGTTTGAGTAGTTATGGTATTATGAGAAAGAGACCGAATGTTGTTCGAGTCTCGGATGGGATCCGGGATATCACGAGGTGATCCGGAATGGTCCGAGAATAAGATTCATATAAGGAAAGTCCGTTTGAGTTCGGGAATGATTCCGTGTTTTCATCGAATGTTCTAGAAGGTTCCGGATTGTCCTACACTCCGGGGAAGGGTACATGAATGTGTCATTGATCATTGAATGATTGCATCATGTACTAAGTGTTATTGCTGTCCCAAATAAAGGATTAAATTGAATCCTAAAACAGAAAAGTCAAATGTCGGTTGAAAGTCAAGCGCCAAAACAAGAAACCTGTGGGAAACAAGCAAGAGGAGTTGGAACCAACTGGAGGAGGTAGGACTCCTCCAGCCGCCAGCCAAGGCCGACTTGGGAGGGACTCCTCCTCCTGGCCTTGAGGACCTCCCTCCCATAAAAGGAGGCGGGGCTCCTCCCATAGACGCTTTACTTTCTACTCTAGATCTCCGGTTTAGAGCTGTTTTGGTTTAGAGCTTCTAATTGCTTTAGCCAACAGTTTAGAGCCTTCTAATTGGTTTAGAGCCCTCTAATTGGTGTGTCTAATTACTAGGCCACTAATCCTCTCTCTCATAAGCTCCACCATACTGCACTTGGCTTAAGCGAAGCCTGCGGATCTCCCTCTACTTCCGGTACTACCGTTGTCTTTGCCGGAATCGCGAGGAGAGTGCTACAACCTCCATTTTCTTTGGAACAAGGAGAGGAAGGTCTTCGTCGAAATCGAACGTGTGACCGATCATGAAGCGGCTAGGAACGTGGCCTGGAAGGATCGTCTACGATCTTGAGATCGGGAAAATCGACTACATCACCCACGAGAATCCGCTCTCGTTAACCACTTTGGAATCTTCGAGGGTGAGTTCTTCCATCGACTCGTTGCTACAATCTAGTAGATAGATCTTGGCTTGTTTGTTTGTATGCGATAGAAAATTTTGTTTTCCATGCTACGAACCCCTGATATCGAGCCGTGTCTATATGTAGATCTGTTGCACGAGTAGAACACAATGGTCATTGTGGTTGATGCTTTTATTGTAGATTGCTTTTGTGTACTTTGCATCTTGCGGTATGTTGGGATGAAGCGGCCGGGCTAACCTTACATGACATCGTTCATGAGACTTGCTCCGCTTGACATGTAACTTGTATTGCATAAGTGGCTTTGCGGGTGCATGTTTCTCCTAGCATAGTTAAGATCCAATTTACAACGGGTGATCAACAATGCTAGTATCAATGTTGTGGTTCTTGTTCGTAAGTTAGACGACACTTATTGAAAGCCCCAAACCACGTAAAATATGCAAAGAAAGTAGAAGCGTCTAACTTTGTTTTTGCGGTGTGCGATGATGTGATATGGCCATGATTGTGATTATATATGATGTATGCAATGTTCCTTATTGTAAGTCGACAACGGCGAGCCATATGGTTGTCTTTAATTTCTAAGACCTGCGTGTCTATTCAAAGTAGTTGTAATAGTTGAAGCCGGTGGGCGACAACCATGGAGAAGCGTCATTGACCTTGATGCAATGCGGTGATGATGGAGATCATGTTCGCTTGAAGATGGAGATCAAGGCACGAAGAAGAAAACCATATCATATCACATATATATTGAATTGCATGTGATGTTAATCCTTTATGCATCTTGTATTGCTTAGTAGACGCGGTAGCATTATAAGATGATCCCTCATGCACATCAATTTCAAATCATAAAGTGTTCACCCTTAGTTAGCACCGTTGCTAAAGCTTGTTGTTTGAAGCACCACGTGATGATCGGGTGTTCTAGATTACGCAAGTGTATACAACGTGAGCAAGCAGATTTGCTCATGCGCGAAACTAAGGTTTGATCTTGACGAGCCTAGCATGTACGGACATGGTCTCGAACACGGATTACCGAAAGGTAAAGCATGAATCGTATAGTAGATATGATGAACATGATGATTGTTCCATTGAAACTATATCAACTCTCGTGATGATCGGTGTTGATATGGTGGATTTGGTTATGTGATCACTAAAACAATGTGAGGGATATTGTTTTGAGTGGGAGTTCACCTAGTTTAATTTCATTTGAACTCAATTTGTCATAAACTTAGTCTAAACTATTGCAAATATGTTGTAGATCAATGGCAGCCTACCATCAATTTTAATGCGTTCCTAGAGAAAGAAAAGTTGAAAAACAATGGAAGCAACTTGGCGGATTGGTTCCATAATTTGAGATTGTCCTCACAGCTGGTAATTTGACCTATGTCTTTGGATGCACCTTGGTGACCCACTGCGGTGATGCTCCGATGAAGTAAACGTTTACCTCGCTCGGAAGAATCGGTACTCCATAGTTCGATGTGCTATCTTGTATGGTTTAGAATCGAGCTTGAGAAAAGGTTTGAAGAGTCAGACCACATGATATTGTCGAGGATCTCAAATTAATTTTTGAGACTCATGCGGCAATTGAAAGCTATGAGGCTTGAAAAGTTCTTTAACGCAAGATGGAAGAAGGCAGTCGTCGGTGAGCATGTGCTTAAGATGTCAGGCATAAATAAACTTCAAAGCTTGGGTATAGTGATTCCTAATGCTTTGGGATTTACCGTGTCTCTGATCACTACCACCAAGTTACAAGAACTTTGTGATGAACTACAACATGCAGAACATGAACAAGACGTTGCGAACTCTTTGCCATGTTAAAATCTGCAGTGGAGATCAAGAAAGAGCACCAAGTGTTGTTGGTCAATAAGACCACCAAATTCAAGAAAGGCAAGTCTAAGCAAAGGACACTTCAAGAAGGGTGGTAAGAAAGCTACCACGCCGAAGAAGACCAAGGCTGGACCTAAGCCCTAAACCGAGTGCTTTTTGCAAGGGAGAAGGTCCTTTGGGCGGAATTGCCCAAAGTACTTGGCGGATCTGAAGCGGCAACATCAAGAAGAAAGGTATATCGATATACATGTTATTGATGTGTATCTCACTAGTACTCGTAGTAGTGCACAGGTATTTGATCTTGGTTCGGTTGCTCATATTTGTAACTCAAGCAGTCTTTGCAGAATAAGCGGAAGCTAGCGAAGAACGAGGTGACGATGCGGCGTGGGAAGCGGATCAAAGGTTGATGTGATCGCGGTCGGCACACTACCTCTTCATCTACCATCGGGATTAGTTTTATACTTAAATAATTGTTATTTAGTGCTGCGTTGAGCATGAACATTATCTCAGGATCTTGTTTATTGCAAGACGGTTACTTGTTTAAGTCAGAGAATAATGGTTGTTCGATTTATATGAGTAATATGTTTTACGCACATGCACCTTTGATAGATGGTCTATTCTTATTGAATCTCGATAGTGGAAATACACATATCAACAACATTGAGGCTAAGCGTTTGAAATCAAGCGATAATTAGACCTATATGTGGCAATCGTCTTGGTCACATCGAGTGAAACGTATGAAGAAACTCCATTCGATGGACTTCTTGAATCACTTGATTTTGAATCACTTGAAAGATGCGAAGCATGTCGATGGGAAAAATGACTAAGACTCCATTTTACGGTATGATGGAGCGAGCTACGGACTTATTGGAAATCATACATACCGATGTGTGTGGTCCAATGAGTGTAGCATCATGTGGTTATCGTTATGTTCTTACCTTCACGGATGACTTGAGTAGATATGGGTATATCTATTTCATGAAACATAAGTCCGAAACTTTAGAAGTTTAAGGAGTTTCAAAGTGAGGTAGAGAATCAACGTAACAAGAAGATTAAATTTCTACGTTACGATCGTGGAGGTGAATATCTAAGTTACGAGTTTGGCGAGCATTTAAAGAAGTGCGAATACTTTCACAATTGACACCGCCGGAACACCACACGTAATGGTGTGTCCGAACGTCGTAATCGAACTCTCTTAGATATGGTTCGCTCTATGATGTCACTTACTGATTTACCGCTATCATTTTGGGGTTATGCATTAGAAACAGCATTCACTTTAAATAGGGCACCGTCTAAATCCGTTGAAACGACACCGTATGAATTATGGTTTGGGAAGAAACCTAAATTGTCGTTCCTTAAAGTTTGGGGATCTGAAGCCTATGTAAAGTTCTGACCGGACAAGCTTGAACCCAAAGCGGAAAATGCGTCTTCATAGGATACCCGAAGGAAACTATTGGGTATACCTTCTATCATAGATCCGAAGGCAAAACATTCGTTGCTAAGAATGGATCCTTTCTAGAAGTAATTTCTCTCGAAAGAAGTGACTGGAAGGAAAGTAGAACTCGACGAGGTTGTTGAACCTTCTCTCGAAATTGCGAGTAGCGCAAGACGGAAGAAGTTCTGTGGTGCTGCACCAATAAGGGAGGAAGCTAATGATGATGATCATGAAACTTGGTTGAAGTTGCTCTGAGCCTCGGAGATCAACGAGAACTCGTACCACTCCATTGGTATGATTCCGTTATGAATGTCATGGTGGTGGACAACACCGATGACCCGAGACATATGAGGAAGCGATGATGAGCCCAGATTCCAATAAATGGCAAGAAGCCATGAAATCCGAGATTGGATCCATGTACGAAAACCAAGTATGGACTTTGGTGGACTTACCGGATGGCGGGAAGGCTGTCGAGAACAAATGGATTTTCAAGAAGAAACAGATCTTGATGGTAATGTTATCGTCTATAAAGCTCGACTTGTCGCAAAAGGGTTTCGACAAATTCAAGGAGTTGACTACGATGAGACTTTCTCACGATGGCGAAGCTAAAGTCTGGAGGATTATGTTAGCAATCGCTGCATATTATGATTATGAGATATGGCAGATGGATGTCAAAACAGCATTCCTCAATGGAGACATTGATGAAGAGTTGTATATGATGCAACCCAAAGGTTTTGTCGATCCTATAGATGCTAACAAGGTATGCAAACTTCAACGGTCCATCTATGGATTGAAGCAAGCATCCGAAGTTGGAATCAACGTTTTGATAAGGTAATCAAAGTTTTGGTTTTATACAAACTTATGGAGAAGCTTGTATTTACAAGAAAGTGAGTGGGAGCTCAGAGCATTCTTAATCGTATGTGGATGACATATTGTTGATTGGGAATGATGTAGACCTTCTTAATAGTGTCAAGGAATATTTGAATAATAGTTTTTCAATGAAGGATCTTGGCGAGCAACTTACATATTAGGCATAAAGATTTATAGAGATAGATCGAACGCCAAATATCATTGTCACAAAGTACATATTTGGACAAAGTTCTAAAGAGATTTGGAATGGAAGAAAGCAAGAAAGGGTTCTTGCCCATGTTGCTAATCGACCTTGAGTAAAACTCAAAGTCCGACATCGGGAAGATAGAGAAAGGATGAGTAAGACTCTATGCCTCGACCATAGGATCTCTAATGTATGCCATGCTATGTACTAGACCCGACATTGCATATCGTTAGTTTAACTAGCAGATATCAAAGTGATCCAGAGTGGATCATTGGACAATGATCAAAAACATCCTTAAGTACTTGAGAAGAACTAAGGATATGGTTCTTTCTTATGGAGGTGATGAACATTTCGTTGTTAATGGTTACACCGATGCTAGTTGGAACACCGATCCGGATGATTCTAAATCACAAACTGGATACGTATTTATTTTGAATGGTGCGCAGATTAGCTGGAGGAGTGCAAAGCAAAGCGTTGTGGCGAGATCTTCAACCGAATCGGAATACATGGCTGCTTGAGGCTTCACAAGAAGCGATATGGATGAAGGAGTTCATTACAGTGGGTGTGGTTCCAAGTCTTGCTGGACCCAATGTCTATCTCTTTGTGATAACATGGGCGCCATAGCCAATGCGCAAGAACCAAGGTCACACAAGAAGTCAAGCATATCAAGCTGCGTTTTCACGCTATTCGAGAACATATCCGGATGGGGATATAAAGATTTGCAAAGTACACACAGATCTGAATGTGGCGGATCCGTTGACTAAACCTCTCCAGGGCAAAACATGACCAACACCAAACTGCCATGGGTGTTCGGTATATTACCATGTAATCTAGATTAGATGACTCTAGTGCAAGTGGGAGGCGTTGGAGATATGCCCTAGAGGCAATAATAAATGTAGTTATTATTATATCTTTGTGTTTATGATAAATGTTTGCATTCATGCTATAATAGTATTAACAAGGAAACATTGATACTTGTGTGATTTGTAAACTTAATTTGAAGTCCCTAGTATAGCCTCTATACTTCACTAGCTTGTTGGTTGATTAATGATTGTGGTTTCCCTATCATGAACATTGAGATGTTATCAACAACAAGATCATATCGTTAGGAGAATGATATGGTGGACATACTCCTATAGATAAGCGTAGCATAAAGATCAAGTCATTTCATTAGTTCAATTGAAATGACTTGATCTTTATGCTACATAGTAACCTAATTCCTTCGACCATGAGATCATGCATATCACCTTTCTTGGATGGATGCTTTGATGACATCAAACACCACACCGTGGCGGGTGGTTATAAAAGTGGCATTGAGTGTTCGAAGGTATTGGTTGAGACACATGGATCAAGTGGGATTTGTCCATCCACATGACGGATAGATATACTCTGGGCCCTCTCGGTGGAATGTCATCCAATTAGCTTGCAAGCATGTGACTTGGTCACAAGGGATCACATATCACGGAACGAGAAAAGAGTACTTATCGGTAACAAGGTTGAACTAGGTATGCGAGAGATCTGACGATCATAACCTTGGGTAAGTAACATATCGTGAGACAAAGGGAAATTGGTATCGTATGTAAGTGGTTCATTCGATCAAAGTAATCGTAGAAATATGTGGGAGCCATATGAATTTCCAGATTCCTCTATTGGTTATTGTTCGGAGAAGTGTCTCGATCATGTCCGCATAATTCACGAACCGTGGGAGACACATAAGGATTCGACGTTGTTTGAGTAGTTATGGTATTATGAGAAAGAGACCGAATGTTGTTCGAGTCTCGGATGGGATCCGGGATATCACGAGGTGATCCGGAATGGTCGGAGAATAAGATTCATATAAGGAAAGTCCCGTTTGAGTTCGGGAATGATTAGGTGTTTTCATCGAATGTTCTAGAAGGTTCGGATTGTCCAAGACTCCGGGGAAGGGTACATGAATGTGTCATTGATCATTGAATGATTGCATCATGTACTAAGTGTTATTGCTGTCCCAAATAAAGGATTAAATTGAATCCTAAAACAGAAAAGTCAAATGTCCAGTTTGAAAGTCAAGCGCCAAAACAAGAAACTGGGAAACAAGCAAGAGGAGTTGGAACCAACTTGAGGAGAGTAGGACTCCTCAGCCGGCCAGCCAAAGGCCGACTTGGGAGGGACTCCTCCCTCCTGGCCAGCCAGGACCTCCCTCCCATAAAAGGAGGCAGGGCTCCTCCATAGACGCTTACTTTCTCTAGATCTCCGGTTTAGAGCTGTTTTGGTTTAGAGCTTCTAATTGCTTTAGCCAACAGTTTAGAGCCTTCTAATTGGTTTAGAGCCCTCTAATTGGTGTGTCTAATTACTAGGCCACTAATCCTCTCTCTCATAAGCTCCACCATACTCGCCGGCTTAAGGCGAAGCCTGGGATCTCCCTCTACTTCGGTACGTTGTCTTTTGGGAATCGCGAGGAGAGTGCTACAACCTCCACCTTTCTGGAACAAGGGAGAGGAAGGTCTTCGTCAGTACCGACGTGTGACCGACTGCGGAGCGCTTAACGTGGCTGGAAGGATCGTCTACGATCTTGAGATCGGGAAGAATGCGACTACATCACCCACGAGAATCCGCTCTCGTTAACCACTTTGGAATCTTCGAGGGTGAGTTCTTCCATCGACTCGTTGCTACAATCTAGTAGATAGATCTTGGCTTGTTTGTTTGTATGCGATAGAAAATTTTGTTTTCCATGCTACGAACCCCCTGAGGGTATCGAGCCGTGTCTATATGTAGATCTGTTGCAAGTAGAACACAATGGTCATTGTGTGGGCGTTGATGCTTTTATTGTAGATTGCTTTTGTGTACTTTGCATCTTGCGGTATGTTGGGATGAAGCGGCCCGGGCTAACCTTACATGACATCGTTCATGAGACTTGCTCCACGCTTGACATGTAACTTGTATTGCATAAGTGGCTTTGCGGGTGCATGTTTCTCCTAGCATAGTTAAGATCCAATTTACAACGGGTGATCAACAATGCTAGTATCAATGTTGTGGTTCTTGTTCGTAAGTTAGAACGACACTTATTGAAAGCCCCAAACCACGTAAAATATGCAAAGAAAGTAGAAGCGTCTAACTTTGTTTTGCGGTGTCTTGATGATGTGATATGGCCATGATTGTGATTATATATGATGTATGCAATGTTCCTTATTGTAAGTCGACAACGGCGAGAATATATGGTTGTCTTTAATTTTTGTTAAGACCTGCGTGTCTATTCAAAGTAGTTGTAATAGTTGAAGCCGGTGGACGACAACCATGGAGAAGCGTCATTGACCTTGATGCAATGCCGGTGATGATGGAGATCATGTTCGTGCTTGAAGATGGAGATCGAAGCACGAAGAAAACCATATCATATCACATATATATTGAATTGCATGTGATGTTAATCCTTTATGCATCTTGTATTGCTTAGTAGACGACGGTAGCATTATAAGATGATCCCTCATGCACATCAATTTCAAATCATAAAGTGTTCACCCTTAGTTAGCACCGTTGCTAAAGCTTGTTGTTTCGAAGCACCACGTGATGATCGGGTGTTCTAGATTCTGCAAGTGTATACAACGTGAGCAAGCAGTTGCTCATGCGAAACTAAGGTTTGATCTTGACGAGCCTAGCGTATGCAGACATGGTCTCGGAACACGGATTACCGAAAGGTAAAGCATGAATCGTATAGTAGATATGATGAACATGATGATTGTTCGCCATTGAAACTATATCAACTCTCGTGATGATCGGTGTTGATATGGTGGATTTGGTTCGTGTGATCACTAAAACAATGTGAGGGATATTGTTTTGAGTGGGAGTTCACCTAGTTTAATTTCATTTGAACTCAATTTGTCATAAACTTAGTCTAAACTATTGCAAATATGTTGTAGATCAATGGCAGCCCCTACCATCAATTTTAATGCGTTCCTAGAGAAAGAAAAGTTGAAAAACAATGGAAGCAACTTCGCGGATTGGTTCCGCAATTTGAGGATTGTCCTCACAGCTGGTAATTTGACCTATGTCTTTGGATGCACATTGGGTGACCCACTGCGGTGATGCTCCCGATGAAGTAAAGAACGTTTACCTCGCTCGGAAGAATCGGTACTCCATAGTTCGATGTGCTATCTTGTATGGTTTAGAATCGGAGCTTGAGAAAAGGTTTGAAGAGTCGACCCACATGATATTGTCGAGGATCTCAAATTAATTTTTGAGACTCATGCGGCAATTGAAAGCTATGAGGCTTCGAAAAGTTCTTTAAGCGCAAGATGGAAGAAGGCAGCTCGTCGGTGAGCATGTGCTTAAGATGTGCAGACGCAAATAAACTTCAAAGCTTGGGTATAGTGATTCCTAATGCTTTGGGGATTTACCGTGTCCCATAATCACTACCACCAAGTTACAAGAACTTTGTGATGAACTACAACATGCGAACATGAACAAGACGTTGCGAACTCTTTGCCATGTTAAAATCTGCGAAGTGGAGATCAAGAAAGAGCACCAAGTGTTGTTGGTCAATAAGACCACCAAATTCAAGAAAGGCAAGTCTAAGCAAAGGGACACTTCAAGAAGGGTGGTAAGAAAGCTACCACGCCGAAGAAGACCAAGGCTGGACCTAAGCACGAACCGAGTGCTTTTCTTGCAAGGGAGAAGGTCACTTTGGGCGGAATTGCCCAAAGTACTTGGCGGATCTCGAAGCGGCAACATCAAGAAGAAAGGTATATCGATATACATGTTATTGATGTGTATCTCACTAGTACTCGTAGTAGTGCACAGGTATTTAATCTTGGTTCGGTTGCTCATATTTGTAACTCGAAACAGTCTTTGCAGAATAAACGGAAGCTAGCGAAGAACGAGGTGACGATGCGGCGTGGGAAAGCGGATCAAAGGTTGATGTGATCGCGGTCGGCACACTACCTCTTCATCTACCATCGGGATTAGTTTTATACTTAAATAATTGTTATTTAGTGCCTGCGTTGAGCATGAACATTATCTCAGGATCTTGTTTATTGCAAGACGGTTACTTGTTTAAGTCAGAGAATAATGGTTGTTCGATTTATATGAGTAATATGTTTTACGCACATGCACCTTTGATAGATGGTCTATTCTTATTGAATCTCGATAGTGGAAATACACATATCAACAACATTGAGGCTAAACGTTTGAAATCAAGCGATAATTCGACCTATATGTGGCCTTTGTCGTCTTGGTCACATCGGAGTGAAACGTATGAAGAAACTCCATTCGATGGACTTCTTGAATCACTTGATTTTGAATCACTTGAAAGATGCGAAGCATGTCGATGGGAAAATGACTAAGACTCCATTTTACGGTATGATGGAGCGAGCTACGGACTTATTGGAAATCATACATACCGATGTGTGTGGTCCAATGAGTGTAGCATCATGATGGTTATTGTTATGTTCTTACCTTCACAGATGACTTGAGTAGATATGGGTATATCTATTTCATGAAACATAAGTCCGAAACTTTCGAGAAGTTTAAGGAGTTTCAAAGTGAGGTAGAGAATCAACGTAACAAGAAGATTAAATTTCGTTACGATCGTGGAGGTGAATATCTAAGTTCTGAGTTTGGCGAGCATTTAAAGAAGTGCGGAATACTTTCACAATTGACACCAACGGGAACACCACAGCGTAATGGTGTGTCCGAACGGCGTAATCGAACTCTCTTAGATATGGTTCGTTCTATGATGTCACTTACAGATTTACCGCTATCATTTTGGGGTTATGCATTAGAAACAGCCGCATTCACTTTAAATAGGGCACTGTCTAAATCCGTTGAAACGACACCGTATGAATTATGGTTTGGGAAGAAACCTAAATTGTCGTTCCTTAAAGTTTGGGGATCTGAAGCCTATGTAAAAGTTACAGCGGACAAGCTTGAACCCAAAGCGGAAAATGCGTCTTCATAGGATACCGAAGGAAACTATTGGGTATACCTTCTATCATAGATCCGAAGGCAAAACATTCGTTGCTAAGAATGGATCCTTTCTAGAAGGAATTTCTCTCGAAGAAGTATTTGGAAGGAAAGTAGAACTCGACGAGGTTGTTGAACCTTCTCTCGAAATTGCAGTAGCGCACCGGAAGAAGTTCTGTGGTGCCCGCACCAATAAGGAGGAAGCTAATGATGATGATCATGAAACTTGTTGAAGTTGCTCTGAGCCTCGGAGATCAACGAGAACTCGTACCACTCCAGTTGGTATGATTCCGTTATGAATGTCATGGTGGTGGACAACACCGATGACCCGAGACATATGAGGAAGCGATGATGAGCCCATTCCAATAAATGGCAAGAAGCCATGAAATCCGAGATTGGATCCATGTACGAAAACCAAGTATGGACTTTGGTGGACTTACCGGATGGCGGAAGGCTGTCGAGAACAAATGGATTTTCAAGAAGAAAGCAGATCTTGATGGTAATGTTACATCTATAAAGCTCGACTTGTCGCAAAGGGTTTCGACAAATTCAAGGAGTTGACTACGATGAGACTTTCTCACCGATGCGAAGCTAAAGTCTGAGGATTATGTTAGCAATCGCTGCATATTATGATTATGAGATATGGCGGATGGATGTCAAAACAGCATTCCTCAATGGAGACATTGATGAAGAGTTGTATATGATGCAACCCAAAGGTTTTCGATCCTATAGATGCTAACAAGGTATGCAAACTTCAACGGTCCATCTATGGATTGAAGCAAGCATCCGAAGTTGGAATCAACGTTTGATAAGGTAATCAAAGTTTTGGTTTTATACAAACTTATGGAGAAGCTTGTATTTACAAGAAAGTGAGTGGGAGCTCAGAGCATTCTTAATACTGTATGTGGATGACATATTGTTGATTGGGAATGATGTAGACCTTCTTAATAGTGTCAAGGAATATTTGAATAATAGTTTTTCAATGAAGGATCTTGGCGAAAGCTTACATATTAGGCATAAAGATTTATAGAGATAGATCGAAGCGCCAAATATCATTGTCACAAAGTACATATTTGGACAAAGTTCTAAAGAGATTTGGAATGGAAGAAAGCAAGAAAGGGTTCTTGCCCATGTTGCTAATCGACCTTGAGTAAAACTCAAAGTCCGACATCGGCGAGAAGATAGAGAAAGGATGAGTAAGACTCCTATGCCTCAGCCATAGGATCTCTAATGTATGCCATGCTATGTACTAGACCCGACATTGCATATGCCGTTAGTTTAACTAGCAGATATCAAAGTGATCCAGAGTGGATCATTGGACAATGATCAAAAACATCCTTAAGTACTTGAGAAGAACTAAGGATATGGTTCTTTCTTATGGAGGTGATGAACAGCTCGTTGTTAATGGTTACACCGATGCTAGTTGGAACCGATCCGGATGATTCTAAATCACAATGGATACGTATTTATTTTGAATGGTGCAAATTAGTTGGAGGAGTGCAAAGCAAAGCGTTGTGGCGAGATCTTCAATGAATCGGAATACATGGCTGCCGAGGCTTCAAGAAGCGATATGGATGAAGGAGTTCATTACAGGCTGGGTGTGGTTCCAAGTGCGCTTTGGACCCAATGTCTATCTCTTTGTGATAACATGGGCGCCATAGCCAATGCGCAAGAACCAAGGTCACACAAGAAGTCAAGCATATCAAGCTGCGTTTTCACGCTATTCGAGAACATATCCGGGATGGGGATATAAAGATTTGCAAAGTACACACAGATCTGAATGTGGCGGATCCGTTGACTAAACCTCTCCAGGGCAAAACATGACCAACACCAAACTGCCATGGGTGTTCGGTATATTACCATGTAATCTAGATTAGATGACTCTAGTGCAAGTGGGAGACTGTTGGAGATATGCCCTAGAGGCAATAATAAATGTAGTTATTATTATATCTTTGTGTTTATGATAAATGTTTGCATTCATGCTATAATAGTATTAACAAGGAAACATTGATACTTGTGTGATTTGTAAACTTAATTTGAAGTCCCTAGTATAGCCTCTATACTTCACTAGCTTGTTGGTTGATTAATGATTGTGGTTTCCCTATCATGAACATTGAGATGTTATCAACAACAAGATCATATCGTTAGGAGAATGATATGGTGGACATACTCCTATAGATAAGCGTAGCATAAAGATCAAGTCATTTCATTAGTTCAATTGCTATATGCTTTACGATACATAGTAACCTAATTCCTTGACCATGAGATCATGCATATCACCTTTCTGGGATGGATGCTTTGATGACATCAAACACCACACCGTAATCGGGTGGTTATAAAAGTGGCATTGAGTGTTAGGAAGGTATTGGTTGAGACACATGGATCAAGAGTGGGATTTGTCCATCCACATGACGGATAGATATACTCAGGCCCTCTCGGTGGAATGTCATCCAATTAGCTTGCAAGCATGTGACTTGGTCAAGGGATCACATATCACGGGAACGAGAAAAGAGTACTTATCGGTAACAAGGTTGAACTAGGTATGCGAGAGATACCGACGATCATAACCTTGGGTAAGTAACATATCGTGAGACAAAGGGAAATTGGTATCGTATGTAAGTGGTTCATTCGATCGCAAAGTAATCGTAGAAATATGTAGAGCCATATGAATTTCAGATTCCTCTATTGGTTATTGTTCGGAAGTGTCTCGATCATGTCATAATTCACGAACCGTAGGGAGACACACTTAAGGATTCGACGTTGTTTGAGTAGTTATGGTATTATGAGAAAGAGACCGAATGTTGTTCGGAGTCTCGGATGGGATCCGGATATCACGAGGTGATCCGGAATGGTCCGAGAATAAGATTCATATAAGGAAAGTCCGTTTGAGTTCGGGAATGATTCCGTGTTTTCATCGGGAATGTTCTAGAAGGTTCGGATTGTCCAAGACTCGGGAAGGGTACATGAATGTGTCATTGATCATTGAATGATTGCATCATGTACTAAGTGTTATTGCTGTCCCAAATAAAGGATTAAATTGAATCCTAAAACAGAAAAGTCAAATGTCCAGTTTGAAAGTCAAGCGCCAAAACAAGAAACTGTGGGAAACAAGCAAGAGGAGTTGGAACCAACACGGAGGAGGTAGGACTCCTCGGGCGGCGCCCAGCCAAGGCCGACTTGGGAGGGACTCCTCCCTCCTGGCGCCAGGACCTCCCTCCCATAAAAGGAGGCGGGGCTCCTCCATAGGCGCTTTACTTTCTACTCTAGATCTCGGTTTAGAGCTGTTTTGGTTTAGAGCCTTCTAATTGGTTTAGAGCCTTCTAATTGGTTTAGAGCCCTCTAATTGGTGTGTCTAATTACTAGGCCACTAATCCTCTCTCTCATAAGCTCCACCATACTCGCACCGGCTTAAGGCGAAGCCCTGCGGGATCTCCCCTCTACTTCCGGTACCACGCCGTTGTGCTGCCGGAATCGCGAGGAGAGTGCTACAACCTCCGCTGCCTACTGGAACAAGGGAGAGGAAGGTCTTCGTCGAGTATCGAACGTGTGACCGATTGGAAGCTGCCGAGCGTGGCTGGAAGGATCGTCTACACGATCTTGAGATCGGGAAGAGTACGACTACATCACCCACGAGAATCCGCTCTCGTTAACCACTTTGGAATCTTCGAGGGTGAGTTCTTCCATCGACTCGTTGCTACAATCTAGTAGATAGATCTTGGCTTGTTTGGAATCTGCGGAAGTTGCTTATGCTCTTGAGCTCCCGGAAAAACTCAAGGTCCATGATGTTTTCCACATCTCTCAACTCAAGAAGTGCTTCAAAGATCCCGGCAGGACCGTGGATCATGAGCTAATCAATCTCCAAGAAGATCTGTCTTATCAAGAACACCCCACAAAAATCCTTGAGACCGCAGAAAGAAGGACTCGCAACAAGTCCATCAAGTTCTGCAAGGTGCAGTGGTCGCACCATTCTGTTGATGAAGCCACTTGGGAGCGTGAAGATGAGCTCCATGCCAACTATCCTACCCTTTTTGAGTCTCCTTCTTCTTTCTAGAATCTCGGGGCGAGATTCCTGTTTAGTGGGGGAGAGTTGTAGCATCCCAGTTGTCTAACAATTGTAATGCTACTTGGTCTAGTAATATAATGGCTACTTCCTACATATAATTGTTGCATCATCATCATATCATGCTCATGTCATCATGCCACCTTACATTTGAGCATCATATAAAACCTTTGTGAATTGGTTCTTCTCTCATAGGCATGGTAAATTGTATTTGCCTCTTGATATTGTATTTGGTTCTTGATATATTGTTTAATGCCCAAGTTGAGTTGGGGGCATATCTCTTATTAACTCCACCACCTTTCTTGTCATCACCCCATCATTCTACCATTCCACCATATATGAGCATTGCAACTTATTTGGTTTACCTCTAACTCATGTGGGTTGGAATGGATCCAATTCTTTTCCACATGCTCTCATCTTGGCATCATTATGTTTTCACATTATTGATATATGAGAGCCACATGGCCACCTTTGCATGCCTTGTGAGTGGAGCCTTTGTCTAGCTTCCATATGTGTTGTTTTGGGGATATTATCATGTTGGAATATTTTTGGGCTTACTCAATACCTAGTGGCACATACACACTAGCAAGTTCCACTTCTATTCAAATGTGATCATTTCCATCTACTCCATCTGGGATTGTCCTTTAAGTTCTTTTGCTTGGCCTTTATTCCAAATTTTGGGAATGCAAACTAGTAATGCCATGCAACAATATTGTTTTCACAAGAATCATCATGGCAATAAATATTCTGCATGGGCCATGCAAGAACCACCTTTTTGCTTGTCATTTGGATTTTATTGGAATTTTTGAGAGGATCATCATCTTTCCATCCCTCCCTCCTTTTGGCTTGGTCTTGTTTGATTTTGCTTAAACCTTATCAAAACAAGCCCTAAGCTACCTACTTCTTCCTCTCTTTCTATATTCTATGGGAACCCCATACCCCTAATCCAACCCTAACCCCCCTCTCATCTCCCCCTCTCTCTCTAACCCCCTCTCTCTTAATCCTCTCCCTAAACCCTAACCCTAGCCACCTCCACTCCATGCCGAGCCACCCCGACCCCTATTCTCCCCCTCTCTCCCTGCATGCAGGCCCCCACCTAGCCTCCCCCTGTCTACTTCTCTCTCCCTGCCACCCTAGCCTACCACCCTCCCTCCTCTCCTGGCCCCTCCCCGGACCCCTGCACGCCTCCGAGCTCAGCTCGTGCACGTGAGGAGGAGGAAAAAGGTGGCCGAGCCACCTCTAACCCTACCCCACTCCCCACGCCATCTGCCTCCCTCCCTCTATCCTTATCTACCCCCTCTCTCAACCTCCCCTGCATCCCCAGATCTGCCCCAGGGCTTGCCCTTCCTCCCCGCTTCTCCACCGCAACCTTCTACCACCGACGCCGGCCACCACCGTCGGTCTCCTTCTTCCTCGTCGATCCGGGAGGCGCAGGCGGGCAGCAACGTGTCGGCGAGGACGAGGAGACCGCCCTGCTTCGCCCAGTACCCGCCGTCGTGAAGAAGGAGCCCCCGAACCAGCTGCACCGGCGCCGGCCGACGAAAACCCTAACCTCGCCGTCCGTCTGCATCGTCGACGATCTGCTGCTCCACGCGATCCGACCGGCGGCCCGGTGAGCTTCCCCCTAGACACCTCTGCGATGCCGTCGCTTCACAGTCGCGGCGTGCGTTCCGTCGAGCACTCTCGGCACCGGCGGCAGCATCCGCTCGCTCCTGGCGCACAAACCCTATCTAGCCGCGCCCTACCAGCAACTCCCCACCGTGGCCCAGTATCCTCCTTCGCGCCCATGTGTCATGGATCAATCCCCGCCACTTGCTCTGCCGACATCGCGTCGAAAACAGAAGAAAAAAAGTAGCGCCGTCTTTTCAGATAACCCCTCCCTTTGTCCAGCAACCAGCGGTCCAGCCGGCCCGTCGGTGTCATGGCCATTTTATAAAAGGTCTGCCTTTTTAAAACCTCAACCCGCTCCTTCCCCCTATGCCACGTGGTCCACCTGCCACGCCAGGCCCTCTGCCCCTGGCCCATCTGTCCTGCATGTGGGCTAGGCTAGCTCGGCTGAGTAGAAAATTTGCATGATTTCTGTTTAAACAAAACAAATTATTCGAAAATGTTTTTATAAATGATTTAATTTCTGTTTTTAATAACTTTTAATTGGTAAATCCAAATTTGACAAATAATATATGTTTTTGAATCAGAAAAATGTGAGGATTTCAAATATGCCATCCAAAATTTCAATTGATCACTTTATCTTCTAAGTTGAATTAAATTACAACAAATGCCCTTTTCTTAATAAATTAATAACTTTTGTTCTATAACTCCAAATTTGACAAATGATATGTCTAAAATGATTAGCTCGACGAGAACTTTCTGTTTATGCATTCCATGTTCTATTTTGCAGCATGCATCATATAAATATAATGTAAACAGCAACTAATATGAGGATAAAATGTGGCCAAAACCCAATAAAATGTTATTTCTTGTATTCTACACCTCACCCATGCCATGCTACATTATTGCCATGCAACTTGTGCATCATTCATCATGGCATGATTGGTTGCTTGTCGCATTTTATTCATATGCTTGTGCACTGTATTTATGTTGGCCCTTGTTTGTTTGGTTCTTCTTCGAATAGACACTGAGCAGGGGATATATCAAGAGAACCAGGAGCACTACCCAGATCCTTCTCTCGCTTCAACTGAGCTGCCAGGCAAGCACTACCACATGCTTGCATACATACAGTACCTATTGCCTCTATCTTATTCTTGCATCATTGAGTCGCGATTGCATTAAACTGAATCCCAAGTATTGTACAGCCTTTATTTTTAAACCCCACCAAGCTTGTTCCTCCATCCCATGAGCCTTACTACAGGAGTTGTTTGAGCCATGCGAGTCGTAGAACAGCATGTGTAGGGTATGTGAGTGTCTGTTGGATAACGAGGTACCTAAACAACTTAACCTGAGTAGTAATGGGAAAACTAATGAAAGTGGCACCGGTGAGCAATATCTGCTATTTGGTTTTTCCTGCTCACTTGTGTCCCGTAGGACCCCGAGTACTTGATTCCTGTTCCTTGATTATTCGCGCTATCCACATCCGGGAGGCTTATGGGACCCCCCCTGAGCCAGAGCTTGATTCATTCTTATTCCTTGGGGCCACAAACTAGTTTGAGGTTTTATTTACTATCCTGTACTTATGCCATGCTTTACTGCTTAAGTTACGATTGTGCGAGGAGCACCTGTACTGTTTAGGTAAGCGGAGTGTTTTCGCGGTATCGACAAGCCTAGTCACATTTTCGGGTTCCCAGTCGTTTACAGCCACTGACACAAACCTTGAGTCCGTCTCGAAGTCAGCTAACTTCGTTGCGGGTAGCTTAATGGGGTGGCCCCCTGAAATATTTCTGAATCCTGTGATTGCTTTGTCGTGAAGGCCTCGTTGGGTTTTGATTTGGTTTTTCCGAGGTTGATCGAGTGTGTTGCTATTTGTGCACCCTAGGTAAAACTTTCTCAAGCCGTGTCATGGTTATGGACGACTTGGAGCAGTTTCTCGATCATAGACAAGCATAACTAAAGTACCGCTTTTAATTTGATTAAGTAATCGACTAGTAAATAGTGCAACACTCACGGAATGGTTAATAAAATTGCCAGCGGATGGGGGTTGTTATCCGCTTCCTCGTTGGTAGCGAGGAGGATGGATCTGTGGATATTACTGTTATAACTGTTGTCATTAATTCACGGACATCCGTCTATCTTTGGTTAGGCGGATGGTTAGCGATTATCTATAGAACTGTTAGGGTTTATCTTTTGCTGCAATTGCGTCACCCCAGGTTGTGTCCCCTTTAGAGGCATAAAGACTTTCTGAGTACCCCTAGGGTCTCACACGATAAATTATTTGGTTCAGATGAACAGGTACACTCGCAAGATGGATACTGGGTGGAGGAGGCTGATGATGTGGGCAACGATCGTTCGGTGTAGAGATTCCGGGAACGGGGATCCGTGAGATCTGTGGGCGGGATGTGCTTATTTATGGGGCATCTTATGCCGATTTGCTTCTTGTCCGTACTCGGATCTTGTTTGCCGCTTCCGCCTGATACTCTGATGTGTGATGCATGAGGAGATATCCTAAACTATTATATCTATCTAGGACATTTGAATCTTGCCGTATGGCGTTGCTATATTTCCTTTCTTTTTAGATGGAATGGCTCTGATGTACTATTGTATGGTGGCTTGCATACATACTCATTTGTGTATGTAGTTGATCCCTTCACTGCCGATTACGCGCCTGCGTACTTGTCCCGATGATTGGAAATGGTTGGGACGGCGAAAGGTCTACTGTGAGTGGCATTTGGGCCCCACTTACTATTTCAACCATTTCCGCTCATCCAGGCTTGTATCTAGGAGCGTAATTCACCGAGGTAGTTACAATTGGTATCAGAGCCATCCCGCCCTTCAGGGTCTCAGCCAAATGGTCGTTGTCAGTCTAGCAAATATTTTTGGTAGTTATGTATATTAGGGAAAAACAAAACGTGAGAGTAGGACTGCTTCCATTTTTCTTCTTACCCACCCACCCACCCTTTTCTGGTAAGGAAGTGCAACGTTTTCAATCCTCTTCTTAAAAATTCAAACTAGGATTCACGTGTTCTGGGTTTTCCGTAGTACCATAGGTGTGTGTGCGTGTGTGTGAGTAATTCCTTGTCTATCTGTTGCATCCAAGTTGTTATCACAATCAGCCTTTTGGTTATCAACTGTGGGTACATTCCATACCGACAGGCTTTTGCAAACCGACGCGATCTATCTGATTCGTTGTATACCGCCGCGATCTGTCTTACTCTTTGTTATCCGACGTTATCTTGTCGGGGTGTTCGTTCCGTAGTTACTAATATTTAGGTTCAGCGTGAGAAGAAGGGGTTAGGATATGTGTTCCACTTATTCATGTGCGGAGTAATGATTTGAGTGCGGGATGGAGTCGCGACCATACCACTACTTTTATCATTCGCTTTTGTATATTGAATTGGTAGAGTCACTAATCTTGACTCGTTAAGTGATTTTGCGCATCTATTGGTATTCTAATGCCGAAATTTGCGGAAAATTTTTCTTTGTTAAGTTGTGTACCACACTCCTTTCCAGTCGTGTGCGATATGCTTAATATCTTCTAGGTGCTTTTGAACTTTGTTGATATTTTAATATCATCTTAGTAAATTGTATCCTTTAATCTTGGTTAATTCCATCTTGGTACTATTTTGGATTATTATTATTCTCCATTATGGTACTGACTTATGTTTTATATCAATCACAGGATGGCTCCACCACGCCGTTCTGATGAGGACATACCACCTGAACTGGGGTCCACGTTGTCAAACATCGCCAATGCCTTGGCAGCAATGCAGCAGAACCAGCAGCGTTTTGAGGAAAGTGTCAGGAGGAATGAGTTTGCTCCGCTACCTCCACATCCCAAGCGAGGAGACATCAAAAGCTTCCTGAAGTTCAACCCTCGCCAATTTGATGTTTCTGATCAACCACTTGATGCTGATGATTAGTTGCGTGAGATGTCAAGGCTACTCGAGACTGCTGATGTTCCTGAGCAAGAATGGGTAAAGTGTGCTACTCACCTTCTGAAGGGGGATGCAGCTCTCTGGTGGGAGAATTACCTGAAGGCAAACTGCACTGGTTTTCAGCCTACTTGGGAACGGTTCACTGGAGCGTTCAAAGAGCAGTATCTGTCAGAAATTGTCATGGAGAGGATGAAGGAAGCGTTTATCAACCTCAAGCAGGGAAATGACAATGTCAATACCTACATCAGGAACTTCATGAACCTTTCTCGTTATGGTGGCGATGAGATATCTGATGACAAGAAGAAGCAAAAGAGGTTCCGGCAACGGCTCAATGCATCGATTAAATATGCAATCACACATGCAAGGCCGGCATCTTTTCTGGAACTTCAGCATACAGCTCTGCAGGAGGAAGCAAGTAGGCAAGTGTTTGAGGAGTCAAAGAAACACAACCGTGATGCACCAAGCTCTTCAGCTATGTCAGCTCCTTCTAAGCGGCGTGTCTGGGTTCCTAACACCCCACCGTCGCTCCCGGCTCCACCAAGACCTGCAAGCTTCGCGGCAAGGCCACCAAACTTCATCACTGCTGCTCTGTGGGCTACAACCACCACTACCCTAGCGCTGGCGGAGTCCCTGGCTACGTTGCTCCACGTCCACCTGGTGCTTGTTTCACGTGTGGAGACTCTGGGCATCCAAGCTGGAACTGTCCGTTGAAAAACAAAGCTCTTCCTCCACCCCCTCCAAGATCTGCGGCAAGCTCTCCTATGGTTCGTGCACCACCACCTCGGGCTCTCAACATCAACACTAAGCTCGGGTCTCATCGCTGCTCGTGCTAATCGTGTCAACGCTCAAGCTGAGCATGCACCTGGAGTTGTGATGGGTATGCTTTCCGTTAACTCAGTCCCTGCACGAGTTTTGTTTGATTCTGGTGCATCGCATTCTTTCGTTTCTCACAAGTTTGCAAATGAGAATGAGTTAGCGTTGGATCCTCTCCTTAAGCAGTTAATGGTCCTTTCTCCTGGAGCGAAGATGGCAGCTTCTAAAATCAGCCATGGCAATCAAATTGAGATTGGTGGCTCTTCGTTCTCGGCATCCTTAATTGTTCTGGGAAATTCTGACATTGATGTCATCTTGGGCATGGATTGGTTGACAGCAAATGCAGCTGTGATTGATTGTGCTGAACGCTCGGTTTCCCTGAAGATTCCTGAAGGCCATATAGTCTTTTCTCCAAGTTTGACTCCTGCTATCCAGCTTTTCTCTTTGGCGGCTTTGAATGAGGATGCTATGGAAGCTATTCAGAGTGTTCCGGTGGTCTGTGAGTTCCCAGATGTCTTTCCTGAAGAGTTGCCGGGTATGCCTCCGGATCGTGAGGTTGAGTTTGTAATTGAGCTTGAACCTGGAAGGACTCCTATCTCCAAGCGGCCTTATAAAATGGGTCCTGCTGAGTTGGCTGAACTCAAACGTCAACTTGATGAACAAGAGAAGTTGGGTTTCATTCAACACAGTACCTCTTCTTGGGGTAGCCCAACAATTTTTGTGAAGAAGCGAGACAGGACCGATAGACTTTGTGTGGATTATCGGGCTCTCAATGCTAAAACTATCAAGAATAAATATCCCCTTCCGCGGATTCATGATCTCTTCGATCAGCTAGCTGGAGCTATGGTATTCTCTAAGCTAGACTTGAGAAGTGGTTATCACCAAATCAAAATTCGCAAGGAAGATGTTCCTAAAACAGCTTTCACCACCCGCTATGGCCTGTATGAGTACACGGTCATGTCTTTCGGTCTCACCAACGCACCTGCAACCTTCTCGAGGCTTATGAACTCGGTTTTCATGGAGTACCTTGATAAGTTCGTTGTGGTCTATCTGGATGACATCCTAGTCTATTCAAAGTCAAAGGAAGAGCATGAAGAACACCTTCGGTGTGTCCTAAACAAGCTTCGTGAGAACCGCTTGTATGCAAAGTTCTCAAAGTGTGAGTTTTGGCTGCCTCAAGTAACCTATCTTGGTCATGTCATCTCTGCCAAGGGCATTGCAGTCAACCCGGAAACTGTGAAGACAATTGTTGAATGGCTTCCTCCGGTTAATGTCAAAGAAGTGCGGAGTTTCCTTGGTTTGGCTAGTTATTGCCGTCGCTTCGTTCAGAACTTTTCGAAGATAGCGAAGCCTCTTACCGATCTCCTCAAGAAAGGCAAGAAATACCTTTGGACTCCTGCATGCCAAGCAAGTTTTGAGACACTCAAAGAGAAGCTCACTTCCACACCAGTCTTGGTTCCTCCGGATACATCCAAGCCTTTCCAGATATTCTGTGACGCCTCTTTGCAAGGATTGGGTGCGGTCCTTATGCAAGAAAAACAAGTGGTTGCTTATGCCTCTCGACAGTTGAAGACGCATGAGATCAACTATCCTACACATGACCTCGAGCTCGCAGCAGTTGTCTTTGCTTTGAAACTATGGAGGCACTACTTGCTTGGCAACCGTTGTGAAATCTTTTCTGATCACAAAAGTTTGAAGTATATCTTCACACAGCCTGATCTCAACCTTCGGCAGAGGTGATGGATTGAAGCAATCAATGATTTTGATGTGACCATCAATTACACTCCGGGCAAAGCTAATGTCATGGCCGATGCCCTCAGCCGCAAAGCTTATGTCAACAACCTCATGATGGAAGAACAACAGCCTCTCTTGTGCGAGGAATTCCGTCAGCTCAACCTGGAAATTGTGGAACACGGGTATCTCCTGAACCTTCTGGCTACTCCTCTCTTGGAAGAAAAGATTCACTCTCGTCAGCTTGGTGATCCGCACACCAAAAAAGATCATCTCCAAACTTCAGCTTCTGAAGTATGAGTCCTTCCACGTCGATGATCAAGGCACGCTTTTCTTTGAACATCGAATGTTTGTTCCGAACTACCCGGGTTTGAGAGAGCAAGTTCTCAAGGAGGCGCATGATTCTGTTCTTTCTATCCACCCTGGCAACACAAAGATGTACATGGACTTGAAAACACAATATTGGTGGCCGGGATTGAAACGATATTGTGCCAAGTATGTCTCGGAGTGTGATGTCTGCCGCAGAGTGAAAGCTTTCCATCAGAAACCTTTCGGTCTTCTACAGCCATTGAAACCCCCGGAATGGAAATGGGAGAAAGTAGAGATGGACTTCATCACTGGTTTTCCAAGGTCGCAGAAGGGCAACAATGCAATCTTTGTTGTCATCGATGCTTTCTAAAGTGGCTCATTTCTTCCCGTCAAGGAAACAATTTCGAATTCGGGCCGAGCTCTATATCAACAGAATTGTCTCTCCGTATGGGGTTCCGCTTGAGATCGATTCAGACTGGGAGCATCTTCACTTCCAAGTTCGGGAAAGTTTTCAAAATGCTTTGGGAACAAAGTTGAACTTCAAAGACAACTTACCACCCTCATCGCAAGGACAAGTTGAAAGGATCAATCAGATTCGGAGGATATGCTTCGCTTGCGTCATCTCTTTTGGCATGAAGTGGGAGGAATGTCTTCCTTATGCTGAATTCTCTTACAACAACAGCCTTCCAAAAGTCTCAAGATGGCACCATTTGAGGCTCTCTATGGCGCAAGTGCGTAACTCCGATTGGTTGGTCGGGTGCAGGAGAAAGAATTTGGTTTGGCCCTGACATTGTAACTCAAGCGGAGGAGAAGGTGCATATCATTCTTGAGAATCTGAAGATTGCTCAAAGTCGCCAGAAGAGCAATTATGACAGGAAGCACACGGACATGGTGTATGTCCCTGGTGATCTCGTTTACCTTCGTGTCACTCCCATGAAAGGCACACACCGCTTTGGTATCAAAGGAAAGCTGGCTCCTAGATACATCGGTCCTTTCAAAATTCGTGGAAGAAGAGGAGAAGTTGCTTATGCTCTTGAGCTCCCGGAAAAACTCAAGGTCCATGATGTTTTCCACATCTCTCAACTCAAGAAGTGCTTCAAAGATCCCGGCAGGACCGTGGATCATGAGCTAATCAATCTCCAAGAAGATCTGTCTTATCAAGAACACCCCACAAAAATCCTTGAGACCGCAGAAAGAAGGACTCGCAACAAGTCCATCAAGTTCTGCAAGGTGCAGTGGTCGCACCATTCTGTTGATGAAGCCACTTGGGAGCGTGAAGATGAGCTCCATGCCAACTATCCTACCCTTTTTGAGTCTCCTTCTTCTTTCTAGAATCTCGGGGCGAGATTCCTGTTTAGTGGGGGAGAGTTGTAGCATCCCAGTTGTCTAACAATTGTAATGCTACTTGGTCTAGTAATATAATGGCTACTTCCTACATATAATTGTTGCATCATCATCATATCATGCTCATGTCATCATGCCACCTTACATTTGAGCATCATATAAAACCTTTGTGAATTGGTTCTTCTCTCATAGGCATGGTAAATTGTATTTTCCTCTTGATATTGTATTTGGTTCTTGATATATTGTTTAATGCCCAAGTTGAGTTGGGGGCATATCTCTTATTAACTCCACCACCTTTCTTGTCATCACCCCATCATTCCACCATATATGAGCATTGCAACTTATTTGGTTTACCTCTAACTCATGTGGGTTGGAATGGATCCAATTCTTTTCCACATGCTCTCATCTTGGCATCATTATGTTTTCACATTATTGATATATGAGAGCCACATGGCCACCTTTGCATGCCTTGTGAGTGGAGCCTTTGTCTAGCTTCCATATGTGTTGTTTTGGGGATATTATCATGTTGGAATATTTTTGGGCTTACTCAATACCTAGTGGCACATACACACTAGCAAGTTCCACTTCTATTCAAATGTGATCATTTCCATCTACTCCATCTGGGATTGTCCTTTAAGTTCTTTTTTGGCCTTTATTCCAAATTTTGGGAATGCAAACTAGTAATGCCATGCAACAATATTGTTTTCACAAGAATCATCATGGCAATAAATATTCTGCATGGGCCATGCAAGAACCACCTTTTGCTTGTCATTTGGATTTTATTGGAATTTTGAGAGGATCATCATCTTTCCATCCCTCCTCCTTTTGGCTTGGTCTTGTTTGATTTTGCTTAAACCTTATCAAAACAAGCCCTAAGCTACCTACTTCTTCCTCTTTCTATATTCTATGGAACCCCATACCCTAATCCAACCCTAACCCCTCTCATCTCCCCTCTCTCTAACCCCTCTCTTAATCCTCTCCTAAACCCTAACCCTAGCCACCTCCACTCCATGCCGAGCCACCCCGACCCCTATTCTCCCCCTCTCTCCCTGCATGCAGGCCCCCACCTAGCCTCCCCCTGTCTACTTCTCTCTCCCTGCCACCCTAGCCTACCACCCTCCCCTTCTCCTCTCCCTGGACCACAAACAGACCCCCTGCCTGCCTCACCGAGCTCAGCTCGTGCACGTGAGGAGGAGGAAAAAGGTGGCCGAGCCACCTCTAACCCTAGCCCACTCCCCACGCCATCTGCCTCCCTCCCTCTATCCTTATCTACCCCCTCTCTCAACCTCCCCTGCATCCCCAGATCTGCCCCAGGGCTTGCCCTTCCTCCCTGCTTCTCCACCGCAACCTTCTACCACCGACGCCGGCCACCACCGTCGGTCTCCTTCTTCCCCGTTGATCCGGGAGGCGCAGGCGGGCAGCAGCGTGTCGGCGAGGGAGACCGCCTCGCCGCCCAGTACCCGCCGTCGTGAAGGAGGAGCCCCCGAACCAGCTGCACCGGCGCCGGCCGACGAAAACCCTAACCTCGCCGTCCGTCTGCGTCGTCGACGATCTGCTGCTCAGACGATCTCGACCGCACTGACAGCCGGTGAGCTTCCTTCCCCTAGACACCTCTGCGAGCCGCTTCGCTCGGTCGCGTGCGTTCGTCGAGCACTCTCTGTGCGGCCAAGCGCTGCCCGCCGCCTCCCACGGCGCACAAACCCTATCTAGCCGCCCCTACCAGACAACTCCCCACTGTGGCCCAGTGATCCGCCTCACTTTCGCGCCCGTCATGGATCGATCCTCACACGCTCAAGGTCTGTCGCGCCGCAGTGCGTCGAAACAGAGAAGAAAAATAGTAGCCGCCCTCACTTTTTCAGATAACCCCCTCCCCTTTTTGTCCACCAACCATGGTCCAGCCCGCCCACCGCTGTCCGCGGCCATTTTATAAAAAGGGTCCTGCCTTTTTAAAACCTCAACCCGCGCTCCTTCCCCCCTGTGCCACGTGGTCCACCCTGGTCCGCGCTGCCACGTGGGCCCTCTGTCGCCCTGGCCCATATGTCTGTGGCTGAGGCTAGCTCGGCCTGAGTAGAAAAAGTCTGCATGATTTCTGTTTAAACAAAACAAATTCAGAAAATGTTTTTATAAATGATTTAATTTCTGTTTTTAATAACTTTTAATTGGTAAATCCAAATTTGACAAATAATATATGTTTTTGAATCAGAAAAATGTGAGGATTTCAAATATGCCATCCAAAATTTAAATTGAGCACTTTATCTTCTAAGTTGAATTAAATTACAACAAATGCCCTTTTCTTAATAAATTAATAACTTTTGTTCTATAACTCTAAATTTGACAAATGATATGTCTAAAATGATTAGCTCGACGAGACCTTTCTGTTTATGCATTCCATGTTCTATTTTGCAGCATGCATCATATAAATATAATGTAAACAGCAACTAATATGAGGATAAAATGTGGCCAAAACCCAATAAAATGTTATTTCTTGTATTCTACACCTCACCCATGCCATGCTACATTATTGCCATGCAACTTGTGCATCATTCATCATGGCATGATTGGTTGCTTGTCGCATTTTATTCATATGCTTGTGCACTGTATTTATGTTGGCCCTTGTTTGTTTGGTTCTTCTTGAATAGACCTTTAGGTGGGATATATCAAGAGAACCAGAGCACTACCGATCCTTCTCTCGCTTCAATCGAGCTGCCAGCAAGCACTACCACATGCTTGCATACACAAGACCTATTGCCTCTATCTTATTCTTGCATCATTGAGTCGCGATTGCATTAAACTGAATCCCAAGTATTGTACAGCCTTTATTTTTAAACCCCACCAAGCTTGTTCCTCCATCCCATGAGCCTTACTACAGGAGTTGTTTGAGCCATGCGAGAACAACATGTGTAGGGTATGTGAGTGTCTGTTGGATAACGAGGTACCTTAACAACTTAACCTGAGTAGTAATGGGATAACTAATGAAAGTGGCACCGGTGAGCAATATCTGCTATTTGGTTTTTCCTGCTCACTTGTGTCCCGTAGGACCCCGAGTACTTGATTCTTGTTCCTTGATTATTCGCGCTATCCTCATCCGGGAGGCTTATGGGACCCCCCTGAGCCAGAGCTTGATTCATTCTTATGCCTTGGGGCCACAAACTAGTTTGAGGTTTTATTTACTATCCTGTACTTATGCCATGCTTTACTGCTTAAGTTACGATTGTGCGAGGAGCACCTGTACTGTTTAGGTAAGCGGAGTGTTTTCGCGGTATCGATAAGCCTAGTCACATTTTCGGGTTCCCAGTCGTTTACAGCCACTGACGCAAATCTTGAGTTCGTCTCGAAGTCAGCTAACTTCGTTGCGGGTAGCTTAATGGGGTGGCCCCCTGAAATATTTCTGAATCCTGTGATTGCTTTGTCGTGAAGGCCTCGTTGGGTTTTGATTTGGTTTTTCCGAGGTTGATCGAGTGTGTTGCTATTTGTGCACCTCAGGTAAAACTTTCTGAAAGCCGTGTCCGCGGTTATGGACGACTTGGAGCACAGTTTCTCGATCATAGACAAGCATAACTAAAGTACCGCTTTTAATTTGATTAAGTAACTGACTAGTAAATAGTGAAACACTCATGGAATGGTTAAGAAAATTGCCAACGAATGGGGGGGTTGTTCGTCCGCTTCCTTGTTGGTAAGCGAGGAGGAGGATGGATCTGTGGATATTACTGTTATAACTGTTGTCATTAATTCACGGACATCCGTCTATCTTTGGTTAGGCGGATGGTTAGCGATTATCTATAGAACTGTTAGGGTTTATCTTTTGCTGCAATTGCGTCACCCCAGGTTGTGTCCCCTTTAGAGGCATAAAGACTTGCCGAAAATTACCCTAGGGTCTCACACGATAAATTATTTGGTTCGATGAACAGTACACTCGCAAGATGGATCTTTGGGTGGAGGAGGCTGATGATGGGCAACGATCGTTTCGTGTAGAGATTCCGAACGGGATCCATGAGATCTGTAGGCGGGATGTGCTTATTTATGGGGCATCTTATGCCGATTTGCTTGTCCGTACTCGGATCTTGTTTGCCGCTTCCGCCTGATACTCTGTTGTGTGATGTATGAGGAGATATCCTAAACTATTATATCTATCTAGGACATTTGAATCTTGCCGTATGGCGTTGCTATATTTCCTTTCTTTTTAGATGGAATGGCTCTGATGTACTATTGTATGGTGGCTTGCATACATACTCATTTGTGTATGTAGTTGATCCCTTCGCCTGCCGATTACGCCGCCGACTTGTCCGATGATTGGAAATGGTTGGGACGGCCGAAAGGTCTACCTATGAGTGGCATTTGGGCCCCACCGTACTATTTCAACCATTTCCGCTCATCCAGGCTTGTATCTAGGAGCGTAATTCATCGAGGTAGTTACAATGATCAAGTGTGTTAGATTCTGTGAGTGTATACAGCGGGAGCAAGCCAGATTTGCTTATGCAAAAACTAAGGTTATATCTTGACGAGCCTAGCATGTACAGACATGGTCTCGGAACACGGATTATCGGAAGGTAAAGCATGAGTCATATATATGATATGATGAACATGATGATTGTTTGCCTTTGAAACTACATCATGTCACGTGATGACCGGACTTGGTGTAGTGGATTTGGTTCGTGTGATCACTAAAATAATGTGAGGGATATTGTTTTGAGTAGGAGTTCAAAAGTAATATGATTAAAAGTTGAACACTATTTATCATAAATTACATCAAAGTGAATTTGCATAGCTGTTGTAGTCATTGGCATCCGTTTACCACCTTGCGCTTAGTTATAATTGAGATAATAGAACAATAGAATTCTGGTTAGTTACTTTACAAACTGGTATCGTATTGTTTTGAAGTGTTAATCTAAAGTTTAAAAGTATTATTGCAAACTTTCAGTAAGTTCCGGTTACTCCGTGAAGTTTAATAATTGGTATTAAATCAAGAGTAACAATTCCAGTGTTAGTATATAAGTATCATGTTTATATCCATGATTCTTGATATTCAAAAGATTGTTTTAATATCAAGGTTATCTAGGAACATCATATGTGGAAGATATTACGAATATCTGAAACGATGTTTTGATTACAACATGATAGAGTATAATATGGCAAATTTTATGTTCTCATATTTGATGGGAATTTTCAAAAGGTTGGAGACGCTAGTCGTCCTAATCCTCCAAAAGGTTTTGGAGAGCAACATTATACTCGCAATTCACCGTTATAAGCTAAAGTAGCTTGATCATGAATAGTTCCATGATAAGGATGAATATTTGATGTAGGTAAAATGTTTACTACACTAAAAGATTACTAAAGAATGGAATTTGAAATGACACCAAACGTTTGATGATGATGATCTACTTCAAAGTGCAAGTCCAAAGACATTGGTATTTAACTATACATGCTTTGGACTATGTGTCATGTGTATGGCTCCACTATTGATGTTGATATATTCTTTCGAACAGAAAAGGAAATATTGAAAGAGAATCTCAGAAATATATGGCAGAAAATAAAAGACTAGAATTGTCCAGCTTAGGTATATACAGGATATACATGTTATGGCTATATTCTTTGCTTATTAAACAATGTGGTTCTTAAGTATTGGATACTGAATTTGTTGGTGTGAATCGTCATACGAAACAACAAAATTCATGAACTACAATAGCCTAAGTAACTAGCAAAAGAATATGTGATGATGTTCATCGAGAACAAATAAAGGGTTGTTGTGTTGCTCGTTAAGATCAAAGCTTGCCTTTAAGATTTGTTTTATCAGGTATTATGAGAACAAAAGGGTTGTTCAAATAATTGCCGTAATCCATAAAAGATGGATGGTTTACAAATCTCGTTGGATAAATCACATCCATAAAAATATTGCTAAAAATGTCGAAAGACAATTGATAAGAAAGATAACTTAGTAAGTGACATCGCCGTTTAAATTATATTAGAAAGAAAACATGAAGAAACTCCATGTGGATGGAATTTTGGGGTCTTTTGAGTTTTGATCAAATGACGCTTGTGAAATTTTCCTACCGATAATTAAAACTCCGTCCATAGGCCAAAGGGAACAGATGACTAGCTTATTGGAACTTATACATATTGTTGTATGAAGTCCATTATGTGTAGTCAAGAGCGATAGATTTCAACTTCATATGCTTTCTCCGAAAATTTGAGTGAATATATGAATATTTACTTAATAAGGATGAAGTGTGAAACATTTGAAAAGTTCAGAGACTTTCAAGATGAAGTGCAAAGTCAATGTAACAAGAAAATAAAGAATTTATGATAGGATCATAAAGGAAGATATTTGAGTTACAAGTTTAGCATAGCACCTAAGATTTGAGGAATCGTTCGTGGATTTGTGTTTACCGAAACACGATATGAGTATGGAATAATTGAGATATGAAATGAAACCTTGTTTGACATGGTAAGATCAAAGATGTAATTCATAAAACTGCCATTATATTTTAAAGATTAAAAGCTTTAGAGACTACCACTTTTCCACTAAAAAGAGCTCCATCATGATCCGTTGAAATGACACCATATAAAGTTATGGTTTGGGATAAAACCCAAGTTGTCCTTTCTGAAACATTGGTGTGCTATGCATAAGAGAGATGTTTACTGTTGGGGTTCGTAGCATGGAAAACAAAAATTTTCTACCGCATGCACACAAACAAGCCAAGATCTATCTAGTAGATTGTAGCAACGCGTCGATAGAGGAACTCACCCTCGAAGATTCCAAAGCGGTTAACGAGAGCAGATTCTCGTGGGTGATGTAGTCGTACACTTGCCAATCTCAAGATCGCGTAGACGATCCTTCCGGTGCTGCGTTCCGGCAGCGCTTCCGTAGTCGGTCACACGTTTGGTACTCGACGAAGACCTTCCTCTCCCTTGTTCCAAAGAAAATGGAGGTTGTAGCACTCTCCTCGCGATTCCAAAGACAACGGCGTGGTACCGGAAGTAGAGGGAAGATCCCGCAGGGCTTCGCCTTAAGCCGGAGCAAGTATGGTGGAGTATGAGAGAGAGCTATTAGTGGTCTAGGGTTTAGACACACCAATTAGAAGGATCTAAACCGAAGGCTATAGCAATTAGAAGCTCTAAACCAAAACGGCTCTAAACCGGAGATTAGAGGATAGGAACTTGTGTGTCTAGAGGGGGAGGCCCTGCCCCTCCTTTTATAGGTGGGAGGCGGCCAAGGGAGGGAGTCCCTCCCAAGTCGGCCTTGGTGGCGCTGGGCTTGGAGAGGAGGGACTCCTCCCCCAAGTCGGTTTTTCCTCCTCTTGCTTGTTTCCCACAGTTTCCTGTTTTAGCCGTTTGACTTTCAAACTGGCCATTTGACTTTTCTGTTTTAGGATTCAATTTAATCCTTTATTTGGAACAGCAAGAACACTTAGTACATGATGCAATCATTCCAATATGTAATGACACATTCATGTACCCCTTCCCCCCGGAGTGTCGGACATTCCGGAACCTTCTAGAACATTCCCGATGAAAACACCGGAATCATTTCCGAACTCCGAAACATGACTTTCCTTATATGAATCTTATTCTCCGGACCATTCCGGATCACCTCGTGATATCCCGGATCACATCCGAGACTCCGAACAACATTCGGTCTCTTTCTCATAATACCATAACTACTCAAACAACGTCGAATCCTTAAGTGTGTCCCCTACGGTTCGTGAATTATGCGGACATGATCGAGACACTTCTCCGAACAATAACCAATAGAGGAATCTGGAAATTCATATGGCTCCCACATATTTCTACGATTACTTTGCGATCGAATGAACCACTTACATATGATACCAATTTCCCTTTGTCTCACGATAGTTTACTTATCCGAGGTTATGATCGTCGGTATCTCTGCATACCTAGTTCAACCTCGTTACCGATAAGTACTCTTTTCTCGTTCCCGTGATATGTGATCCCTTGTGAGCCAGTCACATGCTTGCAAGCTAATTGGATGACATTCCACCGAGAGGGCCCAGAGTATATCTATCCCTCATATGGATGGACAAATCCCACTCTTGATCCATGTGTTTCAACCAATACTTTCCGAACACTCAATGCCACCTTTATAGCCACCCGATTCACGGTGTGGTGTTTGATGTCATCAAAGCATCCATCCGCAAAGGTGATATGCATGATCTCATGGTCAAGGAATTAGGTTACTATGTATCGAAAGCTTATAGCAAATGAACTATATTAAATGACTTGATCTTTATGCTACGTTTAACTATAGGAGTATGTCCATCACATCATTCTCCTAATGATATGACCACATTGTTAATAACATCTTCGTGTTCATGATCGTGAAACCATGATCATATATTAACCAACAAGCTAGTTTAACAAGAGGCTTTACTAGGGACTCTTATTTTAGTTTACAAATCACACAAGTATTAATGTTTCCGGTTAATACAATTATAGCATGGTATGTAAACATTTATCATAAGTGTGAAGATATGATAATAACCACTTTATTATTGCCTCTTGGGCATATCTCCAACAGTCTCCCACTTGCACTAGAGTCAATAATCTAGTTTCAAACCTTTGTGTATATAACACCTATGGCTTTCCGGTGTTGTATGTACACGATTTCTAGTGGTCAACTGATCTCCGGATCTTGACACTTCGAGGTCCGTGTGTAATTGCATGTCTTTGCGTCTCTACGCATCACTCATTCTCTAATGAGATGGCTTTGTATAAATTTGGTCTTTCGGTGTGACCTTTAGTTCTTTGGGGTTAAAACATGTTGATAATATTGTCGCACAATATATCTTCATAGTATTATCCCTCTGTGAACTACACCTAGTTTGATAACAAACTACTTGACACAAATGCCCTCTTTTGCTGCTATAATAGCAGTCATATACTTAGCCTTTTGTTGTAGTATCTGTCACAATGTCTTAACTTTGGAACTCATCCAAATCCATTATGGAACTCACTTTCCATTATATTGTGCCACCCTTAGTTTAGATTGAGATAAACTTAATTTGTACTTTGTGACAAAGCTAGTATTAATGTAGTACTTTTACAATGAACTAACCATCTATTTGTCACTTCTACAAATAATATACTCTTAGTTCTTCCAAAAGATCATAAGAATATCCTTACTATTGTCCAATGATCATCTTACGAATCATTCTGGTATATGCTCACAACATTTAGAGCATAGGACATATCTGGATTTGTACATATCATAGTATGATTGATATAAATACTCTTTGTGATTTCATACATCAAGTATCAATCTATACTTGATTATTTGTTTCACTTTACCAAATGTCAATACACTTGAATATATCATCAACATTGAACTCTTTCAATCCTTTCTGTGCGACAAGAACCTTTTCTTGTAGTTTCTATATTGAACTCATTCAATATCTCGTCTATGTACTTCTGGCACAACCATATTAGCGTCTATTGATGCCAAATATTTGGGTTTTGCCTAAGTCTTTCATCGGGATGAAATTCTTAATATGTGTTAATAAAAGATACATTATTTCCAATCAACAATATGTCTTCCACATAATGTATTAGAAACATGTCTTAGCGCTCCCACTTAATTTCTTGCAAATGCAAGCATCTTCATTGTCTCTAATGAACTTTCAAACTCCTTTAACAGTTTCATCATAGTGAAGATTCCAACTCCGCGATGCTCACTTCAACCATTGAAGTTTGCATATGCTTTTAGCATCCTATGGATTAACAAAACCCTATGGACCGTGTTATGCACATGTTCTAGGTAACGATTCTATTAGAAGAACTTGTTTTGTTTATTCAACTATCATATAACAAAATTATATGTAGTGGTTGCTACATTAATCCGTCTAGACTAAATATCATTATGAAAGATCAAATCTTGTCATAGTCAACCTTTGAACATCGTTGTGAACTCTTTCCCAATATGTCGATTATAGATGTGAAACATCCATGTCTATTTCTTTATAGATCCAGACACAACTGTAAGGTCTTACACCTTTCTCGAGGGTCCTTCAAGTTCAAAACTTGATTTCTCATGAATGGAACTATCACGGATTTTATGGCTTCAAGCCATTTGACGGAGTCAGGGCCCATCATCGCTTCTTTGCATGTAGTCGGTTCATTATTCTCAAATAATGATTCAACCCTCAAATCTTGGTATTTGATTGTTCATCCGACCTACTTGTTTCAATAGGAACTTGGATCTCCGTGACCACAACCTTTGAGGTACGTGAGCCATGAGCTTTGTTGCTGCCTCCGGAACACTTTTCGGCGCTGCGCAACTCTGCACATACAGCTAAGGTTCTTTTAACCTTATCAAAGTTCTATTGTCCTCCCACTTAACTTTTCACGAAAAATTCCTTCTCAAAGAAACTTGACGTTTTAAGTGACAAACACTTTTGTCTCCGATGTTATGGAGGATTACTTAACAGTTATTCGAAATAACATACAAAGACAGGTTCATCCGACTTTGGTTGCAAACATCTTTCTTATGCATAGCATACCAATGTTTAAGAAAGGACAACTTGGGTTTTATCCCAAACCATAACTTTATATGGTGTCATTTCAACGGATTATGATGGAGCTCTTTTCAGTGGAAAAACGGTAATCTCTAAAGCTTTTAATCTTTAAAATATAATGGCAGTTTTATGAATTATACCTTTGATCTTACCATGTCAAACAAGGTTTAATTACATATCTCGAACGTTCCATACTCTTATGGTGTTTCGGAAATGCAAATCCACGGAACGATTCCTTAAATCTTAGGTATTATGCTAAACTTGTAACTTAAATATTTTCCTTTATGATCTTATCATAAACTATTCATATTCTTGTTACAATGAATTTTCACTTCATCTTGAAAGTCTTTGAACTTTTCAAGTGTTTCATACTTTATCCTTATTAAGTAAATATTCATATATTCACTCAAATTTTCGGAGAAAGCATATGAAGTTGAAATCCATCGCTTTTGACTACACATAATGGATTTCGTACAACAATATGTACAAGTTCCAATAAGCTAGTCATTCGTTCCCTTTTGGCATATGAACGAAGTTTTAATTATCTCTAGGAAAGTTTCACAAGCGTCATTTGATCAAAAATCAGAAGACTCCAAAATTCCATCCACATGGAGTTTCTTCATGTTTTCTTTCCATTATAATTTAAACGGCGATGTCACTTTCTAAGTGATCTTTCAATCAATTTGTCTTTCGACATTTTTAGCACTAGTTTTATGGATGTGATTTCTCCAACGAGATTTGTGAATCATCCATCTTTTATGGATTATGGTAATTTATTTGAACAACCCTTTTGTTCTCATAATACCTGATAAAACAAATCTTGAAGGCAAGCTTTGATGTTTAACGAGCAACACAATAATCCTTTATTTGTTCTCGATGAACATCATCACATATTCTTTTGCTAGTTACTTAGGCCATTGCAGTTCATGAATTGTGTTGTTTCGTATGACGATTCACACCAACAAATTCAGTATCGAATACTTAATAACCACATTGTTTAATAAGCAAAGAATATAGCCATAACATGTATATCATCTATATACTTAAACTGAACAATTCTAGTCTTTTCTTTTCTGCCATATATTTATGAGATTCTCTTTCAATATTTCCTTTTCTGTTTGAAAGAATCTATCAATATCAATAATGGAGTCATACATATGACACATAATCCAAAGCGTGTATAATTAAATACCAATGTCTTTGGACTTGCACTTTGAAGTAGATCACCTATCATCAAATGTTTGGTGTTCTTTCAAATTCCTTTCTTTAGTAATCTCTTGGTGTAGTAAAAATCTTACCTACATCAAATATTCACCCTCATCATGGATTTATCCATGATCAAGCTACTTTTAGCTTGTAACGGTGAATTGCAAGTATAATGTTGCTCTCCAAAACCTTTTGGAGGATTAGGACAACTAGTGTCTCCAACCTTTTGCAAATTCTCATCAAATATGAGAACATGACTTTTGCCATATTATACTCTATCATGTTGTAACCAATACTTCGTTTCAGATATCACAATATCTTCCACACATCATGGTTTCTGAAACAACTCTTTCAGATCCTAGATAACCTTGATATTAAGAGAATCCTTTGAATATCAAGAATCATGGAGACAAACATGATACTTATATACTAACACTTGGAATTGTTACTCTTGATTTAATACTAATTATTAAACTTCATGGAGTAACTGAACTTCTTGAAAGTTTGCAATAGGACTTTTAAACTTTTAGATTAACACTTAAAACAATACGATACCAATTCGTAAAGTATCTAACCATAATTCTATAGTTCTATCATCTCAATTATAACTAAGCGCAAGGTGGTAAACGGATGCCAATGACTACAACAACTATGCAAATTCACTTTGATTTAGTTTATGATAAATTGAGTTCTAATTAATAATTAAATTAATCTTGGTGAACTCCCACTCAAAACAATATCCCTCACATTGTTTTAGTGATCACACGAACCAAATCCACCACATCAAAACCGATCATCACGAGAGTTGATATAACTTCAATGGCGAACAATCAACATGTTCATCATATCTACTATATGACTCATGCTCTACCTTTCGGTAATCCGTGTTCCTGAGGCCATGTCTGTACATGCTAGGCTCGTCAAGATCAAACCTTAGTTTCCGCATGAGCAAATCTGGCTTGCTCACGTTGTAGACACTTGCAGAATCTAACACACCCGATCATCACGTGGTGCTTCGAAACAACAAGCTTTAGCAACGGTGCTAACTAAGGGTGAACACTTTATGACTTGAAATTCATGTGCATGAGGGATCATCTTATAATGCTACCGCTGCTCTACTAAGCAATACAAGATGCATAAAGGATTAACATCACATGCAATTCAATAATATGTGATATGATATGGCCTTTATTCTTTGTGCTTCCGATCTCCATCTTCAAGCACGAACATGATCTCCATCATCACCGGCATTGCATCAAGGTCAATGACGCTTCTCCATGGTTGTCGTCCACCGGCTTCAACTATTACAACTACTTTGAATAGACACGCGGGTCTTAACATAAATTAAAGACAACCATATGGCTCCAGACGGTTGCCAACTTACAATAAGGAACATTGCATACATCAAATATAATCACAATCATGGCCATATCACATCACTGCACACCCCTGCAAAACAAAGTTAGACGCCTCTACTTTCTTTGCATATTTTACGTGGTTTGGGGCTTTCAATAAGTGTCGTTCTAACTTAACAAGAACCACAACATTGATACTAGTATTGTCAATCACCCGTTGTAAATTGGATCTTAACTATGCTAGGAGAAACAGGCACCCGCAAAGCCACTTATGCAATACAAGTTGCATGTCAAGCGTGGAGCAAGTCTCATGAACGATGTCATGTAAGGTTAGCCCGGGCCGCTTCATCCCAACATACCGCAAGATGCAAAGTACACAAGAAGCAATCGACAATAAAAGCATCAACGCCCACAATGACCATTGTGTTCTACTCGTGCAACAGATCTACATATAGACACGGCTCTGATACCACTGTTGGGGTTCGTAGCATGGAAAACGAAAATTTTCTACCGCATGCACACAAACAAGCCAAGATCTATCTACTAGATTGTAGCAACGAGTCGATAGAGGAACTCACCCTCGAAGATTGAGCAGATTCTCGTGGGTGATGTAGTCGTACACTTGCCAATCTCAAGATCGCGTAGACGATCCTTCCGGCGCTGCTCCAAGAGCGCTCGTAATCGGTCACACGTTCGGTACTCGACGAAGACCTTCCTCTCCTTGTTCCAAAGAAAGCGGAGGTTGTAGCACTCTCGCGATTCCTAAAGACAACGACGTGGTACCGGAAGTAGAGGGGAGATCCCGCAGGGCTTCGCCTTAAGCCGGAGCGAGTATGGTGGAGTATGAGAGAGAGCTATTAGTGGTCTAGGGTTTAGACACACCAATTAGAAGGCTCTAAACCGAAGGCTAGAGCAATTAGAAGCTCTAAACCAAAACGGCTCTAAACCGGAGATTAGAGGATAGGAACTTGTGTGTCTAGAGGAGGAGGCCCTGCCCCTCCTTTTATAGGTGGGAGGGGCGGCCAAGGGGAGGGGAGTCCCTCCCCAAGTTGGCCTTGGGTGGCGCACCGGCTTGGAGAGGAGGGACTCCTCCCCCAAGTCGGTTTTGCCTCCTCTTGCTTGTTTCCCACAGTTTCCTGTTTTAGCCGTTTGACTTTCAAACTGGCCATTTGACTTTTCTGTTTTAGGATTCAATTTAATCCTTTATTTGGAACAGCAAGAACACTTAGTACATGATGCAATCATTCCAATATGTAATGACACATTCATGTACCCTTTCCCCCCCGGAGTGCCGGACATTCCGGAACCTTCTAGAACATTCCCGATGAAAACACCGGAATCATTTCCGAACTCCGAAACGGGACTTTCCTTATATGAATCTTATTCTCCGGACCATTCCGGATCACCTCGTGATATCCCGGATCCCATCCGAGACTCCGAACAACATTCGGTCTCTTTCTCATAATACCATAACTACTCAAACAACGTCGAATCCTTAAGTGTGTCTCCCTACGATTCGTGAATTATGCGGACATGATCGAGACACTTCTCCGAACAATAACCAATAGAGGAATCTGGAAATTCATATGGCTCCCACATATTTCTACGATTACTTTGCGATCAAATGAACCACTTACATATGATACCAATTTCCCTTTGTCTCACGATAGTTTACTTATCCGAGGTTATGATCGTCGGTATCTCTGCATACCTAGTTCAACCTCGTTACCGATAAGTACTCTTTTCTCGTTCCCGTGATATGTGATCCCTTGTGAGCCAGTCACATGCTTGCAAGCTAATTGGATGACATTCCACCGAGAGGGCCTAGAGTATATCTATCCGTCATATGGATGGACAAATCCCACTCTTGATCCATGTGTTTCAACCAATACTTTCCGAACACTCAATGCCACCTTTATAGCCACCCAGTTACGGTGTGGTGTTTGATGTCATCAAAGCATCCATCCGGCAAAGGTGATATGCATGATCTCATGGTCGAAGGAATTAGGTTACTATGTATCAGAAAGCTTATAGCAAATGAACTATATTAAATGACTTGATCTTTATGCTACGCTTAACTATAGGAGTATGTCCATCACATCATTCTCCTAATGATATGACCCTGTTGTTAATAACATCTCTGTGTTCATGATCAGGAAACCATGATCATATATTAACCAACAAGCTAGTTTAACAAGAGGCTTTACTAGGGACTCTTATTTTAGTTTACAAATCACACAAGTATTAATGTTTCCGGTTAATACAATTATAGCATGGTATGTAAACATTTATCATAAGTGTGAAGATATGATAATAACCACTTTATTATTGCCTCTTGGGCATATCTCCAACATTTACAACCAAAGTCGGATGAACATGTCTTTGTATGTTATTTCGAATAACCATTGAGTATTCCTCCATAACACCGAAGACAAAAATGTTTGTCACTTGGAACGTCAAGTTTCTCTGTGAAGAAATTTTCCGTGAAAAGTTAAGTGTGAGGACAATAGAACTTTGATAAGGTTAAAGGAACCTTAGCTATATGTGCAAAGTTGCGCAGCGTCGAAAAGTGTTCCGGAGGCAGCAACAATGCTCATGGATCACGTGCGTCAAAGGTTGTGGTTACGAAGGTCAAAGTTCCTATTGAACCAAGTAGTTCAGGTAAACAATCAAATACCAAGATTTGAGGGTTGAATCATTATTTGAAAATAATGAACGGACTACATGTAAAGAAGCGATGATGGGACCTGACTCCGTCAAATGGCTTGAAGCCATAAAATCCGTGATAGTTCCATACACGAGAAATCAAGCTTTGAACTTGAAAGACCCTCTGGAAAGGTATAAGACCTTATAGTCGTGTTTGGATCTATAAAGAAATAGACATGGATGTTTCACATCTATGAAATAGTCGACATGTTGGGAAAGAGTTCACAACAATGTTCAAAGGTTGACTATGACAAGATTTGATCTTTCATAGCGATATTTAGTCTAGACGGATTAATGTAGCAACTACTACATATAATTTTGTTACGTGGTAGTTGAATAAACAAAACAAGTTCTTCTAATAGAATTGTTACCTAGGATGTGTGCATAACATGGTCCAAAGGGTTTTGTTAATTCAAAGGATGCTAAAAGCGTATGCAAACTTCAATGGTTGAAGTGAGCGTCACAGAGTTGGAATCTTCACCATGATGAAACTATTAAAAGAGTTTAAATTTATCAGAGACGATGAAGATGCTTGCATTTGCAAGAAATTAAGTGGGAGCACTAAGACATATTTCTAATACATTATGTGGAAGACATATTATTGATTGGAAATGATGTATTTTTTATTAACACATGTTAAGAATTTCATCTGGATGAAAGACTTAGACAAAAGACGAATATTTGGCAGCAATATCTATATAGATAGATTGAGACGCTAATATGGTTGTGCCAAATGTACATATATGAGATATTGAATGAGTTCAATATGGAAATGACAAGAAAGGTTCTTGCCACACATAAACAATTAAATCAAAATTCAAGTGTATCGACACTTGGTAAGTCAAACAAAGATTCAAGGATTGTTTGGTACTTGATGAATAAAATCACAAAAATGTATTTTTCAATCATACTGTGATATGTACAAATCCAGATATGTCCTATGCTCTAAATTTTATGAGCATATACCAGAATGATTTATAAGATGATCATTGGACGATAGTAAGTATATTCTTATGATCTCTTGGAAGAACTAAGAATATATTATTTTGTAGAAGTGACAAATAGATGGTTAGCTCATTGTAAAAGGTACTACATTGATACTAGTTTTGTCACAAAGTACAAATTAAGTTTATCTCAATCAAAACTAAGGGTGGCACAATATGATGGAAAGTAAGTTCCATAATGGATTTGGATGAGTTCCAAAGTTAAGACATTGTGACAGATACTACAACAAAAGGCTAAGTATATGACTACTATTATAGCAGTAAAAGAGGTCATTTGTGTCAAGTAGTTTGTTATCAAAATAGGTGTAGTTCACATCGGGATAATACTATGAAGCTATATTGTACGACAATATTGTCAACATGTTTTAATACCTAGGAACTAAAGGTATCACCAAAGGACCAAATTTATACAAAGACATCTCATTAGAGAATGAGTGATGCATAGAGACGCAAAGACATGAAAGAGTTGGATCCGAAGATCAGTTGATCACTAGCAATCGTGTAAATACAACACCGAAAAGCCATAGGTGTTGAATACACAAAGATTTGAAACTATATTACTGTCTCTAGTGCAAGTGGGAGACTGTTGGAGATATGCCCAAGAGGCAATAATAAAGAGGTTATTATCATATCTTCATGCTTATGATAAATGTTTACATACCATGCTATAATTGTATTAACCGGAAACATTAATACTTGTGTGATTTGTAAACATAAAAGAGTCTCTAGTAAAGCCTGTTGTTAAACTAGCTTGTTGGTTAATATATGATCATGGTTTCCTGATAATGAACATTGAGATGTTATTAACAACAATATCATATCATTAGGAGAATGGTATGATGGACATACTACTATAGTTAAGCATGGCATAAAGATCAAGTCATTTAATATAGTTCAGTTGCTATAAGCTTTCAGATACATAGTAACCTAAATCCTTCGACCATGAGATCATGCTAATCACCATCACCGGATGGATTATTTGATGACATCAAACACCACACTGTAACTGGGTGGATATAAAGGTGGCATTGAGTGTTCGGAACATAAGTGTTGAGGCACATGGATCAAGAGTGGGATTTGTCCATCCATATGACGGATAGATATACTCTGGGCCATCTCGGTGGAATGTCATCCAATTAGCTTGCAAGCATGTGACTGGCTCACAAGGGATCACATATGACGGGAACGATAAAAGAGTACTTATCAGTAACGAGGTTGAACTAGGTATGTAGAGATACCGATGATCAGACCTCGGATAAGTAAACTATCGCGAGACAAAGGGAAATTGGTATCGTATGTAAGTGGTTCATTCGATCGCAAAATAATCGTAGAAATATGTGGGAACCATATGAATTTCCAGATTCATCTATTGGTTATTGATCGAAGAAGAGTCTCGTTCATGTCTGCATAATTCACGAACCGTAGGGAGACACACCGTCAACACCCGGATTTTTAATCCCAGATGCCTGTTATGCCATACATCGCAATCCCAGGATTACCATTTTTGCGAGACATAACAGAATTGGATACCATAGTACATCATCCATTACAAGCCGTACATAAGTTCTTACACAAATAGGGATCTCATGATCCAGTTCTTAATACAACATCAAGCAGCGGAATACGTAATAATAATAACGGTAGCGTGGGCGAAGCTCCATCGTCGGGGTCACAGGAAATGCTGACGATGGGAGATGATCCTAGTTGTCGTAACCTTCGTGGGGTCCATCCTCCAGGTACTCCTCTTCATAGTCTGTCCATGGGAATAGCTAGTGACAAAGCCATGAGTACTCTTTAAGTACTCACAAACTAATACTAACAAGTGAAAAGGGTTTTTGATAATAGGACACTAGGCTCTAGGGTTGTTTTGCAAAATCCAGATTTATATCTACTAAGTTTAGGGGTAACGAATACTAGTTGAAGTTTTATAACATCTAAAGGGGAACTTGTATCTCATATCACAACCCTGTTGTGGTCAAGTCAAAGTCTCAATTCATTTCACAAGTCATTTTGAAAAGTCTGACGGGGGAACAGTATGGCCACTCAAACTGTCCATAACCGCGGATGCGGCTATTCGAATAGTTTGACACTCTGCAGAGATTGTACACTTTCACCACAACATTCGATACATTCGTGAGGAACAAATCCTGAATTCACCATACTCAGTATGCGGATAATCAATCCTAACCTTTCAATTACACGCCCTAGTATAAGCACCTCTCCTGTGAGTTTGGCCTCCCAACCATGACCAACTGTCATCTTGGGTACTGCACAGGTGGACAATCTTCACAAGGTAGCCTCAGCTCAGACCTTGGCCGTGAGGGAACTAATACTAAAGTATATAAGTTTCCAGTCAAGCCCTACCCAATCTTCGGGTATTGTGGTTGTACGATAAAATTGGAATGGTATCGCATCCAGACAACCATCAGTTTTATAAAGGGCTAAGGCGCATGCCTCAACATTTTTATCACCAAAATCATCAGGTGTTCGGAAAGACATGTCCAAAACATTTCAATAGAATGATCCATCATTCCAAGGTTTTCATAACCATTTTTCCACCAAGTATTCCCATCTAAAGTTGATCAAGTTTTATGCTTAGCACTAGCATCTACAGGTGGGGTTAAGCACTAATGAGGGGTGGTAAACTAGTGGAGTTTTAACTAAGTTCAATCTCATGCCTTAGGATGACATCAAGATTATCTAGCTTAGGCCAAATTTTATGCTCTTTATGCAACCTTCACATATCTTTCTAGTATCTACAATTCTCTTAAGTAAACTCTAAGTAAGAGCTTTGATAAAGAAATAAAGTAAGAAGCTTGCAAGTAAAACTAGGATTGGTTTATCAAGTGGATATGATCACCTATGCTTAAGGCATATAGTGGTCATGGTAACAAGCAAGTATTAGCTTGCACATTCACTAGTAGTATTAGGCTTGCATTGGTCAACTTGATTAGTAAAGCTTGCCTTGTGAAGAGCAGTGGTTGAAGTTCTCCTCGGCTTCTTCTTCGTAGAATCCTCCTTCCTCCTCGTATCCTTGGTCGGTACTAGCGTCTATAAATAAATATGATGTACACAATCACCAAACAATACTTAACTACTTGCAATCATCACACACAAGGGTCCTATAGATGATCTCACATCCTCTCTAACATTACAAGATCAAGGCTTAGTTTAATTCCTTTTATTTTTAGAAAAGTAATTTGTACTCATTGAAAAACTACTTAAGATTTAATATTATCCAAACCAAACATGGGATCATGTTGACACCTGTCATCACCACATATTTTAGTCCATGGGAATATGATTTAAAGTGGTGTCACAATTTAATAAGGTTTTACCCTTTTATTTTAATTAAATAAAGTGACTAGAAATGCCTATGGGGCATTCTTTTATTACTTGGACATTATTTCTGTAAGTAAACCTATATATTTTTATATATTCTGAAAGGTATGGTTAAATGTGATTTTTGAGAGTTGGAATCAACTCAAAAGCTATTATGGTTTAAATTTGAAAAATGTTTGAATGCATAAAAGCTTCTGCCTTGTTATTTTTACCATGGTTGATCTATAGATCCAAATGACTTGAATTCAATGGGCTTGGATTCAGCATTCCCAGACCTTTCTAACAAAATTGGTTTCATTCAATTTGGTTCATGGAATCGATCGGGGTTGATTTTTGAAATTAGGTACAGAAGTGAGTTTGAAATAAAATGGAAAAGTTTTAATTCAAATAACTGGGCTGCGCGGGAAGTGATACTGGGCCGGCCTGCTAAGTGCAGTGCTTCCACGGGCTGTTTAAGTGGCTGTCCCCACTCGTCGGTGAGACAGGGGGGTGTGAAGCGGTATGGGGTGATATGGGTCGTTCAATTTGGTTCTAATCCAACGACTGAGAGTCATCGTCGACGTTGGGCAACGCCAGCAGATGTAAACCTAAGCGTACACCTGGGGTTCTTTGGGGCTCACCGGGGTGCAGGCGAGGGTCGGCGAGGCGGGCGAACGACGAAGTCGACGACGGCGAGTCTCCTGGTACCGGTGGATCCTCCTGGGGCGGCTCCAATCGCTGGCTCCCTTCTTCTCAAGAGGAGGCGGGCTCCGGTGAAATTCCGATGAGGTGTTGCTCGCCTTGCTCCGAGAACGGTGTGGCACGATCAGTGAGGAGAGGGGAGTAGAATGGTGTGCTCAATTCGGCTAGGGGTGGCCTCCATTTATAGTCGAGCGAGGGGACCGACGCACGCAGTGAGCTCGTCGAGGCGATGACGACGGCTATTGGCATGGGCGAAGGTAGGGGACGATGCGGTGTTCCCTGGCGATGCTCAACGATACGGTGGCGAGACGTGGGGAGGTGCGGGTTGGTCTAGAACACGCGACGCTCTGCGTGGTAGAGGCGGCGTCTTCGACGGCGAGCGGTGGCTGTGCGACATGGGGCGGCGAACGGGGATGTCTGGCGGTCTCCTGGGTCGGTGGCGCTCGTGTATGCATGCGGCAAGGGCGGTGCGCGGTCTGTGGGCTTCGGTCGAGGGTGGCGCTCTAGCGCACGCTCGGCACGGTTGGCAGAGGCACGGGCGCAACGTTCCTAGGTGCTCTGGTCGGTGTCATCGAGGCAGGGCTGGTCGAGAGGGGGAGGTGAGGCATGGGTGATCTCCCAGACAAGGTTGGCATGGATAGTTTCTTTCCTAGCTTGCTGTCTACACTGGGGTGGCAAGGATGCACTTAGCTGTTCACCATTGATGATATTGACAAGCTCACAGTGGTGCTAGTGCTTGGTTAATCTTGCTAGATGATCTACTGAGATGGTTGTGAGCTAGATAGGGAACCAGCTAGGCTCAAAACACTGCACACTATAGTGTTTTGATTTTGTTTGATTTGTGTCTACCAAGTGTTTGATGAAATGGCCGCATGAATTCAGTTTTTAAATTTTGAAAAGATTTTTGGTGGGTGTGCTAGATTGGTGCTGGTGAGTCTGCAGATGCTTGGGTTTTGAAAGTTTTGAGCTTGTTTGAGTGGTTTTTGAAAAAGTGGGATCTTCCCATATGATAAAGATTCAATTTTGAATTGTCATTTAAACTATGCATTTGAAAGTTTCTGGATGATTACCAAGTGGGCCTTGATACTTTATTATGAGTACAATCAAGGGGTGCAAAGATCCAGAAAAGTTTCTATTAGGTTCTGAAAGTTTGAGACAACCAAAGTAGGCATGGGAGTTAAATTGGTCAAAATTGACCATTCCTTTATTTTATTTGTTTTTCTTTACTTGTCTTTGGGAAAAGTGTGGGAAAGGTTTAGATGATGTTTATTTCACTTAAGATACATTTTACAAGCAAAGAAACACATAAACAAGGTGGTTCAAAATAATTTCAAATTCAATGCATACACATAGTCATGATTTCATAATTTTATTTAGAAAAGTATTTGTTAACCCTAATTTTGATGCTTAGAGTTTGATGATCCAAGTTTAGTATTTTTGGGATGTTACACACACTTAATGATTCGATGTTGTTTAGTAGATATGGAATGTAAGTAGGGAGACCGAATGTCGTTCGGAGTCTCAGATGGGATCCGGAATATCACGAGGAGATTCATAATGGTCCGGAGAATAAGATTCATATAAGGAAAGTCCAATTCTGAAGTTCGGGAATGATTCTGATGATTTCATCAGAGAGGTTCTAGAAGGTTCACCGGACCAGAAGGGGAAGGGAACATGAATGTGTCATGGATAAGTAGAATGATTGGATCATGTCATAGGTCACTTGGTTGGGCATTAGCAAGAAAGAAATCAAGCTCCAAATTGAAAGTCAAAAGGCAAGTTTGAAAAGTCAAACTGGGACAATGTGTCCTGGTGGAGGAAGGAAAGAATCCTTCTTTCCCTCCACAACAAGCCAACAAGGAGAGGGAGTTGGGGAAGGATTCAAACTCCCCTCTCCCAAGCTGCCCTCCCTCTCATAAATAGAGGGGAGGGGGTTCCCCAAGGCCACACAACACCAGCCCCTCCCCACCTAGCCGCGCCGCCATCGCCGCCCCAGCGCTGCCGCCTAGCGCCGCCGCCGGGCACGCCTCCTCCTCTCCGGCCCTCTAAAACCTAGATTGCCGAAAACCCTAGATCCACCATAACCTGCTCTGGCTCAGGCGAAGCCCTGCAGGATTTTCCCTCTACTTCCAACACCACACCGTCGTGCTGCCGGAATCGCGAGGGAAGAACTACAACCTCCGCTGCCTACTGGAACAAGGGAGATAAGGTCTTCATTGAGTACCGAACGTGTGACCAACTGCGGAAGCGCTTCCGGAACGCATCGCCGTAAGGATCGTCTATGCGATCTTGAGATCGGAAAGTGTACAACTACATCACCCACGAGAATCTGCTCTCGTTAACCGCTTTGGAATCTTCAAGGGTGAGTATTCTAATTGACTCGTTGCTATAATCTAGTAGATAGATATTGGCTTGTTTGTGTGCATGCAATAGAATTTTTTTGTTTTCTATGCTACTTACCCCTACAATGGTGGCATGGGATTCAACGGTAAGGGAGAGGGGTGTAAAATAGGCGGCGCAAATCAGCGGTTGGTGATACAATTTATCCCGTCAAATTTCCACGGACGCATGTGAGCTCTAGCCATCTCTCTCGCATACGGGCGCTTGCAGTCATTCCCCCAGCGAGCGGGAGAAGTAGTCGGCTCCATGAAAACAACTGATTTGGACGTTTCCCCGGATCCAGGCCAAGGAGTGTGTAATGCCCCAGAAAATATTCCGAAATAAAATTGCGTGTTATTTTATATTTTGCATCATCATGACATCATGCATACTTTTGATATAAAATATTTTAACTAAAAGCGTATTTTGTTTTCTAATTAGTTCCTCCATTAATTTCAATTCAAAACCCCGGTCTTTTCCAGATCTTTTATTTGTCTAAAACCTATTTACAAAAATCTTTTAAAACTAAAACAAATAAAAATAAGAAAGTTTTGGGGAGGCAGCCGGCCGGGCCAAATGGCCCAGCTAGCCACCTATGACCCAGTAACAAAAACCCTAGCTAGCCCAAACCCTAGACAAACTAACCCTAATCTTACCCCAGCCCCGCAGCCACACACCCGGGCGCCGCCGGCCACAAAACACATGCACGCACACAACGACGCGTCCACACAGCAGTGCAACGCTCGTAGTCACACACTACCAGACACACAACCACACACACTCATCGCGCTGCAAGGCACACCCCGACCCCGAGTGCACGCAGTCCCCAACTCCCTCCCCGATCTGGTGAACCCGCCGCGGCCCCATCCCGTGTCCCTGTTCGCTCGCGAGCCTGTAACATCCCAGCATTTAAGACTAAACGAAGGCTAGATTTAGGATTTTGTGCATCTGCATGCATGCATCTGAAAATTCGGGTAAAATTTTCACCAAATTAAAAGACTTGAGTGATCGGGATTCTCACTCCGATGAATTAGGTTTAGTGTCATAAGTAGGGGAGTGAGATGAATTTTGACATGACCTCTATTGTTTTCTAGAGTTATGAGGGAAGAAATTCTACTTACAAATAATTATTCACAATAATATAATACAAAAGAAATATAAATATTATACTGTCCTTTATATAATAAACATAAGATACTTCTTATTCTTTTCTCTATTCAGTAACAACTAATCAAATAAAAGAAAAGAAGGAATATTACAATAATAATATTATTGCATTTTTCCTTTACAAATATTTAAATGGAAATATAATAATACAATAAAGAAATAAGTAATAAGAAAGAAGTTAAAATCTTTGGAAGTTGTAGCAATATTTATGGTATACAGAGTATCACTGTTCTTACAAGTGTTTGAAAGAAAAGCAAATTACAAAATAATAAAGCAAATCCTAATCTAAATCTTGATCTCCATCTTCTTAGTGTTTTTGTTCCTCCAAGAGAAAAACACAAACAAAGAAATAGAGATAAAAACAAAAAGGAGTTAGTGTTAATAATATTGCTCTCAGTCTAACAGTGAGGTGCACTGTTCATTACATCATTGAGCATATAAAAATGGGGCAAGTTCACCAAAATAGCATATGTTCTTATCAGTAACTTTACCTCAGAACCACATCATAGGCAAATAGGGGCAAATTTCACCAATTTAGTAAAAGGTAAAAGTCAAAGAGAAGAACCATCAGCAAAGGTCAAGATATTTTAACTTGATCTGATCCATAACATCACAGCAAGCATACATGCATCACACACATCACATGCAACTGTTGTGTTGTCAACACCACAGCTAGCACATGAGGTAGATAAGCAAAAAGGCACAAGCCGTAGCAGGGCTACACGCATATCCATCCCACACACACCAGCCATAGTTTCTCCACAGAACCAACAGAACACACTAGCCAAACTATACAAGCTCATATACCATCTCTCTATTTCCACATGTATGAAACACACTTTTTTTAAAACACCACCAAGATATACACATATTATCCAATCCACCACTCAATCAACATCTATCTGTTTATATAATCCATCCAAGAGAAGATTAAGTATAAGGAGGAGCAGGCCAAGTGAACAGCAAGGAGGAGCCAGCCAAGTGAGCAGCAACGAGGAGCAGGCCAAGAGCACAAGGAGTAGGCCAATAACATAAGAATCAAGTCAAGAGAAGCTCAAGAAGGATCAGTTTAAGCACATGAATAAGAAGAGCCAGCTGATCAATCATAAATCTTTGGAGCTACATCAACAAGCTTCCATACCAGGTAGCTATTCATCACCAAGCCAGCAGGAGAGTATGGGAAGAGGTTTCATTATATGTAGTAGTGTGACATCACACTAATATCATATTGAAATCACAAGATCTGTTTCTATACAAGCATAAGCACCAACAACACCAATTCCTGCTAAAACAAATATTTACACTATGCACACTCGTGTGAGGCACCATAGGTGTAAATCCAGTCTAGCAGAAGCACATGGGCACAAATACAAGTAAAACTAAGCAACCATCAGATTTTAAGCTCTTAGACAAGACCAGAAAATTAACCATGTCTAGACTCTAGACAATAAGTCAATATATAATCCCAAGCCTTGGGATTGTGAGGAGATTATTCTTAGTCTTGCAAAGAATTGATTTGGAAGATCATCACAGAATAATTATAAGCCATCAAAGATCAGCATCTGTTCTTATCCTATATAAATCATGGACTCAGTATTTTGCATCATTGGCTAGGACATAGACCAATATTCTGTTAAATAAAAATATAACAGATCATGTAAATGATCTATGCTCTTGTGCTCACTCTCAAGGAGGTTCCACAACAGCATAGTCATATTACATAATTTTTCTCTCTAGCAACAATGGCAAATCAAACAACACAAATCATTTTCCTAGTAAATGTTCTAGGAATCAGATCCATAAATTTCTTCACTGTACAAATAACAGGAAGCTCATTTCTTTCTTAAGATCCCAAACAAAGCGTCTTTCTTCCATGCTTAATCTTTACAAACTTAAAGCCTCAATTTAAATAACATGGGAAGAGACAGAAATAATTTTCTTCCATTGCTTATCTTATGAATCTCATCAAATTTAGCCAAATCTATGACATCTGATCATGCTAGAGATGATCAGACTATTGTGTACACTCCAAGGAGGAATCACAATAGTAGGACCATTTTAGCAGAATCCCCCATTCACATTAACTAAATAACCACTTAGAAATTTCATCTAGAAAAGATTAATCATTGCGGCGTGGCGAGGCACAACCACTGCGGCGTGGCGAGGCAGGGATCGCGCGACCGGAGTAGTGCACACACGGGGAGGACTTCACCGTGCACCGGCATCATCACCACGATGCGGCAACACGAGGAGCACCGTGGTCCTCAACCCGCACCGAGCCACACCTATGGGTACATGCGCATAGAAGCAGCGGCGCCAGCAACCCATTCATTAGCAAACCACCTTAACCGCACCAACACTTCGCCACCATCACCATCCAGGAGTCACCGGAGCACACCGGATATGAAGGCCGAAACCCTATCCACGAGAGTGTAATGGGGGCGAGCGAAATAGGGTTGTATCACAGATTTGGATGGAAGAGAGTAGCAGAGGGGAGAACGTCAAGGGCGACCGATGGCGGCAGCCCAGGAGGCTGGGGCTGGCCATGGTTGCACGGCGACGGCAGCGACCTGCGTCGCCAGAGAGGAAGGAAGGAGAGGACCGAGCTCGCGTGCGTGTTTGGTGAGAGGAGGGTGAGATTCGGGTTCTAGGCTGAGATTTGACCCAAGCCCAATTGGGCCGGGTCGGATTAGGTTGGCCAGTAGGCCAGATTTAGTTGGTTTAGGAAGTGCTAAAGAAATAAAAATAAATAGAAACAAAAGAATAATAGAAATTACTAAAATACTCTTTACCCATTTTAAGCTCTACAAAAATGTAGAAAAATCCTAAAAATATATTCAATATATCAAAATCTTTATTAACAAAATATCCACCTAAGAAAAATGTAAGCATATTTGTTTAAATTTAATAAAATGCAAATAAATATTAACACCCTTAAATATGTAAATGAAATTTAGTAAATTTAGGAAAATTCCTAAAAATAAATAAAAATCACTTTTATAAATAAAAATAAGTCTCTTATCTCACAAAAATAATAAATTAAAATTTTACTAATAAAAATTTAAAATAAATATTTAAAGACATTAAATAATTAGATAATTTCATAAAAATTATTATTATAATAAAGATAATGTTTAAAAATAAATAAAATTAATTTTTAAGAAGTTAAGCAAGTATATTTACTAGAAAGATACTAAGTATATTATTATAAAAACATTTTAAAGTTCTTATATCATATAACTTGAATTATCTAAGTTATTGAAATAAGATAATTGTTTTGTTACTTGTTTAATATTATTTCCTAAGTAAGAAATTATCTTATTCAAAACAAAATCTTTTGAATCTACCTAGTCTAACCATAATTATAAATTCATAAAAAATCTAGGTGTAAACAATTAACTTTAAAATATCCTTTTAAAATCCTTAACTAACTATAAGTCAAGGATTTACAAAGTTATTCTTTACAAATCATTAACAATTCATAAATAATCATATTTATCAAACTTGAAGTTCACTAAATAAATTATAATAAAATCCATCTATTTTTATTTATAAAGAAAAATCTCAAAGTATTGTCTATAAGTATTACACATGCTAAATTTAAATCTTTAAAACAAAGTTCCATAACCATAAGATTTCATCTTTAATTATGCTTATGAAAAACTCTAATTAATAATGCTACAAATGCTATATCTCAAGTCCAATTACATTTTATAGTTTACTTTGGTCTAAGATATCTTAAGATAGATATATAATAACTCAACTCAATTAAACCTTATTACAACACCATAGATTTAATCCTATTTATCTTCAAAGTTGAATAACTTAACATAAATAATATTTCTTCAAATCTTATTATTTTTGCCACTTCAAAAGAAACACTATACAATTTCTTTAAAGTCATGAAAACTTAAAACATGAACTTAGTAATAATTACATAATATCATGGAACCTTAAAATTATATTACGACTGTACTTTACTCTTCATATTTATGTGTTTATCCTTCTTATGAAGTAAACTTAAACTAAAGCAAATCTTAAATAAATCATTTAAATATACCGCTTTGGTAATAATTGAAGAATTACTTGGGATTTTGCAGTATGCATCTCATTACTTATGCATAACAACATATTGCTTCTTTAAACATTGTCCTTACCGGGCAATGATGATATTTTTGTAGAACCCGAGGTCCAGGGTCAAGTCGAGACATTTGACTACAATACTCCGTTATATCAAGGCAAGTTCACACTTGCTCATGTCCTTTGATTATTTTCTATAAAGTAATTGCAAACTATGTGTAATCACCTGCATTTCAAAAAGGTCGAAAACACTATTATCATAATTATCCTGAAGTATCGGTTACTGATCCATGGTGATCAGCTAATCGATTTAGACTGGCAGTTGGGTTACCACTGCACAAGAGTATATCATCTAGGACTTAACAACCAATGTCACCAGTGATTCTTGCGCCATATATTACGCCTTAACCATGAGATTTGGAATGGGACGGAGAAGTCAGCTGGATCGGCTCCCTTTCGCATGCATTGGACACTGTTCTGGGCATTTGTGAGTTGCAGATCATGGGTGTAGCCGTTTTATACGGGGACAGGTCTATCGTGGATCTGGGCTTACAAAAGACAAATTACTAGTGTTAATGGTTGTTATGTGTATCCAACTAAGGTATAGCCGTTTTATACGGGGAAAGGTCTACCTTGAGTTTGGGCATACAGCAATTGTGGTGTATGCGGGGTCGCGAAGAAGGATAGTGATTGGCTTGGATCATCTACTGGGCCCCACACCAAAGGAAGTGTGGACGGGAAATATTCGCCCGGTTGTGCATCAAGGATTTGATCTCTCATGGGTAAAGTAACGCACCTCTACAGAGTGTAAGAACTGTAACTTGTTACTCCCTGTTCCGGAAGGAGATGCGAACGCTGCAGGAAAGGAACTCCATGAAAGTTCTGGTAAACCTGTGAAGGCTGACGGACATAGCTTTTCAGAATAAAAGTAACCTTTGAAGAATGTTTACAAAAACCCGTATTGCGTACGACCTATGGTCTGTGGCTGTAGATATAGTGCATCAAACACTTCTTTTTAGTGAACTTGCTGCGTACGCTTGTACTCAACGTATCTTCTTAACCCTTTCTAGATTCGGAAGACAATACTGGTCAGGCAGAGGAAATACTATATCCAATTGAAGACCAAGAAGAATTCTGCTATGAAGAACCAGAAGTATTCGGAAGCGTCGAAGGGAACAATTACGAAAACATCTATGGAATGGAGACCGACGTATCTAAAGTGTAGATGTAGCATATATATAGTGATCTAGTCTAGTAGCATAGATCTCTATCCTCTATCTATATTAAATCTCGTATAAACCTTAGTTGATTCTTTATTCTTTTCTTCGAGTTATTATAGTTCAGCCTAAGTCATCGGGATACCTCTATGGACCTAGGAGGATCTCAAAGTTGTCACGTAATTCTGGTTGTAATAATGATAATGCATGATATGGACCCGCTTTGTTTCTGTTGTACCACTCTGAGGATGTAATATTTGCGGAATGGTACTCCGTGCGTGTTATGTCCACGACAATAGTATACTACAACATGCAGTGGTATGCTGGGTCACCGCAGCTGGTATCAGAGCAAAAGCTTTGACCTTAGGTTGGAAACCTATTAAATGGGTAGAACTTGTAGGAAGTATGCAGCAACGGTAAAGAGTTCTCTAGAAATATGATGAGTATTCACTTGAGAATTACATTGTCATGTTTCTAGTGCGATAATTCTTTATTATGATGCAAATGGGGGTAATGATAATAAGTTATGATCTAGTAGGGCAATTATAATCTATTATCTACAGTGAGGAATGGCATCTTAGTACCTATTCCGGAATGTCCAAGTGATGTTCAAGTGATATATAGGATTATGTAGAGGATTGGACAGAATTTTTGATACAATTTTTATAGAATATTGAATTGCAAATCTCTACTTTTCGTCAAGGTTTACAATTTCCAACACGGGAAAGTGTTAGTCAAGTACCTTATAGTGCATAACTTACCAAAAGAGTTGGGAATAAGAGAGGTGTATGAAGAGAATGAGTTTGAGGGACCACAGTATGAAACCTATACCTATTATTAGAATGGGCCTTAGAAATATGTAGACCATGGACAAGTATAAAACCAAACAGGAAACTTAGGAAACATCCAATCCAAGTATTCCAGTTTGGAATCTCGATGGATGGGGAGTAGAATCTTACACTGGAACCAGGGAGAATCCTATACCCTGTGATCCTAGTAAAGGAGTAGAAACCAGTTATGTTAGCATGGAATCTATGATTCATATGGGGGCAGTACCAATCCTATTGACCTAGAAGAAGGCACTGGCGGTTATTACATCTATATGTATAATTCAGTCAGGGAAAAAGCAGAGAATACATCTTGCTTTGAAAGTGCATTTGAAGGTGGACATGAGAATTCCACGGAAGATCATGCATATTCTAGTCATTTTCAATGGCTAAACTCAATCTAAGTGAAGGGAATATGCCCGAGAGGCAATAATAAAGTGGTTATTATCGTATTCCTTGTTTATGATAAATGTTTATTTTGCATGCTATAATTGTATTAATACGGAAACGTTAATACATGTGTGTTTAATAAACAAATGAAGTTCCTAGTTATGCCTCTCTTATAAACTAGCTCGTTGATTAACAAGATGATCAAGGTTTCCTGATCATGGACATTGGATGTTGTTAATAACGGGATCACAACATTAGTGTAATGGTGTGATGAACATTCATCCGAAGTATAGCATTACGATCAAAGTCATTGAGTTTATATTGCTATAACAACTTACGAAGTTATCCTAGTCCTTAGACCATGAGATCATGTCAATCACTAACACCTGAAGAGTTTCTTGATAACATCAAACGTCACACCGTAACAGGGTGATTATAAAGATGGATTCAGAACTAATAAAGTGTTATGTTGAGGCCCATGGATCGAGAGTGGAATTTGTTCATCCCGATGACGGATAGATATGCTCTGGGCCCTCTCGGTGATATCACATTGATTAGCTTGCAAGCAAGTGATTTGATCACTTGAATGTTATATCACGGGAACGAGAAAAGAGTGCATGTCAGTAACGAGATCAAACTAGGTATGGATATACCGATGATCGAATCTCGGACATGTAATATATCGTTAAACAAAGGGATTAAGATACTAGCGTAAAAGGTTCTGACGATCACAAGAAAGTCATCGTTGAATGTGTGGGAGTCAGTATGGGTCTCCAGATCCCGCTTCTGATTATTGATCTGAGAGGGGTCTCGATCATGTCCACATTATTCGCGAACCGTAGGGTGACACACTTAAGAGACACCGACATCCATTTGGAGCAAAAGTTTCATGCCGGAAAGAATAACAAGCGCAGGAATTTATTTCACTAGATACCGAAACGGGTTTTCGGGTGAAATTGCAGAAAGTGTTTCTGCATGTGAAATGAAATACTAGCAAGGGGTTATATGTGAATGTTTTTCATTAAAGTAATTGAGAAAATTCCGAATAAATAAAAGGAGTTTTATTTAATGAGAGTTTGCATTAAATTTGGTGGAAATTTAATGGGAATTTGAGTGGGTTTTTGAGTGGAGGGAATTGAAAGGCTTTTGTGTGAGTGGAGTGTCCACCCACATGAATGAAAGGAGGGGAGGGGGCAGCCCCATGGCTGGGCGCATGGCCCCTTGGGTGCCCCCCTCTCCCTATAAAAGGAGCCCCCTCCCTCTCTCTCACTCACACCTCCTCGTGAAGGATCTCTCTCCCCCTCTAGAATTTATCCCCCATGGTCTCGGACTAGCGAGATACATGTTCCTGGTGGCTATTCGGCAAGAAAGAGTTGTGCTTCCGCTGCATCGCTAGAGAGAGGAGGCGGAGGTTGCTCGGTGCCTCAAACGTGTGTGCGAGCACAGATGCGCTGCTGATTTGCGGCGCTAGGACTTCCTCTCGATCTTGAGATCGGCAAGAGATCGTCTACATCAACCACGAGTTGAACTCGTTAAGCTTTGTCGGTCTTCAAGGGTATGTTCTCTACGGATATACATCCGCCCGTTGCTTGTATCTAGTAGATAGATCTTGGTACATAGTTGTTCCCATCGTAGGAAATTTTTTGTTTTCTATGCTACGAACCCTACAGTGGTATCAGAGCCGGATCTATGCGTAGATACTTTGCATGGGTAGTACACATATGAGTATGTGGGCGATGATGATCATTTTATTGCTTATTAGTTGTACTTTGGATATTGGTGGCATAGTGGGATGAAGCGGCCCGGACAAACTTTACATGTCCTCGCACATGAGACCTGTTCCACGCTTGACATGCAACTAGTTTTGCATAAGTGGCTAGCGGGTGTCTGTTTCTCCTACTATAGTCAATATCTAATTTGCAAGGAGTTGTCAACAATATGGTTATCCTCGTTGTGGTTCATGTTCGTAGGTAAGAACGGTTCTATCTTCGAAAGCCCTAAACCACGTAAAATTTGCAATGGATAAATTAGAGGCGTCTAGTTTAGATTGTTGCTGGGCTAGTGTTATGATATGGTGATGTTGTAAGTAGAAGTATGAGATGATACTCTTACATCATACATAACGTGTAAACTCCATAGACCTTGGATTTACAAATAAAGGTATGATAGTGATCATACCACGATGCACATGATGGAGATCATATGCGGGAACCATATCATTTCACTTATTAACATGTGATGTTTGATTGCATCTTATATTTCTTATTTAGCATTTTATTAGCATAATAAGATGATCCCTCATTTAGATATCAAGATAAAAATGTGTTCTTCCTTAAGTATGCACCGACAATGTATAGTCGCTTCAAGGCATCACGTGATGATCGGGTGTACTTGAATCCACGAGCATATCTCGGGTGTAAGACAGTTACACACGCGAATACTAAGGTTCTTACTTGGCGAGCCTAGCATGTACAGACATGGCCTCGGAACACGGACCAAAAGGTTAAGCATGAGTCATATGTTTTGATATGATGACCATATGGATGCTCGCCTTTGAAACTACACCGACTCACGTGATGATCGGACTTGGTGTAGTGGATTTGGTTCATGTAATCACCAAAAAGACACGAGGGATGTCGTTTTTGAGTGGGAGTTCATTTCTAATTTGGATTAGTAGAACTCAATTTATCATAAATTAAATCAGAGTGAATTTGCATAATTTCTTGTAGTCATTGGCATTCGTTCACCACCTTATGCATAGTTGTAATTGAGATAATAGAACTATAGAATTCTGGATATATACATTACGAGCTGGTATCGTATTGTGTTGAGTGTCAATCTAAAGTTTAAAGTCCTATTGCAAACTTTCAGCAAACTCTATTTACTCCGTGAAATTTAATAAATGGTATTAAATCGAGAGTAACAATTCCAGTGTTAGTATCTTAAGTATCATGTTTGCCTCCATGGTTCTTGATTGTTTTAATATCAAGTTTATCTAGGAGCTGAAAGAATTGTTTCAGAAACCATCATGTGTGGCAGATATAACGATATCTGAAACAATGTTTTGGTTGCAATATGATAGAGTATAATATATGTTCTCATATTGGATGAGAATTTACGAAGGTTGGAGATGCTAGACATCCTAATCATCCAAAAGGATTTTGGAAAGTAATGTTATGCTCACGATTCGCCTTTATAAGATACAGTAGCTTGATCATGAAAGTCGTCATGATAAGGATGAACAGAAGATGTATGTAAAGTGTTTACTACACTAAAAGATTACTAAAGAATGGATTTTGAAAGAATACCGATCATTTTGATGATGGTGATCTACTTCAAAGTGCAAGTCCAAAGGTATTAGTATTTTTGAATATACACGCTTTGGAGTATGTGTCATGTATATGGCGCCACTTTTGATGTTGATAGATTCTTTTAAAAAGGAAAAAGGAAATGCTGAAAGAGAATCTATAAAATATATTTGGCAGAAAAGAAAAGATTGGAAATATCCAATTTAGGTATATGGATGATATATATGTTATGGTTGTATTCTTTGCTTGTTAAACAATGTGGTTCTTGGGTATTGGATACCGAATTGGTTGGTATGAAATTTCATACAGAACGATGCAATTCATGAACCACAATGGCCTAAGTAACTAGCAAGAGAATATGTGATGATGTTCATTGAAAACAAACAAACCGTTGTTTGTATTTCTCGTTGACATCAAAGCTTGACTTCAAGATTTGTTTTAATAATTGTTATTTAAATCTGGTATTATGAGAACAAAGGTTGTTCAAATAATTACCGTATTCCATATAAGATGGATGATTTACAAATCTAGTTGGAGAAATCACATCCATAAAACCTAATGCTAAAATGTCGCAAGACAAATGATTGAAAGATCACTTATGAAGTGACATCGCTGTTTAAATTATATTGGAAAGAAAATATGAAGAATCTCCATATTCATGGATTTTTGGAGTCTTTGATTTGATCAAGTGACGCTTGTGAGACTTTCCTCGGGATAATTAAAAACTTCGTTCAAAGGCCAAAGAAGAACGAACGACTAAAATATTGGAATTTATACATATCGATGTATGTAGTCCATTATTTATAGTCGTAAGCGATGGGTTTCAACTTCATATGCTTTCTCCGGAAATTTGAGTGAATATTCACTTAATGAGAAAGAAGTATGAAATATTTGAAAACGTTTCAAAGACTTTCAAGATGAAGTGGAAAATCATTGTAACAAGAAAATAAATGGTTTATGATTTTATCATAAGGGATTTGTTTGAGTTACAAGTGTAACAAGAAAATAAATGAATTATGATTTTATCATAAAGGGATTTATTTGAGTTGCAAGTTTAGCAAAACACCTAGATTTACATATCCCGAAACACCATAGAAATATGGAATGTTTGAGATTTGTAATGAAACCTTGTTTGGCATGGTTGGATAAAAGGTGTTATTTATAAAACTGCCATTATGTTTTAAAAGATTAAAGCTTTGGAGACTACCGCTTTTACACTGAAAAGAGCTCCAGCTTGATCCGTTGAAATGACACCAGGGAAGTTATGGTTTGGGGTAAAACTCAAGTTGTCATTTCTTAAATTTTGGTATGCTAAACATAAGTAAGATGTTTACAACCAAAGTCGGATGAGCATGTATTTGTAGGTTATTTCGAATAACAATTGGTTATTCCTTCATAACACCAAGGACAAAAGGGTTTGTCGCTTGAAACGTGAAGTTTCTTAGAGAAGGAATTTTTCGTAAAAGTTAAGTGGGAGGACAATAGAACTTTGATAAGGTTAACGAACCTTAGCTATATGTGCTGTTGCGCAGCGCCGGAAATCGTTCCGAAGGCTGCCATAATGCTCATAGCTTATGTGCCTCAAAGGTTGCGGTCACGGAGGTCTAAAGTTCCTATTGAACCAAGTAGGTCGGTTAAACAATCAAATGCTAAGATTTGAGAGCAAATCATTATTGTTTGACAATGATGAACCGAATACATACAAATCAGCGATGATGGACACGAGAAATCAAGTTTTGAACTTGGAAGACCCTCCGGAAAGGTGTAAAAACCTATCGGTCGTATTTGGATCTATAAAGAAACAGACATGGATGTTTTACATCTATGAAATAGTCGACATATCGGTTGATGGGGATACGCCCTCTTGGGGTATCTTGGCAGGACGTTCCGATCGCCCAAGGGTCATGGCAGTGGGCCTGCAGCAGCGAGTGGATCAAAGCCCAGAAGGTACCAGCGATCGAAGTAGAAGGCCCAGCGAGTGGATAGGCCCATGGTCTAGGTTAAACGATTACCAAAGTTGTAACCATCGGTTGAGATATGTAAACCCTAGGGAGGTGAGCCTATATAAACCTCCCTAAGGGGTGAGTAGAGACACGTTCCCTCATACACCCAAGCAACTCACGCCTAGTCGCCGAGCTTGCCCATTGTAAACACATCCATAATACAATCTAGCAGAGTAGGTCTTTACCCTCGGGGCCGAACAGGTAAAACCCTGTCTTTGCCCTCATCTCGCACGCAGATGGTCACGCCTTGCCCTCGTTCTACTATTCGCTGCCGATTGCAGCATCTGCCGTGGCCATTCCTACGGCATGGCGCCCACCGTGGGCTGGCGGTGTTCTGGCGAGATCCAATCTGCCCATCAGCGAGACGGTCGCCACGGCGTATGATAGCGATCGGCGAGATGCTCCAGATCTTGCCAAGCAGCTACGTCCGGCGACCGACGTCACGCCTGGACGTAATCTTGCCGATCGGCACGATCGCCTCTTCGTCGGCCTCACCGACGTCATCACCTCGGAGGACTCGGCTCGCATCCGCGAAGTCGCCACCACGCGATCGGCTCTCCGAGCCAGTTCGCACGATCCACCGCCTCGCCTCCGAGTACAACTCGCCCACAAGAACGTGGCGGGAACTCAGCCGCAGAAGATGCGACCCTCGACGACGCCGACTCGGCGACCCGGCATCACTCGCCGGATCCATCACCGCTGCCTCGTCGCTGGCTCCATCGCCAGTCTCCAGCGGAGATTTCGAGGACCCTCCATCCTCGGGATCTTGAATTCGACTCGGTCGGAAAACTCCGCCGACTTCCACGACGGAACCGGTCGCCATGCCGCGACCTACATGGCCACCGGCCGATCCGCCGGAGGATCCTTTCTCCACCCAATCCCTCCTAACGCCATGGCAACGGAGTCGAGGAACTCCGCTGAAATTGGCGAGGCGACGCAAAGAGCGAGCGCGAAAAATTTCGCCTCGAGCAAGTGACAGCCGAGGCATCACGCTACCACCAGCGGATCAGGTCACGCTGAACCCCACGTTCAGTGCGCCTGAACTTCGACGACGAAACGACCGGCTCGCGCCGCGGCGAGCGCGTCTGCGAACGCGCCACCAGGAGGAAGCGCCCGGCCCCCGCCAGGATCGACGGCGATGGGTGCCCCACCTCCACCCAACCGCACCCCTCCCAGGGACCAGCCGCGGATAGTCGTCTCCTCACGGGAGCGAGACACGAACGGCCTCCCACTGTTCTCCACCCCGATGGACAACCTCGTGGCGGGCGGCGGCCGATAGCATCACGGCCACCGCGACGGCGCCTTACAAATCCAAGACGTCAAGGCCACCTCGCAAAGGCCGTGGAGCAGCAAAAGCGGGCGCCGACTCGCAGGGCGGTATACTCGCTCCTCGAAGCAGGCGGCCTCAGCGGCCGCCAAGCGGCAAACACCTCAATTGCCCGCCACGAGCCATCGCAGCTCCAACGCCGACCCGTGAACGCGGCACTCTCCAACGATCCCAGGCGGCGACCAACTTCCGCCGCTAACGGAGAACCCATCGACGCCGCACTCACATCATCAACAACAAAATGGCGCGCCAGCCAAGCGACTGCGGCACACCTAACTAATCGCGCGATGGCGAGCCTATGGGGTCGCCATCGACTAGGGGCTAAGTGCTTCGGACCAATGATCCGAGGCGAAAAGTACCCGCCAAACTTCAAGGCGCCAAAGGAGATAGAAAATACGACTCCTCGTCGACCCGATCGGCTTGACACATACCTCATGGCAATGGGGATCGCGGGTCACGACCTACTCGCGCCTGTTACCTCCCATCGATGATGGAGGGGCGTGCGGGCAATGGATCAACACGCCCCGTGACGATGTCGACTCATGGGAGGAAATGCGAGGCATGCCGTCAGCACTTCGAGTGCTCCTACACCGCGCCACCACCATCGAGGACCTGAACGATGCGTCTAGGGACCTCATGAGTCGACTCAAGAATCGGGTCCAACGTGGCAAGAGCTCGTACAATGCGGTGAAGGGAATATGCCCGAGAGGCAATAATAAAGTGTTTATTATGTGTATTCCAAGTATATGATAGATGTTTATTTTGCATGCTATAATTGTATTAATACGGAAACATTAATACATGTGTGTTTAATAAACAAGCATGAAAGTTCCTAGTTATGCCTCTCTCATAAACTAGCTCGTTGATTAACAAGATGATCAAGGTTTTCTGATCATGGACATTGGATGTTGTTAATAACGGGATCACAACATTAGTGTAATGGTGTGATGAACATTCATCCGAAGTATAACATTACTATCAAAGTCATTGAGTTTATATTACTATAACAACTTACGAAGTGATCCTAATCCTTAGACCATGAGATCATGTCAATCACTAACACCGAAGAGTTTCTTGATAACATCAAACGTCACACCGTAACAGGGTGATTATAAAGATGGATTCAGAACTAATAAAGTGTTATGTTGAGGCTCATGGATCGAGAGTGGAATTTGTTCATCCCGATGACGGATAGATATACTCTGGGCCCTCTCGGTGATATCACATTGATTAGCTTGCAAGCAAGTGATTTGATCACTAGAATGTTATATCACAGGAACGAGAAAAGAGTGCATGTCGAACGAGATTAAACTAGGTATGGAGATACCGATGATCGAATCTCGGACATGTAATATATCGTGAAACAAAGGGATTAAGATACTAGCGTAAAGGTTCCGATCACAAGAAAGTCATCGTTGAATGTGTGGAGTCGATGGGTCTCCGGATCCGCTTCGATTATTGATCGAGAGGGTCTCGATCATGTCCGCATTATTCACGAACCGTAGGGTGACACACTTAAGAGACACCGCATCCAATTGGAGCAAATGTTTCATGCCGAAAAGAATGAACAAGCGCAGGAATTTATTTCACTAGATACAAAAGCAGGTTTTGGTGAAATTGCATAAAGTGGTTATGCATGTGAAATAGAATTCTAGCAAGGGGTTATTTGTGAATGTTTGTCATTAAAGTAATTGACAAAATTCTGAATAAAATAAAAGAGTTTTATTTAATGAGAGTTTGCATTAAATTTGGTGGAAATTTAATGGGATTTTGAGTGGACTTTTGAGTGGAGGGAATTTGGAGGAGTTTTGTGAGTGGAGTGTCCACCCACATGAAGAGGGAGGGCAAGGGGCAGCCCCCATGCGCCTGCCACCCCTTGGGGTTCCCCTCCTCCTATAAAAAGGCCCCTCCTCCTCACTTGTCTCTCACACCTCCTCGTGAAGGATCTCTCTCCCCTCTAGAATTTATCCCCATGGTCTCGGACTAGCGAGATACATGTTCCAGTGGCTATTCGGCAAGAAAGAGTTGTGCTTCCGCTGCATCGCTGGAGGCGAGGCGGAGGTTGCTCGGTGCCTCGAGCGTGTGTGCGAGCGGATGCGCCGCTGATTTGCGGCGCTAGGACTTCCTCTCGATCTTGAGATCGGCAAGAGATCGTCTACATCAACCACGAGTTGAACTCGTTAAGCTTTGTCGGTATTCAAGGGTATGTTCTCTACGGATATACATCCGCCCGTTGTTTGTATCTAGTATATATAGATCTTGGTATATAGTTCACATCGTAGGAAAATTTTTGTTTTCTATGCTGCGAACCCTACAGTGGTATCAGAGCCGGATCTATGCGTAGATACTTTACACGGGTAGTACACATATGAGTATGTGGGCGATGATGATCATGTTGTTGCTCCTTTGTTGTGATTTTGGATATTGGTGGCATAGTGGGATGAAGCGGCCCGGACAAACTTTACATGTCCTCGCACATGAGACCTGTTCCACGCTTGACATGCAACTAGTTTGCATAAGTGGCTAGCGGGTGTCTGTCTCTCCTACTATAGTCAATATCTATTTTGCAAGCGAGTTGTCAACAATTTTATTATCCTCGTTGTGGTTCATGTTCGTAGGTAAGAACGGTTCTATCTCGAAAGCCCTAAGCCACGTAAAATTTGCAATGGATAAATTAGAGGCGTCTAGTTTAGATTGTTGCTGGGCTAGTGTTATGATATGGTAGTGTTGTAAGTAGAAGTATGAGATGATACTCTTACAACACACATAGCGTGTAAAATCCATAGACCTTGGATTTACACATATAGGTATGATAGTGATCATACCACGATGCACATGATAGAGATCATCTGCGGGAACCATATAATTTCACTAATAAACATATGATGTTTGGTTGCATCTTATATTGCTTATTTAGCGCTTTGTTAAGCATAATAAGATGATCCCTCATTTAAATATCAAGATAAGAATGTGTTCTTCCTTAAGTATGCACCGATTATGTTTTCGTCGCTCCAAGACATCACGTGATGATCGGATGTTCTTGGATCCACGACCATATTTCGGGTGTAAAACAGTTACACACGCAAATACTAAGGTTCTAACTTGGCGAGCCTAGCATGTACAGACATGGCCTCGGAACCTGACGAAAGGTTAAGCATGAGTCATATAGTTGATATGATGCCCATTTGATGCTCGCCTTTGAAGCTATACCGACTCACGTGATGATCGGACTTGGTGTAGTGGATTTGGTTCATGTAATCACCAAAAGGACACGAGGGATGTCGCTTTTGAGTGGGAGTTCATTCGTAATACAGATTAGTTGAACTCAATCTATCATACACTTAGTCTAAACTTTACAAATTCTGTTGTAGATGGCACCACACCTTTTAATTTCAATGCGTTCATGGAGAAAGAGAAACTAGCAACGGTAGCAACTTTCTTGAATGGGCCATGAATTTGAGGATTCTCTCTCTGCTGCAAAAGCAATATGTGCTAGAAGCGCCGTTAGGCCCCCCACCTTTTGACGATGCCCCTGACGAGGAGAAGAATGTCTATCAGACTCGTCAGGAGGACCACAACTTAGTTCATTGCGGCATATTGTATGGGCTAGAGCCGGAACTTCGAAAACGTTTCGAAAACGGCAATGCATTTGATACAATGGGTGAGTTGAAAATGATTTTCGACACATCTGCTGAGAGAGCTACAATGCTTGAGAAAAGTTCTTTAGTGCATGATGGAAGAGCACAGCTCGTTAGTGAGCATGTACTCAAGATGTCGGGTTCGCCGATAAGCTTGTGTCCTTGGGAATAACGATTCCCATTGACTTAGGCATCCATCGTGTTCGGTCTACGCCACCTAGCTATAAGAGCTTCGTGATGAACCATAACATGCAAGGCATGAAGAAGTCTCTCCCCGAGCTTCTGTCAACGCTTAAAACAGCAGAAGTGGAGATCAAAAGGAACATCAAGTGTTGATGATCAATAGGAACACTGCTTTCAAGAAAGACAAGAAGGAAAAGCGGAAGGGAAGTAAGGCGGCAAGCCCGTTGCCGCTGAAAAAAAACCCGAGTTGGACCTAAGTCGATTCGAGTGCTACTATTGTAAGGGCCAGCCATCGAAGCGCAATCGCCCCAAGTATTTGGCGGACAAGAAGGCCGGCAAGGCAAACAAAGGTATATATGATATACATGTTATTGATGTGTACTTGACTAGTGCTCGCAGAGCACCGGTATTTGATACCGGTTCAGTTGCTAATATTTGTAACTCGAATCAGGGGCTGCGGAACAAGCGACCGCTAGCAAGGGGTGAGGTCAAGATGCGTGTCGGCAATGGATCAAACGTTGATGTAATCGCCGTCGGAACGCTGCCTCTCCACTTACCGTCGGGATTAGTCATAAACTTAAATAAATGTTATCTGGTGCCTGCACTGAGCATGAACATTGTATCTGGATCATGTTTGATGCAAAGTGGTTATTCATTTAAATCTGAGAACAATGGTTGTTCCATTTATATGAATGAAATCTTTTATGGTCATGCACCGATGATGAATGGTTTATTTTTGTTAGATCTCAATGATAATGTTACACATATTCATAATGTTGATGCTAAAAGGATTAAACTTAATGATGATATATCCGCATATATGTGGCACTGCCGTCTAGGTCATATTGGCATTAAGCATGAAGAAGCTCCATTCGGATGGACTTTTGGAATCACTTGATTATGAATCATTTGATACATGTGAGCCATGCCTTATGGGCAAGATGACTAGAACGCCGTTTTCGGTTCAATGGAACAGGCGATTTATTGGAAATCATACATTCGATGTATGTGGTCCAATGAGTGTGTCGGCCGAGGTGGATATCGTTATTTTGTTACTTTCACGGATGATTTGAGTAGATACGGTTATATCTACTTGATGAAACACAAGTCGAAACCTTTGAAAAGTTCAAGGAATTTCGAATAAAGTGGAAAATCATCGTAATAGAAAGATCAAATTTCTACGGTCCGACCGTGGAGGTGAGTATCTAAGTTACGAGTTTAGCACTCACATGAAAGAGTGTGGAATTGTTTCACAACTCACACTGCGGAACACCACAGAAATGGTGTGTCGGAACGTCGAATCGTACTTTATTAGATATGGTTCGATCTATGATGTCTCGACGGACTTGCCGTTGTCATTTTGGGGTTATGCACTAGAAAACTGCATTCACTTTAAATCGGGCACCATCTAAATCCGTTGAAAAGACACCGTATGAATTATGGTTTGGAAACAAACCTAAGCATCATTCTTAAAGTTTGGGGTTGCGATGTTTATGTGAAGAAACTTCAACCGGATAAACTCGAACCCAAAGCGGAAAAATGTCTTCATAGGATACCCTAAAGAAACTATTGGGTATTCCTTCTATCACATCCGAGGGCAAGGTTTTTGTTGCCAGAATGGATCCTTTCTAGAGAAAGAGTTTCTCGCGAAAGGTGTGAGTAGTCGGAAGGTAGAACTCAAGAGGTTGTGGAACCTTCTCTTCAAAGTATGGCGAGTAGCGCAGCACGGAAGTTGTTCCGGAGTTGGCTCCACACATTGAAGAGGGAACTAATGATAATGATCATGAAACTCGAAGAGAGTACTACCGAACCTCGCAGGTCAAACAGACGCGTCAGCTCCGAACTGTCGGAAATCTGTCATAAATTTCATGGTTGATGAAAACAATGACCCTGCGACGTATGAAGAAGCGATGATGAGCCCGGATTCCAACAAATGGTTAGAAGCCATGAAATCCGAGATGGAATCCATGTATGAAAATCAAGTTTGGAACTTGGTGGAATTACCTCACGACCGAAAGGCCGTGGAGAACAAATGGATTTTCAAAAGGAAAACTGATGCTGATGGTAATGTGACCATCTATAAAGCTTGACTTGTCGCAAAGGGGTTTCGACAAATTCAAGGAGTTGACTACGATGAGACTTTCTCTCCCGTAGCGATGCTAAAGCCAGTTAGGATTACGTTAGCAATTGCTGCATATTTCGATTATGAAATATGGCAGATGGATGTCAAAACCGCGTTTCTCAATGGTAATATTGAAGAAGAGTTGTATATGATACAACCAAAGGGTTTTGTCGATCCTAAGGATGCTAACAAGGTGTGAAGCTTCAGCGATCCATCTATGGATTGAAGCAAGCATCACGAAGTTGGAATCTCCGCTTTGATGAGGTGATCAAAGAGTTTGGATTTGTCCAAACTTATGGAGAAGCTTGTATTTACAAGAAAGTGAGTGGGAGCAATGTGGCATTTCTGATACTATATGTGGATGACATATTATTGATCGGAAATGATATAGAACTTTTAAACAGTGTTAAAAGTTATCTAAACAGCAAATTTTCAATGAAGGACCTAGGTGAAGCGTCATACATATTAGGCATAAAGATCTATAGAGATAGATCTAGGCGCCGAAGAGGGCTATCACAAAGTACAGACCTTGATAAGATTTTAAAGAAGTTTAAAATGGACGGAAGTAAGAAGGGGTTCTTACCTATGTTGCAAGGCAAGACATTGAGTAAGACTCAAAGTCCGGCTTCGGCAGAAGAAAGAGAGATAATGGACAAAGTCCCCTATGCTTCAGCCATAGGCTCTATAATACGCCATGCTATGTACAAGACCGGATGTGGCACACGCTATTAGTTTGACTAGTAGGTACCAATCGGATCCGTGTTGAACATGGATAGCGGTCAAGAATATCCTTAAGTACTTACGAAGAACTAAGGATATGTTTCTTGTATATGAGGTGAAGAAGAGCTCGTCGCTAAGTGTTATGTCGACGCTAGCTTTGACCGATCCGGATGACTCTAAGTCTCAATCCGGATACGTATTTCTCATGAATGGCGGAGCGGTTAGTTGGAGGAGCTCCAAACAACCTGTGGTAGCGGGATCAACAACGGAGGTCGAATATGTTGCTTGCTTGAGCATTTCGAAGCGCTTTGGATGAAGGAGTTCATATCCGAACTAGGAGTTGTAAAAGCAGCGTTGGACCCAATGGTGATCTATTGTGACAACAATGGTGCCATTGCCAATGCCAAAGAGCCAAGGTCTCACAAGCATTCCAAGCATATTAAGCGCGGTTTCACTCCATCATGAGCATGTCAAGGATGGAGATATAAAGATTTGTAAAGTACATACGGATCTCAATGTAGCAGATCCGTTGACTATAACTCTCCCTAGAGCAAAACATGATCAACACCAGAACTCAATGGGTGTTAGATTTATCACTATGTAACTAGATTATTGTCTCTAGTGCAAGTGGGAGGAGAGGAATATGCCCTGAGAGGCAATAATAAAGTGTTTATTATGTGTATTCCAAGTATATGATAGATGTTTATTTTGCATGCTATAATTGTATTAATACGGAAACATTAATACATGTGTGTTTAATAAACAAACAGAAAGTTCCTAGTTAAGCCTCTCTCATAAACTAGCTCGTTGATTAACAAGATGATCAAGGTTTCCTGATCATGGACATTGGATGTTGTTAATAACGGGATCACAACATTAGTGTAATGATGTGATGAACATTCATCCAGTATAGCATTACGATCAAAGTCATTGAGTTTATATTGCTATAACAACTTACGGTGATCCTAATCCTTAGACCATGAGATCATGTCAATCACTAACACCTAAGAGTTTCTTGATAACATCAAACGTCACACCGTAATGTGGTGATTATAAAGATGGATTCGAACTAATAAAGTGTTATGTTGAGGCTCATGGATCGAGAGTGGAATTTGTTCATCCCGATGACGGATAGATATACTGGGCCTCTCGGTGATATCACATTGATTAGCTTGCAAGCAAGTGATTTGATCACTAGAATGTTATATCACAGAACGAGAAAAGAGTGCATGTCAGTATCGAGATTAAACTAGGTATGGAGATACCGATGATCGAATCTCGGACATGTAATATATCGTGAAACAAAGGGATTAAGATACTAGCGTAAAAGGTTCCGACGATCACAAGAAAGTCATCGTTGAATGTGTGGGAGTTAGTATGGGTCTCCGGATCCGCTTCGATTATTGATCGAGAGGGTCTCGATCATGTCCGCATTATTCACGAACCGTAGGGTGACACACTTAAGAGACACCGCATCCAATTGGAGCAAATGTTTCATGCCGAAGAATGAATAAGCGCAGAATTTATTTCACTAGATCCAAACAGGTTTTGGGTGAAATTGCATAAAGTGGTTATGCATGTGAAATAGAATTCTAGCAAGGGGTTATTTGTGAATGTTTGTCATTAAAGTAATTGACAAAATTCTGAATAAAATAAAAGAGTTTTATTTAATGAGAGTTTGCATTAAATTTGGTGGAAATTTAATGGGATTTTTGAGTGGACTTTTGAGTGGAGGGAATTTGGAGGAGTTTTGTGAGTGGAGTGTCCACCCACATGAAGAGGGGAGGGCAAGGGGGCAGCCCCATGCGCCGGCCACCCCCTTGGGGTTCCCCCTCCTCCTATAAAAGGAGCCCCCCTCCTCACCTGTCTCCCACACCTCCTCGTGAAGGATCTCTCTCCCCCTCTAGAATTTATCCCCCATGGTCTCGGACTAGCGAGATACATGTTCCCGGTGGCTATTCGGCAAGAAAGAGTTGTGCTTCCGCTGCATCGCTGGAGCGAGGAGGCGGAGGTTGCTCGGTGCCTCGAACGTGTGTGCGAGCACGGATGCGCTGCTGATTTGCGGCGCTAGGACTTCCTCTCGATCTTGAGATCGGCAAGAGATCGTCTACATCAACCACGAGTTGAACTCGTTAAGCTTTGTCGGTCTTCAAGGGTATGTTCTCTACGGATATACATCCGCCCGTTGTTTGTATCTAGTATATATAGATCTTGGTATATAGTTCACATCGTAGGAAAATTTTTGTTTTCTATGCTGCGAACCCTACAGTCGGCATCCACCCGGACACCGCGATCCATTGCTTCAAGACCTCGTGTCGCGACGAGCCTCTAGTCGCCAAGCTCAAGCGACACGCCCGCACACTCGACAACATCCCCGACCTCCTCGAGATCGCCAAGCAGTGCCAAGAGGACCCCAACCAAGAAATCGACGACGAGTCAGAGGGCAACGCCGCTTGCGGCAACGACGGCGGACGCCGAACCGACGCTACAGCGGCACCGCCTCACAGTGCAACGCCAGAACGACGGGCGAGTCGACTTCGTCGCCAACGCTGGGCACGCACAACGCGAGCCCAAGAGCTACCGCCGCGACGGAGGGCAACGGCGCGACGGCGGCAATTACAAGAACAAGCCAAGGTTCGATCCCGCGGCACTCCTTAACCAACCATGTGTGTCGTGGTATTGCACGCCAGATGCTACTGGGGGTAGCTTACGTAGAGGGAGCAAGGCGACGTAGGAGAATCCGGGAGCGATATTGGCACACGATGTACCCAGGTTCACGTCCCCTCGGTGGAGGATCGCTACGTCCTGCTATCAATCCAGTATATGATCATAGATTGGTTTACATGGGAGCCGCCGTAGGCGGAGGGAGACTAGATCTAATATGACGTACCCCTTGGGGGTGCCCTTGGTGGCTTTATATATGCAGCCAGTTAGGGTTTACAAGTGCTTTGGTGGGCTTTCTATTGGAGTCGCCGTCTTGGGCCTCCAGTCGGCGCCGCTTGTCCGGGTCCAGCGTGCGCCAGTCGCCGTATCCGGCGAGTCGACCTGCTCTACGTTTGGCGATCCAGCTGGCAAATCCGCTTCGTGGGTATACCCCGATTGGTATTCCCCCATCAGTAGTCCCCGAGCGCGTTGTTGATTCGACGCGGGCTTGAGGCAGGGCGCGGAGAGTATTGACGATGGGTCGTGGCGAATCGGCGACGAGCTCCTAAATAGAGAAAAGAACCGTGAAGCGGGAGGCGGTCGGCGTGAGCCAGTCGGTGATGGCCAGTTGGCGAAAGACGCAGGGTGTCGGTGAAGCCGCCAGTTGCGGCGAGTCCCCGAACATGGAGCGTGCCGCAGCGAGTGGCGAGGTCAAGCGACCGGCGAGTGCCAAGTCCCCGAGCGCGACGAGTGGTGAGGTCGAGCGACCGGCGAGTGGCGCTGTATGTGGCGCACCGAGTCCCGAAGCGTGTTGAGTACGCGAGGGCGGGTCCCCGAGCGTGTTGAGTACGCGAGGGCGAGTCCACGGCGGCGAGTCCCCGAGCGTGTTGAGTACGCGAGGGCGAGTCCGCGGTGACGAGTTCCCGAGCGTGTTGAGTACGCGAGGGCGAGTCCGCTGTGGCGAGTCCCCGAGCGTGTCGAGTACGCGAGGGCGAATCCACGGTGACGAGTCCCCGAGCGTGTTGAGTACGCGAGGGCGAGTCCACGTCGGCGAGTCCCCGAGCGTGTTGAGTACGCGAGGGCGAGTCCGCGGTGGCGAGTCCCCGAGCGTGTCGAGTACGCGAGGGCGAGTGCATGATGGCGAGTCGACGAGTCCGAGCCGCGGTCGTGGAACCACGCATACACACTGCATGCCTAGGAGTAGTCCCCGAGGCTCGAGTTGGCTTGTAGAGGCGACTTGAGGCTCTTTAGAGATGCATATTTTGAAAATATTAGTGGTTGCTGCTGAGCGCGGCGAGTGGCGAGGTCGGGCGAGTGGCGAGGTCGGGCGACCGGCGAGCACCAAGTCCCCGAGCGTGGCGAGTCCGCGATGATTGCGAGTCCGCGAGGGGAGAGTCCCCGAGTGTGGCGAGTCCGCGATGATTGCGAGTCCGCGAGGGGTGAGTCCCCGAGTGTGGCGAGTCCGCGATGATTGCGAGTCCGCGAGGGGGGAGTCCCCGAGTGTGGCGAGTCCGCGATGATTGCGAGTCTGCGAGGTGAGTCCCGAGTGTGGCGAGTCCGCTGGCGATTGCGAGTCCGCGAGGGAGTCCCGAGTGTGGCGAGTCCGCTGGCGATTGCGAGTCCGCGAGGGGAAAGTCCCGAGTGTGGCGAGTCCGCTGGCGATTGCGAGTCCGCAAGGGGAGAGTCCCGATGATGTTGATTGCGCTGTTTTTTAGCGAAGTCTTCGTCTTGGCCGGGGCCAGTCGATGGCGACTCCAAAGATGGCTCGACTTGGCGTTCTTCCTGACGATCCGAGGCTCGGTTTGCAGTCCTCGTCTGCATGATTAGCCGCGGCGAGTCGCACTGTCTAAGGTTGAGGAGGACCTGGTGCTGTTTGTGTAGCACTACCATTTGTCTTGGCCCGGAAGGCCAGTCTAGCAAGGCGACTCCAATGATGGCTCCCGGTTAGCGTTTTTCGTGGACGATCCGAGGCTCGGTTTGCGAGTCCTCGTCCGCACTACTTGGCCGTTGCGAGTCGCTCTTTCAAAGGTTGACAAAGGCGAATAGATTTTTCCCGAAGGGAAGAGACACCCAGTGGTGAGTCCATGCAGCGTGGCATGCGACCCTCTCTGGCGACTCGGACGATAAAGGTCCCTTAGTAGGCACGGCGTACGCATTCGACGTAGCGGATGTGGTCGTACGGTAGACGTATGGTCGCGCTATGGCGAAGTTGACGCGGCGGACACGGGGTCGGCGCGGCGGACGGAGGTTGCGCTATGGCGATGTCGACGCGGGGGCGAGGTCGCGATACCGATCCCGCGGCAGGCGAGACCGCGCTGGGTGAGTCCCCGAGCCTAGCGAGTCCGCGTTTAGGCGAGGTTCGGAGCATGGCGAGTCCATGATGGGCGAGTCGCCGGACGCGGCGAGTCCGCGGCGGGAGGATCCACGAACGTGGCGAGTCCGTGATAGTGAGTCGCCGACCGTGGATAATCCGCGAGCAGCGAATCTGCAAAGGCGAGTCCCGAGCGTGGCGAGCCCGCACGGATGTCACGGGTCCACGGCAGACTGGCGAGGCGTTTAGCCTGAAGGATGCACGCAGCAGACCGGGTCGCCCGAGGACGTTAGTCAGATTTTTGCCGGAGTCCATGAGGCAGAGTTTTGCCAAATTCCGAGCGACGGGTACATGTCAAGTTGCACACAGGAAATTAGATCAAAATAAATAATCAATTTTTAAAGAAAGGAATGCCAAGAGAAATTGAATAGATAACTCTGCGGCTGTACTTAGCCGATCGTGTGTGTGGAAGAATTAGTCCCAAATAGAACAATTGCCTTAGTAAAGTAATTAGCATGTAAGATCAACAGAGAGATTGTGCGATCGGTTTAGAAAAACCAGTCACGAATCGAGCATGTTTGCATCCGTATCAATCCGTGAGTTGATTCCTTGCTTTAAATTGTTTGGATTATTCTGTCTTGATCGATCAACCATGCACGGTACTACACCAGATCGACTCTCGCAGACGCAAGACATGCATAAGAAAAAACACTACGGTATTAGAAGATTAGATCTAAATAAAATATTTGGATAGTTTAACAGAAGAGGGCGATTGAATCTGCGGGTCGCCGGCAGTCGCGGAAAGCTTTTTATGCCCCTTATCAATCTTGAAGACGTGCGCGTGGGCGGTGTTGGTGTTGATCCTGGACGTTGCAGCCGTACTTTTTCTTGATCATCGACTTTGAGGATCCCGCCCGGATTATCACCCTCCAAGCATCGCTAGCCCCACGGTGGGCGCCAACTGTCGTGGTATTGCACGGCAGATGCTACTGGGGGTAGCTTACGTAGAGGGAGCAAGGCGACGTAGGAGAATCCGGGAGCGAGATTGGCACACGATGTACCCAGGTTCACGTCCCCTCAGTGGAGGATCGCTACGTCCTGCTATCAATCCAGTATATGATCATAGATTGGTTTACATGGGAGCCGCCGTAGGCGGAGGGAGACTAGATCTAATATGACGTACCCCTTGGGGGTGCCCTTGGTGGCTTTATATATGCAGCCAGTTAGGGTTTACAAGTGCTTTGGTGGGCTTTCTATTGGAGTCGCCGTCTTGGGCCTCCAGTCGGCGCCGCTTGTCCGGGTCCAGCGTGCGCCAGTCGCCGTATCCGGCGAGTCGACCTGCTCTACGTTTGGCGATCCAGCTGGCAAATCCGCTTCGTGGGTATACCCCGATTGGTATTCCCCCATCAATGTGCGTTCCACAGCAGGGAAGGAAAGCCCGCAACGCACACCACCGCCGACTGCCACACCCTCAGGGAAATCGAGAAGGCACGGCACGCGCGGGAGGACACCGACAACGACCCGCCAAATGGCGGAAAATTCGGCAAAGTAGCCGGCTCGCTCCACACCTTCACGGGCTTCAACACGAAGCGTGAGAAGAAGGTCATCGCCCGCGCCGTCGCCGTCAACGCGGTGGCCCAAACAGACGTCCCCCAGTTCCTAAACTGGTCGGAACAACCCATCACCTGGAGCCGGCAAGACCACTCGCCACGCATCGAGTACCCAGGACGAGTCGCCCTGGTGTTCAAGCCCAAGGTTGGCGACTACTGGCTCCCCAAGACACTGATGGACGGCGGCAGCTCCATCAACATCCTCTACCTCGACACCTTCAGGCGGCTGCGGCTCCCGCAGTCGATGATCGAGACAACCCACACTACGTTCCACGGCATCGTCCCCGATCGGAAGGCGTATCCGATCGGCAAAGTCACGCTGCCAGTCACTTTCGGCACTCCGGCAAACTTCCGCACCGAGCGGATCGTCTTCGAGCTGGTGCCCTTCGACAGCCTTACCATCGTCTGGGCGCCAGCGTCGCCAAATTCATGGCGGCGCCCACTACGCGCATAAAGCGATGAAGTTCCCGCCGTGCGGCGTCATCACCATCAACGGCGACCCGACATGGCCGCGAATGCGAGGCCAAAGGAGCCGAACTCGCCGACGTCATCGCGCGAAGCTAATCATGCCGACGAGCTCGCCAAATCTACGCGAAAGGGTCAACAATGACGACCCCACAATACTCAAGAAGCCCAACTCGAGGGCACAAACACCTCAACCTTTGAGGCCACGACGCACCAAGCACTGGCCGAGCTGGTCCCAGGCCCCAGCCAGACGGTGACGATCGACAGGCATGAGCCCAGAGAAGGCGCCATCGAAGTTCCTTCGTGAGAATAGGGACATCTTCGCATGGAAACCCTCCGACATGCCCGGTGTCCCTAGGGAGCTCGCTGAGCACAAACTAAACGCCGACCCCAAAGTGCGACCCGTCAAGCGCCACGGCCCTTCAATGAAGAACGCCGAGCAATCGCCGAGGAAGTGCAGCGTTGCTCGCCGGCTTCATCCGGCCAATCAAGTACTCCAAGTGGCTGGCAAACCCAGTCCTGGTCGAGAAGAAAAACGGGACCTGGAGAATGTGTATCGACTACACAAACCTGAACAGCGCCTGCCCAAAGGAGCAGTTCGTCCTCCCGCGGATCGATCAGATAATCGATTCAACCGCGGGTTCGGAGTCGCTATGCTTCCTCGATGCCTACTCCGGGTACAACCAGATCAAAATGGCTGTCGAGGATGAGGAGAAGACGGCGTTCATCACGCCATTCGGAGCATTCTGCTACACCGCCATGACCTTCGGCCTCAAGAACGCCGGGGCAACCTACCAGCGGTGCATGCAAGAATGCCTCGCGAGCCAAATTGGCCGCAACATCCACGTCTACATCGACGACGCGGTCGTGAAATCCGCTCGCCAAGGTGACCTACTCACCGACCTAGCGGAGACCTTCGCCAATCTGCGGAGGTACAAGATAAAGCTCAACCCAGGCAAGTGCACCTTCGGTGTACCCGCCGGGCAACTACTGGGGTACGTCGTCTCCAAACGAGGGATCGAGGAAAACCCAACGAAGATCGACACGATCGCCCGACTCGGCAAACCCGAGTGCCTGCGCGACGTTCAGAAGCTGGCCGGGCGTGTAGCGGCTCTCAGTTGCTTCATCCCCCGCCTGGGCGAAAAGGCGATGCCCCTATACCGCGTGATGCGCAAGAATCCCACCTTCCAGTGGGACAAGGAGGCGGACGACGCGCTCCGCGACCTCAAAAAGGTCCTACTCGCCGCACCACTACTCGCCGCACCCGCTGACAAAGAGCCTATGCTGGTTTACGCCGCGTCCCCGAGCGTCGTCTGCCGTGTAATGGTTGTCGAACGACCAGGAAGGAAAGGAGCGCTGGTCCAGCGGCCGTGTACTACATCAGCGAGGTCCTCACCGAAGTCGCGCCGATACCCGCAGTACCAAAAGCTAGTATACGCGGTCTTCAGGCTCAGCGCCGCCGTGACTACTTTCAGAGCACCGATCACGGTCGCTCCTCATCACCACTACAAGACATCATCCGAATCGCGAGGCGACCGGGCGGGTCGCCAAGTGGCCGCCGAGATCGGCGCCCACAACATTAAATACGAGCACGAAGGGCGATTAAGTCACGTGCACCGCGCATTCATCGCCGACGGGAGGAGGCCCAGAGCGAGAAGCCGCATTCTCCATTACGAGCCTTCACTTGACGGGTCCAAGAACGCGGACGGTGCAGAGCGGGATAGTGACTTCACCAAAGGGCGACAAGCTCCGCTACATCCTCCGCCTCAATTCACGCCCGCACCAACAACATGGCTGAATACGAGGCCCTACTCCACGGCATGCGAGCCGCAAGGAGATAAGCGCGTCAATCTGCGATGCTACGGAGACTCCGACCTCGTTGCAGGACAAGTTGCCGCACCGCGACGCCATCTCCCTACCATGGCGGCATCGCCAAGAGGTGGATAAGTTGGGCGGCCACTTCACCGCTACTCGCCGAGTGGATCGACAGCGGAAAACGAGGAGGCCGACACCCTTTCTCGTGATCGGGTCGATCGACACCACCACCGGGCGTGTTCCTCGACACAATCTCAAACCATCGCCTCCCCGAGGGAGATCGACATCGAGTCCCACTCCAACCAGAGGCAGCCTTGGTCGCACTCATCACCGAGCCGCACGACCGACCAAGCCCTACGCCGCCTACCCGGAGACCGCACCGCCCAGACGAGACAAGCGCTCGAATGATTGCTCGCCGATGCAAGTCTTACACCATCATCGACGGCGAGCTACACAAGCGCAGCGTCACCGGCGTGTTCCAACGTTGCGTCCAACCGGCTGAAGGACGCAAAATCCTCCACGACATCCACTCGGGCGACTGCGGCCACCACGCCGCCGCCCGCTCCCTGGTCGCCAAGGCTATGCGACACGGCTTCTACTGGCCCACCGCACACGCCGACGCCGTCGAAATCGTCCAGCAATGCGCCGGGTGCCAGAAGTACGCCAACCAGACGCACGTACCAAGCTCGGCGCTCAAAACAATCCCCATCACCTGGCCATTCGCTGTGTGGGGCATGGACATGGTAGGCCCCTTCAAGAAGGCCCCCTCTGGCTACACCCACTTGCTAGTCGCCGTCGACAAATTCACGAAGTGGTGGAGGCCAAGCCAGTCCGAAATGCGACGGAAGACCGCCACTAAGTTCCTACGAGCTCATATACCGCCACGGGTTCCCCAACAGCATCATCACGGACAACGGCACAAACTTCGCCAAGGGAGCAATGGCCGATTCGCGAAGAGCACCACATCCGCTCGACCTCGCGCAGACACCCGAATCCAACGGCCAGGAACGAGCCAACCAAAGCATCCTCCACGGCCTGAAGCGACTCCAAGTACCACTCGAGCGCATCCGGATGCTGGGTCAAGAGCTACCTCCGTCATCCGGGAATCCGCACTCGGTCAACAGTCGACGGATTCACTCCTTCTTCATGGTCTACGCCGGCCAAGCCATGCCCACCGACCTCGAACACGACTCACCGCTGGTCGCCCACTATACGGAAGCCGCAAACGAATCGCCCGCCAAGATGGGCTCGACCAACTCGACGAAGCACGCGACCTCGCCCGATCGCATCGCCATTTATCAGCAAGGGCTCGCCGCTACACAGCCGACGGGTGAAAACCCGCACCTTCCGTGAAGGCGACCTGGTGTTACGCCTCATCCAGACAAGAAGGGCATGCACAAGCTCTCCCTCCGTGGAAGGCCCGTTTCGCTATCGGCGCAGACTGCAACGACGCCTACTACCTCATCGACGTCCGCGGACGGCGAACTCGATCAGCGGCCATGGAATGTAAATCTCCTGGAAGTTCTACTCCTAGAACCCCACATGTACTCTCCAAATGCTATGAAATAAAAGAAACGGTTCGCAAATTACGCCTACTCTCCATGCCTTGTGCCACTCGCACTTTTCGTAATAAACAATCATGCTAAAATGCGAAGTCAACCTTTGGTACAGCGACCGGCACGGCTAAGTAGTGCGATGTAAGAGCACCGAGTCATTTCAGGTCTTGCGTCACTTAAAAACGCCAAACCGGAGCCCCATTGAGTCGCCTAGCTCGACTGGTTTTGCGAACCAAGACAATCGCTCGCTTCTCACGGCGACCTCGGTCCTCTGCATCCTCGGCATAGCGACTCGAACGGCTAAGTACCACGCTCGGGGACTGAATACCAGTCCGTCGCGATCGGTCAGGGAAAACGCCAAGTAAGAGAGCATGCCCAGGACTCGCCACGCGACCCTCCGGCCGCAGGAGTGACGCGCCCACACCAACGCGCTCAGTCCTCAACCACCCTCGAGTCGCGCCTTGAACTACCAAGTACCACGCTCGGGGACTCGGCCACCCGGCCCCGTTCGCGTACGGGAAAACGGTAAAGTACAGAGCACTCAAGGGAGTCGCCTTGCGACTGGCTCTCCGAGCTCGGGCGAGTCGACTAAACTAACAAAACACATGATAACAACAAACATCATATACGAGGTGAACCCCACAAAAGGGCGGACGCGCTCGGGGACTCATCCAAAATCAATCCAAAACACACAAACAAATAGCAAAATGAACACAACGTTCCATTCAATCGCATATCGCATTGTCTTACATTACAAATTATGCCCGCTTGGCAGAACTGCTGCTAACACATCTAGGCAAACTACCCTATTCTGCAGGCTTCGACGACGACGCGCCAGAATCCCGGCGCCTACGGATGAACGCGGTGTACGGGTTTGACGGATACGTCGTCAGTTCACCCGCCATCGCCGAGCGGAAAGGTTGTTCAACCTTGAAGTCACGGTGCGGCGTCTCGGGGTCGTTTGGCGCGACGACCGTTTCCTGGTAGGGGAGGAGGTTGCCCATCGCCCAGACGCGCTCCGAGTACGCGGCGGCATGTTCCTGCAACTTGAGAACCTCGGACAGATCCACCGCGCCAGTCGACGAAGGGTACCCACTCGTCACATCGTCGAGGTCGAAGTCCTCGGGGAAGTGGGCGAAGGCTCTCGGGCTGTCGACGCTTCCACGCCAAACGCCGACCGCCATGAACTCTACGACCATGGGCGCCTTCTCCAAGTACTCCCATACCTCAACGAGGTCACCGAATAACCTCCGTGGGCGACATCTCTTGAAGGTAGGCGCGGATGCATCGCCGACAGCGTCGCCGAAGTCGACGAAAGCATGCTTACGCACTCCCTCGTCAAGAGAGCTCGCTTCTTCTTGGCTACCAATAACACGACTCGAGAAGGAGACAATTATGAGTACCATGGAAACCACAAACAATACAACCGAAAGATGTGAAAGACGACTCACCAAGCAACGGGCGCGGTAGTCCCGTGATGAAGCTCAAGCGGCGATGATCGCCTGCCCAACAATGAGGGCTTCCGACACCTTCGTTTTCCTCCGCGCAATGGCGGCCTTAGCTCGCCTGTCACGAGCTTGCTTCTTCTTTGCCTCCGCAGTTCGGCCGAGGTCGGCGATCCTCGCTCGCCAGCGCTTAACGCAGACCGCCACCAGCTCACCAGCGAGGACAAGCTCTGGCGAGCCACCTCGCCTGCGCAGCAACAGCTGAAGCTCCTTGTTTGCTTCTTGGATAGTGGCCAGCTCCTTCAAGACGCTGTCATAGCCAATCGCTCTGCCGACTCCAGTGCAGACCTCAGACATCTTCAAAGTCAGCACATGAAAATTACTCAGTTCCCACCCGCTAAAATTTAGCGAAAAGCGCACTGGGACTGGCGACCACGAATTCCTCGGTGCATACCGCTAAAATTTAGCGCATACGCACTCGGGACCGGATTCGAAAGTACAAAACAAGAAACTATAAGAATCAAGCCGCTAAGCACCTGATCCTCGGGACCGGAGGTACCGGATGGCCGCACCAAGCATGCCGTGAAGTTGTACCGCGTCCACAGACGCAAGCAGCGCCGGCGTGTGCCCGCGACGTTGGTCGATTTCAGCGTCGGCGGTCCCTGGAGCGAGGCTCGGGGCCGCAGCCCCACTCGCCGTGGCCGCCTTGGTCACGAAGCGGGGGAAGGTAGCAATCGAGGCGCCCGCCCCAAAGGAAGTCGCTTCCTCCGGTCTAGGCAAGGAAACGCCCTCCTTCGTAGACACGGTTACTTCCACTGCGGGTCCAGCCGGCGCGGCCGCCGCGTCGTCAGAGACGGCGACGATGTCGTCGCCCTTGGCCTTCTTGCTGCCTTCCGCTGAGGCGGCGACCTCGTCACCTTTCCTCTTGCGGGAAGGGTCCTCCTCGCTAGCGGCGGAGGGTACCTTGGCCACGGTCGGGTGACCCATCTTTTTCACTCCGGTCCTGCATATCGAATCAAATAAATAAAAGACAATCGAAGTACTAAAAGAAAGTAGAGAAGGCCGAATGCGCTCACTTGGCGACTGGAATGAAACGCATCCCTGTACGAAGGCCGGCCGGTTTTTCCAGCTCAGGGCCCAATCGGCGACTAAGCCCCAGTTCCAGGACGTCGGGGGCCCAGGATACGGACGGCTTCTTTGACGTTGAGGTAGCGGTTGGCGCCTCCGGGACGCCTTCGGCGGAGGCCTCCTCACATTGAGCTGCGGCCGGAGCCTCCTTGCGGGCGACCGCCACGCTCGGGACCTCCTTGCGAGGCGAGGTCGCCACAGCCGGAGCCTTCCCTAGCCCGGAGACCGGCGCGAAGGGCGGAGGCATTGAGGCTAGCGGCACTTCCATGGATGGCGCGTCCAGCGCGGTTATCGCCGGGGCCGTGCCGTCGCCGGCCGAGCTGTGAGCATCAGAGCTGCTCGTTGAGTGCGGCGGTGAGGCCCTCTTCGGCGGCTTCGCTCTCCTCTTCAGGGGGGCCCTCGCCTCCTTTTCCTTCTTCTTCTTCTTCGAAGAAGTGGCCTGACGGCGCGAGGTGGTCTCTGGGAGTTCGTCGTCATCATCATGACGCTCGAGTCTCCTGCTCGCTTCGATTTCGCGCTGACGTTGCCCGCGGGTCTTTCGGACCAGTGGGGCAATTTCCTCTTCGGACTCGTCCTCGTCCTCGCCCTTGGCGGGTGGCGATCGCTTGTATCCTGGGCGGATGGCCAGGGTTTCGTCATCGGCGGGTGGTAGCCACCCTTCCACCACTTGGAACAGCTGCGATGAACACGAACAGAGTTAGAATTACCGCGATCGCACATGCCGCGATGCGAACAAGATAAAGAAATTACCGTCGAGCCGGACGCTTCGGTGTAGGGGACCCGGCCCGCGCATCCGCAGATGCCGCTGGGTGATCTTCTTCGGCCGACCGAGGTAGTCCTCCAGCTTCCACTCGTCGAGGCAGGCTTTCGTCGAGTCTCCCGCCCGTGTCTTGGTACATGTAATGGTCGCGTTGGGCGAGCGGAACGAGCCGCCGCCCAAGCCAACAATTGTACAAGTTTACCGTCTGGAGCCCCTTCTTCTTCAGACCACGGATGGTCTGGAGCATCTCATCGACGACCATCCACTGGTCGTCGGGGAGCTTGCCGACCTGGAGATGGCGTGGCTCGGAACGGTTGGCCGAGTACCGCGGGATCGCCGCCTCGTCCTCCGGAGTTGCCTCGGTCACGTAGAACCACGACTTTTTCCAATCGCTCGCTGCTTTGGCCGGTAGCATCAGGTCGAAGAAGGAAGCTTTGGACTTGAGTTGGAAAGTCAAGCCGCCCGCGGCTAGCATTGGGCCGCCCGCCTCCTCGCGGCTGATCCGTCCATGGAACAGATCTTGCCACAAGGGAAAGTAGGGCCGAAGCTCATAGCACTCGCAGAACGCCACGAAGATGGCGAGCTGCCGCTGTGGGGACCCAAATCGAGGGCTGGATCCCGTAGTAGGCAGAACGCCGGAAGAACAAAGATGGAAACCCTAACCCCGCCGAGGTGACTGTGAAACAAACGAACTCTCTCTCTCGCGGGTTTGGGGTCGCGTTTCTCCCGCTGGGATACGCCAAGCCGCCCCAGGATTCCGCCTCCTCAAGGAGGCCATGCCTTGTGCACTTGGATCTGCCCCAAGGTTCGGTGGAGAGGGCCATGGCCGAGAGGTTGGTTGGAGATCGGAGGTTTTCGGGTCGATTAGATCGCGGAAGCGAATGACGGAAGATGTGCGCACTCGGAAGAAATGGTGGGCGGTTGGCTTTGCGATAGCCTACCATTCCTCTTATATAGCGGGAGTTGCCCGCCAAATTAGGGGGCCGTTACCGCGCGATGATTACGCCGAAAGTTACCGTTGAGTTACCTTAACGGCTAGTTTGACCACGCCTGACGGTCCACCTCCAGCCACTCGGCTCGCTAAGTCGCTCGCCGAAGACCGCGTCCCGTTGGCTCGACTCGCCCAAGACGCAACTCGGTTCGTTGGATTTATTCCTTCATGCAGGAGCCCGCCGACGATTCGACTGGATGCCAACTTGAAGCCGTATACTCCGACTGCCAGCAGCCACCCATGCCTAATCAACGACGGCCTCGGGGACTACTGATGGGGATACGCCATCTTTGGGTATACTCGCAGACGCTTCCGATCGCCCAAGGGCTGGCGAGTGGCCTGCAGAACGGCGAGTGGATCAAAGCCCAGAAGGTACCAAAGCATCGAAGTAGAAGGCCCAGGCGAGTGGATAGGCCCAGTCGGTCTAGGTTAAACGATTACCAAAGTTGTAACCGAATCGGTTGAGATATGTAAACCCTAGGGGAGGTGAGCCTATATAAACCTCCCTAAGGGGTGAGTAGAGACACGTTCCCTCATACACCCAAGCAACTCGCCGCCTAGTCGCCGAGCTTGCCCATTGTAAACACATCCATAATACAATCTAGCAGGAGTAGGTCTTTACCCTCCGGGGGGCCGAACCTGGGTAAAACCCTGTGTCTTTGCCCTCATCTCGCACCGCAGATGGCTGGCCGCCCTTGCCCCTCGTTCTACTATTCGCTGCCGATTGCAGCATCTGCCGTGGCCATTCCTACGACATCGGTAAAGTATTTTACGACAATGTTCAAGGAGTTGACTATGACAAGATTTGATCTTTCATAGCGATATTTAGTC